>JASEVX010000001.1:68123708-69403842 GCA_031761405.1 Serripes groenlandicus
CACGCACTGTTCACATACTCATGCGTCCTGGATGATTCAACCCAGCTACTCAATAGTACTGAACACACTGTGACAAAGGGGAGCAATTGCTCGCCCTGCTTTCAGAGGTCGTTTTGTTGGTATTGTTGGGTGTTTTAGGCCGTTTTCCACATCATTCCAGTCATACCACCCCGTCAGTTCACACACTCGTGATCCCTCGGTGAATCAATCCAGCTATGCAATAGACCTGAACACATTGTGGCAAGAGGAGCAATTGCCCGCCATGCTTTAAAATGTCGTTTTGTTTGCATTGTATGGGTTTTGATATTGGAAGCGAGTTGTTCCATGACTAAATAAGTGTGGAAAGTGGCATAAAGTATATGCATGTGGAAAAAGGGTTAGTATCTGTTCACTCACGGGTCTTCGCACCTCTGCAGGCCAAATCCCTTTCGGCGGTACAGTGAACGATTTTCCCATAACCCCGTTCCCACATGCATACACTCCCTATAAATGAACGATCGAAAACATTGTGATAAAAACAGCCATTGCTCATCATGTTTTCAAAGGTCGTTTTGCTTGCATTGTCGGGGTTTTAGGCCGTTTTCAACAGCACGTATGCCCAATCGCCATCACAGTGCACATACTCGTGTTTTTTGGGTGATTCTACACAGCTAGGCAATAGGACTGAAAACAGTGTGGTAAGAGGAGCGATTGCTTACCATGTTTTCAAAGGTCGTTTTGATTGCGTTGTTGGTTGTCTTAGGTCGTTTTCGACAGCATTTATGTTAAAATAACCCTCACTGCTCACACACACACACATGCTTCCTGGGTGAATCAACCAATCTACGCGATAAGACTGAACACAGTGCGGTATAAGGAGCCATTGCTCATCATGTTTTCAAAGGTCGTTTTGAGTGCACTGTACGGAGTTTTAGGCCGTTTTCAACAGCAGTTATGTCCAATCGACCTCACAGTTCACAAACTAATGGGCCCTGGGAGAACCAACCCAGCTATGCGTTAGGACTGAAAACAGTGTGGAAAGATGAGCCATTGCTAATCATGATTTCAAAGGTCGTTTCGTTTGTATTGTTGGGTGTTTTACGCCGGTTTCAACATCATATATGTCAAATCACCCGCCCTGTTCACATACTCATGCGTCCTGGGTAATTCAACCCAGCTACTCAATAGTACTGAACACACTGTGACGAAGGGAGCAATTGCCCGCCCTGCTTTCAGAGGTCGTTTTGTTGGTATTGTTGGGTGTTTTAGGCCGTTTTCCACATCATTCCAGTCATACCACCCCGTCAGTTCACACACTCGTGATCCCTCGGCGAATCAATCCAGCTATGCAATAGACCTGAACACATTGTGGCAAGAGAAGCAATTGCCCGCCATGCTTTAAAATGTCGTTTTGTTTGCACACACTCATGTTTCTTAAGTGATTCTACCCAGCTAGGCAATAGGACTGAAAACAGTGTGGTAATGGGAGCCATTGCTCATCATGTATTCAAAGGTCGTTTTGATTGCGTTGTTGGGTGTTTTACGCCGTTTCCAACATCATATACATGTATGTAAAATCGCACGCACTGTTCACATGCTCATGCTTCCTGGGTGATTCAACCCAGCTAGGCAATAGGACTGAAAACAGTGTGGTAAGAGGAGTGATTGCTTACCATGTTTTCAAAGGTCGTTTTGATTGCGTTGTTGGTTGTCTTAGGTCGTTTTCGACAGCATTTATGTTAAAATAACCCTCACTGCTCACACACACACATGCTTCCTGGGTGAATCAACCAATCTACGCGATAAGACTGAACACAGTGCGGTATAAGGAGCCATTGCTCATCATGTTTTCAAAGGTCGTTTTGAGTGCACTGTACGGAGTTTTAGGCCGTTTTCAACAGCAGTTATGTCCAATCGACCTCACAGTTCACAAACTAATGGGCCCTGGGAAAACCAACCCAGCTATGCGTTAGGACTGAAAACAGTGTGGAAAGGGGAGCCATTGCTAATCATGATTTAAAAGGTCGTTTTGTTTGTATTGTTGGGTGTTGTATGCCGGTTTCAACATCACACGCACTGTTCACATACTCATGCGTCCTGGATGATTCAACCCAGCTACTCAATAGTACTGAACACACTGTGACAAAGGGGAGCAATTGCTCGCCCTGCTTTCAGAGGTCGTTTTGTTGGTATTGTTGGGTGTTTTAGGCCGTTTTCCACATCATTCCAGTCATACCACCCCGTCAGTTCACACACTCGTGATCCCTCGGTGAATCAATCCAGCTATGCAATAGACCTGAACACATTGTGGCAAGAGGAGCAATTGCCCGCCATGCTTTAAAATGTCGTTTTGTTTGCATTGTATGGGTTTTGATATTGGAAGCGAGTTGTTCCATGACTAAATAAGTGTGGAAAGTGGCATAAAGTATATGCATGTGGAAAAAGGGTTAGTATCTGTTCACTCACGGGTCTTCGCACCTCTGCAGGCCAAATCCCTTTCGGCGGTACAGTGAACGATTTTCCCATAACCCCGTTCCCACATGCATACACTCCCTATAAATGAACGATCGAAAACATTGTGATAAAAACAGCCATTGCTCATCATGTTTTCAAAGGTCGTTTTGCTTGCATTGTCGGGGTTTTAGGCCGTTTTCAACAGCACGTATGCCCAATCGCCATCACAGTGCACATACTCGTGTTTTTTGGGTGATTCTACACAGCTAGGCAATAGGACTGAAAACAGTGTGGTAAGAGGAGCGATTGCTTACCATGTTTTCAAAGGTCGTTTTGATTGCGTTGTTGGTTGTCTTAGGTCGTTTTCGACAGCATTTATGTTAAAATAACCCTCACTGCTCACACACACACACATGCTTCCTGGGTGAATCAACCAATCTACGCGATAAGACTGAACACAGTGCGGTATAAGGAGCCATTGCTCATCATGTTTTCAAAGGTCGTTTTGAGTGCACTGTACGGAGTTTTAGGCCGTTTTCAACAGCAGTTATGTCCAATCGACCTCACAGTTCACAAACTAATGGGCCCTGGGAGAACCAACCCAGCTATGCGTTAGGACTGAAAACAGTGTGGAAAGATGAGCCATTGCTAATCATGATTTCAAAGGTCGTTTCGTTTGTATTGTTGGGTGTTTTACGCCGGTTTCAACATCATATATGTCAAATCACCCGCCCTGTTCACATACTCATGCGTCCTGGGTAATTCAACCCAGCTACTCAATAGTACTGAACACACTGTGACGAAGGGAGCAATTGCCCGCCCTGCTTTCAGAGGTCGTTTTGTTGGTATTGTTGGGTGTTTTAGGCCGTTTTCCACATCATTCCAGTCATACCACCCCGTCAGTTCACACACTCGTGATCCCTCGGCGAATCAATCCAGCTATGCAATAGACCTGAACACATTGTGGCAAGAGAAGCAATTGCCCGCCATGCTTTAAAATGTCGTTTTGTTTGCACACACTCATGTTTCTTAAGTGATTCTACCCAGCTAGGCAATAGGACTGAAAACAGTGTGGTAATGGGAGCCATTGCTCATCATGTATTCAAAGGTCGTTTTGATTGCGTTGTTGGGTGTTTTACGCCGTTTCCAACATCATATACATGTATGTAAAATCGCACGCACTGTTCACATGCTCATGCTTCCTGGGTGATTCAACCCAGCTAGGCAATAGGACTGAAAACAGTGTGGTAAGAGGAGTGATTGCTTACCATGTTTTCAAAGGTCGTTTTGATTGCGTTGTTGGTTGTCTTAGGTCGTTTTCGACAGCATTTATGTTAAAATAACCCTCACTGCTCACACACACACATGCTTCCTGGGTGAATCAACCAATCTACGCGATAAGACTGAACACAGTGCGGTATAAGGAGCCATTGCTCATCATGTTTTCAAAGGTCGTTTTGAGTGCACTGTACGGAGTTTTAGGCCGTTTTCAACAGCAGTTATGTCCAATCGACCTCACAGTTCACAAACTAATGGGCCCTGGGAAAACCAACCCAGCTATGCGTTAGGACTGAAAACAGTGTGGAAAGGGGAGCCATTGCTAATCATGATTTAAAAGGTCGTTTTGTTTGTATTGTTGGGTGTTGTATGCCGGTTTCAACATCACACGCACTGTTCACATACTCATGCGTCCTGGATGATTCAACCCAGCTACTCAATAGTACTGAACACACTGTGACAAAGGGGAGCAATTGCTCGTCCTGCTTTCAGAGGTCGTTTTGTTGGTATTGTTGGGTGTTTTAGGCCGTTTTCCACATCATTCCAGTCATACCACCCCGTCAGTTCACACACTCGTGATCCCTCGGTGAATCAATCCAGCTATGCAATAGACCTGAACACATTGTGGCAAGAGGAGCAATTGCCCGCCATGCTTTAAAATGTCGTTTTGTTTGCATTGTATGGGTTTTGATATTGGAAGCGAGTTGTTCCATGACTAAATAAGTGTGGAAAGTGGCATAAAGTATATGCATGTGGAAAAAGGGTTAGTATCTGTTCACTCACGGGTCTTCGCACCTCTGCAGGCCAAATCCCTTTCGGCGGTACAGTGAACGATTTTCCCATAACCCCGTTCCCACATGCATACACTCCCTATAAATGAACGATCGAAAACATTGTGATAAAAACAGCCATTGCTCATCATGTTTTCAAAGGTCGTTTTGCTTGCATTGTCGGGGTTTTAGGCCGTTTTCAACAGCACGTATGCCCAATCGCCATCACAGTGCACATACTCGTGTTTTTTGGGTGATTCTACACAGCTAGGCAATAGGACTGAAAACAGTGTGGTAAGAGGAGCGATTGCTTACCATGTTTTCAAAGGTCGTTTTGATTGCGTTGTTGGTTGTCTTAGGTCGTTTTCGACAGCATTTATGTTAAAATAACCCTCACTGCTCACACACACACACATGCTTCCTGGGTGAATCAACCAATCTACGCGATAAGACTGAACACAGTGCGGTATAAGGAGCCATTGCTCATCATGTTTTCAAAGGTCGTTTTGAGTGCACTGTACGGAGTTTTAGGCCGTTTTCAACAGCAGTTATGTCCAATCGACCTCACAGTTCACAAACTAATGGGCCCTGGGAGAACCAACCCAGCTATGCGTTAGGACTGAAAACAGTGTGGAAAGATGAGCCATTGCTAATCATGATTTCAAAGGTCGTTTCGTTTGTATTGTTGGGTGTTTTACGCCGGTTTCAACATCATATATGTCAAATCACCCGCCCTGTTCACATACTCATGCGTCCTGGGTAATTCAACCCAGCTACTCAATAGTACTGAACACACTGTGACGAAGGGAGCAATTGCCCGCCCTGCTTTCAGAGGTCGTTTTGTTGGTATTGTTGGGTGTTTTAGGCCGTTTTCCACATCATTCCAGTCATACCACCCCGTCAGTTCACACACTCGTGATCCCTCGGCGAATCAATCCAGCTATGCAATAGACCTGAACACATTGTGGCAAGAGAAGCAATTGCCCGCCATGCTTTAAAATGTCGTTTTGTTTGCACACACTCATGTTTCTTAAGTGATTCTACCCAGCTAGGCAATAGGACTGAAAACAGTGTGGTAATGGGAGCCATTGCTCATCATGTATTCAAAGGTCGTTTTGATTGCGTTGTTGGGTGTTTTACGCCGTTTCCAACATCATATACATGTATGTAAAATCGCACGCACTGTTCACATGCTCATGCTTCCTGGGTGATTCAACCCAGCTAGGCAATAGGACTGAAAACAGTGTGGTAAGAGGAGTGATTGCTTACCATGTTTTCAAAGGTCGTTTTGATTGCGTTGTTGGTTGTCTTAGGTCGTTTTCGACAGCATTTATGTTAAAATAACCCTCACTGCTCACACACACACATGCTTCCTGGGTGAATCAACCAATCTACGCGATAAGACTGAACACAGTGCGGTATAAGGAGCCATTGCTCATCATGTTTTCAAAGGTCGTTTTGAGTGCACTGTACGGAGTTTTAGGCCGTTTTCAACAGCAGTTATGTCCAATCGACCTCACAGTTCACAAACTAATGGGCCCTGGGAAAACCAACCCAGCTATGCGTTAGGACTGAAAACAGTGTGGAAAGGGGAGCCATTGCTAATCATGATTTAAAAGGTCGTTTTGTTTGTATTGTTGGGTGTTGTATGCCGGTTTCAACATCACACGCACTGTTCACATACTCATGCGTCCTGGATGATTCAACCCAGCTACTCAATAGTACTGAACACACTGTGACAAAGGGGAGCAATTGCTCGTCCTGCTTTCAGAGGTCGTTTTGTTGGTATTGTTGGGTGTTTTAGGCCGTTTTCCACATCATTCCAGTCATACCACCCCGTCAGTTCACACACTCGTGATCCCTCGGTGAATCAATCCAGCTATGCAATAGACCTGAACACATTGTGGCAAGAGGAGCAATTGCCCGCCATGCTTTAAAATGTCGTTTTGTTTGCATTGTATGGGTTTTGATATTGGAAGCGAGTTGTTCCATGACTAAATAAGTGTGGAAAGTGGCATAAAGTATATGCATGTGGAAAAAGGGTTAGTATCTGTTCACTCACGGGTCTTCGCACCTCTGCAGGCCAAATCCCTTTCGGCGGTACAGTGAACGATTTTCCCATAACCCCGTTCCCACATGCATACACTCCCTATAAATGAACGATCGAAAACATTGTGATAAAAACAGCCATTGCTCATCATGTTTTCAAAGGTCGTTTTGCTTGCATTGTCGGGGTTTTAGGCCGTTTTCAACAGCACGTATGCCCAATCGCCATCACAGTGCACATACTCGTGTTTTTTGGGTGATTCTACACAGCTAGGCAATAGGACTGAAAACAGTGTGGTAAGAGGAGCGATTGCTTACCATGTTTTCAAAGGTCGTTTTGATTGCGTTGTTGGTTGTCTTAGGTCGTTTTCGACAGCATTTATGTTAAAATAACCCTCACTGCTCACACACACACACATGCTTCCTGGGTGAATCAACCAATCTACGCGATAAGACTGAACACAGTGCGGTATAAGGAGCCATTGCTCATCATGTTTTCAAAGGTCGTTTTGAGTGCACTGTACGGAGTTTTAGGCCGTTTTCAACAGCAGTTATGTCCAATCGACCTCACAGTTCACAAACTAATGGGCCCTGGGAGAACCAACCCAGCTATGCGTTAGGACTGAAAACAGTGTGGAAAGATGAGCCATTGCTAATCATGATTTCAAAGGTCGTTTCGTTTGTATTGTTGGGTGTTTTACGCCGGTTTCAACATCATATATGTCAAATCACCCGCCCTGTTCACATACTCATGCGTCCTGGGTAATTCAACCCAGCTACTCAATAGTACTGAACACACTGTGACGAAGGGAGCAATTGCCCGCCCTGCTTTCAGAGGTCGTTTTGTTGGTATTGTTGGGTGTTTTAGGCCGTTTTCCACATCATTCCAGTCATACCACCCCGTCAGTTCACACACTCGTGATCCCTCGGCGAATCAATCCAGCTATGCAATAGACCTGAACACATTGTGGCAAGAGAAGCAATTGCCCGCCATGCTTTAAAATGTCGTTTTGTTTGCACACACTCATGTTTCTTAAGTGATTCTACCCAGCTAGGCAATAGGACTGAAAACAGTGTGGTAATGGGAGCCATTGCTCATCATGTATTCAAAGGTCGTTTTGATTGCGTTGTTGGGTGTTTTACGCCGTTTCCAACATCATATACATGTATGTAAAATCGCACGCACTGTTCACATGCTCATGCTTCCTGGGTGATTCAACCCAGCTAGGCAATAGGACTGAAAACAGTGTGGTAAGAGGAGCGATTGCTTACCATGTTTTCAAAGGTCGTTTTGATTGCGTTGTTGGTTGTCTTAGGTCGTTTTCGACAGCATTTATGTTAAAATAACCCTCACTGCTCACACACACACATGCTTCCTGGGTGAATCAACCAATCTACGCGATAAGACTGAACACAGTGCGGTATAAGGAGCCATTGCTCATCATGTTTTCAAAGGTCGTTTTGAGTGCACTGTACGGAGTTTTAGGCCGTTTTCAACAGCAGTTATGTCCAATCGACCTCACAGTTCACAAACTAATGGGCCCTGGGAAAACCAACCCAGCTATGCGTTAGGACTGAAAACAGTGTGGAAAGGGGAGCCATTGCTAATCATGATTTAAAAGGTCGTTTTGTTTGTATTGTTGGGTGTTGTATGCCGGTTTCAACATCACACGCACTGTTCACATACTCATGCGTCCTGGATGATTCAACCCAGCTACTCAATAGTACTGAACACACTGTGACAAAGGGGAGCAATTGCTCGCCCTGCTTTCAGAGGTCGTTTTGTTGGTATTGTTGGGTGTTTTAGGCCGTTTTCCACATCATTCCAGTCATACCACCCCGTCAGTTCACACACTCGTGATCCCTCGGTGAATCAATCCAGCTATGCAATAGACCTGAACACATTGTGGCAAGAGAAGCAATTGCCCGCCATGCTTTAAAATGTCGTTTTGTTTGCATTGTATGGGTTTTGATATTGGAAGCGAGTTGTTCCATGACTAAATAAGTGTGGAAAGTGGCATAAAGTATATGCATGTGGAAAAAGGGTTAGTATCTGTTCACTCACGGGTCTTCGCACCTCTGCAGGCCAAATCCCTTTCGGCGGTACAGTGAACGATTTTCCCATAACCCCGTTCCCACATGCATACACTCCCTATAAATGAACGATCGAAAACATTGTGATAAAAACAGCCATTGCTCATCATGTTTTCAAAGGTCGTTTTGCTTGCATTGTCGGGGTTTTAGGCCGTTTTCAACAGCACGTATGCCCAATCGCCATCACAGTGCACATACTCGTGTTTTTTGGGTGATTCTACACAGCTAGGCAATAGGACTGAAAACAGTGTGGTAAGAGGAGCGATTGCTTACCATGTTTTCAAAGGTCGTTTTGATTGCGTTGTTGGTTGTCTTAGGTCGTTTTCGACAGCATTTATGTTAAAATAACCCTCACTGCTCACACACACACACATGCTTCCTGGGTGAATCAACCAATCTACGCGATAAGACTGAACACAGTGCGGTATAAGGAGCCATTGCTCATCGTGTTTTCAAAGGTCGTTTTGAGTGCACTGTACGGAGTTTTAGGCCGTTTTCAACAGCAGTTATGTCCAATCGACCTCACAGTTCACAAACTAATGGGCCCTGGGAGAACCAACCCAGCTATGCGTTAGGACTGAAAACAGTGTGGAAAGATGAGCCATTGCTAATCATGATTTCAAAGGTCGTTTCGTTTGTATTGTTGGGTGTTTTACGCCGGTTTCAACATCATATATGTCAAATCACCCGCCCTGTTCACATACTCATGCGTCCTGGGTAATTCAACCCAGCTACTCAATAGTACTGAACACACTGTGACGAAGGGAGCAATTGCCCGCCCTGCTTTCAGAGGTCGTTTTGTTGGTATTGTTGGGTGTTTTAGGCCGTTTTCCACATCATTCCAGTCATACCACCCCGTCAGTTCACACACTCGTGATCCCTCGGCGAATCAATCCAGCTATGCAATAGACCTGAACACATTGTGGCAAGAGAAGCAATTGCCCGCCATGCTTTAAAATGTCGTTTTGTTTGCACACACTCATGTGTCTTAAGTGATTCTACCCAGCTAGGCAATAGGACTGAAAACAGTGTGGTAATGGGAGCCATTGCTCATCATGTATTCAAAGGTCGTTTTGATTGCGTTGTTGGGTGTTTTACGCCGTTTCCAACATCATATACATGTATGTAAAATCGCACGCACTGTTCACATGCTCATGCTTCCTGGGTGATTCAACCCAGCTAGGCAATAGGACTGAAAACAGTGTGGTAAGAGGAGCGATTGCTTACCATGTTTTCAAAGGTCGTTTTGATTGCGTTGTTGGTTGTCTTAGGTCGTTTTCGACAGCATTTATGTTAAAATAACCCTCACTGCTCACACACACACATGCTTCCTGGGTGAATCAACCAATCTACGCGATAAGACTGAACACAGTGCGGTATAAGGAGCCATTGCTCATCATGTTTTCAAAGGTCGTTTTGAGTGCACTGTACGGAGTTTTAGGCCGTTTTCAACAGCAGTTATGTCCAATCGACCTCACAGTTCACAAACTAATGGGCCCTGGGAAAACCAACCCAGCTATGCGTTAGGACTGAAAACAGTGTGGAAAGGGGAGCCATTGCTAATCATGATTTAAAAGGTCGTTTTGTTTGTATTGTTGGGTGTTGTATGCCGGTTTCAACATCACACGCACTGTTCACATACTCATGCGTCCTGGATGATTCAACCCAGCTACTCAATAGTACTGAACACACTGTGACAAAGGGGAGCAATTGCTCGCCCTGCTTTCAGAGGTCGTTTTGTTGGTATTGTTGGGTGTTTTAGGCCGTTTTCCACATCATTCCAGTCATACCACCCCGTCAGTTCACACACTCGTGATCCCTCGGTGAATCAATCCAGCTATGCAATAGACCTGAACACATTGTGGCAAGAGAAGCAATTGCCCGCCATGCTTTAAAATGTCGTTTTGTTTGCATTGTATGGGTTTTGATATTGGAAGCGAGTTGTTCCATGACTAAATAAGTGTGGAAAGTGGCATAAAGTATATGCATGTGGAAAAAGGGTTAGTATCTGTTCACTCACGGGTCTTCGCACCTCTGCAGGCCAAATCCCTTTCGGCGGTACAGTGAACGATTTTCCCATAACCCCGTTCCCACATGCATACACTCCCTATAAATGAACGATCGAAAACATTGTGATAAAAACAGCCATTGCTCATCATGTTTTCAAAGGTCGTTTTGCTTGCATTGTCGGGGTTTTAGGCCGTTTTCAACAGCACGTATGCCCAATCGCCATCACAGTGCACATACTCGTGTTTTTTGGGTGATTCTACACAGCTAGGCAATAGGACTGAAAACAGTGTGGTAAGAGGAGCGATTGCTTACCATGTTTTCAAAGGTCGTTTTGATTGCGTTGTTGGTTGTCTTAGGTCGTTTTCGACAGCATTTATGTTAAAATAACCCTCACTGCTCACACACACACACATGCTTCCTGGGTGAATCAACCAATCTACGCGATAAGACTGAACACAGTGCGGTATAAGGAGCCATTGCTCATCATGTTTTCAAAGGTCGTTTTGAGTGCACTGTACGGAGTTTTAGGCCGTTTTCAACAGCAGTTATGTCCAATCGACCTCACAGTTCACAAACTAATGGGCCCTGGGAGAACCAACCCAGCTATGCGTTAGGACTGAAAACAGTGTGGAAAGATGAGCCATTGCTAATCATGATTTCAAAGGTCGTTTCGTTTGTATTGTTGGGTGTTTTACGCCGGTTTCAACATCATATATGTCAAATCACCCGCCCTGTTCACATACTCATGCGTCCTGGGTAATTCAACCCAGCTACTCAATAGTACTGAACACACTGTGACGAAGGGAGCAATTGCCCGCCCTGCTTTCAGAGGTCGTTTTGTTGGTATTGTTGGGTGTTTTAGGCCGTTTTCCACATCATTCCAGTCATACCACCCCGTCAGTTCACACACTCGTGATCCCTCGGCGAATCAATCCAGCTATGCAATAGACCTGAACACATTGTGGCAAGAGAAGCAATTGCCCGCCATGCTTTAAAATGTCGTTTTGTTTGCACACACTCATGTTTCTTAAGTGATTCTACCCAGCTAGGCAATAGGACTGAAAACAGTGTGGTAATGGGAGCCATTGCTCATCATGTATTCAAAGGTCGTTTTGATTGCGTTGTTGGGTGTTTTACGCCGTTTCCAACATCATATACATGTATGTAAAATCGCACGCACTGTTCACATGCTCATGCTTCCTGGGTGATTCAACCCAGCTAGGCAATAGGACTGAAAACAGTGTGGTAAGAGGAGCGATTGCTTACCATGTTTTCAAAGGTCGTTTTGATTGCGTTGTTGGTTGTCTTAGGTCGTTTTCGACAGCATTTATGTTAAAATAACCCTCACTGCTCACACACACACATGCTTCCTGGGTGAATCAACCAATCTACGCGATAAGACTGAACACAGTGCGGTATAAGGAGCCATTGCTCATCATGTTTTCAAAGGTCGTTTTGAGTGCACTGTACGGTGTTTTAGGCCGTTTTCAACAGCAGTTATGTCCAATCGACCTCACAGTTCACAAACTAATGGGCCCTGGGAAAACCAACCCAGCTATGCGTTAGGACTGAAAACAGTGTGGAAAGGGGAGCCATTGCTAATCATGATTTAAAAGGTCGTTTTGTTTGTATTGTTGGGTGTTGTATGCCGGTTTCAACATCACACGCACTGTTCACATACTCATGCGTCCTGGATGATTCAACCCAGCTACTCAATAGTACTGAACACACTGTGACAAAGGGGAGCAATTGCTCGCCCTGCTTTCAGAGGTCGTTTTGTTGGTATTGTTGGGTGTTTTAGGCCGTTTTCCACATCATTCCAGTCATACCACCCCGTCAGTTCACACACTCGTGATCCCTCGGTGAATCAATCCAGCTGTGCAATAGACCTGAACACATTGTGGCAAGAGAAGCAATTGCCCGCCATGCTTTAAAATGTCGTTTTGTTTGCATTGTATGGGTTTTGATATTGGAAGCGAGTTGTTCCATGACTAAATAAGTGTGGAAAGTGGCATAAAGTATATGCATGTGGAAAAAGGGTTAGTATCTGTTCACTCACGGGTCTTCGCACCTCTGCAGGCCAAATCCCTTTCGGCGGTACAGTGAACGATTTTCCCATAACCCCGTTCCCACATGCATACACTCCCTATAAATGAACGATCGAAAACATTGTGATAAAAACAGCCATTGCTCATCATGTTTTCAAAGGTCGTTTTGCTTGCATTGTCGGGGTTTTAGGCCGTTTTCAACAGCACGTATGCCCAATCGCCATCACAGTGCACATACTCGTGTTTTTTGGGTGATTCTACACAGCTAGGCAATAGGACTGAAAACAGTGTGGTAAGAGGAGCGATTGCTTACCATGTTTTCAAAGGTCGTTTTGATTGCGTTGTTGGTTGTCTTAGGTCGTTTTCGACAGCATTTATGTTAAAATAACCCTCACTGCTCACACACACACACATGCTTCCTGGGTGAATCAACCAATCTACGCGATAAGACTGAACACAGTGCGGTATAAGGAGCCATTGCTCATCATGTTTTCAAAGGTCGTTTTGAGTGCACTGTACGGAGTTTTAGGCCGTTTTCAACAGCAGTTATGTCCAATCGACCTCACAGTTCACAAACTAATGGGCCCTGGGAGAACCAACCCAGCTATGCGTTAGGACTAAAAACAGTGTGGAAAGATGAGCCATTGCTAATCATGATTTCAAAGGTCGTTTCGTTTGTATTGTTGGGTGTTTTACGCCGGTTTCAACATCATATATGTCAAATCACCCGCCCTGTTCACATACTCATGCGTCCTGGGTAATTCAACCCAGCTACTCAATAGTACTGAACACACTGTGACGAAGGGAGCAATTGCCCGCCCTGCTTTCAGAGGTCGTTTTGTTGGTATTGTTGGGTGTTTAAGGCCGTTTTCCACATCATTCCAGTCATACCACCCCGTCAGTTCACACACTCGTGATCCCTCGGCGAATCAATCCAGCTATGCAATAGACCTGAACACATTGTGGCAAGAGAAGCAATTGCCCGCCATGCTTTAAAATGTCGTTTTGTTTGCACACACTCATGTTTCTTAAGTGATTCTACCCAGCTAGGCAATAGGACTGAAAACAGTGTGGTAATGGGAGCCATTGCTCATCATGTATTCAAAGGTCGTTTTGATTGCGTTGTTGGGTGTTTTACGCCGTTTCCAACATCATATACATGTATGTAAAATCGCACGCACTGTTCACATGCTCATGCTTCCTGGGTGATTCAACCCAGCTAGGCAATAGGACTGAAAACAGTGTGGTAAGAGGAGCGATTGCTTACCATGTTTTCAAAGGTCGTTTTGATTGCGTTGTTGGTTGTCTTAGGTCGTTTTCGACAGCATTTATGTTAAAATAACCCTCACTGCTCACACACACACATGCTTCCTGGGTGAATCAACCAATCTACGCGATAAGACTGAACACAGTGCGGTATAAGGAGCCATTGCTCATCATGTTTTCAAAGGTCGTTTTGAGTGCACTGTACGGAGTTTTAGGCCGTTTTCAACAGCAGTTATGTCCAATCGACCTCACAGTTCACAAACTAATGGGCCCTGGGAAAACCAACCCAGCTATGCGTTAGGACTGAAAACAGTGTGGAAAGGGGAGCCATTGCTAATCATGATTTAAAAGGTCGTTTTGTTTGTATTGTTGGGTGTTGTATGCCGGTTTCAACATCACACGCACTGTTCACATACTCATGCGTCCTGGATGATTCAACCCAGCTACTCAATAGTACTGAACACACTGTGACAAAGGGGAGCAATTGCTCGCCCTGCTTTCAGAGGTCGTTTTGTTGGTATTGTTGGGTGTTTTAGGCCGTTTTCCACATCATTCCAGTCATACCACCCCGTCAGTTCACACACTCGTGATCCCTCGGTGAATCAATCCAGCTATGCAATAGACCTGAACACATTGTGGCAAGAGAAGCAATTGCCCGCCATGCTTTAAAATGTCGTTTTGTTTGCATTGTATGGGTTTTGATATTGGAAGCGAGTTGTTCCATGACTAAATAAGTGTGGAAAGTGGCATAAAGTATATGCATGTGGAAAAAGGGTTAGTATCTGTTCACTCACGGGTCTTCGCACCTCTGCAGGCCAAATCCCTTTCGGCGGTACAGTGAACGATTTTCCCATAACCCCGTTCCCACATGCATACACTCCCTATAAATGAACGATCGAAAACATTGTGATAAAAACAGCCATTGCTCATCATGTTTTCAAAGGTCGTTTTGCTTGCATTGTCGGGGTTTTAGGCCGTTTTCAACAGCACGTATGCCCAATCGCCATCACAGTGCACATACTCGTGTTTTTTGGGTGATTCTACACAGCTAGGCAATAGGACTGAAAACAGTGTGGTAAGAGGAGCGATTGCTTACCATGTTTTCAAAGGTCGTTTTGATTGCGTTGTTGGTTGTCTTAGGTCGTTTTCGACAGCATTTATGTTAAAATAACCCTCACTGCTCACACACACACACATGCTTCCTGGGTGAATCAACCAATCTACGCGATAAGACTGAACACAGTGCGGTATAAGGAGCCATTGCTCATCATGTTTTCAAAGGTCGTTTTGAGTGCACTGTACGGAGTTTTAGGCCGTTTTCAACAGCAGTTATGTCCAATCGACCTCACAGTTCACAAACTAATGGGCCCTGGGAGAACCAACCCAGCTATGCGTTAGGACTGAAAACAGTGTGGAAAGATGAGCCATTGCTAATCATGATTTCAAAGGTCGTTTCGTTTGTATTGTTGGGTGTTTTACGCCGGTTTCAACATCATATATGTCAAATCACCCGCCCTGTTCACATACTCATGCGTCCTGGGTAATTCAACCCAGCTACTCAATAGTACTGAACACACTGTGACGAAGGGAGCAATTGCCCGCCCTGCTTTCAGAGGTCGTTTTGTTGGTATTGTTGGGTGTTTTAGGCCGTTTTCCACATCATTCCAGTCATACCACCCCGTCAGTTCACACACTCGTGATCCCTCGGCGAATCAATCCAGCTATGCAATAGACCTGAACACATTGTGGCAAGAGAAGCAATTGCCCGCCATGCTTTAAAATGTCGTTTTGTTTGCACACACTCATGTTTCTTAAGTGATTCTACCCAGCTAGGCAATAGGACTGAAAACAGTGTGGTAATGGGAGCCATTGCTCATCATGTATTCAAAGGTCGTTTTGATTGCGTTGTTGGGTGTTTTACGCCGTTTCCAACATCATATACATGTATGTAAAATCGCACGCACTGTTCACATGCTCATGCTTCCTGGGTGATTCAACCCAGCTAGGCAATAGGACTGAAAACAGTGTGGTAAGAGGAGCGATTGCTTACCATGTTTTCAAAGGTCGTTTTGATTGCGTTGTTGGTTGTCTTAGGTCGTTTTCGACAGCATTTATGTTAAAATAACCCTCACTGCTCACACACACACATGCTTCCTGGGTGAATCAACCAATCTACGCGACAAGACTGAACACAGTGCGGTATAAGGAGCCATTGCTCATCATGTTTTCAAAGGTCGTTTTGAGTGCACTGTACGGAGTTTTAGGCCGTTTTCAACAGCAGTTATGTCCAATCGACCTCACAGTTCACAAACTAATGGGCCCTGGGAAAACCAACCCAGCTATGCGTTAGGACTGAAAACAGTGTGGAAAGGGGAGCCATTGCTAATCATGATTTAAAAGGTCGTTTTGTTTGTATTGTTGGGTGTTGTATGCCGGTTTCAACATCACACGCACTGTTCACATACTCATGCGTCCTGGATGATTCAACCCAGCTACTCAATAGTACTGAACACACTGTGACAAAGGGGAGCAATTGCTCGCCCTGCTTTCAGAGGTCGTTTTGTTGGTATTGTTGGGTGTTTTAGGCCGTTTTCCACATCATTCCAGTCATACCACCCCGTCAGTTCACACACTCGTGATCCCTCGGTGAATCAATCCAGCTATGCAATAGACCTGAACACATTGTGGCAAGAGAAGCAATTGCCCGCCATGCTTTAAAATGTCGTTTTGTTTGCATTGTATGGGTTTTGATATTGGAAGCGAGTTGTTCCATGACTAAATAAGTGTGGAAAGTGGCATAAAGTATATGCATGTGGAAAAGGGGTTAGTATCTGTTCACTCACGGGTCTTCGCACCTCTGCAGGCCAAATCCCTTTCGGCGGTACAGTGAACGATTTTCCCATAACCCCGTTCCCACATGCATACACTCCCTATAAATGAACGATCGAAAACATTGTGATAAAAACAGCCATTGCTCATCATGTTTTCAAAGGTCGTTTTGCTTGCATTGTCGGGGTTTTAGGCCGTTTTCAACAGCACGTATGCCCAATCGCCATCACAGTGCACATACTCGTGTTTTTTGGGTGATTCTACACAGCTAGGCAATAGGACTGAAAACAGTGTGGTAAGAGGAGCGATTGCTTACCATGTTTTCAAAGGTCGTTTTGATTGCGTTGTTGGTTGTCTTAGGTCGTTTTCGACAGCATTTATGTTAAAATAACCCTCACTGCTCACACACACACACATGCTTCCTGGGTGAATCAACCAATCTACGCGATAAGACTGAACACAGTGCGGTATAAGGAGCCATTGCTCATCATGTTTTCAAAGGTCGTTTTGAGTGCACTGTACGGAGTTTTAGGCCGTTTTCAACAGCAGTTATGTCCAATCGACCTCACAGTTCACAAACTAATGGGCCCTGGGAGAACCAACCCAGCTATGCGTTAGGACTGAAAACAGTGTGGAAAGATGAGCCATTGCTAATCATGATTTCAAAGGTCGTTTCGTTTGTATTGTTGGGTGTTTTACGCCGGTTTCAACATCATATATGTCAAATCACCCGCCCTGTTCACATACTCATGCGTCCTGGGTAATTCAACCCAGCTACTCAATAGTACTGAACACACTGTGACGAAGGGAGCAATTGCCCGCCCTGCTTTCAGAGGTCGTTTTGTTGGTATTGTTGGGTGTTTTAGGCCGTTTTCCACATCATTCCAGTCATACCACCCCGTCAGTTCACACACTCGTGATCCCTCGGCGAATCAATCCAGCTATGCAATAGACCTGAACACATTGTGGCAAGAGAAGCAATTGCCCGCCATGCTTTAAAATGTCGTTTTGTTTGCACACACTCATGTTTCTTAAGTGATTCTACCCAGCTAGGCAATAGGACTGAAAACAGTGTGGTAATGGGAGCCATTGCTCATCATGTATTCAAAGGTCGTTTTGATTGCGTTGTTGGGTGTTTTACGCCGTTTCCAACATCATATACATGTATGTAAAATCGCACGCACTGTTCACATGCTCATGCTTCCTGGGTGATTCAACCCAGCTAGGCAATAGGACTGAAAACAGTGTGGTAAGAGGAGCGATTGCTTACCATGTTTTCAAAGGTCGTTTTGATTGCGTTGTTGGTTGTCTTAGGTCGTTTTCGACAGCATTTATGTTAAAATAACCCTCACTGCTCACACACACACATGCTTCCTGGGTGAATCAACCAATCTACGCGATAAGACTGAACACAGTGCGGTATAAGGAGCCATTGCTCATCATGTTTTCAAAGGTCGTTTTGAGTGCACTGTACGGAGTTTTAGGCCGTTTTCAACAGCAGTTATGTCCAATCGACCTCACAGTTCACAAACTAATGGGCCCTGGGAAAACCAACCCAGCTATGCGTTAGGACTGAAAACAGTGTGGAAAGGGGAGCCATTGCTAATCATGATTTAAAAGGTCGTTTTGTTTGTATTGTTGGGTGTTGTATGCCGGTTTCAACATCACACGCACTGTTCACATACTCATGCGTCCTGGATGATTCAACCCAGCTACTCAATAGTACTGAACACACTGTGACAAAGGGGAGCAATTGCTCGCCCTGCTTTCAGAGGTCGTTTTGTTGGTATTGTTGGGTGTTTTAGGCCGTTTTCCACATCATTCCAGTCATACCACCCCGTCAGTTCACACACTCGTGATCCCTCGGTGAATCAATCCAGCTATGCAATAGACCTGAACACATTGTGGCAAGAGAAGCAATTGCCCGCCATGCTTTAAAATGTCGTTTTGTTTGCATTGTATGGGTTTTGATATTGGAAGCGAGTTGTTCCATGACTAAATAAGTGTGGAAAGTGGCATAAAGTATATGCATGTGGAAAAAGGGTTAGTATCTGTTCACTCACGGGTCTTCGCACCTCTGCAGGCCAAATCCCTTTCGGCGGTACAGTGAACGATTTTCCCATAACCCCGTTCCCACATGCATACACTCCCTATAAATGAACGATCGAAAACATTGTGATAAAAACAGCCATTGCTCATCATGTTTTCAAAGGTCGTTTTGCTTGCATTGTCGGGGTTTTAGGCCGTTTTCAACAGCACGTATGCCCAATCGCCATCACAGTGCACATACTCGTGTTTTTTGGGTGATTCTACACAGCTAGGCAATAGGACTGAAAACAGTGTGGTAAGAGGAGCGATTGCTTACCATGTTTTCAAAGGTCGTTTTGATTGCGTTGTTGGTTGTCTTAGGTCGTTTTCGACAGCATTTATGTTAAAATAACCCTCACTGCTCACACACACACACATGCTTCCTGGGTGAATCAACCAATCTACGCGATAAGACTGAACACAGTGCGGTATAAGGAGCCATTGCTCATCATGTTTTCAAAGGTCGTTTTGAGTGCACTGTACGGAGTTTTAGGCCGTTTTCAACAGCAGTTATGTCCAATCGACCTCACAGTTCACAAACTAATGGGCCCTGGGAGAACCAACCCAGCTATGCGTTAGGACTGAAAACAGTGTGGAAAGATGAGCCATTGCTAATCATGATTTCAAAGGTCGTTTCGTTTGTATTGTTGGGTGTTTTACGCCGGTTTCAACATCATATATGTCAAATCACCCGCCCTGTTCACATACTCATGCGTCCTGGGTAATTCAACCCAGCTACTCAATAGTACTGAACACACTGTGACGAAGGGAGCAATTGCCCGCCCTGCTTTCAGAGGTCGTTTTGTTGGTATTGTTGGGTGTTTTAGGCCGTTTTCCACATCATTCCAGTCATACCACCCCGTCAGTTCACACACTCGTGATCCCTCGGCGAATCAATCCAGCTATGCAATAGACCTGAACACATTGTGGCAAGAGAAGCAATTGCCCGCCATGCTTTAAAATGTCGTTTTGTTTGCACACACTCATGTTTCTTAAGTGATTCTACCCAGCTAGGCAATAGGACTGAAAACAGTGTGGTAATGGGAGCCATTGCTCATCATGTATTCAAAGGTCGTTTTGATTGCGTTGTTGGGTGTTTTACGCCGTTTCCAACATCATATACATGTATGTAAAATCGCACGCACTGTTCACATGCTCATGCTTCCTGGGTGATTCAACCCAGCTAGGCAATAGGACTGAAAACAGTGTGGTAAGAGGAGCGATTGCTTACCATGTTTTCAAAGGTCGTTTTGATTGCGTTGTTGGTTGTCTTAGGTCGTTTTCGACAGCATTTATGTTAAAATAACCCTCACTGCTCACACACACACATGCTTCCTGGGTGAATCAACCAATCTACGCGATAAGACTGAACACAGTGCGGTATAAGGAGCCATTGCTCATCATGTTTTCAAAGGTCGTTTTGAGTGCACTGTACGGAGTTTTAGGCCGTTTTCAACAGCAGTTATGTCCAATCGACCTCACAGTTCACAAACTAATGGGCCCTGGGAAAACCAACCCAGCTATGCGTTAGGACTGAAAACAGTGTGGAAAGGGGAGCCATTGCTAATCATGATTTAAAAGGTCGTTTTGTTTGTATTGTTGGGTGTTGTATGCCGGTTTCAACATCACACGCACTGTTCACATACTCATGCGTCCTGGATGATTCAACCCAGCTACTCAATAGTACTGAACACACTGTGACAAAGGGGAGCAATTGCTCGCCCTGCTTTCAGAGGTCGTTTTGTTGGTATTGTTGGGTGTTTTAGGCCGTTTTCCACATCATTCCAGTCATACCACCCCGTCAGTTCACACACTCGTGATCCCTCGGTGAATCAATCCAGCTATGCAATAGACCTGAACACATTGTGGCAAGAGAAGCAATTGCCCGCCATGCTTTAAAATGTCGTTTTGTTTGCATTGTATGGGTTTTGATATTGGAAGCGAGTTGTTCCATGACTAAATAAGTGTGGAAAGTGGCATAAAGTATATGCATGTGGAAAAAGGGTTAGTATCTGTTCACTCACGGGTCTTCGCACCTCTGCAGGCCAAATCCCTTTCGGCGGTACAGTGAACGATTTTCCCATAACCCCGTTCCCACATGCATACACTCCCTATAAATGAACGATCGAAAACATTGTGATAAAAACAGCCATTGCTCATCATGTTTTCAAAGGTCGTTTTGCTTGCATTGTCGGGGTTTTAGGCCGTTTTCAACAGCACGTATGCCCAATCGCCATCACAGTGCACATACTCGTGTTTTTTGGGTGATTCTACACAGCTAGGCAATAGGACTGAAAACAGTGTGGTAAGAGGAGCGATTGCTTACCATGTTTTCAAAGGTCGTTTTGATTGCGTTGTTGGTTGTCTTAGGTCGTTTTCGACAGCATTTATGTTAAAATAACCCTCACTGCTCACACACACACACATGCTTCCTGGGTGAATCAACCAATCTACGCGATAAGACTGAACACAGTGCGGTATAAGGAGCCATTGCTCATCATGTTTTCAAAGGTCGTTTTGTGTGCACTGTACGGAGTTTTAGGCCGTTTTCAACAGCAGTTATGTCCAATCGACCTCACAGTTCACAAACTAATGGGCCCTGGGAGAACCAACCCAGCTATGCGTTAGGACTGAAAACAGTGTGGAAAGATGAGCCATTGCTAATCATGATTTCAAAGGTCGTTTCGTTTGTATTGTTGGGTGTTTTACGCCGGTTTCAACATCATATATGTCAAATCACCCGCCCTGTTCACATACTCATGCGTCCTGGGTAATTCAACCCAGCTACTCAATAGTACTGAACACACTGTGACGAAGGGAGCAATTGCCCGCCCTGCTTTCAGAGGTCGTTTTGTTGGTATTGTTGGGTGTTTTAGGCCGTTTTCCACATCATTCCAGTCATACCACCCCGTCAGTTCACACACTCGTGATCCCTCGGCGAATCAATCCAGCTATGCAATAGACCTGAACACATTGTGGCAAGAGAAGCAATTGCCCGCCATGCTTTAAAATGTCGTTTTGTTTGCACACACTCATGTTTCTTAAGTGATTCTACCCAGCTAGGCAATAGGACTGAAAACAGTGTGGTAA
Source organism: Serripes groenlandicus (assembly GCA_031761405.1). Lineage (NCBI taxonomy): Eukaryota > Metazoa > Mollusca > Bivalvia > Cardiida > Cardiidae > Serripes > Serripes groenlandicus. Next base: position 68,145,661 of record JASEVX010000001.1, read on the forward strand.
TGGGAGCCATTGCTCATCATGTATTCAAAGGTCGTTTTGATTGCGTTGTTGGGTGTTTTACGCCGTTTCCAACATCATATACATGTATGTAAAATCGCACGCACTGTTCACATGCTCATGCTTCCTGGGTGATTCAACCCAGCTAGGCAATAGGACTGAAAACAGTGTGGTAAGAGGAGCGATTGCTTACCATGTTTTCAAAGGTCGTTTTGATTGCGTTGTTGGTTGTCTCAGGTCGTTTTCGACAGCATTTATGTTAAAATAACCCTCACTGCTCACACACACACATGCTTCCTGGGTGAATCAACCAATCTACGCGATAAGACTGAACACAGTGCGGTATAAGGAGCCATTGCTCATCATGTTTTCAAAGGTCGTTTTGAGTGCACTGTACGGAGTTTTAGGCCGTTTTCAACAGCAGTTATGTCCAATCGACCTCACAGTTCACAAACTAATGGGCCCTGGGAAAACCAACCCAGCTATGCGTTAGGACTGAAAACAGTGTGGAAAGGGGAGCCATTGCTAATCATGATTTAAAAGGTCGTTTTGTTTGTATTGTTGGGTGTTGTATGCCGGTTTCAACAGCACACGCACTGTTCACATACTCATGCGTCCTGGATGATTCAACCCAACTACTCAATAGTACTGAACACACTGTGACAAAGGGGAGCAATTGCTCGCCCTGCTTTCAGAGGTCGTTTTGTTGGTATTGTTGGGTGTTTTAGGCCGTTTTCCACATCATTCCAGTCATACCACCCCGTCAGTTCACACACTCGTGATCCCTCGGTGAATCAATCCAGCTATGCAATAGACCTGAACACATTGTGGCAAGAGAAGCAATTGCCCGCCATGTTTTAAAATGTCGTTTTGTTTGCATTGTATGGGTTTTGATATTGGAAGCGAGTTGTTCCATGACTAAATAAGTGTGGAAAGTGGCATAAAGTATATGCATGTGGAAAAAGGGTTAGTATCTGTTCACTCACGGGTCTTCGCACCTCTGCAGGCCAAATCCCTTTCGGCGGTACAGTGAACGATTTTCCCATAACCCCGTTCCCACATGCATACACTCCCTATAAATGAACGATCGAAAACATTGTGATAAAAACAGCCATTGCTCATCATGTTTTCAAAGGTCGTTTTGCTTGCATTGTCGGGGTTTTAGGCCGTTTTCAACAGCACGTATGCCCAATCGCCATCACAGTGCACATACTCGTGTTTTTTGGGTGATTCTACACAGCTAGGCAATAGGACTGAAAACAGTGTGGTAAGAGGAGCGATTGCTTACCATGTTTTCAAAGGTCGTTTTGATTGCGTTGTTGGTTGTCTTAGGTCGTTTTCGACAGCATTTATGTTAAAATAACCCTCACTGCTCACACACACACACATGCTTCCTGGGTGAATCAACCAATCTACGCGATAAGACTGAACACAGTGCGGTATAAGGAGCCATTGCTCATCATGTTTTCAAAGGTCGTTTTGAGTGCACTGTACGGAGTTTTAGGCCGTTTTCAACAGCAGTTATGTCCAATCGACCTCACAGTTCACAAACTAATGGGCCCTGGGAGAACCAACCCAGCTATGCGTTAGGACTGAAAACAGTGTGGAAAGATGAGCCATTGCTAATCATGATTTCAAAGGTCGTTTCGTTTGTATTGTTGGGTGTTTTACGCCGGTTTCAACATCATATATGTCAAATCACCCGCCCTGTTCACATACTCATGCGTCCTGGGTAATTCAACCCAGCTACTCAATAGTACTGAACACACTGTGACGAAGGGAGCAATTGCCCGCCCTGCTTTCAGAGGTCGTTTTGTTGGTATTGTTGGGTGTTTTAGGCCGTTTTCCACATCATTCCAGTCATACCACCCCGTCAGTTCACACACTCGTGATCCCTCGGCGAATCAATCCAGCTATGCAATAGACCTGAACACATTGTGGCAAGAGAAGCAATTGCCCGCCATGCTTTAAAATGTCGTTTTGTTTGCACACACTCATGTTTCTTAAGTGATTCTACCCAGCTAGGCAATAGGACTGAAAACAGTGTGGTAATGGGAGCCATTGCTCATCATGTATTCAAAGGTCGTTTTGATTGCGTTGTTGGGTGTTTTACGCCGTTTCCAACATCATATACATGTATGTAAAATCGCACGCACTGTTCACATGCTCATGCTTCCTGGGTGATTCAACCCAGCTAGGCAATAGGACTGAAAACAGTGTGGTAAGAGGAGCGATTGCTTACCATGTTTTCAAAGGTCGTTTTGATTGCGTTGTTGGTTGTCTTAGGTCGTTTTCGACAGCATTTATGTTAAAATAACCCTCACTGCTCACACACACACATGCTTCCTGGGTGAATCAACCAATCTACGCGATAAGACTGAACACAGTGCGGTATAAGGAGCCATTGCTCATCATGTTTTCAAAGGTCGTTTTGAGTGCACTGTACGGAGTTTTAGGCCGTTTTCAACAGCAGTTATGTCCAATCGACCTCACAGTTCACAAACTAATGGGCCCTGGGAAAACCAACCCAGCTATGCGTTAGGACTGAAAACAGTGTGGAAAGGGGAGCCATTGCTAATCATGATTTAAAAGGTCGTTTTGTTTGTATTGTTGGGTGTTGTATGCCGGTTTCAACATCACACGCACTGTTCACATACTCATGCGTCCTGGATGATTCAACCCAGCTACTCAATAGTACTGAACACACTGTGACAAAGGGGAGCAATTGCTCGCCCTGCTTTCAGAGGTCGTTTTGTTGGTATTGTTGGGTGTTTTAGGCCGTTTTCCACATCATTCCAGTCATACCACCCCGTCAGTTCACACACTCGTGATCCCTCGGTGAATCAATCCAGCTATGCAATAGACCTGAACACATTGTGGCAAGAGAAGCAATTGCCCGCCATGCTTTAAAATGTCGTTTTGTTTGCATTGTATGGGTTTTGATATTGGAAGCGAGTTGTTCCATGACTAAATAAGTGTGGAAAGTGGCATAAAGTATATGCATGTGGAAAAAGGGTTAGTATCTGTTCACTCACGGGTCTTCGCACCTCTGCAGGCCAAATCCCTTTCGGCGGTACAGTGAACGATTTTCCCATAACCCCGTTCCCACATGCATACACTCCCTATAAATGAACGATCGAAAACATTGTGATAAAAACAGCCATTGCTCATCATGTTTTCAAAGGTCGTTTTGCTTGCATTGTCGGGGTTTTAGGCCGTTTTCAACAGCACGTATGCCCAATCGCCATCACAGTGCACATACTCGTGTTTTTTGGGTGATTCTACACAGCTAGGCAATAGGACTGAAAACAGTGTGGTAAGAGGAGCGATTGCTTACCATGTTTTCAAAGGTCGTTTTGATTGCGTTGTTGGTTGTCTTAGGTCGTTTTCGACAGCATTTATGTTAAAATAACCCTCACTGCTCACACACACACACATGCTTCCTGGGTGAATCAACCAATCTACGCGATAAGACTGAACACAGTGCGGTATAAGGAGCCATTGCTCATCATGTTTTCAAAGGTCGTTTTGAGTGCACTGTACGGAGTTTTAGGCCGTTTTCAACAGCAGTTATGTCCAATCGACCTCACAGTTCACAAACTAATGGGCCCTGGGAGAACCAACCCAGCTATGCGTTAGGACTGAAAACAGTGTGGAAAGATGAGCCATTGCTAATCATGATTTCAAAGGTCGTTTCGTTTGTATTGTTGGGTGTTTTACGCCGGTTTCAACATCATATATGTCAAATCACCCGCCCTGTTCACATACTCATGCGTCCTGGGTAATTCAACCCAGCTACTCAATAGTACTGAACACACTGTGACGAAGGGAGCAATTGCCCGCCCTGCTTTCAGAGGTCGTTTTGTTGGTATTGTTGGGTGTTTTAGGCCGTTTTCCACATCATTCCAGTCATACCACCCCGTCAGTTCACACACTCGTGATCCCTCGGCGAATCAATCCAGCTATGCAATAGACCTGAACACATTGTGGCAAGAGAAGCAATTGCCCGCCATGCTTTAAAATGTCGTTTTGTTTGCACACACTCATGTTTCTTAAGTGATTCTACCCAGCTAGGCAATAGGACTGAAAACAGTGTGGTAATGGGAGCCATTGCTCATCATGTATTCAAAGGTCGTTTTGATTGCGTTGTTGGGTGTTTTACGCCGTTTCCAACATCATATACATGTATGTAAAATCGCACGCACTGTTCACATGCTCATGCTTCCTGGGTGATTCAACCCAGCTAGGCAATAGGACTGAAAACAGTGTGGTAAGAGGAGCGATTGCTTACCATGTTTTCAAAGGTCGTTTTGATTGCGTTGTTGGTTGTCTTAGGTCGTTTTCGACAGCATTTATGTTAAAATAACCCTCACTGCTCACACACACACATGCTTCCTGGGTGAATCAACCAATCTACGCGATAAGACTGAACACAGTGCGGTATAAGGAGCCATTGCTCATCATGTTTTCAAAGGTCGTTTTGAGTGCACTGTACGGAGTTTTAGGCCGTTTTCAACAGCAGTTATGTCCAATCGACCTCACAGTTCACAAACTAATGGGCCCTGGGAAAACCAACCCAGCTATGCGTTAGGACTGAAAACAGTGTGGAAAAGGGAGCCATTGCTAATCATGATTTAAAAGGTCGTTTTGTTTGTATTGTTGGGTGTTGTATGCCGGTTTCAACATCACACGCACTGTTCACATACTCATGCGTCCTGGATGATTCAACCCAGCTACTCAATAGTACTGAACACACTGTGACAAAGGGGAGCAATTGCTCGCCCTGCTTTCAGAGGTCGTTTTGTTGGTATTGTTGGGTGTTTTAGGCCGTTTTCCACATCATTCCAGTCATACCACCCCGTCAGTTCACACACTCGTGATCCCTCGGTGAATCAATCCAGCTATGCAATAGACCTGAACACATTGTGGCAAGAGAAGCAATTGCCCGCCATGCTTTAAAATGTCGTTTTGTTTGCATTGTATGGGTTTTGATATTGGAAGCGAGTTGTTCCATGACTAAATAAGTGTGGAAAGTGGCATAAAGTATATGCATGTGGAAAAAGGGTTAGTATCTGTTCACTCACGGGTCTTCGCACCTCTGCAGGCCAAATCCCTTTCGGCGGTACAGTGAACGATTTTCCCATAACCCCGTCCCCACATGCATACACTCCCTATAAATGAACGATCGAAAACATTGTGATAAAAACAGCCATTGCTCATCATGTTTTTAAAGGTCGTTTTGCTTGCATTGTCGGGGTTTTAGGCCGTTTTCAACAGCACGTATGCCCAATCGCCATCACAGTGCACATACTCGTGTTTTTTGGGTGATTCTACACAGCTAGGCAATAGGACTGAAAACAGTGTGGTAAGAGGAGCGATTGCTTACCATGTTTTCAAAGGTCGTTTTGATTGCGTTGTTGGTTGTCTTAGGTCGTTTTCGACAGCATTTATGTTAAAATAACCCTCACTGCTCACACACACACATGCTTCCTGGGTGAATCAACCAATCTACGCGATAAGACTGAACACAGTGCGGTATAAGGAGCCATTGCTCATCATGTTTTCAAAGGTCGTTTTGAGTGCACTGTACGGAGTTTTAGGCCGTTTTCAACAGCAGTTATGTCCAATCGACCTCACAGTTCACAAACTAATGGGCCCTGGGAGAACCAACCCAGCTATGCGTTAGGACTGAAAACAGTGTGGAAAGATGAGCCATTGCTAATCATGATTTCAAAGGTCGTTTCGTTTGTATTGTTGGGTGTTTTACGCCGGTTTCAACATCATATATGTCAAATCACCCGCCCTGTTCACATACTCATGCGTCCTGGGTAATTCAACCCAGCTACTCAATAGTACTGAACACACTGTGACAAAGGGAGCAATTGCCCGCCCTGCTTTCAGAGGTCGTTTTGTTGGTATTGTTGGGTGTTTTAGGCCGTTTTCCACATCATTCCAGTCATACCACCCCGTCAGTTCACACACTCGTGATCCCTCGGCGAATCAATCCAGCTATGCAATAGACCTGAACACATTGTGGCAAGAGAAGCAATTGCCCGCCATGCTTTAAAATGTCGTTTTGTTTGCACACACTCATGTTTCTTAAGTGATTCTACCCAGCTAGGCAATAAGACTGAAAACAGTGTGGTAATAGGAGCCATTGCTCATCATGTATTCAAAGGTCGTTTTGATTGCGTTGTTGGTTGTTTTACGCCGTTTCCAACATCATATACATGTATGTAAAATCGCACGCACTGTTCACATGCTCATGCTTCCTGGGTGATTCAACCCAGCTATGCGTTAGGACTGAAAACAGTGTGGAAAGGGGAGCCATTGCTAATCATGATTTAAAAGGTCGTTTTGTTTGTATTGTTGGGTGTTGTATGCCGGTTTCAACATCACACGCACTGTTCACATACTCATGCGTCCTGGATGATTCAACCCAGCTACTCAATAGTACTGAACACACTGTGACAAAGGGAGCAATTGCTCGCCCTGCATTCAGAGGTCGTTTTGTTGGTATTGTTGGGTGTTTTAGGCCGTTTTCCACATCATTCCAGTCATACCACCCCGTCAGTTCACACACTCGTGATCCCTCGGTGAATCAATCCAGCTATGCAATAGACCTGAACACATTGTGGCAAGAGAAGCAATTGCCCGCCATGCTTTAAAATGTCGTTTTGTTTGCATTGTATGGGTTTTGATATTGGAAGCGAATTGTTCCATGACTAAATAAGTGTGGAAAGTGGCATAAAGTATATGCATGTGGAAAAAGGGTTAGTATCTGTTCACTCACGGGTCTTCGCACCTCTGCAGGCCAAATCCCTTTCGGCGGTACAGTGAACGATTTTCCCATAACCCCGTTCCCACATGCATACACTCCCTATAAATGAACTATCGAAAACATTGTGATAAAAACAGCCATTGCTCATCATGTTTTCAAAGGTCGTTTTGCTTGCATTGTCGGGGTTTTAGGCCGTTTTCAACAGCACGTATGCCCAATCGCCATCACAGTGCACATACTCGTGTTTTTTGGGTGATTCTACACAGCTAGGCAATAGGACTGAAAACAGTGTGGTAAGAGGAGCGATTGCTTACCATGTTTTCAAAGGTCGTTTTAATTGCGTTGTTGGTTGTCTTAGGTCGTTTTCGACAGCATTTATGTTAAAATAACCCTCACTGCTCACACACACACATGCTTCCTGGGTGAATCAACCAATCTACTCGATAAGACTGAACACAGTGCGGTATAAGGAGCCATTGCTCATCATGTTTTCAAAGGTCGTTTTGAGTGCACTGTACGGAGTTTTAGGCCGTTTTCAATCGACCTCACAGTTCACAAACTAATGGGCCCTGGGAGAACCAACCCAGCTATGCGTTAGGACTGAAAACAGTGTGGAAAGATGAGCCATTGCTAATCATGATTTCAAAGGTCGTTTCGTTTGTATTGTTGGGTGTTTTACGCCGGTTTCAACATCATATATGTCAAATCACCCGCCCTGTTCACATACTCATGCGTCCTGGGTAATTCAACCCAGCTACTCAATAGTACTGAACACACTGTGACAAAGGGAGCAATTGCCCGCCCTGCTTTCAGAGGTCGTTTTGTTGGTATTGTTGGGTGTTTTAGGCCGTTTTCCACATCATTCCAGTCATACCACCCCGTCAGTTCACACACTCGTGATCCCTCGGCGAATCAATCCAGCTATGCAATAGACCTGAACACATTGTGGCAAGAGAAGCAATTGCCCGCCATGCTTTAAAATGTCGTTTTGTTTGCACACACTCATGTTTCTTAAGTGATTCTACCCAGCTAGGCAATAAGACTGAAAACAGTGTGGTAATAGGAGCCATTGCTCATCATGTATTCAAAGGTCGTTTTGATTGCGTTGTTGGGTGTTTTACGCCGTTTCCAACATCATATACATGTATGTAAAATCGCACGCACTGTTCACATGCTCATGCTTCCTGGGTGATTCAACCCAGCTATGCGTTAGGACTGAAAACAGTGTGGAAAGGGGAGCCATTGCTAATCATGATTTAAAAGGTCGTTTTGTTTGTATTGTTGGGTGTTGTATGCCGGTTTCAACATCACACGCACTGTTCACATACTCATGCGTCCTGGATGATTCAACCCAGCTACTCAATAGTACTGAACACACTGTGACAAAGGGAGCAATTGCTCGCCCTGCATTCAGAGGTCGTTTTGTTGGTATTGTTGGATGTTTTAGGCCGTTTTCCACATCATTCCAGTCATACCACCCCGTCAGTTCACACACTCGTGATCCCTCGGTGAATCAATCCAGCTATGCAATAGACCTGAACACATTGTGGCAAGAGAAGCAATTGCCCGCCATGCTTTAAAATGTCGTTTTGTTTGCATTGTATGGGTTTTGATATTGGAAGCGAGTTGTTCCATGACTAAATAAGTGTGGAAAGTGGCATAAAGTATATGCATGTGGAAAAAGGGTTAGTATCTGTTCACTCACGGGTCTTCGCACCTCTGCAGGCCAAATCCCTTTCGGCGGTACAGTGAACGATTTTCCCATAACCCCGTTCCCACATGCATACACTCCCTATAAATGAACTATCGAAAACATTGTGATAAAAACAGCCATTGCTCATCATGTTTTCAAAGGTCGTTTTGCTTGCATTGTCGGGGTTTTAGGCCGTTTTCAACAGCACGTATGCCCAATCGCCATCACAGTGCACATACTCGTGTTTTTTGGGTGATTCTACACAGCTAGGCAATAGGACTGAAAACAGTGTGGTAAGAGGAGCGATTGCTTACCATGTTTTCAAAGGTCGTTTTGATTGCGTTGTTGGTTGTCTTAGGTCGTTTTCGACAGCATTTATGTTAAAATAACCCTCACTGCTCACACACACACATGCTTCCTGGGTGAATCAACCAATCTACTCGATAAGACTGAACACAGTGCGGTATAAGGAGCCATTGCTCATCATGTTTTCAAAGGTCGTTTTGAGTGCACTGTACGGAGTTTTAGGCCGTTTTCAACAGCAGTTATGTCCAATCGACCTCACAGTTCACAAACTAATGGGCCCTGGGAGAACCAACCCAGCTATGCGTTAGGACTGAAAACAGTGTGGAAAGATGAGCCATTGCTAATCATGATTTCAAAGGTCGTTTCGTTTGTATTGTTGGGTGTTTTACGCCGGTTTCAACATCATATATGTCAAATCACCCGCCCTGTTCACATACTCATGCGTCCTGGGTAATTCAACCCAGCTACTCAATAGTACTGAACACACTGTGACAAAGGGAGCAATTGCCCGCCCTGCTTTCAGAGGTCGTTTTGTTGGTATTGTTGGGTGTTTTAGGCCGTTTTCCACATCATTCCAGTCATACCACCCCGTCAGTTCACACACTCGTGATCCCTCGGCGAATCAAGCCAGCTATGCAATAGACCTGAACACATTGTGGCAAGAGAAGCAATTGCCCGCCATGCTTTAAAATGTCGTTTTGTTTGCACACACTCATGTTTCTTAAGTGATTCTACCCAGCTAGGCAATAGGACTGAAAACAGTGTGGTAAGAGTAGCCATTGCTCATCATGTATTCAAAGGTCGTTTTGATTGCGTTGTTGGGTGTTTTACGCCGTTTTCAACATCATATATGTCAAATCGCACGCACTGTTCATATAGTCATGCGTCTTGGGTGATTCAACCCAGCTATGCGTTAGGACTGAACATAGTGTGGAAAGAGGAGTCATTGCTAATCATGATTTCAAAGATCGTTTTGTTTGTATTGTTGGGTGTTAAAAAAAGACGAGTATGTGCACTGTGATGGCGATTGGGCATACGTGCTGTTGAAAACGGCCTAAAACCCCGACAATGCAAGCAAAACGACCTTTGTTGGGTGTTTTAGGCCGTTTTCCACATCATTCCAGTCATACCACCCCGTCAGTTCACACACTCGTGATCCCTCGGTGAATCAATCCAGCTATGCAATAGACCTGAACACATTGTGGCAAGAGAAGCAATTGCCCGCCATGCTTTAAAATGTCGTTTTGTTTGCATTGTATGGGTTTTGATCTTGGAAGCGAGTTGTTCCATGACTAAATAAGTGTAGAAAGTGGCATAAAGTATATGCATGTGGAAAAAGGGTTAGTATCTGTTCACTCACGGGTCTTCGCACCTCTGCAGGCCAAATCCCTTTCGGCGGTACAGTGAACGATTTTCCCATAACCCCGTTCCCACATGCATACATTCCCTATAAATGAACTATCGAAAATAAGAGGAGCGATTGCTTACCATGTTTTTAAAGGTCGTTTTGATTGCGTTGTTGGTTGTCTTAGGTCGTTTTCGACAGCATTTATGTTAAAATACCCCTCACTGCTCACACACACATGCTTCCTGGGTGAATCAACCCATCCACGCGATAGGACTGAAAACAGTGTGGTATAAGGAGCCATTGCTCGTCATGTTTTCAAAGGTCAATGTGATTGCATTGTTGGGGTTTATAGGCCGTTTTCAACAGCATTCATGTCCAATCACTCTCACAGTTCACAAACTCATGGGACCTGTGAGAATCAACCCATCTATGCGTTAGGACTGAAAACAGTGTGGAAAGAGGAGCCATTGCTAATCATGATTTCAAAGGTCGTTTTGTTTGTATTGTTGGGTGTCTTACGCCGGTTTCAACATCATATATGTCAAATCACCCGCACTGTTCACATACTCATGCATCCAGGGTGATTCAATCCAGCTACTCAATAGTACTGAACACACTGTGACAAAGGGAGCAATTGCCCGCCCTGTATTCAGAGGTCGTTTCGTTTGCATTGTTGGGTGTTTTAGGCCGTTTTCAACATCATTCCAGTCATACCACCCCGTCAGTTCACACACTCGTGGTCCCTGGGTGAATCAACCCAGCTATGCAGTAGACCTGAACACATTGTGGCAAGAGAAGCAATTGCCCGCCATGCTTTAAATTGTCGTTTTGTTTTCACATAGTCATGTTTTTTGAGTGATTCTACCCAGCTACGCAATAGGACTGAACACAGTGTGGTAAGAGTAGCCATTGCTCATCATGTTTTCAAAGGTCGTTTTGATTGCGTTGTTGGGTGTTTTACGCCGTTTTCAACATCATATATGTCAAATCGCACGCACTGTTCATATACTCATGCGTCTTGGGTGATTCAACCCAGCTGTGCGTTAGGACTGAACATAGTGTGGAAAGAGGAGTCATTGCTAATCATGATTTCAAAAATCGTTTTGTTTGTATTGTTGGGTGTTAAACGCCGTTTTCAACATCATGTATGTCAAATCACACGCACTGTTCACATACTCATGCGTCCTGGGTGATTCAACCCAGCTACTCAATAGTACTGAACACACTGTGACAAAGGGAGCAATTGCCCGTCCTGATTTCAGAGGTCGTTTTGTTGGTACTGTTGGGTGTTTTAGGCCGTTTTCCACATCATTCAAGTCATACCACCCCGTCAGTTCACACACTCGTGATCCCTGGTTGAATCAACCCAGCTATGCAATAGACCTGAACACATTGTGGAAAGAGAAGCAATTTCCCGCCATGCTTTAAAATGCCGTTTTGTTTGCATTGTATGGGTTTTGATCTTGGAAGCGCGTTGTTTCATGACTAAATAAGTGTGGAAAGTGACATAAAATATCTGCATGTGGGAAAGGGTGAGTATGTGTTTACTGGTCTTCACACCTCTGCAGGTCAAATCCCTTTCGGCGGTACAGTGAACGATTTTCCCATAACCCCGTTCCCACATGCATACACTCCCTATAAATGAACTATCGAAAACATTGTGATAAAAACAGCCATTGCTCATCATGTTTTCAAAGGTGGTTTTGCTTGCATTGTTGGGGTTTTAGGCCGTTTTCAACAGCAAGCATGCCCAATCGACATCACAGTGCACATACTCGTGTTTTGGGGGGATTCTACCCAGCTAGGCAATAGGACTGAAAACATTGTGGTAAGAGGAGCCATTGCTCTTCATGTTTTCAAAGGTCGTTTTAATTGCGTTGTTGGTTGTTTTATGCCGTTTTCAACAGCATTTATGTTAAATACCCCTCACTGCTCACACACACATGCTTCCTGGGTGAATCAACCCATCCACGCGATAGGACTGAAAACAGTGTGGTATAAGGAGCCATTGCTCATCATGTTTTCAAAGGTCTATGTGATTGCATTGTTGGGGTTTATAGGCCGTTTTCAACAGCATTCATGTCCAATCACTCTCACAGTTCACAAACTCATGGGACCTGGGAGAATCAACCCAGCTATGCGTTAGGACTGAAAACAGTGCGGAAAGAGGAGCCATTTCTAATCATGATTTCAAAGGTCGTTTTCTTTGTATTGTTGGGTGTCTTACGCCGGTTTCAACATCATATATGTCAAATAACCCGCACTGTTCACCTACTCATGCGTCCAGGGTGATTCAATCCAGCTACTCAATAGTACTGAACACACTGTGACAAAGGGAGCAATTGCCCACCCTGCTTTCAGAGGTCGTTTCGTTTGTATTGTTGGGTGTTTTAGGCCGTTTTCAACATCATTCCAGTCATACCACCCCGTCAGTTCACACACTCGTGGTCCCTGAGTGAATCAAACCAGCTATGCAATATACCTGAACACATTGTGACAAGAGAAGCAATTGCCCGCCATGCTTTAAATTGTCGTTTTGTTTGCACATTCTCATGTTTTTTGAGTGATTCTACCCAGCTAGGCAATAGTGTGGTAAGAGGGTAAGTCTAATTTTGTAGATAAAAAAGAAGTTCAATGCTTAGTTCTGTATTGCCAGTGTTACTATGTATTTTAATTCACGTGTCTTTTCACTCGAAAAATAGCTCTCACAGTGCGATCAATATAATATTAATTATATTACGTTTTCTAAATAACCCTGTATGTTAGCGAAACAACCAAGGAACGAAACATAATAGGAAACCGGGGACCAGTTAAATAAAAAACATGTTTCCGGTTTGATGTGAAATTACTTATTTACACACGTTTTTGAATCGAAACAACATTTTGTGACAAACTATAACTTCTGTAAGTCAATATTTCGTTGTTTTCCTCCCACTACTATTGTTTTTCATTATATCTCTTGTTCTTAAAAACAGATTAAAGAGAACTTTAAAAATAATGTGATTTCGCGACAATTATAATCTCACTAAATCTCTCTTTAAATATTTACAGGGCATTATCATCATCAGCAAACTACAACATGAAAGGTGCAGCCAAAAAAAACATAGTTTTCACAACCTTGTTCAAATGGCCCAACCTGATGAAGAAGATGACAACTAAATGAGACGACCAAATAATCCTATGTGATGCAAATAATCTGCGATAAAATCTAAATAGATAATCATGTACCGAATGGTCGGATACAATATCAAATGGACAAATCTACACATATACAATCACAAAATATCCTTAACTCAGTACAATCAGGGCTGTACAAATCCCATAGCCCGACGTAAATCGCATCGGGCAAGTCGCTAATTGCAAAATCTCAGTCCCGGACAAGTGGCATTTTCCAAAAATCCATGTCCCATTATATCAACCCATTTACGTAACAGTGAATGTAAATTCCTGTGTCTGGTAGCCCGGCTTAATTACTTGCACACATGTCTGTCGTGTATAAATTTGACTATGTTACATGCGAAAAAAATCACTCGCACATGACCATAACAAATCAATAACAGTAGGCGGAGTTACCCACCTGTCAGATCGAGTTGTTTCAGCCAACCGAATCGCGTTGGTAAATGTCGATTAACGTGATATATATGTACCCAATAAGGCGGTCCACTCATAAGTGTAGCAACCCCAGCTTATCAGTGATTATCGTATACGCGGTCTGGAAATGTCCAAAATCCATACCCTAGTGTTACATTTTTACCAATATTTTCACTAACTAACATCGTAGAGTACTATAAAGTGTAGTGTATTGAAGCTAATTGAAATCTCTAACTAACTGTGTAATTTTCTAATCAATGTATACTGTGTAACTCTGTCGGCGATTTATAATCCCCGTGTATACATCAAATTCACGCTTGCGTGACTGATTGGCCAATTAACACCCTCGCACCGCTGCAGGGGTCATACACTCCCTATAAATGAACTATCGAAAACATTGTGATAAAAACAGCCATTGCTCATCATGTTTTCAAAGGTGGTTTTGCTTGCATTGTTGGGGTTTTAGGCCGTTTTCAACAGCAAGCATGCCCAATCGACATCACAGTGCACATACTCGTGTTTTGGGGGGATTCTACCCAGCTAGGCAATAGGACTGAAAACATTGTGGTAAGAGGAGCCATTGCTCTTCATGTTTTCAAAGGTCGTTTTAATTGCGTTGTTGGTTGTTTTATGCCGTTTTCAACAGCATTTATGTTAAATACCCCTCACTGCTCACACACACATGCTTCCTGGGTGAATCAACCCATCCACGCGATAGGACTGAAAACAGTGTGGTATAAGGAGCCATTGCTCATCATGTTTTCAAAGGTCAATGTGATTGCATTGTTGGGGTTTATAGGCCGTTTTCAACAGCATTCATGTCCAATCACTCTCACAGTTCACAAACTCATGGGATCTGGGAGAATCAACCCAGCTATGCGTTAGGACTGAAAACAGTGTGGAAAGAGAAGCCATTGCTAATCATGATTTCAAAGGTCGTTTTCTTTGTATTGTTGGGTGTCTTACGCCGGTTTCAACATCATATATGTCAAATCACCCGCACTGTTCAAATACTCATGCGTCCTGGGTGATTCAACCCAGCTACTCAATAGTACTGAACAAACTGTGACAAAGGGAGCAATTGCCCGCCCTGCTTTCAGAGGTCGTTTTGTTGGTACTGTTGGGTGTTTTAGGCCGTTTTCCATATCATTCAAGTCATACCACCCCGTCAGTTCACACACTCGTGATCCCTGGTTAAATCAACCCAGCTATGCAATAGACCTGAACACATTGTGGCAAGAGAAGCAATTGCCCGCCATGCTTTAAACTGCCGTTTTGTTTGCATTGTATGGGTTTTGATCTTGGAAGCGAGTTGTTGCATGACTAAATAAGTGTGGAAAGTGACATAAAATATCTGCATGTGGGAAAGGGTGAGTATGTGTTCACTGGTCTTCACACCTCTGCAGGTCAAATCCCTTTCGGCGGTACAGTGAACGATTTTCCCATAACCCCGTTCCCACATGCATACACTCCCTATAAATGAACTATCGAAAACATTGTGATAAAAACAGCCATTGCTCATCATGTTTTCAAAGGTGGTTTTGCTTGCATTGTTGGGGTTTTATGCCGTTTTCAACAGCACGTATGCCCAATCGACATCACAGTGCACATACTCGTGTTTTGGGGTGATTCTACCCAGCTAGGCAATAGGACTGAAAACAGTGCGGTAAGAGGAGCCATTGCTCTTCATGTTTTCAAAGGTCGTTTTAATTGCGTTGTTGGTTGTTTTATGCCGTTTTCAACAGCATTTATGTTAAATACTCCTCACTGCTCACACACACATGCTTCCTGGGTGAATCAACCCATCCACGCGATAGGACTGAAAACAGTGTGGTATAAGGAGCCATTGCTCATCATGTTTTCAAAGGTCTATGTGATTGCATTGTTGGGGTTTATAGGCCGTTTTCAACAGCATTCATGTCCAATCACTCTCACAGTTCACAAACTCATGGGACCTGGGAGAATCAACCCAGCTATGCGTTAGGACTGAAAACAGTGCGGAAAGAGGAGCCATTTCTAATCATGATTTCAAAGGTCGTTTTCTTTGTATTGTTGGGTGTCTTATGCTTAGTTCTGTATTGCCAGTGTTACTATGTATTTTAATTCACGTGTCTTTTCACTCGAAAAATAGCTCTCACAGTGCGATCAATATAATATTAATTATATTACGTTTTCTAAATAACCCTGTATGTTAGCGAAACAACCAAGGAACGAAACATAATAGGAAACCGGGGACCAGTTAAATAAAAAACATGTTTCCGGTTTGATGTGAAATTACTTATTTACACACGTTTTTGAATCGAAACAACATTTTGTGACAAACTATAACTTCTGTAAGTCAATATTTCGTTGTTTTCCTCCCACTACTATTGTTTTTCATTATATCTCTTGTTCTTAAAAACAGATTAAAGAGAACTTTAAAAATAATGTGATTTCGCGACAATTATAATCTCACTAAATCTCTCTTTAAATATTTACAGGGCATTATCATCATCAGCAAACTACAACATGAAAGGTGCAGCCAAAAAAAACATAGTTTTCACAACCTTGTTCAAATGGCCCAACCTGATGAAGAAGATGACAACTAAATGAGACGACCAAATAATCCTATGTGATGCAAATAATCTGCGATAAGCTCTAAATAGATAATCATGTACCGAATGGTCGGATACAATATCAAATGGACAAATCTACACATATACAATCACAAAATATCCTTAACTCAGTACAATCAGGGCTGTACAAATCCCATAGCCCGACGTAAATCGCATCGGGCAAGTCGCTAATTGCAAAATCTCAGTCCCGGACAAGTGGCATTTTCCAAAAATCCATGTCCCATTATATCAACCCATTTACGTAACAGTGAATGTAAATTCCTGTGTCTGGTAGCCCGGCTTAATTACTTGCACACATGTCTGTCGTGTATAAATTTGACTATGTTACATGCGAAAAAAATCACTCGCACATGACCATAACAAATCAATAACAGTAGGCGGAGTTACCCACCTGTCAGATCGAGTTGTTTCAGCCAACCGAATCGCGTTGGTAAATGTCGATTAACGTGATATATATGTACCCAATAAGGCGGTCCACTCATAAGTCATTAAGTGACAATCGTTTCTTGGGGTTGTGTTATTTCATGAATGCTAGGGAATGACCTATGGATCGGTCTCATTAAAATATTCCCTTAAATGTATTTTGATCCATATTTCTACTTTTGGTATGCGATGGTTGCAAACTGGTGCAAACCGGTTCAGAAAGACTTGAAAGAAAATTTTCGCCATGCAGAAGTTAATAAAATAAATTCGATCCAAATTAAAGACAATACAACGACTTCTAGAAATTATCTTGCCGTTTATCAATTTGAAATAACTTCAAGATCGACATAATATTCGTAATATCAGGGACACAAAGAAAATTGTTTGGAATGAAATATGTAAATGATTCCCCCCCCCCGAGTATGGTAATTGCCCAATCACAGCTTTGTTTACCAAAATTAATTAGCATAACCGACGGGAAAAAAATCATATGACTTAATAGTTGCGATTTCATTGGATGAAATGAGAAATTGAGTGAATGACATGACGACCCCAATGTCATTTCAACGCTGTTTACCGATTTCTTATTCTCAATGAAGGGAACCATGATTAACATTGCGCAATCATCAAAATGGCAGATTTGTTGCGAATAATACCGCAACACCAATCTGACTAAAGTACACGATCTGACTAAACATGTAAATGCGTAACGTTAATAGTTAAATAAAATTTAACGTTTTGTTGTCTTTCATTTTTTTGGACAATATTTTTTTATTTAATAACTTCATTGAACCTGATAAATTTGACTTTTGGTTAATAAAATTGAATTTATTTAATATGTCTTTCTTTGTAAAACTGACCCTCGTATCATACACTGCCCTGTTTAGGTGAGGGACCTAAATTGGTGACCTTATTATTTTGTTATCTTCAATTTGAAAAGTGCTATTGCATCATTTGACTATGTGGTCTCAAGTTTAACATTTCTGTCAATAGCTTTTGAATATTTTGTAAATATGGATAAAATACATACATTTTATGCATAATATTTCAAATAACCTAGTGAAAAATAATCTCTTTTCCAAATTTCATTTTTTTTAACTGAATGCTGCACTACAGGTCTTTTGCAATAATGTTATTTGAATTAGTCACTACCCTTAAATCATGTACATTGTGTGCTCTTAATGTTATCTTCATACAGAACTAGAAAAAAAAAACACTATAAAACAACTAAAACACTCAAGAAACCGCGATCCGGGCTACCAGCTTCCAAATCTGGTAGCACACAATTCTTAAATTTGTCGCATGTTAAACTTGGTGTGCAGAAAAGCGGGACAAGTGAGAATCTTAGCAGGACAAGTGGCATTCTGAAAGTCACTTGTCCTGGACAAGTGGCTGATTTTTTTTTTTGGACAGCCCTGACAATATCAGTTTTCACAGTCAGGAGAGAGCAATATTGGTAATATCATCAATCCAACAATGACACAGTTTTGGGAGGTATATTTATTAAGATACTAAAAGACCCTCCTAGTGGACATTAGGGGTTGATTTTATTTAACCCTTTCCCTCATGAATATAGACGCTTTCTGACGCCTCAGAGTCGGAAGCAGACGACTTTTGAAAACACAGTGACAAAAGGAAAAATTTCCCAAAATGAGCAATATCTCCTTTTGCCACAGTGTTTTTAACTTTATTCAATTATTTTACAATTATTTATTAAGGTTTTTCACACCTCTGAAGATATGTTTTCAAAGTCGTCTGCTGCAGATTTGTTGTATGTGGGTAATAAACTTACACAAAATTCTCAATAAAGTATGATGTACACAAAATTTAATGCTGACAGTCTAGCAAATGAAATGTGGGAAGTGCAATCTCTATTTAAACTTAAAGAGAAAAAATACGATATTATCGCAATAAAAGATTTTTAACTCTACAATCAGTGTGATTAGTTGTGCATACCTGGTTATAATGTTTTTCAACCTTCTTCGATTGAATCAACAGGAAGAGGCTGTGTCATTTACGTCGGAGATAATATCAACTCGTTTCTCATTGACTCCTTTCGATAAAGTAATCAGACATGTTCTGATAGGTATCATCAACAATAACAACCTAAAACTGGTAATATCTTGTATCTTTCGAAGTTCAAGTGTTACAAACAGATTTGTATCTCAGAATTCTCTAAAATACTGAACGCCGAAAGCACAAACAAAATTAAATATGAAATGAAAGAAACTCTCTCCCCAAATGTGAGTTAAAACCCATGAATAACCCTTGGCCACATACAGACGCTTTCTGAAGCCTCTTTAGCTGAGCAATTTCTCCTTTTGTCACAATATTTTCAACTCCTTTTGATTATTTAACTTTCTCTTATAAAGATTTAACATAATCTTGCCCAGATGCTTTCAAAGTTGTCTGCTGCAGATTTGCTGAATGTGGGAAAGGGGTTTAAAAAAAGTCCTTAACCCTTTCCCTCATACGGCAATTCGGCAGCAGACAACTGAACGTATTTTGTCAAAAAATAGAAAATCTCTATAATTCAATGGATAACCTATGACAGTGACAAAAAGTGGAAAACATTGTGGCAAAAGGAGAAATTGCACGTTTTGTCACTATGTTTTCAAAAAGCCGTCTGCTGCAGAGGCGTCAGAAAGCGTCTATATTAGGGAAAGGGTTAAGGATATTAAAAAGGCCCTTTTCATTCTGTAATTTTAAACCAACCAACAAGTTTAAAACGTGTGTGTGTCTGCAAGTACATTCAATGGTTGTCTTTTTTATTAAAGATGTTTATTTTCTAGGATTCAATATGTTAATGTCATTGACACAACAGACAACTAACTTTCTTTTCTATTTAAGTTAAAGACTCAAACAATTAAAAAATATATAATACCACCGGCAAAGATATGAAAACATGCCGAAATAATACGCAAATGCTAACAAACAGTTGGAAATATTCTGTTAAATGGAAAACATTATCAAAACAAGTCATTTTTATGCTTTTCCCTTAAATATTTCTGGACTCCTGCATAGTTCCTAAAATTCATTCTATTGTGAAAATGTCTACTGTGTAGACATCAGAAAATATTGCAGCATTTCTTAGTTAACTTCTACTACAAAAAAAGTCACTTGATAAAAGGTTGTGACTATTGATGTAACACAGTTGGATAATAACAGTTTATTATAACACAACCCTTGATTAATTACAGATTGGAAGGTAGGCAATTATTAAAGAATCGAAATGGATGACGTTGTTAAAGACAAGCGGTTTGCACACATTGCAAAAGATCCCCGCTTTAGAAGAATGCCTAGGAATGAGCGGAAGGTAAAAATAGATAGCCGTTTCAAAGAAATGTTTACTAACGACAAATTTACGTTGAAATGCTCTGTTGACAAGCGAGGCAGACCTATCAAACAGTCGACCAGTGAAAATCTGAAGAGATTTTATGACATTTCTGATGATGATGAGTCTTCAGGTAGTGATTCTGATTCTGGTGAAGATTCAACTGATGAAAAGGTTGACATTAAAGATGATGGAGATGGCTCAGAAACAGATGCTAGTGAATCTTCTGATGAGGAGAAAACAGACAAACTAAGTAAACAGCAAAGGGTAAAAGAAAAAACTAAGAAAAAGAACATGAAAAAATCTGAAATCAAAGATACAAGATTTACCAATATTGCCGATGATGATAATGATGAGGAGGAAGATGATGAGCCTGTTGAGACACCTAATAAAAAGAAAGGAACTAAACAAAATGATTCTCATGAAAAAGGTGATGACAAAAAGCAGAAAAAAGACAAAGAAAACAAGAAAAAGAAGAAAAAAGGAAATAAATCAGTTGAAGAAAGCTCAGGTAATATTGAAGATATAACTTTTCTCTTTTTCTTAAGTAGCAAACACTGGTTTCTTGGATTAGGGATGAATGATTATTCTACAGGTAAATAAATGTTGAAAGTACATATAGTCATAATTTATGACTATATGTACTTTCAACATTTATTTACCTGTAGAATAAATTTGACTGCAACAATTTTGTTCTGATTAATGCTAGCTTATTATACCCCCCGGCAAACAAAGTTTGGGGGGGTATATAGGAATCACCCTGTCTGTCCGTCCGTCTGTCCGTCTGTCCGTCTGTCTGTCTGTCCGTATGTCCACATTTCTTGTAAGCACTACTCCTCCTAAACGGCTCAATGGATTTGGTTCAAACTTTACATGAAGGTTACACATCATATGTAGATATGCATGAAGGAAGATCACACGCCTCGGACTCTTCCAAGGGGAGATAATTTAACTTAGAGGTTATCTGCGAGGGACTCCTGTGCACATACCTCCACATTTCTTGTAAGCACTACTCCTCCTAAACGGCTCAATGGATTTGGTTCAAACTTTACATGAAGGTTACACATCATATGTAGATATGCATGAAGGAAGATCATATGCCTCGGATTCTTCCAAGGGCAGATAATTCAACTTAGAGGTTACCTGCGAGGGACTCCTGTGCACATACCTCCACATTTCTTGTAAGCACTACTCCTCCTAAACGGCTCAATGGATTTGGGTCAAACTTTACATGAAGGTTACACATCATATGTAGATATGCATAAAGGAAGATCATATGCCTCGGATTCTTCCAAGGGCAGATAATTCAACTTAGAGGTTACCTGCGAGGGACTCCTGTGCACATACCTCCACATTTCTTGTAAGCACTACTCCTCCTAAACGTCTCAATGGATTTGGTTCAAACTTTACATGAAGGTTACACATCATATGTAGATATGCATGAAGGAAGATCATACGCCTCGGATTCTTCCAAGGGCAGATAATTTAACTTAGAGGTTACCTGCGAGGGACTCCTGTGCACATACCTCCACATTTCTTGTAAGCACTACTCCTCCTAAACGGCTCAATGGATTTGGTTCAAACTTTACATGAAGGTTACACATCATATGTAGATATGCATGAAGGAAGATCATACGCCTCGGATTCTTCCAAGGGCAGATAATTCAACTTAGAGGTTACCTGCGAGGGACTCCTGTGCACATACCTCCACATCTC
The DNA here is from genome assembly GCA_031761405.1 of Serripes groenlandicus. Classification (NCBI taxonomy): domain Eukaryota; kingdom Metazoa; phylum Mollusca; class Bivalvia; order Cardiida; family Cardiidae; genus Serripes; species Serripes groenlandicus. The sequence continues at coordinate 68,167,465 of JASEVX010000001.1, forward strand.
TTGTAAGCACTACTCCTCCTAAATGGCTTAATGGATTTGGGTCAAACTTTACATGAAGGTTACACATCATATGTAGATATGCATGAAGGAAGATCATATGTATCGGATTCTTCCAAGGGCAGATAATTCAACTTAGAGGTTACCTGCGAGGGACTCCTGTGCACATACCTCCACATTTCTTGTAAGCACTACTCCTCCTAAACGGCTCAATGGATTTGGTTCAAACTTTACATGAAGGTTACACATCATATGTAGATATGCATGAAGGAAGATCATACGCCTCGGATTCTTCCAAGGGCAGATAATTCAACTTAGAGGTTGCCTGCGAGGGACTCCTGTGCACATACCTCTACATTTCTTGTAAGCACTACTGAGTCAAACTGTATATGAAGGCTACACATTATATGTAGATATGCATGAAGGAAGATTTTTCTCCTCAGATTCTTCCAAGGGAAGATAAGCAAAGTAGAAACTTTACCAATGTATCCGATGCTTTGGGAGGGGAGCGGGGGGTATTCTTTAGTGAGCTTTGCTCACAGTATTTCTAGTTTTAAAACTTGAATGGTTTTGTGAATCTTTTTGTATAGAAATGCATTTATGTATATCTTAGATAATTTTACTCACCATACATTGGAATTTCACATGTGTTTATAAATGTACATAGATTTGCTTGCCATCACAATCATTTTATAAGGTGTCAATTCTGAAAACATTCAGGGACTAGGATGCAAACATTTCACATCTCGAAAATAGGGTATGTTGAAACTTATATTGATTAATTTATCATTTTCCAGTGATTTCAAAGGTTGTAGAAATGTCGTCTCATTCTCATTTAGAAAGGTTATTAATTTTCGTATTGTTTTGATATCTTTCACAGATTCAGATTCTTCAATAGATAAGAATGAGTTATGTAAGTATACCTATGACTTTTCAATAACTTTTTTATGATTCAGCAGAGCTCTAGATAAGAAGAGTATTTCACATCCCAAAATCCTTATTTGACCCTCAAACCCTATGTTGTGGGAACTCAAGATAATTGTCTCATTGAGACGATTCTTTTGAGTACCCACAACATAGTGTTTAGTAGAGTCATAAGAGAGATATGAATAGGAAAAGACCAGTTCACTCCTCTTTATCTAGTCCTCTGTCTGATATATCACACGTAAATGGATATGCTTAACCCTTTCCATCATACGACTTTGAATGTATTTTGTCAAAACATAGAAAATATCCATAATTGAATGGATAACCTATGACGAATAGTGGAAAACATTGTGGCAAAAGGAGAAATTGCACGTTTTGTGCAATTTCTCCTTTTGTCACTATGTTTTCAAAAAGCTGTATGCTGCAGAGGCGTCCGAACGCGTTTATATGAGGGAAAGGGTTAAACTTTTTCCCATATACAATAAATCTGCAGTGTTCAGACAATTTTGAAAAACATCTAAGCAAAATTTGTGAAAAATCTTTACATAGAAAAGTTTAAATACAAAATTGAGTTGAAAACATGTGGCTAAAAAAAAGTAAAAAGAAAACTTGTTCATTAATCATTACCGGTATGAGTAATTTCTCTTTTCTCACAATGTTTTCAAAGGTTATCATGTTGATGTTTCTAAATGTGTCTTGCTGGTGGGAAAGGGTTAAAAGACAGTACAGATAATTCACAAAAACAGGGAAACTGATTTCTTAAAGTTTTCCTTTATATTCAATTCAATTAAGCATATGATGAGCTCAAATGTTGTTTTTTTGTCATACCAAAATACAAATTAGCTATATCCACATGCAGATTTATTGACATTTTCGGATGAAATCAACCCTTACCAATCTCGGCCTTCATTTTTAGCTCCAATGGCTGAAAGCCAGTCGAGCTTATGTCATGGCGAATTGTCCATGAGTGCGTTAACTTTTTCCTTTAAACAACTTCTTCTCCCTAACCACTTGACCAATTTGGTTGAAACTTCATAGGAAGCTTCCTCTCAATGTCCTCTCTTAAATTCCTTCAATTTTTTTTTATCCATCCACAATTCTGGTTTCCATGGCAACCAAAAGAAAAAAATAGTGAAAACTCCGAAAGTGTCAGGCAGGTTTTCAAATAATTTTGTAGAAATGTTCCTTGTGTGACCCTTTATTAGATTCCTTCAAGAAATGTTGATTGGTTGAAAAACATGGCCGCCAGGGGGCGGGGCTATTTTGCCTTATATAGCTATAGTGAAAACTTAAAAAATCTTCTTCTCCGAAAGTGTCGGCCCGATTTTCAAATTATTTTGTAGAAATGTTCCTTGGGTGACCCTTTATTAGATTCCTTCAAGAAATGTTGATTGGTTGAAAAACATGGCCGCCAGGGGGCGAGGCTATTTTGCCATATATGGCTATAGTGAAAACTTAAAAAATCTTCTTTTCCGAAAAGGTTGGGCCGATTTTCAAATAATTTTGTGGAAATGTTCCTTTGGTGACCCTTTATTAGATTCCTTCAAGAAATGTTGATTGGTCGAAAAACATGGCCGCCAGGGGGGGCGGGGCTATTTTGCATTATATGGCTATAGTGAATACTTAAAAAATCTTCTTCTCCGAAAGTGTCTGGCCTATTTTTAGCTCACCTGAGCTTTGCTCAAGGTGAGTTATTGTGATCGCCTTTTGTCCGGCGTCCGTCGTCTATCGTGCGGCGTCTGTCGTGCGTCAACTTCTTCTCCTCAGTAACCAGCGGGTCAATTGGGATGAAACTTCACAGAAAGCATCCTCTCAATGACCTCACCAGATTTCCTTCATATTTTTGGGATCCATGCAGAATTCTGGTTTCCATGGCAACGAAATGAAAAAAACTTCAAAATTCTTCTTCTCCCAAACTGGTTGGCAGATTTTCAAATAATTTTGTAGAAATGTTCCTTGGATGACCCTCTATAAGATTCCTTCATGCCATGTTGATTGGTCAAAAAACATGGCCGCCAGGGGGGGCGGGGCTATTTTGCCTTATATGGCTACAGTGAAAACTTAAAAAATCTTCTTCTCCGAAAGTGTCGGGCCGATTTTCAAATAATTTTGTAGAAATGTTCCTTGGATGACCCTCTATCAGATTCCTTCAAGCCATGTTGATTGGTCAAAAAACATGGCCGCCAGGGGGGCGGGGCTATTTTGCCTTATATGGCTATAGTGCAAACTTAAAAAATCTTCTCCTCCGAAAGTGTCAGACCGATTTTCAAATAATTTTGTAGAAATGTTCCTTGGATGACCCTCTATCAGATTCCTTCAAGCCATGTTGATTGGTCAAAAAACATGGCCGCCAGGGGGTGGGGCTATTTTGCCTTTTATGGCTATAGTGAAAACTTAAAAAATCTTCTCCTCCATAAGTGTCAGGCCGATTTTCAAATAATTTTGTAGAAATGTTCCTTGGGTGACCCCCTATCAGATTCCTTCAAGCAATGTTGATTGGTCGAAAAACATGGCCGCCAGGGGGCGGGGGCTATTTTGCCTTATATGGCCAAAGTGAAAACTTAAAAAATCTTCAACATCTTCTCCTCAGTAACCAGTGGGTCAATTGGGATGAAACTTCACAGAAAGCATCCTCTTAATGACCTCACCAGAATTCCTTCAAATTTTAGGGATCCATGCAGAAATCTGGTTTCCATGGCAACAAAACGAAAAAAACTTCAAAATTCTTCTTCTCCCAAACTGGTTGGCAGATTTTCAAATAATTTTGTAGAAATGTTCCTTGGATGACCCTCTATCAGATTCCTTCAAGCTGTGTTGATTGGTCGAAAAACATGGCCGCCAGGGGGGGTGGGGCTATTTTGCCTTATATGGCTATAGTGCAGACTTAAAAAATCTTTTTCTCCAAAAGTGTCGGCCCGATTTTCAAATAATTTTGTAGAAATGTTCCTTGGATGACCCACTTTCAGATTCCTTAAAGCATGTTGATTGGTCAAAAAACATGCGCCAGTAGGCAGGGCTATTTTGCATTATATGGCTATAGTGAAAATCTTCTCCTCCAAAAGTATCTGGCCGATTTTCAAATAATTTTGTAGAATGTTCCTAGGGTGACCCTCTATCAGATTCCTTCAAGCCAAGTTGATTGGTCGGAAACTATGGCTGCCAGGGGGCGAGGCTTATATAGCTAAAGTGAAAAAATAAAAAAAAATCAGGTGAGCGATTCAAGGGCCATCATGGCCCTCTTGTTAAATCATTTTGTAGAAATGTTCCTTTGGTGATCCTCTATCAGATTCCTTCAAGCCAAGTTGATTTGTCGAAAAACATGGCCGCCAGGGGTTGGGGCTTTTTTTGCCTTATATGGCTTTAGTGAAAATTCCTTCAATTTTTTTTATCCATCCACAATTCTGGTTTCCATGGCAACCAAAAGAAAAAAATAGTGAAAACTCCGAAAGTGTCAGGCAGGTTTTCAAATAATTTTGTAGAAATGTTCCTTGGGAGACCCTCTATCAGATTCCTTCAAGCCATGTTGATTGGTTGAAAAACATGGCCGCCAGGGGGCGGGGCTATTTTGCCTTATATGGCTGTTTAGAGATTTAATTTTTGCCTGATGGCCGTGGAGTGATACTGGCCCTCTTGGGCCTCTTGTTGTTTTACATTTTCTGGTGAATTGTACACATTGGCGTAGATGCATATGCCTCTGGTTACGTGTCTGACAGGATATATGAGAATGTAGATCATGTCGAGTTTCCCTGAGGTATGTTTTAGGTAAAATTTCAAAAAAGTAAGATACAGTCAAACTATCTTCTTTCTCCAAAAAGGTATATCAAAGCCTTTTTGGAAAGAAAACTTTTGAAAATTAGTAAAACATGCTTGACTTGTCTACTTTCCTACTTATAGATGCATTCTGACGCATCTACAGCAGAAGAAATTCGAAAACATTGTGACTAAAGAAGAAATAGCTCAAAACAATCAATTTCACCTTTTGCCACTTAGTTTCCAACAAGTAATTATGCTTTCATTTACAGATATTTTACATGTTTTTTCATGATTGTTTTCAAAGTGGTCTGCTGCAGATTTGTTGTATGTGGGAAAGGGGAAACCCTTTCCAATATGCAATAAAAAATGTGTCTGTACATGTATGTGGAAAAGGGCTCAAACTGTGTCATAGGAGAGCTTGTCCTTCTGTATTTGGCATCTGTGTCATAAGCATGGTGATGTTAAACCCCCTCGACTTTTGCCACAATGTTTTCAACTCAAGTGATTAATTATTCATATATTTTTTTAGAGGTTTTCCCTAGTTTTGTGTAGATGTTTTCAATGTTGAATGATTTGGTTTTCTGTATAAAGGAAAAGGGTTAAGTTTTGATGTTGAAGTTAGTGAAGTTACTGCCTACCTGTTGAGCTATGCTGTCCAGTGACAGCCTTTATTACCACTTACTTGATATTCATTTTCTGGTGTCGTCTGCTTCGAAAACATCTGAGGGAAGATATAGATATTCAGAGGACTAGTTAACCCTTTCCCTCATGTAGACGCGTTCTGACGCCTCTGCAGCAGATGGCTTTTTGAAAATATAGTGACAAAAGAAGAAATTGCACAGAACGTGCAATTTCTCCTTTTGCCACAATGTTTTCCACTTTTTGTCATAGGTTATCCATTCAATTATGGAGATTTTCTATGTTTTGACAAAATACATTCAAAGTCGTCTGCTGCAGAATTGTCGTATGAGGGAAAGGGTTAAGGAGGAGTAAATAGGGCTTTCTTATATAATATCTATCTTAGCACTAATTAAAACCTATGTCTCACTGAGAAAATTCTTTTGAGTACCCACAACAGATGTTTTGGAGGTCAAATAAGGATTTTAGAGCATGAAAAACGCTCCTTATCTAGATCTCTGAATATTACATATTAACAATTGAAGCTATGCTTCTGATATAGAGCTTCAAAGAAAGCTCAAAGATCATAAAACCAGTCAATTAAAAAGCTTGTTCATTGTAATTTTACTTGTCCATTATTTCAGTATCCAAAGGGGATATAGATTTTGCTAGAGGGGAGGCGGAGTTCTCAAGTTCTAGTGAAGAGGAAGATGACTTGGAAGAAGATGAAGGTAGGTCCTTTTAGAAATTAAACCTACAGGTGTCAGTGAGGCTCTTGTTTTGAGTATCATAAGGATAAACCGTTTTCCACTTGTAAGAAGGCACATTTTGACAGACTTGTGGCAGACAACTTTTGAAAATTTGGAGGTAAAGGAAAAAATGCCCATAACAAGTCTTATTCTATTGTTGAGCTTAAATTTATAGAGATTTTTGCCAAGATGTTCTTACAGTCTATTGGTGCAGATTGTTTTGTATGTGTGAAAGGGTCAATTGAGAAATAGGTAAGAGATTGTCAAATTAATCCTTTCCCACCTGTAAACGCATTTTGACACATCTGCAGCAAACGAGCCATTTCTCATTGTGGCACAACATTTTCAACTTTTTCAGTAATTATACTTACAAAAAAAGTACAATAATAGAGATTTTCCATATATTTGAGTAAATGATTTCAAAGTTGTCTGCTGCAGATTTGTTGTATGTAAGAAGGGGTTAACAAAGAACTGCTTTCTCCATTATCTATATGGAAAGAGAAAAAGACAGTTGTCTCCTCAGTGTCTGGATTAGTGTCTTGGGGGACATTTTTGGACTATTTCTATCATTGCATTTATAGCCCTTTCCTACATTTAGAAGCATTTTAACCCATCTGCAGCAGATGTCTTTTGAAAACACTTTGGCAAACGAAGAAATTGCTGTAAATGGGCAATTTTTCCTGTTGCTACAACATTTTCAAATTTTCTTAATAATTATTTTTTCCATTTATAAAGATTTTCCTTATTTTAACCTAGACTTTTTCAATTTGTCTGCCGAAGATTTGAAGATTTGATGTATGTGGGAAAGAGTTAATTTCAAACCTGTCACTAGCATTTGCTCTGTAATGTCTCATTGCTTGCATATCATGAACAATTTATCCTTTTCACAATATGTTCTCAACTCTGAACCCTTTCTCACACTATGTTTGGCCGGATTGCTCTAGCAATTCCGGTCTATAGATTGGCGATGTCCGTCAACATTTTGGTTAAAGTTTCAGGTTCAGGCAAAATCTCAGCACTGGAAAGGGTTACAAACTTGAAACTTTGCCTGAAGGTAACCAGTAACAAGTTCTATTGATTTCTATGGTTACTTTGACCTTGACCTTGGTTTGTCGATTTTCAAGGTCAAATTGCCGACAATCCGGCCTTACCGTCTTCAGCGGTTTCTTGTATTATCATACTTTCATTTAAAGGGAGTATCCAAACAAATTGGGTATGTTTTCAAAGTTGTCTGCTGCAGATTTGTCGTATTTGGCAAAGGGTTAACATGATATTATCCTCTTGTACTGTACCAGTAGTTTATGCTTATTTTACAGGATTGATCCATAACTGGGCAGAGGTAGATGAGAATGTGGAGGAAGTGCAAGAACCTACGTCACGGATAGCAATCTGTAACCTGGACTGGGATAGAATTAATAGTAGAGATATATTCACAGCACTGAACTCGTTTAAACCCAATGATGGGTTTGTCAAATCTGTTAAGGTATTTGTAGTTCGTTTTGTATCATTAAGAGTTAGTGCAATAACATTCTTTAACCCATTCCAATAACTGCAGATGCATTTTAACCCTTTCCCACATACAGACGCTTTCAGTCTGACTGAACTGCTTTCTGTGTATGTTTGCATCAAGAGTTATTTCCTTCTGTCAGCTGGCATTACTGATAACTTACCAAAGGAATTTGGGGAACTATTTCACATAATTCTGTTGAAAGCAAGGTGTAGAGACATCTGCATCAGCCTCCTTCAGTAAAAATTAAGCCAAACAAAAATACAGTAATAATAATAAAACCTTCATTTATAGAGACCTTCCATATACGCTTAGAGGTACACAGTTGTCTATAGCAGATTTATTGTATATGGGAACAGACCTCTAGATATAAAGGGGCGTTTTGCATGTTATAAAATCATTATTTGACCCTATAACCCTATGTTGTGGGTACCAACAACATTGGGTTTGATTTGATAATAAGAAAGATATTGTGTGGAAAAGAGCTGTATACCCTTCCATATCTGGACCTCTGTTGGAAAACATATAACACCAATGAAGCAATAATAAAGTTGACTATATCTTTTACTTTTCTACAAGGTTTATATGTCTGAATACGGTAAGGAGAGAATGGAACAGGAGAGAGCTGAAGGACCTAAGGAGCTGAAGGCCATAAAGCACGATGAAGAAGAAGACGATGCTTTATTGGAGGATAAACTCAGTGAGTCATTCATTGGCAGGGCCCTTAACCATCCACATACAGACACTTTCTGATGCCTCTGTAGCAGACAACTTTTTAAAACATCATGGCAAAAGGAGAAATTGCTCATGACGAGCAATTCCTCCATTTGCCACAATTGTCCAACTTTATTCACTGATTACACTTTTATTGACAGACCATTTCAATATTCTTGTCTAGATGCTGATGCAGATTTGTTGTAAGGAAAAGGGTTAACAAAATTCTGGATCTATGAGACATTATTCATGGTGTAAAAGCCTCATTTTTAACATACAAACTCTATATTATGGGTACTGGTAGTCATTTGATTAATTTATTGGGATTTAATGTCTTTTTCAACACTTTTTCAGTCATATTATGGCAGCCAATTCACCTTCTTGTGTGTTTCCTGGCTTTCTCATACCAAAACAGTGTCAGACAATTGGTTCTGACAAAACATAAAGATCTGTCAGACCGAAACATATGTAACAAGAAAAAAGTAAAATTTTATTTTTATAAATATGATTCAGAGAGATACTTTTAATCTCAACTATACATTATAAGGCTATTGAAGTTCATAAGTTCGTCTTGGAAATCTAAACACTCAGTCCCTATCATGATCACTGTCTTTGTCCAAGTCAATTTATTTCTGTTACGAAACGTAAAGGGTACGAAACGTAAAGGGTATGAAATGGAATGGGTACGAAACAGTCTGCGTATAATAACCAAAGTGAAAGTTAATTTTTCGGAAAACCCTTCCAGTTAAACAAAAACAAAGTCTATGTTTAAATAGTCCAAATCATTTAGACAAGTATCTGCTCATATTTGTTTTGCAACCGACGTCTCAAAACCACTTCAATAATACATGAAAATCGAATCCACATTAATCAGAGATAAATTTTAATCGTCCGCCATTTTGTTTGCAAGGTAAACAAATCTGTAAGATTTAATAAACATGTCCGTCTTTTTTATACGCCCGTTTTGAAAAAAATGATCTTATTATAGTTTTACCTGCGGCGTACGGGCAGGCGGGCGGCGTCCAGTATGTTGTCAGCTCAATAACTTTAGAAGCCTTTTCCAATCATCACCAAATTTTGTCACAATGTGTATTGGCATAATATCTCTGACAAGTTCCATAACTAGCCATATCACTTTTAGTCAATCAAGAGTTATCGCCCTTTATTTATAGAAATTAACCAAAAAATTGGTCTTGACAGCTAAATAACTTTAGAAACCTTTGTCCATTCATCATCAAATTTGGTCAGAATGTGTATTTGCATAATATCTCTGACAAGTTCGATAACTAGCCTTTAGTCAATCAAGAGTTATCGCCCTTTAATTATAGAAATTACCTAAAATTGGTCTTGTCAGCTCAATAACAATTATCACTATACAGGACGGCGTATTTTGTGACATTTGGCGCTCTTGTTAAAAATTGGATGCATCGAAAATGATATCGGCATTGAATTAATTTAAGCTGTTATCATTCTAAATTGGGGCGATTAAAATGTACAATGAAAGGTGATAAGTTGCAGTCTTCGAAGTGTATTACACACACTCAATGATTAACTGATAAGGCAATGACCCGCGGCCAATCAATCTTGTAATTTACACCAGGGTATGACACTTGAGATAAACAAGGTCGTTCACGCTTCATTGACACATGTTTTCAAGCTCTCACACGCGATTAGCAGACAATTTTTTTTTTAACCAGTTGCAAAATAAAATAATCACCATTTTCCGTCGCCAAATTAACAAAGTAATCGCCGTCTTCATTAAATAATCGCCTTTTGGCAACAATGGCGACCTACAGCGCGAGCCCTGAAAACTCCTCACAACAGACTTTCCAAGCAACTGGCTGCTTTTCTTCATAGACTGTTAGCCCATTAGTGAATAGCGCTTGTCACAGTGACTTTTGTCATACGTCAGAAAGAATGGTTTGGTGAGTTTGGGTTGAAACTCACAGCCCACGTCGTTTCTGATTGAGCTACCGGAGCTTTGCACTGTGAATCAAAAGAAATGTTTCACTTAGACAATTCTTTGAATTCTTACAATAGATAAAGCATTCCTGTGGCATCGTACACCATTATTATGCTCCTTGAAAAAAAAGGGGGAAGCATGTAGTCGCCGCTTTGGCCATCAGTTCTGTCAACAACTGACTTGAATTCAATGAAACTTTAATTTGCCCTTTTAATTTTTAGTCTCTCTGTCCCTAGCTATTTCTCAGCAACCACTGACTGGAATTCAATGGAACATGAGTGTGGCCGGTTTTTGGGGCAAAAAACATAAATGTTTATGTATTTTGGTCGATTTTGAGAATTTGCAGTGTTGGTTAAGTATTACATTTAGGTCACTTATATGGGAAACTATGAAACCTATTACTTTCAAACTTGTAAAACTTGTTCATCTATGTATATATGATAAAGATGCTGAGCTGGCTTGTTTTTTTTTGGTGTAAAAAACATAAATTTTGATGTATTTTGAGAATTGGACATAGTTTCTTCATTCCGAATTTGAAGATTTTTTATATAAAATAAATAAACTGTAAAAGGATAATATCAGTCTAGCTTCAGGCACCCACAGGCGATGCTCTTGTTTATTTATATCTCTTATGCTTTTGTCCAGGTTATTTCTCAACCACCACTGACTTGAATGTTCTCAGATTTATTGTCCTTTTGTATAATATGACAGGAGAAATCATGTCCAGGCTATTTCTAAGCAACCACCAGTCAGAATTCAATGATACTTAAACAGAAGCTTAACTTACAAGAGGAGATATGCATGTTATCAACATGTTGCTGCTGGATAACTTTTTACAGAATTATGGCCCTTTTAATTTCTATATAGTATGATACATGACTTTTTATGTTGGGGCTATTTCTAAACAACTACATGTTGGAATTCAATGACACTTTAAGAGAAGCGTCACTAACAAGAGGAGATGGGCATATAAAGACTACTTCTCCTTCTGTACTCACATTTATTACTTACTGCAAATTTATTTTTCTACATGTAGTATATTGGAGCACCATTCCTGAGTCCTTGCTATACTTTGTTGATCATCCATTAATATCTGAATGTTTAGTTAAGCGTTCTTTAACCGTTTGTATGTAGGGTAAAGAAGCTGTTATTTAATTGGTGCCTTTGTGGATTGACTCGTGTTAGCTAAGACATTTCTATATCTGAAAGACATATTTGAAAATGATAAAAACCATTACTTGAAAAGCAAGATTCACTCTCCTTAAAAAAAAAAACCAACAACAGACACAAAAATAAAAGGAATTAAATGGAGGCAAATGATATATGAACTTTAAAATGTAGATGTGTTGCTAACTATAATATTTTTGTATTTGCGAGTAGAACAAAAAAATGAACATGCAGAAACCACATACTGGAGAGATACTCTTGTGTGTTAACCAATGTTCTATTTGTATTTAATAGTTAAAGAATCCTTCACTGAAAACTTGCGGAAGTACCAGTTTAATCGTCTGCGTTACTTCTATGGTGTAGTAGCATGCAACAGTGTGGAAACAGCAGATCATCTCTATAAGGAATGTGACGGGAACGAATATGAAACAAGCTGTACTAAGTTTGATCTGAGGTATGTATTCTAAGCTAAAAGATCATTTACCTGTGACAAATGACTTTTAACGCCTCATTAGCAGATGAATTGAAAAGGCTTGTGTCAAAGAGGAGACATTTCCTGCCATGTGGATACTTTGTATAAAAATCTTCATTCAAATGTCTGGAATATACACTATTTTTGTTTAATGAAAATATTGTACAAAGCAGCAGGCTTGCAATATCATACAGGGTATCTGAGCTCTATCTACATTTTCTTAAACATTTCCCACTTGCAGATGCATTTTAACACAACTGCAGCAAATATTTTTTTAATACATTGTGGAAAAACGGAAAAAATTGCTCATAATGATTTATTGTGATACCCTTGGCGTCATCTTTGTCGTCGCTAAACTTTAAATTTACCTCATAAATTTAAAAACGTTCGTTATTTTCAAATGAAACAAGGTACCCAGGTTCAATACACATGTCTATATCAAGTCCCATAATTCTGGCTTTAATAATAATTCAGTAATGTCCCTTTTTAGCTCGCCTATTCGAAGAAATAGGGGAGCTTATGTAGTCACCCCGGCGTTGGCGTTCGCGTTGCCAGCTTGGTCAAACCTTTGCATGCAAGGCCTTTTCTCAGACACTGTGTATGCTGTTGCTTTGAAACTTTACACACTTATTCAGGGTCATTAGATGACCTTGCATGTCAAATCCCTTTACTCTGGAATGGATTTTGACTGAATTGTGCCCCTTTTTGGACTAAGAATTTTGGTCAAACCTTTGCGTGCAAGGCCTTTTCTCAGACACTACATGTATGCTGTTGCTTTGAAACTTCACACAGTTATTAAGGGTCATTAGATGACCTTGTATGTTAAGTCCCATAACTCTGGAATGGATTTTTACTGAATTGTGCCCCTTTTTGGACTTAGAATTTTGGTCAAACCTTTGTGTGCAAGACAGGGAATTTGGGTTATAGTTCGGCATTCAAGGCCTTTTCTCAGAAACTATATAATTTATGCTGTTGCTATTAAATGGTTTTCTTTCTTTTGTAAATTCAATTTCAACTAAATTATTCCACTTTTGGATTTTGGACTTTTACCAATGCTATAACTGTTCTAAAATAGGCCCTGATAGGCGAACTATATTGATTGTCCTCCGACAACTTTTGTTAGATTTAGAAAAAAGGACGCTCTTCCCTATTTTTGCCACAAGATAATTGATTCTATTGAATGATTAAATTTCATTCATAGAGAATGTCCATATTTTTGCCTAAATTTGTTCAATGTGAGAAAGACTTAAATCTGGTAATATCCAACTGCTTTTAACTATTACTGAGCACACTTTCACAGTTCCCTCGAGACACAACTAGAACTGCATTTAAGATGTTTTATAGAATTGTGTCTTTTTTTCTCACCAGATTTATCCCTGAGGATATGGAGTTTGATGACTCAGACAAGAGATCAGAGTGTGGTGAAGTGCCCCATGGATATGAACCGGAACTTTTTAAAAATTACGCTATGGCATTTAGTAAAGTAAGGTCCTTTTTCTTGTCTTCTTAACCCTTTCTTACATATATTTAATCTTTGAAAAATCTCCATACATAGTGAACCATGAAAATTGTGGAAAATATTTTTTTGGATAAAATTGTAAATTTATATATTACAGCTGCTAAATAGCAAGTTGTTGTTTTCAAATAAAAATTACTGAATGTAAGAAACTGATGATTTTAGTTATTTTAGCCCAGTGCTAAGATAATTTTCATTCCCCATGTAACTGGGCCTGGGGCAATGTGTACATAATACTTTTTCATTGTCCAATTTTGCCATAACAAGACACTTTAGTCATTATCAACTAGATGCTGTTACAAACTCAAGTTTTCATTTGTACTAGAAATGCTCTGATAATCCCAGTGAGTTGAACGTTTAAAAAATGTAAACAACATCAAATCAGGGTAGAAAGATAATATAATGCTAGATAGCCAGGAATGTGAATTGATCCATTGGACCCTGTCAGAATAATTTAAATGAGTCTGTTTATAAGTACAACTTATTTAGGGGCAATAATCTTTAATATGTTGGAAAGAGTAAAGGTAACATTTTGATATAGAATTGAAGAATATTTGTTAGAATATTTGTTTTCCGCACTTTTTTTCTACATGCTTTGATCTATTGAGCTGAAATTATGTATATGGCTTTGTAATCATGAGTTACAGATCAAGTTCACATTTCCTCGGATTTCCTCAATTTTTGAATGAGTTATGCCCCTTTTTGGACTTAGAATATTGGTTTTCCGCACTTTTTTCTTACATACTTTGAGCTATTGACCTGAAATTGTGTATTACGCTTTGTAGTGATATGTCACAGATCAAGTTCATATTTCCTGGGATTTCGTCAATTCTTGAATGAGTTATGCCCCTTTTTGGACTTAGAATATTTGTTTTCCGCACTTTTTTTCTACATGCTTTGATGTATTGAGCTGAAATTATGTATATGGCTTTGTAATCAAGTGTCACAGATCAAGTTCACATTTCCTTGGATTTCGTCAATTTTTGAATGAGTTATGCCCCTTTTTGGACTTAGAGTATTTGTCAATTTCTGCATGAGTTATGCATTTTTCATAGTTTCCCATTATTCTTTAACAACTTATTCCTGAACGACTTTATTAACTTTTTACAAACAAACAATATATCAAAACAAAGAGGAAACTTACAAAGAAGTTCCTGACGGGCGTATTATGTACCGTTTGCGGTACTCTTGTTTGCAATTGACACACTGTTTAAAAATCAACTGCTTCAATGACATCAGAAATGTGTACAGTATATGGGAAAGGTTAAATTTAGTTGAATATTGCATCGTTATTGTACATCTTTTTTTTTGTTTACGTGTCAAGGCCGAGTTAACATGGGATGAAACAGACAGGACTAGACAGAACCTGGTCTCCAAACAGTTTACAACAGATGCGGATGATCTAAAAGAGGATGATCTCAAGGCATATTTAGCAGAAAGTTCAGATGAAGAAGGTATCCTTGATTATTTCTGTCTTTAACCCTTTCCCAAATACAACAAATCTAGCAGACTACCTAGAAAACATCTCTATAAGTGAAAGTACAGTAATTGAATACAGTTCAAATCATTGCGGCAAAATGAGAAAAAGCTCATGAGGAGCCATTTCTCCCTTTGACACTAGGTTTTGAAAGTCTTGGATGGAGATGGATAACAAGGCACCTGATTTTAGTCGCACAAAAACTGACCATTGGATGTTTTAATAAAAAATTATTTTCATGCTAGGGTCTGATTTCGCCAATGTTGATGGCCTATACAAATAGTTTGGATCCAGATCAAATCTCGTTGACACTCTCTCAAGTTTATTTAGTAGAAAAATGAGAATTTTCAAAAGTGTTGCGGAAGGAAATAAAGAACATGCAAAGTGTAAATATGAGCAGTGTTAAATTTTTCAAATCATTTCGTTCTGTTGAAAAACATGACTGCCAAAGAGCAATTTTTTTTTCTTATATGTAGGATGGGACTCCCTATTATCGGTGTACTTACGTTTTTTTTTGAAAAAAAAACAATAAAGCAAACTTAACTTACCCAGTGTCACTCGTTCCTTTATATGTCCTTGTCAATTAACTTACACAAAATAATCATTCACTTCTGTGCAAAGTTCCACAAATTGAGTCAAACCGCACCAATTTTGAAATTGACATTCAAGGGAGGCAATCACTCACCTGTGTAATTACAAAAAGCATTAGTATGGTGGTCCTGTTGTATCAACGCTTTACAAGATTGTGAGATTTAATGTGAAAATGATTATCCTATAAAACATTTGTCACTAGAACAATTATATTTAATTTAAATGTTAATTTATTAACTGTTCCAAACTATGAACTTATTTACACAATATTTAAAGAATCAATTTGTTAAATTTTCTTATTGGCACAATTTAATAAAATTTTCCAAAAATGACCCATTTCTTTGTTATTTTTTTAGTCCTTATAATAACATCCTTAATTTTTGTAACACAGTATATGATTTAGAAGTTTAAAAATAGCATATGTTCAAATTTATAACCACCAAAAACATACAGGCCAAAAAAAAAGAATTTTGGTCCTTAATTTCTTCCATGTTTTCTATAGTTGAGAAAACTTCACTGAATGTAATCATGTGATCTAAAATTCCTATGATGTCATAAGCAGTTAATACACAACATGTTCAAATGGGAAAGAAAAAAATCAACAACAGGTTTTCTACTAAAGAAATGACGATTTTGTTGGTGAGGGGCAGGGCATGTAGGATTTTCTTTTTATGATTGGGCAATCATGATGTGTCGTAATTTCTGAGAATATTGAAAAAAAAATTGTAGCAATTAGAAGTCGTGATAACAGGGTTACCTGATGGAATCATACGGCATCAGGTTGTGCGCGCGCAACAAAGAAAACACCGGTTTTGTGTTTACCTTGGTATTCGTGATAACACGGTATTCGTAGAACCTACTATATATAAATTGAAAACTTTAAAAATATTGTTGTACAAAAGCACTGGCCTGATTTGGAAATTATTTGGCACAAATATTCCTTGGGTGACCATCTACCAAGAATTAAAAATCTAATTATTCTGATCCATTGAAAAACATGGCTGGGCTCATTCTCTTTATATGTATATATAAAGTGAAACTTGAAAAAATCTTCTTGATAAAAAGTACTAGCCTGATTTGAAAATTACTTGGCACAAAAGTTCCTTGAGTGATCAACCCTCTACAGTGAATGTTCAAGTCATTCTGATCTGTTGATAAACATGGCCACCTGGGGGCAGGGCTCATATTTTATTTATGTATAGAGTAAAAACTTTGAAAACTATTGAAGTTCTATAAAATCAGGTGAGCGATATAGGAACGTCATGGTCATCTTGTTTTCCATTACCATCTCCGTGGTGTAGTGGTTAGGGTGTCCACCTTGTGAGCAGGAGACCAGAGTTCTTTCCTTGGTAGGGTCATACAGAAGACTTTAAACATGGTAGTTATGGCTTCTCTCCTTGGCACTGAGGGTTTCAGGCATTAGCATTACAACTAATACATCGGTGCCATGATAAATAATACCAATACTAATGTGAATTATCCTTAAACATGGTAGTTATGGCTTCTCTCCTTGGCACTGAGGGTTTCAGGCATTAGCATTACAACTAATACATCGGTGCCATGATAAATAATACCAATACTAATGTGAATTATCCAAGAAATACAGAAATTACTTAGGAAACACTTTGATGTAACTGCAAATTTTTGAAATCGGCCTCAAAATATCATTCAAACAAACAAATTGCTCAGTTGTATCTCTTACCACTCCCTTAAACCCTATATCGTGGGTCTAAAGATAAAGAGTGGCCTTACCATATCTAAAATATATAGATACCTCAAAATGCATTGAAATACAAAGGAGTTTGAAATTAACAACCATGTGTTCAATAAATGAATAAATCAGAGGACTAGATAAGGGGATAGAACTGGTCCTTTCCTCATAATATCTCTCTTATTACTCAACCAACCTTATGTTGTGGTTACTCGAAAGAATGGCCTCACTATATCTAATAGATATAGACTCCTCACAATGCATTGAAACACAAAGGAGCTTGAAATTAACATATTCAATAAATTAGAGGACTAGATAAGGGGACTAGTCCTTTTCTCACAGTATCTCTTTTATTACTCTACCAACCTATGGTGTGGTTTCTCTAAAGAATGGCCTCACTAAATCTAATTGAAATACAAAGGAGTTTGAAATTTGCATATGCAATAGATCAGAGGACTAGATAAGGGGAGTGAATTGGTCCTTTTCTCAAATTATCTCTCTTACTACTCAACCAAACCCTTTGTTTTGGGTACTCAAAAGAATCCTCTCAAACAAATCTTTTAAGTACCCACAAAATAGAGTTTTAGGGTCATATAAGGATTTGGGGATGTGAAATACTCTTCTTATCTAGAACTCTGAATAAATGTTATTATGTTCTATACAGAAGCAGATTACTCCAAACTGTTAGAACAGTCAGGCAGTGGTAGTGATTCTGAGGAGAAAGAGACAGAAGATAAGCAAATAGATAAATATAAAAGACTACTACTTGAATTAGATAAAGATGAGAAAGAGAAGATCAAAGGAGACGTCCAGATGGAGATCACATGGGAGATGGGTAAGACTTGTACAAAACAGACTATCAATTTGTCATTAACCTTCCACATGCAGATGGCAGGTTGCGTCATACTAAAGTTTTTAAAAATGGTAGTAATGGCTGACCTCCATGGCTCTTGGGGGTTAGCATTATAACTGACTGGCTAGTGTCAGAATAAATGGACCAGTATTAATGTTAACTTATCCAGGAAACGTCGTGATATAACTGAAAAATTGTTGAAAGCGGCGTAAAACATCAAACAAACAATCAGCTGCAGAAATTCACATTAAGAGCAAATTAACCTTTTTCCACAATCTTTTCAAAAGTTGTCTGAAGCATATATGTCAAAATGGAATCATGACATGAGCATTTTGACACATCTGCAGCAAAAACCTGTTGAAAACTGTTAAGCAAAAGAAGAAATTGCACATAATGAGCAATGATTTCATTTATTCGACAAAAGGGATTTTCCAATGTTTTCATACGCCCCTAGATAGATGGGTCATTTTATAGGAATACCTGAGGCAGGTGGCGTCTACACGTCAACTCTCTAGATCAAACAGTTTTCATATGATCTTGAGCAATCTTGTTGAACATGGTTGTGGGCATAGTGCCAGGGCACAGTTTAAAAACCAGCCATATTGTGCAAGGCACTTTATTATCCAAAATCGCCCAATTAGCCTAAGTTGGACTGTTTTTATTCTATCATCACCAAATTCAGTGAACGTGTTTTTGGGCATAATGTCTGGGCAAGTTCAATAACAAGGCACTTTTAGATAAATGGCCCTTAAATGATTTTAAATTTGCCCAAATAGGCCTTGTCCAATCTTTAACTTCAACAGCTCTAAGTTTATTATATTTTCCTGATGAATGAAGCTAACAGCAGATTTTATTTACATCTCATTTGTTGGCCCATTACTTCACACAGACAACATTTGACACCTGCCATTGAACATGACTTTTGAAAACATTGCAATAAAAGGTGAAACTGCTTGAGACGAGCAATTTCACCTTTTATTGCAATATTTTCAAATCTTTATCAATATAAATCTTTCAGTTTTCTAGATTGTTGAAAAGTTATGTGAAGTAATGAGATAAATAACTAGGTTAGCCCTTTCCCTCATACGACAATTTTGCAGCAGACGACTTTGAACATATTTTGGAATGGATAACCTATAACTAAAAGTGGAAAACATTGTGGCAAAGGAGAAATTGTTCAACATGTTAAGCAATTTCTTCTTTTGTCACTATGTTTTTAATAAGCTGTCTGCTACAGAGGCATCAGAAAGCGTCTATATGAGGGAAAGGGTTAAAGGTTAAAGGTGATGTATTACAGTCATACAGACACAAAACGTCACTTCATGTTTATTACAGGATTAAAAGAAACAACAGAAGAGCTTGTCAAGAAGAAATCCCAATCATCTGATAAAACAGTGTGGGACCAGTATCTTGATAAAAAGAAACAAAAGAAGAAAGAGAAAAGAAAAGATAAGAAAAAGAAGAAAAAGGAAGAAAGTAGTGATGACGAAGAAAAAGAGGTAGACAGCAAATACTTTAATCTAAACTGTGTTAAGACTTTCCCGCAGACAAAAATATTTTTTGTATCTGCAGGAGACAACTTCTGAAAAATCTCTTCCTTTTCTCACAATTGTCTCAACTTTATTCAATAATTGTACCTCTATTTTGGAAGATTTACTATACTTTTTCCTATATATACTACTGATATAACGTTCTGGTATTTCAACAAATATTAATGTTTTTTAGAAGGTTGAGGGTGGGGTTGCTGAACTTTAAGCGGATAACAGATCAAAAATCTCTCTTTATATCTGTATTCAGCATGCTAACTATGCATATTCTAAAATAACATACATATATATATATATTACTCAAAAGAAGTGGACATTACACCTTTACATACATGTAACAACGAATGAAAAATAACAAATCAAATGAACATACAAATTACCACAACATAGACATTAAAATTTACTAATTTAAGAACTGAATGTCTCTTATATCACCAATACTTATACTACTCAATTGTTCAGTCATGAAAAGTGAGGTGATTTAGTTAAAACATGATATAAATGAGTTGGAGATATGGTATTAACGAGCCGAAATACAATGGCGCAAAAGACGCTGACAATACCCAAAGGCTTTTTACAAACCAATAATGTTGAATGGACATATGCCAAAGCAAATGATAGAAATATTTAGAAAGCAAAGCTGAACAGGTTGAGTAAATCCTTACCATATCCAATATATAATTCCGGAGATAATGATGAAATCTTCAACATATTGACTGTCATCACAGATGTTTATTTTTTGACAATTGAAAACCCGGAGGATCGCTTCCCTTTAGCAATTCTGTCTGTTGGGCACAATTTGACATAATTGGTTACACAGTTTGGTTATTTGGCAATCCACACATGTGTTCTTTCTAACATGTGTGTGTCTTGCAAACCCATGCTATTTGACAAGTTCTTTCTGTTACAAAATTGTAAAATATTAATTTTGATAATAATTACAGGAAGGGCAGTTTGAAGCTTTCAGCGACGATGATGTACCAACAGATCTTAGGGATGACCCATTCTTTGCAGATGAGATGGATAACGTAGATACTACAATTAAAAAGGACAAAGGTACTTGTGTGATTTATATTCCCCCCCCCCCCCCACTTGAGAAAGATGAATTCAGCAAATAGTTTGGTAATATTGCGCCCTAACCTTAATGTTGAGCAATTTCTCCTTTTCCCACATTGTTTTCTACATTATATACAAGTTATACGTCAATTATCCAGATGTCAAAAGGTTTTCAAAGCATTGACTCTAAAAATACATCAGTTAAAGGTTGATTGTCTTTGTCACTATTTTTATAACCCTTTCCAACATGCAGACACTTTTTAACACATTTGCAGCAGATGACTTTTTAAATCATTCTGTGAAAATGAGAAATTGCTTATGTTGAGCAATTTCTCTTTTGTCACAACATCTTAAAACTATATTCCATATATTTGTCTCAATGTTTTCAAGTCATCTGTTGGAGATTGGTTGTATGTGGGATGGATTAAACCAATTACCAGTAACAGAGAACTTTTGATCTCTCTAACGATGATGATAACAAAAAAAATCATGATTATTCCATCAAATATTATAACAAAACCACTTTATTTACCGTAACCCTTTACCACATACAGACGCTTTTTGACGCCTCTGCAACAGACAACTTTTAAAAACATTATGGCAAAGGAGAAATTGCTCATGATGAGCAATTTCTCCATTTGTCAAAATGTTTTCAACTCTATTCAATGATTAATCATTCATTTATAGAGGTATACCATATTTTTAACCAGATGTTCTCCCGAGATGTTTTCAGAAACTTCTGCTGCAGCTCGTCTGTATGTGGGAAAGGGTTAAAGTTGTATTACTTGATACAATCAAACTTTTGCGTACTCTCAGTTTCTTCTTGTTCTGTGTGCACATTGAACCTTCTCTGTCTAATGAGTGATTCTCTTAATAAATTGGGTTATAATGGAGTGCCCTAGTAGGCTAGTACAGACTACTACAGGCTCTGAGAACCGACTTAGTGGTGAATATGTATAGCGTCCATCTTGGAGCTGTAGGTCATAGGTTTGATCCCAGATGGGGGTCTAATCATAATAAATGCTTTCCCTCCTTGGCACTCAGGGTTGTGGGGAAAGCATTACGACTTACTTGATGTGTCAGGATAAATGAACCAGTAGTACTGGCAACTTACCCAGGAATTTCCATGATATAATTGAAAATTAGTTAAAAGCAGTGTAAAACACAATACAAACAGGCCCTTAGAACATGTTCTGTTCTCAGAAATGAACTCGAATATAAAAACAACTCTTATAATTGTTTAATTTTGAGAATGAATTTGATTCTCTGACCAACTAGTTTTTTTAGCAAAGGATCTTGTTTTTTGTGTTGTGAAACATGTCAGGGTGAATAATATGTTGATCACTTCTCCTTCAACTGATTGTCAGGCTGTGGAAGAATTGGTCCTTATGTAACCCTCTTCAAAAATTGTTCAGGTCATATTGATTGGTTTAAAAACAAGGCCACCAGACAACAGTAAAAAAAGTCATTTATTTTCAAGCACATGTGGCTCTGTGTATTAATGGGAGACCGTATGTTGCATTTTGTATAGTTTTGATGCAAGTATTCATAGGCATCTTTTCAGTTACGGCGTTAAGCTTCTTAACTCCTAATCTTTTCATCAAAATTTAAAAGAAATAATAATCACCATCCCATTGTTGCAACATAATTTTAATATCAAACAAATGTAGTTTATTACCCTCTATATATTCCTAGATAAAATGACATTTTTATGTCTGGAATATGTTGCAATGGAATGTTTAACCCTCTGCCACATACAAGTCAATATCTTTATAAACAAATATGATATAAAATTGAAATAAATGAGGCAAAAAGACAAATTTCTCATTGCAGAATGTTTTCAAAAGTAGTTTGCTGTAGAGGCATCCGAAATCATCTGTATTTGTAAAAGGATTGATATGTATTTTGTATATTTATTTTTTCCCAGACAAAAAGAAAAAGAAGAAAAAAGACAAGAAGAATGAGAACACAGAGGAGGATGAGAATGAAAAGGTAATTGGTTAACCCTTTCAACCATGCAGCTGCATTTTCACGCGTCTGTAATAAAAATAAAAGACAGCATTGTGGCAAAAGGAGAAATTACTCATAACGAGCAATTTCTCCTTTGCCACAATATTTTCAACTCTGTTCTTTATCTATATTCTCAATCAACAAGATTTTCAAAAGCTTCTTTTGTGGATTTGTTGTATGTTGGAAAGGGTTAACCCTCAGGGGTCACACTGGCTCAAAATTTTCTTGAGCCACATTTTTTTGGATAATTTTTGGGACAGCCATCGACCCTTTTTAAATCGGGAGTTCAAATTTACCAATGACAAACTTGTAGGTATTGAAAAAATAAACAAGTAAATACATGAATCTATAAATGTTATATTTTATTACAGATCATCATGATGAAGATCATATCAACAACATAATTTGAAAATTGTTAACCAATCAATAAACTATATTATATGTATTTATAACACAATAAAATAAAAGCACATTTGAATTTTTTTTGGAAAAAAATGTCTAAAACAATTTTTGACTATTTACAGCAGTGATATTTCAATACATAAACAATTATTATACATGTATGTTTCTTTTCCCTGCTGAATGCAAAGTGCATTTAATGATGCTACCATCGTGTTCGCCAAGTTGTTCTTGGCTGCAAAGTAAACATTTTGCAGTGACTGAAACCTCACTTTTGTTGACTGCATGTTTTCTTGCTGTAACCATACATGTAGAAGGGCGTCTTCAGTGTTCCTGTGTTCTACAAATTTAAATATACAAATAATTATAATACTATTCTTAGGTAGGAAAAAAATATCACAATTTCCGACCTATTCCCTTTGCCACAATGTTTTATACATGCTGCTTGTTGTATTTAAACATATTTTAAAAATTATCGGCAAATCGTCGCACGGAAAAACTCAAAAATTCGGCAAGTACATCTCAGCCACGCTTTTAACAATACTCATAAATAAATATGATTTGAATATTTGAAGAACAAATGATGAATTATAGAAATATGTAATCACCTTTACACTTCGAATGTTTAGTCACGGCGTCTTTTTTCATGATCCTTCAGCCATACATACATGTACGAAGCTTTGATTTTTTGCCTTGATATAAATATCACAGAACATTGATTTATTTTCAGAATCATAACGTAGCCATGAATTTTCTGCTTTCCATTTATGCTGAAAGACTCTAGTTGGTGATTTACTGAGTTTTTTTTTTTTTTATCAAAGTAACATGATAATCATCCTCGAGCGGACGCTTAGACGAAGCCATTTTTGCGAGTGTTTAATAACCACATATACTTTTACTTTGTATAGGTAAAAGAAATTGTTTTTAACGATTAAATAATTGCGTAAAAACAAAAGAAAATATATGCGAAAAACTTACCAATTTAATAATCCAACATTAAAGAACAGCGCGAAACAAATCAACACAAATTTTAATTATTAAAGACATTTCACCGCGCGCGAAACTAATCAACACTAATTATAATTATTTAAGCGTTCCACCGTACTACAATCAACTCGCGATTAATTAATTAAATATCATTCATCTTGCCTCTGAACTTCTTTAACCGATTGCATAAATCGCTAATCTATTCTCCTTAGGCTACAATTTACACGCGACAAACAGTTTGAGGGCTTCATGCAAGACGGTTGTAACTACAACGTGTTCCAGATGAAATTACAACCGTTTGCATACAACCATCGAGTTGAAGTCTACCCGTGGTAGATTGTGTACACAGTCAGTGACTATTGATTTTTTAAACCGACACGCGATGAATGTAGGATTTTTATAGCTATATAGTTAAAAGATATTTCTCGTTGGGAATTTTTGGAAATTTGATCGGGAAAAAGGGCTAAAACGGGACTTGAGCCAATGCCGTATTTGTCTGAGCCACTTTTAGCCAATGGCTCAAATGGCGAACGACAGCGTGAGCCCTGACCCTTTCCCATATACAACACATCTGCAGCAGAAGTCTTTGAACAAACTTCTTCTAAAATATAGAAAATCTCTAAAGTTGGGTATAATTACCGGAAAAAAATGAAAATGTTGTTGTAAAAGGATAAATTGCTTGTTTTAATCAATTTCTCCTTTTGTCACAACGTTTTTATAATTCATCTGCGTCAGAAAGCGTCTGTATGTGGAAAAGGGTTAACTTTGAGGAGACCATATGTGGAAAAGGGTTAACTTTGAGAAGTCCATATAAGGAAATAAGGTTGAAGTTAATGATTATATTTCTTATAAATTACAGGCTGCATTGTCCTTGTTGATGATGGACGAAGATGACAATAGAAAACACTTCAACTTGAAGAAGATCATTGAAGAAGATAATCCCGAGGGCAAGAGAAAGAAGAAGAAGAAGATGAAGAAAAACAAGGGGGAAGTTAAAAAAGAAGAGGAAGATGATTTCCAGGTAAATTGTCAATTTTAACCTTTTCCCCCATCTTCACAAGCTTGGGTGTTCTTGGTACAGTATGCATTTGAAAATAAAATGTAGAAGTTACACAGACAACATTGAAAATAGTTTTGCAAATATATTAAAAATCGCTATAAATGAAAGTTAAAAGTCCCTTTCCTACCTGCAGGTGCGTTTAAATGCATCTGCAGGAGATGACTTTGGAAAAGATTGTGATAAAAAAAGAAATGTTCACAATGAGAAATTTCTCCTTTTACCACAATGTTTTCAAATCTGTTTAATATTTATACTTTAATGTAGAGAGGGTTTCCATTTTGTTGTTTAAATGTTTGCAAAGTCGTCTGCTGCAACTTTGTTGTATGAGGGAAAGGGTTAAAACATTGTGGGAAAAAAAATTAAGTGCTCATTATGAGTGAGTTATTATTCTTTTTGCTTCAATGTTTTAAAAAAGTGTCTGCTGTAGATGAAACAAAATGTATTTGCATGTGAGTAAGGATTAAAACTCAAACATGTTTGTAATTCCTGTCTTGGTAGGATAATCATTAAATGGAAAGAGATCACTTCTCGGTCATTTGATTGTCAGTCAGTTTACCATTACATTTTTATTTAGTGACTAACTGACAGGCGACATACATGTTCGTTACTTCAAATACTCTTTGTACTTTCATTCCAGCTCAATGTTCAGGATCCTAGGTTTTCAGCTGTGTATGAGTCTCACTTGTACAATATAGACCCATCTGCACCAGAGTACAAGAAAACCAAAGGTAGCGAAGCTTTGGTCACAGAAAAACTGAAAAGAAGTGCAGATCCTGATAGCAAAAAGCGTGCAAACAAAGACAGATTAGGTGATAGTGCAAAGAAAATTAAACTGGACAGTTCTGGAAGACAAAAGGATGATTGTTTAGCATCGCTAGTGAAGTCTGTGAAAGCAAAAACTAAATCATATCAGAGTTCAAAATCTCATAAAGAAAGATAACAGTTTATATTACACATTTATAGATCCCTTTTAACCCTTTCCCACTTGCAGACGCATGTAGATGCATATACGGCAGAGGACTATTAACCCTCTGCAGCAGACGACATTTTAAAAAATTGTGACAAAAGAAGAAATTGCTCAAGACGAGCAATTTCTCCTTTTGCCACAATATTTAAACCTTCATTCTTAGAGATTTTTCATATTTCCCCCCAGATGTTTTCAAAGTCGTCTGCTGCAGATTTGTTGTTTGTGGGAAAGGGTTAAGAACAACGTGGCACAAGGAGAAATTGTTCAAAATGAGCATTTTCTCATTGTGACACAATGTTTTCAACTCTTCCCAACACGTATATTTTCTTTTATTTACATGTATTTAGATTTTCATATTTTTGCCAAGATGTTTTCAAAGTGGTCTGCTGCAGATTTCTTGTATGACGGAAAGGGTTAAATGTTTATCTATAGTCGGATGAGAACACAGATTAGGAAAAAAACCCAGATCTTCTAGAAATTAGTTTCATTTACATACAGAAGTGTACACATTGCAGGAAAATGTGAATTTTCTTTTTTTCCCTCATTGTTTACAGATGTTGTCTGTAGCAAGAATGGATTCATTGCCAAAATCAGACAACATGTCAGCAGGTGGCAAAGTATTACTTTTCATCCTTCATGATGAATTCAATTTGGAAGAGTAGAAAATACAATATGACATGATTCTAATTTTTAATATTCTATGGTGGTGATTATTTACTTAAACTCTTTTATTTGGGAATGCCTTTTAGATGAAAATACAATAATTGAATAGAGTGGAAAACATGGTGACAAAATGAGAAATTGCTCGATTTGGGCAATTTTTTCTTTTGTCACCATTTTTTCAAAAAGCTGTCTGCTGCAGAGGCATCAGAAAGCATCTATATGAGGGAAAGAGTGACATCACTTAAAAAACACAATTTTGTCTCTTCCCATATAAATGTTTTTCTCGAATTTTAAATCCTTTAATTCAATGCAGATATCTCTCAAATAAGAAATCCGAAAATTGGTAGATATTCATTAAAATTCCACTCTTAGTGTGCTAGCTTGGCAGATTGATTCAACCATGTTTAGTTTTAAATATAATGTTCCCAACTCCATACGCACTTGTTAACTCGTTCCCATTTGTAGATGCAATGTTACACATCTGCAGCAGACGAAAAGGACGAAAGGAGAACTCATGAACTATTTTCACATTGTTTTTTAATTCATTACACTTTCATTTGAAAGAGAATTACTCCTTTTTACCAAGATATTATCAAAGTCGTCTGTTGCAGATATGTTGAATGTGGAAAAGGGTTTATTCTCTCCTTATTGTTAAAGAGTTCATTTTATGAAAACATAATTAAAGATGTAAAATCCTAATATCTTATTATTTTATGTTATTATTTTTGTGCCACAATCTATTCAACTATGTTTCATTTACAGAGATTTTCCATATATTTGCTACTAGATATTTTAAAAGTTGTCTGTTGCAGATATGCTTAAATATGTGAAAGGGTTAAGTATTTTTCAAGCAAAACATAACATATATGCTGTAATCCTTCCGACAGTTTTAAACCTACTGCACTTTGACCTGTTGATGTCATGGGACTGATTCAATCAGCATACACCCCAAAATAAGCCCATCCATGCAAAATGGTACAAGTTGTGAAAATCCAGCATTGGCGTCTTGGTTTAATTAAATGTAATCGTGCTCCCCTCTACCGTTTTTGTTATTTTTAGATTGACGTTTAACGCATGATTGAACTCCCATTTAATGTGTTGATAATGCAAACAAAATACATGGTTCTTCGTGACATCATGTTAAGGGACGTAATGGCATTGTTGGTTGGTGTTTATTTGGATTGTTTCCCTTGTACTATAAAAGAACGGCATATGTAGCTAATTAAATAAGATACAGAAATTCGAGTTACAAATACAGTTTATTCATGTTGCATTGCGGTGTTTCAATCCGTATTGAATGTTTGTTATACACGTAGTTGTAACCTAGAAATTATGATGGTCTCTTTGTTTTTCATTGAAAAGATGGAATAAAGAACAGTTGCATTGCAATTTCTAAATGCATGTACACATAGATCAAAATAAATCAATCGAATATTAGAGCGGCGCTCCGAAAATGCCCATTATGATCTGGATCTGCGCTGTTCACTCATTGGTTGGTTTTCGCAGAACGCTACACTTTTACAATAGTTTGCAAAGATATAACATTGCATTTATTATTGGAATTGCATAGCTCTTGCATGTTTTGCTATTTCTGAATACATGACCAAGGAAGAATAAATCGGTCATATATTGTTCGAAATTTTGCCAACATTACATCTGTATTGGGAAGCGATGACTGTTGCTGCCTCTTCATATGAATTAGAATGTAAGAACACTTGGAAATCACTGAGCAACGTGCCATACCATCAACCATTTTTACTTGTACTACTCTTTTTAAAATCCCTCTGATGTCCCCAGATTGTCCATGCCTTAAAGGAATGTTTTGCATTTCTGAGGAAATGCAACGTCAGGTAAAATCTCATAAAAGAATTAACAATCTTTTGTAAAAAAAAAAAGATACCTTTAGGAAACTACTTGCCCAATTGTGAATTAATTTCAAAGAACCGTTTTTCAAGTGGCCTCTGTGCGATTACGTCAAACATTGTATATATATCAATAACAAAAAGGTCACCAGGGATAGGGGTGTGTCGCCTTGCAAGATAACAGTGAATAATTAATTCATCAGAATCTATGGGTCCGATTCGATTCAAAACATAACTGTAGAAATGGTCCTAGGGTGATTGACCACCTACGGTTCAATATATTTCCTCAAGCTGAAATGCTGATACACTTGAAAAGGATTTCTGGGGAGCGGTTAGCCGAAAAAGGTTAACTATAGTGCGACCCACCCTCATCACAGGGCCACATATAAGTAAAACTCTTAAACTCTTATCATGGGCACGTTTACTTCGTCCAACCAATCCATTTGGCCGGTTACCAGACAAGACAGGCATGCTGTTCAATTCTATAATAAGCTGAGGGCTCATTAACCGTCCATATCAAAGGATCCTTGTGTGATACAAACCTTCGACCACCCGCTTTAGAAGCGTGTGTCACTCAACCATAGTTAACCTGAACAAGACGAGAAAACATCTCGCCATTGTCATTTTGTTTTTCTAGGTCTTGCAAATTAATCAATACGGTAGAACGATTCCGGACCGACATGCCCTCCGTTTGACAAACTTTCCAAAGAACATATCAAATATTTTGTTAAGATTCCAGATGTTTTTAGCTCTACTGGCCAAAGGCCAGAAGAACTTATGCCGTGGCGTGGTGTCCGTCGTATGTGCGTCCGTCCGTGCGTGCGTCCGTAAACAATTGCTTGTGAACGCGATACAGTCTTCAGTTTTGATTGTATCTCAATCAAACTTATACAGTAGTTAGATATCCATGAGAGCTCGGTTCCTTTCGCAAACCAGCCAGATCCGCCCATGCAAGACTGGATTATGGCCCTTAAAATTGTCAAAATTGCTATAATAGAGCTTGTGAACGCGATACAATCTTCAGTTTTGATTGTATCACAATCAAACTTAAACAGTAGCTAGATATCCATGAGAGCTTGGTTCCTTTTGCAAACCAGCTCGATCCGACCATGCAAGACTGGATTATGGCCCTTGAAATTGTCAGATTTGCTATAATAGAGCTTGTGAACGCGATAAAGTCTTCAGTTTTGACAATCTGACTAAAGTACACGATCTGACCAAATGTAAGCCTATGCGTACCGTAATAGGAGATGATTTTAATGAGATTGCAGTTTTGATTGCATCTCAATCAAACTTATACAGTAGTTAGATATCCATGAGAGCTCGGTTCCTTTCGCAAACCAGCCAGATCCAACAATGCAAGAGGCTCCATTTAGTATCTGATCTTCACCAAAGTTACACAGTAGTTAGTTATCAATGAGAGTTTGGTTCCTTTCGCAAACCAGCTAGATCCGCCCATGCAAGACTGGATTATGGCCCTTGAAATTGTCAGAATTGCTATAATAGAGCTTGTGAACGTGATAAAGTCTACAGTTTTGATTGCTATAATAGAGCTTGTGAACGCGATAAAGTCTTCAGAACTTATGCCGTGGCGTGGTGTCCGTCGTATGTGCGTCCGTAAACAATTGCTTGTGAACGCGATACAGTCCTCAGTTTTGATTGTATCTCAATCAAACTTATACAGTAGTTAGATATCCATGAGAGCTCGGTTCCTTTCGCAAACCAGCCAGATCCGCCTATGCAAGACTGGATTATGGTCCTTGGAATTGTCGGAATTCTTATAATATACCTTGTGAACACAATAGAGGCTCCATTTAGTATCTGATGATTATTCCTCTTTCCTTTGTTGTCCCCATCCCAGTAGAGCATAGGCCCTCATGGGCCTCTTGTTATTTCTTCCTTGGATTTAGTCAAATCAACACGACCCTACAATGTATGGGGTAACTGGCTAAAACTATGTTGTGTTTATATATTGCGAATAAAAACTCTTGTCACCAAACAAAGGTAATTCAAATGCATTGACTCGTTCTAGGCCAGAAACGACGATTGATCAGAAATTAAGTGAAACTCATTTGTTGTTTGAGTGAATCATGTAATGTAATTAGCGTTAAACGACTTTTTTCTAGAACTCAAATCAAAGTGTTATTGCTTAATTAAATCTCGCGTAGCATACAAAGTATTTAATAGCAATTAGATGATCCCCGTTACAAGAAATAATGAAACACCGGAGAATGCTTAAGATTGTGTACAGTACAGAACGACACCAATTGTTCACTGAGAACTGGAATGTTTTTGCGGATTTCAGAATTAGGGTTTAACTCAATTTTATTCAGCTTCACAGCGCCACGAACGTATCATTGATATTTGCTTTTTATCCCCTCGGCTAACGAAGTAGTAGCGGGACTGTCCGTTTGTTCGTTCGTCCGTGCGTCCGTCCGTAACAACCTTGTGACCACTCTACACTGAACATCCTTAGACCGATCTTAACCAAACTTGGTATACAGTTAGTATATGGCAAGGTCTAGAAGCCTATTTATCTGCAAGACCATAGGTGCCCTTATTCAACCTGCTATTTGTAGCGAATTTTGAAAATCCTACGTACAAAAGGGGATTGCCAAAAAAGAACTGTTTCTCGCGTATAGCTTTCCCTAATACAAACATTCTGAAGCAGACGACTTTGAACATATTTTGTCAAAAAATAGAAAATCTCTATAATTTAATGGAAAACCTAGGACTAAAAGTGGAAAGCATTGTGACAAAAGGAGAAATTGCTCGTTTTTAGCAATTTCTATTTTTGTCACTGTTTTCAAAAAGCCGTCTGCTGCAGAGGCGTCAGAAAGCGTCTATATGAGGGAAATGGTTAACAACCGTTTTTCCGATGTCATTATGTTGTCTCCTCAGGAACCCATGCTATCTGATCTAAATGACCAATGCTTCACAAACATTTTTTAAAGCCTTCCGCGACTTATTCTCGAACAGCAAAGATCACGATCAAACTACACATACGATGCGCTGGATCTTCCGTTGTCGTAAACGCTTTGCGGCTGGTTTCCAAGTACCCGGCTCATGTTCAGCCTTTCCGACTTACAGACGCTTTATGACCACGTTTGAAAACATTGTGACAATATTTTCAACTCTATGTAATAATAACACTTTCATTAATAAATATTTTCTATATATTTGCGCATCTTTTCAAAGTCGTCTGCTACATATTTGTTGTATGTGGGACACGGTTAATAACGATACGGGTATATAACAAAACTATACATTTTAGCCTTCGTGATAATTGCATACCACTGTAAAAGAATATATAATAGTATACCATATCCCCCTGTACATAACTACCTTACATGTAGGTGCATCTACAGCAGGCGACTATTTCGGGAAAAAATGAAGGAATTGGATCTCCCGTGCCTGAGTTCAGTCCAAATAGTGGGTGATATAACTGAAAGCATGTTGAAAGCGGCGTAAAACACCAAATAGTGGAGCACTGATAGGTATTACGTACTTTCTTAACAATGGAAGTTAACTCCGCGGATTATATTAACCATTTCCTAACTACAACATATCTACAGCAGATGATCTATATCATATCCTTGCAAAAGATGAAATACCTTCATGAAGAAGAGTCTAATTATAAAATGAGTTAAAATATTGGGATAAAAGGGAAAATTGCTCAAAAGATCAATCTTTATCTTTTCCATGACGTTTAAAATGGCGTCTGCTGCTAGTGGGAAAGAATTAACATGTCGGCAACTAAAATAGCCTCAGACAAGTCCATTTTCAAATTTCAACCTAGGAAGTGATGATTTTTTTTGCCAAATTGGTGGTCGGTTGTTATTCCGCAGAATGCATAGATGAACTGCGTTGTGAGAAAATAGATCATAGGACAAGCGAAGATCAAGTAACTGACTGCTTTCCACATAGACAAAGTACTCCATACTACACACCAGTCTTTTCTACGCAACCGAATGCTTTCCCCGAAGACAATATACTCAAAGCTATACAACTATACTTCCAAGCAACCGACTGCTTTCCCCAAAGACAATGTACTCAAAGCTACACAAATATACTTCCAAGCAACCGACTGCTTTCCCCAAAGGCAATGTACTCAAAGCTACACAACTATACTTCCAAGCAACCGACTGCTTTCCCCAAAGACAATGTACTCAAAGCTACACAACTATACTTCCAAGCAACCGACTGCTTTCCACATAGACACAGTTCTTCACAATACACAAGTCTTTTCCAAGCAACTGAATGCTTTTCCACATAGACAACTTGCCCATTGGGGATAAGGCTTATCACATTGACATTTTTCAAACGAAAGAATGTTCTCCTAGTTGCGGCTCGATCTCACAACCCCAGGTCTGGCAGCCCATGCCGCTACCGGGGTAGGTTTCCGTGTGACGTGATGTGAGTGTAAGGAACGACAAAACATCGCTGTCTTAGTAAAAAGGACATCTGCAGCAGGCGAGTTTTGAACACATTGTAGCAAATCGTGAATTTGCTCATTATGAGCATTTTATTATTTTGCTACAATGTTTTTAAATCAATTAAACTTTCATTTAAAGAGATATTTGATATGTTTACCAATTGTTTGTATCAAAGTCGTCTGCTGCAGATTTGTTGTATGTAGGAAAGGGTAAATAAAGTATTAACCTGTAAATATACTCAGCATGATTTATTAATATCACCTAAACAATGGCGACAACAGGATTTTTTAAAACAAATTATTTTAATAAATTCATATTCTAATTTCATGCATAATTCATTTCTAATTTACATTGGAAAGTAATTAAGTGGCATTCTCGACATAATTTGATGAAATACGGCTTAATGCGTTGTATTATCTGTGGTATAAGTGTTATGGTAAAGAGTAACAGATTGCTAAAGGTGTTGTCCATAAGTTATAACTTAACCCTTTACCTCATATAGACGCTTTCGGACGCCTCTGCAGCAGACGGCTTTTTGAAAACATAGTGACAAAAGAAGAAATTGCACAAAACGTGCAATTTCTCCTTTTGCCACATTGTTTTCCACTTTTAGTCATAGGTTATCCATTCAATTATGGAGATTTTCTATGTTTTGACAAAATACGTTCGAAGTCGTCTTCGTTAAATACGTTAGTAGGGTGGAACAAAAAAGATGCTATCAGAAGAATCAAAAGCAGTAAGTCTTAAGGTGGATAATTTCATTAAAATAATGGAAGATAAAATCTTTTAAAAGGTGATGCTGTTAACCCTTTCCCTCATATAGACGCTTTCTGATGCCTCTGCAGCAGACGGCTTTTTGAAAACATAGTAACAAAAGAAGACATTGCACAAAACGTGCAATTTCTCCTTTTGTCACAATGTTTTCCACTTTAAGGTTATCCATTCAATTATGGAGATTTTCTATGTTTTGACAAAATACGTTCGAAGTCGTCTGCTGCAGAATTGTCGTATGAGGGAAAGGGTTAACTCTATGTTGAGGAGTTCGGCAAAAAAAGGAAAGGGGGATCAAAACAACAACAACATGCCAAAGGTCATTTACAATAAATACATGAAAATAAGTCAATGAAAAACCTAAACATTCAGGCATTAGTTAAATCAAAATGACATCTTGAAAAATGTGAAAAAGCAACGTTCTTCATGACACTCCACATAGTATCAAATAGCCTGGGTACCGAGGATGAAAAAACTTCGAAAGGAGAAAAGGTAATGTTAGAACAGGGGCGTAGATAAGATCTCATCTACGTCCCTGGTTAGAATAAGTTGGGTAGAGTTGAAAAAGATAAGTAAAGAAGCAACGATGTAGCAATTAATAATTGGCCAAATAATAATCGTGAATGGTGTTACTTTTAAATGTTGTCGAAGGATCCATTTGAGCTATTTGTACGAAGACGATCTTAAGCATTGACACTACCCATCGTTCTGTACTACCTGTTCTCAGAATCAATGAGCGAGTCGCGCCAAGCCAGAATCGGTGTGAATTATATTTAGCTTTGTCTTATTGCTGTTGTGTCATTACCGGTCGAGTCGCCAAATTACATGAAATGTTAAAATAATTTCAATGATATTTGTCGGATTTCTTTTTAATCCTTTAACCATTTCCCTCATATATACGCTTTCGGACGCCTCTGCAGCAGACGGCTTTTCAAAACACCTGGCGACAAAAGAAGAAATTGCTCAAAACGAGCAATTTCTCCTTTTTATCACCATGTTTTCAACTTTTTTCAATAATCATACCTTCATTTATGGGGATTTTTCTAACGTTTGCCTAGATGTTTTCAAAGTCGTCTGCTGCAGATTTTCTGTATGTGGGAAAGGCTTAAATTTCGATTTTCCTAGAAAATATAAGATACCTTATGGGGGTAAGGTACAAGTTGACATTCCGAACAGTGTAGGTTCGTATTACCCTCCAGAGACACTATATGGTAATATAGTGTTCCTGGTAAGCCATATGTAATAAGAGTATATCTCAATCAGACTGTGTGGATACACAGGCTGATCTGGATCTATATTGTCCACACAATCAACTTGTACCGTTTCGCGAATTGGATCTTTGTTGCATCTCCGCATTTATATCATATTAAGATAGATAGATATATTTCATTTGACTTAAGTTACATGACAATTGTTTGTGTAAACTTGTAGTATATAATCCTTTCCCTCATGTATACGCTTTCTGACGACGCTGAAGCAGACTATTCTTTAAATCATAGTGGAAAATGGAGAAATTGCTCATAATGAGCAATTTCTCCATTTGTCACAATGATATCAATATAGACGGACAATGCCAGTGTATTCAAAGATTTAGATCTGCATCAGACATATAGACGGACAATGCCAGTGTATTCACAGATTTAGGTCTGCATACACACATATAGACGGACAATGCCAGTGTATTCAAAGATTTAGGTCTGCATACACACATATAGACGGACAATGCCAGTGTATTCAACGGCTCACCTGGGTCGTCACTGTACGCATATGAAACAATACCCCAATCAACAAACGTGGCTCATATGGTACAAAGTTTTTCAAAATAAACTTCCGGAAAATTGTACATTTTATAGGAAACAGTACGGTACAGATATAGACATATAGGCCTTATATATTTTGAACTCATCATCTCTATCGATACTGTGTTTTGTATTTAATTAGCAAATATAAGTATAAACTTCTGTATATAGTATGTAATACAGGCTTTCAATTTAAAGCCTTCATTCCCTTTTCTGTATAGTTTCTTTCTCCAGGTATACCTATAGATCATATGAACTGGTATTGAGCCGACACGTACATCTTTTTTTGATCCGTTGGACTGTCACGCGTGTGCCTTTCATAAAGATGGTACATTAATTATATATGCCTATGCCATCGTATTTAAATTGCTGAACTTTAAGAAATTAAACACGGAAAATACTTATATCTATGCATAAAGGTTCCTTGTATGAACCAATCTCATTATTAGAAATTCCTAGGAATTGCTCAATAACTCACACTTTTCTTTCTTAACCCTTTCCCTCATATATACGCGTTCTGACGCCTCTGCAGCATACGGCTTTTTGAAAACATAGTGACAAAAGAAGAAATTGCTCAAAACGAACAATTTCTCCTTTTGCCACAATGCTTTCCACTTTTAGTCATAGATTATCCTTTCAATTATAGAGATTTTTACAAAATATGTTCAAAGTCGTCTGCTGCATAATTGTCGTTTGAGGGAAAGGGTTAAATCCTTTTCCACATACAACACATCTGAAGCTGACGACTTTGAAAGCACGTGGGCGAATACAATGTAAAATCTCTATAAATGAATGTAAAGTTATTGAAAACAATGTGGCAAAATGGAAAATTAAAAAGTGTTCATTTTGAGTAATTTCTCTTTTTCTACACTGTGTCCAAGAGTCGTCTGCTGCAGCTGTGTCAAAATGCGTCTTCAAATGGGAAAGGGTTAAACTTTTTATATTGTACAGACGATATTAGATGCCTTTGCATCAGACGGTTTTTAAAAAAAACCATTAAGACAAAAGAAGAAATTGCTCAAAATGTGCCTGTTCACCTGTTGTCACAATGTTATAGAATTACTACACATCCAGTAAAAGAGGTTGTCCATACTTTTGGCAAGGTACATGTATTTTCAAAGTCGCCTGCATCGGATTTGTTGTACGTTGAAAAAGGTTAACCCTTTCCCTCATATATACGCTTTCTGACGCCTCTGCAGAAGGCGGCTTTTTGAAAACATAGTGACAAAAGAAGAAATTGCACAAAACGTGCAATTTCTCCTTTTGCCAATGTTTTCCACTTTTAGTCATAGGGTATCCATTCAATTAAAGAGATTTTCCATTTTTTGACAAAATATGTTCAAAGTCGTCAGCTGCAGAATTGCCGTATGAGGGAAATGGTTAAACAAAACCAATGTTGAACTAAATGCCTTCGAACTATTCAAAGCACATAAAAGACAAAGTAAATAACACATCAAACTGAACCCAACGCCCCGGCGGCAGGTGCGATTTTTTTCAAACACCATGATAGTAAACGATGCCGTCTTGTCATAGAATGCGTCAAAAGCCTTTTGCCAGTAATTTTTGGATGATTTGGTGGAACAAATTAAAGGGAATTGATTATGACGGATGTTCTGCGATTTTCTTGCTTGAATACCCCGGCGATCATGATCAGTGATGACAGCATAGCGTTTGCACCACGTAAAGATCGCGGACGGGTGCTAGACGGGTGCTATAGAACACTCGTGCGCCAGTCATCATTATGCAAAACACCCGTCATCAGTGTTTAATCCTTTTAGAAATGCAGCCGCGTTTTCACGTATCGGCTCAAAACGCCTTTTGAAAGACTTCGGGGCAAACGAAGGAAATGTCCATAATAATATTTCTTTTCTTGCGACAATGTTTCAAACTTTTTTCAATTATAATATTTTCATTTGTTGAGATATTCTCCATAGTGTTGTCTAGTTCTATTTTAGAATTCATATCTGCAGATGAAGGAGTTTAACGCCGTTTACAACAATTGTTTAGTCATATCACGGCGGCCAGTTCAGTTAATCGTGTGTTCCTATAGCTTCTACACTACATACATTCAGAGCAACTGGCTGCTTTTTCGACATAGACTCTTAACCCATGTGAGGAAGGACGGATGACGCTTATCGCATTAACTATTTATTGTGTGTGTAGTTGTAAAGCGAGGAGTAACACAGAGCGCAACAAATGTTTCCCACATACAACAAATCTGC
The DNA here is from genome assembly GCA_031761405.1 of Serripes groenlandicus. Classification (NCBI taxonomy): domain Eukaryota; kingdom Metazoa; phylum Mollusca; class Bivalvia; order Cardiida; family Cardiidae; genus Serripes; species Serripes groenlandicus. The sequence goes on from JASEVX010000001.1 coordinate 68,205,259, forward strand.
AGCAGACGACTTTGAAAACAACTAAGCAGAAACATAGTAAATCTTTATAAATATGGTATAATTACTGAAAACAGTTGAAAACATTGTGGCAAATGGAGAAATTCCTCGTTTCGAGCAATTTCTCTTTTTGTCTAATTATTTTCACAAGTCGTCTGCTGCATATGCGTCAAAAATGCGTCTTCAGCTGGAAAAAAACGAGCCCCGGTAGCTCAGTCGGTAGCGACGCGGGCTGTCAATCCAGGGGTTGTCAGTTCGAATCCCTGCTCGGCCAACTTTCTTTCCGACGATTGACAAAAGTCAATGCGACATGCGTCATTCGTCTTCCACCAATGGGCTAAATCTATGTGGAAAAGCAGCCAGTAGCTTGGGAAGATTGTTGTGTGGAGTTCTGGTGTGAGAAAACCAGGAAATGCATGAGTAGGTGAAATGGCCGCCGTGATATAACTGAGAAATTGTTAAAAACAGCGTTAAACTCCAATCAACCAATCAATCAATCAATCAGCTGGAAAAAGGGTTCAACTATATAGACCTACTTTAAAAATGACATAATATGTATGAACCTCTTCTAGCGATGTGCCGTCTTAACGCATATGCGTAGAGTGAAGACGCAGGCGAGCCCGGGTTTCCGCCCAGACTCACCAGAGTCTTCACCGTCCACACCAATGTTTGTTATATATACCTACATGCACATTCGGACGAAAATTAGAAGTGTAGCCCCTCTTGTTTTATGAGGAATCCGCCGTAGTCGAGTTGTTATGGTCGGTGATTTGAAACCGGCCGTCCCAGGTTCAATCCCCAGTCGCGGCACGACAGTCATGGTGGTGTGCTCATGGGAAGGCACATTTTCTAGCCTAAATTACTGGTTTGTTTACCGAGGGATCATGAATAAGTAAACTGTCGCCGTGATATAACTGAAATAATGTTGAAAACGGCGTTAAACCCCGATAAAATAAATCTTGTTCTATGCCGTGTTATGCCAATATAACACTTAATGATGTCATGGTGGAGTGTTTATTCGACGTGGCTCAACTAAAGCATGCCAGGGCCCTACACAAAACAGTAACTGAGAGTTTCTACTTCATTAGTGTCAAGCTTATTCGCGGTGGGGTACGTGAAAATAAACCAGGGTTGGTTACAGCTCAGGTTCGACTCAGATCACATTATATACACAACGTGTTATTCGTTCTTGAGGTCAGGACACATTCACGAATGTGTCCCAAAATGCGTGATTTATAAACTACAGCAGAAGACTCATGTCGGCTTGCGTTCTTCTGTGCGGGCTGATCTGGGTCTTTACTGGCCGCATAGGCAGAACACAGGTTAACCGGTGCCGTGGCTAATTGGTGCTTTTCTACCCCATCATCCAGCCTCCCCGAGTTGTCCATTTCAACGTCAATTTACATGCGTAATTGGTAGGTTAGGATTGCCTCGGGCCGTACGAGGCCTCGTGCTTTCGTGATTAATGCTTTATAACCATGTATTATGCAAATAAGGCCAATTTGTTTTTGGATAGAATTTGATATGTCAGTATATGATAATTTTAGGCATTTATTATAACACGGAAAAACACTGTTCGTGAGGTCATTATGTACAACGTCTTGATTCGTTCCCTTTATTCCGCTACCTTCGTTATGCCTGCAACAAATCTGATTCTTCAGCTTTTCAAACGATTGTACTTATCAGCAATATTTCAATCATATCACAGCTTTTTGTCTGGGTAAACGTTAACTACCGCTGGTATGTTTTGTTTGTTATTGTGATGTTTAACCCTTTCCCCCCATATAGACGCTTTCTGACGCCTCTGCAGCAGACGGCTTTTTGAAAACATAGTGACAAAAGAAGAAATTGCTCAAAACGAGCAATTTCGCCTTTTGCCACAATGTTTTCCACTTTTAGTCATAGGTTATCCATTCAATTATAGAGATTTTCCGTTCAAAGTCGTCTGCTGCAGAATTGTCATATGAGGGAAAGGGTTAAAGCCGCTTCAAATGGTTTTTTTTAGTTATATCACGATGTTTCCTATAACAATTACCAGTACTACTGTACTACTGTACTACTGTACTACTGATCAACTACTCATCAACTACTGATCAACTACTGATCAACTACTGATCCATTGATACCAGTCGTAATGCTAACACCACAATCCTGAATTGGAATAAGGAAAGTCACTTAAAGCGCTTTCAAAGTCTTTGGTGCGACCCTCATATCAATTATCAACCGCCCCCTTAGTGTAGTGGTAGAGCGTCCGCCTCGGGTATGGCAGGTCGCGGGTTCAATCCCGACCGGGTCATACCAAAGACTTTAAAAATGGTACTTAATGCTTTTCTTCTTTGGCGCTCAGGGTTGTGGGTTAGCATTACGACTGACTCGCTTGTGTCAGGATAAATGAACCAGTATACAGTACTGGTAACTTACCCAGGAAACATCGTGAAATAACGCAACGCTTGTTGAAAGTGGCGATAAACACCTTGTGCAAACATCATTAACATTTTTCCAGACACATAAAATCTGCAGAATCTCTAGAGTTGTCTTATAATATGCTTTGTGATGTGTCGTTCCGTCTATAAATACATGAATGCAAATAGGTAGGAAATCTTAAGAAATGAGATTGTTATTATTGAATAAAGTTATAAACAATGTGGCAAAAGAGGTAATTTCTTTTTTCTCCTTTTGTTACATTATTTTGCAAGTCATTTGCTTCAGATGCGTCAATGTGGGAAAAATCTCCATATATGTGAGATTAATCAACAAATAGATATTGATCATCATTTTGTCACAATGTTTAACTCTTTCAGCGCCAAAGGCAATATTCAGGTTTGTGCAAACAATACTGATTCAGGCGAGTCAGCTCGTAACGAGCTGTCTCACCTGAAATCAGCATTGTTTGCCTTTTTAGTTATCAAAATAGTCCAAAGTTGTATTAGACATGGAGACGCCCGATTTCGAACATGGAAGAGTTTACTTTAAACAATTCGGCGCTGAAAGAGTTAAAAAAAGTCGTCTGCTGCAGATGTGTAAAAATTCGTCTACATGTAGGAAAAGGTACATTCCGTATTTTCAGAAGATGAAAATATAAATCAAAAGCAAACTTCACGTATTAATGTATGTAAAGGACCTTCATAAAGTCTTGGGCAACTGGGTAGGTCAACGGACCTCCGTTATAAAACTGCACTACACACCCCATTCAATCAACAATCAAACCTCTAGTTTTACGACAATGTATCGTTAATTCTCCCCCACATGAACACATCTGCAGAGGAAGAGTGTGTTAACATCTAGTCAAAACTATGGCAATTCTCTATAATTGAAAGTGTTAATATTGAATACGATTGAAGACATTGTGGTAAAAGGATATATTGCTCATTATGAGCAATTTCTCTTTTGCCACAACGTTTATCAAAGATCGTCTGCAGCAGATGTATCAAAATGCGTCTGCAGATGGGAATACGTTTATGACGCGATATTGTAGAGGCATAAGCGTACAAATCGTCAGTTGCGAGTCAAAAATCATGTGAGCAAAATACTTTGTCTTGCTCTATTCTAAAACCCTTTCCCAACTACAATAAATCTTCAGCAGACGACATTGAAGATATCAAGACGGACTTATTGAAAATCTCTATAAATGGAAGCTTAGTTATAGAAAAGAGAGAAACCATTGTGGCAAATTGAGAAATTGCGCCCTATGATCAATTTCTCCTTTTGCCAACATGATTTAAACGGTCGTCGGCTTCATAGTCGTCAGAAAGCGTTTGCATGTGGGAAAGGGTTAAAACTTGAAACATTGCAAAATGTATAACATACATATCAACGACAAATTAACGGATGTCATTCTCGACTATGTGACTTAACTTCAATTCAACATTGTGCTAGTTGCGTTTATTTTAGAAGTTATTCATGCATGTGAAATTTATAAAATGATAACAAAAATGAATGAAAAAATATGAAAGTTGTAATATGGTCATAATTAAATGAAAGACTGTGTCTATTACTGTCCAGACACAACATATTGGCTAATCTTAAAATACATATATATTTTTGTAAACATAAACAAGAGTTCAAATAATTGTGTTTATGAATTTTGCAAATCGACACTCATTTATATGTATATGTGTACACAATTGGCTAACCCTTTCCGGCATACAATAAATCTGCATGAGACGACTTTGAAAAGATATCAATACAAAAATGAAAATCTCTTTAAATGACTGCATGATAATCGAAAAAATAAATCTTCATGCTGCATAGGCGTCAAAATACGTCTTTTAGTGGAAAAGAGCTAAAGATCCATTAGTTGAAACCGAACCTCTAACATCCGGTTTGTGTCTTGACACCAAACTTCAAAATCAATTTACAAGACTAGCACACTTACGTTCCCCCATTTTCTGATGGGTCACACATGGAATATCGCTTTACCAGAACAGAATAGAACAGGAAGCGCTAATCAGCTCACAAATGCGACGTCATTTACATTCTGGACATTTTCTGCATGATCTGCGCGGTTTGTATGGAGTTATCTGTTGACTTTAATGTTTATCGTTGTCGGCATGAGTAGACTTGGCGCGTTTTCCGGGTATGCTAAACCAATACAAAACTTGTAATAACCCTTTACTTCAGTCACCGTAATGTCTGTCAAGTGGATACTGTGACGAGTATGCATTCGTAAATGAGTAGCACTCTACACTATGAAAGACCAACATGCAGACATTCGCGCAGTTTTATCTGGATCCGCACTGTTCGACCCTTAGACAAAGACAAATCAGTCTGACTAACAGTGTCCATTTTAATCTCATAGTATGCATGGATACGTAGATACATCGCTATATCCCTTTCGCTGCCAAAGGCAATAAAAGGCTTTTGCAAACAATGCAAATTCAGGTGAGTCTCTCATGAAATCTGCATTATTTGCCACTTAGACATTAAATGTTCCCAAATGTCCTATTCGACGTAAAATGGAGTGGTCCAGTTTGCAACATGGAAGATTCGACTTCGTGAAATTTGGCAGTGAAAGAGATTTTAACAATTACAGTAAGGTTGGTTTTCCTGGAGCAGCCCTCATATTCAAACTTTCGGAATTTTGGTTTAGGACCCTCAAAATGATCCTTAAATTTTCAAAAGTTGAGATATTGATATATATATATTTAAAAAAAAACCCGTTCTTTTATTTCTGCAATCGTTTTACACACAAAATAAAAGAAAACAAATCTACCAAAAAGAGGGTCAAGATAAATGTGTTACCATCAGTGAATTGCATTTACGTTATATATTGCGTATATTCCTTACTGTGTTGTCCTTCTACAGAGAATTTAAAATTATAACTCGCTTCATCATCTGCCTGTAAACTGCCTAGTTAATCAGCTCCGTTGTTTTGACAAATATGCAAAATGCAACATTTCGATGAAATACTTCATTCGCAAGTTAGCAATGGTGCAGTCTTTCCCATTCCAATGTTCCAAATAGAAACGATAATGTGTAAGGACTAGCAGTTTGATTTAAACTTTTTAAAGTAAAAGTATTATAAATTTATAATACATGCGGTTATTAATCTCCCAATCTTTCGGCGAAAAGTGTCTATCCGGGTTAGTCTGCGCGGCATGCTTAGGCTGATCCGGGTCGATACTTTACGCAGAGTCCACACTGTTGGGTTTCTCGTAATACGGCTCGTATGTCATCTGCGTAATGTATCGACCAGATCAGCCTGCGCTGTCCGCGCAGACTGATCCGGCCGACACATTCCGTCTAAGGGGGGATAAATAGAGTAGTGATTCCTGAAACAGAAAATCCACATGAGGCGAAAAGTGTGTATCCGGGTAGGCCTGTATGGCATGGTTAGGCTGATCCGGGTCGATACTTTACGCATAGACCACCACAATGTTGGTTTTCTCATGGGACGGCTCATATGCCGGTTGAATTGAATCTAAACCTGTCGCAAATGCCTTAAGGTTGGTTGTCGCATAGCGGCGCTCATATGGTTAATAAATACTTTTTTGCAATAAACAATAATTATTATATATAACTATATAGATTATTTCCAAATCGTATGCGTGAACATTGTATACATGTATTATCAAGACAAAACCGAGTTGACTCGAATTAAGTCGTATTTATGAATAATTCGTTTTGTAGAGTTGTAGAGCTCACATGTAAAAAAAAAAAAAACTGACTGCCACCAGTTTACCATACATCACATGAATAATCCTGTTCGGATTGCAGGCACATTTTGACTCATCTACAGTAGATAAAATTTGAAAACGTTGTGGCAAAATTAGTTTTCATAATAAGCAATTTCTCTTTTGCCACAATGTTTTCAAATTTATTCAATAATTATAATATCAGTTATAGAACTTACCTAGCTGTGCCTTAATGTTTTCAAATCCGTGTGTCGTTTGTGGTGAATCGCCAGAACATCTTCATTTCTTATCGATGCACCATGTGACTACATGCATACGTATGATTTACAATAAACAATAAGTATATATAATATTTCCAGATTGAATGCATGTATACTCTTATAACCCTTTACCTGTTGAAACCAGATTGGTGAAGCCTGTGCCAACAAAAACCAGTATAGAGCCAGGCTAATCCTCGCATCCTCGCCGTCCGACCAGGATCTATATTGTAGGCAGCTCAACTCAATATTTTCTTTGAACTATCCCACGAGAAAACCAACAGTGTGGACTCTGCGTAAAGTATCGACCCGGATCAGCCTAAGCATGCCACGCAGGTCAATCCGGGCATACACTTTTCGCCTCCTGTGGATTTTATGTTTCAGGAATCATTACTCTATACCTCTATCAACCTAAGACGGAATGTGTCGGCCCGGATCAATCTGCATGAACTGCGCAGGCTGATCTGGATCGATACATTACGCAGAAGCCATAATGTTGGTTTTCTCGCGGTACGGCTCTTTTATTGTCTTGATACATTGACACCGACTAGCTCTATATTTAGGAAATATATTTCTATTTTGAGTGATATTCGGATCTTATATCACGATTTGGAGTTCAGGTGTGTAGTAATTAATCACGAAGGCCACATACAACAAATCTGCAGAAAAATCTGGAGGTAAATATGGAAAATCTCTATATATACTCTTTTTTACCCACCAATACAGAAGATCATAGAAATTACAATACAAACTAATACAAATCATACGATTAGCCATTATAAACTACAGCGAAAGAAAAAGTGAGAGAGTGACAAATGGAATTAGTACATCGAGGGCTTGGCGTGAAACGGTTGTAACTTAAATTAGTATTGTCTTACCAAGGTTAATCACCTCGCCATTAAGTCTTTATAAGCGTTAAATCATTTTACTTGGTAAACAATGGAAATTTAAGTGCCATTGCTCGTTCTGAGCAATGGCACCTAAATTTGCATTGTTTACAAAGGGGTCAAAATTGCCCCTAAACCAGGATTTTCAAAATAGGTTTTTAGTTACAACCGTTTCACGCCAAGCCCTCGACATGGTGTAAATTTAAATTTCCATTGCCACCATGCTTCCAAAGGTCGTCCGCTACAGATGCGTCAAAATGCGTCACTTTTCCCATTACAGAAACATTCTGTAATATCTGCTTCAGAAACATTTTGGCAAAAGGAGAAATTGCTCCATGATTTTTACTTTAAAATGTTGTTAGTAAATTCTTAAAGTTTTTAACTATCACGTTGTTTATAAATAAACCACACTTACGAACAATGTCGACCACGATCAGCCTGCAACATCGTGCAGCATAATCTTGGTCTACATTGTAGGTGACTCATGTTTTTTACATTACATTTTTCCCACTTGTATACGCATTTTGACACATCTGCATCAGACAACTTTTGAAACATTGTGGCAAAAGAAGAAATTGCTCAAGATGACAATGTTTTCAACTCTTTTTAATTATTTAACTTTCATTTATAGAGCTTGTTCACGTTTTTGTTTATTTTTGGTATTCCAAGTCGTCTGCTGCAGATTTGTTATATGTGGGAAAGGGTTAAACTATTCTCGGTAAAGGCATTTCACGCGTGACTAACCTACCATTCACTCGTGTATTCTTATCTTGGTCTACAATATTCTCCATGAATCGATTTTGAAAGACTTTTTTTAAAACGAATACAATGTGACAATGCAATACTGTGTAACCGCATTGGTTGCCTAGTGGCAGACCGTCCGCCCCGGGTGTGGGAGGTCGCGAGTTCGATCGCCGGCCGGGTCATACCAAACTCTTTAAAAATGGTAGTTACGGCTGATCTCCTTGGCGCTCAGGTTTGCGGGGTTAGCATAACGACTGACTGGCTGGTGTCAGAATAAATGGAACAGTAGTATTGGTAACTTACCCAGGAGACGCCGTGATATTACTGAACAATTGTTGAAAGCGGCGTAAAACACCAAACAATCAAGCAAGCAATACTGTGTATACACTCAGGACTGATGATACCAGTGTCAGGAATTCATCAGAATATGGGGTAAAGGGACCATAATGAAGTGCGAATGGAATGACGATTGCTACGAAAGTAGAGAAGTGCTAATGGGAAAGGAAGGAAATACCGCGTGGATTAGGGGGATTCCGTATTTTATGATTAACAACAGTCACTTTTATCGCTTAAACTTGTTTTCGTGATAAAACTTCACTTTAAATATGTGTTTTCCCTCACTTACATCCATGAAATAGTTTTCTAGAACTTCAGATTTTTTTATATGTATATATATGTACGTACATATTCCGTATTTTATAATTAACAACAGGATTTTTTATCAGAAACAATTCTATTGAAAAATATGCATATAACTAAAGACGTACTCGTATATTTTCCATTTCTCTGATAAAAATCGAGCTTGTTTTCGTGATCGGATAATATATATAAACATACTCTATTCCGGAGGTAATATGTGTTCGAAACAAAGATGGCTTATGAGTCAGAAATGACAGACCATCTTACCGCAGTGGTGACACTATAAATCAAAGCACTGAACGTGCTACCGACCTGGGGGCTGCAGGAAGGAGAAGTAGGGGAAATGTATGTGAAAGTAAATAACAATTGCAGCTTATGTTTATGTATTTATTGTTAAGAAGTTGACAGATCATATCAAAAATAGTAAATATTATGAAACTGGCAATTGGAAAACAGGAGGACATTGTTGGCCTTGTATCGCTCACAAGTATCCACATTTCAGACTTGGAAACATTTGGAAATTTGACAGCAAGTTTAGGCAGAAACATTTGGAAGTTTCTGCCTTATTATATTTAGAAATATGTCAATGTTAAATCAGCTTCCATCAAGTAGTTTCTGTGTGTTTTACAAATTGCACCCACTCTAGCAAACTTAGTGGAGGTTCAGTCAAGGAACATTTCAGAAAAATTATTTTGATATCCGGCTGGGCCAGTTGTTTCTGGCAAGAAGAATTTAATAGTTTTTCTTTTTTGTCGCCATGGCAACAAGTTGAGAACTGAATGGAATTATGTAAGCAACTGTAAACGTGGGGCCATGCAAGGAACATCCATGCCAAGTTTTATCAACTTGCAGCCAGTGGATTTTGAGGAGAGATATGAACAGTGAGTCCAATAGATCATCTAGAGCCTTTGGCTCAGGTGATCTAAAAAACATAGGTTAAAGGATCACAAAAGCACAGTAGTATATTGAATACATAATTTCTTGTTTAAGGATGACCAAAGTTGTGGTCAACTGTTATTTAGTGTAGTATTGGGTAAACAAAAATATATTTATGCAATTTGATCCAGCAACTTACATAATGAACAAATTATAAGACCTACACTATTACTTACAACTAGTTACAGAACAAGGTGAATGAATGAAAAATAAGAAGTTTCACAAAGAGCAATATGCTGCACTAATTCATCATGTATCAGTTGATGGATTGATTTGGTCCACTTTTACGGACAAAGTGGATAAAAGTGGAGTAAGAGTTCAGAAAGATAAGAGAACTCTAAACCCTTAATAGACCATTTTTAATATTTAATAGCGTGCTGGTATAGGATTTGGAAAATGTGTATTAATGGAGCACAGGGTTATTTAGCATTTGTGTGAAAAATGCACCATGGTCAATTAGTCCCCATGAACCATTATAATGCTTTGACAAATGACCTAGTTTGAGCATATTGGACAGTCTTGAACAAGGCCCAAAGTACACGAGAAACAAATAGTATGACAAAGTTTCATGCTGATTAAATATAAAATTAAAGTTCTGCACCAATGCAATAAACTGAACTGGTAATGATGTTGGGAAAAAAGGGTTTGAAAAAAAATAATTATCTAAACCATGGACTAGACTGGGAGAAAGTGTTTGATCATGGCTATACTGAACATAAAAAGAAGAAGAGAAATATTGATAACAATTTACAGCTCATAGTAAACGAATTAATACAAGAGAAGCACATTAGAGTTCTTAAGCATACACTTGAAAAGAAACATAAAACATCATTTAAATAAGACAAAAGTAACCATGGTTGGACCCCCTGCCAATAGAAACTGCTAGAACATACCCGACTGAGGGTCAAACCAAGGAACATTTGTGCAAAATAACATTTAAAGCAGTTACTGTTTTCAGACAAGGAGAGTTTTCCCAACAACAAAGTTTGTTTTTAGAGGATTAGCACCAGCTTGAGCAAACTTGTTAGATGAACAAATAAGGAACATTTCGGCGAAATTTACAATGCTCCAGTAATTTCCGAAAAGTCACTTTGTATTTATTTGTTGTGATATTTGCCATAGCAACAAATTTATGCATTGAATACAATACACATCTTGGCATACATTTGAAAGGGGACCATCCAAGGAAAACTAGCGACATATAGAAACAGCCCTGACAGCCATGTTTTAATGAATCCCAACAGATTAAGCAAACTGTGAAAATATTTCAAAACTGGGCCAGTAGTTTCTGACAAGAACGGTTTCATAGGTTTTTCCTGTTTGTTGCCATGGCATATCTGTAGTGAATGGACATATTAAAGAAAACCTATATGGGGAACATGCGAGGAACATCATTGTTGTTAACATTGGACAATGACAGATTGTGTTCCCAATATATCACATTGAGCCGTCATGTCCAGGCGATCTGAAAAGGTGCATATATAAAAAATATACAAGTCACGCACCATGGGTACCGTAAGTACTAGATTCGTGGACATATCATGCAACTGTGACCACAAAAGAAAAGCAATACCCCTGCGTAATTATTAATGAGATCAACAATCAACACAAATATATCTATCACAGAACAAATTAACTCTGCACATATCCCTCAGACTAGATCATCCAAAGATGTTGCAGCCAATGTAGAGCAGGCATTTGAAAACAGTGTAGGAAGAGTTAAGATTGTGCGTTATTGAGCAATCTGAAATCCTCCGTAAATGTGAGCGTGATTCACACATTACTTATAAGTTGGGAATGAATACTTTCAATTTGGAGAACCCAAGAAAATGTTGATAGAGCAAAGAGTCAAACACTTTACTCCACAAGCATTTTCCTACCCATACACATTCAAAGAATTAAGTGTCATTAATTCATCACTTATCAGTTTTGGTCGAATTGGGCCACCATGTACAGTGTGGAAGAGATCATATGGCTCATTATGGGCATTCTGAACTCTGCCTTTCCCACGTGTTTAATGACTTTCTGTTTTGGATGCATGAAATGTGTATCAATATTAGACATGCGGAAAGTGCACTATAGGGCAGACCGAAAACCAGATCTACCATTACTATGCTTTGTGCAAGTGACCTTGTTTTGATACATATGACACACATTTTACCCTTTGTTCCATAAGCATTTTCTTCGAATCATCCAAATTGAAAGCAGTGATTCACCACTTTTCAGTAATAGGTGAATTGTGTTTACATTTAGTGACAAAGTGGAAAACATTGCAGGAAGAGTTCAGACTGCTCGTTATTGGTGTACTCACGCCTTAAGTTATTCACTGATGTTCTAACAACATTATAATGATATTTTTGGGGTGATCTTTACCTTTAAAATGCAGTTTGTTGAATAAAAAAAAACCAGATTTAATATTTCATAATTAACAGCATGTACTTTTATCACTAAAACTTGTATTAAATAGTCATAATAATATATATACTAACATATTAAGGCATACGTAGCGATTATGAAGTCTTAATGACGTTCCACTTTGACACCATTTAAAGATTATTGGATGTGTAACGCAGCTTTCAACATTTGTTCTCAGTAATATCACGGAGTTTCCTGGGTAAGTTACCAATAAAACTGGTCCATTTATCCCGACACCAGTCAATCAGTCATAATGCTTACCCCGCAACGCTGAGCGCCAAGTAAGGCAGCCATGAAAACCGACCGGGGATCGCACCCGCGACCTCCCACACCCGAGGCGGACGCTCTACCACTGCACCACCGAGGCGGCCATTAAGATACATTTTTGCATGAACACTAATGAGGCTACACAGATTCGCTTGATTCTAGACCCTTACCCACATACAAAAGAAATTGAAAAAAACGTCTTTGAAAACATTTATTGAAACTATGGACACTTTCTATTTCTCCTTTTGCCACAATGTGTTCACAGGTTGTCTGTCTGCTACAGAGGCGTCAAAAAGCGTCTGTGCGAGGGAAAGGTTAATTGTACGCAGAAGTATTTAGACACTATATCATTAGACGAAAAGCTCATAGATCCGGAGCAGGTCAACATTGTCAACTAAGGCTAGTTACAACACAAATATGCCGGGTTTGTTTTTTCAATTGAACATCATCCAGGCGTACACAAAGTATTAAACAAGTCATAGACCAAAATGCAATGGTAAAAAACCCTCTGAAAATATGAAAAACATAGTCCTGTGAAAATACCGAAGTGTGTTAAGCCTTAAGGTTATACATAATTCCGGGTGTGGTTTTTTCCCCCTGAACCGATAGCTATTAATCAGGCGATATTCGAACCAAGATTTAATGACGTCATAAAAGAAAATGATACATTTCCGATTTAAATATGAGGATAAATAAATTTATAGATGGCGTGTGAAGCTTCCTATAAAAGTAGCCGAGCTAAGCTGTCTGAATTTATGGTACCATTTATAACATATAATCAGAACGTTATGGTCATGTATACTATAAACTGTAACTCTCATCTTATTATACGCGACCTCAACCCTTTTCCCAACTTACAGATATGAAACAGATTAGGCCCTACTTTTGAAACAAAACGGGGTTCAGACCAACGGTTATGTCAAAGTTATGGCTTTACCTCTTTGGCACCGTCGTCGTAGCCTAGTGGCTAAGTACGAAGGACTTCAAAATTGATAAAAGTCAACGCGACATGCGTCATTCGTCTTCCATCAATGGGCAAAGTCTATGTGGAAAAGCAGCCAGTTGCTTGGGAAGATTGTTGTGTGGAGAACTGGTGTGAGAAAACCAGGAAATGCATGAGTAGGTGAACTGGCCGCCGTGATATAACTGAGAAATTGTTAAAAACGGCGTTAAACCCAAATCAATCAATCAATCAATTACCTCTTTGGTGCTCATGTGAGGTGAGCATTACGACTGACTCGCGAGTGTCACGTGAGTATGTGTATACGCCGCATAATCTCGTCTGAGCCTTAACCCTTTCCCACATATAGACGCTTTAAGACGCCTCTGCAGCAGACGACTTTTGAAAACATTGTGGCAAAGGTGAAATTGCTCATCATGAGCATTTTCACAATTTGCCACAATGTTTTCAACTCTATTTAATAGTTAAACTGTCATAAATGGAGATTTTTCACATTTTTGAAAAGATGTTTTCAAAGTAGTCTGCAACAGATTTGTTGTATGTGGGAAAGGGTTAAAAGACCGCCTGTATGTATATTTTCACACAACACTAGAGGTTCAACTTCACTTGTTGTACGCAAAACCGGAGAGACAAGACCCCCATATCGCAAGACTCGATTCAAAGTTTGCAATTGTGCCATGACTTAATTGTTTTTGTAGTAATGGTTGTTCCCTCCTTGGCGCTCAGCATTACACCTGACTTGCTGGTGTCATAATAAATTAACCAGTAGTACTGCTATCGAGGGAACGCCGTGATATAACTGAACAGTTATTGAAAGCGGTGTAAAACATCAAAATAACAAACAAACGCATACAATGTCTACAGCTTGTACTGCTGTAGTGCACAATTACTGGAAAGCGTTTCACCCATACACTTTTCGTCAGTGAAAAACTGCAAAATAATTTGTCTGGGGGAACATATTTTACGTACAATTTAGGGTGTTAATTGACTCAGTTTGTAAGTGACGACAAAACCCCCGAAACGTCTGGTCAGAATACATTTGGTAATCAAGAATGACACGGGAATCCTGCCAATATAGTTTTATTTTCAATTCGTCACGTTTCACATTTAATTAACACGAAATTTGTTCCGGCCGGTACTTTAGTTAAATGTTTAATTACAATAACTGAGTTTTTGGCTTATTTTCGGCGTTTTTCGTCTCTCAGAGGCCACCGTCACCGCGATATTTACATATATTTTCCGCCACCGTAATGGAATTAACCCTTTCCCACATACAGACGCTTCCTAACGCCTCTGCAGCATACGATTATTGAAAACATTGTGACAAACGGGAAAATGGAACAAAACGAGCAATTTCTCCCTTTGCCACAATGTTTATTAAACTTTCATTTGTAGTAATTTTCCATATTTGCGCAAAGACGCCTTCAACGACGTATGTTGCAGATTTGTTATATGAGAGAAAGGGTTAACTATATTTGGTATAACCAATCGTCGCGTTTTCTAAATTCCATTTTAACTCAATTGAAACGACGCACTGAAATGGGCCAAATCATGAAAAAGAGAGCCATTATTATCCCTTTTAGAATCCACGACATTGAAATCAACCATGGAAAATAAATGCAAAGGAAAGTTTAAGTTGCATCGAAGAAAACAAGTGATGATACTAAGCATGTTATTATTTAAATGCAATTTTATAGCTTCTTACAATATTTTCACAATGTGTCTACTATGTAGTCATTGTTTATATTATCTGAACAATTATAGTTAATATTTATTATTTCATTTTATGTTTGCTTCTCGTAAAGGGATTACACAATGTTAATTGTACATAATTGTTTGTTATTTACTATAGGCCAATTTGCCTGAATGTGATAAAATGTATTGAATAGTTGGTACCGTATGTATATAGACACGTAAAATGAAAGTTTATCGAAGGAAGACCTGTGAACAAAACTTCTGGCGACTTTGAAGCGATTTAACATTTGAAAACAGCATGGTAAAAGGAGACATTGTTCAAATTGACTAATACACAACAGTATTTTAAATGTGAGAAACAAATTAAGCAGGAGTTGATTCTCTCTTTACGCAGATGTTTCGAGGGAGACGGCTCTGAACATATCACATCTTCAACCAGCGTACTGACAAAGGTTACGATATTTAACGGTAGCGAATTAAACAACCAAAATAATAGCTACGAAACAGTAGCTACAATATGATAGGCGGACATGCTAACGTCAACTAACGCTACAGTTATCTGAAACGACATCTACAATATGCTAGGTGGACATGCCAACGTCGACTGACGCTACAGCTATCTGAAACGACATCTACACTATGATAGGCGGACATGCCAACGTCGACTTACGCTACAGCTATCTGAAACGACATCTACACTTTGATAGGTGGACATGCCAACGTCGACTTACGCTACAGCTATCTGAAACGACATCTACACTATGATAGGCGGACATGCCAACGTCGACTTACGCTACAGCTATCTGAAACGACATCTACACTATGATAGGTGGACATGCCAACGTCGACTTACGCTACAGCTATCTGAAACGACATCTACACTATGATAGGCGGACATGCCAACGTCGACTTACGCTACAGCTATTTGAACGCAATGCAGGTAAACGACGTAAGTGTGCTTGGACGAATGCCGTTATGTTATAAGATACCGTACGTCCACACATACATTAGTAATGCACACACAGTATCAACACGCGTCTACATGTGGGCTATGGTAAAATGATGAGACTTCCTGAACAGGCACATTTACACATATTTACGCCTTTCTCACTTATAACATTTTGAAAATATCCAAACCATTAAGGGAAGATGAAAGTTTAAAAGAGTTGGAAACGTTGTAGCAAAATGAGCTTTTGTTCATTATGCACATAAATCCGTCCACGTGTGGAAAACGGTTAGAGAATGGGACTTTCATACACAATGCTTTTTTCTTTTTTCTTTTTTTTCCCGATTTTTCGCACAACATGTTTTAATTTCCACTAGAATTATACCAACAGTTGTCAAGTTGCTCCTTCGTTTTTCATAGTTTTCTATTCAATTTACAGGCTAGTGATTGGCTTAACAAGGGAAATAAATACTTGTTGATTAATGATTAAACAAAAACAAACAAACTGTTTATGAGTAATTGCATATTATGCGGGGTGTCGATTTTGGGTTTCGTTGTTCGTTCGTTCGTTCGATCATTCGGTCGTTCGGTCGTTCGGTCGTTCGTTCGGTCGTTCGGTCGTTCGTTCGTTTGTTCGGTCGTTTCTTTATTTGGTGGTTTACGCTGCATTTCATGTTTATTACGGCGTTTCCTCGGTTATTTACCAGTACCACCGGTATTATTTTGTCTTGGAAATCCTCGCAACCCTCAGCGCCAAGTATGGCAACCATTACTTTTATTTTCAAAGTCTTTGGTATGACCCGACCGGGAACCTAACCCTGTATGGTCTCCCTCTACCCAGGCGGATGAGTTTGGTTGCATACGCCCAGTCTTACCATTAGCATTGCATGTCTGTTAACATTCAGGGGAGCCAAATATGTAACTTCTGACGAAAAGCTAAACTTGTAGACCCTCTTATTCTATTATCACACCCCTGCTTGTCAAGGTTAACCATATCCCACATGCAAACAATCTGTCGAGAACGACTTTAACAACATTTGGTCAAAACATAGAAACTCTCTATAAATGTCAAATAAATTATTGAATAAAGTTAAAAACATTATTGCAAGAGAAGAAATTGTTTCATTATGAGCAAATTTTCCATTTGTCATAATGTCTTCAAAATTCCTCTGCTGCAGAGGCCTCAGAAGGTGTCTGCACGTGGTTAATTAACGTTGTATGTCATTGACTCCAAGTAGCCAGACCTGGCTCGTATGTAATATTTCATGATTCACCGGGGATGTCTGAAAGCCCTCTTCATTGAGGCGGGACCTTACATTAAGTCGGAAGAGTACAGTAAGTGCCAATGCGAATTATTCAACAGTCGAAACGAAGGTCGGTCCCCTACCGAGATATTTTACTTTCATTTATTCCTTTTTAGGAAAAGAAATGTCGCAAGTTTACAGAAGGCAATAAAACGTTACGCTTGTGTCGCTAAATATATGTATAATTAATTGGAGCTTTTAACAATTTTCAGTCATATCACGGCGGACAGTTCATCTATTCATGTGTTTCCTAGATTTCTCAATCAAGTAATCCACATAACTTACTTTCCAAGCAACTGGCTGCTTTTCCATATATACCAATGGTGAAAGTCAAATGACGCTTGTCACAGTGACTTTTGTCAAACGTCGGAAATAGTGTTAGCCGAGCTAGGATTCGAACTCACAAACCCTGGATTGACAGCCCGCGTCGCTTCCCATTGTCGTGAGTAGATGAACTGGCCACCGTGAAATGACTGAACAATTGTTGAAAACGGCAGTAAGCTTCAATTAATCAACGCTTCCGACTGAGCAACAGGGGCTCGGCAAATACATGTATAAAGTTATCGAGGGGAAAAAGATAACTAAATGTAGTATGTTAACATTAAATGTATCTATTTTGATTCTTCCTAAATGGTATTATAACTTGTAACGATTTCCAAAAATAATCAAGATTACATTAGAGTTTTCGTACCCGTGCGATGTCCGCTACACAAGAATAAACCAGTTCGGCGATATCTGAACATTTCTCATTTCTACGACACTGTGGTGCAATTGCTTTCCTGTACCACTCCTAAACTCGACAGTACTTTGTGGAACTCAAAAGATAATCTAGGTTGTTATACCACCTTGAATTGTCAAGGATGTCATACGGAGTCATACGGAGCCCGTACCACGAACGATACGCCCTGCGGGCCCCGTTCGGACATCGCAAGTTCCCCGCCCAGTTTCCGTAGTATCACGTACGGACATCGTACGTTGACCGTACGTCGCGTCTCCCCTGCGATATTCGTATATGCGAGGACCGACAAGCTCTTTAAGACCCCGCGGTGTTCCAAATCCGCACGGACATCGTGGGATGCTCGTACGAGCTCTACCGGGGCCTTTGCGAGCTGCTCCCGACGTCGAAACTTTCAAACCAGCTCGGCGAGAACTCAGGTGCTCGGTGAAACATTTTTTCGCGAGTTTATTTTATGAAAACATTATGGGCCACGTCAAGCGAAAAAGAGAAAAGCTACAAGTTGGCTATTGTGAACAATATTGATTCAGATCAACATGTGCTTCTGCAAAGTCTGATGAAGATTTATACTGTTCACATATAAGTTACACAAGCTTGTAAAAAATGTTAGAATATTCCGTCGACCTTACCTTGGTTTACCTTGGATCCGAGACCTTTTAAGGCTTCTGCCTCTATGGTCCATTTTGTCTTTGGGATTTCTTTCCCGCTTCCGGTCCTTCATCTTGCAACACAAATTTAAAGGATGAGTTTCTCCAGCATTTGTTAAGTTCTGATTTGAAACAATTAACACTTTTCGCGTTTACTACTGCTTCAGGCAGGTTATTCCATGGATTAATTATTCTTTGGGAAAAAAAGTGTTTTCTAACGTTAGTTTTGCAGTGGCACTTGTATAATTTGTATTTGTGGCCTCTTGTATTTGTTTGATGGAAATGAAATAGCTTATTTGTTTCGACTTTGTCTATATTATTAATTATTTTGTATGTTTGCACCATATCAGCTCTCAGACGTCTATATTTTAGAGTTGGTAGTCCTAGTATTTTTAGTCTTTCTTGGTAGTCTTTGGTTTTTAATTCTGGTATTAGTTTTGTTGCTCTTCTTTGTACATTTTCCAGCAGTAATTCCTCCTTTTTGTAAATGACTGACCATACAGAGCTGCCATATTCCAGATGTGGTCTTACTAGGCTTTTAAAAAGGATTAAGAGCATTTCCTTGTCCATGAAGCTGAAAGATCTTTTGATTATGCCAAGCATTTGATTTGCTTTTTTTACTTTTGTATTTATGTGTTGCACAAATTTTAGATTGGTGTCGACTATAATGCCTAAATCTTTTTCTTCGTCTGTTTTTGTTATTTCTTTCCCTTCCATGTAATATGTGTATTCTGGGTCTTGGCCAAGATGAAGATGTTTACATTTTTTTTGGTTGAACTTAAGAAGCCATTTAGCTGACCAATTTGATAATGAAGTCAGATCTTGCTGGAGATTTTCTTTATCTGTTGGATTATTAACTATAGAGTAAATCTTGGTGTCGTCTGCAAATAATTTTGTGTAGTTTCTGATAAGAATGAGCAGGTGGACAAGATGATCGGAACCTACGATTTTCATAAATGCCAACGTGTACCTTTTCTTATGCACTGGCTTGTTAAAGATCTGTTTGCTTGCTCGAACAGTGGAGCCTCATACTGTTAACCTGTGACTACACACAGTCTCATCTGAGTCTTCACTGTCTGTCAGCATATACATACAGTTTTAACACTTTCTAACATACAACAAATCTGCAACAAACGACTCTGAAAACATCTTGGCAAATATATGAAAAATCTTCATAAATAAGAAAAGCATGAAAGAGTTGAAAACATTGTGCGGGATAACTAGAAATTGTTCATCATGAGCATTTTTCCCCCTTTTGTCATTATGTTTTCAATTGCTGTACCTCCTTTAGCACTTTACCTGATGGCGCGGCTTTGAAAGGGCTACAAATATAACCACAAACATACGGACTCAGAGCACATACCCCGTTGACAGATGTAATATATATGTCAATTGACTTACATAATTTCGAACTATGACTAGAGAGTGGCATGCAAAATATACTTGGCCAAACACAAAATAAGTTATCCCCCTTTGACTGCATATTACTTTCGCAGAGGGAAACTTCATTTTACCAGTATCAGGTATTACATGTTGATTATTTTCCCCTCGCTATATTAATTGATTTAAATCGTTACTGAAAGACGACAATGTTTGTATTCCAAAAAACAACAACGATATACATGTTTTCATTTTGTTTGTAAAAAAAATAAATCTATTCAAACCGGAAGTAAGACGCACGTGAACCCCTGTGGTAACAGTCGTCTGCGAACAACGCTTTTGAGGGCACATCGTAGGATAACGATACGAACTTGGTAAATGTAATTCGGTTCTTCCTAGTCAACTTATAGAATCAGCATATGAAATTATCTTTGGATACATTGCCACCCAATCTTCAGAGGAAATTGAGAAGTAGTTGCCAAATAGATTCTAGTTGTAAACTGTCCTGTTTCGGCGAGGAACCCAAATCGGTGACCTTTATATTTTGCAATCTTCAATTCGCATCATTGGTGATTGTGGTCTGTCAATTGATTTTGAATCTTTGTAAAAAACCTAGTGAAAATATTGTTTTTCAAATTCTTATAGTATCAATTTTCTCCCAAATAATCTCTTTTCCGAATTTCATTTATTTGTTTACTGAATGCTGCAATTCGTGTCCTTTGCAGGGGCGTAGCTTTGCAATAATCAAAGTGTAGGCCGTCTCGTGAGAAACAGTGTGGACTCTGCGTAAAGTATCGACCCGGATCAGCCTAAGCATGCCACACATGCCTACCCGGTTAGACACTTTTCGCCTCCTGTGGATTTTCTGTTTCAGGAATAACTACTCTATACATCTATCCCCCTAAGACGGAATGTGTCGGCCGGATCAGTCTGCGCGTACAGCGCAGGCTGATCTGGTCGATACATTACGCAGATGTCTATCGCCGCAGCTGTATTTTGGGGCATTTTGAGAACAAATGTGTAGGCACGTGCCTACAGTGCCCAAAGGGAGCTACGCCCCTGCTTTGTAACTCAAAACTGTTATTTGGATTGGTCAAAACCCTGTAATAATATGTTAACTCATGTACAGGGTGTAGGATATACTATACTTTTAAAGTGAACAACCATCTTACCTTTAAACTGTGTACATGTTTCATTATCAATTTTAAAGTAAGAGAATGATGAAAACTCAAATTTTGGATAAAACAAAACAATTAATGAATCTACCAGGAATTCAACCTGTTGAAAGAAAACATTTTATTACATTTGTTTTTACCAGAGACATATAAACTGTGTTTATATGTCTCTGTTTTTACTCATGCCCCAAATGTGACATCATTTCTTTCAATGCTGGACACATCTAAAGGCATGAAAAGGTTTTCCTCTCTGTCAGGTAGAAGATTATTGGGCATAAGACAGATTATGGCCTGTGAAAGTTAAAGAAAGATAAATATCAGCCTGATGCTCTGTAGCTACACTGTTTGGAATCGGAACTTTTTCCCATTTAACCATTTACAACATAAAAACATTTTGACCCAACTGCAGGGGCAATTTTGTAAAAAGGAGAAATTGCTCATACTCTACACAGTAATGAAACTTTCTTTGAAAATTAAATTCAATAATATATTCCTTTTTTTCCCCATATGAGTTAACAAAGACCTGTGCTGCAAATGTGCTGTATGTGGCAAAGGATTGTAGGTAATTGATTATAAAGAGAAGAATTGTCTCAGCAGACAGCAGGACACCTGGATTGAGGACTTTGGTATCCCTCCCAAAGGGTAACATAGCCTGAAGTACCGTCCCCTTATTACTGCGTAAAGGTAGTCATATATGTAGGAAGTCGGGAACCAGACTTAATGTTATGTTGTCTTAACCCTTTTCCACATACAACAAATCTGCAGCAGACGACTTTGAAAACATAGTGACAAAAACCTGATAATCTCCATTAATTAAAGAAAGCTTAATTGTTAAATAAAAATGAAAACTTTGTGGCCAAAGGAGAAATTGCTCATCATGAGCAATTTCACCTTTGGCCACAATGTTTTCAAAAGTTGTCTGCTGCCTTTGCGTCTGCAGGGGGGAAAGGGTTAAGACAGCGGGACACTGCTTCTCGTGCCGAATCCTACACAAAGGAATTTGTTTTAAGTAACGATTCAAAGACATTATTTGATGGGAAAAAAATAGAAAATTATATTGTTTTATACTTATTTAATATTATGAAAAAATCATGGGAAAATGTTCATGGCCTGTTCATAAATAGGTGATGATTGTTTTTTTTTAATTTCCCTGGTGGCTTTAAATATTCCAGTTGTGACATAATGACAGTTTACATTTCTATATCAATTATCAGACCCTTTCCCACTAACAAACAAAATTACAGCAGGCTGTTTTTAAAATATCTTTGTAAAGCTACCCCGACACTGGCATGAATTTTGTCCCCGCATTGCCTTGCAATGCGTTATGGGTAGGCTTGCCATTTTGGTGCTACGCAGCAGAGCGTGAAGCCGTGTTTGCGGCCTGTTCGCGCTGTGCTACGCAGCAGAGCGTGAAGCCGTGTTTGCGGTCTATTCGCGCACTGTACATGCATAAGATACGCACTGTTTACGCAATGCTCGTCCAAAAATGGGCCACATTGGCACACATTAACACGCAATGGCACTACTTGTTTACGCATAGGTTAAGTATTGATCGCGCATTGTTCACATCTAACGTACCACATTGTACTGCAGTGTCAAGCACGACACGCATAGTTCCCGCTGTCTTTCCACATCACAATGCATTGCCCCGATGACTTCGCGTATCAGTGAAGTTGTCAGGGAAATTTTTGGTCACGCTTTGTCCCGCTTGGTGGCACGCTTTATATATAGCGTGTAGTTTCACACCTAACTTCATTCCTTGACCTGCTGTGGACGATTACACGCATTGACAGGCATTGACACGCACCATCGGCAGTGTTGCGCAAAGTTTGCTCAGTGTTCACACATTGACACGCGAAAAACAAATTGTGCAGTGTTCACGCATGGTTCACACGAGTGGTACGCTCATAGGGAATACATGTATGTCTACAAATGAAAATATAATTATATACATGTACAAGAAGTCTGGTTTGAAAAAGGGTTGAAATTATTTTGGCATGAGGATAAATTGCTCTTAATGAGCAATTTCTTCTTTTACCATGATGTTTTCAAAAGTTAACTGCTCCAAATGTGTTACAATGGGTCTGCAAGTGTGAAAGGCTTTTAAGCAATTTCTCCTTTTGCCACTATGTTTTCAACTGTTCTGAATGAGTATACACTTTCAATTCCAGTTTTGCGAAAATGATTTCAAAGGCATGTGCTGAAGACTTGTTGTAAGAAGAAAAGGGTTAACTCATTGCAGACAAAAGGTAAAAAATTCATATAACATGACAAGAGCTATTGGTGATTTTACCTCCAATTACTTTGAATATCTTATGAAGACTACGAATAACTAGTGTGTATATAGGATTGTATTGAATTAATAAAAGAATTGTTACGTTGGATCAAAGTAACAAAAATGTCACTACAAAGTGATTTAATGCATGTTTTCATGCATTTTGCATGTTTCAAGAAGGTTTATTGGTTATACTCAAGCTTTCATATTGGTAGCTACTTGACGTCGTTGGTGTTCCACAAGGAATATCAAAAGCTTGAACAGTGTTTGAACAATATTTAACGGAGTGGTCAGAATATTTATTGTAATTAGATAATGTGATAGGATGTCAAAGAACTTGTTCATTAGCCCTTTCCCACTTGATACGTTCTGATGCATTTGCAGAAGTAAATTTTGAAAAGCATTGTGGCTTAAATGAGATATTGCTCTTTTGCAAAAAGATTTTCAAATCTTTAAATTGCTGTTTTGCAAAAAGGTTTTCAAATCTTGAAATTAATTATGATTTTATTTAACGAGACATCCATACTTTGGGAATAATGTTTTCTAAGTCATCTGCTGCAGATTTTTGTATGTTGGTAAGGGTTAACCCTTTCTCACATCAAATCTACAGCAGGCGACTGAAAGATTCTTGGGAAAAATATTGAAAATCTGCATAAATGAAACGGTAATGTTAGAATATATATGGCAAAAGGAGAAACAAAAGTTGTCTGCTGCAATTAATTTGGGAAAGGATTAGCTCTCTCACTAAAGTAGACATGAAACCTTGCATCAGAAGGCTTTTGAAAAAGTTGAAAAAAGGAGAAATGGCTCAAAAGGTATTTTCTATTCTGCATCAATTTTTAGCTCACCTGAGCTGAAGGGGAGTTATTCTTATTTCCTTTTGTCCGTCCTCTGGTGTCAGTGGTCTGTCAACTATTTGTTTGTTAACACTCTAGACACCACATGTTTTATTTTGAGTATGTTAAAACTTCGTCAGCATTAATGTTGTGATAATATCAAAACTCAAAAAGCTATGGCATATCCGGAAAATTACTGAACTGGATTGAAATATTCCTTATCAGAAATAAAAGGAAGAGTTGTATTGAATGAAGCCAATTCAAACTGGACCGCGCTTACCAGTGGAATACCTCAAGGTAGTGTATTAGGCCCAATCTTATTCACCATATATATGAACAATCTACCAGACGCTTTAACCAATGCAAATAACTCTTCGCTGACGACACAAAAATATATTCTGTTATTTAAAACGAGGGAGATAAGCAATGCCTACGAAATACATGTAATATCAATTAGCAATCTGGAAGGACAAATAAGGATAAATGCAAACACATCCACTTTATACAGAAGTTTGAAAACAGCATTCAAAAGCTATATGGATGGAAGCAAAATTACAAAGACGACTCATGAAAACAATCTCGGAATACTAATACACAACAATCTAAATTTTCAAAATCATATAAATGTCCAATTTAAAAAAGACATCAAAATTGTAGGAATAATTAAAAAACTTTTAGTTATCTGGATCAGGAAATGCTATTAATATTATATAAGAGCCTTATCAGGCCCCATCTTAAATACGCCAGTAGGGTCTGGACTGTAGCAAACGAAAAAGAACGGATAGCAATTGAAAATGTTCAAAGACAGACAACCAAATTATTATTGTCTTTAAAGCAACTAAGTTATAATGAAAGATTAAAAAAAACTTTGACTGCTTACACTACATACAGAAGAATACGAACAGACATGGTCGATACTTTCAAGATAATTAACATCATTTACAACATAGAATGCAGAGATATCTTCCTGTTAAACAATTCACAAACAAGAGGTCATAGCTTAAAGATGTATAAAAAATATTAGGAAATTCCACTTCTCACAACTAGAAGTTGATATATATGGAATAATCTGCCAGAGGATGTTATCACAACTTTCGGTGGAAATAGTTTTAAAAATTAGTTAAATGCGTTTTGGAAATATGTTTCAATAAAATTTGCGCAAAATTATGATGGCCTGGAAGCTGGAAACTTCAAAGTTAACATCTTAGATCTGTCTCTGTCTCTAAAATTGTTATCTTGATATCAAGGTTACTCAACACCAAGGTCAATGAAGGTAATATCTAGGCAAATTTAAAATATGAGTCATGTTTGGTCAACAACAAGGTCACTAGGCCAATTTTAAGAAAGATGTTATGGACATTCTAGTTGCTGCATATTTAACTCAAGAATGATGTCATGTTCAAAATTGGGTCTTGTCTGATAAAAAAAATCTAGGTCACCAAGGGATAAATAAAAGTTTGTGGATAGTCAAGAAGCCACATTTTCTACTTGAGCATGTTGAAATTTAATTTACTTGTCTTGATGATATCTAGGCTAGGTCATGAGTCAAGTCTGGTTTGAAACTAGGTCATTATGTCAAATTAAAAAAAATCTTCTGCCCATTCTAGAGGCTGTAATTTTGAATTGAGCATGTTAAAACATGGCCGGAATGTTTGTCCTGTTAATATCTTAAGCCAAGTTCAAACTTAGGGCATGTCTAGCCTAAAACTAGGTCACAAGGCCAACTTGAACTAAAAGCTTGTGGACAATCTAGTAGCTGTGTTTTTGACTTGAGGATGTTGAATGTTGGTCTGCATGCTTGTTGTGATGACATCTAGGCTAATGCCAAATATTGATCATCTCTGGGTGTGGTTTTACTTTTACTAGTGGCTTAAGGATGCATGCACACTATGGCAACAATGCAGATGACGCTTGCGCCAAAGTTGTGTCTTTCAGCAAAAGATTGATAATCAAGGATGTTGTTCTCAGAGGATTGACTCAAGCTAATGGACCTCTTGGTTTGACATTGGCCATGCTTTTTGTATTTGTGAAGGCTTGATGACTGACCTATAGTTATTTTATTGATTGAAATATTCTGTTATTATGCAATCTTATACACATATATATGATTCCATCCATGCATGTAAAAAAATCTAGATCGCTAGGTCAAATTTGAGAAAAATCTTCTGGCTGCTCTTGAGGCCGCATTTTTTTAATTGAACATGATTTAACTTTGTCAGAATGTTTGATAATATGTAGGCCAAGTTCAGTCTTGGGTAATATCTGGTCAATGACTAGGTTTCTAGGCCAAAATTTAGTAATATCTTGTGGATTCTTAGAGGACACATCTTTAAACAATTCAGAGAACATGAGAGCTATTGTACTCACCCTGGGGTCTGCCTCACACCTTGGTTAAGGTTTTTCATGTAAGTACACATATTTCACCATAGCATAAGATGTATTGCATTAAAACTTTCTACAATGTTTTCCAACTATCACTCATATATAAATAATCAAGTAAGATAACTATAACCTGCATATAATGCAAATTATGGCCCTTTTTAGATCACCAGAGCCGAAGGCTCAGGTGAGCTATTCCTATCACTTGTTGTCCGTCGTCCGTCGTCTGTCGTCCGTCCGGCGTTAACTTTTAGCTTTAAACATCATCTTTTCCCAAACTCCAAGGACAATTTCCGTGAAACATCACAGGACTGTTCCTCTGGTTGGCCTCTTTCAAAGTTGTTCAAAGATTTAAATTCCATTGAGAACTTTGGTTGCTGCGGCATCAGAAAGGGGACAAAATGTCCAAACTTTAAAAATCTTCTCCTCCGAATCTGCCTGTCAGATTCAAATATAATTTGGTAGAAATGTTCCTTGGGTGACCCTCTATAAAAAAAATTCAAGCCATACTGATTGGGCGAAAAACATGGCAGTCAGGCGGCATCAAAAAAGGGGCAAAATGACAAAATTTTAAAATTCCATTTTTATGAAAGTGCTTGTCTGATTTTAAGAAAATATAATATGAATCTTACTGTAATGATCCTCTATTTAATTTGTTTAAGCCGTTTTGATTGGTTACACAATCATAGCAACCAGGCGTCATCACAAAAGGGGTAAATTGAACTTTTAGCTACAAATGACAACCAACTCCTACCATTCCAATAGAACAATTTCCACAAAACATCACAGGAATGTTCCTTTGGTGGTCCTCTTTCAAAATTGTTCAAAGATTAAAATTCCAATGAGAACTTTGGTTGCTGCGGCATCAGAAAAGGGGACAAAATGTCCAAACTTTAAAAATCTTCTCCTCTGAATCTACCTGTCAGATTCAAATATAATTTGGTAGAAATGTTCCTTTGGTGACCCTCTATAAAAATTGTTCAAGCCATACTGATTGGGCGAAAAACATGGCAGTCAGGCGGCATCAAAAAAGGGGCAAAATGACAGAATTTGAAAATTCCATTTTTATGAAAGTGCTTGTCTGATTTTAAGAAAATATAATATGAATCTTACTGTAATGATCCTCTATTTAATTTGATTAAGGCGTTTTGATTGGTTACACAATCATAGCAACCAGGCGTCATCTCAAAAGGGGTAAATTGAACTTTTAGCTACAAATGACAACCAACTCCTACCATTCCAATAGACCAATTTCCACAAAACATCACAGGAATGTTCCTTTGGTGGTCCTCTTTCAAAATTGTTCAAAGATTAAAATTCCAATGAGAACTTTGGTTGCTGCGGCATCAGAAAGGGGACAAAATGTCCAAACTTTAAAAATCTTCTCCTCCGAATCTGCCTGTCAGATTCAAATATAATTTGGTAGAAATGTTCCTTGGGTGACCCTCTATAAAAATTGTTCAAGCCATACTGATTGGTCGAAAAACATGGCAGTCAGGCGGCATCAGAAAAGGGGCAAAATGACAAAATTTGAAAATTCCATTTTTATGAAAGTGTTTGTCTGATTTTAAGAAAATATAATACGAATCAAGAATGTTCCTTTGGTGGTCCTCTTTCAAAATTGTTCAAAGATTTAAATTCCATTGATAACTTTGGTTGCTGCGGCATCAGAAAGTGAGAAAAATACCCAAATTTTAAAATCCTTTTCCTCCATAATCTACTTGTGCGATTGCAAGATAATTTGGTAGAAATGTTCCTTAAGTGACCCTCTAAATAAACTGTTGAAGCCATATTGATTTCGTTGAAAAACAGGGCAGCAAGGCGGCATCAGGAAAGGTGCAAAATGACAAAAACTTTATAATTCCATTCTTATTAAAGTTCTTGTTAGATTTCAAGATATAAATGGCCTTTACTGATAAGCTGTTTCTTGAGAAGTGTCCACTCCTTTGCAGTTTCATTTACACTCCCTGATAAAATTTTCCCAGATATTTGCAGTTAAATATTTGCTACTAATTTACTATCAATTAGGTGATCGATTTAGGGCAGTCTTGGCCCTCTTGTTTAAAATTAGAAATTCTAGTTAAATATTTGCGTACAACTACATGAAGAGTCCATATCTCATTAACTACTTGATGCATTGAATTGAAACTTTATACAGCCTTCCCCAACCATCACAGCTATGTAAATAATCCAGTAAGATTACTTTTCCTTGCATATAATGCAACTTATCGCCCTATATAATTTGAGATAGAAATTCTGGTTGAAGTTTTGCATGCAACTACAAATGTTCACAGTTATTGTCTATTTGAGTATAATGAAACTTTATTGTGTTGATGATATCTTGGCTAAAGTCAATTTGGGGGCATACCAAATCAAAAACTAGGTTACTAGGCCAAATTTAAGAAAAATCTTATGGATTCTCTAGAAGCTGCAAGTGATACTTGTTTAGCAAATTACTTACTTAAGTATTATCTATCAACACCTTATTATACGAGTCCATGGTATACAGGTGAGAGTTACAGAGCCCGCATGGTCCTCTTGTTTTATTGCACAGTAGTACTACTTATTTTCTTGGATGTTTTGATTGTAAACAAAGTTCTTTAAGTAATAGCCTATGAAACAAATGGCGTTACATGTATTGGTAATGTTTCTTAACATCAAACCAGATGTGATGCTTTCCTTGAACTCTTTCCCACTTGCTGGTTCATTTTTACACATTTGAAGTAGACGAATTTTGACACCATTGGCAAAAGGAGAAATAGCTTGTCACTATTGATTTTGAAAATAATACTTGTGAATATTTATTTACTTTTTCAGGTAAACAGTGACACATGATTGAAGTTAGTCAAATTAATGATGGCATTCTATATCGGAGCTTCTATTGTGATGTTGTTTTGTTTACATGTCCAAGTTGCTAGAAGGACTTACAACTGTTTTGAAGGAAGTCCGAGATACATGTATGTGTTTGTCCTTTTTCGTTTTGCCATTTAATGGTTATGTACAAGCATCTATTGCATCTTGGCTTTGGCTCTACACGAAGGAAGCTTTCGTGAGAAATTACATTTAGACATCTTTTATTTGAAGAAAACTCGGGCAAAGCAAATCTTCAGTGTTGCCTCTTTAACCCTTTCCCTCATACGACAATTCTGCAGCAGACGACTTTGAAATTATTTGGTCAAAAAATAGAAAATCTCTATAATTGAATGGATAACCTATGACTAAAAGTGGAAAACATTGTGGCAAATGGAGTAATTGCTTGTTTTGAGCAATTTCTTCTTTTGTCACTATGTTTTCAAAAAGCTGTCTACTGCAGAGCCGTCAGAAAGCATCTATATGAGGGAAAGGGTTAAATATGAATAGGAAATTAAAACAAATTAAGCTAAACCTGTTGTCATGTGTAAACTTTACTTTATTAAAACTTGAACCTTAGATTGCACTAACACGGAAATGCTTTTGATATGTTTCTAGCATAGTGCATCAAACTTTCTCCTATTCAGAAAAGTTATACTTCTGTTGTTTTACCATAATATTGAGGCATCAGAAAGCGTCTATATGAGGGAAAGGGTTAAGTTTAGAGCTTTCAAAATGACAACCACTTAGCCCTTTTGCAGCAGATCACTTTTTGTTCAACTCAATTGAATAGTTACACTTGCATAAATAGAGATTTCTCCTTCATTTTCCAAGATTGTATTCAAGTCTTATGCTTGTTGTATATGGGAAGGGGTTGATTTAAGGTGTGGTGCTTTCTTCAGTAAGAAATGATATCAAAAGTGTTTTGATCATATTTCACTCAAACAATGTTGCAACCCTATACAATAGTTATACAAGGTTACATTTAAAAAAAGAGATTTTCCATATTTTTGCTTGGATGTTTTTCAAAATCTTCTACTTGAGATTTCTTGTCTTTTGGAAGGGTTAAATATTTTTGAGTGAAATTTTGCAAGAAACCAAGTTGAGGAATTAATTGCTGTAATATTCTGCTAAATCAGAGCTGTAAATAAAGGGTGAATTTTCTTAACCCTTTCTAACACCTCTGCAGCAGACAACTTTTGAAATCATTATGGCAAAAGGAGAAATTGCTCATAGAGATCAATTTCTCCTTTTGACACAGTGTTTTCAACTCCTTTCAGTAATTTCACTCTCATGTGTAAAGGTATTCCATATTATTTTCAAGAGTTTTTCAAAGTCATCTGCTGCAGATTTGTTGTATGTGTTAGTTGTATGTGGGAAAGGTTTAAATCATAATTTGTCCATAAAATCCTATGATGCTCAAAAAACATTCAAAACCCTGAGACAACACTTTTGAATACTTACAACATAACTCGTTTTGAGCAATTTCTTCTTTTGTCACTATGTTTTCAAAAAGCCGTCTGCTGCAGAGGCGTCAGAAAGTTAACCAAACTTGACCAAACTTATCATGATGTAAAATGACTCTTTTTAATATGCCAGTCCTTATATCTATAGGGTCTTTTATGTTTAGGCGAGGATCATTCACAAAAGATTATCTCCCTCCTACAATCTTCATCCAAACTTCACCAAGCTTGGTCCTTTTCTTTATTGGGACAAATGATATTTCCAGCCAGGCTGCCCTTATCCAATCTTCAACAAACTTGGTCGCAATCTTCATAGACATAGTACCTTGTTTTTATTCCTTTACAAGTGTATATAGTGACAGTTTTGCAAACTTGTTCTACAATGTTTCTAAAGTATGGTGCGGATACATTAATTAAAAGCCTTCTTTGTTTGTTTCAGAAATGGTCAAACAGGGAAAGCGCTTTCCTTGCTGGAGCTGGCACAGACTGTTCTTGGTCTTCACTAGATGAAAAATCTAAATCTCCTGGCTCTTTTATTCCTTTGCGCCGAGCCCCAGTAGCTCAGTCGGTAGCGACTTGGACTGTCAATCTAAGGGTTGTGATTAGAACCCCAGCTCGGCCAACATTCTTTCCATTGTTTGACAAAAGTCACTGTGACAAGCGTCTTTCGTCTTCCACCAATGGGCTTACAGTCTATGTGGGAAAAAAAGCCAGTTGCTTGGAAAGAATGTTGTGTGGAGAACTGGTGTGAGAAAGCCAGGAAACACATGAGTAGGTGAACTGGCCACCGTGATATGACTGAAAAACTGTTAAAAAAGCCTTTCACCCCAATCAATTAATTTGATCCTTGGCCAAATACACCAAATCTGCAGCAGATGACTTTGAAAATATGTAATACAAAATCTGAAACTTGAAATTAATTAAAGTAAAGTTATTGAATCAATTGGGAAACAATGTGGCAAAAGTAGCAATTGCTCATTATGAGCAATTTCTTCTTTCCCACAAGTTTTTCAAAATGTGTAAGTGGCAGATATGTCAAACTTTCTCTTTATGTGGGAAAGGGTCAATTCAAAGACCAATGGGCTGTCATATTAGTAGGAAATAACTGGGTATAAAACAAACAAGAAAATCCATTGTATTTTAACATACAAAAATTAAAGTTTATTCTCTTTTCTTCTCCGTCATATTTCTACACTATACATTCAGCCATCCTATTTAATCAATGGTAATACAGACAGATGGACAGACACCGTAAAGTGTACATCCATATTATGACAATGATTGAATTCAATTTATCAACATAACCATAGATATAAGGAAATAAGTACATTGTTTTTGCCTAGAAGAAGAGATGGAAAGAATTTAAGAAGAATTGGGGAAATTCAAAGATTGAGCTCATGACTTTGGTTCAATTTTTGACCAAAAATAATTTGAAATAGAAAGTTTTCCAAATACAAATACAGTTGTAGGAGCAAAGAGTCTGTTTCACAAGGGAAGGAGTTGGATGGAAACAAAACGTTTTTTGTAACCTCCTTAAACCAAAAAACCTGTTTGCTGTTTTTAAAGATAATCAAGAGTTTCTCCATTATCATGTCAAGTGTTTTAAAATAAAGGTGATTTTTTACTGGCTTACATAATATAACGCTAATGTGTTGCCATATTGTTTTAATATATCATTTAGCCTACATTTGCAGGTCTTTTTTTTTACTTACTGAAATAAACAGGTTATATCTGTTGAAGGAAATCATTTTTGGTTTAGTTTTTTGCATCCTGTAGAAAATTATATTACATTTCCATGAGTAATTATGATTTAATAATAATTGTACACACCATTTGTACAGTTTTCTCATTAGCCAATGAAAAACTACTTATGTGTACATGTACTTTTGAAAAATAGCATGAAATTGTATAGTCATTACTCATTTGAGAAATAGAGCGTATTTTAACATATTATATGTCTTTTAATTTCTCAAACTATGATGATCAGCCAAACTTTAAAAATCCCCAGCATAATATATTTGGTTTAATCTTTAAATTCTAGAAATTTTTTATATTATTGAAAATGCAAGGTAATACAATGTATCCATAGTTTATATTCAATTATAATTTCTAGTCTTTGTTGACAAAGTCCACTTTCCCAACTGCAGAATTATTTTCACACAATAGCAGCAGGCGACTTTTGAAAACATTGTGGCTCAAAAGTGAAATTGCTCATGATGAGCAAATTCTCCTTTGGCCACAATGTTTTCAACTTAATCTAACAATTAAGCTATCTTTTATGGAGATTTTTCAGGTTTTTGTCACTATGTTTTCAAATTCGTCTGCTGCAGATTTGTTATATGTGAGAATGGGGAATATTTGACTTTTTCCTTCAGGAAGAAAATCCCATTTTGATGTATCCATGGTTATGATGATAAAGGAATGAAAGCCAGAAAAAACATTCAGCTCAACATTTTACAAAATGAGGTATTTTCACGTTGATTATAACAAACAGAACGATTCTATAAGCAGTCAAATTATTTGTTTCTGTTGAAAAAAAAAATTGTTAACTGTTTACCTGAAGTGGTGACATTTGTTAGTGTTGTCTGCTTAAAAAAGAATTAACCCTTTCCCACATACAACTGATCTGCACCAGACAACCTTGAAAAACATGACATTTTAATTATCAATGTTTTCAAAGTCGTCAGCTGCAGAGGCGTCGGAAAGGGTTAAGGACAAAATTGTAGCATGAAGAGTATTGGAGTTTCAATTTTGATGTAAATAAAGTGGGAAAAAATAGGGTTTTTTCCACAATGTTTGCAGAAATCGTCTGCTGCATAAGGCATAAGATAAAGAGTTAAACTAAACAAAATGATGGCTTTTTTCCTAAAATGTATAACAACATTATATAACAAGATGTTTTAAAATCTTATTTCAAGTATTAGCCATGTGAAAGATCTATAACAATAAGAGGAACAAACCTATTCTAAAGTCCTTTTGTAAAGTTCTACTTTAAAAGCATTGTACTAGAGAAAAATATGTCCCAGAAAATTTGTTTTTCAAAAGTCAAAGACAAGAATGCTTTTAACACACATATGTAAATGTTGGATTGTTGTTTTTCAATTGTAAACCTGTACAATATTATACATATCTGCATAACAAATAGCACTTTGACTTGTAATACAGTACACTTTTATGGTTTCATGCAAATGGTTGTAACTACATCATGTAACAAAATGCTGTTAGAATTATTTTGCATAATGCCTATGATTAGAAAGGTATATTATTATTGTTTTATTAGTTTTATTGAAGTTATTGAAAGTAGTCTGAAATTCATAACATTTTCGTGAAACTTCTTTCCCTCATATAGACGCTTTCTGACGCCTCTGCAGCAGATGGCTTCTTGAAAACAGTGTCGAAAGAAGAAATTGCTCAAAACAAGCAATTTCTCCTTTTGCCACAATGTTTTCCACTTTTAGTTATAGGTTATCCATTCAATTATAGAGATATTTTGACAAAATATGTTCAAAGTCGTCTGCTGCAGAATTGTTGTATGAGGGAAAGGGTTAAAGACAACAGCAATAGTACAATAGATAACATTTATTACTCTGATATTATCAACAGATCTATTCAAGGGAAAAGGGAGACAAATAGGTGTTTATAGTTACCAACTATTTTTTTTAAGAGAATTTTGCAACATATATTTTACTGAGATGAAAACCCAACACGTAAGCATATTTATGAAATATCCTTGACTAAAGTTAACTTCTGAGACATGTTAATTCGCTTGACAGATTCAATATTATGGTAAAACAGAAGTATAACTTTTCCGAATAGGAAAAAGTTTGATGCACTATGCTAGAAACATGTCATAAGCATTTCCGTGTTTATGCAATCTAAGGTTCAAGTTTTAATAAAGTAAAGTTTGCACATGACAACAGATTTAGCTTAATTTGTTTTAATTTCCTATTCATAATTAACCCTTACCCACATACAACTAAGCAGAGGCGATTAACATCTAGGCATAATTATGGAAACTATTTATAAGTGAAAGATGTTAATTATTGAAAAGAGTTGAAAACATTTTGTCAAGAGGAGAAATTGCTAATCATTTTACCTTTTGTCAAAATGTTTTCAAAAGTCGTTACCTGCAGAGGCATCAAAATGTGTCCACATGTCAGAAAGGGTTTAACTTTCTCAAGGTTAGCTTGCTCTGTAAATCTTAGTCATTGTCAATTTAGCAAAATTGTTTCAATATAGGTGACCTTAATATATTGATTAGAAATAGAAAATTGTCATTTTTGATGCATTGTCTTTAGTTTGAAGAGAATTGGAAGACTTAAAGACGAGAACTTTTGATTGTTGAAAAGCAATGCCCACAAAATGTGAATGGGGGAAAATGGTAGAATTTGTTATAATCGGACTTGCAGCCCCAAACCTTGTCTCAGGTACAAACTTTGATTTATTTGGATTGTCAAAATACGAAACAAGACTCATCATAGGGAATTAATGAACAGTTTTTGATTCATACCATTAACCCTTTCCCACATACGACAATTCTGCAGCAGACGACTTTCAACATATTTTGTCAAAAAAAAGAAAATCTCTTATAATTGAATGGATAACCTATGACTAAAAGTGGAAAACATTGTGTCAAAAGGAGTAATTGCTCGTTTTGAGCAATTTCTCGTTTTGAGCAATTTCTTCTTTTGTCACTGTATTCAAAAAGCCGTCTGCTGCAGAGGCGTCAGAAAGCGTCCATATGAGGGAAAGGGTTAAATCCTTTCCCACATAAGCAAATTTTCAAAGCGTTTATTAATTATATTGAGTTGAAATCATTGTGGCAAAAGAAGAAATTGGTCATAATGAGCAATTCTTCATTTATCAAAAAAATATCAAAACGTTTCTGCTCAAAATACATCTGCATATGGGAAAGGGTAGTGAAAGTATGTTGGCTTGTTTTTTCCTCAAAAGCAGGAACCTATATTAGACCTACGCTCCTGTCAAAACTAACTAAAATATTATTGAAAAATTTATTAGATTTCTTATACATGATTTTTGGACTTAAGTTAGTAGTTATGATAAATCCTTAATCTTTTAAAGTGGTTTAAACTTCAACAAATTGGCGAAAATGATACAGTTAAAGGAGTGAATGAGTTGAAATGATAATTTAATTTAATGATATTTCTCTTCTGAGAAATTGCATTGTGTGCAAATGTGATTGATCCAGAACTGTTAAAATATTAATGATTTTTGTTTAATGTTCAGGATTTCCTCTGAGTAGAATCTATTATCTTTGGTATGTTTACTATATAATAATTGGGGGGAAAAACAAATATATATTCCCATGCAGATATCATTGACATGAGTTATGTATTATTGTGATGTCTGTGGGGTTTTTCCCCTTTAATACAAGACCCTTTTGCTAAAGTATTGTTGCAAAACGAGAAAGTACTCTTTATGAACAATTTCTCCTTTTCCTACAACATTTTTCTTACTTTCACATATTTATAATTTTCTTTGTCCAAATGTTAACATGTTTTTCAAATATCTTCTTTTGAATAAAAAAGAATTCTGAAAATTCTTAAACTGAAGAAAGGGAAGAAGATTTTATTGTGAAACCAGTCAAAATTCTGGCATCATTGATTGATCAGTTTTGATTTCTGAGTCTTATTCTAGCCAATCAGATGTTTGAGTTTTTAAACTGGTTCCACAATGTTTACCACTGTAAGTCATAGGTTATCCATTCAATTATAGAGATTTTCTACTTTTTTCCAAATATGTTCAGTCGTCTGTTGCAGAATTGACGTATGAGGGAAAGGGATAACCACTGGTATAACATTGATTTGTGCAACTTTGTTGACCCTTATCCTGCTGTGTTAGAAACAGTCTGTCCCCTATGTGGTTTTCTTTTTATATTTTCATCTTGTAATGAAAATATTTATATCTGTTTGAATGAGAAACAAATGATGTCGAACAACTTTAGAATACTTGAATTTGTAAGCTGATTAGGGTCCAAAGTTGTTGCTAGGGTAATCTAAAGATTGTTTTTTGCAGGATAAGGGTTAAATTAAAATTTCATTAGGAGTTATAAATAATACTGATGCTTCTTTACAAAAACATTTTGATATGTATTTTACAGCAGTGTAAAAAATGAGAAATAAAGAAAAAACTAACTGAAATAATTTCAATCAGGTTGTATTTTTGTGAAGTGATGACTAAATGATGTGAGTTTTACATTGTAACAGAAATCCTTATTAATTATCATCTAATCTATCTCTCTTGTACAAACTGACTGTGTATGCCTTTCCTTCCGATGTCTTTTGAAAACATTATGTGAAAAAAAAGTTTTTTTGAATGAAAAATTTCTCCATTTTCCTTAATGGTTACAAAATGTAGGGTTTTGCTGAGACATCAGAGTCATCTGTATATGGGAAAACGTATAGTAATGTAAGTATTCTGTGTTATTGTGTTTTAAATTTCGTACTGAAGAAGACATGATAGGTCACACTGTAAAAACTACTGAACTGGGTCAA
Source organism: Serripes groenlandicus (assembly GCA_031761405.1). NCBI lineage: Eukaryota > Metazoa > Mollusca > Bivalvia > Cardiida > Cardiidae > Serripes > Serripes groenlandicus. Next base: position 68,242,697 of record JASEVX010000001.1, read on the forward strand.
ATGATGTCCTTTGCAAACTTTGGAAACTTTCCATGTGAACAAATTAATTTAAACCTTTTTCCTTCTTTTGTCAACATGTTTTCAAAAAGATTTCTGCTTGCAGAGGCGGCAGAAAGTGTCTATATGAGGGAAAGGGTTAAAATTGAATTTACAGCCTAAACTGAGTAAATGGAAGATGCTATGTTACAATTTTCATCATGTCCAGGGTGCTTGGTATCACACAATTACCGAGGATTCTAATTTCTGTTCTCCCCGGAGGAGACGATAACCTAGTCCATATAAATGTAAATGTAGATATTATATGTAATGTAACACCAGCCATTGAAAAATATTCTCTACTATTCTATTCAGGCATCATTATAAATTCATACGTTTTCATATTCATGGGAGTTTTCAAATGCCACAAGCTCCTGATTGAAAGGTGTCAGCTTTTGTTCACTTTTTGAGCTAGGACATAGAAAAATGGACTTAACCCTTTCCCTCATTTAGTCGCTTTCGGACGCCTCTGCAGCAGACAGCTTTTTGAAAACATAATGGCAAAAGAAGAAATTGCACAAAACGTGCAATTTCTCCTTTTGCCACAATGTTTTCCACTTTTTGTCATAGGTTATCCATTCGATTTTCTATTTTTTGACAAAATACGTTCAAAGTCGTCTGCTGCAGAATTGTCGTATGAGGGAAAGGGTTAAACCTTAACATACAAGTGACAATTCAGCAGCAGACCACTTTGAAAACACTAAAGGAAAAGTAAGGAAACTCTATAAATGAAAGTTTAATTATTAATCCTTTTCCCCTTGCAGACACATTTTGACACATCTGCAGCAGGCGACTTGTAAACATTGAAGGAAAGGAAGAAATTATTCATAATGAGCTATCACTTGTTTTGCCACAATGTTTTAAAATACTATTCAATATTTACATTTTCACATTTTATATTTGTATTAAGAAGTTTTAAAAGTCTTCTACCTGATCTTTAATCCTTTCCCACTGGCAGACGCATTGTAACGCGTCTGTATCTGATGACTTTTGAAAACATTTTGACGCAAGGAGATATTGCTCATGATGAGCAATTACTTGTTTTGCCAAATTTGTTTTCAACTTGATTCATTCATTACACTTTCTTTAAACAGATCTTTTAATTGTTTTGTTAGACTGTATCTATTTCATTTATCTATATCTTAAGAAGTTTCAAAAATACCATGACAGGAACTGGAATTATTTGTATCAAAATTATTGTTGTGAGGAAGATTTTGCAGGTTGAGATCAACATGAATATCTATACATATTGACCATGTAATTTACTTTTTACCGAGGACATCATTTTTTACATTATCAAGTAGATACTTAGTCACAAAGTCCATAGACCCTTCTGCCTTTTACAATGTGATTAGAAACAATTTAATTGCTAAAAGCATAATTTTGTTTATGAGAATACAAAAAAGAAATACATTATCTAAAAAGTTTCAACGGTGATAGCTATGTCTATATTTAGTTTTAATTGTATTTTTGCTTTTATAGAACATTGTTAGTGAATGGATAGACAAAAAGCCTATTTCATGATTGAAAGAATGGCGTCTATTGTCAAGAATAGAGGTAAGGAACAAAAACATAATTGAAAAGCTAAGTGACATTTGATGTTACACAAATTAATAGAGTGTATGGTTTATTTTAAAATATCCAATAATTATACTGTTGCAAATATCAAAATGTAAGATAAAGGTAATATTTCACCTGCAAATATCTGTAATTTCCATGGAAACCCTATGCTGTGAGTACTCATTACAATGGTCTTATTGGAACAATTATAATAATTACCTCAACATAGGGTATTGAAGAGTGATAGCAGAGATATTTACAATTGAAGTATATTATCATCGGTTTATCAAGGCTTCTACATTTAGTTTGATTGATGGCTTGCATTTATAATATAAAGATATGATTAACTAGTTACAAAAAACTGTCTCTAAATACATAATGAACAACAATGGATACATCAGGTCACCCTGCCTTATCCCCCATATAATAAAACAATAGGGGAGAGGTTCACAGTGAGATGATTTAAATACTGATAAACAATTTAGTGACCCTTGTTTACTGAGAAGTGGTGGTATATGTCTAAATATTGTTGCAAGTATATTTAGTTTTTTGCCTTTTTTGATGAAAATAATCTTGATTTAGTTTCTGTTTTGATCAAATTAAATTTATCGTTAAATCCTTTCCCAGATGCAGCTGTATTTTGACACATAGACTGCTGCAGACTACTTTTAAAACATGGTGACAAAAAATAAATTGCTCATAATGAGCAATTTCTCCTTTTGCCACAATTGTCCCAACTGTATTCAATAACTATATCATTATAAATTCAAATCTACAAGCTTCTGTCAACTTCTTAAAGTAGAAATGTCTATGAATGAAAGCACTTGAAAGATTTTAAGGTTGATAATATCGAAAAAAATATTTGTTCATAAAATACCCTCCCTTTCTCAGTAGACAAATGTCATTTGTAGTTTTATTTCTGGACAGAAAAAAACACAATCTGCTTTCTTACACAACATTCATACTAGTACAGTTTACCATTATACAAACAGGCAGAAATACACTGTGTCCTACAGCATACAGATCTTGTTTAATAAAAGAAATGAGGAGACACAAGAATTCTTAAGTACCATGCATCAATAGTCATTTTCGTGTTCATATTAACCCGTTCCCACTTGTTGATGTATTTTTATGCATCAGCAACAGAAGGGCTATGAAAACATTGTAACTCAAGAAAAAATTGCTCATAGAAGAAATTGCTTATAACGAGCTATTTTTTTCCTTTTGCCATAAATGTTTTCAACCTCTGGTCAATAATTATACTTTGATTTAGATCTATAGATATTTTTTTCATATTTTGGCCTAAATGTTTTCAAAGTGGTCTGCTGCAGATTTGTTGTAAATACCTAAATATTGATTGTTCTAATGTCAAGCTTTAAATTAGTTTTTTCCCAATTAGATATGGACAGACTTTCGGGCATATCGTAATTGCAGTCAGCAATCTTTGAAACCAGCTTCAGCCTGCCTAGTCTTGCAAAACTAAATGATGGCATTATTTTGAAGGATTGTTCATGCTCTATGTTTTTTGTAATTTTCTATATACAGTTAGCCATGAACAATACATTCAATCTGACTGCCATATACCATTTTTCAATATCAAATTTTAAATATTGGTTGCTAGACTCAATAAGGCTTTGTATAAAGAAGAAAAACCAAGCATTTTGTTCATTTTAAATCACCAAATGAAATCGGTGGTAATTGGAGAGAAAAAAACATCTCTTGTATATATATATATGTGTATTGTAGTCCAAATGAAGGATGTTGAGGAAATAATACAATAAAAATCAATCAAGTATAGAGACATACTAATTATGAAATCAGATCATTTAGAATGTTCAAATCAGCTGTTTGTATTTAAAATAAGAGACATTTAATTATCAATTCTTATTTAGAAATTAAAATAAAAGGCTATAAGATATATTCAACAACAAAGATTCCTAAGAACAGCAGTATAATAATAAAACTTGAGGAGTTGTGACAATATTTTAATATTAACCCTTTCCCACATACAACAAATCTGCAGCAGACGACTTTTAAACTATTAAGACTTAAAATTGGAATACCTCTGTAAATGAAAATATAATCGATGCAAGAAGTTGAAAACATTGTGGCAAAAGTGGGAAATTGCTCATTATGAGCAATTTCTCCTTTTGTTACAGTGTTTTCAAAAGTCGTTTGCAGCAGAGTTGTCAAAGAGCGTCTATATGTGGGAAAGGGATCATTCAAAACAGACCAGGCTAGTAGGAAAAACGGCTCAATGTGATTATCGCAGATAATCTTAATGTGCCAAATGTAACCCTTTCCCACATACAACAAATCTACTGCAGACAACTTCGGAGACGCTTAGGCAAAAATATGGAGTTTCCCTAAAAACTGAAGTATATTCAGTGCATATGGTTGAAGCATTGTGGCAAAAGCAGAAATTGATCATGATGTCACAATGTTTTCAAAAAGTGTCTGTTGCCGATGAGCTATATTACATCTGCATTGTTGGACAGTTTTGAAACTGGCTCCGGATCAGACCCTTCTATGTTTGCATTATCCCTTTTCCATTTACAACAAATCTGCAGCAGACGACTTCGAAAATTTGAAGACAGAAATAGGCGATATCCCTGTAAATGAAAGTATAACTCAAAAAGAGTTGAAAACAAAGTTGCAAAAGGGGAAATTGCTCTTATGAGCAATTTTTCTCCGTTTGCCACAATGTTTTCATAAGACGTCTGCTGCAGAGGCATCAAAAAGCATCTGTATGTGGGAAAGAGTTATTTGAGTCAACATGTGGCCTTTTCCTTCTGACAAATAATCGTACTTTGACCTATCACAAAACCAGAATAAGGAGGAGCAAACAATGTGGGAACCTTGCAGTATATCCTTTATGTGGTACTTCAGCATAATGTTGTTGACACTGTTAGAATATTCTTGACAAGAGTATTCCAATAAATACCCACAACAAAGGGTTTCATGCCCTTTCCCACCTGCAGACGCTTTTTGACGAAATAGCAGCAGACGTCTTTTGAAAACATGATGAGCAATTTCTCCTTTGGCCCCAATGTTTTCAAATTTATTTAAACAGTTTTTTATTGAGATTTTTCATGTTTTCAAAGTCGCCTGCATCCGATTTGCTGTATGTGGGAAAGAGTTAACAAGAAAAATACACCATTCTACTGTCTAGTTCATCTCAGTTTAGTATGTTATGTACTTGTCACAATCATTGCTATATTAAAGCCTGCAGGAATATTATTCTTAACAAAACAGAGATGCAATGCTTCCACTTGATTATAAATTAAAAAAAAAAAATAGCATTGGAATGCATAATAAGCCACATCAAAATGTCATGGAAACATACACAATGAAAATTCTGTGTCATGAAATCACCCTTATGGAGCTATTTACAAAGATCAAAACTTTTCAAATAAATGGTAAAATACATGTATATTTTCTAAGTCTTGGATATAACTGAGCACAAATGTCCATCTTAAAAAGACACAAAGCTCCAGCATGTTAAACCAATATTACTTATATGAACGTCTTCAGTACTTGATGCATATTTTTGAAAGAAGTTTGCTACTTTGTTAGTTACCAAGAAACTGCTCTGTGTCTCAGTTACCTCCCCTGCTCCATCTAAACGTAAAGTATCGAGATTTTACTGAATAGTTGTACATTAACAAACAAACTCCATTGAATGTTTTCTGACACAAAAGACTCAAAATAACACCAAAAACACGAGACATATGATGAGGTATTTAAGTGTTATTCAGCAATATTTTCTTTCATTTAACAGATTAAAATCATAAGAAATGTAAGGATTTGTGCTTTCTTCAGAGGACATGATAAGGTGAAAAAGGAGAAATAGAAAAAAAAGAATATATTTCACCGCCAAAAACCCTTTTTTTAAAAACAATCCCATGTTATATAAGTACTCAAATGATTAATGATCATCATTGAGATTATCATTTCGAGGGTCTGTAGCGGATGAACATTTTAAACATCTTATTGCTTCATAAAAAAGCGTTTATTCGGTATGCTTTCAATTTGGAAGAGTCAAGAATTAAGCACTTCAGGTAATTGGTTGATTTACTAAATAAACAAAAATAGGTTGACCATAAATGGAATTATCATCCCCAAAAGGGAATAAAAAACCTCAGCATTTCCAGGGAAATAATTTCACAATCAAGTGATATTCAAAAGGAAAGATTAATTAAAACAGCACACACAGTTACTTAACCCATTAGCCCTTTCCCTCATACAACAAATCTTCAGCAAACGACTGAAGACGTTTAGACAAAAATATTGAAAATCTCCATAATTGAAAGAATAATTGTTGTATAGAGTTGAAAACATTGTGGCAAAATGAGAAATAGTTAATGCTCATTATGAGCAATTTCCTCTTTTGTAACATTGTTTTCAAAAGTCATCCAATGCAAATGCATTGAAATGGGAAAAGAGTAAAAGACATGCATTTTTGATGGCATCCTCCAAAGCTATTAATGATGCACTTTTAATGTTACAATCTTAGTCCGATATGTTGTTAACAATTAAGGGGAAAACAGTATGCATAGTTTATCCAAACACTAGCCACTAATTTTCATCTCATTTTGCCTCACAAAGTCTCACTTGTTCACCTAATTAAACCCTGTACTGTTTTACTCAAAAGATTCAACTTATTTTGAATACCAACATCAGAGGGTAAATTGATTCCCACATACAGTTGCTTCCTAATGCCACTGCAGAAAATGACTTTTTGAAGGCGTTGTTGCAAAAGAAGGAATTGCTCATTATGAGCAATTTCTCCATTTCCTACAATGATTTCAACTTTTTTTAGCAGTAATTATACCTTTATTTATAGAGATTTTCCAATTTTTTTCATAGATGTTTTCAATGTCATCTTCTGCAAATTTGTTGTATGTGGGAAAGGGTTAAAAGGGAAAACATAGATTGAAGAACATGACATAGGCATCTTAACTGAAACTCTGCTAAAAGTGTTCATCACAAAAATGGGTTAAAAATAAAAAGAGAATGAAATAGATGCAATAGAATATAGACTAGTGAAAATACTGAAAATAAACACCAAGTAACAAAGGTACATAACTCTAAAAGTATACAGGTAACAAGGGAAATAACTCAACAGCAAGAAACAAGATTATAATAGTTGTATCCAAGTTTTACAGTCTTCACTCGGCACTCATCACTCCCATTCCATATATTGACTAGTTCTGGCCGAAAAAACACTGTTACAACTTAAAGGTCTGGTCAGAGCACTTAAAGGTCACATTTTCAAGGTCATGGCAGCAAGGTCACATAAGTAATCTCATGGCTAAACTAAACTACAGCCCCTGTTTGTTATGATTTTGGTCAGATATGTATTATTTTTTTTCAAAGAATGTCTACAGAAAAAGCTTGCTTGAGAAATCTTGTCAAGCCAAAAAACTTGGGTTTAAACATCCATGAATCTATCTTTCCTTTTAAATAACCGACTTTCATTTATTGTTAATAAATAACTATAGGCTAATATTACAATTTTTATTGTCAAATGTGGACCTTTTTTTGTTTTTAATAATTTTGAAATTAAGCATGAAATAATGTTTACAAAGGTTCTAATAATAATATCAATTATGATTTTATTGTTTTACAAGACAAAATGAACTTGACAATTTTCTAAAAGAATATGCATGCTGCATGAGGGATAAAGGGCATCTGAATCGACCTTGACCATGACATAAAACAGAAACTATAGCAAGTAATCTAAACTTCTTGCACCAACTATCCTAATTGATAATGTTACTTCACATGAATTTGTTGTAAAAATGCTATGCATTATATGTAAGTTGATAAATGAAATTGGAGGAGTTAACAGAAATTTCATTCCAGTAAAATTCCTCTCAAATTCATAACCTATGATTTTACCCTTTGATTTCTCATTTTAACAGCATGAGACTCTCTATAAGTGGATGTTGATATTTCTGGTGTGATCAATGCTCTAGTAAAATGAATTAATTATATTGTAGAAATGACTCAATTGGCAAAAGAACTGCAGAACATTGTAAATGTTGTCCTAGAGGAAAGAGGGGCCTTGGGCAGTTAACTCACTCTTATAATTTCAGCATAGAATAATTTGAATAAGATCTCTGGATAAAGGGCATTTTTCAGTTTTTTGAAATGCATAACTTTTTGTTTCTGCTCTAAACCATATGGGTGTTATTGGTATATGCCAAGATGATTCTAATGGGCAACATTAACATAGGGTTTGGCAGAAAATGAAAAAACCTTTCCCACTTACAATAAATCTGCAGCTTACCATTTGGAAAATATTTGTTACTGAGAGCATACTGATTGAACAGAGTTGAAAATATTGTGGCAAATGGGAAAATTGCTTATTATCTCCTTTTGCTACAATGTTTTCAAAAAGCGCCCACTGTAGAAGCGTCATAAAGCTTCTGTATGTGGGAAAGGGTTAAAGTTAATTTTGCAATTATAACAAAAGACCTTCTTATCTAGGTCTCTCAGGTAGTAGTAGTAGTAGTAGTCTCAGCACACGGTAAGTCCCTGTAAAGATAGCACAATGTCTCTTGCACTTTTCTTATTTAATGGCAACTTTTATCATCACTTTTATAGCATTCTTCTTTAACGTCATTGTATTTTCCACACATCTGATCATGCTGCTGCTACTGCAAATGATCGCAAATATTCACCCGTATTAAGAGGAATACATGTTTTTGAGAAGACAATGTCCTAATCTCAGAAGCTGTATAAGTTGTCAGCATTCACCTTTTACCCTAGGTGGTTCCAATCACAAGTCTCTGTCCCGATGCCGGCACAGTGTCCACCAGTGTTGTGTTTTGTTTCCAAACCTCTGTACCTCACATTTAAAAAAAAAAAAGTAATACTTTGTAAACCTGTTTTTGTTTTAATACAAAAGCTTTACACCCTGTTCACAACACCACACAAATTTCACGTCAGAACCTGTGTAATTTTTCAAGTAAAAACATCCAACCTATAATAACAAAAACAACTGAGGCTAGCCAGCGTGAATGTCTTGTATGTGTGCTCCCATAGAGTCCATGCTACCGTGTAATGGTGGACTTTGGGCGGAACCCATTGACATCCCGTGCGGGCTCATGGCATGGGCTCCATGACCCATCATCATGTGGTGAGGATGACCTGGTATGAGCATAGAGTTCGAAGCGTGTCCCCGTAATTGGGACATTTGAGAGTACGAGCTGCTGACCGGCGGTGCCCCGTACATATCTGTCCCATGCATGCCAAGCATATCGTAGCGCTGAGTACTATCCATGTGTGGGTAACCAGCTTTCATCGGATCATACATTTCTGTTGGCATTCCCGGTACCCCTGCAATAAATGGAGATTAATTAGCATATTTTATTGAATGTTACTTATGTTTCATATGTAACAGATAGCAAATGTAGACATTTTGATATTGAATTAACAAAGCCAAATGGTTTCTAATGTATTCATCTTTCTTATTTCCCTTATATTGTAAGCTTCTAAAACACTTGACAATACATGTTTTCCTTCTTGAAACCTATGGGTAATTGGTGAAACAATGCACAACCAGATCAGACTGTACTGGCTTATCTTGATCTACAGTCTACTCAATAAGTATGCTTTCATTAAAGACATTTCCTATATATTTGCATAATTGTTTAATAAAAGAGTCGTTATTTTAACATCTAGTCAAAAATAAGGAATATCTATAAAAATTAATACTTATTTGATTGAGTTGAAAACCATTCTGGACTACAATGTTTTCAAAAGATATCTACTGTAAGAACTGGCTAAGTTGCAACCATGAAGCATTGAGCCCTCAAACTGTAGCAGATGGAGGAGTAGTAGGTTGTACAGTATGATGTAATTGAGTGTGTCTAACAGGGAATGATTTTGCGCACTGATTTACGACATCAATAAAGAACAAGTAAAAACTAATTATTTGATGTGAAAAGGCACAATATTGAGTAAATTGTTATTAAAATTGGCAACATCAGAAGACAAAAGTTGACTTACGACCTTATAGGGACAAATTATCAATCATTTAGCAAATTCAGGTGATGAATTATATGTTGTACAAGTTTGGACAAATTAGCCTTCTTCCTATTACTCGAGTTACTTTGATATCAAAAAAGGTTTAAATGAAGGAATTGAAGACTTGACCCTGTCCCACAAACAACAAATCTGGAAATTTGCATTTAAACAAATATTTATAAGGAAAATTTATAATAATGAAAGTATAATTATTTAATTCTTTTATTGTCAAAAGAAGTTTTGGAGCTACGCAGACATTTCATTAAAGCAACCATATTCTAGAATGACATATTAAGTATATTTCCTATTAATTTTGTTTTTTAAATGCAAGACATTTTTTCGAAAAGTGACTGATTTAAATTTGTTTATTGCCCAATTTATTAAACTTGTAGATCAAAACTTTGATTTAAAAGGACAATGCCCCTCAACGACTTTTCCACCCAGTTTGAATGCACCTTAAATAAGCACATCCGGTAATTGGTAAGGACTGTCTCTTTTTCATATTTTCTTTTATTTTACCCTTTCCCAGATATTGATGCTTTCTGATGCCTCAGCAGCAAATGACTTTTGAAATCATCGTGGCACAAGAAGAAATTGCTCTTGATGAGCAATTTCTTAATTTGCCACAATTATTTAAACCCCTTTTTAATTATCAAACTATCATTTATTGAGATTTTCTATATTTTGGATATTATAAATTTAAAAGCGTCTCCTGCAGATTTGCTGTATGTGGGAAAGGGTTAAAATGAAAATGAGCTGAGTCATGCTATGAGGGATCTTGATGCAGCTGCATCGTGTGAAGATGAATAAGTCTGTGCATCCACAAAGTCAAATCAAAGTCTTCACTTTCTGCCCATATACTATATTATTTGATGTGAAAAAGCCTGATACATGTATTGAGTAAATTGTTATGAAAATGGCGACATCAGAAGAAAAAAGTTGACTTACGACCTTATAGGGACAAATTATCAATAATTTAGCAAATTCAGGTGGTAAAAAATTCCCATTTTATGTCACACGTTTTGTCAAATTAACCCTATCCCATATATAGACATTTTCTGACGCCTCTGCAGCAGACGACTTTTGAAAACATTGTTTCAAAAGGAGAAATTGCTCAAAACAAGCAATTCCTCCATTTGCCACAATGTTTTCAACTTTTTGCATTAACTAACGGTATGCCTTCATTTATAGAGATTTTCATGGTTTTTAGTCTTCTGCTGTATGAGTGAAGCATTTTTGGAAAAAGTTGTAGAAGCATAGCCCCATTGGTTCTTGATGTCACAGTGAACAGGTGATTAGACATCCAAATTGCCAGACGGGGCTCAAATAAATATAAAAGCCAATTATGATTATTTTTAGAAATAATTGAATCTGATTTAGTGGAGAACATCAGAAAGTTTTCATCAATAGATCATGGCTTATCATAGTAAAGGGAATATTAAATGAGACTTGACAATATTTGAAATGTTATTTTTAAGGGCGGCTGCTTGAAGACATCTGACTAAAAGATTGTAACACCTGGAAGACTGGAAGAATAATTTGAAGGGAGTTAAAAATACTTTTGGAGAAAGAAAAAATTGTTTATTTTCTCATAATGTTTTTCAAAAAGCATCTGCTCAAGAGGTTTCAAATGGTTCTTGCATGAAGGAAAAGGGTTTTAGAAATATTCATATGATCAGTGATTTCCATTATCTGAAAAGGCCATTTACCACACACACACTGTGTTTATAGGTTGTTTTATTATTTCTTATTTATGTTAGTAGGGGACCATATACCAAACAGTTTCCCTTTCTCACAAGTCACGTAGACAAGTTTTGACTTCTTTGCAGCAGATGACTTTTAAAAACATTGTGGAAGAGGGAGAAATTGCTCATTATTAGCATTTTCTCCATGTTCCACAATGCATTCACTATTCAATAACTTCACTTTCATTGATATAAATTTTCTTTATTTTTTTGCCTGAATGTTTTTTTAGTCGTGTGCTGTGGATTTGTTGTATGTGGGAAAGGACTAAAAGGGCCATACACCTCCATGACATTGCTGAAATCAAAGGGGGTTAATAGGGTCATTACACGTGTGTGGGACGCTAATAAGGTTTGTCGTTTAAAAAAGGGGTATGTGGAAAATGGTTCGGTGGATATCTCTTAATTGCAAAGCTTATTGGTTGATAAATATTTACTAGATAATCCTTTCCAACATACAGTAAATCTGCAGCGGATGCTTTTGAAAACATCCCTTGTTGATCTTAATCAAACTGCATATTCCTGCAGTCTGATCTGGCTCTGCACCGCAAGCAAATTAGTTATTTTTAATTTATTCAATGAGCATTTTCTCCTTTTGCCACAATGTTTTTTCATTCATTAATGGTTCTTTCATCTAAAGATAGTTTCCATCTTTTTCACTTAATGTCTCGTGGGAAAGGGTTAAGTAGAATCTACCTTCAGATGTAGCTAGGCTTTGGCAAACTGGAAAAATTTGCATACCTGCCAGACCTTGAACTGTTCAAATATTTCTTAATTATAGGGCCTAGATGGACAATTTTGGTAACAATAGGAAATTATGAGTTATTCTTATGATACATAAAAGATAATGGGAAATAGAGAAGTTGCTTGTAAGAAGCAATTTCTCCTTTCAACACAATGTTTTAAAGTCTTTTTGACACTAAAGAGTCAAGTCGTCTGGATCGTGTTAATCATTGCTGATTTACATTGTTAAGGTTATTTATTTTCATTGCAAAAACATATTTTTATCGATTTCAGACAAGGTTTGAACATACAGTGGGCTAAAACCACATAATATGAGGTTGACAGATCCAGATGTTTGTCTACATAAAAGGTATATCATGAATAAAAACAAACTTTAAATGCAATATATGATAAAATTGATATGGTAGATTTCCCTTTTCACTTGTCATTCCTGGGCTATTTTTCTTTTTTCATTTTCTGGATTATATATACATTTTGGAAAACATTGTGTAAAAGCATCCATTGCTCATTGAAGGCAATGATTTCGTTTCATTCGGATTTCATTTGAAAATATATTTATTAATTAATTTAACAAAAAACAACACAAAAAGTCTAAAATGTTCAGTATGTGTATCATACATTTTAGAAGAGTTCACATACGATGGTATGTGGTAAGGGGTTGAAGGGACCATTAATTTTCAAATTTATTTCTAACATAAAATGATTAATGGGGAAATAATTGCTGATAACTGTAATTTCACTACTCTATACATGAGAATGGAAAGTTATTAATGGGTGATTTTAGGTGGGCTATAAAATATGGCAATGATGGCCACTTATAGCGTTAAAGAAACATGCAGATTTGTTTTTATCTCCTATCTGTTTGAAGTCTAGGGAGGTTATTCCTTCAGCATTGGTGTGGTATAGAGTGTTTGATTTAGGTATGAATTGTGAACATTGCCATTTCATATCATATTCACCCTTTCCCACATACAACAAATCTACAGCAGACTATTTAGAAAACATCTAGACAAATATTATTATTTTATATTAAAAAGAGTTGAAAACATTGTGGCAAAAAAGTCGTCTTTCTACATATGAATCAAAATGCATTTGTAAGTGAGGACCAGTTAATTCTGTTCATCAGTGCCTTTTAACAATATCTTTGCCAATAGTTCTAATAGTACACACATCAAACATCATGGACAATCTCAAAAGACTGAGCACCTGCCTATAACAAGACTTGGACCTGTCTGCTGTTCTAATTAACCAATTTTTTTTTTATCTTTCACAATATTAAATAAATACTGAATGAAGTACATTCTAAACCTTTTCCCTCATAAAATAAATTTGCATCAGAAAACTTTGAAAATATAGAAAATCTATATTTGTAAATGAAAGTATAAATTCAATTATTGAATAGAGTTGAAAACATTCCGGCAAATGCAGGAATGACTTGTTATGAGTGATTTCTCCTTTTGTAACAATGTTTTCAAAATTCATCTGTCTCAGAAACCTCAAAATACGTCTGCATGTGAGAAAGGGTTCATTGACCATCATGGAATAGTTTTCAGTTGACCTTGTTCATATATTTAATTTTATTTTGCTTCTCGTAAAATGATTATGTTTTGTTATTTGTATATAATTGTTTGTTATTAACTATAGGCCAATTTGCCTGAAAGTAATAAAATACATTGTGTTATTGTATGTAGAATTTCTTCTATTCTCTATACAGACTTGAGTGATATTCCAAGGTATCTTACATGAAAGATTGGTCCATTGCCCAGCAATTACTGATTCACCTGTGGAAAGGCAAGTCATTCACCTTTCTATATTTGATGCTTGATTTGTTATTATCACCTTTAATAATTGTTTTGTAAAGTGTTTGGCAAGGTACCGTATATATTATTGAGGATCCCACAACCAGTGTTCCATTGTATTTAACCTTTTCCCACATATTAAAAATTCACAGCAAACGGCTTTGAAAATATCTAGCCAAAAATATGGAAAATCTCTAAAAGAGAAAATATAATTATAGAATAAAGATTATATCATTGTGACAAAAGGAGAAACTGTTTATCAGGAGTGAGTTTTTCTAATGCCACAATCATATCAAAAGTTGATAGAGGGTTTGGAGGTTAAATGAGGATTCATGGAACATTCAACTTCTTTCCTAGATACAACAAATCTGCAGAAGACGACTTTGGAAACATAGCGGTAAAAACATGTAAAATCTCCATAAGAGATGATGAGCAATTTCACCTTTGGCCACAATGTTTTCAAAAGTTGTCTGCTGCTATTGTGTCAAAATGCGTCTGCAGGTGGGAAAGGGTTAATATGTCTCTTATCTACAGTTCTGTATATTATTTGGAAAGTTGTTATTCATTGGACATGTTTCTTTATATGGTGTTCATGTCGCTCCCCTTTGAAGCATGGCACACATTGATAACTTCTCTGTCATCTGTGTGTCATGCTTTAATTAAGTGACTTATCATGAGAGGTGAGTACAGTCAACACTGTCATAAGCAGCCACTGAAGGTAAGTTCAAAATATGGTGTTGAAACAGGTGGCTGCATAAAACAGTACAAATAGTGACATTAAAGTATGTTTTAGGACAATCTTCAATTGGCTGCTTGATAGAGGTGGCAGCTAACACAAGTTTAACTGTATACACTTACTGTACATGCCGTGAGCACCCATTTGCATATGTTGGTTATCCCAGGCTAGAGAGCCATCTGGATTGTACCCTGCATGAGCCCCTGGAGCTGAAGTGAAAGAAAATGCATGGTCAGTATTAAAACCTTATTATCTTAAGACAATTTTACATGAATTATAACCTTCTACAGACTTTCAAAAACATATAGGAAATGAAATCATTGTGGCAATATGAGCAACTTCTTCTTTTATCACAATGTTTTCAAAAGTCATCTGCTGAAATTGCATCAAAAGGTGTCTGCAAGTGGGAAAGGGTAAATTGAAATTTGTCAGATGTTAAAAAAATCAGAATCTGATGTTAGTCTGCTTCAAATAAAGTTTGAAATAATTTTAGGAAAAGAGGTCTCAAATTTTGCTTTACCTTTATCAAAGATTTTCTACTTTTCTCAGAATGATAATTTTATTTGTGTAGTATTTCAATTCTTTTTCTCACACAAAATAAGGTTCAATTGAATTTTAATACATCTGAGCAATCAGCTATAGCCACAATGTTCACAACTCCTATTTAAAAATATAATGCTTTCATTTATAGAGAGATTTTCTATAGTTATGCCTGCATGTTTTCAAAGTCATCTGCTAAAGATTGTTGTATTTGGGAAAGGGTTTATTGTTTTGTATATGGGGTTTGAAATAATATGTGGACATCAGATAATTGTCGGCAAAACGAAATTGCGATGGCAATGAGACTGAAGTCAAGTGTTAACAAAATTCATGACCAAGCTCTACTGAAATAAAAGCTCCATGAATATTTTCACGCTTTGGTGGAGCTTTCTATTGGGGCAAGTTTAAAGAAAAATAGATATTTGATATTTTTCTCAGATAATGTTTTCAGTGTTAATTAAATGCTGATAGCAGGGTCTGAATATTAATACTGAAAAACGGAGGTTGATTCACTATTCTGATAATGGCAACTCCAATAACATTCTGTGTAAATACGACCCCACCAAACTAAAAGGACTACAGTTGTATGTCCATTTTTTCCTTGCTCATATAGATACAGACAGGAAGTTGTTTACGCATCGATAATAAGTGTTTATTCAGCAAATGCATCTAGATCTATACATTTAGATCTATGTTAACTGTAAAGATTCAGACAAGTCTATGCATTTGTAAAGTCAAGAGTGGGTGAAATGTTTTACCATATTAAAGGGCCTTTTTCATATGATACAGTTAATATTAAAAATTCATATACATACTTGTTTGAAATTACTTTCTATAGAATGGACTTAATTGTGTTTTTAACCAAAGTATAAGTCTGGGGAATTACAGTATTTCTATATTAGTGGTGCAAACAAAAGTTAATGTATGCTTTCAGAAGGTTGGGGGAAATATTCAGCGTCATAATTAGAGATCACATTCACATGAATATTGCATGGATATCACATTATAACGGGTAGTAAATCGAGTGTGAAGTTCTGCCATATTAGATCACAAAATAAGAACCTCTCGATTCTACTGAAACATTCATAAAGCATTGATTAGGATTCCTTCTGTTATGTTGTTTCACATCCCTTACCTTACTGGACAGTTTTTGGAACTCTTCAAAACAGAAGAAAAAAATAGTAATATCGAGATACAAGTGAGTATGTTACTGATGGCATTGTTTCCCTTTAATTGCAAATCTTTTTTTGTCAGAAAGGATTTTGCAAATAATGACAGTATGTAATTTAGAGAACGTTGTACTATTATATTGACCCCTTTTACACATTCACGATATCAGCAGCAGATGATTGTTAAAATATCCATTTTGAAAGAACGAATATCTTTTAACCCTTTCCCTCATACGACAATTCTGCAGCAGACGACTTTGAACATATTTTGTCAAAAACAGAAAATCTCTATAATTGAATGGATATCCTATGACTAAAAGTGGAAAACATTGTTGCAAAAAGAGAAATTGCTCGTTTTGATTAATTTCTTCTTTTGTCACTATGTTTTCAAAAAGCCGTCTGCTGCAGAGTCGTCAGAAAGCGTCTACATGAGGGAAATCTCTTAAAGGAATAGAGGTTGAAACCATTATGAGCAAGTTCTTTAGCCACAGTTTCCCAAAAAGTTGTCTGCTGCATCAATGGGCCTCCAAGAAGGAGAGAGGAAAGGTTCACTTTGAAATAAGTAAATTTTGGAATGATCAGGTTTAAAAATGTTCAAATTAGACAGCATTTATGGGTAAAGAATAAATTGCCATGGGTGACTTTTACCCCCCACCAGAATGTTCTCAGAAGACATTCAATAAGTTATCAAACGTCTTTTCTAAGACGGAAAGGGACCATTCCTTGAGAGACGTTACCAAAACATTGGCTGTAAGTTCTGTAACAGAAACAAAATACTTTCTTGTCTGACACCTTTTATTAACAAAACACCTGTTCTTAGTGTAGAAACTTGCTCTGATGAATCATGCTATTGTTATGCCAAGGTCTATGCTGTGTTGTTGGTACTTTGGTTTGAAGATTCTTATGATATTGAATCAAGACACCTTGAAATCGAGGAAATCGATGGAAAGTGCTTTTATTTATTAACCATTTTACCCCATACAAGAAATCTGCATCAGAAGACTTTGAAAACATTGGTTTAAAATATTGTCAACTTAAAGAAACAAAAGTTTAATTATTTCATAGAGTTGAATACATTTGGAAGATGCTGATTATTTCCCCTTTTGCCTAAATGCTTTAAAAAAAATGGTAAGCTGTATAGTTGTCAAAGAGTGTCTGTATGTGGGAAATGATAGAACAATTCTGTTTTAATGTAAACAGACTTGATATGTTTGAAGTTTTGAATTAGGAACCAATTAATTTCATTGCATTACCGGACAAGTTTTATAAAACATCAGGTATTGGATGATTTTCTTTATTTAACACTTTCCCAACATACAGATGCTTTCTGGTGCGTCTGCATCATTTTGAAACTATAGTGGCACAAGGATAAATTGCTCATAATGAGGAATTTCTCCTTTTGCCACAATGTTTTCAACTTTATTCGAAAACAAAACTTAAAATAAAGAGATTTTCTGTAATTTCAAACTGATTTCAAAGTTGTCTGCTAAAGATTTGTTTTATTAGGGAAAGGGTTATTATAGATGAATTGAACATTATTAAATCTGAATTCTAAGAATCACTCGCTAACTATTGGAAAGGCCATTTAATATATTTTTATACAATATATCACATTTTAAGTGCGTCTAAAACAGTTATCAAATTTACACATAAATATGAAGCCGGTTAACCCTTTCCCTGATTAAAATGTCATTTGACACCATTTCAGCAGACACCTTATTTTAAAGCATTATGAGAAAAGGAGAAATTGCTCATTCTATTATTTTTTGTTTAAAATTACGCCCGTTTCCAATAATGTTATCATGAGATAATTATGACCATCTGCAAATTTGTTCTAATAGTGTTATGTTAACTATGTTATTAAATTATTTTTTGCACCAAATTATAATAAATGTGCATTTCATTTTGACATTTAGGTATCCTAAGACTACCATCAGAAGTTCTTACAAAGACTATTAGCTTTAAAGTGATGAAAAAAGAAGGAAGAAATTAAAACAACAGGTATGCCTGATTGCTTAAATGAATTCTCAAGCCGTCAGTAACAGCCTTTTCCATTTGTGTGAATTAATGCAATATGAAAACACTCTATGTCATTAAGGACTCCCTCACTCAAAGATACCTCTAGAAATATATATGAGAAGAGATTTTATTAACAATAATTTAACACATACGTTTATCTCCTAAGTACTACAGTTTAGACTCTGTTTTAGAATTAAATATTTGAGACTGTTTTATCTCTTTTCCCGATTTTAAAATAATCATTCAATAGCCAACTTTTGAAAACAATTTTCAGCTGATAATATTTGAGAATATTATAGAAAATGAGCAATTTATACTTTTAGCAATAAGTTATTAACCCTTTCCCTCATATAGACGCTTTCTGACGCAAAACAGGCAATTTCTCCTTTTGCCACAAGGTTATCCATTCAATTATAGAGATTTTCTACTTTTTTACAAAATATGTTCAAAGTCGTCTGCTGCAGAATTGTCATATGAGGGAAAGGATTAAAGTATATATATCAAAATAACATGGCCATTTATCTACAAATGGCATATCTCGATTTTAACTTATAACACAGAGTTGGGAGATTTGTCAGGAAAAAAAATGCAAATTGTTTGTTCCAAAATTGTTTCAAAAGTCCTCTTCTGAAGGATACAAAAGTCACATGAATTTGGAATATAACCTTGGAAATTATGTATAAGAATAGCTAGCAATAATGTTATATTTTTATTCATAAAGAGAGGGTATTTCATAAGTGTTTATTTATTATCACTTTTATTAACCAAGTTTACTAAGATGATATGCCACGAGCCTTGGCGTGTGTCATACTCAGCTTAGTTAATGAATTCCTTAAATGTGATGATAAATAAACATGAATGAGATATTCTATTTATCACAAAGTGATTTATGAGGCGTATTATGAAAAAATGTACTTCACATTTACCATATTTCTACATGAAATTTGCCAGTTTTGGCGCCAAAGTGACTAACTTTGTGACGTCAAACTGCTGAAGTGACGTCCTTTTCATAGTTTGGTTTCCGTTGTAACAAAGACTTGAATGTAAGACCGGAAACCATACCAGTAGAGTGTCATATGATATTTATATGGGATTTTGACGCTCCCAGAGAGGGCTTTATGTTATAACACTGCTTATAACTGTATGTTTTGTTATTGCATGATTCAAAATTTAATGTAAAAACAGTTCAGAATGCTTTCATTCTTTGAAAGGTGTATTAACCCTTTCCCTCATACAACAATTCTGCAGCAGACGACTTTGAACGTATTTTGTCAAAACATAGAAAATCTCTATAATTGAATGGATAACCTATGACTTAAAGTAGAAAACATTGTGTCAAAAGGAGAAATTGCACATTTTGTGCAATTTCTTCTTTTGTCACTATGTTTTGAAATAGCCGTCTGCTGCATAGGCGTCAGAAAGCGTCTGTATGACGGAAAGGGTTAAACCAAACTTCTGTACAATTACCAAGAATCATCTGTTACTACAGAGATTATACTGTATTGTAAACATTCTAAGCCAATCAAAAAGGACAAGGATTTGATATAATAAGAAAGTGAGATCAAATTTCTCTAGAAGTAAAAGCCTTGCAAGACATAGATAAAACTGACGTTATAAAAAATTAATTTGTAGCTTTTAATTGTATTATATTAAATTCTAAGGAAAGCAGGTCAAATTAAAACTAATTTGGAAAAAGACTGTCTGCTGCACAGGTATTATACCTCCATTCCAACCCTCTCCTACATGCAGACACCTTTAAATGTAATCTGCAGTAATGGAATTTTGCAAACACTGTTGAAAAAGGAGAAATTGATCATGATGCGCTGTTGACCCTTTTACGTCAATATTTTCAACTGTATTCATTTTTATATATTTTCCATTATGTTTTCAAAGTCGTCTGCTGCAGATGCGCGTGCAAGTGGGAAAGGGTTAAATGAAATAAAAAAATAAATAGAATTTCCTTGATCCTGTTGATGAAATTAAGGAAAGCTAATTAATTTTAATCAAAAACTGTTTCATTCGGTATGCTTTTAGAGGTGATAAATAGATTAGAGATGCTGTTACAATAGGGCCACGGTATGCTACATGCGTTTTTTCTGTTAGACTACAAAGGAAATCTAGTATACATAGCCCTTTCCCACATTCAACATAACTGCAGAAGACATTTTTAGCTTTTTTTGTTTTTCGAGGTAAAAATGGTCGGGCTATTGTGATACCATTGCCTGCTGCGTGAAAAACAACCTTACCTCATAACTCAAAAAACATTCAACATTTTAAAATTAAACTTGGTGGTACACATGTTCCTAAGAACAATACACATGTATATACCAATTCACATAACTCTGGCTTTAGTAATTATTCAATATTGTCCCTTTTTCGTTTTAGAAAAAAAGCAGACATGCGTTGTTACACTCCGTGGTGGTCTTGTTAATTTTGTAAACCCTTTTGTAGAATTCTGGAAAATCTTTATAAATGTAAGAAAAAAATATTAAAAAGAGTTGAATACATTGCGTCAAAAGGAGAAATTGTTCACTATCATTGTCATCTGCGGCAGATATATCAAAAAGCATCGGTGTGGGAAAAGGTTAGTCTGTTGTTTTTTTAAATTCATGATGTGACAATGTTGTTCTCAGTTTGAGGGAAAGCTTTAACCCTTTCCCACATACAACAAATCTGCAGCAGACGACTTTAAAAACATCTAGGCAAAAATGCAGAAAACCAATCAAAAGGTAGGTATTATAACTGAATAAAGGTTGAAAACATTTTGGCAAAAGGAGAAATTGCTCGTTTTGAGCAATTTCTCCTTTTGTCAGAATGTTTTCAAAAGTCGTCTGCTGCAGAGGTGTCAGAAAGCGTCTATATGTGGTATTGGGTTAAGAAGCCCTGTTTTATTTCCGCAGACACTTGATGATTTCTGATGGAGTTATTTCCCATTAATCATGCACAGGCCATTTGACTTGTCCTGAACAAACAACATCAGAAAAAGGCTTTGATAGTGTAGCACCAACCAAAGAATGTAACCAGTCTTTTCCATTTTCATTCAATAATTATACTATAGTTTATAAATTAAAGATTTCCTAAATGTTTTTAAAATTGTCTGCTGCAGATTTGATGTTGTTATGAAATGGTTAATTAACTCTTATTTGCAAACATATCGCAGTGGCCATTTAAGGCTTGATTTTGCGATTACACTCTATCCCTTTCCCACCGACAGACGTTATTTGACGCATCTGCTGAAGAAATTTTTTTGAAAAACATCATAGCAAGAGGAGGAATTGCTCATAATGAGCAATTTCTAGTTTTGCCGCGATGTTTTCAACTTAAGTCATTTAATATACTTTCATTTATAGAGATTTACCATTTTATTTCAAAGTCGTCTGCTGCAGATTAGGGTAAGGGCTATACAACATTCTTCCCAGGCTATTTGCTGCCTTCCCACATAGTTTATGTGATACAAAGGTTGAGCACAATGACATTTGTCCTCATGTAGACGCTCTCTGACGCCTCTGCAGCAGACGGCTTTTTGAAAACATAGTGACAAAAGACGAAATTGCTCAAAGCGAGCAATTTCTTCTTTTGCCACAATGTTTTCCACTTTAAGTCATAGGTTATCCATTCAATTATAGAGATTTTCTATTTTTTGACAAAATATGTTCAAAACCGTCTGCTGCAGAATTGTTGTATGAGGGAAAGGGTTAACAGACTGAACTATGGTAGCAAAGGCGTTTTTGGTGGCCTTTATTTCTGACGAGGCCTTTTTATGAATTTATATTTGCAGACAGTTATCTTTTTTAGATGTTGAATTGTTCAATTTGTTCAAGTATTCTCTAAAGAAATCCTTCATGTTTCGAAAATGGCCATAATTTCAATAATGTAATATATCAATAGCTGAGCCTTTGGAGATTTTAATTTTGAAAAATCAAGCGATTCAAAAATACATATGTTTTAGAGGTTTGAAGTGAGAATGTCAGCAATTCTGATCTTGAGGAAGTATAAAAAAGAGGTATTAAGATAATAAATGGGTTTAAAATCTAGCAATGATTTATCACCAATGCTCATCAAGATTTCACATAATAGTTGTAAACTTCCATTTTATGCTAAGTATTTTTGATGAACCGATATTTGCTGTGCTGTTTGCAAGAAAAGGAGGTCTTTATACCATGTGTGCAGTGAAGACCAACACCAGCAGTTGTGTTGGATCTACACTGTGGGCTTTGATGGCTAACCTCTTCCCACGCAAATCAAGACTACAGCAGATGCCTTTAACCCGTTCCCACATACAGGAAATCAGCCGCAGATGACTCTAAAAATTTGTTCACAAACATAGAGAAAGTCTCTTAATTAAAATGAAAATTTACTTATTGAAAAGAATTGAAAACATTGTGGCAAAAGGAGAAATTGCTCATTTCGAGTGAATATGTCAAAAATGCATGTATTGCTAGTAAGATGCCATGTTGGAGTCATGTCATCTGGTCCGGTTTGTCATTCCTGAAGATGCATTTCAAACTGCTTTTTTATCCATGAAAGGTGCATATTTATTCATTCATTTCAATAGACAGGATGAGTTATGTTGGAAAATTAATGTGAAAATAAGAATTGTTAAGACACAAGAGTCCCTTCATTGATTGCACTTGTTCCAGTTTTCTTATTTGTAAGAATCAGATTAGATTTGTTGTTAGCAAATAATTGATATTACCATAATATAGCGATTTATGGGAAAATAATCAATATTTAACACATTATACTTCTGTAAACCCATAATCTTACATCTTCCACAACCCTTGTCTATCTTGAATAATGCGTTTTTACAAAATTAAAGAGTTTTAACCCTTTCCCTCATACGGTAATTCTGCAGCAGACAACTTTGAACGTATTTTGTCAAAAAATAGAAAATCTCCTTAATTGAATGGACAAAAAGTGGAAAACATTGTGGCAAAAGGAGAAATTGCACGTTTTGTGCAATTTCTTCTTTTGTCACTATGTTTTCAAAAAGCCGTCTGCTGCAGAGGCATCAGAAAGCGTCTATATGAGGGTAAGGGTTAACCCTTTTCCATAATCTACATCAGACCATGAGCTAAAAAAATATTTGTCATTTTTTTTCACAAGTACTCTGCTGCATATGAGCCAAATTGCTTCTTCACATGGTAAAGGGTTTAATTTGTCATGCATGTTATTGTTTATGTGATATGTGCAAAAAGCGACTTTACAGATTATCTATTGTTGAAAAGCTCAAAATATCATTAGAAATCTGTTAATCCGGTCTACTATCTACTTTAAATCATCTGCATCAGACAACTTTTGAAAACATTGTAGCAAAATGAGAAAATGCTCATAATGAGAAAATGTTCCTGTTGTTACAATGTTTTCAACTCTATTCAGTAATGACATTTTCTTTTTTAGTAACATATTTTCCATATGTTGCCTTTTTGCTATCAAAATCTTCTGCTGTATTTGGGGAAGGGTTAACCCTTTCCCTTATTCAACAATTCTGCAGCAGACAACTTTGAACATATTTTGTCAAATAATGGAAAATCTCTATAATTGAATGGATAACCTATGACTTAAAGTGGAAAACATTGTGGCAAAAGGAGAAATTACTCGTTTTGAGCAATTTCTTCTTTTGTCACTATGTTTTCAAAAAGCCGTCTGCTGCAGAGGCGTCAGTAAGTGTCTATATGAGGGAAAGGGTTAAACTTCATTTTGACCATTGAAATTATTATTAGAACTTCCCCATGCATCATGTGCCATATAATAGTATAAAAATGAATTAATCTTTTCTAAATGATGCTTGCATATAAATTATTGAAGAAGAATGGAGTTATCTTTTTAAAAGACATATATCAACTTGATGGACTCTTGTATTTCAAAAATATACTGCCAATGCGTCAAAAATGATCTTCAGGGTTATAAATAGAAAATGTTTGGAGAAGACTGAATAAAAAATTAGTTTCTTGAAAGTTTTCTGACACAGTTAACAGGGCTTATTATTGCAGTAATTATGCTCACGTCATCTTGAAGATATTTATTTCACATCATTTTCTGGATAATAAGCGGCGCCATTTGCTAGTGTGGAGGGGAACAGACCCCGACAGCTTTTATTTTACTTTTATGCCGAGTATATTAGCTTCCCGGCGTGCACTAATCAACATATGCCATGAGCCATGTAAAACTGAAATTATTAACTTCTAAGGGCAGCGTCAAAACAAAAATAGGTCATTTTAATACATTATATTATGCACAGTATTAGATTTGGCGAGAATGCATGTGCATTGTGCACAGTGCTGCCAAATCCATCACTGTTTGCATCTTTATGAAATACAGGACTTGATGAAGATTCTGACAGAAAGCTAGAAGTTCAACCACTTTGGAGCTTGAACATTGGAGAGAGAGGTAAAGAAATGAACCTATTTTGGGTGACGAGTTTCCACTAAAAGCTATAGTTTGAAAATGGGATTAAAAGCCGCGAAATGCAATAATTTTATTGGTTTCAGAGAGGAAGAGGAATTTTAAGTTGTGTCTGCCACCATCAATGCATGTAATAAGAGGTGGACATGTAAGGTACACAGAAACTGTTAAAAATATGAGGTATTTATACCTTGAAATTTAAGGTCCCTAGATAATTAAATGTGAAGAATTCATGTCTCACGATTTTTTGTTGGCTCCTAAGTACAATGTATATGTATATATAAAAGAAACATAGACTTGTGAGGTATTTCATCATGTTCAGTGCTTATTTTAAGCTAGTTTTTTTTATGCAATGTGAATGTACAAATGCATATTATACATGAAAAAGACCTTCTGAGATACTTTGTGAAGTTTTTTTGCATCATAAATAAGCTTTCTTCAAGTTACATAACTGACACATTGAATTATAAGCATTTGAAAAGTGACATTAAAGTTTTTGCTTTTGTATTCCAGCTTTTTCTTTTTTCAAGTAACAGTCCGGTCTATTGAAATATTGTACTTTGTCACAAACTAGCCAACTTTTGTTTATATTATGATGTGCCTACCTGCTCTATTTGATTGGTCTATCATTGGCTGGACTATTCGTCGCCGTGCATTTATAAACCTGAAAATAGACAAAAAAGAACAAAATTTAATAATTCATTGAAATCCATTTTAATTTTTATGCATGTAATAATTCATACAGACCATTTTTATGAACGACCTTTGTAAAATAGTTTAACCCTTTCCCACATACAACGAATCTGCAGCTGATTACTTTGAAGAAAAAAAAGACATAAAATATGAAAGTACATGTCTGTCTAGTTACTGAAATGGTTTTGAAAACATTGTTATCATTTCTCATACTCGGCATTTTCTCTTTTTGCCATAATATTTTAAAAAATCGACAATATGTTTCTGTAATTTGGAATGGGTTAAGTAGTTCACAGTAGATCATTATATTCCGTGTAGCAAAATCCAGCTTTTTGCAAACTGGGCAAAAATGCAGAATTCAAATTTAATTTGCAAAATTCCTTTTTGCCAATCAAACTTTGCAATTAAGGGGAATCCATTACCTTGTAAAAGTAATCAATTGTTTATATAAGAAGCAAAAGAAACATAAAAAAGTGTGATATAAGTATCAGTAATTGCTTTCGCGTGTGCAGAGATAGTTGAGAAAATTAATGTTGTTTACATGTAATGAATACCCTGTAAAACGGAATGAGAATTTAATGTGTATAAATATGATTACCATCATTATGTGGTATTTATTTACATATCTAATGTTTACTCTTTTCCACATGTGAAGACACATTTTTGATGCATCTGCTGCAGATGGAGTTTTTCCTTTTGCCAGAATGGGTTCTGCATCTGCAAGTGGGAAAGGGTTTCACTGATACAAATGTCTTAAGATACATCAACGGCAGACAACTTGGAGACAATGTCTGCTAAAGAGAAGTTGCTTATCAATATTAAATTCTCCATTCCAAGCAATGTTTCAAAATCATAATATATGCAACAATGTATTCAAATTTGGTTTGCCGCAGATGCATCGGAAAGCATCTGTTTGTGGGAAAGAGTTAATTCCAGTAACTAGATGAGTATTGCAACTTTATAATCCAGGCATTATTATGGACAAAATGTCAGAAGGTGAAAAAAAACATCTATCAAATTTGACAGCCCAAACTCATTTGGGTATCATTTGGTCGAGTTATAAAAAATTCCAATTTTTATTTAGAATCAATAGGACTTTCCCATACCCACTTTTGGCTAGTCGTTTTTCGAAGAAAAAAAGGTGGGCTATTGTGATACCCTTGGCATCATCGTCACAAAACTTAAAGCTTGCCTCATAACTCAAAAAACTTTCAACATTTTCAAATGAAACTTTGTACACAAAGTCATGTTCCGAGGAATAATACGCATGTCTTACCAAATCACATAACTCAAAGGAGCGTTGGGCGTTTTCTCCGTGACGCTCTTGTTCTTTTAAGTATTGCACATTTCAAAATGTCTTTAAGTAAAATATAAAAAATCATCCGAAGTATTTTATTTTATTTTCGAACATTTTTTCAAGAAAAACAATCTTGTGCAGAGTGGTCAAAAGTAAAATCTATGAGAATGCATTGGTGTGAACATGGATCGATATTGCCGTCTAGAGTAATTACAATGAGGGAAAAAAACCTATATTGAAAGACATTGTGCAGCTATGTTACATCATTGGCTCACTTTCTGGTGAGTCACTTTTCAATGTTTCCCTGTTAACCCTTTCCCTCATATAGACGCTTTCTGACGCCTGCAGCAGACAGCTTTTTGAAAACATAGCGACAAAAGAAGAAATTGCACAAAACGTGCAATTTCTCCTTTTGCCACAATGTTTTCCACTTTTAGTCATAGGTTATCTATTCAATTATAGAGATTTTCTATTGTTTGACAAAATATGTTCAAAGTCGTCTGCTGCAGAATTATCGTATGAGGGAAAGGGTTAAAATGGGCCCATATTAAATTGATGTGCCTAACCCACTCTCTGATGAAGACTTTTTGAAAACATTTTGGAAAGTGGAAAATATCTATAATATATGTTTCCGTAAGAATTTCTTCTCAGTTTTCAAAATTACACATTTTTTTTCTTTCGAATTTTTTCATAAATATCTCTCGATACTTGGAATTTTGAAGGGTTTAATGAATACATATCAGAGTTAGGGAGAAAAAAACTTTAAAAAAACAAAGCCTCAGTCTCTGTGGGGTAAAACATATTATGAACTGTTGACATGTATGGGTTGATTGGTGGATTGATATGATAAATAATATAGAACTCTGGAAATATCAACAATGTGGTACAGTCATGCTTAAAATTCCTTTCATTTTCTCACAGTTCAAAACATTATTTACTTTTATGCATTGCAGGCCTCATGAATTTGAAACAACAAAAACTGCTTGTTAGCAAACTTGAAATGACATTTCCCTTCTAAATTATTAGTCGCCGGGCAGAAGCCCGCGACTTCTATTTTTAATAGGTTTTCGGAAATCACATGGGAGGGGGGGTTATTATTAGATATTTTTTTTTTTAAATGTCTTGAACATATTACAATTGCGTTTGTTTAAAAACACTAAGTTATGACACATCTAAAATGAAATAAATATTCCGATGTTTTAAGTATGTGCAGTTTCTTTATTTTGACTGGCATTTACGTTTTTGTGTTTTATTTACGAAGACAAAACAGTCCCTATTAGCTAGACTGCGATACTTTATTTTCATAAACTATGTAATCAAAATGCGATAACTACAAACCTTTACGTCGCACAGTCTATAATTTGTTTACATACGCGCACCTGCTTGCGATATCGATATGAAAAATCACGTCGAATTCTCCTTTTAATAGATAAGTATCAACATAAACTGGTAACAGAAACAAAAATAAGAAATAATTTGTGAAAATATGTCTCAAATATAAGCCTGTTTATCGGTCGTGAACGTCGAAACGCCTTTTTCTCAGTTCGTGACCTAGTTTCATATTGCCAAAATGTAAACAAAGCGAAGTAACCGGAAGTAAAATGTA
The DNA here is from genome assembly GCA_031761405.1 of Serripes groenlandicus. NCBI lineage: Eukaryota > Metazoa > Mollusca > Bivalvia > Cardiida > Cardiidae > Serripes > Serripes groenlandicus. The sequence goes on from JASEVX010000001.1 coordinate 68,271,080, forward strand.
AACTTAGAAAAGTGACTTGGTTATGCAGACAAAAAATGTCGCACGACAAATTGATTTTTCTTAAACGTCACGAAACGAGTGCATGGGTCGAATGTAGGAGAAAGAAAGATAATATAGAAATGCTTTTCTCTCTCGAATGCAGTGGAATAAAACATGCACTAAAGCTTTGCCTGATTTTTTATTCACTTTCTTCGATGTCTGACACTACGACTCGATGAAGCCTGACACGAGGGTAAATATTTCGAAAGAATGCTCAAACACCTTATTACAGATAGATAGCTAATATTACACACTTAAATGATTAAATATATGTGATATTAAATGTTGAAACAAATTAAGAGAAGAACAAACTCTGATAAACAATAGATTTAGAAATAAAGAAAATCTGCTCTTTCACACCCAATTAATTTCATACTTGCCACATATATTGTATGCATCAACGATTTAGATAAACAATTTAGCTGATATATTGTTACAAGTGTGGTCTACTTGTGAAATAATTAGTATTAAAAAGGTTTTCATTGTTGCTTCAGACATGGAAAGGGTTTAATAGCTTTTTATTGCATGTAGATTTAAATCCCAAAATGTATTAATTTGTTGTTGTTTTTGACAAATACAAAACATCCAAAATCCTGACCAAAAGAAATCCTGAAATTTGTAGATCTATGTGGAATTTCAAAAATCCTGGAATTAGTCCTTATGAAAACATTATGTGTATGTTTAGACTAATGAAAGTCAAGAATACATGTGTGTTAAAAAATAAATCAATGCAGTCTTTTCCGGCGACATTGATGCCTTGCATCAACTTTCTCTTGTATTTCTTTTTAACTGGCAAAATGTTAAGGCTTTGCAATTACAGGAAATCTACCATAGCATAAAGTTATTCAGATACCTTGAACAGAAGTACAACTTTTTCGTCAGTTTTCATCAACTTAACCCTTTCCCACATACAACAAATCTACAGCAGACGACTTTCAACACATCTTGGCTAAATATGGAAAATCTCAGTAAATGAGAGTATAATGAATGGAAAAAGGTTGAAACAGTGTGGCAAAAGGAACTATTTCTACTTTTGTCACAATATTTTTGGAAGCCGTCTGCTGCAGAGGCGTCAGAAAGCGTTTATATGTGGAATTGGGTTAACCCTTTTCCACTCGTAGATGCCTCAGTAGCAGATGACTTTTGAAACTAATGTTACAAATGGAGAAACTTTTCTCAAATTGAGGATTTTCCCTGTCTTAGTAACTGCAAAATTAGAGGTTTTATATATTTGTTCCTTAGATGTATGTTTGCAAAATCTTCTACTGCAGATTTATTTTATATAGGAAAGTGTAAAGCGTATTTTGGTTTTCACTAGAATTGAAGACAATGTCTAACAGTCAAAATCGGCACAAATACTGGTTGTGTATCCAGAAAAGCAGACATCGAGCGTGATTAATATAAGCTTAAAGCTTTTTTCGCTATCGATGTAAAATAAATAAGTTTAAACTAGCAGTCAAACAGTGAAAATGATTCGAAATGTCTAAAGTCGGTGTTTGTCAATGGATGGTTTTAATTTTAGGTGGAAGATGTCAGTAAAATAACAAGTTGGATACCCCTCCTACTCCAAAATGGTGGATATCTGGTGATGGGATCTTGAGGTCTGGGAGAGACAGGCAGGAATCGGAAAGAATCAGGTAATTTCTATGAGTTGCAGGGATATAATGTCAGAAGTGACAAGCTCAATTATTTTGTTCATAATTTGTGTCCATGTACCTGGCTGATTAGTGGAATGTAAGGAGGCGTCACTATAGTAACGTTTCTCCATTATTTACCTATCTTGATTTTGTTTTGTCAGTTGTTACCCCCATGATCTAATTTTGTTATGCTCAAGAGATTTGCGGCTGTCTTTGTTTTCCGGAAAAGTGGTGGAATGATGGGTCTAGTGGTCCTATGGGGTTTATCTATACCTACTTTTTGCTTTGATTATGGTTGATATACTACTGAAATATCATCACTGTTACTGGTCCAACTGTACTGATGTTCCATGATACAATGGACATATTGAGACTCATCTATAGAAGACAATTTTGGAGCAGTGTGGGATTAAGAATGATACTTATAAAGAGGAAGTTCTCCTTTCCCATATTGTGTTCCTATCTATATATATAAAAAACTGAACTTTAATATTTTTCAAGAGTTTTACATACAGTCCAACCTGTGTTTAAAGACCACTAATGGGAAGGAACCAATCTGGTCTTTGTTTACATTGTGGGCTTTAATAACAGGGTCATTTATGCAGAAAATGAGTAATTGATAATCAAATGTGGTCGCTATAGACAGGGAATTGCTAAACAAACATGGTCTTAAGCACAAGTTGGACTGTATTTACACATTTAGTTACAGTGCTTTTCCATTTTTGAAGGATGCTACTTAGTCCTTGTCAGGTAAAAGTAATTGTTGATTTTTATGAATGATGTCCTGATGCAATGTTACCCTTTCTTACATGCATATGCTTTCTGCTGCCTCTACAGCAAATGTCTTCTGACGCTAGGTTTTCAACTTTATTCAACAAAGGTGCTTTCATTCATTCCATATCTTTGACAAAATGTATTCAAAGTCACCTACTGCAGATATGGTGTATGTGGGAAAGGGGTAATTAAAGAAAGGAAAATTATGTTTTAATTCCATCTTGTTTTGAGATGTTTACGGTAACACAAAGTCATTTGGAACAAGATGGTATAATATCTCGGACACAATGAGCAAATACATTGTGACAAAAGGAGAAATTGAATATTATGAGCATGTCTACTTTTGCCAGGATGTTTTCAAAAGTTGTCCTCTGCAGATACACCAAATTGCTTCTACCAGTGTGAAAGTTCTAGGAAAATGCACAGTATAGACTTTCAGCACCTGAATCTACATTTCTATTTCCAACCGAAAATAAATTTATCTCAATGGCAGATCATGATGGATATTAATATTTTTCGTGAGCTCAAATTGTGGGTGTTCCAGAGATCGCACGCAGGGCTCTTAACCCTTTCCCTCATACAACAAATCTGCAGCAGATGACTGAAAACATCTAGGCAAAAACATGGAAAATCCCCCATTAATGAAGGTATAATTACTGTAAAAAAGATGAAAACATTGTGGCAAAAGGAGACATTGCACGTTTTTGAAAGTTGAGGGTTTGAAGAAATAACTTGTATAAAGAGGCTTTAAGTTTCATAAATTCATTATATAATTAATCCAATAATTCCCATTTCATTTGTAATTTAACAAAATGATTATTCAATTATTAGTTATCAGTGCATATATACGAAAATCACCCAATACATGTGGTGGCTTGGTGACTGAACTTAGGTTTAACCCTTTCCCTCATATAGACGCTTTCTGACGCCTCTGCAGCAGACGGCTTTTGAAAACAATTTCTCCTTTTGTCACAATGTTTTCCACTTTTAGTCATAGGTTATCCATTCAATTATAGACATTTTCCATTATTTGACAAAATATGTTCAAAGTCGTCTGCTGCATAATTGTCGTATGAGGGAAAGGGTTAACCATTTCCCCCTTGCAGATGTATTTGGACTTGTCTAAATTTTCAAGAACTTTCTTTCTTTGACTGCAACGTTTTTCAATTTTATTCAATTATTAATACCTTCATTTCCAGAGATTTTTCATAATTTTGCCAAGATGCTTTCAAAGTCGTCTGCTGCAGATTTTGTTGTTTGTGGGAAAGGAATAATAATGTTACTTACAGTGATTATAAAAGATGCCTTCAGTTTTATTCAGACATTAAGGGTTCTATAGGTTTATCTAACAGAAAAGTTATTCATATAATTTTCGCTGTTTGATACTCCATAGACATCAGTGTGTGTGAATTATGTTTTGCCTGCCAGATTTCTTTTATTGTTTGTTTTTATTTTCAATGTGAAAACTTAAATGCTATATCTAAATCAATTAGAATATCTTAGCAGATACCAAGGACATTACCCTTCTCATAATTTTAGTAAATTTTGGAAAACATTGAAGCCTGTAGGGAAATTGCTCATAATGGACAATTTCTCCACTGGCCACAATGTTTTCGTATCTGTTCAATAACTAAACTTTCATTTAAAGTGAATTTCCATATTTCTGCAGATTTGTTGTATGTGGGAAAGGGTAAAACAAGTTCCAAGATTTTCACATGGAGGTTTTTTTCTTTTACTTAAATCCAACTGGTGTTTAATCTGTAAATTTGAAACTTGTGTTTCGTTTAGCGGCAATATAAATGTTATTTCGGAGTTTTCCATGATACAATCTTTGAGGGTCTTGGCCAAATTACCCCCTCTATTGGCATGAGCGGAATACAGATATACTGGAGATAAAACTGCCTGAAATTTACCACACAACTTTTTTATCTGTTCTGCAAAATATATCCTACAGAATGGTTTCATTTTCAAGCGTTGATTCTTCATGGCACAGTGTTCATTAGTTAACCCTTTCCCACAAATCTGCAGCAGATGACTTTGAAACTATTAAGACAGAAATCTAAAATATCTGTGTAAATGAAAATAGAATTGATGCAAGAAAGTGAAAACATTGTAGCAAAAAGGAGAAGTTACTGATTATGAGCAATTTCTCCTTTTGTCACAATGTTTTCAAAATTTGTCTGCAGCAGAGGCGTCAGAAAGGGTATGTATGTGGGAAAGGGTTATACCCATTTTCTTGATAGGAATGACTTTCGACACTTCAGCATCAGATGAATTTGAGACCATAATTGGAAAGTAGAAATTATACACCCTTCCCCACATACAACAAATCTGCAACGGACGACTTGGAAAACATATCCACATGATTTAGAAAAATCTCTATGAAGGGAAGTATAATTATTAAATTGATTTGAAAATATTGTTGCAAATGGAGGAATTGCTCATGATGAGCAATTCATCCATTTGCCACAATGTTTTCAAAAGTTGTTGGCTGCAGAAGCATCAGAAAGCAACTGTATGAGGGTAAGGGTTAAAACAAAATCATTTTTAACTCCATTTCATTTTCACCTAGTAGGTAACTTTTTGTCCATAGAGATAGTTAAGCCTTTAGCTGTTTACCTGATAGGATATGTTTTAAGTCATCTGCTAAAATTGGTCTTAATGAAAAAGAAAACAACAGCCTTCAGTAAATTAGATGGAAAATTGTGTAAAAAGCAGAAGTTGGTCTCCTGTTGAACAATTTCTCCTTTTCCATAATATTTTCCATAGTTGTTAGTTGCAAAGGCGTCTGCATCAGGGAATGGGTTAAACAATGTAGTATGGCATTTCTATTTTTGGGGTTATTTTATGATAAGCCCGGCAATATCTGCCAGGCTTCCATGAAACAAAACAGTTCCATCAGTTTTGCGCCAATCTGATCCGAAAATGCATTATCACCGTAAAAAATCGACATCTAGATAAGGTTGACTTGGAATAGAGTTGTGAACCACCTTTTTTTTGTGTAGGGGAAAACTGGTGAACCCTTTCCCATGTTACAACCAATATGCAGCAGAAGAATTAGCAAAAATTTAGTCAAAAATATGGAAGAACAATTATTGAAGAAAAATTGAAAACATTGTGGTAAAAGGAGAAATTGCGTCAAAAAGGGAATTCAAATGAATGTGAGATACTACATAAGGTTTGTTTAACACTACACTCTAGTTGATGAATTTGCAGCAGAGGATTTCTTAAAATATTGTGGCTATAAAGGAGAAATTGCTCAGTATTTTTTCAGTATTTCAGCTAGATGAGTTCAAAAGTCTTGGCATATTTGCTGTTTGTGGGTAAGGGTTAAAGAATTTTAGACTTAAGTTGAAAACAATGTAGACAGAGATTAAATACTACAATGTACTATTAATTCCTTAGCGCAGTACCAATGAGCAATGGTTTTAACCCTTTCCCACATACAACGAATCTGCAGCAGACGATTTTGAACACTTCGTGAAAAAAGCCTGAAAAATATCCATAAAAGATGACTTAATTGTTAAATAAAGTTGAAAACATTGTGGCCACAGGAGAAATTGCTCATCATGAGTAATTTCACCTTTGGCCACAATGTTTTCAAAAATCGTCTGCTGCTATTGTGTCAACATGCGTCTGCAGGTGAGAAAGGGTTAATGTACATGCTGCAATGCATCTTTCAGTTTTTAGAAAAAGTTGATTTCTTTTTTGGTGATTCCGTATATTTTCTATAGCAGTGGACAAACTGTCAGGCTGATTCTGGGATGATTAATTGCTGGGCCTGTAATCCCGGCGCCTCCATTCTCTGTGCACTGTGGTTCCAATAATAGGACTGCAGATATCCTTCTGATTTTGTCAGTTAACCCTTTCCCTCATATAGACACATTCTGACGACTCTGCAGCAGACGGCTTTTTGAAAACATAGTGACGAAAGAAGAAATTGCTCAAAACAAGCGATTTCTCCTTTTGCCACAATATTCTCCACTTTTAGTCATGAGTTATCCATTCAATTATAGAGATTTTCTATGCTTTGACAAAATATGTTCAAACTTGTCTGCTGCAGAATTGCCGTATGTGGGAAAGGGTTAACTCTTTCCCACATATAATATAATTGCAGCAGATGACATTGAAAGCATATAGGCAGAAATATGTAAAATCTCTTTAAATTAAAGTATACATTTTTAATAGAGTTGAACAATTGTAAGAATTGTAGAAATTTCTCATTGTAGGAATTTCTCTTTTTTCTCACAAGGATTTTGAAAGTTATTTGCTGTGAAAGCAACAAATGTTGTCAGTATCGGAGAAAAGGGTGATTTCGTCTTCTACTGATGAACATTTTTAACACATTGAAATTAGTTTTCTTCTATTACCAACCTTTACAAATAACTCTAAATCGAATTGTTTGCAGATATGGAAGAAAAAAAATCATTTTTTTTTAAAACCACGTCCCTGATTTGTATAGTTGTATACTTTATTATATATATAGCAAAAGCATAACAACTGACAAAGAGGAATTTCAGTTTTAATAAAATGTTATAAGCAATGATGAATAAGGAGTGTGAGAGAGGCAAACAGGAATGATCCTGAGCAGATTTTATATAAGCTCAGGCTAATCTGGAACTTTATTTGGGGCGATGTCTTTGGGATAGGGTTTAACTCATTTGTCAATTCGGAAGAGTCTTTCGCATATACAACATATCTAAAGCAGATGAATTTGGAAATATGTAGGCCAAAATATCGAAAATCTCTATAAATGATTTATTGAATAGATTAGAAAACATTGCGACAAAAGTCATCTGTCTATGAGAAACTCAAAAAGGGTGTAAAATACCAAGATCATCAATTAAATTATTGACTTCACATTGCTCTAAATATGGTTTCAGTTTCTATGGTAAAATGTGTTAAAAATAGACTGACAATATCCTGACACAAGGAATGTGTCAGGGACATAATTTGATGACACTTCTCAAGTCATCCAACTGACCATTGCGGGGGACAAATTGCTGCTTCACACTCATTAATACTGACCACTTGGCTTGAAATTTGGACATGAAGTGACATCTCCAAAATTCTGAGTTCCTGGAAACTAATGGTCCACATATCCACCGTGCTTGTGGTAGAAAGAGTTACAATATAAGTGCACAATAGTTGTATCCATGTAGTTTATAACATTTTATAACAGTTAGAATTGCTTTAATGCAATAGCCTAATTCAAAACAGGGGCATTTAAATTCATTTGATAATTAGTTATACCTATTTCCTAAAAAGCTGTTTTCCTTTTAAGATATTTTAAGACTTGTCTGCTCTGAAATGGTCCAGGGAAAAATATGAAAGCATTTTTTTAATGGAAAATTTAAAATATTGTTGGAAAATTTCTCCTTTTATGACAATGTTTTTAACTATATTCAATAATTAAAGTCTAATTAAGAGAGAGTTGCCATATATTTGGCTAAATGTTTCCAAAGTCATCTGCTACAGAGACGATTTTGAAAACATAACTGAAATATGGAAAAATGAAAAGAATAGAGTTGAAAACATTGCAACAAGATGGGAAATAGCTCATGAGTAATTTCTCCTTTTGCCACAATGTTTTCAAAAGTATTCTTTTACAGATACATCAGAAAGTGTCTATATGTGGGACAGGTTTAAAGCCCCAGGAGCATATAAGTTAAAATGTTACAATACATGTATCTTGACAGTTGAAAGTGTTGGTACTGTGGAACTAGATGTGAAGTTGACACATTTTCACCCATCGGCCCAGTGTAAAATTGGATTCTAATCACCAAGTAAGGCTGTTACTTCAGATGTCTACAAGTAATTGCTATTTGACCCTACAGGATAATTGTACCATTATCTCTGGGAACTGTATTTATCTCCCTTGGTTAATTGTGGCATTAATTGTTAAATGTACCTATTATCTCCCTTTGCATATTATCAGGAATATCCCTTTTCTTAATACATTAATACATTAAGACCATTGTGTAAGTAAGCAACATTTTCTTTAAAACATTAAGGGGAAAAGAGGATTCCTTTCAGTCAGTAGTTTCCTGGTTTTAACTATGTTGAACAAAATCATATTGTCATAATTTTTAAACCCTTGCAGATGTATTTAAACGTGTTTCAAGCAGAACATATTTTAAAAATCATAGGAAACGGACAAATAGCGCAAAATGCACTATCCCTCCTTTTCCCCATAATGTTTTCTACTCTATTTTGATGTTGTACAAGCATAATAATAGAGAGATTTCCACAATGTCTTGTTAAAACAGATGTTTCAAAAGTAGCCTGATAGAGTTCCTTCTATGTGGTAAATTTATTCCAGGGATTGTTTTCTCTTTTAGAAATGATAGATTTAATAACAGGACGAGTGACTGCAATTCCTGAAAATGTTGAGTTTTGCCTGATACAGAGTTGTCGCTAGAATTGACAATCTTGTAACCTACTGGTGTCTACAGCATAAAAAGGTAAGCTAAAACCGTATAATCTACCTGCTTTGATAGTAGAGGCATCTGATCTAACTACCTACCTTATCATGATGTTTTATTTGAAAACATTGTGTCAAAAGGAGGGTCATAATGTACAATTACTGTGTTTGCCATCATGGCTCTTACTATTCAATAAATTTAACTTTCAATCAAAGTAAACACTTTCCATCATACAACAATGCTGTAGCCGACAACTACTTAACATAAATATGGAAAATCTCTATGAATGAATGAATAACTATTGGATTGAGTTAACCCTTTCCCTCATATAGACGCTTTCTGACGCCTTTGCAGCAGACAGCTTTTTGAAAACATAGTGACAAAAGAATAAATTGCACAAAACGTGCAATTTCTCCTTTTGCCACAATGTTTTCCTTTTTTTGTCATAGGTTATCCATTCAATTGTGGAGATTTTCTATGTTTTGACAAAATACGTTCGAAGTCGTCTGCTGCAGAATTGTCGTATGAGGGAAAGGGTTAAAAGCATTAGGGCAAAGGAGAAATTGCTTATTATGAGGAATTTCTCTTTTTGTCACAATGTTCTCTCAAGTTGTCTGCTACAGAGGTGTCAGAAAGTGTCTGTCTATGGGAAAGTGTTTAAGGCTGACTTTAATTTTAATCATCAACACATTGCAAAGGACTTGTTGTGAACACGGATCTGTTTGTCAGTGTCACCTATTAATGAAGCACTGCAATACAGGATCTTTATGTTCCATCAAGGGCCCCATTACAATCTGCCATCATCAATCAATGCTATCAGCAGAGAAATTTGGTATTTGTCAATTAATTTTAATTAATTTTGAACACTTGATATCTGATAGCTTCATCATCAAGGTCATAAATACATGGAATGATAATCAATAGGATGATGTAAAGTCTTGTATGTAGCTTTTAGGACTCGGGTTTTTATGGTATTTTTAAATGCATTTCATGCAAATATCTAACCCTTTTTCCACATACAACAAGGTGATGGCTGTTGATTTTGAAAACATCTGATCAAAACTACATTAAGTCGTTTAATTATTGAATAAAGTTGAAAACATTGTGGCAAAGGAGAAATTGCTCGTTTTGAGCAATTTCTTCTTTTGTCGCTATGTTTTCAAAAAGCCGTCTGCTGCAGAGGCGTCAAAAAGCGTCTATATGAGTGAAATGGTTAACATAGTGCCAATACTATGATCCAAAAAAAATAGTATGTTTATCATGACATTTTTATATGATGCGAATAATTTCTATCTTTCTGATTGGTTGTGATTTATACCTTCTGATTCCTTGACATTCTTATCTACTCGGAGCCAACTGATTCTGTAAATATCACCCTTGCCTAACATCAAAATACACTTACCACTCACCTGGCTCCTAAAGATTGCCTGGAGAGGCGTTTTTTCAAATACCAAGGAGAAAAATATAAAAATGTCAGATTCTGAGTTTTGTTGCTTTTAACATGTTTATGTTTTGTGATTGACTTTTTGACGAGCAAACGCAGAAGATGTTGTGCAAAATTAGCAGTTTGTGTCTAAAATAAAAGTCAGAAGATACTGGTAATATCAAATTTAGTCGGCTCTTTTATAAGATTTAAAAGCAATTTAGATATACTGTGATTTCAAAATATTGACATTGATAAATTGTTCAGTTCTGTTTTACAGAATTGTTCACATAATAAAGAATGTTTTAAGAATAATAGTTTGAAGAAAACCTATTTATCATGGAATGTCATCGATCATTTAATTAAGCAAAATTTGTACATTTCAGTATTTTCTGTTACACCCATTTTCTCATTGAATCAATTTTTAATGACTTTACATGTGACTATACTTTGACTGCTGGATTGTGTGTAGCCAGTCCCACCAGTATAGAGGCAGGCCAGCAGGCGCATCTGTGCCATCTGTCCAGGCTCTATATTGTTGGCTGCTCAACTCAATAATTTTATCTTGATATTCCTTAAATTGACTATGAACTTTTCCAAATGCAAAGCTTGCCAAGTTCATCTTAGAAATTTAGCATTGAAAGAATTGAAAAAATATTAAAAGAAAAATGCAAGATGCGACTCCCACATTTACACTGTCATTTTTCTAAATATTTATTTTCAAATTCTTTCGGAATGAATCTATAAACTAAACATGAGGCATTGGGGTAGTTTTAAAGCCAAGAATGAGTCATAATTATTATAGGTTATCACAGAACATTTAATCATCAACACTAAGTCTGTTTTTCCTTTCGTGTATCTATACCCTTCAACAGTTCTCGCCGTTTTATCACCAGTTTTATCACCATTTGAACCATAAATTCCTCTTTTCACAATTATCAGACTAGCAGATAAGGAAAGTTGAATGGTACCTTCTTACTTTATTTCAACTGTTCACCTGATATAATACTTCTGGTCATCTGCTTAGACAACAATCTGACTGTCTCCACAGTGAAGTGGTTAGTCTCGGGGCCCCCGTCTTGGGAGCAGGAGACCATAGTTGATCCCTGGTAGGGCCGTACTAAACACTTTAACTCCTTCCCACTTGTAGACGCATCTGCAGCAGACGAGTTTTCAAAAAATGTCAACGAAAGAAGAAATTGCTCATAATGAGCAATTTCTACTTTTGTCACAATATTTTAAACTCCATTCAATAATGTTGCCTAGATGTTTTGAAAGTCGTCTGCTGCAGAATATCTGTAGGTGGGAAAGGGCTAAAACTAGTAGTAATGGCTTCCCTCCCTGGGGCTCAGGGGTGCAGAGATAGTATTACTACTAATACATTGTTGTCAGGATAAGTAATACAAGTAGCACTGGTATTATTTACACAGGAAACACCAATATAACTGAAATATTGTTGAAAGTGGTGTATGCACAATTCAAACCAAAGAAAAAAGCGATGAAAGTTAGAGATGAAAAAATACAATAATGATTAAAAGTTGTAGATATTATAATGATCTTTTCCTTATGCAGACACATTTTGAAAACAATGTGGCAATAGGAAAAATTGCTCATAATGATTTCTGATTTTAATCCAGTACATGACGGTGCCTACATGTGGGAAAGGGTTAACACTTTCACTCATACATCAAATCTGCAGCAGATGACTACTCAAAATTATGGAAAATGTGGCAAAAGGAGAAATTGCTCATCATGAGCAATTTCCCCTCTTGTCCTGATTTTTTCAAAATTCATCTGTATGTGGGAAAGGGTTAAGATAGTATAAGTATATACTGGAATTTCATCGCTTTTCCTATGACAAGTGCTGTTCCAAGGCAATGCCTCCATGCTTCACATAGTTTTACTATCTTTTCCCTAATCTCCTTTAGTTAATGGGTTTTCTACTAAAATTCTGATGATTTTGGCATCTCTTCCACACTTTCTTTTTTTGTCTTGTGGTGCTTTATGTGATTATCCGTAATTTAAGACTTGCATTTTAATTGAAATGAGTGCTATATCAAATGTGCTTGTTATTTTTTTTAATCTAATATGTATTTTTCATGGGTATTATAATGTTTAATTGTAATAATCTATTTTATATGTTGTCTTCTAAAAATAAACAAGAATGTAGTGAAATTTACGATCAGGACAATTACGAAAGTACAACTTTAACCGTCACCATAGGAATTTCCTCATAGATCATACAATAATCCCTCCTGCAGATGTGTTTGGACACATGTGACGGCTGCAGCAGACAACATTTACAACCATAGTAGCAAAAGTAAAATTGCTCATCCTTTTGCCGTAATGTTTTTAACTCTACCCCTTTCCCACATACTACACATCTGCAGCAGACGACTTTGAAAACATCTAGGAAAAATTTGGGAACAATTTCTATCAGGGAAAGTTTAATTATTGAAAAGAGTTGAAAACATTGTGTCAAAAGAAGAAATTGCTCATTTTGAGCAATTTCTACTTTTGTCACAATGTTGTCAAAAGTTGTCTGCTGCAGAGGTGTCAGAAAGCATCTGTATGTGGTAATGGGTTAATAATATTACTTTCATGCATAAAATCGCATTTTTACCTCGAGGTTTTTTAAGTCATCTGCTGCAGATTTGTTTTATGTTTGAATTTCAGCGTTGAACGGCATTATTTGACTTGACCATTAGGTTTCGATAAAAATGAGAATTTAGATGTCATAAGAAGCGTTTTACTTTTTAAAAAAATTCAAGAATTAATGGCTACATGGCAAAAGTTAAAAAAAAAATATTGTGCATTATTGTAACATTTCAGAAGCATGGAAAAGAGTTGAATGCACAGGAAATTGGAGCAAAGAAAACATTAATTTTCCATTAACTTTTGTCACAAAATGCAACATTGTTTGTGAATATAAGGCTTATCATAAATCAGAGACAACCATTCACCAACCATTGTCAAAATATCAATCTAATTCTAAAGTTAGACTAGCTTTCTGACTTGCCTAACTCTTTCCCGCATGCAACAAATCTGCAGCAGACGACTTTGAAAACATCTTTGAAAAGATATGTAAAATCTCTCTTTAGTGAAGTAGTATGATTATTAACCCTTTCCCTCATATGACAATTCTGCAGCAGACGACTTTGAAAACATCTTTGAAAAGATATGGAAAATCTCTCTTTAGTGAAGTAGTATGATTATTAACCCTTTCCCTCATATGACAATTCTGCAGCAGATGACTTTGAACATATAATTGAATTGATAGCCTATGACTAAAAGTTGAAAACATTGTTGCAAAAGGAGAAATTTCTTCTTTTGTCACAATGTTTTCAAAAGTCGTCTGCTGCAGAGGCGTCAGAAAGTGTCTATATGTGGGAAAGGGTTAAAGAAGCTCACATGTTATGTGTAAATGGAATACTATATGAGGAAAGTCTCTTAGAAAAGAGATAAGGCATAAATAGGTTAGATAGAGCTGTAGTTGTCAAATTTTCCCTCATTTTCCTCATTTTCTGTAAATCCATTTCCTCTGTTTATTTGGGAGTATGTACGGGCCATTATTGACAGAATAATCCAATGGTTTCAAAATGTCCTATATTTACAAGAAAATCATGATCATTTATAGGACCGATGATGTTCTTAGACATGCAAACATTCTCATATTCCCAGGCAATCTTCTCCTTGCCGCATTGATTGTTAAATAGACGGAAAAGAAATATAGATCACTAAGAACGCATCTTCCGTCATATGCTGGTCCCTAAATAGGCTGTGTCTTCGCCTAAAACACATAAAAACCTCTATTATAAGCATTAATGTCAGGAATTGTTGAGCTTTCTAACATATTTACAGATAAATTGTTAGGAGGATTTGTTCAACATCTTTACATTTGTTTAGGAAAATTACAAAACAGACTGGCTTGAAGAATTTAGGAATGTCAATTTGGTGCCTGTAGATGACATATTATTTCTTAACTTTGTTTGTTATCACTTTTCCTTAACCTTTTCCCACTTATAACAAATCTGCAGACTTTGAAAACAAAAACCTGAAATATCTCTGTAAAAGATAGCTTTATTGTTAAATAAAGTTGAAAACATTGTGGCCAAAGGAAAAATTGCTCATAGTGCTTAAATGTTTTGAAAGTCGTCTGCTGCAGATTTGTTGTATGTGGAAAGGGATAAAGAACACTTTTGAGTTTGAGACAAAAACCAAACAACAGATACTTCCTAAGCTGTTCTGGAGTGAAACAAAATTGTGTCAAATAGAAATTGCTCTGAATGTGCAACTTCTCCTTTTGTCACAATGTTTTCAACTTGATTCAATAGTCATATTTTCATTTGTGGAGATTTTATATGTCTTTGCCTAGACATTATTAAAGCTTTCTTGAATGTTGAAATGGGTTAAGAAACATCATATTACCATGTCCCATCTTTTAAAACAAGAAAACCCCACTAAAATGGTATTCCCAGAAAAATATCTTCCATTATCCATTGACCATTACTTCAAGAAATCAGGAGTCCCCTGATGGTATAGAAAACTACCACCATCAACACGTAGTACTTCTCGACATGTGTCCAATGACATTTTTTCCTGATATTACTTACGCTCTATTTACACCAAAATCTACGGAAATGAGCACCCTGAGATTTCAAAGCAGCATTATGACAACACGGTCTCTGAGACTAATGTGTCCATAATTAATCAAGTATTTTATAGAAGTTGAAAGCAAAGACATTAAGACAAAAATGTAATGTAGAAAGCTAACTGTCCGTTCTCCCAGATGACCCTGTGCTCAATGTCTATTAGCAGCTTGTGATTCTTTGGTTTATTTCTAACCCTTATGTGGAATGATACATATTATTGGTTCTCCCACATTTTGATACATGTGCAGCAGACAATCTTTGAAAACATTGTGGTAAATTGAGAAATTGCTCTTAATGGCCTTGTTTTCATTGTCTATAAGTGGTTTTTGATTCATTCGTTTTGAGCAATTTCTTCTTTTGTTGACATGTTTTCAAAAAGCCGTCTGCTGCTGAGGTGTCAGAAAGCGTCTATATGAGGGGAAGGGATATTACTATGTTGATGAGCAGAGCGGAAATTCACAAATTTCTGAGCTGTCTTACAAATAGTTTCGAAATATTTTTTCTGGGAAGCATTACTGTAAATGGGTGTATGATTGGCTGGGCTCTAGGTTCTGCGGAGATAACCGTTTTTCAGCTTAAATGTCCTAACAAACGACTTCATCATCAGATAGGTGGTAAAGATACCAGAAGACGAATCACTGTGTTAATAGCTTGTATGCAAATGGGGGGAAAGATGGCTGCTGGTAGATATGCAGGGCCTTCTGGCTTTCTGGTTTTTGCAAGCACACTTTGTGAACCATACATTGGGGTTTTCATGGTCATGCCACGATGTGTCAACACTGAACTGGGTCACTGATTTTTCGTTACATTTTTTGTGAAGAAACAGACATGTTTTGGTTGAATTAAACCGTTTTCATTACATGCTGTCGCAAATTAAGCAATTTTTATCTGTTTCTCTCTCTCATTTTATCTAAGAATTGTTTAACCCTTAACCCTTTCCCTCATACGACAATTCTGCAGCAGACGACTTTGAACGTATTTTGTCTAAACATAGAAAATCTCCATAATTGAATGGATAACCTATGTCAAAAAGTGGAAAACATTGTGGCAAAAGGAGAAATTGCAAGTTTTGTGCAATTTCTTTTGTCACTATGTTTTCAAAAAGCCGTCTGCTGCAGAGGCGTCAGAAAGCGTCTATATGAGGGAAAGGGTTAACCTGATATAACCAATATTGACAACTTTGACTGTGAAGTACGGGAGAATCTTCAACCTTTTTTACCTGATATGATGTTTTAACCCTTTCCCGCATATAACACACCTACTGCAGATGACTATGAGGTAACAGATATTGAACATTTCTATAAATTCAAATGCAATAATTGAAAAAAGTTGAAAACATTGTTATGAAATAAATAATTATTTGAGCAATTGATCTTTAAGCTAAATCATTTTCAAAAGTCATCTGATACAGATGTAATTACATGTGGGAAAGGGTTACCAGAATAACCATCTGCTCTTAAAACATCTAAATATAATTTAATAACAATTTTGGAAGAATGATTGCATACAGAGTTAAAAACATTGTGAACAAATGAGATATTGCTAATTTTGAACAGAATGTTGGTATGCAATACTGGGCCAAAATGTAAAAACAGGTGCGGGATGTATAGTCATGATAATGATAAATTATTACCTATTAAAATACAAGGAAACAAATAGGGGGCACATACTCCAAGGATTCCTTGCACAAGAGTGGTAACTGCCTCTCGTTACAAGATGTAGTAAATGCCATTTACCGGCGAGACATCTATTTAGTGCTTCTGTTCAACATAACAGGACTTTGTACCTGATTTGCATATTAAATTTGTAAAAATGGCTTTATTGTTCTCAGGCCAGACATGTTTATAATTTATATTCATTGTCAAGTCTTCATTAGATATATAAAGAAAAATTTACTGTCTAAAAGTTTGCCAGACAGAAATGAATTATGATTTCTTCTAACCCTTGGACTGCTGGAACGCGTTTCATGAGGCCTGCGCATCACCAGTATGGGAGCCAGCCTGAGGCTCATTACTTACTGTTGGCTGTTTAGTGTTTAACTCTCCAGTTTATCTTTATTTTCCTAGAATTAGCTATGAACTCGTTCAAATGCAACAAGTCCGTTTGAAGAAATCAGCATTGAAATGGCTTAGGAATATTTAGAACAGATAATTCTTTTTCATCATTGCATTTACCTTTCCCACATATAGACAATTTCTGACGGCTCTGCTGCAGATGACTTTTGAAAACATTGTGGCAAAAGGAGAAATTTCTCCTTTTACCCCATTGTTTTCAACTCTTAATCAATAATCATACTATCATTAATTTTATAGATGTTTTCTATACTTTGGACTTGGATCCTTTTAAAGTCGTCTCCTGCAGATTTGTTGTATGTGGGAAAGGTTTAAACAGGGCCTGTGGGGAAAGACCTTAAGAAATTGATTTCAAAACATTTCATTTATTTGGAAAACTACTTCTTAGAACATTGGAAAACTATATTTGCATTTTTTTGCTTGCAGAACATATTCCACAACTATACATGTGCAGAATAGTTGCTGTATAAGAAATGGCAAACATTTATCAAACGGATGAAATATATTCTGCATTTGCTTCATTTTCTTTGGGCAGTAGCTGTTCATTTCAGCCATTATTCATCAATGTGTAAAATGATTAGCAGTTTCTGCTTATTGTGTTGGCTGCCTTGACAGGATGACATTTCAGCTCAATTATGTTTTCCGTCTGTCTGTGTCTGTTTTGACGTATTTGCCGATGATGACATTTGAAAACACTGTGGCAAAAGGAGAAATTGCATCTATATTAAGGAAATAGTAAATTTTGTCTTTCTTAACTTAATGTTCTTAAAAAATGTCATTTATTTAACATTTCTATAGAAATACATAGCTTTATGTACATTTAAGACTTCATTCTTCTTTCATTATTCCATAAAGAGTAATTATGTAGTGGCGAAAAAAGGAGAAATTACCAGTTGAATCATTATATAAGCTTTCATACATGCTTCTTCAATTACACTTTATTTTTGGATTTTTTATTGTATTTGACATTTAGTGAGTAGATCAAATGGTTAATAATTGATTATAATTCAGTCTTGAAGTTATATTCCATTAGTCTGCCTGCTAATTGTGTTGTGTAAGAAATATTATTTTGAAAGTTTCCAACACTTATTAACTAATTTATTTATTATTTTTACAGGATTTGTGCATTTTAATGGAGTGCAGACAGACATTAATGTAGTTTGATTTAATTCAGTTACATGAAATTCAGTTTAAAGGAAAATTTCATGTACTTTCACTATCACATCCCACATGCATTAGACCCTTTTTAACCCTTTCCCACTTACATCTGCAGCAGACAACTTTTGAAAATATTGTGGCAAAAAGGGAAATTGCTTATTAGCAGCAATTTTCTCATTTTGCCACAATGTTTTTATCTTTATTCAATAAGAATGCTTTCTTTCATGGATGGTTTTCATTTTTTTGCCTGAATGGTGTTTTTTTTAAATGTTTATTGCTGCATCATTAGTTGTATGTTGGAAATGGTCAAATATATTGTAAGCAAATCATTATTCTCATACCACCTTACCCTTTACACATTCAAGTTGAACTATAATTAAAAAGTATAAATCATTATTTCCTGATATATAGTTTTCTTTAGAAACTTTCAATGTGGATGAAGTAAAAGAAAAATATGTAACATGAGGGAAAGTGTTAAATGATGACATAAAAAGAGTCCTTGTAGTACTTAGTTGAAGACTTTCAACAAACACCTGTAGATAGTTAAATACCCAACGACGATCAGTCATATGATATATGATAAAAATCTTTGAACCTGTTAATAACCAGGTATAAAGGTCATACTTCATCTCAGTCATCATTACAACAGCCATTGTACCCAAACTTTCCCACCTGTAGACACATATTGATGCATCTGCAGAAGATAACTTTTGAATCGAAGCACTGAAGCAAAAGGAGAAACAACTGCCTATGATGAGCAATAACACTTTTTGCCAGATTGGTTTCCCAATAATTTTACTTTCATGTTAAGGAGATTTTCCATATTTCTGCCGAGATGTTTTCAAATATTTCTACTGCAGATCTGTTGTAAGTGGGAAAGAGTTACTGAATTGGGGCACCATTTTGACTTACTGGTAATATAGATTACACCTAATTATGTCTGATGATCACCTATGGGTCATTAGGAACGTAAAAAAAGCATGTTTTTTTTCTCTAAATGAGTTTGGGCAGGACTAATGCGATTTAATTTCTGAATCAATATTTATTTTTCCTACTTCTTACAACTAAAGCTGTATGGAAAGTGAAAAGTAATTTTCAAAACAAATGAATTTGTAAAGATTTATCTTTTCTCACATATAGTCCAATGTTCAGGTATCTGAAGCTGATAGAATTGGAAGACACTGTGGCAAAAGGAGAATTTCACATCAATTTCTTCTTTTTCCACAAATTTGTCATCTCTGTTCAATAATTATTCTTTCATGTACAGCAACTGTCTCTATGAACAGAACAGAACAGAACATAATTTTATTTGCTATAAGTAAATACAATACTTTTAACACTTATAAAAATAGAGAGGCAACGAAGAACAAACACATATAAATAATATACATTAACCCTTTCCCTCATACGACAATTCTGCAGCAGACGACTTTAAACATATTTTGTCAAAAAGTAGAAAATCTCTATAATTGAATGATAACCTATGACTAAAAGTGGATAAAATTGTGGCAAAAGGAGAAATTGCACGTTTTGTGCAATTTCTTCTTTTGTCACTATGTTTTCAAATAGCCGTCTGCTGAAGAGGCGTCAGAAAGCGTCTATATGAGGGAAAGGGTTAAAATTTGATTGTGAATGATCACTTTGAGGTCCTGCGTGTATTCGCATAATGAATATACTTCATAATATTAAATAATGTTTTTTTGTCAATTGATATATCATTAGATTTTCGAATTTTTGTAAATTTGGCCATGTACAATAGTAGGATTTTTAAAAATTCTTTGCATAAGTCTATACAATGAGGACAGATTAGTAAGAAATGATACTCACTTTCAATAGTTTGCATATTACACAATGTGCATTATCTATTAATATATATATGTCTAGAATGCTGCATATTTGTTGAAATTGGGAAAGGGCCAAGATACTTTAAAAAGATGGACTTACAAGATCATTTACACATTTGTACTTAGTTGCAATTTGTCATGGTGTGCATTGGTTGATTACTGACTGATGGCCAATTAACCCTTTCCCACTTGCAGACGCATTTGCAGCAGACGACTTTTGAAAACGTTGTTGCAAAAGGTGAAATTGCTCATGATGAGCAATTTCCACTTTTGCAACAATTTTTTCAACTCTATTTAATGATTAAATTCTCATTTATGGAGATAAAATTATTCACATTTTTGCCAATATGTATTCAATGTCATCTGCAGCTGACAACTAAACTAAAACTAATATCAAATAATATAGAAAATCTCTATAAATGGAAGAACAATTATTGAATAAAGTTAAAACCATCGCGGTGAAAGAAGAAATTGCTCATCTGATCAATTACTCCTTTTCCCAAAATGCTTTCAAAAGTTGTTTGCTGCAGAGGCATCTGAAAGGTGCAAGTGGGAATGGGTTAGTTACACTGATACATGAAACCAATAGATTTTATGAGCAGTTAGTGTTGGCATGATTTATGCTTCCTGTCCCCCAAATCATGGATTAATTGTTGACATAATGATCAGTGTGCATTTTGGATGATTATCTTTCCCATGGAAACTTTCTTTTTGAAGTTGACCCTTCCTAGTATTGACAATTTGATTGAATGATGATCTGTTTTACCATTTTGAAATTCCATATGCAAACTATTTGAAGCAGATGACTGAAGAATATTGTGGCAATTTATGTATAAAAGGAGATATTGCTCATTATAAGCAATTTTTCCTTTTTCCACAATATTTTCAACACAATCCAAATCTTGTACTATCTTTGAGACAGAAGAAACATCTTGGAAAAATAAGGAACTGTTCATTTCATGAACCAGACCATCATGGGTTTCACCCCATCATGAAAGGAGTGGAGAGAAAATGATTTGACATGCTCACTTTCCAAGTAGCTGTGATGTTTATTGGCAATGAACAAGGTTTCTGCAGGTGATGTTACATTATGAACATCCCATTATGTGTCAATGGACTGTAGAATAGAAAGTGAGAGGACAATTTATGATGCTGACTGTGTCTTTTGTTTCAATGAGTAGTCAAAGAGGAATTTTCTAGTGTGATCAAGTTAAATTTCCTTTGATAATTTTTACCCCCATTTCTATATTTTAACCCTTTCCAGCATTAGCCACATTTTGAAAACATTGTGGCTAACGGAGAAATTGTTGAAAGTTACTAATTTCTCATTTTGCCACAATGTTTTCAACTCTTTATTCAATTATTGACCTTTCTTAAAAGAGATTTTCTGTATTTTTCCGGATGTTTTAAAAGTTGTCTGCTGCAAATTTGTTATGTGTGGAAAAGGATAAATGTGACATTTGTCTCAAAAAAAGGTCTGTCAGTCACACAATTATGACGATGATTACCTTAATAATTGTTTGACAAAAACAAAAGTGGCAATTTGATGATTGAATTATAGCTTGCCATGTTATGATTTGAAAACAGTTTTATTAAAACTTTCCTATTTACAACAAATGAATTTAAAAACATCTTAATATTTTTTATTGAAGATAAAAGTGCTTTTATTGAGTAGAATTGAATAATTATGGGCAATTTCCCCTTTTGCCAGTGTTTTAAAAAATCTACTGTTAAATGGGTTGAAAATGTTGCATTTGGGAAAGGCAGAAACCTTAATAAAAGCTTAATAATTGAAATGCTAGGAACAGTTGTAATGTATACATACAGTATGTAAAGGGTGTAAGAATCCCTCCTGTTGGGAAATACTTATAACCCACCATTGTGGTAAGTGGCTCCACCGTATGAATCTGCTCCAAAATCTATTTCCATGGAAGCCTCGGAGTAATTTGGCCATATTTTATGATTATCATAAAATACTCAGTAGTCTTTCAGGCAATATTTAGTACACGTTTTATGAATTCTAAGTGCACAAGTTATAAAACCTTATTAAAACCCTATCCCAGTGATCTTATGACAATTTTGTTCATGCCTTTTAACCTCTGCGGTTCAGCCTCACAAGCTGATTTCCTAACTCCTAACGCTCATAGCTTTCTCAATACCTTCTATTTTTATAGCCTATTTCTTTAGCAGTAGAGATATCTTCAGGATCTCCAACTGTTTCAAATTGTGAATTTAGTAATATCAGTGTAATTTTAGGATTATGATAGGATATGTATAAAATGTTCTCATACAAGCCTTCATGCCACACATGCTAAACCTTGTTGCAAATTTTATATATCAGAGTTATTTCCCTTTGATATTAATTTCTTTAATATTGCCTACACTATATGACTAATTGTTCTTAATGTTTAAATTATCAAAGGATAATAAGAAACTTTAAAAACCTATGCAAGACCTAAATGATGGAAACAGTATCCTGTATTGAAAAGAAATATTTTAGTAAAGTACTTATCCAACCAAGTTTGTAACCCTTTCCCACATA
Organism: Serripes groenlandicus; assembly: GCA_031761405.1. Taxonomy (NCBI): domain Eukaryota; kingdom Metazoa; phylum Mollusca; class Bivalvia; order Cardiida; family Cardiidae; genus Serripes; species Serripes groenlandicus. Next base: position 68,293,646 of record JASEVX010000001.1, read on the forward strand.
CAACAAATCAGCAGACGACTTTGAAAACATCTTGGAAAAAATATGATTGATGAAAAGAATAAGATTCTAAAATATTTTGTCAAAAGAAGACATTGTTCATCATGAGCAATTTCTCCTTTTGCCACATGTTCAAAAGTCATCTGCTACAGAGTCCCATTGAGAGGAATCGGTTGAAATTCAAAATGTCGCCAATTTTGTAACAATTCAATGTTCATTCAATGTATACTTATTCCATTTTTCTCTATCATAATCCTTCAATATTTGTTAAATAGGGTCAAAACAGGAATATGTTCCTTACACATATAACAAAAAAAGTTGTAAATCACCAATTTTGTCTATTGAGGCTGATCAATAATTTCTTTTGTGGAAAATTCAATTGAACGGATCTCAACCATCTCTAAACAGATATAATGGTAAGTTTACTGGATCAGTGCGATAACAGGCTCTGTTGTGACGCTTTGTTTGTACGATCAATTCCTCGCGATTATCAATTTATAGAGGAGAAATCGTGTTTTGTATTATATCCAAATAAACCATTGATGGGCGAGTGGGTTTAGTGCCTCAAACAGCCATAGGAAATGGCATAAAATAGCCCATATTGTCTCTTTAGTGTTGTTATTTGTTCATATAAGGGGTTTACCGAGATGTTCCTTGAAGAATCGTTAAGATTTACTGAGCAGTTCAGATTATGTTTTATGGAAGTGGTGAATGGACCAGAAATCAACCATCAACAAAACATTGACAATAAATGTGACCCTTTTTCGTCTTAACCCTTTCCCACATACGTCATTTCTGCAGGAGAAGACTTTGAGAACATTGTGCCAAAAACCTGAAAAATGTCCATAAAAGATACCTTAATTGCTAAATGAAGTTGAAAATATTGTGGTCAAAGGAGAAATTGCTCATCCATCATGAGCAATTTCAACTTTGGCCAGAATGTTTTCAAGAGTCGTCTTCTGCAAATGCGTCAGAATGAGTTCTGACCTGGTTGGCAAAAGGTTACCAGCATGTAAACGTATTTGTAGTAGATGGTTTTTGAAACGTCATTGCAAAAACTGCTTTAGCCACAATATATCTTATCAACTCTAAACCATGATAAAAGCTTCATTTTTAGACATTTTCAATATTTTTGCTGAATTGTTTTCAAAGTTATCTACTGCTAGATTTGTTGTATGTGGGAACGGGTTAAGAAATAACTTCTGTGCAGATAGGGAGCAAAAGAAATCTTCACAAACTGATTTGTTTATTTTTCTTTCTACTTCCTATGATGTTACAAATTACAATAAACAAGTCAATGATCTTAGAATAATTGTTTAAATGTAAACATTGCAATTTATTTTGTTGAGATGTTTATATTTATTATGACCTCAATTGGAAACTTGTTTTGATTAAAATGGCCTTCAATTTTGAAAGATTATTAAAACAAATCCTGTCATTGCAATTTGACTGCATTTCCCAAAATTGTGACAAATCCACACCATCAGAAAAACCATTAATTGCCTCACATTTCCCGTTTTCATGCTTGGCCAGAGTTTCTGAAAGGCCAGCATAAAGTAAATTTAACAATTTGCTTATTGGTTTGATGGTAATTGTTGTGGTACCAGTCTGCTATTGAATTATGGGTATTATCCTTTTAACCAGTCTATGTGCTGGTTAAATGTACCATCAAAAGACGTCTGCATGTTGTCTGGGGTACCTTTTTAATAAAATATAGGCAAGACTTTAATTTGAATAGAGTGAAAAAAGAACATTTCTCTTATATCTGGGTATATTGAATACCTTGGGACTCAATGCAAAAAGGTTGTTAGTGTCTTATTTGAAGATGTAGTTACAACTGCTTTGCATATAGCCATCGATACAGGCTTTTGTTCCTACTTGAATTCCAGGTTTGGTAATCCAATTTTAGATTGTTTATCAGTCTCCGGGGAGGGAGCCAGTTGAGTCGGGTTTAGAATGTGCTATTTCCCTTTTGTAATCGGTGGATAAAAAGAATTAATTAAAGTATGTCCAGAGTATGTCTACCTAAATGACATCTGGATCATGTATTAGAATGGGAACTATTTCTAGACCTCAATGCATGAATATTTAACTCTCTTGGCTGAACTGTGTCGGAGTCAGGGAAAAGAAATACCATATGACAAATCTGCAGCAGACAAGGTTGGAAACATCTGGTTAAAATTATGGTTTTCAAAAGTAGTCTGCAGCAGAGGCGTAAGAAGGTGACGGTATGTAGGAAAGTGTTCACTTGAAATTATAATTCAGTTAATACATCTTTAAGCCACTTAGTGCACAAGGAATATCCAGATCAGCTTGTGGTTTTGTGCAGATGGATGCGGGTTCTTGAAAATAGTTTGATCTACCCCTTGAATAAAGTTATCTTAATCATTATCAAATACAAGGTCTCTGAATTTCAGTTGTTATATTGTGATTTAATTAATTATAAATTTCAAAATCTCCGATTCTAGTTTTCATATTCTGGTATAATTAATTATCCATTTCAAAACCTCCAATTCTAGTTTTCATATTCTGGTAAAATTCATGATCAATTTCAAAACCTCCAATCCTCGTGAGTTTTCATATTCTGATTTTATTCATGATCAATTTAAAAACCTTTAATTCTAGTTTTCATATTCTGGTATAATTCATGATCAATTTAAAAACCTAATCCTCTTGAGTTTTCATATTCTGATTTTTATTCATGATCAATTTCAAAGCCTCTGAACCTCAGTTTTCATATTCTGGCATAATTCATGCTCAATTTATGTTTAAGATTCATAGGATAGATTTGCAAAATAAAAAAAATAGGAGTGATTTCAGACAACTTGCAGATACTTATTTAATGGTAAAATAATAATCCTAAGCAGAAGTTCAAACATTCTTAGAAGATGCTTGGATTTCCAGATAGCAATGGTAACAAATCATAGCATTACGCTTCATTATTGAGCTACCAGCTTGGGGCCTTCTTGAAAGTTTGGTCTGAAAACCAAATTAATGCTTTAGTGGCTACTCTAACTCCAAAGGGAAATGTTTTAAAAGCATCTACTGGTCTGTGGTTAGAATTGTCCTGCTAAAATCCTTGTCAATGCTGGCGGTTTTCTTTTAGACTTCGAATTTTGTTTCCTGCTTAAAACCCTTTCAATGAGGAATTTCTAAAATGGACTTGTCCAGATAAAAAAGTTGTGTTCAGCAGCCAACAGTAAAGAGCCTGGTCAGACTGTGCAGATGTGCCGGCTGGCCTGGCTCTATATTTGTGGCACAGGCTTCACAAAACCAGTTAACCATTTCCCTTATACTTAAACACTGATGCCACTGTTGTAGATAACAAATACAAGAGCCTTTTAAGAGAAACTGTTATAAAATACTTGTCAACTATGAGTAGAATTATATTCCAATTGTTCATAAGAAATAATATTTTGCTCAAGTATGAAACACAGTCATGTCTCTTAAAGTAAACTGGGTAAAGACCAATCAAAGACTACACATGATAATTTGCTGTCTGAAAAACAGGAACCAGTCGTTCTTTACATAAATGTATGGATAGAAAGAAATTGGAATATAAAAAGTCATGCAAGCACACATGTTAAACCTCTGTGAGTTACACAGAAAGGGACTTTTGAAAAGATGCCATTGTATGTTAAACCTTACCCACATACAAAAAAAATGTAGCAGACATCTTTGAAAAACATCTGGACAAATAAATTGAAAATCTCTTTAAGTTATATCGTAATCATTGAATAAAGCTGTCTTCTGCTGATGCGTCATAATGTGTCTCCAAGTGGAGAAGTATTTAACATCTTTGAATTCCTTTCGCTGTATTTTAAAACCATTCATGAGTATCTTTGTTTTGATAAAAAGAGGGAAACTATCTGAAGACAGAATAATGCCTTATTTTTTGCAAGAGAATCCATTCATTCGTTGTTGTCTTGCTGCTGATACAAGTAAGAATAAAGCCTTATTTTTTGCAAGAGAATCCATCCATTCATTCGTTGATGTCTTGCTGCTGATACAAGTACCTGACTTTAATGCAAGCTTACAGTATTACATGGGACTGTTTGGTCAAGAATTACTATGTCTTTGAATTTTATTTTGTCTTTGAAAACATATTCTTTTACATACTTGAAATATTGGTATTACCTCTACTTTGTGTGGGGGAATTGAGAGATTATAAGTGCCGATGTCTTTATTGAAAGGGTGAAAGTCGGCTAACAAGCATTTCTAGAGTTACCCTGTCACTTTCTATTAAATCTGAGCTCTAACAAAAACTTGTAAATCATACAATGAAACCGAAAGATAATAGGCTTTGCTCTAGTCCTTAGAAGTAAGAGAATTTTTTATTCAACAAATTATGCATATCGTCTTATTACTGTATATATGGCAAGTAGGATGTTTTAACCATTTCCCACTTGCGGACACATTTAAATTGCATTTGAAGGTGCATTTTAAAAACATTGTGGCAAAAGGAGAAATGGCTCATTTTGTCGTATGTACCATTGACAGTCACTGAAGGTCAAGGTTAGATGACAGGGATTTGCTTACTGATCTCTGACCATCATGTTTACCATTCAATCATCATACATGACCATTACAAATTAACGTAAGAGCTATGCCGGAGGAAATAAGAGGTCCTGATGCATTTAGTGAATAGTGAAGACTCCATAAAATAGGTTGTTTACGTTTAACCACTAATATTGAAAGTAAAGGATCTGATCAGACATTGGATTCACACTTGTTGGTTTGAAGCTCTTTTGTCAAGAAAAGCATTTACCATTTTCGACAAACATTAACTCTACAGAAGATGACTCTGAGCAAATCTAGCGAAAACTATAAAAAAAGACCCACTAAGGCAAAAGTAAAAATTAAATGCTCAATTAGTGAAAATGTGTCTGCATATTGGAAAGTGTTAAGACAAGGTTTTCCAGTGCCATGGTCTATGTAGACAGCTATCATCACATCCCTGGCTATCTATTGTTTCTCCAATTATTCCAAATGCTCTCTTAATCCCAACAATGGCCATTCAAATTAAGGCTAGGCTACGCCAGGAATGTCAAATCCTAAATACATTGATTATTGGACGACCTGGATGTCATCGGTTCCTTCGTGAAGGGGCTCCTACAGGGAACATACAAACATGTAGGGGTAATAAATGGGAAAATGTCACAAATGAAATGTTGCTGTTGAATTGTACTGTTTAGAAGGGATGATGAATTTGTATGTTTTATGATGATGAATTTAAGAATGGCTGTTAGAATACAGTGGCTGTAATAACAATGTAGATGGCTACAATGGGCAAGTGTTTATTTCAAAAACTACAATTAGTGTCATGTTTCCAACGACCAGAAAAATTATTCTTCATATCACCGTTAACAATCCATAAATCCAATTATTCCGTTTTTTTCTAAATTTACCATGCTATTGCCCTACATAATTGACTTGAACGCATTGTTATTCATACATGTCAAAATCAGATGTACCCTAAGAGGCTGTCTTGAGTACTGAGCATGCCCAGACATTGGGCACTTCAACTTCCTGTTTCCTGTCATGTGATAGTCTGTTTCCTGGCGACCAGAGTCGTTCATTGCTGTTCAGTTGCAGAAAATAATTACTTGTCAAAAACAGAAGTTTCACTTTATAATTAATCCATAAGGTTAGCATGAAATATGAAATTAATACATTTATGTAATGTTATATAAACACATTATGTGGCTGTAATCACCAGTATGTTTAATCAACTGAATGTACGGAATTGTAGCGTAGTCCGCATGTTTTGTAATTATTGTGAAAATATTCTGTCCAAAACAGACTGTATGTTTTTGAAAAGTAATGATATAATATTAGCGACTATCCTCCTCCCTGATATAGGCAACTTCTATTTTCTCAGCAGCAGCAGGCGAATTTTAAAATAACTTTTTCCAAATGTGGTCTGCTGCAAAGGTGTAGGTTGTCGTCTGTATCACAGAAAGGGTAAATAAAGATAAAATTGGGCTTAGTTTTGATATAACCTTAATATAATATATACATAGATGCTTTCTGAGGCTTCTGCAGCAGATTACTTTTGAAAACATTGAGGAAATAGAAGAAATTGCTCATAAGAGCAATTCTTCTTTTGTCCCATTGCAGAGATTTTTCATATTTTTGCCTACGTAGATGTCAAAGTTGTCTACTGCAGATTTGTTGTATGTGGGAAAGGGGTAATTAATATTTGGTCTCCTTGGATAGGTTGCAAATTTGCTTTAATACTTATCTCATATCTATACTTTTAGTAATTAAAGCATATTTACCACAAAAATTAACTATTTATGGTAGATTTAAGCATTAAATTCCATTACCGTAGTCAAGAAACTTGTTAGCACAGAGAAAATGTTGGCATTTAGGCTGTTTTTCAAGCATTTCAGTTCATATTTTATTTTATTTTCTAAATTTAAGTTTTATGACCAACTTGGGAGTTTTATTAGGCTATAAAATCATAGGAGCAGCAGGATTTGAAATTACATGTTTTATTTCTTGCAAACATCTGCAGAAAATATACTTTACTTATAAACATATTGATGTATCCCACCTTTTACTGATACAGACTATAGTTGATGCATGTGTAGCAGAAAACTTTTGTAGACATTGCATGAAAAGGAGAAATTACTCAACATAAGCTTTTACTCTTTTTATTTTACAATGGATCATAATTTTGATTCAATTTTCTTTTCAGATTTAACAATGTTATGATTTATTTAGACATGTCGTTTTCCAATGCAGACCACTGTACAACATCACATCATGGAAATGGTTAATTCCTAACAAGGTTAACAACCAGTTGATATAAGAAATATTTTCAGGGCAGAATATTTGGATAAAGTTGATATTTCATATAAAATATTTATATCATCTCTCCCTACAATCACATAAGCTTTGTCCAAAAAATGGTGTCTTTGTGGGTCGGCGAAGATTAGGCCAACTTTGTACACAGTCAATTCAAAAATCTTTACTGCTGATTTGTCTGCACATGGCTTAGCCATAAGCGTAACATCTTGCACAATGTGGGAAAGGGTTAATAGTTACCATCCTATATTTAAAAGTGTTGCTCAGTCACAATTGCCAGGATAATGGGAAACAATGATTTGATACCAACAGGCATTTTTATTTTACAGTTTTCTAAGTATTTACCCACAAAAAATTCAAGAGTTATGAGATACAACACTTCAACCCTGTTACTCCTTAGATAAGTAAGGCAACATGACATGTTTTCAGTCGTTCTCCCTGCAATAATTATTGAGTAATATGAGTGGTCCCGCGAGAAAACTAACATTGTGGACTCTGCGTAAAGTATCAACCCCGATCAGCCTAAGCATGCCGCGCAGACACTATTCGCCTTCTGTAGATTTTCTGTTTCAGGAATCATTACTCTATGCCTCTATCCTCCTGAGACGGAATGTAGCAGCCCAGGCTGTTCTGGGTCGCTACATTACGCAGAGGCCAACATGTTCAAAATCCATCCAATAAATGAACTGCCTGTTCCTGGAAAGAAAACCTTGGGGTAGTTTTGACTAGTGTATATAAAACAATGTTTTTCAACAAACGTGATTCCAATTTACTCATTAACCCTGCTGTAGAAAAAAAATATACCAACACGTTTTCAAAGGTGATCTGCTGCACTGATGCATCGAATTGCATCTGCATGTGGGAATGGGATAAGATATCAAACAATTCAGCTCTCTAGTGAACTGAATTTAAAGTGCATAAGTCTTCATCTAGAAATATATTGCAGACTGTTCTTGGTTGATACTTTTTGGCCATGGATTATCATTGAAAGAATTCACAGGTGTGGTATGTCTGAAATACCAATGGAGCCAGGAACTGGCCTAAAATCATGAACAAAACAAATGAAAGGGTTCACAAAGCTACAGGCTGAAGAGCCTAATAAAAATGTGAGAGTGTATTATGGTAGATCAGTTAATGGTAAATATTTTGGGAAAGTTAACTATATTAAAAGTTATTGCCATAATATTGGACATTTGACAGTGCTGAAGAGCTCTAGATATAGTGAGCATTTTGCATATTAACATTCTTGTTTCTGTACCCAATCCCATGGTGTTGGTACTCGTTAGAACTGTTTCATTTAGACAATGCTGATTAGTACCAACAACCTAGGTTTGTATTGAGAGGTTAAGGAGATATTATTATTTTAAGTTCAACTTGCCTACCTTTATCAAAACCCCTGAATTGCTTAGTCAAATAGACTGACATATTAATGTCCATTTGATTGGGATGCCTGAGTTGACGGAACAAGTTTTTTATGTACTTTTTATCACTACAGGGACACTAAGAGGGCTTAACATGGACTTTAACATCTTTTCTGCATATCAATTTTTAAGGCCCTTAAACTGATAGCACTTATGAGAGTCCTAAATGGTCTTGTGTCAAATCCAGTGGATGCATTTAATTGCAATTGGAATCGGAATGCACAGTGGCTGAGTGGTCAGAGTCCAGTATTGGAGATTGTGTACCTGGGTTTTGATCTTAACTCATGGTGGACAATGTTAGTGGACAAGGTAACTTTCCAAGGTAACTTTCCTAGCCTAGTACAGCGTCCATCAACCTGTATTTAGAGACCACCAACGGTAAGAGACCAATCATGTCTTTGTTCACAAGTGTGGTCTTTAATTGCCACAATGTTTTTAAAAGACATCTGCTGCAGACTGTGTCTGTGTTAGAGAAAGGGTTAAGTCTACTTCACTCTTTGTCATGTTAGGACTTTCTTTTGCAAGATGTCCTCAACAACAGCGAATTTTTCACCAATAGATTTGTCATGAAAAATTATATGATAAATACATTCCGCAGTAAACATATTGTTCATTTTGGAAACCGTTTAAAGTTCCAATCAATATTCATTTCTGATTCTTGGATATTAGTTTGTAGGCTCACATGTTTATGAAGTTGACATTTTAGAGTGTGAACATTAAAACAATTTTCCACATATGAAAAACAATGGGTTTGTTGATTGTAATTTTGTAAAAATAACTTGAGCTCTTAATGCTGGTCCAACACAATAAAAATGTACCATTAATGTTTTTAGCAGAGGTAGTTTACCCATTGTGGCATTAAGCCATTGATTATACCATCCAGAACATATTCTGGTTAACACTTGTGTTTGACTCCTTCTGTAGATTTAATGAAGGCAATGATGTGAAGTATCACTAAGGCAGTTTGCAATAAATATGGAGTGAAATTGGTGAAAACTCTTAACCTTCTGCTGTCAATGAACTAAACAGTGTTTGCTACTTTATCTTTTATCATATCACTTAGTTAACAAAAGGGTTTTGTCATGATTGACTCTTTCCCACATGCATTCACATTTTGACGTACTTACAGATGACAACTTGAAAACATTACGGTAAAAGGAGAAATTGCTCATTATGAGCTACTCGGTCACAATAATAATAATTTCATTTATAAAGAGTTTCCATATTTTTTGCCTAGGTGTTTTCAAAGACTTGTTGTTTGTGGGATAAGGTAAAGAAACTTTTCAGTTAACATAATGGGGTCATGAGGAAATGTTGAAGATGGTACATTCATTGCAAATATATAACTGATGTCCCCTATGGTTCTGGTTGTTATCCCTTTCCCACATACAAAAAGTATGCAGTAAATAACTTTGAGCACATCCATTTGGGCAAAAATGTGAAAAATCTCTATAAAAGTATAACTATGGAATACAGATGAAGACATTGTTGCAACAGGAGAAAATGCTCATCATGAGCAATTTCTCTGTCTGTCATATGATGTTTTCAAAAGTTGTCTGTTGCATAGGCATCAGAAATGGTCTGTATGTGGTAAAGGGTCAATATTGTGTAAGTTTATTACAGAACTAATAAGAAAACAGCCATTAGCTGATGAGAGTACCAATGTAGTAATAGACAGTTTGTGATTGCTCATGATTTCATCTCCAAGATTATGGATGCTTCAAGTTTTATAACTGAGAAATGAATGTCAAAGGGGTTAAGCTGGGAAAGAAGGGTCTGAAGATAGGATTACAGTAGAATAAACTTCTTGAAGAAAATCACCTTTTTTTGTCAGTGTTTTCTCCATTTAAAGATTGGTATTGTGAGAACTAATTGCCACATCTGTATTTCCTATTGTCATGTCTAAACACCTTGAAAATGAGCAATGCGGGGTCAGCTTCAGTTTTGAATGAGACCAGCCCAAACCTTTTACCTGATTTGGTATATTGGACTCTTCCAAATTAGAAATATCTTGTGGATAATTATAAGAATTGTGAACTAATAAAGGTACATATAGCTTGTTTTTAGACTGAAAAACAAACACATTGCAGGGGGAAAAAGAATTCACTAAACTGAGCGATTCAATGTTTTCCGAACATTTTTGCAATAGACGCATCACAATCAAACCAAATTTTGGAAAGTGTTTACCAAAAAAGGTCCTTAATGCACAACTGCATTTTCCTCTCATAAGGCAGTTTGTGAGTCTGGACCTGCTAAAAAGAATCGGGTGTCATTCCATTTATGATCATTATTATAATTGGTGTTATCAGTAAAGACTGGCGAGACAGGGTCTTCACTGTGTTTTGTGAAACAAATAAGGGTCTTTTTTCTTTGGTTGACACGGCTTTCGGTTTATCCGACAAAACGGAACCAACAAAACACAGGTAATGAGATAATGTCCAGCCTCCGGGATGGGAGGACCGGACAAAGAAATTAGGGGTGGACAAATGGACCATGGACAAACAGTGAGCCCTTTAAAATTGGACAAAGGTAACGTGAACCAATGATAAGGGGGTTATTATAAACACATCAAGCATAAACAGACTTGGCTAAAGAACCATTTAGGTAACTTTTTCCCTCATAGAAAACACATTCGTTTGCACCCGCAGATGATTTGTGTGGAAACCTTGTGGGAGAAAGTGGAAGTTGCTCATCATGTGCAACTTCCTCCATTTTCTGCCTTGTGTTTAAGAGTATCCCAAAATGTTCACTCTCATTTGTCTAGATTCTATATTCTTTCCTTCAGTTTAGTTCTCTTCCATACTCAGACAACTTAACAGCATTATGAGCTAACTAGTTAAAGATTCTGGCAGTCTGTCTCCCTGTCTCAACCATTATATTGGTGCAACAATAGACACCATCAGTTTTGTAATGGGTCCCCCCTTTTCAAATTACTTCACTCATCCCTTAACTTTAGGAAATTGTTAAATTGACTTTTAAGTTTTCATGTTTTTTTTTCTTTTCAAATAGTAGAATTGAATTGGCTCTTTCATCTTTTTTTTTTAAATTGCTATTTATACCATAACTGAACAGTGAAAAAGTGCAGGTACATAATTTCAGTACATACCTTTGGCAAAAACTATTCCAGGCATTTTTTTTAAGTCTGTACTTTTGGCGAAAAGCTATTTTTAGTCTTAATCACCAGGTAGGATGATAAAACCAAGATTGGAGTAATTAAAAAGCTGTTCTTTCATTTTCATAGAGAAATTGATATGTAAATTCCTTTCGCACCTAATTGCACCTTTCAACTTAGCTTTGTATGGAATTGATTCATTAAATTTTTTTCCACAATATTTTCAAAAGGTGTCTGCTGCAGAGGCATCAAAAGTCACCTGAGATAGGGAAAGGGTTAAAACTTATGTCTCTCCTTAATATTTTTATAACAGATTGGCCTGTATCTATGTCAAGCTCAACAGGAAATGTGATTGTTTGACAGTTTTTGTCACTTTCAAGAGTGAGCTCTCAACTTCCCATTTAAAGCCCATCTAAAGGCGACACAATGTGAATAGTACCTTTCATTCTGTCCTCCTGTCTTGGTGGCCTTGATGGATGTGATTTACAGTATTTGAGGACACATTTTCTCATCAGGCCTGAATTTGGTTATGACATGCATTGTTCCTGATCATGACTAACATCAACATTCGGGGATTTACTGTTACATTATGTTTGATTAAAACTTTGAAAAATACTTGATCCTCAACGTTGCTTTTATGCATACAAAGTCAAAGAAATAAACAAAAAAAACAATTAAATAATATTTAGTTTTTTTTGTTTTAAACATATATGAAAAGGATGTGCAGATGTTTTAAAAAGGTACATAGGTCAAATCACTTAACTTTCTTCTTTCTTTGGGCTTGACTAGAATCTATCTTGCTGACGACAGCTGATAAATAATGCAAACATCTGGGAAACCAATATAAGTTTAAAAGTCCTAAAAAGTCATTCTTTGTAATTGACAGGGATTATTTCCACCATTTTATTAATAACGTTTGCAGATCCAAGCTTCATTTTCACTCTTGCTGACAGATTGGGTGAAAGGTCAGAGATGATGTCATATCCTGTTTCATATCAACCAATGAGGATAGTCTATTTTCCATCTCAGGCTGGTATCCATTTCATATTATATTTATTCTATAGGTATCAGTTTCAACTATATAACTGATAACCCAAGCATGACAATGCAGCTGTCACTCAATTTGGCTATACATATATTTGACACATGCGAAATCTGTATGCTTGATTTAATTTCCATTATGTATGACAAAGACTACTCTAACTTGTCGAGTTAGAGCTCTAAATGGTTAGGCTTACTTTCACTCTAACAATGATTGATATAATCTGTTTATCTTCCCTTTCACAAATTAAAAGAAAGGAAAAACTTTATCTATCTTTGATACCGGCAATCATAGATGGATGTGGATGAATTTCTATGAGGTATCTACATTTTTGCAGGGAGAACCTCTTAATGGAATTCATGCCATTGTGTTATTTTTCATTTTTAATTAAATTAATTTTCCATTATTTGTTTTTGTAGTGACCCCTGTGTGTTGTAATAATCTGCTATTTTGTTACCAGACCTCCTTATAGCATTAGCTTTACAACTAGCGATAAATAAAACATATGCAACATAAAAAAAGTGGTAAGCTTGACAGTTAAAGATGTCCAGAATAATTTCTCTTTTGAGAAGTACTTTGGAATAGAAGCCTAAAAATACATACATGTATATGGTATTGTAAGGAAGGGATAACCCAGGCTCTGCAAAAATACAACCTTGGACAATTTTGACAATTGATTTGTGCATCTGTGCAATGTGATCTTAATGTACACTATATTCAGAGGCTTATTGAATGCTGGCTTAACTGATTAATAAACTTTGCAGCTTCAGATCAGGCTGTGCAGGTGAAAGGGTAGTCTGGAACGACACTAGAGACAATTATTGCCCTAGGATTGGTTTTCCTGAAGTTCTGCCTGATATTTCTACAATTTCTTCAATGGCACATGAAGATGTCATAAGGCTCTAGATAAGGCAAGTGGTCCTGAGAATAACCAGCCTTAACCCATTCCCACATACAGACACTTTCAGATGCCTCTGCAGCAGACTACCTTTGAAAACATTGTGGCAAAATAATAAATTGCTCATAAAGACCATGTCGATGTGCTAGCTATTCTGGTTTTCCACTTGTTGCAAATGCCTTATGGTCGTTTGTTTTTCAGAGGGCCGCTCATCTGACCCGCTAAGACCCTTACCATTCTTATTCTCGCTAAACTGCCTTCCATGAATTCTTTATGTTCTAAAAACCTGTTTCACTTTAAAAACTCATTGAGACAGTATTTTGAGTACCGCAACTAAGGTTTAGGGTTTGGCTTGGCAGTAGGACAGATATTGTGAAGTAAAGATCCGTTTGTTTCCCCTTGGCTGGGTCTTTGGGCCCATTGATTTTGTGCGGATTTTCCACATGCAACAAATTTACTTTGTTAAAAATATCTTTATAAACTCTTTATAAACAAAAGAACAATGAATAATGTTGAAAACATAGTGGCAAAAAAAGAAGTTGCTCTTCAAAAGTCATCAGCTGCAGAAAGGCATCAGAAAGTGTCTGTATGTCTCAAAGATTTAAAGAGCCGGAATATTCAGGTGTTTACACCGGGTCATCTGGTTCATCCTGTACATCATAGAAATAATAATTGTGGGCGTATTTTATAGCTTACACAATGATACAGTGATGGTATCAATGTTGCGCAATAAATCAGCATTCAGTCATTTAACATGATGTTCATATGTGATCATAACATGCCTATATGCGGTAATTGGTAATATCTTAATCCATGTCTTTGAAGAATGTTTTATCACACAGTTTAATCGAGGCTATAAAACTTTTGGGGAATGTTTCATACTTAACATCTGGAACATTGATTTAATGTCAGCAACAAACAGCATAGATCAAGATCAGACTTCATAAATTAGCAGTCGGATCTTGACTCTTCTATTGACTTAACATTCAATGTAATTTTAGTTAAATCATGTGATATAAAAAATGTTAATGAATCAGTTACAAGTGATATGATAATAGGTGGTACCTAATGAGTTTATCAAGTGAAGAGTTAAGATAAGATTTTGATATGTTATTTACTATCTGATATAAACTTTATCAAGTACATTTGATTGGATAATTACTTGATGGATATTTTGTTAACCCTTTCCCTCATATAGACGCTTTCTGACGCCTCTGCAGCAGACAGGTTTTTGAAAACATAGTGACAAAAGAAGAAATTCCTCAAAACAAGCTATTTCTTCTTTTGCCACAATGTTTTCCACTTTTGGTCATAGGTTATCCATTTAATTAAAGAGATTTTCTATTTTTTGACAAAATATGTTCAAAGTCGTCTACTGCAGAATTGTCGTATGCGGGAAAGGGTTAATCACTCAGGCTTCATTGACTTTAGTTTTATAAAATATAGAGCCTTGCTTCTTTCTTTAACCCTTTCCTAAATATAGAAGGTTTCTGAACCATCTGCAGCAGACAACTTTTGAAATAATTGTGGCAAAAGGAGAAATTGCTCATAATGAGCAATTTCTTCATTTGCCACAAAGATTTCAACTCTATTTAGTAATCATATCATTTATAGAGATTTACGATATTATGGACTTGATAATTTCAAAGTCGTCTGCTGCAGATTTGTTGTATGTGGAAAAGGGTTAACGTTTTGTGCAATTTTAACAAATCTGCAGAAGACGACATTGAATCATGAAGGCAAAAATATGGAACATCTCTGTAATGAAAAAACAAGTATTGAATAAAGTAGAAATACATTGTAGCAAAAGATGAATTTGCTCATTATGATCAATTTCTTCTTTGGCAACAATGTTTTCTAAAGATGTCTGCTGCAGAGGCATCAGAAAGCATCTTCAATTTGGAAACTCAAAGGGTTAAATCAATGACGCTTTTGGGACCAGAGTCAAACCACACTAGGCCAAAAGGTTTCTTATTGTTATGTTATATTGATAATTTGATATGGGTGTCAGGTTTCGTCTATGTATTTCAAATTCTAACTAGATCGGGTGTGTGCCAAGTTTTGCCGAAATCTGACCACTTGGCTGGTTAAACTCTAGTGGAATGGATCCCCAAACCTTGGCAAAGATCACCCTCTCTTTGATTGGGAGCAAATAATGAGATAACCCTTTCCCAAATACAACAAATCTGCTGCAGACCAATTTGGAAACATTCAGGCAAAAGGGAAATTGCACATTCTGAGCAATTTCTGCTTTTGCCATAATATTTAAAAGTAATGACATCGTGCTTTGGATGGTAAAATACGACTGTATGTGGGAAAGGGGCAAAATACAACTTAACTTTGATTTAGTATACCAATAAACCCAAACCTGTTGAACTTGCATGATTGAATTTTTCTATTTTAAGATTTTAATCGTTATCATTATGATCTGATAGAGAACTTGCAATTAAAATCCTGGCTTGAAAGTGGGTGTTTCAGTGTATTGTATTGATAGGCTAATGTGTGACCATGACTTAAAAATGTGTTATCCCCCCTTTTCTCCATAACCCATTACTTCACACATACGCCATTTGACACCTGCCATTGAACATGACTTTTGAAAACATTGCAATAAAGGCTGAAATTGCTCAAAGCGAGCAATTTCACCTTTTATTGCAATATGTTTCAACTGTTTTATCAAAACAACTCTTTCAGTTTTCTAGGTTGTTGAAATTGTTTGTCTGATGATTGTAAAGCAGACGACCTTTGAAAAGTGATGTGAAGTAATGGGATAAAGTGATATTTGTGTCTAAATTGGTATGGTTCTTGGCAAGTTAAATAGATAAAAATAATTGTTTGACTGTTTATTCTATTACAGTTTAACACTTTCCCATGTACAACAAATCTGCAGCTTTGAAAAAATATGAAAACTCTCTAAAACTAAAGAATAATTATTGAATAAGGTTGAACATATTGTGGCTAAAGGAGAAATTGCCTGTTATGAGCATGTTCACCTTTTGCATCAAGGTTTTAAAAGGTCATCTGCTGCAGAGGCGTTAGAAAGCATCTGTATGTGGGAAACGGTTAACGCTTTCCCTCATATAGACTCTTTCTGACGCCTCTGCAGCAGACGGCTTTTTGAAAACATAGTGACAAAAGAAGAAATTGCACAAAACGTGCAATTTCTCCTTTTGCCACAATGTTTTCCACTTTTTGTCATAGGTTATCCATTCAATTATGGAGATTTTCTATGTTTAAACAAAATATGTTCAAAGTCGTCTGCTGCAGAATTGTCGTATGAGGGAAAGGGTTAAACCTTGTGGCTCTATTCCTTTGGTGTGATTGCTATATGCAAGAATAGGAAGAAAAGAGTTGTGGGTTGATCACTGAATTGCGTGTGACGAAACGAACTATCTAAACCTATTACACTGTCATTTATAAGCCATGAAAATTACAGATTGGACAATGTGTGTTGCAAAAAGACATTTTCCTTTTCAATTAGTGTACTACTTACTGTACAGGCTAAAATAATTTATCATGGCTATCTGTTATTCCCATCTAAATCATCATCTTTGTTTACTCTTTCTATGCATTTTGACATATCCCCATTACACGACTTTTGAAAACATTATGACAATAGGAGAAATGAGTTCCTTTTGCTACCATGTTTTCTACTCCATTCAATAATAATACTTTCTTATATGTATACAGATTTTTCAAAGTTTGCCTATGTTTAGCCCTATTTAGTTGATTGCTTCAGAGAATGTAGAAGTTTCTCAAAAAATGCAAAATCAAAATCAAGTTAAACATTTTTAATGTGACTAAATGCTGTACTATATAGGTCAAGAGCAGACTTCACCCGAATTAAGGCATCATCTATTCTTGGTTTATATGCAATTACAATTTCGTTCGTGGGATGTGTTCATAAAATTATGCTCTTTTGCATAGAGATACAACAATGCATTCAATTATTCAAAAAGCTGAATTTGTTTTACTTTGGTTTTTTTTTCAGGCAAGATCCATTTAAGGGAAGAATTGAATAGCTATAAAAAGAAATGAAGATATTCTATAACATTTCAATATTAAATAATAAACTATTTGTCTTTGTAGACAAGGTTGAAGCATTTAGATTCCACTTGTAAACATATTAACCCCTTCCCCACATACAAACAATCTGGAACAGACAATGTTAAAAACACCTAAACAAAAAAAATGGAATGTCTCTGTGAATGAAAGTGAGTTAATTGAATAGAGCTGAAAACAGTGTAGAAAAATGAATAATTGCTCTTGATGAGCAATTTCTGCTTTCATCACACTGTTCAAAGAGTTGTCTGCTGCAAATTTGTTGTGTGTGGGAAAGGGTTAAATATGCTTATTTATTGTCTGTCTAGGTATTAGTTTACAACGTCATGGACACATCGATAACCTGTTTCGTTATCTCAAGGTGGAGTAAGATATTAGCAAATAATTATAACCTTTTCATAAAGGACGGGGGATCAATCCTTATAGAGTATATAAAAGACAGGGGGATCAGCCATTATTTTCTTTTCAGTATAATCTGTGATAATTCGCCAAGATAAGACCAAGAGGTAACAACGATGATATATGAATGAGTCAATGACATTGAACCTTCCATATTTAACCTTCTAATCGTTATTAAGTATAGATTTCCATAGATTTCTACCCCACCATACAGACAGCTGGTAATCTGAAATTCAACTCTTTTATAAGTTTGCTGCTGGTGTTTTGTGTTAATCTTATTGCCTGATAAGATATTTTGAGAATTGTCAGCTTTGAAATCATCTGAGATGAAATATTTTGGAACATCGGGAAAATTTGTATGAAGTTGATAACATTTTAGGAAGAGCAGTATTTGCTCATCTTCAGCAATGTCTCATGTTTTTATAAGGCATCTGCATCTTGGGTGTTGGATGTCATCTGTATGTACTGTCTATAGTAATGTGATTCAAAATTAGTGAGAAGATCATTTCAAGATGATATATTATTTTGTTCCTTGTCACATGCATACTGGATTGTAAAGCATCCAGGGTAAAATGGAGACGAATTACCACCAATAATCTTGATAAAACACTACAAAACATATATACATCTTTTCCATACTGGCTACATCACACAAAAAGCAGACGTTCATAAATTACTTCGCACAGACTGATCAAAATCTTTTTAGTTCTAGATCTTGAGGACTTGGCGTAAAAACGGTTGTAACTAAAAATGGTAATTATGGTATCTGACTCAAATCGGAGTTAGTATCTAACTTGATCCCGATTACGATTGATTCTAAAAACCTATGAATGTCCTGTTTATCTGTTTTTGTATGACGTAGCCCATTTGTCAATTTCTGTGTCATTTATTTATGTTAGTATACCACCCCAACTGTCAAGTTTTGAGGTATTATGCCCCAACCATGTCATATTATTTTTCAAAAACTGGAAGGCAAGTACAAGATTAAGATATATATGTTGACAATGTCACATCAAAGGGCTTACAACCCTTCTGCTTACTAACCCTGCTCACATACAAAAATTAACATCAGCCGACCATCTGGACAAAAATATGAAAAATCTTTTTAAAAGAACTGTAATTTTTGAATAGAGTTAAAAACATTGTAGTAAAAGGAGATATTGATCATTATGAGCAATTTGTTCTTTTGCCACAATGTTTTCAAAGGACATCTGATGTATGTGTCAAAATGTGGGAGAGGGTTAACATGTTATAGTATGGTCATTTGCTAACAGTGTAGACTACTGATCAAACTGCATAGCTTTTGGAGTCTAATCATTGGTTAGAGTGTTAACCCTTTCCCTAATATAGACGCTTTCTGATGCCTCTGCAGCAGACAGCTATTTGAAAACATAGTGACTAAAGAAGAAATTGCTCAAACGAGCAATTACTCCTTTTGCCACAATGTTTTTTACTTTTAGTCATAGGTTATCCATTCAATTATAGAGATTTTCCATTTTCTGACAAAATATGTTCAAAGTCGTCTGCTGCAGAATTGTCGTATGACTGAGGGAAAGGTTTAACTAATGATATTTGGCCTATCAATCATTATACAGATGGAGAACATTAGTTGACAAATTTCATAAATGAATTTGTCATTATCATAGAAACTGTATGGTTAAGAGTTTATGCCCTTTTATCAGTTGTCATGTAAATTGATACACTCTATAAATATTTTGTTGTATATTTGAATGAAATATCATGCATATCAAATGATACATATACACTTATCTCATCTGGGTAACAGTCAAAACTGTTGTTGTGAGGTGGAGAGGATGACATCTGCAATATTGCCCAAGGTATATAGGCCTGACAACAATTTAGAATGTTGTCCCGTATTGTTTACAATAACCATGGAATAACTGTTTTATTACCTGATCAAATGTCGATTTATACCAAGTGTTTAGAACTACAAGTACTTTAATTGGCTTGAAGACTTTGTAATTTTACTTTTAAACATATACATTTTATTTTTGTATCAAAAACAGGGACACCTCCGAGTGAAGAAGTTGTAGTGCAAGCAGACAACAGTTCAAAACAATGACTGAGAAACAGTTCAATGAAAGACCAATCAAGCAATTTGGTGTAAAACAGTACTAATAGACTGACATTGATATAATGCATCAGGTAATTTCCTTTGCTCATTTTGCATGAAGACCTTTTATATTTATATTACATTGTTTGTTTCTGATGAAAATATTTTGTTAATAACCTTTCTGAGAAAAGATTCAACTTTGCAAATACGCAATACTTCAACACTCCTTCCCATCCCTTGTTATTTAGCTGTAAATTTGCAAGCAGTCTGCTCATTTTTCTGTGTTACATATGCAACATTTGTCATTAGTTTGTGCAAAAGAGAGAAAATTTAAATTAGGGGTTTCAATGCTTGGAATTTCTTTAAACGAACTGGAAGGAGTAACAATGTATATGAAAAAAATCCACAGCTCTGATTTTTGTAGCCAATTCCTTTTGTAATCACACGTTAGGCTGTGACAAAATGCATTTAATTATCCCTCAACCCATTCTCATTTTAAACAGGAATTCTTATTTTATGTAGAATTCAACAAATAATGTGTTTTCAAAATAAGATCGGATGTGCTGGCTAAAGAACATTTTTGACTATCGATAACACTGTGAAAATCAACTGTAAGGCAATTGCAACCTATGTAATTCCAGATCGGCCAGCGCTTAAGCATTATCTGTGCAGGTTGATCTGGATTTAATATGTGCAAATTACATGCGAGTCATAGAAGGTTTCAAGAAACTTCTGTTAAGAATCTATTTGAGTCTTTAACCCTTTCCCTCATATAGACGCTTTCTGACGCCTCTGCAGCAGACAGCTTTTTGAAAACATAGTGACAAAAGAAGAAATTGCTCAAAACGAGCAATTTCTCCTTTTGCCACAATGTTTTCCATTTTTAGTCATAGGTTATCCATTCAATTATAGAGATTTTCTATATTTTGACAAAATATGTTAAAAAGTCGTCTGCTGCAGAATTGTCGTATGAGGGAAAGGGTTAACCAAGAACACACATGTCTCTCTTTTCCACATGTGTAATAATTATGTTAACGCTTTCCCACATATAGCAAATCTGCAGCAGACGACTTTGAAAAGTATTTGCAAAATTGTGAAAAATCTACTATAATAATTGAATAAAATTGAAAACACAGGCAAAAGGAGAAATTGCTCGGTTTTTTTTTGTCACAGTGTTTTCAAAAAGCATCTATATGTGGGAAAGGGTTAAGGTTAGTTCCCCTGCAGCAGCACTCATTTGCTGATGAAGACTTAGACCAGGCTGCTTAAAGAGGTCTACATGGCTAGGGATGAGTTTACTTGTGACCCAACAAGACCTATTTTGTTGGCACTTAAAAGAACCTTCTCATTTTTATACAGAGTTGAAAACATTGCTGCAGAGAATGCAAATGTTTTCTGTATCTGGAAAAAGGGTTTAATGACATTCTCCCATTGATATTGTTCGTGCACCACATGTCTAGAAATCAAGTTTAATTCACAAAATACCATTACAGGGGGAGAGGACCAGAAAATGAGAGAAATTGGGTGAAAAGAAATGATGGCAAGGGCCTTTTTCACAATGAAGGGGAGTTAGGTTTGAATTAATCCCTAACACAATCCAACTGTAACAACCCATTTACATGATAAAATATTATTGGAGATGTATGCTGTGATTTTGCTTGAATGGTGTTTTATGCAGCTTTCAACTTCTACAGTTTCGGGCATCTCATAAAAAACATGGAACAACTTGATAATTGAAATAATTTTGTTGATACAGAATTGTATATGTTGTTGGAAAAGGAGAAACTGGTAATTTCAAGAAATGTGTTCTGTTCCGAAAGCCCTTTCAGTAATCAATAACTACATTGTTGACCAAAATCAGTTCTATCCGGAGTAGAAGTTGTGCTTCTTTCTTGGAAATTATAAAGCATAGATTCTCAACCCTGAGTTTTTTAAAAAATCTGCAGACTACTTTTTAAAATAATTAGTCAGAAGCAATTTCTCCTTTTGCCAAACTGTTTTCAAAAGTCGCCCGCTGCAGAGGCATCAGAACGCGCCTGAATGTGGGAAAGGGTTATACACTGACTAGGCTGCCAAACTGTGGAGGTGGTCTGCCAAAATAAAATGAACAATCGAAATTGATAGCCACCTTATCAAAAAATCCCCCTACCACACACACAAATTTTAGATGTGGATTTCTTTTACCATTTTATTCATACATACAACTTTTGATGCCTTTGCAACAGATGAGTTTTGAAAACTTTCTGGAAGAAGCAGTTGCTAAAACGAGTAATTTTTCCCTTTCCGAAAATACTTTGAAGCATATTTAAAATTATACTCGCATAATAACTAATGTTTTATAATTATCTTCCTATATTTTAAAACCCTTTTTCCAACATACAACAAATCTGCAACAGACAACTTTTAAATTTCTTAGCAAAATCGTAAAAAATGTAAGTAAATGAAAAGTTATTCATTGATCAATATTGTGTTGCAAGGAGAAATTGCTCAACATAAGCAATTTCTCCTTTTGCCACAAGGTTTTCACTAGTCAACTGTTGCAGATGTTTCAAAATGCGTCAATAAGTTGGAAAAGATTTAAGCAGACAACTGCATGAAATGTTTTGATTTATTATCAAGAAAATGATTAAATGAAATCACACAGATATTTGTCAATGTAAAAGTTTCTTTTGAAAACTATTTAGCATGACACTGAGTTTAAAGTTTAATATTCGCTTGGTATTTTAGCTGAACTGTCAGTCATTGCTACCAATATCCTATTTTCCAGTTTATCAACTTCTTCCACTTAGTTAAACTCCTTTTTGTGAATATCATTAAACGCTGACCCTCTGGCAATAGAAAAAGCAAATGCACTGTCATAATTTCATGGAGATAAAAACAGAATAGAAGTTGTGATCTTCAATATCCAAATCAAATGAACGGCCTTATCTATAATTAATACGCAGTGATAGTTCCAAAAAAATACAAAGTTAATCAAGCTGGGCCTGCAGGAGAAAAATCCATATTAGGTCCGCGACATCGAGAAACTTCCCCTCTCACAAATCCCAACGCCCACATTCAACAGCAGACCACTTATAGAAACATAGAGACAAAAATGTGCAAAATCTATAAATAAAGTATAATTATTGAATAAAGTTTAAACATTTCCCTCATACGACAATTCTGCAGCAGACGACTTTGAACATATTTTGTCAAAAAATGGAAAATCTCTATAACTGAATGGATAACCTATGACTAAAAGTGTAAAACATTGTGGCAAAAGGAGAAATTGCTCGTTTTGAGCAATTTCTTCTTTTGTCACTATGTTTTCATAAAGCCTTCTGCTGCAGAGGTGTCAGAAAGCGTCTATATGAGGGAAAGGGTTTTAAAAACATTTGTTGCAAGAGGAGAAATTTCCCCTTTTGCCAAAGTGTCATCAAAAGTTGTCTGCTCCTTATGCGTCAAAATGTGTCTGCATAATTGCGAAAGGCCTAAGTGAAGAATTAAACCCATTCTATAATATAAACAGCTTTTGAGGCCAATGCAAAAGATAACATTTAAAGACTTTATGGGAAAGGTAAACATTACTCATTATGAATATTTCTCCTTTTCCCACTATGTATCAAATATAATGTTGTGAACAATCTTCCAATATTCCATCAGTTTCTTTTATTACTCTGATATTGCCAAGACCTCTGAGATTGCTAAATAACGGTGTAAGAAATAAACAGGCCGTTTACAGTCTTCACAATGATACTAATAAGCACAAAGCCTACTTCATGGTATGCCCTGTTTGACCAAACCATTTCCTGATATATATTTCTATGATCAGATGAACATTCAATAACCCTTTCCCACATGTAGACACTTTCTTACACCTCTGCAGCTGACGACTTTTGATAACCTTGATGCAAAGGAAGACATTGCTATTAAATGAGAAATTTCTCCTTTAGCCAAAGTGTTTTCAACTCTTTTCAGTAATTACACTTTCATTTTTATTAGGTTTTGTAAAACTTTGCCCTGATTTTTTCAAATATGTTGGAAAGGGTACAGGAGATTTTCTCATGGTCTAGCTCATTGATTTGCCATAAGATAAAACAACAACTAATTCACCAACTTGGATGCATAGAGTCCCCCCTGCCATCTGCAAGCCAGTATAGGAACTACTTCCATTGAATAAAAAATGACCAATATCACATATTGTTTATTTGTGGTCCGTTAAGCCGTAGCGGAATAAAGATAGGGTCCGGGCTTCTCGTTGCTGGCACTGTGAACAAAACACAGCATTGTTTGACTAATACCGTGAAAAGCAATCGTCGGAATTAATTTCATAATCTGGGAAAAGAGAAAATGATCTTTTTTCCAATATATCTTCGAATGATTGCTTTTAGTCTTGATATCAGCATATCGACCAGAATTTCTTTCATTTATCAAAACTCGAAATCTTTGTCTCTTGTGTTTAAATTGGATTTGTTCTGTACGAAATGTAATAGAGAAAGCATTACAAAAAACTTCTAAGACTTTGCAGATATGTGGAATATGTAAACTGATAAGAATACTCATTTGTTTGTATCTCCAGACAGAATAAAGTTAGACACAGAGGGAAAACATTTATTCTCATCCATTTTAAATGTTTTACAATAGTTTCTATTGACTATTCAATGGTTGTTATATTGGTTTATACAGACTTGTAAAGTTTATCTGTCTCTTTCGTATGTCTATATAAGTAAATATGACTTTCTTTGTATTTTTCTTTCAGGAATAAACTCAAAAGCTAGACCTTCACATGTAAAACCTTGGCACCTATACTTGCTTCTGTTCTTGCGAAACATTTTAGAGAAAGAATTCCATACAACATTGTAGAAAGGACAGAATGCTAATGGAATCTAGATATGTTGTGTATGTATTTATCTTTATATACAATGTTAACCCATTCCCACTTTCAGCAAATCTGTAGCACATGACTTTGGAAACATCTAGGAAAAAGTATACAATGAAAGTATAATTATTGGATACAATTGAAAATGACAGGCCATATCACCATTTGCCACAATATTATGGCAAATGCATCATTGTGAGTCTATATATGGGAAATGGTTAAGGTTACCCAAATTTCACTTTAACCCATTTCCACATTCAACAAATTTGCTGCAGACAACTTTGAAAACAAATATGCAAAATATGGCAATATTAAATAATTAATGAAAAGTGTTGAAAATATTGTGGCAAAAGGAGAAACAATTTTTTGAATGTGCTAATTATAACTTAAAAAGATGTTGAAAGTGGTGTAAAATATCCTATTAAAATAAAAAATTTACATAACCTTTTCTCCTTTGAGGGAGGGATAATCACATAATTGTGTCTTTACTTAACACAAATAGGTTTTAAATGTATGAGGCTGGGTATTGGTTAATTGATTAGCAGATATGGGAATTATCATAACAAAAGTTTTAATTAGTCATTCCACAATTAAAAGACAGTGGAACTAATTGCTAATGACCGGGTTTATGGTCCTTGTACAAGACACAGGAAATATTTCACTGTCATTTTAGCTTGTTCACCTGCTAGGGATTCTTTCTGTTTTGTTTTAATGACTGGACCATTTTACTTCTTAGGTAAATTCTCTGGAATCCTTTACAAGTTGTTCCATTTAACCCTTTTCCATAAACAACATAGTTGCAGTAGATGTCGTTGAAATTCTCTATTTATGAAATTATTTATTGAACTGTCAGTTGAAGATTTTGTGGCAATAAGTGAAATTACTCAAAATAATCAATGTCTTATAATTTTGCCACAATGCTTTGTATAGTTATTTACTACATATGCACGAAATGGCGGTAAATGATGGACCATAAACCCCCATGATCAACCTTTATTGGGATTGGATTCAAACTAGTAAACCAAAACACATCTCTATTTTTAAAGTTGTCATAGAAGTGTTTGTTGTAAAAAAAAGAATTCAAATTTCGCTATCTATGTTGTAGTTGTTTCTGGAAATATGAGGAAATTAGAGAGGGAGATACTAAAGTGTTTGTGAGAATACTGACAAGTTCTGGTGTAAAAATATCCCCTCCATCATTGGGAAAGTTGAAATACTAAACTAAATAAAGAAAAATTTGAACCCTCTCCAGGGATTGATGTAGCAAATCAGCCCAATTTACCAGCTACAGATAGATAATTTCACCGTTTATGTGAAAATGTCAGCAGATACTTTACCAGAGCTCTAGATAATCGGCATTTTGCATGTTCTAAAACCGTTATTTGACCCCTAAACCCTATGTTGTGGGTACTCAAAAGGATCGTCTCAGTGAGATGATTCTTTTGAGTACCAACATCATAGGGATTAGTTGGATAAGAGAGGTATTGTGGGGGGAAAGAGCTGAATACCCCTCTTTATATGGACTGGATCTCTGCAAAGTTTACCAAACTCTGTTCAGATCAAATTTGGCCTCATTGGGCATACAAATTTGCTTCAGTTTCCCTATATTTCAATAGACTTGTAAAATATATATTGCTTCCACGAACAGTATTGCAGTATGAAAGCCATTATAATTTGAAGTTATTGCTTCACAACAATCAGTGATTTCTCTTGGTTGTTTCAATTATGTCATGAATTAGTCTGTGTTTTTTAAGCACACATCTTTTATATCCCAGACCGACAATAATGTAACAGTTCTATAAACAATGTTTGAACTTAAGTCTAATATGACAATATGGTTTATGGCTCTCTCTCTGTTGCTGTATTTCTTGTCTGTTAATAGTGTATTTAGCCTATTCTGTACCTGCCCCAGTAGCTCAGTCGGTAGAGACCCAGACTGTCAATGCAGGGGTTGTCAGAGTTCGAACCCAAGAAAATATTACCAGAAAAGAATAATTACAAAATGTTTTTAAAACAGTTTCAGATTGATATGGCAATTGTCTGTGATTGTTTTTTTTATCGAATTCTACATTGAGATAACAAGAAAAACATTCTGAAAAAAGAAAAGAAACAGTTCACAATGAGTGAATTGTGTTTTGAGACAGTACATAGAAAACAAAGAGCAATTTCTTCTTTCTCACAATATTTTCACGAGTTTGTAACTGGGTCTTATTTGGCAATTGTGTTTATTGATCTTCATGGTGATGTTGTTTTCTGTCTGTGGACGGTGTATCTACATTACCCCTTTCCCACATATAGATCCTTTCTAATGGCTTTCCAGCAGACAAATCGTATAGAACAATTTCTCCTTTTGCCACCATGTATTAAACTCTGCATTAATTATGCTTTCAATTTATAAAGATTTTCATTTTAACAGAGATGTGTTCAAAGTCATGTCTTGCTGTTTTCTTGTGTGTGGGCAAAATAAGGCATATGCATATGCGGTTCATTCAGAATCAGATCAGAAGGCACATGTGTGTAGTCTGATCTTATTCAGCGAATGATCTTATTCAGCACTATTCGCTAAATAAGCATTAAGAAACTTCGAACGAATATAATGAATTGGAATAACATTACATTGAAGTGCCAACTGTTCTTTTTCTAGTTTTCTTTTTCGGGAGCACAGCCTATACAGTCTCAGAAATAAGGTAACATTATATGCCTAAAATGATAGTACTTTCAACAAAAGAAACTAAGATGAGATGACCCTGAGGGCTTCATTATAGGGTATTAAGTCCAGACAAAAACTACTCCAAAGCATATTGAAGTCAACCATTTATAAGTATGCTTTAAGTGACTCTTAAACACTAAACAGAAATGGTAATAGTGAAGTTTTTGTAAGAGAAAAGAAGATTAGTTCTTCCTAATTAGACTGCCTATCTCACTACTGTGTCGGGGTAATTTCAGCTTTGGTTATCAACCAACAATCTGATTAATTTGTCGCCTCAAAATCCAGATGAAAAGGGTCGCTAGATTGCTTCCTGAATTAGTTAGAACAATTGGGTTTGAAAACATGTGTGCTGCAAATTACACATGATTATACGGGAGTAGGAATAAGTGCCATCATTGAGTAACAAAGACATTTCTATGAAATTCCATCATTTTGTTCTTAATGTTTTTCTTTGAAGATATATTATAAGCCTTAGAGGTTTAAAATATCAATGCTTATATAGAATCACATCATGGGTTTTTAGCTCACCTAAGCACGAAGTGCAAGGTGAGCTTTTGTGATCACTCACCGTCGTCGTCAGCGTCTGTTAACAATTTCCTACAAATGACTTCTCCTACTAAACCAATAACTTCACAGGAATGGTCCTTAGGTAGTCCTCTTTCAAAGTTGTTCAAAGAAATTAATTCCGAGTAGAACTTTGGTTGCTGCGGCATCAGAAAAGGGGAAAATTGCCAAATCTTAAAAAATCTTCTTGTCCAAAAGTACTGGCCCGATTTGAAAATTATTTTGCACAAATGTTCCTTGGAGTACCCTCTACCAAGATTGTTCAAATATTTCCGATCCGTTAAAAAACATGGCCGCCAGGGGGCGGAGCTTATTTTCCTTATATGTGCATTGTAAAAAGTTTAAAAATCTTCTTGTCCAAAAGTACTGGCCCGATTTGAAAATAATTTTGCACAAATGTTCCTTGGGACACTCTTTACCAAGATTGTTCAAATATTTCCAATCCGTTGAAAAACATGGCCGCCAGGGGGCGGAGCCTGTTTTCCTTACATGTGCATTGTTTAAACTTTGAAAAATCCTCTTGTCCAAAAGTACTGGGCCGATTTGAAAATAATTTTGCACAAATGTTCCTTGGTGCACCCTTTACCAAGATTGTTCAAATATTTTTGATCCGTTGAAAAACATGGCCGCCAGGAGGCGGAGCTTGTTTTCCTTATATGTGCATTGTTAAAACTTTAAAAATCTTCTTGTCCAAAAGTACTGGCCCAATTTGAAAATTATTTTGCACAAATGTTCCTTAGGGCACCCTTTACCAAGATTGTTCAAATATTTCCGATCCGTTGAAAAGCATGGCTGCCAGGGGGCGGAGCTAGTTTTCCTTATATGTGCATTGTTAAAACTTTAAAAATCTTCTTGTCCAAAAGAACTGGCCTGATTTAAAAATTATTTTGCACAAATGTTCCTTGGGGCACCCTTTACCAAGATTGTACAAATATTTCCAATCCGTTGAAAAACATGGCGGCCAGGGGGCGGAGCTTGTTTTCCTTATATGTGCATTGTTAAAACTTTAAAAATCTTCTTGTCCAAAAGTATTGGCCTAAAAAGAGTAAAAACTTTGAAAACTATTGAAGTTCTATTAAATCAGGTGAGCGATATAGGGCCATCATGGCCCTCTTGTTTATTTGAACATCTTTTATTAGTTTGATATATCGATGAAGCATGATAAAGATATGGAATATGTTTATAACTATAAATGAGAGTAGGATAAAAAATATGGAATATGTCTATAACTGAGTGTAGAGTTATTAAAGCGAATTGAAAGCATAATGTGGATAAAGGAAAAATTGATCGTCTTGAGCACTATTTTCTTTTGCCATAAAGTTTTCATAACTCCTCTGCTGCATAAGCTTCAAAATGTGTTTGCGGATGAGAAAAGGGTACAGTACCATCGATACTTTAATTAACCCTTTCCCTCATACAGTAATTCTGCAGCAAACGACTTTGAATATATTTTGTCTATAATTGAATGTTTAACCTATGACTTAAAATGGAAAACATTGTGGCAAAAGGAGAAATTGCTCGTTTTGAGCAATTTCTTCTTTTGTCACTGTTTTCAAAATGCCGTCTGCAGCAGAGGTGTCAGAAAGTGTGCTATGCTAAGTGAAGCAGGTGAAAACATTTGAAAACATTGTTGAAACGTTGGAGAAATCCCCAAATTTTGCAAATGATAATTTTAACACAGTGTCTTTTTCAAAATAACCTGCTGCAATGTTGTGGAAAATATACTGGTAAAATAATTCTATTTTGTCAAAGGTACATCCTTCAGTCATATCATTGTGTATCATTTTCAATTTTGATTACAATATAAACTATCCAAATAGTCGTTAAATAGAAATTTGACCATTATAAGGAAATGTTGGGTCAAGTTCTGTTGATGAGTCACACTTTTTAATTCATTCTGATTTGTTAGAAAACTTGGCATAAAAAAGAAGCTGAACATTAAATTGTAATTTATACTTCATTCCTTTCCTACACGTTGATGCATCTGCAGCACTCTTACTACTTTTGAAAAGATTGAGGCAAAAGGAAAAATTGCTCATGATGGGCATTGACAGATTGTTAAGATATTTCTAAAGTTGTCTGCTGCAGATCTGTTGTATCTGGGAAAGGCTTCTTGATATAAAAGTTTTTTGGCAAAAGTTTTTATCAAGAAGTGACAAATTTAAATCTTAAGATTATGATTATATGCGCGGCCCTCCGCAAAAACGAAACTTTAGTCATTTTCCATTAGCATAGATCATGATCATCAAGCACATATGCACCATCTAATCTCAGTCTGCACTGTTTGCCAAGGAAGGTTAAAGGTAACTTCTGTAAAGCAGTAGCTTTTTTTAATCCTTTACAGGATTGCACATACAGGTCTTAACCCTTTCCCTCATATAGACCCTTTCTGACGCCTCTGCAGCAGATGGCTTTTTGAAAACAGTGAGAAAACAAGAAATTGCTCAAAAAGAGCAATTTCTCATTTTGCCACTATGTTTTCCACTTTTATTCATAGGTTATCCATTCAATTATAATTCTTTTTTTTGACAAAATATGTTCAAAGTCGTCTGCTGCAGAATTGTTGTATGAGGGAAAGGGTTAAATCACAATTGTTATAAGTACAGTAAGGTTGGTTTTCCTGGAGCATTGCTCATATACACACAAACAGCTATTATTGTTAAGTTAACCCTTTCCCACATACAGACGCTTTCGGAAGCATATGTAGCAGACAATGTTTTCAAATGTCGTCTGCTGAAGAGGCATCAAAATGTTCCTGTATGACGGAAAGGGCTAAATAGTTGTAGATATTCACTTCACATACGCCCCCATAAACTATCAAATGTTTTCTATTGTGCTGACTTATGTATCATGCCCATTAATATTATTTGTAATGAAACAGTGTTGAGTTGCAACATTGTATGATGTACTTGTTAGGATAACAATGGGATGGGATGAAATGAACTATTTCAACACCGACAAGATAGCTACTGTTTCAATGACTCCTGTATGTTGATAGGCCATGAATGGTTTCAAATCGCAAATATTACCTGCCTGCAATTAAGTATTATAAATTAATATATCCTCTAGGAATGGTGTAAAGTTTTTGATGGATTGTTTTATTTTGGTCTTTCATTAAGACCTTGTCTGGGGCTCTTTTGAAAATGATGACATACATGTACACACGGAGAGTATCATTTCAGTTTATTGTGAATTGATCAGATGATTATATTATAGCCTTGCCACTTTAAAAACCACGTTATAACTGAATATTGGAGGTTAATATGAAATTATATAGATGTAGATCAGAAAATAAATCTTGATTGACCCTTAAACCCTTTGTCAAAAAATGGAAAATCTCTAATTGAATGGATAACCTATGACCAAAAGTGGAAAACATTGTGGCAAAAGGAGAAATTGCTTGTTTTGAGCAATTTCTTCTTTTGTCACTATGTTTTCAAAAATCCATCTGCTGCAGAGGCGTCAGAAAGTGTCTATATGAGGGAAAGGGTTAAACCCTTTGCTGTGGGTACTCAAATTATCAATTGTAATGACATCATCACCTAGACTACATTGGGAGAAGCACTTATTTCATTTGAGACCATCTTTGCGATATATTTATATATATATTACCATGTCCATCTGCTTCTAACAAGCTTATGCAAGTAATATTTGAACAGTATAGATCTTGAACAGACTCTGTGGATGTAGTGTCAGGCTTAACTGGACCAATACTTATCATGAAAGTCAATTTGTACCTTTCCTATGGAGGGCTCATTTTTAGCTCAAAGAAAAAAGTCCAGCTATTGTGAAGTCGTCTGCGTCATCACAAAACTCTAACCTTACCTCATAACTCAAAAACCTTTAAGATTTTCCAATGAAACTTTATACACATCATCCTAGGAACAATATGCAAATTTATACCAAGTAACATTATTCTGCTTTAAATAATTATTCAGTTAAGCCCTTTTTTCGACTTGGGAAAAAGTAGACGAGCGTTCGTGTTTGCTCCTCGACGCTCTTGTTAAAGTGGATGGTATGTCGTATGCCTGGACTATAAGGTTGAAACACATTAGTCTACACTCGTGAGACAGAGGCTCAATCCAAACCAGGTTAAAGGAATAACAATTGATTAACCTATTTTTAAACAAATGGATTTCATCTTGGTCAGGGTATTTCTGTATGTAATAGAGAAGCCGAGTTGGTCTAAGGCTATTTACCTCTAATTAGATGTATGTAAGATAGCAGAATTAGTCAGAAACATGATACCTTCAATAGATTGATATATTTATTGATACCCGTCAATGGATTAATGGTGAATTACCTTAACTTGTTTGATATATCTATTACAGTTGTTTGGTTAATGTATGGATGTACACATTTTATCTGTAGAGTATACAGATTAATGATTCGATAAAGATTTAAAGGGTTTAAAGTATGTAATGATATTTAACTTGACTGATTGCTTTTTGAAATACTGATTTTTAATAACAGATTATTATTACGGACGTACATACTGTTACATCTGAGCACAGGGGACATGCTTTCAATGAAATACTGATTTTAACATTTCACTATGACCATAAATCTGTATTATGTCAACTGCTGTACAAGATGTTAAATTGCGGCTGCATGTGGGAAAGGGTGAAAGATTTGAAGAAAGATTTATCAATTTAAAAAAAATAGAATAGAAAAGATTTAAGATACTATCAATTAACTATTGATTATCCAAGATTTTGAAATTTTAAATCTAAAAATTGCTCAAAAATTGAAAGTTTGAAGTCTTAATTTGAATTTATATGCTTTTCAACACTTTTAAATCATTTTACAACAATGCCTAGAAAACTGTATAATTTGTTTATCAAGCTATCTGCATGGCATTTTTTGCCAAGTTAATTCTTGTCTCTGACAGGTATTATAATTTATTGACAGAATTAAATGTTAATTTGGCATTTATGAATTTATTTGATGGAAATTGTACACCAATCAGATCATATCACCAAGTCATGTGACTGACTTGAAGGGAAAATTGTCTGCCAATGAACAATGCCTTTTATGCATTTTGTAGAAATTAAAAGTAGCAAGATGACATAATAGCTAGAAAATTAAGATTTATCTATAGGGTTATGTTAATTTTCATAGATTAGTTTAATTTCATTACGCATCACAGGTTTAAAACAGAATTATCAATCTGTTTTATAAAATTAAAAGGTAATTTCTGTGTTACGAAGTTGACAATGATCTTAACAATTTCCCACATACAGCAAATCG
This sequence comes from Serripes groenlandicus, assembly GCA_031761405.1. Lineage (NCBI taxonomy): Eukaryota > Metazoa > Mollusca > Bivalvia > Cardiida > Cardiidae > Serripes > Serripes groenlandicus. The sequence goes on from JASEVX010000001.1 coordinate 68,326,846, forward strand.
GCAGCAGGCAACTTTGAAACTATCCCGGCAAAATGATGGAAAATCTCTATAAATGAAAATCATTGAATAAAGAAAAAGACGTGGGAAAAGTAGAATTGCTCATAATGTTTTCAAAAGTCGACTGCTGCACATAACAATGATCATATTGAGCAATTTGCAACAATGATTTCAACTCTATTCAACAATCATACTATCATTTATAGAGATTTTCTATATTGTGGACTTAATTATTTCAAAGTTGTCTGCTGCAGATCTTGTGTATGTGGGAAAGGGTTAAGCGAAGAAAGGAGAGGGAAGATTTATAGCATAGACTGCTGATGTAAATTGGTTTACTTGTTGGTGCAATGGATGTGCGATATAGTTATTGTTAGTTACTGGGTGGTGCACCTGAGTGTGATATAGCTATTGTCATATATCACAAATTTCCCCACAAAAAAATAATAATATGAAAAATCTTTGATCAGCTTGAAAAAATTATATCATAAATCATCAATGAAAAATAAAGCCTTCTCAAAATCATAGTTGTTTTGGGTGTTTAAAGTTTAATTTGGTTGCCAAATTATTTCTATCTATTTGATATGATAGTTTTTCTCCCTCCATCCCTACCCCCACCATGCTGATCTAAAAACTTCACTAAACTGACTTTCTTAAGTCTTAGAACTAAAAATACATTTAAATTCAAGATAACCTCACAAAGTTGATAAATAACTGTATAATTATTTAGATTTGAATTAAAGGTAATTAAAATTCCAGTGGGATGTAACAAGGTCACATCTATGACCTTAAACATGTTTCAACCAATGAAAGCCCTTGATTTACCCTTTCTTTAACCCTTTCCCATATACAAACAATTTGCAGCAGACAACTTCGAAAACACTTACACAAAATAGTAAAAAAATCTCCATAGAAGAAAGAATCATTATTGAATATTGAAAACATAGTGGCACACTGTTTTTAAAAGTCATCAGCTGCAAATGTGTCGAAAAGCTTCTGCAAGTGGGAAAGGGTTAATAGAAGCCACATTCTTTGCCTCTGCAGCAAAAGGCTTTTTGAAAACATAGTGTCAAAAGAAGAAATTGCTCAAAACAACAAATATCTTCTTTTGTTACAATGTTTTCCACTTTTAAGTCATAGGTTATCCCTGCATTTATAGAGATTTTCTATTTTTTGACAAAAGATGTTCAAAGTCGTCTGCTGCAGAGTTGGTGTATGAGGGAAAGGGTTAAAAAGCATTCATGGCAAAATGGAAAACAAATCACCATGAGTAAAAACTCTCCTTTTAACACTGTCAGATTTTCCTTTTAATGCTGTCAGAATATCCTGTTTTCATTTGTCAAGAAATTTGAATATTTTCTTCAGATTGTTTTTTCAATAATAAAATAATGATAAAAGGTAAGAGGTTATGAAAGGTGTTTTTTGTACATAGTCTCACATACTATTCTGTTTCTCCGTTATGGTATGGGTTTGACCCCATTGAGGAATGTGTGACACCACTTATATTTGCTCACTTACTTCTTATTAAATTACCCTAAAGTATTTTTATATGTTTTGTTGGCCAAATTAGTTCCGTGTAATTAAAATCTGTGAAATTTATTAGCTTGCTACCTCATATTTACAATATGTATTTTACCATTAAATGGTAGTTGTCATCAGAGGAGAATGAATATTGCCAATATTGTAACATTTGCCTTCCCCATTTACATGTTGTGATACTTTTACAGTTTCCAGCTTAACCCTTTCACTCATAAGGCAATTTTGCAGCAGACTACTTTGAACATATTTTATCAAAAAATAGAAAATCTCTATAATTGAATGGATAAGCTATCACTAAAAGTGGAAAACATTGTGGCAAAAGGAGAAATTGCGCTTTCTGAGCAATTTCTTCTTTTGTCACTATGTTTGCAATAAGCTGTCTGCTGCAATGGCATCAGAAAGCGTCTATATGAGGGAAAGGGTTAACCACATACAACAAATCTACAGATCTACAGATGACATTGAAAACATCTAGACAAAAATTATATTTCCATAACTGATAGCTTAATTATTGAATAGAGTTGAAAATATTGTGACGATAAGGAGAAATTGCTCAATATGAGCATGACACACTTTGAGAAAAGGAGGAATTATTTTGGAGGGTTTAAAGTTTGTATTCAGGAAAGGATTAATTGTCATAATACTCCAAACTCCAATTTATAATTTTGTCAGTCATTTCAATAATTGTAGTCAATACAAATTGAAGTCATTTGTTGCAAAAATAAAAATATTATTATTGACTATAAGGAAAAGACCATCTTCCCATTCTGTGACTTATTCATCTTTGTAGGGGAATCCATTATTAACAGAACCTTTTCTTAAACCGAGTGCATGTTTCTCATTAGAGAATTTAGAATTCAAAGTTTGCAAGAAGAAACCATATTCATTTCAAGGGAAGATGTTTTATAGGCAGATAAAATATGGCCGCCGACACTGGAGCTGCCAAAGTTCCTCATTTCATGTTATTTATTGGTCTATGGTTGGTATCTAAACTGATTTGAAGGTTTCCTCTCTTTTAGGCAGGCTGTGATTGATTATTTTCAATGGTTTCCATTTCAGCCATTATTTTTAATAAAAAATGAAAATGGGTTTTATCAAGAGCCGGAATCTCTTTATCCAATTACCCCCCTTTTTGAGGTAATGAATATCTTCTATTCCAGTCGGATTCCTAGTCTATATTTCTGTAAGAATTTGTTCTCTTTGGCTTTCAATCTTGATTACTGGTAACCCTTATGTTTCTTAACCCTTTTGCACAAACAACTTTGCAAATTTATATAGAAAATCTCTATAATTGACAGTGGAATTATTGAATCGAGTTTAAAACATTGTGGCAGATGGGGAAATTGCTTATCTTGAGCAGTTTCTTCTCTTGCCATTGATGTTTTCAAAGTCTACAAGTTTTAAACATAACTCTTAAATTATATTGTATTACATAATGTTGAAGATTGACCAACATCTTTTTTTTTCTCAGGTTTATTTGATTCAAATTGTTAGTCTTTCATTTAACCCTTTCCCTCATATAGACGCTTTCTGACGCCTCTGCAGCAGACGGCTTTTTGAAAACATAGTGACAAAAGACGAAAATTGCTCAAAACGAGCAATTTCTCCTTTTGCCACAATGTTTTCCACTTTTAGTCATAGGTTATCCATTCAATTAAAGAGATTTTCTATTTTTTGTGAAAAATATGTTCAAAGTCGTCTGCTGCAGAATTGTTGTATGAGGGAAAGGGTTAAACATATTTTAGCCAAAACCATGATTGTCTTGGAGTAATCTTTGGAAAAAAGGAACAGAAAACAGATAAATCTTTTATGATGTAAAGGGAAGCTATAATAAAGTTTAGAAATGATAGGAGCCTCTCCTTTTCCTTCTTACGACAATTCTGCAGCAGACGACTTTGGACATATTTTGTCAAAAATTAGAAAATCTCTATAATTGCATGGATAACCTATGGCTATGGTCTGTATGTGGTAAAGGGTTAAGTGTCTTATTGCATCTACGTACAGTTAAGACACAGTCAGCCTATGCATATGCAGTCTCCCCTAAGTCTTCACTGTCCTTCTATATGTTATAGACATTCTAAGATGCATCTGACAGAGAACTAGAAGTCTAGCTCTTCTAGTTAATTTCTCCATGCAGATTTGGCAGTCCTATTGATTTTGTTTACCGGTAACTATTTTTATTTGAGCTAAACATTTTAGGATTAACATATTGAGCAAAGTTATCTCCCTTGATATGGTTTGACTATTTCGTTTATCTCTGACTTTGTGAAGTCAAAGAAGTAAATTGAATCTTGAAAACCTGATACATATTATGTTTACCTTTTGTTTTGATTCTTTGATATCATGACAAACAAACACATCAAATAGTTTTAGTAAATATTAATTCAGCAATCTGTTGCACATTTTAAAAGTACAGATGACATTCTTACAATATTTATAGATAATGTAATGCAAAACTTTGAATTGATAAGTATATGAATTTGATATTACCCAAAAGTGAAAAAAAAAGATTTACGCTTATTATGTAACTTAGAAATGTATCACTGCAATTGTTGAATTGAGCACAGCAGACCTTCAATACAGTATGCATATAAGGTTACAAACAAGTATGCAATCACTTGTATAAGATTTCAATGAAGAACAAGTAGGGTCGTAACTCACACAGTGTTCGTTACGCAGCGTAAAGCGTTACTAATTCATGTCATGATAAACGGCCAGATAATGTCCAGTTTTTAAAAAACTACCTTTATCTGTAATCTGCTAATGTTTTGTATTCTGAGGTTTAAGACATTGGGTTATGTAATTTAAGTCAATAGTGAAGTCAACAACGCAAAGTCAGCACTTTACATGACATTTTTAACAGTAATTATGAAAATCTTACTTAACTTGTTGACCTTAACAGACACTTCAATTAATCATTCATTCATTATTTCCATATATATCATGATAACCTGTAATGTAATTGAATGTGCTGATTTTTGAGATTGCAGTTTTTATTTCAAGCCCCGGAAAACTTACTATTTTGTTAGTTTTATGTAAATTTTGCATTTAGCGATGAAATTTAATGTGAGAAAATTGTAAACTTTTGAAAACAGATTTGAAAATAATGTTTGAAAAAAGGAGAAATGACTCTTTTATGGCAATCTTAACTCAATTCAATAATTATACTTTCATTGATAAATATTTCCATATTATTACCTGCTTCAGATTTGTTGCATGTGGGTAAGGGTTAAAGTTGTCAGCTGCAGATTTGTTGTATGTAGGTAAGGGTTAAAGTTGTCAGCTGCAGATTTGTTGTATGTGGGTAAGGGTTAAAGCCACTGTATTCATATCATAAAGAGTTATCAGGTACGAGTGAAGTTGACTCTTGAACATTCAATGGTCAGACAGTAACAAAAGTTGATAAGCTGCTGATGACACTGCTTGACAATCTGTCCAGGACCACTCAAATACAGGAAACCAACCCTCAGTAAATCCTTACCGTATTCTATTCGAATTGTTAATCCTTTCCAACTCTTGGACACATTTTGACGCATCTACAGCAGAAGACTTTTGCCACAAGGAATGTTCTCGACTATATCTATATTCAATAATTATATTTTCATTGAGATTTTCAATATATTTGCCTAGAAACTCTCAAATGTATCTGCTACAGATTCGTTGTATGTGGGAAAAGGACAAGGCAATCTGCATGAAAAATGTGATAATTTCTGTCATTTTGATATGATTGTTTTGACACTTACAAAATCTGCTGCTGATGCGTCAGAAAGCGTCTATATGAGGGAAAGGGTTAAAACAATTCATTAGAAAAAGATGCAAAACAGCATGATTGTCAAAAACCCAGGTACAAAAAATCTGTGCAGATTTTTCAAGTGGCAGAGCACTTCAACCGCGATAATACCCCAGCAAGCACTGAGACAGGATTCTCAGTCGAATTATGTGGAAACATAAATAACAAACAATTAGGATGGAACTCGTCTGTGTACCAGAACATTGTCTTTGATGGCTTTATGATATTCTGACATGATAATGTTCATATTATGGATGAGACATTTTCTATGAGTTACGAGTTAGGATACAGACTTTTCCCATATACGGGCGATAATGCCAATAGGGAGTTATTCCATACATGTTTTATTTTTCTTCTTTTGTATCATTGATGAATATGAATTCGTCTTTTTTTCTAGTTTTTGGAAGTGATTTGATGGGGAATTTTGCTCTAAGGCTAATATGTTCTTGTTTGGGTAATTTTGTAAGAGGATCTCAGATGGGTATTATCCATAATAAACAGTTTTATGATCAATGGATGGAAATAAGATGTTGTCGGAAGACCATGTTATATCTGTGTCAGAGTTGAGCTGCACATGTTAACAACACATCTGCGGCACACAACTTTTTGGCAAAAACACTGTTAATGAATGTTTCATAAATCAATGGAGTTGAAAACTTTGTGGCAAATAGAGAACATGCTCATTATGAGCAATTATTTATCCTTTTGTCACTGTCTTTTTTGTTCCAAAAGGCTTTCAAGTTGTGTCTCTATATGGAAAAGGATTAACCCTTTCCCTCATATAGACACTTTCTGATGCCTCTGCAGCAGACGACTTTTTGAAAACATAGTGACAAAAGAAGAAATTGCTCAAAACGAGCAATTTCTCCTTTGGCCACAATGTTTTCCACTTTGAGTCATAGGTTATCCATTCAATTATAGAGATTTTCTATTTGTTGTCAAAATAAGTCGTCTGCTGCAGATTTGTTGTATGTTTAGTTTAAACTTATTTATTTTACATCGATAATGCGAAACAAGCCTTGGGCTTAGATTAATCACTCTCGATGTCTGCTTCCTGGAGACTTAACCAGTACTCGCGCCGTTTGTGTGGAAAAATCCCAAAGTCAGGACCCGCTCATCACGGGACTCGAACCAGGGACCTTTGATACGAGAGGCCGACACTCTACCTCTGCACCACTGTCTGTTGTATGTGGGAAAGGGTTAACTAATCCTTATATGACTTACTAAGCCTATGCTGTGATTATTCAAATGAATAAATCTAACCTAGGAAATGATTTCGAGTTTCAATAACAGAGAGTTTAATTGAGTTATGTCAGAAAGATTATGCTTTGGCAACAGCCTGTTTGACTATCAACATCTGGACCACTGTACTGAACTCGTATGAGGTGTAGCATTCTGGGATTCAGTTCATGTCCATGACCAGTGGAGTGGTGGCACTCTCAAAGATTAACTGACCTTAAACCCTTTCCCACACACAAACAAATCTGCAGCAGACGACTTTGAAATGTCTAGTCTAAAATATGGAAAATCTCTATAATTGTAGGTATAATTACTGAAAAAAGTTGAAAAATTTGTGGCAAAAGGAGAAATTGCTTGTTTTGAGCAATTTCTCGTTTTGTAACAATGTTTTTCGAAAGTCATGTACTGTAAATGTGTCAAAATGCGTCTAGAGGTGGGAAATGGTTAACTTGTCCACATTGAACATTTCTATAAGTGTAAGTTAAACTATTAAGAAGAGATGAAAACATTTTGAGCAATTTCCCCTTTCGTCACAATGTTTTCAAAAGTCGTCAGCTGCAGAGGTGTCAAAATGGGTCTATGTTTGGTAAAGGGTTGACATAATGATTACACACGTGGAAAAAGAGCTGCTGCCTGTATAAATATCCATGATGACGGATCCAAATGGATACGGTTTTACAGAAGTTCCTTGAAACCTGCGAACAATGCAGAGCCAGGTCAGACTGCAGGATGCATTCATTGGCTGATAGTGTTTGACACTGGCCACATTATTTAGTCGGCATTTCAGAACTGTGGTTTCAGAGTACTCTATCCATCTGCTCAAGCTTATCAGAATCTACACAAGTAGACAGGTTTTTAAGAATCTTACACACAAGTGTATTGAACAGGGTAATTAAATCATGACTAGTCTCTGCTGATGCATGAGCTGATCTGGATAGGATCTGCACCGCTTTCGAAAATCAACTATTGCATTTCCCTCAAAACAGGCAAATTTAATGAGAGTCCAAAACGTCCACATTTCCCCCGTGTGACTCAAATGTAAACTGCACTTACCAGTTATTTACTTGTAAAATAGTTAAGCCAGTATCCTGGGCTAATTGTTTCTTTTGTTCTTCTGACGGATATGGATGCTGAAAAGAGAGAACAAAAAATAATTTTATTTATATGTGTATTATATGATAAATGTCTGATTTTGAAGAAATTACTATAGTGTTACCAGTTCACACTTTCCCACATGCAGACGCCTCTGTAGCAGATGACTTTGAACACATCCAGGCAAAAATATGGAAAATATGTATTATTAATGAAAGAGTAAATATTGAATAGAAATGAAAATATTGTGGCAAAAGGAGAAATTTCTCCTTTTGCCACAATATTTTTAAAATCTGCCTGCAAGTGAGAAAGTATTAAGAATAACTGTAAAAGGAAATTATTGTTGAGAGCTAGAATTGTAGTCCCATTCCCCTGTACACCCTCGCCCATGGAGGATCTGTGCACCAAGACCAATTTTGGTTTAATGCTGCTCATATATATGCAATTTGCATTAAAACATTTGAAATCTCAGACAGTATGTCGTTTTATAGTATATAACATTATTAAAATCCTGGATAGTGCAATCACTATATACTTATCTAGCGGGGAAAATAGTTTATATCCAGAGAGAGAAATGAAAAATGAATTGCCTCTGTATATCATTTTCTATGAGATAAATTCACCTGGTATATCATACTTTGAATACTATAACTCAGTTCAAGGTTATGGGCATATTTAATATTTTTTAACCCTTTCCCACATACAGCAAATGTGTAGCAGACAACTTTGAAAACATTTAGGTCAAAACATGGAAAATCTCCATAAAAGAAAGTATAATAATCAAATAAAATTGAAAAGTTTTGTGGCTCATGATGAGCAATTTCACCTTTTGCCACAATGTTATCAAAAGTCGTCATAAAAAGTATGTGGGAAAGGGTTAAATCAGTTATAGACCACCAAACAATATGTTGTGGGTAATCAAAAACCCATCAAAAAGAGAAATTTCATTGAATTGTTTGATTGATTGTTTGGTGTTTTACTCAGCTTTCAACAACTTTTCAGTTATATCACAGTGTTTTCTGGGTAAGTTACCAGTACTACTGGTTCATTTATTTTGGCACCAGCTAGTCGGTCGTAATGCTAACCCAATAACCCTTAGCGTCAAGGAGGGCAGCCAATACTACCAATTTTAAAGTCTTTGGTATGACCGGACTAGGGATCTAACACACGGCCTCCCACACCCGGGGCGGACATTCTAGCACTTGTAACACCACCTATGCAGTCACATTTCATTTGAGTAACAGGACATAGTCTTAACCCTTTCCCACATACAAACACTTCCTCACTCCTCTAAAGCAGATGACTTTTGTAAACTTTGTGGCAAAATCATAATGAGCAATTTCCCCTTTTGCCACAATGTTTTCAAAAGTCGTCTGCTGCTATTGTGTCAAAATGCGTCTGCATGTGGGAAAGGGATAAATTGAGTAATAAGACAGCTATTGAAGGGCAAAGACTTATGATATACTGCTCTCTAGACCTCTTCATTCTGTTTTCTAACTTTCCATGCTTTCACATAACTAGCTTTATTTGCTAAGAAACCTTCCCCAGTACGCTCATTTTGGGCGTTTTATGATTTATGAAATATATGTATTTATTTCTAGATGGGCTGATGTATCAAAATTGACATTTCTAGGAATTATGATATCTTTTCATCTCTAGAATATATGCATCAATCAGTTTTATATAGAAAATGACTGTCTCTCCCAGGATGTTGGCAATATTGTGGTAACATTTGGTAGATTGATAGTCTTCTTCTTTAGACTTAGAAAAAATTTGCTTGTCCTAATTGAAGATCTTTATTTGATCTTAGAGGGGTCATAACATAATCATTTATCAAAGTTAATAAATGCACTTAAATTCATCAGATTTAAATCAATTCCAGGGTGTGTTGTTTTTTTAACTGTTACCATAGAAACAAGTCTTTTGAAATGAGAAATGTTTTCTTTTCTTGGAATGAGAAAAAAATGGAGAAGACAAAATCTAAAATCTCCTTATAATAGCTATGTTGAAAGTTAGAATAAATTCAATCAATGCTGCTTGAAGACTACATGCATCCTTTTCCGTGGGGAATAAAAAGTGAGCTAAAACGTCGACACAATTCAATTTGGAAACGAAATTGATCATTTTGATGCCAAGGCACACACTATGGGCCCTGGAAATCTAACACTAGTGTTGTCACACTTTTGCTGATGGTTTTCTACGATGGATTTTTTTCTTTCTTTCATCCAGTCTTGAAGTTTTTCAGTCTCCAATGGTTCATCTTAACCCATTAGTGACATGCTGTTTTAAGACTTCTACATATAACCAGTATATTTAAACCTGAAGTTTAATTAAGTGTAAAAGAGAAAGGAGAAATTGCTTGACATTTATATATTCTTAGGTAAAAATTACAAATGTATACTACTATGATGTCATGAAATTAAAGCATTATCTTTTTGACTGTTATGTTATGTAATACTTTCCTCCTAAGAACGTTATTGTAATGCATTGTACTTCAAAATAGATGGCTTGTGAATTGTGGCTTACATGATGTGATATAATTAAATGCTTTTATTTTTAATTTGAGTACAGTGGTTTGAATGATGTTTACATTGGTCTGTGGTCAATATATTCTACAATAAGACAGAATGTCCTGTAATGTCCATACTCTAGCACTGACTGCTGTTATTTACAGGACATGAATTTTGCATTTTTTCTCCATCACTGACTGCTCTTATTTATGTGACATGAAATGCTCATTTTTCTCTATCACCGACTGCTCTTATTTATGTGACGTGAAATACTCATTTTTTCTCTATAACTGATTGCTGTTACTTACGTGACTCAAAATGTGTATGTTTGTTCTATCAGTGACTGTTGTTATTTACATGACATGAAATGTGCATGTTTGTTTAGTAATATTGGTTGCAGATATTTAGGTCACAGTCATGAACTACACATGTTTGCTCTTTTTTTTGGGTATTGTAACATGACGTTAAATATATATGTAAACTCTGGCACAGAATACATATTTCACCAGCTGAACTTAAAAATCTACTCTGGCATTGAAATGTGATTGAAGTGACTTTAAGTATCCATGTTTATTTATCTGTCTCTGATCTTGCAGTTGCTTTTATTAGATCAGTCTTATTTGGCAATGGTAGCCAAAACAAATAAGGCTGTAGCATTAAACAAACACATGCACATATAAGCATTAGATATTCTCTGTGTACTTAACCCTTTCCCTGAAAAGAAGACTTTTAAAGCTTCTGCAGCAGACAACTTTTAAAACATTTTGGGAAAAGGAGAAACGCGAGATTAATGAGCAAAGTTTTCATCTTTGTATCAAAGCTGCACATCCAAATATCCAGATAACGGTAGTTATATTTTCCTTAAACATTTTCAAAAAAATTAACCCTGAAATTAGAATATTACAAGTCATTTGACCTTAGGTTTGAGAGGAAGAGGAAAATGTTATTTTTTCTTGTCAACAGTGAAAGATATGGATTGGGGAACACAAGACTTGTATGTGCAAGACCAAATCACAATCTTTACAAGCCAACCAAATATATTGTTTATTTTTGGTATTCATTGAAGTGCAACTCATTTTGTATGTATGCGTGTCATTTTCAGCCCTATCCAAATATTTTCTACCAAATGCATAAATGTACCGAAAGGAAGACCAAAGTTCAAAGTTCTGTCTTGCTTAGATAGACATTTTTAAAACATAAATCATAGAGAATAAACAGATTATTTTGAAAACACAAACCTGTTTTCTTGCTCTAAGTGAATTAAAACCCCAAAATAATCAAACCAAAACAAGACCAGACAGGCAAAATTACAGCAACATGTTTTTGGTATTGTGTAAGGACATGCTGCCAATCCCCAAATTCTCACCCTAATTAATTTAAGGTAGACATGCAGACTAATTTTAATCAATGCCTTATGAGATAAACAAGATTAGAAATAACTCCATAAAAGTCTGGGTCACATAAATCTAGGAACCCAACGTTTTCTCCCATTTTAAACCTAACAAAAAATGTGGTAACACATCGTAAAAATCTTGACATGAAACCGGCAGAATTTACATCCCTCTGTTCAGCACTAACAAGAGAGGCAGTTTCCCCAATAAAAACCTGGATCAATATTTAAAACAAAGTCTGGGAAAAATAAATCTTCCTTAAAGTAGTGAAAATCCCCTCAGATCTTTGTCGTTTTAACGATAATTAGAATTGGTCTCATTCATATTGCGTGAGACTTTTGCATATATGTGGAACATTATTATTTATTAAACATCCAAGGTGGGTCCCTTCCAGGAAATATGTCCATGTTTCCACTATTGTTAAAGACTCCTGAAGGAAAAGATGAGAGTATTGGGCCATTAACTTCACTTTGAAACATGCTGTTATGAGTCCCAGTCTGCCATGAACTTACGTCAACATCAAGCAGTGAGGAAATGTAGATGTTGAATTTGTTTGGACTTTCTCTTTGACAACAAAGTCTCCATGATATATGATGGTTCCACTCCCTGAACACAGGCAGTACTATGATGGCTACTGCCACAGAACATAGGCTCCATGGACAGGTTCTGTGATGTTTGCAAAATCATCTGATGTAAACGCTTCTACTTGTGGGAAAGGGAAGGGTTTTGCAAGGAAGGGTACCATACATGTATCATGAGGATTTTCATATTGCACATAAATATAAATATATGTCTACTAGGGTCACAACAAAGCTAAATTGAAATATATTATTGTATACACTGATGAACGCTAGCAATAAATTACATTTTTTTTGTACCTGGTTCAAAATAAATTACATTTCCTAATTGAAAATGTGAATAATTGATTGTTTCATTTGTTTTAAATTGAAAATTGGTTGACATATTGATGATTGGTAGCTGTCATCTATTTTAAACCACCATGATTATTTCATGTTCTTGACTGTAGGTGATATAACCTGTTCCCACATACAACAAAACTGTTGCAGATGACTTTCAAGTATAACGGAAAAAATAGTTTAACCCTCATATAGATGCTTTCTTACGCCTCTACAGCAGATGGCTTTTTGAAAATATAGTAACAAAAGAAGAAATTGCACAAAACATGCAATTTCTTTTTTTGCCACAATGTTTTCCACTTTAAGTCATAGGTTATCCATTGAATTAAAGAGATTTTCTATTTTTTGACAAAATATGTTCAAAGTCGTCTGCTGCAGAATTGTCGTATGAGGGAAAGGTTTGACTCTATAAGTGAAAGTATAATTATTGAATTATAATAAAAGGAGGAAAAATTGCTCATCAACGAGGTCTGCTTCAGATGCATCAAATGCTTCTGCAAGTAAGAAAGGGACAAAAGGTAACCATGTACTCTTATGCTATAGTACTTATTTATGTGTTGGTGTCTGAGTAAACCTACTGGTAGTATTTGTAATTTAACCCACATACAATAAATCTAAAGGATTTGACTGAACATATTTTGTCAAAAAATGGAAAATCTCTATAGTAAAATGAATAATCAATGATTAAAAGTGGAAAACATTATGGCAAAAGGAGAAAACATTGTGGCAAAGGGAGAAATTGCAACAATGTTTTCAAAAGTCATCTGATGCAGAGGTGTCAGAAAGCGGCTGTATGTGGGTTATTTGTTTACATTGATTGCGAAACAAGCCTTAAGGTTATATTAATCACACTCGATGTCTACTTCCTAGAGACATAACCAGTACTCGCACCGTTTGTGTGGAAAAATCCCGTAGGCAGAACCCGCTCATTGCGGGATTCAAACCCAGGACCTTTGCACAAGTCTTCCACAAGTAATTAACCCAAGATGCAATGTGATATTATCTCAATAATTTCGAAAGTGGTGTAAGGTAAACCCTTTCCCACACATTTTGATGCTTCTGCAGTAGGTGACTTGACAACACTGAGGCAAAAGAAGAAATGAGCAATTTCTCATTTTCCCAAATGCTTTCGACTCCTTAAAATGGTTAAAAAAAATTCCTTGTAGAGAATTTCTAGTTATTTTTTTTTTAGTAAGTAGGAAAGGGTTTAAGTCATGTTCAGCAAAATACAGGTTTAAAGGTGACATAATTGCACTCGGTATTTGATGAAAATACATGTGCATCATCAAAATGTATCTTTGCAAAAAGTGTAGACTCGGGTCAGATTGTAAAGTTAACACATAAAAGATATGGTTACACAACAAGTCTTTCTATTTAGAATCAAGGCTGCCTTCAGAACCATTGACTAAATTTTGAGCAAAAGATTTCTCGGGACTACTTCTTTGTTTCATGCTGCTACAATTGGATAACCTTTGTTTTCTCTGTCAGGCACCAAAGCATTTGTATTATTGGCTTAGAAAATTGTACAGGGATTTTTCATTTCTAAAGATGTCATATTCTCTGTGCTCTATTGTCCAGCTTATAGACGGGCTGTTATGGAATTATCCCTTGACATCTTCAAAAAGTCCCCAAAATAATCAGAAAAATATCCTTTATGAATAAGGGTTAATAAAGTTAGCCATCTTATTACATGTCCTGATTGTTTTCCCTGCACTGTTGTTTGATTTTATATACATATAAGAAAAGAAACTCCAGTAAAATTTACATGAAATGATTGAAAAGCACAGATGGACAAGGTGATGGTATGAATATAGAAGGCAAAGAATGAAGACACAGCTTGCCCCCTCCCCGGAGACCAAGGCATTATAGATCAACATTGATTAACCCACCATGAACTGTGTCTAGCTTTAAACAATCATGGTCAATATTCTAGTTATAATCGCCCATATCGGGCTATAAATTCCGAGAAAATCAGCAAGATATTCCCACAATGCCTCTCTAGCATGTCTTCCCTGTTCGAATTCCAGAAAATTTTGATATTTTGATACGGAGTGACAGGCCATCTTGCACTTTCTGATGTTATCATATAGCAATTTACAAACTGGAGGCCAATAAAGTTTCCATGTTATGAAGTAATTACATTGACTATTTGCTGCGTGCATGTGATGGTCATTCCTTGCACAAGGTTTGTTTATAGAGTAAATATTGACCACTTTATGTGTTACGGTTAGACTATTTTATTTGCTTTTTATGTGAGTGTGTATTTTAACAGCAGTGTGGATGGACTTTATAGCTTAAATCTTTCCCTTATACAAGAAATTTGCAGCAGACAACTTTTCTATCATCAATGCATTGGCAAAGAATAAATTGCCCAATTTCTCCTTTTGCTAGTATGTTTTTAAAAGTTGTGCTGCAGCTGTGTCTTTATGTGAGAAAGGGATAAAAGGAGTACAACTATTTTTTTATTTGGGAGTGTTAATTCATTGTACTGTGACCAGTGCAGCAATTGTCGTGCAGATCATTTTATGACAATGTTTTCACTGTGACCATTCTTTTGATTACCACAACATAAGATATATGAGGATCGAATGAAAATGAAAGAACATGAAATACACACCATTTCTTAACCTTTTCCCTCATATAGACGCTTTCTGATGCCTCTGCAGCAGATGGCTATTTGAAAACATAATGACAAAACAAGCAATTTCTCCTTTTGCCACAATGTTTTCCACTTAAAGGGTTAAGTTCTTTGGTATAAAAATATTCCATTCCTATTGATATTCTTACAGATACTGTGACCACTGCAGGATGGGATGGAACCCTTCTATCCCTAAAGCTTACCCATATTAGGCCATGGGGACACTTTATAACCCCTTTCCACATATTGAAGTTTTCTGACACCTCTGCAGCAGACAATATTTGAAAACATTGTGGTAAATGGGCGAAAGTGCTCATGATGAGCAATTTCACCTTTTACCACAATGTTTTTAACTTTATTTACTACAATGTAGTTATAATTTAATTCATAGATATTCCATATTTTGAAATTGCTGTTTTCAAAGTTGTCTGCTACAGAAGAATTGTTGTATGTGGGAAAGGGTTAATTAAATAGTGCAAACATACTTTACTTGACCCTTATCCACATACAGCAAAAGTACAAAAGACGTTTTTGAAAATATATCTAGGCTAAAATATGATAAATCTCTATGGATGAATGTATAACCATTGAATAGAGTTGAAAACATTGTAGCAAAAAGAGAAGTTGCTCATTATGAGTAATTTCTCCTTTTGCCACAATGTTTTCAAAGGTTGTCTGCAGCTACTGCATCCCATTGAGAGTGTGTGCCAAAGATACTGTTCAGTAGCTATAAAGAAAGTTTTTTAAGGGTCAGAAATAGGATCCCTAATGGGGTAATCAAACACTCAGGGCCTCTTTTCTTTCATATCATCTAATTAATTTTACTAACCAAATAACTTGAACAGGGTGCTCATGCTTCATTACACTGTAGGAAATGAACAGAATAAGCAAAAGTCATGCAAAAAAGTTGATGAAAATGCCTCTATTTAAATGTGTACACTAGACAGCTTATAAATGGTTAAATTTCTATTTTTTTCAGTTACTGCATAATTGTTTATCTTTAATTTTTCCAAACAGTGATGGTTCTGGAGAAACTGAGCTTGCTTGCAGAGTCTCTACATAGCCTCCCATGTTTGCATGACATACTAGAGACTATTTTATATGACTTGACATGGACAGATATAAAGTTTGAAAATGGATACTCTTGTGAAGTGAGGATAGGAACCGTCCCCAAACTCCCATGATGCAAATCAAGGGGAGTTAAATAAACACCTCTATAATTTACTGTTTGTTCTTGTAATTGAGACAGTCAGGCTGACCCTGCTGGATATTTACTGGACATCAAAAAGGCACTGACCAGTTGGTTGGAAGAAGATTTTCAATTTGGTTTACAAAATTTAAGGAATAAAAGGCTATCACAGTTAGTTTGGTGTCAATAAACTGTTCCAGATGGAATAGAAGAAATTGCATGTGCAGTATGAGTGCATTAACCACTTGTGGACTCCTCTCTAAGTGTTTATGTAATATCTTCTGTTATTAAATACATAAATAAAACCCTATTTTGTTCTACTTTACAAATTACACATTAACGTTAAAAATGCTTTTCTTTTAACTCTTATTGCTTTATATTTTATGTCTACAATTGGAATATTAGAAATCAATTCTGAAACCATTTGTGAAGTTTAGTATTAATTACATTTCAATAATGAATTTTTACTATTGACTTGTTCAGCTCTGCATTTGGAAGAGTTCATAGGCAACTAAGGAAGATCAAGATGAAAATGTTGACTTGAGCAGCCAACAGTATAGACTGAGGCAAGGCGGCTCATCTGTCAGCCCAGGTTTCACAAAAACAGTTTGAGCAGTCTTAGGGTTAAAGGAATAATTATTAGTTTGATATAATTCACTCTCGTGGTCTGCTTCCTGTATACTGAACCAGTACTTTTGCCAAAGGTTGATGATGCTGTAATGGGATTCAAACCAGTGACATTTTTATCACAAAGGCAGCACTGCACCTCGTTGCCACTATCTTCGCACAGTCAATCAATTTCTTTGATGTAAAGTAATATTTTTATTTCAAGTTTCAATATAATCTAAATAATACACAAACCTAATCCCCTGTGACAAAGATACTAAAACGCCATTTGATAAATTGCAGGGCTTGTTGTGTGAAACTTTTTATAAATATTTCAATATCATTCATTTTTTTTCTTATTCCAGCCAGATGTTGTCGATTCATTTATAATACCTTGTTTCATACCTTGACAATTGCCATCAGTTTTGGCTCGCTCAGATTAATGTGCTGGCTGATTAATAGGGTAACGTTCTTGTTTGAAGGTTAGTGCTACAAAACCATTTTAAATTTGTTTATCTTTATGCTAGGAAAAATGGCTTATTATATGCATTCTCTCCTTTTGCATCAATATTTTCAAAAAGTGCAGATGTGTCTGCATATGAGAAAGGGTTAAATTTAGATGCATTTTCAGAAAGTTGATAAACTTGTGTCTGCTTTGAAAGCATCTGAGCTGTATCTGCTTATTAAAATGATAATTTTTTAAACATGTTAAAAACATTGTGGGAATAAGATATTACAAACTATGAGCCATTTCTCCTTTTCCCACAATATGCTCTAAAGTAATGCACTACAGAGGGGTGTATGTCATCTTCCTGAGAAAGGGTCGTCAATGAAAAGCTGAATCAAGAATAAGGAAATGTTTTGTTGGTAAGGAAGTGACAAAGTGAATGGCTATTTCCCTGTCAGATAATGATACACTTTTACCTGTCATTATTTCACTAAACTTGGTTGATGACCATTTGTTACAAAGTGGTCAGTTGACTGGTCAGTTGGCTGGTCAGTTTGACAATGGTCTGACCACAGGTAAAAAGTCAACACTATTATACATCCCTTTCATTGATACAGACACCATTTAACCCTTAAAACGATGGGATCCAAATGACTTGGCCCCCTTTCCCAGTCTTCAAGTATCCAGAACTTGTGATTTTACGAAATATAAAGGATCAATGTCAAGTTTATTTTGTACCCATGTGTAGACTGATCTTGGTGTACACCAATTCTCTTACAACAGCATGGCATGTCATATACTTCTTGGCAAATGGAAACCAATAATAGTGGCTGACAACCATTGTTAATGAAACTGACCTGACCACAATTGAACTCTTAGGTCATATAATTCCGATTTCTTTTATTCAAAAGTCTAATACATTTACAAATTATAAAGGATTCCTGTAATTAAGTTTCAGTATATGTAAGAGACCCTTGCACTGATATTCATTTTGAATAATTATTTAATTTATTAAGAGGTATGAGCTTTAGATGGCAGTTAAGAGTACATTGTAATTGCCTGGTCTAGATGTGGTAAACATTGGACATAACATTTTACCTATTGGAGATGGTGCTTTCATATTTGGCATGTCTTATTATTTATTAGCTTTCAATTTCACTGATACTTGTCTATGATAATTCTTCTCAACAGTATAGTGAGGTTCCAGCATTATGTTTGGTGTTGAAGCAAGGAAAAGCCACTGAGTCAAGTATGCAGAAGTCACATGGCCGTAAACTGAGCAATTTATTACCATAAATAGCATGGTGCAGAAAGCCCTCAAGCTTGGACTTGTAAAGGGTGGGGCAGATTCAAACTTAATCTGGAAAATGGTGCTTAATGGGGCTTGAAGTGGACATCAAAAATGAGAAAGGAAGTTTTTTTGTGTGTGACCACTCTTCCCTTTATATGCAGTGAACTTTGACCGTTCAGTTAGCATGGTCCAAACAAATACGACAGACTGTTGACGGCTATTGGAATTTGATTGAAATTGTAAGACAATAACTGCCACCAAGCGGGCAGTTAATTGGGAAAGTGAATGGTTAATTGGCAAATAATGTGAGAACTATGGGGTGTCCACTCTACAGACTACTGGACAGGCTTGACCAACCATTGCACTCTGTTGTGAAATGTAATGGACAGGTCATTTATTACTGAGGTGCTATTGAAAAGATTTATGGTCCAAGAGATATTTTGCTATTTTACTGTCTTTCCAAAAAATGAATAAATATACATGTAATCAGTTCTGCCTTGAAAGGTGCTGAACTCCAGATGGAGATCAACATTTTGAAATGTTGAAACTTCTGCAAATATTGCTAATAGTGACAACAAAGTAAGTAATAAGTAGTTTAAAACTATTTTGGCAGTGAATGTTGAAAAACAGTCAGTTGAAAGTCCAGAAAAAATATTTAGATGTTTGTGGTACTGGAAAGTGAAATGGTGAAAATAATTACTCTTTATTTTATCCAAGAATTATGACACTTTCATCAATGTGTACATATTAAACAGTTTTATTATTCTGGCTGAATGCTTTTTTCAACAGTTTTTAGCTCTACTGGCCAAAGGCCAGAAGGGCTTATGTCGTGGCGATGTGTCTGTCGTCCGTGCGTCCGTAAACAATTTCTTGTTAACACGATACAGTCTTCACTTTTGATTGTATCTCAACCAAACTTATACAGTAGTTAGTTATCCATGAGAGCTCGGTTCCTTTCGAAAACCAGTCAGATCCGCCCATGCATGACTGGATTATGGCCCTTGAAATGGTCAAAATTGCTATAAAAGAGCTTGTTAACACGATACATTCTTCACGTTTGATTGTATCTCAACCAAACTTATACAGTAGTTAGATATCCATGAGAGCTCGGTTCCTTTCGAAAACCAGCCAGATCCGCCCATGCAAGACTGGATTATGGCCCTTGAAATGGTCAAAATTGCTATAAAAGAGCTTGTTAACACGATACAGTCTTCACTTTTAATTGTATCTCAACCAAACTTATACAGTAGTTAGATATTCATGAGAGCTCGGTTCCTTTTGAAAACCAGCCAGATCCGCCCATGCAAGACTGGATTATGGCCCTTGAAATGGTCAAAATTGCTATAAAAGAGCTTGTTAACACAATAGTCTTCACTTTTGATTGTATCTCAACTAAACTTATACAGTAGTTAGATATCTATGAGAGCTCGGTTCCTTTTGAAAACCAGTCAGATCCGCCCATGCAAGACTGGATTATGGCCCTTGAAATGGTCAAAATTGCTATAAAAGAGCTTGTTAACACGATACAGTCTTCACGTTTGATTGTATCTCAACCAAACTTATACAGTAGTTAGATATCCATGAGAGCTCGGTTCCTTTTGAAAACCAGCCAGATCCGCCCATGCAAGACTGGATTATGGCCCTTGAAATGGTCAAAATTGCTATAAAAGAGCTTGTTAACACGATACATTCTTCACGTTTGATTGTATCTCAACCAAACTTATACAGTAGTTAGATATCCATGAGAGCTCGGTTCCTTTCGAAAACCAGCCAGATCCGCCCATGCAAGACTGGATTATGGCCCTTGAAATTGTCCAAATTGCTATAATTGAGCATGTGAACACAATAGAGGCTCCATTTACTATCTGATCTTCACCAAACTTAGATAGTAGTTAAATATTGATGAGAGCTTGGTTCCTTTTGAAAACCAGCTAGATCCGCCCATGCAAGACTGGATTATGGCCCATGAAATTGTAAAAATTGCTATAATACAGCTTGTGAACACAAAAGAGTCATTTACTATCCGATCTTCACCATACATACATGCTCTGGATTGAAAATGACCAAAGAACCATACCAGTAGAGCATAGGCCCTCATGGGCCTCTTGTTTAGTTCAATTTTGCTGAGTGACAAAACAGTAATTTGTGATCTCTGGGTGTCTAACCTGAGTATTAGGCTAGGACCTGTGGTCATGTAAAAGTGCACTCCACCATGACAGCTGCATATGGGTGATAGAAGCAGGAATGCCCAGTAACAAATCCCCAATGCCAACCACTCAACCATGACTGCTGCATATGGGTAATAGAAGCAGGAATACCCAGTAACAAATCCCCAATGCCAACCACTCAACCAAAGCAGATTCCACATATTAGAAGCACTAAAAATGTAACAACGATAGTTTTTAACTCCCTTCATAATACACATGACTTTTGCAATAGTAAGTGGAGATAAATAACGCATTCCCATACACTTTATGATGCCTCTGGAGCAGATGATGTATTGACAAGAAAAGAAACTGCTGATGATGAGCCATTTCTCCTATTGCCACAATGTTTTCAACTTAATTCAATAATTGTTTGTTCAATGACATCGCATTTAAATATATTTTTTTCTTAATAATACAAGGCTGTTTGCTGCAAATTTGTTGTACGTGGGAAAGGGTCAATTCAGTGCACTATAATACTTTAACATAAGGGACAAATTGCAGCCTAACACCTCTACTCAAACAATATATTTGAGATAAAGAACTTTTGTTTTTGTGGTCCCCTTTAAACGTTCATTTAACCTTTAAAATCATGCCTGTTTTAACAATAGCTAATAAAGTGACATTTAAATGTTTGTTTTTATTTCAATTGATAAGAAAAGAAATTAAGAAACTTGATATGCTATAAATGTCAAACTTTAATGTTTTTTTGTTCCGAGTGATTTGCCAGATTCATAATAAACAATGTTTTGTTTAACCCTCATACAGACGCTTTCTGACACCTCTGCAGCAGACTACTTTTGAAAACAATGTTTTCAAACTTTTTACAATAATTATACCTTCACTTATAGAGAGTTTCTGTCTTTTTACCTAGATGTTTTCAAAGTCATCTGCTGCAATTTTGCTGTAGGTGGGAAAGGGTAAATATTACCTAAATGTGAAGGCATGATTGGGCGCTTTTAAAGATGAAATCTTGCAAATGATAATTTTGAAATGTTAGATATGAATGGAACATATTACTTTGTGTACTTATTCAAGTTGTTAACATACGGTTTTTAAAGCATTGAACTTGAAGATTTCTTTTTACCAGGAACATGGATAAGATTAGATCCAAGTTCCTATTCAAAGTGAAAGTGTTAAATTGCATGCTTATCTGAAATAATTTGTTCCATTCTGTTTTACTAATTTTCAGGCAAATGCAGTCATAAAAAATAAATTGCATTTGGAATTTTGTGCCATTGACTGTCGTTTTAGAAATAAAAGATAACTGTTATGATCAAAATTAATCCCCCTGTATAAGAGGGGGCTGTTTGATGCCTCTAGTTTTGAATATGTGAAAAACTTAACCCTTTTCCCACATGCAACAAATCTTCAGCAGACAGACTTTGAAATTATCTGAGCAAAAATATGGATAATCTCAATAAATGAAAATACAATTACTGACAAAAAGTGAAAACATTGTGGCAAAAGAGGAATTTGCACCTTTTGACACAATGTTTTCTACCTTATTCAATTAAATGTTCTTTCATTTATAGAGAGCTTCGAAATTTTTTACTAAATGTTTTCTTGAGATTTTTTTTATGTGGGAACATATCAAATAATGGGTGTAGTAGGGTGGAACAAAAAAGATGCTATCAGAAGAATCAAAAGCAGTAAGTCTTAAGGTGGATAATTTCATTAAAATAATGGAAGATAAAATCTTTTAAAAGGTGATGCTGTTAACCCTTTCCCTCATATAGACGCTTTCTGATGCCTCTGCAGCAGACGGCTTTTTGAAAACATAGTAACAAAAGAAGAAATTGCACAAAACGTGCAATTTCTCCTTTTTTCACAATGTTTTCCACTTTAAGTCATAGGTTATCCATTCAATTATAGAGATTTTCCATTATTTAACCAAATATGTTCAAAGTCGTCTGCTGCAGAATTGTCGTATTAGGGAAAGGGTTAATAAAATGAGGATTACCTGTAATAGTAAAGTTTTTCCTTTTAGCTTACTGTTAACATTTCACCTCGTATAATGATGATTTTCAGAATGCTTTTAAATTTTGTTCATGTAAATAAAATTCAGTAGCAAACAACAGTATACTTTTAAGGAAAAGAAACATTGTGCAGAGTAGAGAAGTTGTCATGAACAATATCTTGAAAATATCTGACGCAGAAGTTTTTATGACATACTTGGATTAACATGTGATATTTAAGTCGACAAAACCAATGTAAATTTAGTCATTTTACATGGGTGAATTTTAAATGTGTCACTCACTTTTTTTTATGCTTTTACAGAAGACGATTTTTTTTCAGCTTTATTCAATAATTGTTCTCAATTTATCATAAGTTTCTATACTTTTGTCAAGATGTTTTTAAAGTCATCTGCTTAACATTTGTTTCATATGGGAAAGATTTAAAATGCAAGTGAGAAACCATGTAAAAGACTACAACTCATTGTAAAAGCTACTTTTTCACACATTTTTTTTAAAACCATCACCTGCAGAGATGTCAGAAGGTGACTAAATCATTTTAATCCTGTTGAAAGATAGGGTAGATTTGTAAAAGGATTAAAAGAAGGTAAAAATTCACATGGGAGAGTATTTATCCAAGGGAGGTAATCAGTTACAGGCTGGATCAATAGATAACATTGGGAGTGTGTGAGAACACATTTTTGTAAGGTTGTCTGGCTATAAAAGATTAAAATCATTTTTTTGGTACAATGTCAATACTACAATGCAAACGCCTATGTTGTTTTTAAACATAATAATGATCATTTTACTAGTTCCAAAATGTTCCAGCAATATAATATGTGAGAAAAGAAGAAAAAACAGATTTTATGATCATTATCTAGATGAAGCCAGATCAGACAAAAAAAAGATGAATTGCTGCATCTGCAAAGATCGCAGTCTGGGATGATTGCATACCCACTGTCAAAGCCTAATCACTGTCCGCTTTCCTCTAGAAGATTAACCCTTTCCCTCATACGACAATTCTGCAGCAGACGACTTTGAACATGTTTTGTAAAAAAAATGGAAAATCTCTATAATTGAATGGATAACCTATGACTAAAAGTGGAAAACATTGTGTCAAAAGGAGAAATTGCTTGTTTTGAGCAATTTAACGTTCTTCTTTTGTCACTATGTTTTCAAAAAGCTGTCTGCTGCAGAGGCGTCAGAAAGCGTCTATATGAGGGAAAGGGTTAACTGACGTGCAACTTCTGATGATAGACTCGAACTGTAGCCCCAAAGGCTTTAGTCCAATTCCCGTTTATTTGATTCCAAAACAGGGAGGCCATGAGACTTATTTTTATCTGATCCAGTTCCTATCTACGGTGCGATTTGTGATGTGTCAATGAAAGATTAGGGTGTAGTTACAATTATTTAATCTCATCAGGATATTTTTGATAGGGAAGTGACTTTAATGTGGGATTATTTTAGACAATATTAAAGGAAATACCGGTCTTTATGCAATATTAGCAAGTCTTAATGATAAATCTATCGACAAGAGAGAATACATATGGGCAATAGTATGTGACATTAAATATTCAACCCTACCCACGTGCTGCATGGCACTTTTACAGCAAACGATTTGTGAAAGGTTGTGCAATGAAGAAATTCCTCATGAGCAATTTCTCACTTTGCCACAATGTCACTTATTACACTTTCATTGATAGAGATTTTCAATTGTTTACACCTTTATTGTTTCAAAGTGCTCTGTTGCAGATTTGCAAAATGTGGTAAAAGCTTAAAAATTTCATTATGAAACAAAAGATAACTTACAGTTAAATGTTGAAAGAGCCATGCTCTCATAATATTTGTAGCTACTTTAGGGAAAATACCGCGCTTTTTCTGCCGTTTAGGGTTTCGTTCGTCACAATCTTCGTCAGCGGTTCCTTCCCCTGACCCTACACTATTATCTAAACAGTCCCCTAAAAATAGAAAAAGAAACATGCCAATAACATAATAATAATAATGATAAATGAAATGATTTATTCTAGATTAAAAAAAAAGAAGATAATTTAAACTTTTGGCCTTTATTCTCATAATCGCTTCACTCAAATTGGTTGTTAGAACATGCTGTAGCATCTATGTTCTTACATCAGATTTGCATGTAACCCAGAATTATGATGCCAGTACTAATTCAAACACATTTTAAAGATGGGATTTGATTTGGCAAAGTCTTGGCCCTTTCCCACATACAATAAATCTGCAGCAGACTATTTTGAAAGTAAAATTATTGAATAGATTTGAAAACATTGTGGCAAAAGGAGAGATTGTTCATTATGAGTAATTTCTCCTTATGCCACAATGTTTTCAAGTCTTCTGCTGCAGAAGTCTCAGAATGTGTGTGTGTGCGGAAGGGTTAAATAAAAAAAATATTTCTTCATTAAGAAAATCTAAATCATAGCAAATCTTGTATATTATAATTTATGAGTGAAGATATCTCAAACCCCCCAGTGCAAAAGGTTTAAAACAGTGCAGTACACCTTAACCCTTTCCCCCCATACGACAATTCTGCAGCAGACGACTTTGAACATGTTTTGTCAAAACATAGAAAATCTCCATAATTAAATGGATAACCTATGACAAAAAGTGGAAAACATTGTGGCAAAGGAGAAATTGCACGTTTTGTGCAATTTCTTCTTTTGTCACTATGTGTTCAAAAAGCTGTCTGCTGCAGAGGCGTCAGAAAGTGTCTATATGAGGGAAAGGGTTAAACTACGTACCAAAATATGCTCAAAATATGTTTTTGACATGAAAAAATGAAACTACCTGGTTTTTAATAGTATACACGTTAATGATTACACTTAATTCCAGTCTAATTTTTTTTTATCCCAGCCAACAGAAATTCCCTCATCATATAAACATTAGCTGTTGTTGGATGCCATGTTTTTTTCGGAGATAAGTATATTTTTTTCTAAACTCCAGTAAAGTGATAGGGCCTGTTTAGATCTATTGTTAGATAGGAAAATCTGTTAGACTTTGGCAGTGACCTGTTTTGGAGCCGCATCGAGCAAAAATGACTTTTACGTATCGTTTGTTGTGTCAACATATGAATATGCAAATGCTGCAATAAAGTTAGGCATGGCAATACCTAGACTTTCTCAATCAAAATATTTCTGCGTGATGTGTGATTTGTGTGGAGAGTGCAGACTTTGACAAGACTGCAGATTAACTGTACTCTCTGAACGTTTACTTGTTGCTGATGTGATACCGTGTCCCGTTTTTTTGTACTTCACTGAATCACATCAACACGTTTCTGCCAGGATTGCATTGCTCGTCCATTAAATTTGATAATTGCGATAAACTGTGTTGGTTTTTGGTGATGGACTGGATTTATTGCACTGGTAACTAAACAGTTACAAACCAGACTAGGCCTTTTAAACTAATAATACACCATTTTGATCCTTTTGGTTCACAATGAACCAGATCCATGGGTCATTTCATTTTAATATCTATTTTATCCTTAACTAAACAGAAGGTTACAAAAATCCCAGGGATTTATTTTCCATTGTCTGTCTGTCTGTATATCTACCTAGCCCTTTCCCACATACAACAAATCTGCAGCAGACGACTTTGAAAACTTATCCGAAAAAATTGGAACCTCTCTTGAAATGAAAGTACAATAATTGAATATAGTTGAAAACATGGTGACAAAAGGAGAAATTGCTCAACATGTTTTCAAAAAGCTGTCTGCTGCAGAGGCATCGGAAAGCATCTATTTGAGGAAAAGGGTAAATTGGTTATGATAATCAAACAGGTCTTACTGCAGGCAACACAAAATACTATAAATTCCTTTAGACATCCATAAACAACTGGATAATTTTAAAGCTACATGTAGAGGTTTTTTTTGTTTCGCACATTCTTCACAAGTCACCTACTGTAGCCGCTTCAACTGTCATTTGTAACAGTAAATTGATTGATATGAAAGCAATTTCTCTTAGAGGACAGTAGCTAGAATTCATTTCTATTTATGTACAGACCTGGTGAGATCTTTCAGTGATGATTAAAAAAAATCAGAAGTGATTAAATGTTTGTGATTAGTAATAACACAAGGTCTTTTCTTTGGAATGTATATTGTTTTATGGCGCATCGACAGCTAAGGTCATTTAGGACAGCTAAGGTCATTTAGCGCGCATTTAAATTTTATTATTCATGTTCCCTGGGTGAACAAACCAGTACTAGGCTAGAAAATGTGCCTTGCCCAAGGGCACTCCACCATGACCGAATTGCCGCGACTGGGGATCGAACCCCTTTTCTTTGGCTTATGATTTCAGAATTAAAATTTTCTTTTTAAACAAGAATAAATACTTTGAAAATATAAAGTCAAAAGTATTGAGAATCTCTATAAAGGGATGTATTATTATTGGGGCAATGATTTGAGCTTTAAGAGCCAATGTTTCAATAGTCATCTGATGCAGATGCATCAAAATATATTCTGTTTGTGGGAAAATCTGCAGCAGACGACTTTCAATACATCAGACAAAAATTCTCATTAATTGAATGTTTAATGACTTGAAAAAGTTGATAACATTGTGGCAAAAGGAGAAATTGCTTGTTTTGAGCAATTTCTCCTTTTTTCATAACGTTTTCAAAAGTTGTTGCTCTAGAGGCATCGGAAAGCGTCTATATGTGGGAAAGGGTTAAAGATTAAATGTCTTTTCACCAAATATATTTCTTGCCAAATATTTTAATATTTGAACTTTCTTTTCAGACAAAAAAGAATGGTTAAATAAAAGAAGGAAGCTTTAACCCTTTCCCACATACAGCGAATCTAAACCAGGACTGATAAATAGCTAGGCAAAATACAACAAAAAAATTGATAGTAAAAGGGGAAATTGCTAAATTTCTCCTTTTGTCACAATGTTTTCAAAAAGTCATCCGCTGAAGAGGTATCAGAAAGCTTCTGTAAGTGGGAAAGGGTTAATAAAGCTCATATTTCATTTTATCTACAGTTCATCCTTCATTTTTTATGATGTTTTTGAGACGGTACATAGTTGAGAACAAAAGCGATGCTATTGTTACCCAGTATATACCAGCAATGACTTCTCTAAAATCTATGTAAACTTATACTAATACCCCTTTAATGATAGGATTTAGTTTAATTTGATATGTATCTTCCCCTTCACAGAATAATTTGACAGTCTGTTTCATAGTTAATGTCTCCCAATCTTCACAAAGAAATGACAAGTCTACTTTTAAATACTCGAGTTGTCAATTTTTTTTACTTTTGCCAATTTTTTTCCGCCCTCAGTGAGACTTGGGAGATGTGGCTGTGATTATTTTCTGGCAGTAGACAAAATTAGATAAATTTGATTGATGGTTTAGCCATTTCATAACAATATTTTTCCAATCAACTTTACAATTCAATTTGCAGGGCATAATTGGTAGGGCCCAATTGCAAATTAATTACTTCGTTCACAATTGTGTGTATTTGCCACTGGATGCGATCCCGCTAGTTCCCGGAGAAAATTTCCCTGATGATTCGGATATTGCATTAAGTTGGGTTGAAATAAACAAGACTTATCCCTTTCCCACATAGAGACATTTACTGACACCTCTGCAGCAGGCAACTTTTGAAAGAGCAATTTCTCCGTTTGCCAAAATGTTTTCAAATTTATGTAATAAATAAACTCTCATTTATAGGGACTTTTCGCAATTGTGCCAAAATGTTTTCAAAGTTGTCTGCTGCAGATTTATTGTATGTGGGAAAGGGTTAAGTTGGGTTGAAATAACAAGACTTATCCAAGTCTGTGTAGTAGATATTTTAAAGAAGCCTGGAAATAATTGATTAGAGGTGCTTGTAAATCGTACAATTACTCCTTTCCCACATACAGCATATTCGGAGCTTGCTGATTTTGAAACATCCAGGCAAAAAATATGTGGCAAAGAGTGAAATTGCTGATCCTTTCCTGTACCTGTTTTCAGCTGCAGATTTGGTCAAAATCAGTCTTTCAAAAACAATGAAGGAGCATCCAATTTTGAATAGAGTTGAAACATTGAAGCAAAAGTTGTCATTGAGTTATCATCTTCAATAGTTGCATGTGATGTATTTTATTCTTTCTCTTAGTGATTCATTCATTGGTCCACAAAATTGTCCAGGGATTTTCAATTTATGATAATCTTAGGCTGATATTGAGAGACTGATTCAGAGAAATGGCTAAATGAATATTATTAACCCTTTCCCTCATAAAGACGTTTTCTGACGCCTCTGCCGCAGACGGCTATTTGAAAACATAGTGACAAAAGAAGAAATTGCACAAAACGTGCAATTTCTCCTTTTGTCACAATGTTTTCCACTTTTAGGCATAGGTTATCCATTCAATTATAGAGATTTTCCATTATTTGACAAAATATATTCAAAGTCGTCTGCTGCAGAATTGTTGTATGAGGGAAAGGGTTAAAGAATGGGTGTTTTTTTTCCTGCAGGCATGATTTTGAGGTAATTTCACTCTTTAGGAAGCAACTTGAAAACTCGATGATTGTTTACATTACTTCAAACATTTTAATTTGTTTAATTTGCTACAAGATTAAAGGCTCTTAGACTTGATCAGATTGGAGAAAATTGTTTATATCAAATGTTACTATTTTTCCAAGGCATGTGTTCCAGTCCTGCAGACATAACATTCATTTACAATATTCAGGAATTTAATTTGCGCCATGTCAGGCGAAATGGAGGCTTTTAGCACCTTCAAACATGTCGGGCAAAATGGAGACTTTTAGCACCTTCAAACAGTAAATACTTGTAGCTGAGTTTGTGCATATTCACAGTGGAACAAGGCTTTCTTGTCCAAACTGCATTTAGAATCACACAAATATTACTTCTGACCAAAGACTTAGAATTATTGCAAATTTTGTATCATTCCCATATTCCTTTTTGTAATACCATAAGAGAGATTAACCCTTGCCCACAAACAGCAAATCTGCAGCAGACAACTTTGAAAAACAATCATGCAAAAACATGGAAAATCTCTATAAATGATAGGATAATTACTGAACAAATGTGAAAACATTGTGGGAAAAAGTGAAATTGGTCATTTTGAGCAATTTCTCCATGTGTCACAGTGTTTTCAAAAGTCATCTGCAGAAGAGGCATCAAAAAGAGTCTACAAGTGGGAAAGGGTTAATTAAACAAGAACCCCCTTTTTCACCAGACATAACTTATTTATATCTTGTCTTTTTATCCTTCAGGCCCCATATTTTCCAAAGCGTTAAATTGTTTGGAAAGATAGAACAAAATGTACAAGAATAAATATTTTGAAATCATAGATAAAAGTTCAAAATACATTTCTCTTTTTCTGATTTCCACTTGATAAACTTGTATGGATTCTTGGTTTGAATCAATACCTCCAGTAACAGCCTAAATACAGACCAAACTTTATTTATTAGTGCGTAAGAATATAGCATCTAAATCAGTATTTCGGACCATCCATCATTCTACATCAAATTGTTGTCGATTTTGCATGTCCTAGGATGCCCTTCAGTTTACTAGCTCAGAAGATGTAACCAGTCAATGGAGAAACCCATATAGAAATGTAACCCTTTCAGACTGTTTTGACACATAAACAGCTGACAACTTTTGGAAACATTGTGGTAAAAGGAGAAAATACTCTTAACCCTTTCCAACATACATCAAAGCTGCAGCAGACGGCTTTGAAATAATCTTAGCAAAAATATGATTATTATGAATGAAAGCTTTATTATTGAATATAGTTGAAATCGTTGTAGCAAAAGGAGATATTGCTTATTATGAGTTATTTCTCCTTTTGTCATGATGTTTTCAAAAGGGCGTCTACTGCAGATGCCTCAAAATGCATATATAGGTGGAAATAGGGTTAAAGCCAGTGGTCTCAAGATATACTAATAACAATAAAATGTTAAATATGTATAACCAATTGCTAACTTTCATGTCAATTGTTTTGCTCTGTCTCAAACATGGAAATGGATATCGATTTGAAAATACTTGCGTTGGCATCGGCGTTGCAACTTTGGTTAAAGTTTTGCATGCAAGGCTTTTTCTCAAAAATTACTATTACTTTAAAACTTATTGGACAGTATCAACTGACCTTGCAGGACAAGTCCCATAACTCTACAATTATGCCCCTTTTTTTACTTAGATATTTTGGTTAAAGTTTTGCATGCAAGGCTTTTTCTCACAAACCACAGATGCTATTGCTTTAAAACTTCACACTTATTATTTCTCCTTTTGCCACAATGTTTTCCAATTTTAGTCATAGGTTATATCCATTCAATTATAGAGATTTTCTATTGTTTGACAAAATATGTTCAGTCATCTGCTGCAGAATTGTTGTATTAGGGAAAGGGTTAAATTGTAGGAAGTGTCCATGGAGTTAAACCCCACATATATGTGTTCTGATGCCTCCGCAGCAGATGACTTAAAAATATTGTGACAAAAGTAGAAATTGCTCAAAACAAGCAATATCTCCTTTTGCCACGATGTTTTCAACTTTTTTCAGTAGTTATAGCTTTTTTTAAAAAGATTTTCTGTTTATTTGTCTAGGTGTTTCTATAATTGTCTGCTGTACGTGGGAAATGGTTAGCAGAGTTTGTTTGAAACTTGAGTGTGACTTTGTGGCTGATTGGGATAAGAGTACTGGCCAGACAATTAGGTAATACCCAATAGTTTCAAGGACCTCTTTTGTCTTTGTTGCTTCCGTCGCATAATTAAAAACCACTTAATAGCTATTGTCATGTCTTAACAATGCTACAGGCTTCTTGGTAAAACGATCTTGAAAAGTTTGTCTTTAAAAAAAGGTCAAAAATGGCAAAAGACATTGACGTTTTCAACTTTTTATGTCCATGATAACCAGAATCTATGATATTTTAGAAAATGACTCGGCAGTTCTCTGCCAAAGACCAACCATGTCCTTTTCGTCTGGTGTAAATAAAGGTCAGCTTGGCACAGTCTGATCATGCTCTACTCTGTTTGCCAATTAGTCATAGACATTTTAAAGAAACTTCTGTAATAATGCAGTATAGCTTTGTATCCTTAAAGCATGAGTCTTTGTAAAAATTACTCTAAGGCTTAATTGACCTTGACCAGTTGAGTACATAGTTCAGACCACAGTAACACTTGAATAAATTAAAATTATGGTACCTATGTAAATGTTCCTAAATATCTTTGGGAGCTGTCTGTTTAACTGTACATAGCCAGCTTGGATTATAAGAAAAATTGCGAAGGTACAGATATAGTTATTGGATAGATGTGAAGACATTTTGGCAAATGGAGAAATTGCTCATCATGAGCAATTTCTCCATTTACCATAACTGCTGCAGATGCATTAAAATATGTGGTACTAGAGTTAACAAAATTTGAATGAAATTTTATTACATTGTATCACTATCTGATATTCAAGAAATTGTAGACTGTGTTTCATTTTGTTATATGAATTCACAGATCTTTGGAAACATAATATCCACTATCAGTCTATTCACTGATTAGTGTGTCACAGAACATTAACTTTTCCTGATATTCTGAAATTGTAATTATAAAATTCTGATGGATTTTCCCTAACATAGTCTGAAAAATCTATCAAAAACTTATATCCAGTTGAAAATGGATCCAAGATAAGATCCTTTACTTTGTTATACAGCCTTTCCCGCTATTTGATTAGACAAATGATTATAAAAATAGAGTCATTGAAGGACAACTTGTAAAGAAAAATTAAGTAACAAGTGTCTTAATTTGAAATGTTATGCTTGTCTTAATGCTAGTTATCCTAAGTAATTTTGAATTGAAAACATGTTAATATTCCAAATTAAAATATTACTTTTAATTGAGAGGCATCTAGTTTTTGCTATGAAGGCATGATGAAGAGACTGCAAAAGAGATGAATATTTTTTGCTATGATGTTCTTGTATCATATAATATCATTTTCCCATTTCCTAGGTGTCAAGTCCTTACACTCAAAGAGAAAATCAAAATTATACTATATAACTTATAGATTTTCTGTTATTGTTAATCTTTCCCACATACAGATGCTTTCTGACACCTCTGCTGCTGACGATGTTTAAAACATTATGACAAACAAAGAAATTTCTCATCATGAGACAATACTCCATTTGCCAAACTGTTTTCAACTCTTTTCAATACAGTTATACTTTCATTTGTAGAGATTGTAGCCGAAGGTTTGAAATATTTTGAAAAGTCATATTTCACAAAAGACATTTTTTTTCTACATCATTGGCTTCAATACAAAATTGTAATGATTTTTGTACATCTTATACATGTATTTTTAGCAATTTTTTTTAAATTGTGTAACATTTTTCTTCAAATACTCATTTTGAAAAAAAAAAATGAAACACCTTTGCATTAGGTCATAAATATAGAACATAAAAGTGCTTGTTATGTGTCAATAGAAATAAACATAGAATACCTTTAGTCCGAAAGTGATCCATTCCAATATAATACTATATGACACAAGAAGTTTACAATATCCTGTGATCAGTACGTTTTAATGACTACCATTTATTTAACTTTCCAAGTAGAAGTCATTAATTCTCAATTAGAAGTTAATATTTATACAATTATTTGGAAACAATGGAGAGGTAGGGTTCTGGAAGGCAGATCATTATGGTTGGCCCAGCATTTCCCCCACTTCACCGGGCCCTGCGTTTGACAGGCACACATAGATCTCCCATGGGGGCCCCTAACCTGCCATTTCCATCTGACAAGTTATTATCTTTCCCTTAGGGGGGCCTTGAGAAAGTATCAAGCAAAAATCCGAATGTTATTTTTCCTAGTTTTCGAAATGTTTCAGGGGATGATGTTCATGTAATATTCATGTCAATATAGTAATTCACTTTCAATTGTTTCACTTGAAATTCTTTGTTGTCAGTATATTATGTTCAATTGATAGAATTGACTTTTTCATTACTGATATGAGAGGAGTCCATGTTTAATTTGAAATACATCTATAACTATTAATCAACACACATGTATTGGTTGGTCTATAACTGCAAGAAAAGCCAGGTGTCGAGCAAACTGTTCACAAAAGCAAAACATTAGCTGCTTTTCCAACTACCTCATCCTTTATTCTATGAATTAATCTCAAACTGTTTGTGACTTGCATATAACAAGTGTGCAATACAAATCCTTGTTATCTAACCTAATCAAGTAAGTTCCACATGTAACTAAAAATGGTGAAATAAATCAGCACCATGAAGCTGTCAGTATGTTCATGACACTATTGTGTGCCTTTCAGTACATCATAATAGAGCCATTACAAAATGTGATAAAAATGGCAAATTGACTCAGCAGTTGCATTAGATCACATGACATATACCTGGTGATATTATGGCACACTTCGGCCCAGCAGGTCCTTGCACTTGTGCCTAGCACTTCTGCTCAGTGGTTGTTGCACTTAATATCTATTTCTTTACAATTATCTATTATAGAGAGTAAACAGCTTTTATTTGTGTATTTAGATATACTCTTAAACCCTTTCCCACATACATGTATAGCAAATCTGCAGCAAAAATGTGAAAAGTTTTTATTAATTGAATAAAGTTGAAAACACTGCCAAAAGGAGAAATTGCTTATTTTTAGCAATTTCTCCTTTTGTCACATTTTTTTTAAAGCCGTTTACTGAGGAGGTGTCAGAAAGGGTCTATTGGTGGGAAAGGGTAAACAAAATCCAAAATATAGTATTATCGTATGTATGTGTTGTTCTGGACATGTTAGATCATTTACACATATGGTATCATATGTTACACAATATTGGATGAAGGAAATCTACTTATTCTTATAACCCCTTCCATCAAATAGATACTTGCTGCAGCAGACAACATTTGAAAACAGAGTGGCAAAAGCAGAAATATCTCATGATGAGCAATTTCTCTTTTTGTCACTCTGTTTTCAACTCTGTTCAATAACTTGACTTAAATCTATAGAGAATTACCATATGTGAGATGTATTATATATTTCGGTTCTTACAGATATTATTGCAATGGAAAACTTCATGTTAAATTTACTACTCTGATAATTTGGTGGAATTCAGTAATGGGCAGTGTAGTGTAACCAATCTTATTGGCAATTTCTTGACAGGGAACCAGACCTGTGTTCATCTCCATAGTGAATGGTTCCCTGTGCAGCATGATTATCAAGTATTGATCACACTAATTGTACACTGACACCGAAAAGGGGTGAGAGCTTGTCACCCCTTGTGACAAACTGGACATTGCAGAAAACACCAAGACTGGTCATTTTGGTGAGAAATGGACACATTATGGACACAATGAATAGCAATTGGCATCCCAGCGGTCCCGACTAGCTCTTTAACAACTGTGTTGGTCAGTTTTGTCTGTATATTTTCAGACATTCCTAATTGAAAAGCTGTTATTTGTATCAAGACTGTCTTTCACAAAATGACCACCTCCTTTTTGTGACATTAATGATGAATGAAAGTCAATGCTTCTCCAAACATTTCTTGAATACCACATTTTCGTTCAAATAATTTATGTTCCTTGGCTGGATGATTTATAAAGATTCCCAGTTACAACGAATCTGCAGCAAACAACTTCGTAAACATCTTGGCAAAATCATGAACAATTTCTGCTTTTGTCACAATGTTTTCAAACGTTGTCTGCTGCAGATGCATCAGATCTTTATTCCCATGTAAGACCAGCAATTTTTATCTTGATTTGATATGTTTGCAGCTGATTTTATATTTTCAGCATTGTAAGCTTTAAAAGATTCTCAGGAGAAATAAGTTGCACTGGAAAATTTAGAAATACAAGACTGAAAAAAGAGTTGAAAATGTTTTGGGAAAAGGAAAGCTTGTTTTGAGCAACTTCTCCTTTTTTCCGTTTCAAAAGTTACCTGCTGAAGTAGCATCTAAAGACATATGAGACGCAGCAGAAATAGTTTGATGACATTGTGGCAAAAGGAGGAATTCAAAAATGATACTACCATTTAAAGATCTATTTCTTTCCACTGCTGGCCAGTTTGTTGTAAAGGGCTAAAAGTAATGTTTCACTCTGTTCCATGGAAGCATCGTTAACCATACTTTTTTGTAGCATTCTTAAGGTCAATGAGGTTTGGTAATTATAATGTATGAACTAGGGTGTTATAATGATATGGTGTCCATGGTGACAGATGAGCAGTCAGACCTCATTTAAAGTGATTTATACTGCATTTTCAGACACATCCTGAATGGATAATATCTTGAGAAAAGTAAAAAAATCTGGACAAATGAAAAGCCAACCTAGAAGCAATGGTATGAACAATTAATTGTGATTAAAATAGGTGAGGTATTTAACCAGTGAATGGGAAAGACACAATGTTTGTCAGACTTAGAGATGTCAAAAGATGTCTTAACCCTTTCCCACATATGGACTCATGTTGACGCCACTGCTGAGCAAATAACTTTGCTGAAGAGGCGTCAGAAAGCATCTATATGAAGCTGAGAAGATTCCCTATGTTAAGCATGTTCCAGGACAAGGTAGATGCTAGAAAATGCATTGCTTGAGATCATGTATCCTTGATAAAAACTGGTCAATTACACGGGAGAAACAGTAGAATAAGAAGATAATTATGTTAGTAAATGTTCTATTACATGCCCTTGATGTTGGAATGTGAACTCTGAGGAACACAGAAAGCACAAAGGAACGGTGCAGACAATGTTAAGTGGGTTCCCCATAACATTTTATAAACAATATAATGGGAATTGAGCTTGAAAAAGTGAATGTTGCACATTACACAAAAGTACTTTCTCAGCCATGTTTGTTTTCCTGATTTCTAACAGTTCTACCAGTGACCAATAGAAGAAGGAGTAATTGTAAAACAAGTATTTTCAATACCTCGTATTGCCTTAATACTAAACCATATGTTGTGTACTTCAAAATATTAATTTGCAAGCTTTTCTTCAAATGTCATGAAACTGGAAAGATAATAAGAAAGTGCCATGCCAAACATGGATGAATAATATCATTTATTTCAAATTATTCGTACAAGACATGTTTTCATGCATCTCCTGGAAAAAGAAATAAAGAAGCAGTTAATGTACCATTAATTCACCTCTTTTTCACAGAATGTTTTCAACTTGATATATTAAGATTAAACATTTTTCTATTTTAAAGCTTTCCAGATTTAACACTGTTTGCCTGGGATAGGTTGTAAGAGAACGATTTACGGTAAGTATCATGCAGGACAAATAGTTCCAGAAGAAGTACATGACAGAACATCCAGTTTTGTAGTAATGTATTTGTGTTTAACCCCTTTCTCAAACACAATAAATCTGCAACAGAGAACTGATGATGACATATAGACGAAAATCTTGGAATGTTCTATAAATAGTTGAAAACACAGTGTTGAAAGGAAAAATTGCTATAATGAACAATTTTCCTCTTTTGCCACAATGTTTTCAAAAGAAGTCTGCTGTATGCTTGTCAAAATGTGTCTATATGT
This sequence comes from Serripes groenlandicus, assembly GCA_031761405.1. NCBI lineage: Eukaryota > Metazoa > Mollusca > Bivalvia > Cardiida > Cardiidae > Serripes > Serripes groenlandicus. The sequence goes on from JASEVX010000001.1 coordinate 68,364,107, forward strand.
GGGAAATGGTTAAGCTTTTATTGTTATTTTCCTACTTTCTTAACTTTATGACAGAATGATTACATTTTGATTCACTCCAGAACTCCATTTTTTATGGGTTTCGCTGACATGCCTCTGCACACCTTATATCAATCCTTTACCCAGATACATATAATGACCTTGATACATATGACCTTTACACTTTACAACATGCAGACACATCTGCAGCAGAGGGAGTTAAATGTCAGTCAGGCATAGACATTCTCTGTAAATGAAATTATCTTAGTTGAATAGCGTTGACAATATTGTGACAAACAGAAAAAATTACTCATGGTGAGTAATTTCTTCAATTGCCATAATGTTTTTTCAAAAACGATCTGCTGCAAAGTGTTTCAAAATGCATCTGCATGTGGGAAAGGTTAAAGCAACTTACTCATGAGTAATAGCATCTTTTTCGACAATGTTTTCAATAGTTGTCTGCTTTTAAGGAAAAGGGTTTTCTGAAGCTTTCTGACGCCCCTACAGCAGACAGCTTTTTGTGTCGCATGGTAGGCACTTAGGGATTACTTTTTTTTTTGTCCGGCGTCTGTCTGTCTGTCTGTCCATCACACTTTTTCGACACACTTTCAATGAGCAGGTGCAGGTGACATACATGCTCAGCGGAGCACTCCATTCTAGTTGAAAACATGGCGACAAAAGAAGAAATATTGCTCAAAACGAGCAATTTTTCCTTTTGTCACTATAATTTCAACTCTATTCAATTATTGTACTTTTATTTAAAGGGAGCTCCCAAATGTTTTCAGGTATGTTTTCAAAGTCATCTGCTGCAGATTCGTGGTATGAGGGAAAGGGTTTAACATGTAAAAGTAAATGACAATAAAAAGATTGCAGCAGTTCAAGCCTTTATATGACTCTCTCTTGGTGTACATCATAGTAATTTGATTTGTGTGTCTGATTTCTGTTCTCTCCCCCAATTAAAGCTTTTAGTTTAGCTCAAATCAAATTGTATCACAAATTTCTAATTAGATATGAGCACAGGGCCATTTAGAAACATGCAAGGATGTGTGTGTGTGTGTGCACACTCCATTTGGTAATGATACTAATGGTCCTACAACATCATTTTGACTTCAACAAGTGCCTTTTGAAAAGCTTGGATGATTTGATAAATAAATCCATGAAACAGTTGAAATCCTTTTTTCTCTTCCTTTTTCAGAGAAGGAAACCATGATCATTAACCCTTTCCCTCATACGACAATTCTGCAGCAGACGACTTTGAACATATTTTGTCAAAAGATAGAAAATCTCTATAATTGAATGGATAACCTATGACTAAAAGTGGAAAACATTGTGTCAAAAGGAGAAATTGCTCGTTTTGAGCAATTTCTCCTTTTGTCACTATGTTTTCAAAAAGTCGTCTGCTTCAGAGGCGTCAGAAAGCGTCTATATGAGGGAAACCCTTCCTACAGGCAAAAGTATTTGGATACATGTGCAGATGACAACTTTTGCAACAAGATTTTAATTTTCATTTAATATTTAATCCCTATTTTCAATTGTTTTGCTTATAATTAGGTTCAAACTTACTGTTGTCTGCTGCAGAATTGTTGTATGTAAAAAAAGGGTTATGTTTTAAAAGAAAGTTACTGCAATGATATAACCTCTGGGTTGAAAGACCCAATAAATCATTAATGAATAGAAAATGGGTTAAATACATGATAATTGGAATATGTATTATATTAAACGGTTTATCAATCTAAGTTTTAATAGTCCTATTTCTGCTATTATGTACAGAAAGCATATTATATTTGATTTACACTTTTTATGAGGAAATGATAAGAATCAGCAAGGTCTTTTTGTTAACACGTTCATTAATATTGACTGTATAATTATGTTTCTAGCAAGTTGGAATTTGAAATTCCTGAATGCTTAAACTGTAAGTTGTTAGTTATTAATTTACAAGCTTTTTTTGTAATAAGATAAAAATGTCAACAGAAACAGCAAAAGTTACACTTCCCACTATATTTTGTAATTGGTTTTTATTAAATTTAAGTTCAATATGAGCTGTCAACTTATTTTGGAATCTTTGAATTAAAAAAAGATCAAAAGGAAATTTGTGAAAAAAAATAATTCCTTTCATTTTGAAAACATAGTGACAAAAGAAGAAATTGCACAAAATATCTTTTTCACTAAATTTATACCTCAACCCTTTTCCATGTGCTGAAGCATATTGTTTCATATAGATTATAAGTGTTTTGTAAACAACATCATGGCAAAAGGAAACATTTATCATTATGAGCATTTTCTTCTTTAGCCAGGTATATTTCAACTCCATTCAATCTTAATTTAGTTTAGAGAGTCTTTCCATATTTTTGCCTTGATGTTTTCAAAATCATCTGCTGCAGTTATGTTCCATGTGGGAAAAGGTTAAACTTATAAGGTATTGTCAGTGTCAATTTACTTTGAAAACGTGTCGGAATATTTCAAAAACATCTGATTACTTGTATGTGTTTGTTGTAACTATGGAAATGTTATAATAAAGGTAACAGCCTGTTCAAAATCATTGCAGTAATGATATAATAAAACTGTCATATCTCTACAGCACTCGTTAAATAATACTTATCATTTTATTTCACTCATAAAAATTAACAGAACAAAAACCACAGCTAAGACTATTGTTTCATTTTTAACATAACTGCCTCTTAATTGCATTCATTTACTCTTTCCCAGATGAAAATTACATTGTTTGCATCTGTTGTGGATGACTTTTGAAAGCATTGTGAAAAAAGAAATTGCCAAGTCCCAAATATCTGTTTTCAAATGGCATACCCATCACCCCTACAAATTTTGCCTGAAAATTACCAAAGTTATAAATTGTAATTTAACCCTATCCTTCATACAGAATTCCTCTTTTGCCACACTGTTTTCAAGTCATTAACTTTCATTTATAGAGATTTTTCTATCTTTTTGCTTAGATATAAGTCGTCTGTTGCAGCTTTGTAGTATGTGGGAAAGAGTAAAATACCTGGTTCTTCGATTTATTGCAGTGTAAGTGTATATGATAACAGAACACCATGGGACTAATATGCCATGAAAACTATGTTCTAATGAATATAATGATATCCCTATCCTGGTTAACCCTTTCCCTCACATAAACGCTTTCTTATGACTGTGACTTTTGTCACAATGTTTTCACCTCTAATCAATTATTGTACTTTCATTAAGAGGGAGAATCCGAAAAATTTCGGATATGTTTGCAAAGTCGTCTGCTGCATATTGGCTGTATGTGGGAAAGGGTTTAACCCTTTCCCTCATATAGACGCTTTCGGACGCCTCTGCAGCAGACGGCTATTTGAAAACATAGTGACAAAAGAAGAAATTGCACAAAATGTGCAATTTCTCCTTTGGCCACAATATTTTCCACTTTTAGTCATAGGTTATCCATTCAATTAAAGAGATTTTCCATTTTTTGACAAAATATGTTCAAAGTCGTCTGCTGCAGAATTGTCGTATGAGGGAAAGGGATAAGTTTTGTTTACATGAATTCTGTATTCTATTTGTAATATGTAAGTACATACATGTTTGTTTTATTCATGTTGAGGAGACTGACATTGTACACCCTGGCAGATGCATTTGATGCATTTGCAGCAGACAGTATTTTAACCCTTTCCCACATAATTTCCTCTTTTGTCACCATGTTTTCATCTCTATTCAATTAATGCACTTCCATTTTCAGAGATTTTCCACATTATTACTTACCGGTAGATGTTTTCAAAGTTGTCTGCTACAGAATTTTTGTATGTCGGAAAAGTTTAAAGAAAGTCACCAGAAATGGCATGGCATGGCATGACTGAAAAGCTGCTGATGATGGCCCAAAGCTCAGATCAACTGATCAATATTATTTTTGCATCATAATATTATAGTGTCTGTGAGAAGGTTGCCTGATAAAAATGTTGTTTGGAAAACTTATGCATGGCAGCCACTAGGAAAGATGAGTTGAGGTGAACTGGTTGCCAACTGAAATACTTTTGAAAATGGCATTAAACTGCAATCAAGCTTGCATCATACATGTAATTCAGATACAATTTTTGAATTACTTCCTTTTTCTTATTCAAGCTGATACAATCATTTTTAGAAGCAAAATTGATGATACAAATAATGGGTTGAAATGTAATAGATAATATGATAGGACACTTTGTTTAAGATTTTATGGGATCTGAGTGCATTGCAAAATTACCTCTTTAGAAAAAGAATAATTTCAATAGGGGACAGACAGGGGTTAGAAGGGCAATGTAGAGATACCCATCTTATGTGGCCCCTATTACCTCACTGGCAGCCATTAAGGGCCAGTAGACTCAACCTTTGGGTGACACCTTTTACAGGGATTCCCAGTTATCTTAATGGAAAAATAATTGAAAATAAAAAATCACCAATTAACTTGGTCTGACTTTAATCAAGAGGGCCAAGCCAGCATAAAAGGGTCCTTAAGTTATGATATATGCAAATAGTTGAATGCTCAGATGAGACTTATTAGATGCATGATCTCAATTGAGTATTAACTGTCTGAACAATTTCAGTGGTATTCAAAGCAATACAAACTAAAAAAGCTAGAAGTTTAACCCTATTGAGTTACTGCACTTTTTGAAATATTATAGGGATACACTTTGAGATGGGTCCCTAGGCACCTTGGCACCCCTGGGCACCCCCGGGCACCCCCTGCCATGGGCTGACCATTAGCAAATACTTGGGGCCAAAGATGGTCATTAAAATGAAATGGACACCACTTTCCTGGGTCATGACCTCCTGAAATCTTTATGCTTCATGCAAGATGATAGCAGTGATTTGTAATTTACACATTTCTCCACACCTTTGCCTTTGTGTAAGGTAATGATCATGAAAAGATATTAGTGAATTCACATTCAAACCTTTCCTACATACAACAAATCTACAGCTGAAGTCTTTCGAAAAGGCTAGGCAAAACATGTGGAAAACGCTTTTTAAACTATTGAACAAATTGTTGGAAAAGGCAATTATTGAGCAATTACTCCTTTTGTCACAATGCTTTCGAAAAGAAAACTGGCTGCAGATGCCTTATAGTTTGTCTGCATGTGGGAAAGGGTAGAACTATCCAGTGCCATCAAGGCCTCTGTAATTTATGTATAACCTCTTGTGTCTACTATCAGGTAATGGATCAAACCTTTTTCCTCATTATTATTTCATTATCTCTTGGCCTTATGCACTCAGTCACACATTCTGCATGATTCAAAAACATTGTAGAAAATTGTAGTAGTTCTATAACCTACTATTGAATTATGATTGCTCTTTTTTTTTTTGCATAATCTATTGTAGGTTGCTAACAATGCTCATATTTTAGTTCTGAGTATAATTTCATGTCTATCATATATTTGAAAGGGGCATGGATAACTGAGTGAAAATTGAGTATACACAAAGATGAGTCCATAGGGAAACTTTTGAAATCCTACATTGCATATGGTGTACTTAAGTGGTCCTTGTGGTGGTATGGAAACACAGAAACTAGCTAGATCCACATGCAGATTTATTGCCATTTTCAGACAAAATCTACCCTTATTACTCTCAGCCTTTAGTATTTAAAGCATCTCTTTAACCATCCCTGACAAATTGTAAGCATTGGCCTACTTGCATAGGCCTGGGTACACACCTGTTTGAGCTGCATCATGCAATAATCTGTTGGCACTAGATAAAGGGGTGTTTTTTAATGCTCATCAATCCTTAATCGATCACCTAACTCTATGTTAACATGTAGGTACTCAAATATAATCATCTCACTTAATTCATTCATTTGAGTAACAAGAGATATTGTGGAACAAGGACCTGTTTAACCTTTCCCACTTGCAGAAACATCTGCAGCAGATGCCTTTTGAAAACGCTGTGGCAAAAGGAGAAGTTGCTCATGATGAGCAAGTTCTACTTTATCCATCTTTTCAACTCTATTCAATAGTTAAATATTTTCAATACTTTTTTTCTTGATGTTTTCAAAGTTGACTTCTGTATGTTTGTCATATGATGGTATTTTGAGTACTCACAACATAGGGTTTTATGGTATGCACCTTATCTAGAGCTCTGCTTCGATTTTTAATGACTAGTTTTCAAAGCATGTAACTGTAATGATATGTTGATTATATGTACATTTTTAAGTACGGAACTGACAAAATGTAAGATACCAGAGTTATATTAACCCTTTCCTACATACAGACCCTTTCTAAGGGCGCTGCAGCAAGCAACTTTGAAAAACATTGTTGTGAAATGAGAAATTGATTATAATTAGGAATTTCTCCTTTTGCAACAATGTTTTCAACTTTATTCAATAATTATTCATTCATTTATAGAAATCTTCCAGCTGGGTCAAAAAATGATAAATCTCTATAATTGAATGGATAACCTATGACTAAAAGTGGAATTATTGTGGCAAAAGAAGAAATTGCACGTTTTGAGCAATTTCTTCTTTTGTCACTATGCTTTCAAAAAGCTGTCTGCTGCAGAGGCGTCAAGAAGTGTCTATATGAGGGAAAGGGTTAGAGCCCATATATCATATCAGCTCTGTCTAAATTTAATGAAGGTAAGTGTTTTTATCATGAACTTTGCCTCATTACCATTAAATTGTCAATTATTATGATCATTTTTACTGCTCTTCTCAGTGCCAATTCAAGTGCCTCCAATTTAGTGCATTTAAGTGATAAATATTTTATTTTTTAAATGTGATCAGTTATTCTAATGTTAAAGCATTTAGATATTTTATGCATTTATGTTTTTACTGAAGTAAGCTCTAATATTATACAGATTTTACCTGATTGACTTCATGGTAGTTACCTATTTTGCTGTAGTTACCTATGTTTATGTACAATCTCTATATAATTTGTATTGGATCTTGAGGTTAGAACAAATGTTATAAATTACATAATTTCTTCTGGCTAAGAATAATTAAATTCTACAGACTAAAAGAGAATATAAACTTATTTGCTGCTATTTTTTGTATAGATTTGTTCATTTTTTTTTCAACTAGTTTTAGCACTAGAAAACCAGAATACATTTTAACCCTATGATAATGTTGCAGATGCATTTTGACACAAATGCAGAAGACAAGTTTTAAAAGCATTTGTGGCAATGAGAGAAATTGCTCATAATGAGCAATTTCAAGTTCCATATTTGTGGCTGGATGTTGTCAATGATGTCAGCTGTAGATTTGTTGTATGTGGGAAAAGGTTGACACTAACTGATTTGATTTGATAAATTGGTACAAATGTTTCCTTTTGATATATACAAAACATCAATGAAAATTGGTGTTTGTTCTTTTTGGCACATTTTCAAAAATTGTTGCCTGCAAAGGCATGGAATATTTTCTGTATCAGGGAAAGGGTTAACATCCTATTGCATTGTAAGAAAAGGATTTTAATCCTTGAAAACCATAGATCGAGAGGGGGGGAGACAGGAATGTTATTTTCTCATTATTGTAACTTTTGTACACAAAACGATTTCAAGTAGATTGTCAATGAGGGGAATTAGTGTGTTTTCAATCAGAATAGAAATCGTAGGTTTATCACCATAACAATTAAGAGGTAGACAGGAAGAATTCCACTATTTGTCATGGTGTAGGGAAAATGAGAGACCCTGATCGACCCTTGCAATGATAGAATAAATGCTTCCTTGTGAAAATGGAATAGACAACTTTGGAAAACCAGGATGGAAAAGGGAAAATAGCTCATTTGCTATGATTTTTTCTGTTGAAAGTATGTACAGTTGTATCATCTTACTAGAAATAAAATGACCTTATGGTTTCATGCCTAACCCTTTTTGTATGATGTATGCTATGATGGTAACCCTTTCCCACATACAACAAACAAATCTGCAACAGATGACTTTGAAATCATACCCTCAAACGTTGCCTGCTGCATTTTTAAAGTCTATGGTATGAGATCCTGGCCAAACCTGCAACCTCCTGCCCGGAGGCGAGTCCCAGGTTAGTCATGCTGCTAGTCTCATCATGGTCAACACAGGGAAAATACTGATTTATCTATCTTCGCTACTTTCAAAATCCTGAAAGTTTGTTCTTGTTTGACCAAGCTTGTTTAATACTTAACCCTTTCCCACATACAACAATTCTGCAGCAGACGACTTTCGAAACTTATTGACAAAAACATGAAAAATCTCAATAAATGAGAGTTTTACTATTAAATAGAGTTGAAAACATTGTGCCAAAATATAGAAAATCTCTATAAATGAAAGTACAATTGTTGAATGGAGTTGAACATTTTTTGACAAAAGAAGAAATTGTTCATTATAAATGAGCAAATTCTTCATAAGAATTAGCCTCAATGTTTCAAAAATCATCTGAAGCATTTTATTGATTGATTGGGGTTTAACGCCGTTTTTAACAATTTCTCAGTCATATCACGGCGGCCAGTTCACCTTCTCCTATGTTTCCTGGTTTTCGCATACCAGTACTCCACACAACAATCTTCCCAAGCAACTGGCTGCTTTTCCACATAGACTTAGCCCATTGGTGGAAGACGAATGATGCATGTCGCAATGACTTTTGTCAAACGTCAGAAAGAAAGTTGGCAAAGCCGGGATTCAAACTCACAACCCCTGGAATGACAGCCCGCATCGTTACCAACTGAGCTACCGGGACTCGACTCATCTGAAGCAGATGCATCATATGCGCCTGCAAGTGGGAAGAGGTAACTCATTAAACCTTTCCCTCATATAGATGCTTTCTGACGCCTCTGTAGCAGACAGCGTTTTGAAAATATAGTGACAAAAGAAGCAATTTCTCCTTTTGCCACAATGGTTTCCACTTTTAGTCATATGTTATCCATTCAATTATAGACATTTTCTAATTTTTTTTGAAATATGTTCGAAGTTGTCTGCTGCAGAATTGTCGTATGAGGGAAAGGGTTAATTGGCTATTACAGGAGCAGAACATATGAAGTTAACCCTTTCCCACATACAACAAATCTGCAGCAGACAATATTAACCCTTTCCCACATACAACAAAGCTGCAGCAGACAATATTAAAAGCGTCTATGCAATCTCTATAAATGAAAATATAATTATCAAAGAAAGTTAAAAACATTTGTGGTAAAGGAGAAATTGCTCATTTATAATTGAGCTTAAGTTCTCCTTTTACTCTAATGTTTTTCAAAAGTCCTCGGCTGCATGTGGGATATGGTTTAACTATTTCCTAACCCTTTGTTTTAAATGTATGTTTCTGCAAATTCAAATCAAACCTTAGGATGCTTATGTGCATTTTCTTTTTATTACAGAAATTTCTTGGTACTGCTTGGATAGGCAGTCAGATGAGCAACAGATATACCTGCTTTTTTCGTAATGTACTGTCATCTTTTTTTTAATGTGAAGAGAAGTCAACAAGTTCATACCTTAGCAATGGAATAAAGGAATAGGGATGGTAAAAAAACCTTTTTATATAATTATTTTGCTATTAAGTTTGTAAATGACTTCCCCTACATAAAAATGTCAAAACCAAATGCAGTTAGATTATGGCTCTCCCCCTGCATATTGCAACCCTTTCCCCACTTACAGACACATGTTGATGCACATGCAGCAGACGACTTTTGAAAACATTGTGACAAAGAAAAAAATGCTCACTTTGCTTTGCCACGATGTTTTCAACTCTCTTCAATTGATATACTTTCATTTAACAAGATTTTCCATATTTTGTTCAAAGTCGTCTGCTGCAGATTTGCTGCAAGTGGGAAAGGATTAACCCTTTCTGTGATCTATCTGCTTAGATTTGTTGTATGTATGAAAGACCCTTTTTTTCATGTAAATAAAAGTAGCCACTCAATGGTGGAGAAATTCTTTTCCAACCATTTTGCAAATGTTTGTACAAGTACATAGGATGTTGGGAATTTAATCTGTGAAGATTAAGGCAAAAGGAATTTACATCTGCATGAACTAATACAAAAAGTAAAATGCCAAAAATACCTAGAAAATAAACAATTTATTTTGAGGGAGAATTGAAGTGGGAGTTTTTTTCTGATCTGCAAAAAGTGCCAACATTTTATTCCTAAAAAATCTGTTGAGCTTGATTATGTACCAAACTTTGTTTTAGCTTACCAAAAGCTATAGTTGTACTTTCTTAGATTTAACCCTTTCCCTCATACGACAATTTTGCAGCAGACGACTTTAAACATATTTTGTCAAAAAATAGAAAATCTCTATAATTGAATGGATAACCTATGACAAAAAGTGGAAAACATTGTGACAAAAGGAGAAATTGCATGTTTTGTGCAATTTCTTCTTTTGTCACTATGTTTTCAAAAAGCCGGCTGCTGCAGAGGCGTCAGAAAGCGTCTATATGAGGAAAAGGGTTAACAGTTTTTCCACATAATTATAGCAATTCTGCAGCAGACAATGTCATCTGCTTTAGAAAGAAAGCTGGTGTCACATGTTGTAAGGTGTCAGGAAGTAAATTTTTAAAACAGATTTGAAAACATTTTGAGCATCTTCTCCTATTTCCACTATATTTTCAGCAGTGATCTGAAAGTCAATGTGACATGCGTCAATCGTCTTCCACCAATGGGCTAAGTCTATGTGGAAAAGCAGCCAGTTGCTTGGGAAGATTGTTGTGTGGAGTACTGGTGTGAGAAAACCAGGAAATGCATGAATAGGTGAACTGGCCGCCGTGATATAACTGAGAAATTGTTAAAAACGACGTTAAACCCCAATCAATCAGCAGTGATCTGCTGTATGTGGCTTAATTCAGAGACGTCTGTATCAGATAAAGAGATAATTAACATATTTTGTTGATATTTAAAGTTAATCATAAAGTTTGGTAAATATAAGCACAGCTAAATGGAAATGGTAAAATACCCGGTATCATTTTGATATCCTTTGCATTTTAATTATAGGACACCCCACGGATTTTGTGAACGTTAAAGTATGAATAAATAAAAACACTGAACAATTGTGTACACAGGCTCTTTTAGAGGAATATTAGAAAAGTTAATATTGACAAAATGAGGTTAGAATAAACATTATTACATGTAATACCAATAGATTAGTGATATTTATTTAACTAATATGTGAATTGCTCTTTTATTTGATCCAACTTGCGACTCAAAGTGTGGATGATATATTTGAATATGCTTTAACCCTTTCCCACATACAAAAATTCTGCAGCAGAAGACTTTGTAAATATAGTGACAAAAAGCTGAAAATGTCCATAAAAGATAGCTTATTTGTAAATAAAATTAAAACATTGTGGCCAAAGGTGAAATGGCTCATCATGAGCAATTTTAACAACTTTGGCCACAATGTTTTCAAAAGTCATCTGCTGCTATTACATCAAAATGCGTCTGCAGGTTGGAAAGTGTTAAGGCTTTTTGCCACATCTCATTTCGATCTAAACCCATTTAAACTCAAATGTCTCTACAATGTTTTGAATATAAAAACATAATGTTACAGATCCGTACAATACCTTGAAACATTTGTTTTATCTTTTCAGAATGACTTCATAAATATTGACATTGAATTGTGATGCGGTTTTTTCCTAACAGTTATCATAAACTTGGCTATAGGAACTAAAGGGTAGATTTGTTCAACATTTAATAATGAAATTGTGAATAGAACCATAGTAGAATGAAAATATAATGGATAAAGAAAAAATGCTTAATGAAATCTCCTCCCCTTTGTAAATAATCTCTGTCAAATTTTGAATTAGTTTAACAGAAATTGAAAAGAAAAATATAGAAACTCTTCTCCCTGTTTTGCTTTTTGTAGAAACAACTTCTATTAGTTTTGTGTGACTTTTGAATAAGAGTTTGGTAGAATCATTTTTGAAGTTAAAGGTTTACTTGCATGGTGCACATGAAACAAAATTGGACGATTCCAAATTGAAAAATATGTTGCCTGATCCCTGAAGTCTTGCAAGAGCAGACACTTTCTGATGAAATTGTTTGAAAAGAAGAATTTATGAAAACATAATGAGTACGTAAATTCCAAATCTATTTATGATTATATAGTTGTTAACACTGTTGCAAAATGAGAAATTAGTTAATGCATCTTCCTACAATGGTTTCAATAATAGTCTGCTGCAGAGAATTCAAAATGTGTCTTGTTTCAGAGTTAAAATTAGCAGAAGAGAATATTTTACTATGGAGGAAAGATAAACAATCTGGCTTTCTATTGTAAGATATGGAGCTGTTTGTTTAACAATTTCTCTGTATATCACATTGTTCCTTAGAAGTCCTTTGCTGCTGAGACATCAGGAGTAACTGTTCTGTTTCCAAGTTAAAATAAGCAGAAGCAATTTCTCAACTATGAAGGAAAGAAACAATATGGTTTTCTATTGTAAGATATAGGATAAATGCTATAACATGGGCATACCCTTCTTTGTTGAAATTGTCAATCATTGCCAGCTGTCTTTTCAACTGAGAACAGCATCCCTCTTGTCATTGACAGCATAAAATGGCAATCCAAAACCCTTGTCTGTTTTGGGTTAATTTTGGACCCATTCGTTGTAAAAGCAGGGCAGGTCTGCCTGTATTTGCTAGAAAAGTTGCATTAGTGCATTTATCATTGTGGAAGAATCTGTGCTTGGGAGATTTAGCCATTATGTAACTTGAATTTTGGGTACCATAATTTATACTTGTCATACTTGTATCAATGGTACAACAAATCTTTTAAGAAAACATTTATTTCTACATTTTGTTGTTCTTTTGGGTCTTTTGTTGTGAAAATAAAATTGTAATAACTTGAAAATTTGAAACTCAATTAATGCCAGAGTTGTGAGGAAGGGAAAACTTGCTTGATTTGAGCAATTTCTGATCTTTTCCTTTATTGTTTTTAAGTCAGCTACTGTATAAGAAGGTTGAATTATTAGGCTTTACAACAGGGAGAAAGCTTTATTTGTAACTTCTTTCACAATGATGATGCTCCAGTGTTTTGCCATTAACCCTTTCCCTCATATGACAATTCTGCAGCAGACGACTTTGACCATATTTTGTCAAAAAATAGAAAATCTCTATAATTGAATGAATAACCTATGACTAAAAGTGGAAAACATTGTGGTAAAAGGAGAAATTGTTTTGAGCAATTTCTTCTTTTGTCACTATGTTTTCAAAAAGCTGTCTGCTGCAGAGGCGTCAGAAAGCGTCTATATAAGGGAAAGGGTTAAATCCTTTTCTGACCCCTAGGGTTCCTATGAGATGTATTTTAACATTGACCCCTTTTCTGATACCTTTCCCTATGAAATGTATTTTGACATAATCCCTTTTCTGATCCTTAGATTCCCTATGAGATGTATTGAGAATGTCCTTATTCATGCATGTATGATCAACATATACATGTAATATTATTGCTTTTGCAGCAGACAATGTTTGAAAACCTTGTGGCTAAAGGTGAGATTGCCTATGCTGCAACGTCGTTTGCTGCAAATGTGTTGTATGTGGGAAAATTATTAATAAATATATATTTTTATGACAAATATTTAACTCAGTGCTTTTTAGAAATGATGGAAAAAGTTATAAGAGGTCATTCAAAAGAGTATCTTTTTATCTTAAGTTTTGAAAGACCACTTTCTCTTTGAGATATTTCATTTAGGTATTTCATTTAAATATTTCATTTGACTGTTTTAATAAGCCTTTCAACCCCCCCCAGACTATTGTACAAGAAGTCATAGACTGTAGAAGTACCCAGTTTATTTGAAAGGAGAGGAGATAACATTGACATTTTGGGTATAAAGTGTTTACCTTTAACCCTTAGGAAACCTTTTTTTTTTGTTATTTAGTTTCCTATTGGAACAAATTTTTTTGTGCTTCTGCAGCAGCTGACTTTGAAAAATGATGAGAGAAAAATAATAAATCATCAGTTATAATAAGCATAACTTTATTTTTTTTAAAGGAAAATTACAATTTGGAACAGTCAACTTTTAGCATTATCATATATTGATATGATATGAGATGAAAACAGTTTAAGTTTTGTAAAGAAAGAAATAACTTTAACCCTTTCCCACTTATAACAAATATGCAGACGACTTTGAAAATATGAAAATTCACTATTTTGAAAGTAATATTATTTAAGAGAGTTGAACTCCTGTGACAAAAATAGAAATTGCTAAACATGAACAATTTCACCTTTTGCCACAATGTCTTCAAAAGTCCTCTGCCTCAGAGACGTCGAAAAGTGTCTGTATGACGGTAATAGTTCAGAAAGAGTTGTGCTTAAACACTTTTCTTTAATCCAGATCTTTTATTTCAAATGGATATGATAACAAACAGCATTGTAGAAAAATCTTGAATTCATCAATTGACACAACTATCCCTTTGCAAATTTTCACCAATAGAAAAAATAGAGCAGACTGACATACCTAAATGTGAAAAAGGAAAGTTTATGTAGCCCTTTCCCACATATAGACGCTTTCGGATGCCTTTGCAGCAGACGACTTTTGAAAACAATGTGACAAAACAGAACAAATTTCTCAAAACAAGCAATTTCTCCTTTTGCCACAATGTTTTCAACTTTTTTTTAGTATTCATATACCTTCATTTATAGGGATTTTTTCATGCTTTTGACTCGATGTTTTCAAAGCCGTCTGCTGCAGATTTGTTGTGTATTTGGGAAAGGGATAGGAAAAAAAGCCTTGTAAAAGTAAAAAAAACAAAAACACTATAAATTTCATATTTGGAAATTGTCAGAGAATACAATCTTATCAGTCAGATAGGGTTTTTAAAACCATTCGGCTGAGAACTGTTGCAAAAATGATTTCATATGAGGTTTCGGGGAACCGGCTTATCTCGGAAATTGTTCCGTAATCAACAGCCTATCTCAGTTTACCAGAGGAATTAAAATCCTAAGAGATTCTTTTCATTCTCATAGAGAGTTGCTAGGAGTAGGGTTTTCATCCGCGATCCCATATCATTGTGTAAATTTTTACCCCGGCTGATTCCCGTAAGGCTGGTTCATATATCCAGGCATTATGGGTATGTTTACTCTCTGATAACGAACCCCGTTCTAACCCTTTATTCTTTCCCACATACTACAAATCTGCAGCAGGCGACTTTGACACATCTAGGTAAATTTATGAAAAATCTCGATATGATAGTATATGAATAGGATCAAAACCATAATTGTTGTATGAGAAATTTCTCCTTCAGCCCCACTTACATAAATGGTCTGCTGCAGACACATCAGAAAGCGACTGTATGTGGGATAGGGTTTATATTAGCTAAATATAATAAAAGATGTCCCTGTAACAAAAACAGCAAACACCAAGATTGTCTACAACTGGTACATTTAAGGTTTTGTTTAATTTAAAACTTTTCCCACATATAGACGCTTTCTGACACCTCTGCAGCAGAGGTGAAATCATGAGCAATTTCACTATTTGCCACAATGTTTTCAACTCTATTTTATAATTTTACTGTCAGTGATTGAGATTTTTCTCATTTTTCAAAAGATGTTTTCAAAGTCGTCTTCTACAAAGTAGTTGTATGTGGGAAAGGGTTAAAAATCCAATAACACTTCCTGAATCATAATGAACTTGAAAAAGTGTTGGTACAACTTAATTGTAATTGATATTTCATATATATCAATGACAAAATTAATAGGTGGCAGCATATTACAAAATAAGTAAATGGTCTAGCATTGTATGTATGATGCAGAAAACATTTCATTTGAGTTATTTTTAAGGTACAACACATAAACATAATAGTATCTGGTCTTCACAAGCTTTTAAAAATCTTTTGAAAAGCAAATAACTGATGTCACTAACTTAAGCTACCTAACCATTCGAAATCTGAACCTTTAAAACGGACACAGAAATATTGTAGATTAAAGCAAATGGAGTACTAAGGGTTAAATACCAGATACCATTAGGACCATGAAACGATATGGTCAGAAGGTATTGACATAGGTGTGGCTTTTCCTAAAGATAGGCTAGATAAGTTGCAAGTATTATTAGCTGGTTTTCATCCAATGGTGTCTGTTTGCACAGATTAAGTCATTTTACTAAAGACTTGACTGATCAAAGTTGTACCATAGGTGTCCACTTGTCTAAACAATTGTGTGGACCAATCTGACCTAATGTGACCCAGTTTTCCTCTCCAAACCACAAAGTCAGGTGGGATTAGCTTATTGCTTATCATTGGTTTAGTATACATAATGGCAACTGTTCAACAATATAGCTATGTTTATATCCTCTTTCCAGCATAGAACAAGTGTTTGCAAACATCTAGAGTAAACTATGGGATCAGTAAATCTAAATTAGAGAATAAAATATTGAGAAAAGTTGGTAACATTTTATCAAACGAAGAAATTGCTCTTCATAAATTACTTGCATTGATTAGTGCTTTGTAAGTAAAATGAGACTACTAGTTTTTGACATAAAGCAAATCTGCAGTTTGGAAATTTAGGAAATAATATGGATTGATTGGTTGGGGTTTAATGCTGTTTTCAATAATTTTTCAGTCATATCGCGGCGTTGAGTGTTTCCTGGCTTTCTCACACCAGTAATCCACACAACAATCCCTCTAAGCAACTGGCTGCTCTACCACATAAATGTCTATAACAGTAAAGAATAATTATTGATCATTATGAGCAATTTCTCCTTTTGCCACAGTGTTTTCAAACGTGGTCTGCTGCAGACATGTTATATCTTGTCTGTACCATGGAAAGGGTGAAATTTAGCAGAAAAAAATTAAAAATAAAACTACTTGTGTTACACTTGCAGTAATTAGATGTATGAACATTTTTTGAATGCACCATGTGCAGTTTATATTTATTGCTTTATTTTTAGTCCAAATCCCTCTATTACTTTCAGAGGGAAATTAAATGTTCAAGTCGTTTTCAACATGGGTGGTGCTAGCAAGCTTAAAATAATCTGAGGATATCATTAGAGCAATATTAAGTTTAAATGTTTTGCCTATGTTCCTATAAAGAAATTAATTTTTATTGTAAAGCACCTTACTTAAAAATGTAAGATGCAGTTGTTGGATAAATGGCTACATTTGTTTGGATTGTTTCATACAATTAATTACTTAAAAGAATGGCAATGAAGTTTGATTTGATTTGAATTATAGTCATCTTTCAGTTTAACCCTTTCCCACATACATCAAAGCTGCAGCAAATGACTTTGAAATCATCTCAGCAAAACTATAAAAACTATTTTCTTAATGAATGTATAATTATTTAACCCTTTCCCTCATATAGATGCTTTCTGGCACCTCTGCAGCAGACGGCATTTTGAAAACATAGTGAAAAAAGAAGAAATTGCTCAAAACGAGCAATTTCTCCTTTCGCCACAATGTTTTCCACTTTTAGTCATAGGTTATCTATTCAATTATAATTATTTTCTATTTTTTGACAAAATATGTTCAAAGTCGTCTGCTGCAGAATTGTCATATGAGGGAAAGAGTTGATAGAGTTGAAAACTTCTGGCTAAAGGAGAAATTTATCATCAAGGGCATATTCTCCTCTAGTCAAAATGTTTTCCAAAGTCGAGTGCTTAAGTTGCTTGAACATGTGTCTGCAAGTGGGAAAGGATTGCAATATGTAGTGTTCTAATGTCTTCTAATTCAATTATTGTTAGCTTTGCTTTTCCTTTCTTTTAACCCTTTCCGACATAAAATACATTTGACACACACAATATTGAAACATCTAGACAAAAATAAGATGAATCACTTCAATTGAAAATGTTATTATTGAACAGAGTTGAAAACATTGTCGCAAAAGGAGAAGTTGCTCATTATGAGCAATTTCTTCTTTTGCCAAAATGTTTTCAAAATGTGTCTGCAGGTAAGGTTAAAGGGAGGGTAAGTAGAAGTTCTTTCAATTATTTCTGTTATATACATACAATCGGGTATAAGAGGCATATCATCTATTGTGTTTTGTTGTACTGACTGGCGACATACTCCACTTGATGATCAGAATAGTAGGACATTTTAATTGGCGTTTAATTAAGTCAAATTGATATGATAATGGTTTCAATTGAATTTTCCAATTGACATGAGTTTTCAGCTGGCACTTCATTTTATGTAACCCTTTATTTCCCGAACACAGCTCAAGATGTTAGGTTGAGGAAACCCTTTCACTTATGATACAGATTGAAACATCTTTAGCAGACAGATTTTGAAAACATCATAGGAAAAAGGTGAAGTGGATAAATTGCATTAACCATTAATATTATGACTGTTAACGCATTATCCTGGATTAACTGTTATTGAACTCTTCTTAACCAACTGGATCAAATCAAAAGAAAGGTAAATTGAGATAGATAAAAAAAAGTTTTTAGCAATTTCTCCATTTCACACAAAACATTTTCCAATGGAATCCAAAGTCAGGGCTTTATGGACATATCCACCAATAATAATACATAAATTTGACAGACAACAAGTGTTATTAATCCTTTCCCTCATACGACAATTATGCAGCAAATGACTTTGAACATATTTTGTCAAAAAATAGAAAACTCTATAATTGAATGGATAACCTATGACAAAAAGTGGAAAACATTGTGGCAAAAGGAGAAATTGCTCGTTTTGAGCAATTTCTTCTTTTGTCACTATGTTTTCAAAAAGCCGTCTGCAGAGGCGTCTATATGAGGGAAAGGGTTAAGGATCATTGCATTCAAACCTCTACTATCATTTCATTGCAGATAACTGAGGTCAAGAGCTGCATTTAACACAATATTTTGGTAAACTGATGGAAAAAATCCAAGTTATGGAGACATTAAATTGTCTGAGATAATTAATAAAATAATGTCAAGCATTTGTTATCCGTTTCCTTCTAGCAATTTCTCCTTTTGTCACATTGTTTTCAACAGTTGTCTGCTGCAGTGGCATCAGCAAGATGTATTTGGAAAAGGGTTAATTACAGCAATAAGTTGAGGTTCAGGTAATTTGTATGGTGAATTTTTGTTGTCAAAAAAAATAATAAGTAACTCTTATGTGACCTATGATTAGAAAGGTTGCGGAAAAACTCTAGACTTACACATTCTCAGACTTTGCATGAGATAACCTGGCTCTAGAACTTTGTGCCAATCAAGCTGGGTGTCTATGGGCCAGGTCAGGCAAAAACTGACAGTAAGAATAACCCTTTCCATATAACAGACCACATTTCATGCCTCTGCACCAGACAACTTTAGAAAACATTATGGGAAATTAATGCTTGCTACATTTGAGTAATTGATCCTTTTCCCACTTGGTTTCAACTGAATTTCTGTCATTATTATTGATGTTGAGGAAGTGGCTGGTTGAACCATTTCCCACTTCAGAGATATATTGACGCATCTGCAGCAGACAACGTTTGAAAACACTGTGGCAAAAGGAGAAATTACTCATAATGAGCAATTTCTCCATTTGCCCCAATGTTTTCAACTTTATTAAATAATTAAACTTTCATTTTAAAGATTTTCCATACTTTAATTGAGATCAGTTGAAAGTCATCAGATTTTGATTTGTTGTATATGGGAAAGGTTTAAGCCAAGCTAAGGAATGTTTTTGAGATGACATGGCTGTTTGTCTATGATTCTTCCTTGATGAACCATTTCCAATAGATGACACCAGGCAATATGGCCCCAGTATCATTTACCTGGTTATTCACCCTAATTACTCGAAATAGTTCACTTGTTTCTCCTTCCAATTTAACTCTCTCCAACATACAACAAATCTGCTGCAGACATTTCTTAAATAACATTTTATATCTTATCATAATTAATAATTCCTTTATTTTCAACAGGGCTTTTTTGAGGACCAGAGTGGGTTTTGAGAAGGATATGGCCTGCCAGACCAAGCCAGACCAAGTCATACAACAGAATGCTTTTAAATATATCGTGAAAAAGATTCAGCAAGTATTCTAGTCACCATTTGGTTTTTGTACTTCATTTATAGAGATCTATATATATCTGCAGTGCATAAGTTGTTTGTAGTAGAAGGTTATAAAGACAGCGATTTCTGCAATTAGAAATATATGTATGACTTACCAGCTTCACTATTGTTGTCAGCATTGTGGGAAGAATTTGTATTAGATTGACTAGTAACTGGAGTATCGTTGGACCGCGTAGACTGGTTATCGTCGGGCGAACTAAATGGAGGTAACGTCTGTGGTGGGGATCGCTGGAAATAGAAATAGAACATATTGTGTCAATCAATGTGAATATAAGTGATGTACGAAAACAAACCTTCAGGCATTTTCAACCGGATCCAAAGGCATTTGATGCTTAGAAAATGTTGTGCGAAACGATTTCACCCTTTGCAACTTGACTTCAGCAAGTTTTTAACCATCCCCTTATTTGCAATCTTTTGTATTTGTGGTAAAAACACGGAAAACAAAATTTAAGTGTGAGGATATGATATTATTTCAGTACTCATTAAATACTTATATTTAGGGGACTTAAGTTTAGCAAGTTCTAGCATATTTATGAAGGAGTCAATATTAAGAATATAAATAAATTTGAGTAGCAAAACAATGTATGTAGACCTATATTGGTTGCACAAATGCATATGCTTGACTAATCCAGGGACACTATATGCAATATAGTGTCTCTGACTGATCGAGTCATAAGTTTGCCAATGTTGTTTAAAGTCATAAAAAGCAGGACAAGTTTGTTGTTTAATGTTGCGTAAAGCACTATAAGGGTTAATAAATAAACTGAAAAGTAAAGGATAATAATCTGTTATTTTAATTTAACCTTTGACTTAAGCACTGGTTTGCCATCATTGTGCTAATTTGTTAAACTATTTGTGGTGTAATGTTAGAAACGTAAAAAAAAAAAGCCCCATGTAAATTGCAATCAGAATTTGTAAATATGACATCCTATACTCCCAACCTGCTTTTGAGTGTTCCTGTTTTGTAATTTAACCCTTTCCCACCTGTAATTGAATCTTGATGCATCTGCAGCAGAGGTCTTTTAACAAACATAATTGTGGCAAAGGTGACATATTTCGCCTTTGGCCGCAATAGTTACACAACTATTCAATTATTACTATTTCATTTTTTGATACTTTTCATAATTTTGCCAGAAGGTTTTTATGGTCATCTGCTGCTGATGTGTTGTATGTGGGAAAGGGTTAAAACAGTGATGCAATCCTTTTGCTATTATATGATGAGGAACTTGATCTACACTTTTTTCTTTTCAAGCAAAAGAAACTGGAATAATTAAGATGCCCAAGTTAGATACATGTATTGACTATTCTTACTTTGAACGGTTTGATGATGTTGCTTTTCTGCAAGTGCTCACCTATTCTGACTGACCCTTTGCCTCATACAGTAGCTTTTTGATGACACTGCAGCAGACAAATTTTGAAAACATTGCAGTAAAATGGTCATAATGAGCAACTTCTCCTTTTGCTACAATGTTTTCAACTTTATTAAATAATTGTTCTTTCATTTATAGATAGAAAATTACCATATTATTGACTTAATGTTTCAAATTCATCTGATGCAGATTTGCTGTATGTGGGAAAGGGGTTAAGGGGATGTTGATTATAAAGGTAATAAGTGAACCCATACAGTTTTTGCATGTTTAAAAGATGTAACCAGGTAGATAGTACTATTTGGGTTTCAGCTCGATGTCTAATTATGACTAAAAGGTTGATTAGATTTACGCTTCATGAAATTTAGTAACATTGAGGGCACTCGTGGAAAGGAAAGTCAAACCCTTATGTTTTTTCCTCATTTGTCAAAGTTTGTCTCTTTACATGTAAGGATATTTTAGACACTCTTATTGTGTTAAAATTAAAAGATTTTGTTTTTTAGATGATGATTGTTTTGTCAGCAGAAGGATCTAGACAGGCATAATATATATGTGCGTGGTGCAGACTATGACTAGACTATGGGGATGAACAGGCTTTCCTAAGTCTTCACTGTTTGCTGTTACAATAAGATTCCAAATAGCTTGAAACAAGACTCATTTATAAATGCAGCACCTTAGCAGGTAATGTAACCCTTTCCAACATAATATTTAATTCTGAAGATGATGACTGAAAACATCTCTACAAAAATATGGAAAATCTCTATAACAATCTAGTTGAAAACATTGTGACGCAAGGAGAAATTGCTCTTCATGAGTCGGAAAGGGTTAAAGTAGTTAAAATCATTGCGGCAAAAAGAGAAATTCCTTTTGCCACAATGTTTTCAAATTTTGTCTACTGCACATGTGCAAATATATGTATGTTAGCATCTGAGTAACAGTGAAGTAATGTTTATTCCTGAAGATTATGAATATGTGTGCACAGGACTTAAGGGAACATATTTTCCTGTTACAGCAGGAACCATTTAAGGATAAAACCCGAAGTCAAAAAAATCTAATTAATTGCGACCTGGGAGGCCCCCTTTTTTCTTCCGCCACTTACATTAGGAACATAAAAATGTATATAATTACTAGATAAGTATAAACATCAGCCTTCATGCAGGTTTTGGTACCTTGAAGAAGATTAAATTTCGCAAAAGTCTCACAAAATTAATAAAATCAAATGGAATGGTAATTTAATGTAGCTTTCTGTGCCAGTTTTCTCTTTGCATGATTAAGTCAAACTTTTCCAAGTCTCTTACAGATACATTCATCAAAGTATAACATGACAAAAGTAGCTTTGACACCATAAACTGACGGTTTCTTTTCTCATGATGTTTTCTATATCAGCTCACATTACAAAACAGCAATTAGAAACAGATATGCCCAATTTATCTTTATGTAATTTTAACTTTAAAGTGTTTTAAATAGCATTTATAGTAATGGGAAAAGAATCATTGCATAGCCTATCATTTCTAAGTAATTAATGATTAATATCATAGAATTTGAGAGGTTAGAGATAATACCCACACATCAAATAAAACCTAAGCTTACTAAGTAGCGGTAGGAATTCGTGATTTTTATACAGCAATATAAAATCCATCAAACTTATTAAATGAGTAAAAAGTGTGCTCAGGAAATTACACATAAATTCTTTGTAAGTCAACCCCACACAGATTTCTGTATGATATGTGATAAAGAGGGTTTTCGGCATATTAGCTTTGGGAAGCCCCAAGATCCTATAAATACCCAAAGATACTTTCATGTCTCCTTTGCTTGATGCCTTCATTTAATGACGTGACATTTATTACTGGGGCAACAGAGAATGATTAAATTATATCATCTACAATATTTACTCAAAAATGATACATTTTGTTGTCTTAGTTGCAGCATTTGACAAAGCATGTAGGAAAGAGTATGGAAATTCTCTTCAAATTATAGAACAATTATTGAATGAATTTGAAAACATTGTGGCAACTCTTATTTTCATTTCTAGAAATGTGTCCATACTTTTGCAGACATGTTGTTCTCTGATGTAGATTTGTTGATTGTGGGAAAGGATCAATATATTGTCATTCGATGAAACGTTTTGCATAGCTTGTGTAACAGATGTAATTTGAAAACACTTGTGAAAAGTAAGATCTTTTCTTCATTTTGAGCAATATGTCTTTTGCTAAAATGTCTAGTTTAAACTTAATTATTTTACATCAATTGCCAAACAAGCTCTCAGCGTATATTAATCATGCTAGAGAAAGCAGGTAAATGTATCATGTATCATGTTCATCGTTTTGTCACATGCACTGACACTATCATGTTGATCCATCTGCATCTGAAAACATTGTGGCAAAAGTGGAAATTGCTCATGATGAGCCATTTCCCTTTTGCCATAGTGTTTTCAACTCTGTTAAGTAATTAAACATGCACTTTTATTTATAAAGATTTTCTATACTTTTGCCTGGGTATTGTCTATGATATCTGCAAAGTTTGCAAAAGATTTGTCTTCTAAGGGAAAAGGTTAACTACATGTGCAGTCGACAAAGGGTGATTGAAAGAAGTCGATTTTGAAATATTTTATGCATAAATAACTGACCCTGGGTCTACTACACAAGTATATCATAGAAATAAAATGCGGCCATAAAACTTAATCGAGCATTTAGATAATTGGAAGGCAGGGGCATAAAACGTGCTACTAATGTCAAATAATTTCCACCTCTGATTATAGGTAATGATGGAATATACCTTGGTCATGAAGAGTCCACCCACCCAAACTATTAGTATCCACAGTGATTACTTGATATGAATTAACCCTTTCCCACATACAACAACATCTAGGAAAAATCATGGAAAATCTCTTTAAATGAAGGTATAATTACAGAAAATTGTTGAGCAATTTCTCCTTTTGTCACAACGTTTTCAAAAGTTATCTGCTGCAGAGCCGTCAGAAAGCGTCTATATGTGGTGACGGGCTAATAAAACCTTTCCCACATACAGTTACAAATCTGCAGCAGACAACTTTGAAAACATCTAGGCGGTGGCATTTTGATGCGTCGTCAACAGAGACTATTGAAAACATGGTTAAAATTGCTCACGATGAACATTTTCTACAACGTTTTCAATCAATAACTCAATTTCCATTTTTATAGATTTGAGCATAGATAATCACAAAGCAGACTTCTGCAGATTTGTTGCATGTTACTAAGGAAAGGCTTTTAAGCCCCAGGTTTCTTTTTTTTTCTTTTCATTTTTTTGGGGGTGGTGGGGTAATTAGCTAATATATCAATAGTGAATGTTTTCATTGCCTCATATATCAACCTTAAAGGAACAGTTAACATGCGGAAATGGTGTAGGGGTTTGGATAATTGGGCTGAAAGGTTGCTTGATATAATTAACTCTTTCCCACATACAATAAATCTACAGCTGGTGACTTTAAAAAACATATCTTGTCAAACAGTTTTAAACAAGAGGGCCAAAATGGCCCTAAATCGATCACCTAATTGATAGTAAATTAGTAGCAAATATTTAACTGCAAATATCTGGGAAAATTTGATAAAGGAGTGCAAATGAAACTGCAAGGAGTGGACACTTCTCAAGAAACAGCTTATTAGTAAAGGCCATTTATATCTTGAAATCTAACAAGAACTTTAATAAGAATGGAATTATAAAGTTTTTGTCATTTTGCACCTTTCCTGATGCCGCCTTGCTGCCCTGTTTTTCAACAAAATCAATATGGCTTCAACAGTTTATTTAGAGTGTCACTTAAGGAACATTTCTACCAAATTATCTTGCAATCGCACAAGCAGATTATGGAGGAAAAGGATTTTAAAATTTGGGTATTTTTCTCACTTTCTGATGCCGCAGCAACCAAAGTTCTCAAAGGAAATTAAATCTTTGAACAATTTTGAAAGAGGACCACCAAAGGAACATTCCTGTGATGTTTTGTGGAAATTGGTCTATTGGAATGGTAGGAGTTGGTTGTCATTTGTAGCTAAAAGTTCAATTTACCCCTTTTGTGATGACGCCTGGTTGATATGATTGTGTAACCAATCAAAACGGCTTAAACAAATTAAATAGAGGATCATTACAGTAAGATTCGTATTATATTTTCTTAAAATCAGACAAACACTTTCATAAAAATGGAATTTTCAAATTTTGTCATTTTGCCCCTTTTTTGATGCCGCCTGACTGCCATGTTTTTCGACCAATCAGTATGGCTTGAACAATTTTTATAGAGGGTCACCCAAGGAACATTTCTATAAAATTATATTTGAATCTGACAGGCAGATTCGGAGGAGAAGATTTTTAAAGTTTGGACATTTTGTCCCCTTTCTGATGCCGCAGCAACCAAAGTTCTCAATGGAATTTTATTCTTTGAACAAATTTGAAAGAGGACCACCAAAGGAACATTCCTGTGATGTTTTGTGGAAATTGGTCTATTGGAATGGTAGGAGTTGGTTGTCATTTGTAGCTAAAAGTTCAATTTACCCCTTTTGTGATGACGCCTGGTTGCTATGATTGTGTAACCCATCAAAACGGCTTAAACAAATTAAATAGAGGATCATTAAAGTAAGATTCGTATTATATTTTCTTAAAATCAGACAAGCACTTTCATAAAAATGGAATTTTCAAATTTTGTCATTTTGCCCCTTTTCTGATGCCGCCTGACTGCCATGTTTTTCGACCAATCAGTATGGCTTGAACAATTTTTATAGAGGGTCACCCAAGGAACATTTCTACCAAATTATATTTGAATCTGACAGGCAGATTCGGAGGAGAAGATTTTTAAAGTTCGGACATTTTGCCCCCTTTCTGATGCCGCAGCAACCAAAGTTCTCAATGGAATTTCAATCTTTGAACAACTTTGAAAGAGGCCAACCAGAGGAACAGTCCTGTGATGTTTCACGGAAATTGTCCTTGGAGTTTGGGAGGAGATGATGTTTAAAGCTAAAAGTTAACGCCGGACGGACGGACGGACGGACGACGGACAAAAAGTGATCAGAATAGCTCACCTTGAGCCTTCGGCTCTAGGTGATCTAAAAACTATAAAAAGTATGATTATTGAATAGAGTTGAAAACATTGAGACAACAGGAGAAATTGCTCATTATGAAAGGTTTCTTTTATTGAAACAATATTGATTTACTGCAATTGGTAAAAAGAAATTGTGTGAAAGTGGGACAGGGTTAAATGCAGGTGATGTAGACATTTTTGTTACCTTATGGACACCTTATGTTTCAAAGTGTGTTACCTGATATGTTAAAACAGTGGCATCTGCCCTTACCTTTTCCAACTTGCAGACACTTGGCTTTCGAAAACATTGACACATTGACAGGAGTAATTGCTCACAATGAGTAATTTCTGTTTTTGCCACATTGTTTTCAACTCTACTCCATAATTATATTTTAATTCATAGGATAGGGATTTTCCACATGTTTGATTAATTTCTCCTTTTGCCATAATGTTTTCAACTTTATTTAATAAGTATACTTCCTTTTATTGAGATGACAATTATTTTTGCCTATATATTTTAAAATTTGACTGCTTCAGTTTTGTTGTATGTGAGAAAGGGTGAAGAGTGTACATTAAAAAAAAATATATATAAATACATTGTATGAAGCATACAAGTCGGTCATTTATCAACATCTAGTGATTTATTATTGGAAGCCACCAAAATTATTTGTAACATGACCTGTCAAAAAATGAATGCAATATCAGAAAATCAAAGATTGAAAAGGTCAAATTTGACTGTTGTTTGTAAATGACTATAACTTGTAAATCAAAAATGTGTGGTTGATTTAAGCCTTCTCCCCATACAAACATACATACATACAACAGCAAAGCTGTAACAGCAGACAACTTTGAACAATATCAAGACAGAAATATGGAAATTCTCGTAAAAAAACCATACAGCATAGAGTTAAAACATTGTGTCCAATGGACAAATTGCTCATTGTGAGCATTTTCTCTTTTTGCCACAATATTTTTGAAAGTCATCTGCAGCAGTTGTTTACCTGTACGTTGGAAAAGGGTTAGGGTTGATGTAGGTCTATAGGTATATAACAACTTCAAAAGGTAAAAAATGGCCCTTAAGGCGTGATGGAGAGAAACAAATAAGAAAAAGATGGTTATCTTAATGAATGTATGACTTGTAGTAAGTTAATTGTGATTGATTGAAAATATATTAACTGTGTCAGGTTTAAAAGAGCCAGATGCCTAGATGAAGAGGAGTAATCTGCTCTTTTCTCCACAATAGCTCTCTTATTACCTCAACAAACACTGTTGTAGATACTAAAATGATATGCATTTTCCACATACCATAAATCAGCAGCAGATGACTTTAAAAATAAGAATGCAAAAACTCGGAAAATCTCTATAAATGAAGCTATTTATTACTGAATAAAGTTGTTAACCCTTTCCCTCATACAACAATTCTGCAGCAGACGACTTTGAACATAATTTATCAAAAGATAGAAAATCTCTATAATTGAATGGATAACCTATGACTAAAAGTTGAAAACTATGTTTTCAAAAAGCCTTCTGCTGCAGAGGCGTCAGAAAGCATCTATATGAGGGAAAGGGTTAACATTGTGGCAAATAGAGAAATTGCTCAATTTCTCTTTTTGTCAGTATTCTTTCGAAAGTTGTCTACTGCAGAGTCATCAGAATGGTTCTGTATGAGGGAAAGGGCAATGTACCCACAACATAGGATTTAAGATTCAAATAAGGACACGACATACCTTCTGTATCACATAACGGCATATAATTGTATGTAAGCAGTAGCATAGTGAAACAGACAACATTTGACGTTTCTGTAGATGCCAATTTTGAAACCATTCTGGGAAAAGAAGTTGCAGTGAAAATCACATAATACATACCTCTACTGTATTTTATTATTTGTCTTGTATATAAATAATTGATACACTACCTTAGGAATTATAATAATTTGTTACCCTTTTTTGGATGTGATTTATGCCATACCCTCGGAGCCCAATTTCTGGTCTTCCAAGTGGGCATCAACCCTCTCAGTTTTCACAATATTGTCCCAGGCTTTGTTGAACTTGTGTACTTTTCTCAATTAATACTATAATACTCCAGGATTTTCCTGTGTACATAAGCAGTGAAGGACACACAAAAATAACCCTTGTCTGATCCCCATTTTGATTTTAAACATAAAAGTAATACTCTATAGATAACTGGTTTATTTTTTAACTTTTTTTCCAAAATCCTTATACAACCCTCAAGCCCTATGTTGTGGGTACTCAAAAGAATCGTCTCACTAAGACAGTCTTTTTGAGTAACCACGACATAGGGTTTAGTTTGGCGAGAAGAGAGATATTGTGGTTGGTAAAAGACCAGTTTATTCCTCCTTATATCTAGTCATTATCATATTTGCACTATGTAATATATATGGGCGTTCAATGAGGGAAGTTAATATTCCATTGAAGCTACATGTAGTTTCATAAAGCCGTTCCCACATACAATTATCTGTAGCAGACGTCTTTTATAACCCTAGCAAAAACTATATGAAAGCTCTATTAAAGAAAGTACAGTTTAAAAGTATATCGAGTTGAAAACATTGGGGCAAAAGGAAAAATTGCTCATTCTGCTTTTGTCACAAGGTTTTCATAAATCATCTGCTTCAGATGTGTCTACAAGTAGACAAGCAAGGGTTAATTACTTATGAAAAGCAAGTAATGGGATCATATCAGATTGTTCATTCATATTTTCTTGTCTGTTCTTTTACTTGCTTCCAATTTAAATCAACTTTGAGGAACATTTTAGGGACATTAGAAAATAAGGGGCTTCAATCCACCTATAATGTTATCTCAAGTTTATTTTTCAGTGTGTGTGATTTAGTTTATCCAGATCAATGCAGCTTGTCTATTTAAGCATTGATCTTATTTCTTAAAATACATAATGTAGTAAAAGTATGAATAACACAATCATGTGCTACCTTTTATAACATGTATTGTCCAGTCATATGGTCCGATTTTGGCTGATAATGACCTCACTGTTAGTAATGATCACGTGTAGACAGCTATTGCATAAAGGTAAAGTTTTTTCTTCTAAAGCAAACATTTGAGGAGGGTTTATAATCCTTTCTAACTCACAGAAGCATTTCAAGGCATTTGCAGTAGATGACTTTTGAAACATTCTGGCAAAAGCAGAAATTACTCATATAGAGCAATTTCTCCATTTGCTACAATGTTCTCAACTCTTTGCAATGATTATTGTCTCATCTATCGAGATTTTCTATATTTCAGCCAATATGTTTTAAAAGTCGCTTTCTGCACATTTGTTGTATGTGGGAGAGAGTTAAAGCAAACATTTGAGGACTGTTTAAATGGAAAGATAACTCCATGGGTATTAGATGGGGATTTGATAAGAAATATTTAAGCCAATACCTAATATGGTGCTTTTAGATTCTTACTAATTCAAAATGAAAAATAAAATAAAATCAAGCTCAAGACAAAGTTTAAATATTAAGACATAGGGAAAGTTGTAGGAAAAGGCGAAATAATTCCAAATGGACAATTTCTCTTTTTATCACGACATTTTCAACTCTGTATCAAAATTTTGCTTCAGTCAGATTTCTTGAACCCCCTTTCCCACATTCAACAAAAATGCAGCAAATTACTTTTAAAAAAGTGTAACAAAAAACCTGAGAAATCCCCATAAAAGATACCTTAATTGATACATATAGTGGAAAACATTGTGGCCAAAGGAGAAATTGCTCATCATGAGCAATTTCTACTTTGGCCACAATGTTTTAAAAAGTCCTCTGCTGCTATTGCGTCAAAATGTGTCTGCATTACCTACAGTCATTACAGAGCTGATCTTGACACTAGCCTTGATCTATTAATCCCTTAACAAGACGCATTTCGACACATCTGCAGCAGACAAATGGTGCAAACATTTGGGCAAAAGTAGAAATGGAAGTAGCAATTTCTACTTTTCCCACAATATTTTCAACTCTATTGGATAAGTACTCCTTTCCTTGATAGAGAATTTCAATATTTTTTTCTCGATTGTGTCAAAGTTTGATGCTGCAGAATTGTTGTACGTTGGAAAGGGTTAAATATTTTTTTCTTACAAAAGAGACATATATTCCAATGAAAAAAGACCCATTATTTATTCCATGCGCTGCCTCTGTTTCATACAGATTTCCAGCTATCAGACAGTGTGGCTAATTTTCCCCATTTCTTTGTTGACCATTTACATAAAAATTCCTTTTCCGCCACATTGTGTACATTAGCTTTGTATGTCTTCTGTCCTTCCCGCCTCTTAACAGATTTAAGCTTCTCAGGAAATTCCATTGATTTTTCATTCATTTTGCTTCTACGAGTTGAATCCGAGAATTGGAGAAAGTTTCTGAGATTTTATTTACATACACTCTTGCCTATTTCAGTAATAAGAATGATTAACATTTGGCTGTTTAAAAATATAATTAGTAATAATTGTCAATATAGTTTCTTAGTTCCTTTTCTAACCCTTTCCCTCATACGACAATTCTGTAGCAGACGACTTTGAACATATTTTGTCAAAAAAATAGAAAATCTCTAAAATTGAATGGATAACCTATGACTAAAAGTGGATAACATTGTGGCAAAAGGAGAAATTGCTCGTTTTGAGCAATTTCTTCTTTTGTCACTATGTTTTCAAAAAGTTGTCTGCTGCAGAGGCGTCAGAAAGCGTATATGTGAGGGAAAGGGTTAAACATATAATTAGTAATAATTGTCAAAATAGTTACTTAGTTCTTTTTCTTATCCTTTCTCAGATACAACAAATCTGCAGCAGATGACTTAAAACCTTTTCCACATACAATAAATCTGCAGCAGACTACGTTGAAATTATCAAGTTCAAAATATAGAAAATGATCTCTATAAATGATTGTATGATTATTGTATAGAACTGAAATCATTGTGACAGATGGAGATATTGTTCATTATGAACAATGTATCCATTTGCCACTATGATTTCAAAGGTCGTCTGCTTCAGCGGCGTCAGAAAGCATCTACATGAGGGTAAGGGTTAAAAACCTTTAGGCGTTTTAAAACTGGGATATCGCGATAAATTTGAGTTATATTATTGAATAGAAAAGAGAAATGATTCATTGTGAGCAATTTCTCATTTTGCAACAATGTTTTTAAAAGTTGTCTGATGCAGATGCCTCAAAATGTGTTCTGCATGTTGGAAAGGGAAATAATGACGATACGTAGCTAATGATCACCAGTAGCAGCAACCCTTATCTTACTGAATAATCCTTTCCCACATCAGCAACAGACCACTTTGAAAACATCTACTCAAGATACGTCAAATCTCTAGAAATTTTGGTATAACCCTTTCCCTCATACGACAATTCTGCAGCAGACGACTTTAAACGTATTTTGTCAACACATAGAAAATCTCCATAATTGAATGGATTACCTATGACAAAAAGTGGAAAACATTGTGGCAAAAGGAGAAATTGCACATTTTGTGCAATTTCTTCTTTTGTCACTATGTTTTCAAAAAGCTGTCTGCTGCAGAGGCGTCAGAAAGCGTCTATATGAGGGAAAGGGATAATTCCTGAAAAAAAGTTAAAAACATTGCGGCAAAAGGTGAAATTGCTTGTTTTGAGTAATTTCTCCTTTTGTCACAATGTTTTCGAAAGTCATCTGCTGCAGACGCGTCTTAATGGGTCTACAAGTCAGAAAGGGTTTTAAGCATCCCTAGAATACTACTACAGCTACTTTTAAGAAGTACACTTGGTTTTTTTACATATTTTTAAATATTTGTCACATTTATCTATTTAAAACGAGCTTTAAACACCTTAGTTTGCTATCTGTCAATTTCTACCCCCGCAGGGGAAAGATGAGACAACTGATTACGTCGGGGTTGTCAGTTTTATTTCAGTAATATAAGTATTAAATTACGCTGATTCCCTTTTATTTTATATGAATGTCTTTAATCATTATAGAAGTGTGTACATTTTAATTACAATTTAATTATCAAACGGCATAACTTGGGTAACCTGCATGAGACAAAATCAAATAAATTTTAATTATAAATGCTTTTCATATTAAATTCATATAACTAATTTTTTACATCTGAAATTAATGACATTATTTTATTTATAGATGTATTCAATATATTTCTGTCCTTGATGATGAAAACTTTGGCCGAGTTTGCAGCAGATACTAAAGAGGGAGCAATATGCAGCATATATTTAACCCTTTCCCACTTACAGCAAATCTGCAGCAGACAACTTAAATTACTGTGGCAAAAGGAGAAATTGCTTGTTTTGAGCAATTTCTCCTTTTGTCAGTGTTTTCAAAAGTCATCTGCTGCTGAGGCGTCAGAATGCATTTCAGACTTTTCTTTTTATCCATGAAACTTTGAGTTTCCATCAATATGTGTGAATAGTTATTTTGTGTTACAGTTATCACCACACTCCTGTGCGGCTATGATGTAATCATTTAATGGAAAATACTCAATTTAACATTCAATTCGATAATAAGTAACATAAGACTGGTATTTTTGTAATAATTATATAATGTACTCTTATCATTGTTAGTTGTCGTCAAAGCATGCTATTCCACCAGTCATCCTATAACCTAGATTACATTAGGGTTTTTGTTGTTGTATTTTTTCAAATATAGAAATGCTACAGAAAGTTTTATTTAAATATATGAGGAACAGATATTGCTTGTTATGTGCAATTTCTGCTTTGGATATCAGTGAAATTTCAAGTAAGAAAAAAGCATTCAGATTATATCGACAAGATGCCT
The DNA here is from genome assembly GCA_031761405.1 of Serripes groenlandicus. Taxonomy (NCBI): domain Eukaryota; kingdom Metazoa; phylum Mollusca; class Bivalvia; order Cardiida; family Cardiidae; genus Serripes; species Serripes groenlandicus. Next base: position 68,397,132 of record JASEVX010000001.1, read on the forward strand.
TCCAGCTTTACAGAACAAAAATCAATCTGATTCCACTATCGTCCTATCATTTTGACTTTCTGCATGTCAAAGTTATTTGCTGAAAAAATCCATCAGAAATGAAAACAATGAAGTGTGATAAGATCTGCGAATTGATCTCATTTAAATATATGCAAATGAGATATTGTAGTAGTGTGGTGAGATTCGACAACATAATACCGACTGTGTCATCTCCGCAAGAGGTTTCAGTAATGTTGGTTAAATGTCTTCAAAGTTGTCTGCTGCATATTTGATGTATGTGGGAAAGGGATAATTCAAAAGCTTCATGCATTCCCTTTTAATTATATCTTTATACAAACTATTGTAATAAACTGATTTGTTAATCTTAAAATATAATTTTCAAATATTTCAATAATAGTCATCTGCTACAGTTGCTTCTGGGTATAGCAAAAGAGTCATGCAAAACATTTCTGAAGAACATTCAACAACTTTCTGATGATTCCTGTCAAAAGCTTTCAGCCCTTTCCCACAAACAGACGCTTTCTGAAGCATCTACAGCAGACAACTTTCTCCTTTTGCCACAGTGTTTTCAACTCTATTCAATAATTCCCATTCCATAATAGAGATGTTTCCATATTTTTGCCTAGATGTTTTTTAAGTGGTCTGCTGTAGAATTGGTGTATGTGGGAAAGGGATAAGTGTTAAAACTTCTGTATTACTTCCATGTTTGTACTGTTTATGGTCACTTAACCTATTTTAACTGTTTGTTTACTTTACTAACTAGATGCTGTCATGTACTTTTAGTACCACAACAACACAAACCCTTTCTCATGTGCAGACGCCTGTCTTAGACTGGCATCTGTTGCAGATGACCTTAGAAAACATTGTGGCGAAAGGATTCATTACTCATGAAGAGCAATTTCTCTGTTTGCCACAAACTTTTGTCACAATGTTTTCAAAAGTTGTCTGCTGCAGAGGAGTCAGAATACATCTGTATCTGGGAGAGAGTTGAAAATGAAAGCTGGGAATAGAAGTTTAACCCTTTCCCTCATACGACAATTCTGCAGCAGACGACTTGGAACATATTTTGTCAAAACATAGAAAATCTCCATAATTGAATGGATAACCTATGACAAAAAGTGGAAAACATTGTGGCAAAAGGAGAAATTGCACGTTTTGTGCAATTTCTTATTTTTTCACTATGTTATCAAAAGGCCGTCTGCTGCAGAGGCGTCAGAAAGTGTCTATATGAGGGAAAGGGTTAAGGAATCAAGATGGATAAAGTGAGGCATGGAATTTCAATCAAAATATTCAATCTTTTGAATTTCAGAAAAAAGGGAGAGCAAAAAGACCCAAGAAGCAATAACCCGGCCATGCAGGAACAGTACTTGCTTCACTATAACTAGATTCTTAAAACCAAAACTAATAAGGTATGACAGCTCTGTCTTTTCCAGTCACTTTTATGATCAAATTAAGAAACGTTTGGGACTCTTTTCCTCATGTCATGTTCAAAACATAGCATTTCAATTAATGGAACAGTTGTTACGGTTGCTATGGTAATACTACTGGGCATTTTTTGCTGTTTTCTTTTTATCCACCATGACCTTGTTGAGATGCATTTGATATCTTCAGTCAGGATGTTGGTTTGCATTTCAAATTTGATGAAGAAATTTCTAAATAAGAAATGAAGAGAATTTAAAATCTGTTTGACCAAGTCAACTTTAAATGGTAAAGTCTTTGAAATTCTTGGCTTGACTTCTAACCTTTTAAATCTCTTAATGCTTACTTATAATCAACTATTTGTAATCGCCTGACATGGCAAGGTGATACATTGAGATCATTTCTCCATTGTCTGTCTGTCTGTCTGTCTGTCTGTCCTGCTGACTGTCACTCCTTGGATTAATTGGTAAGTTTAACTGGAGGTGATATATGTGTTCACTGGTTTACTCTGGTGTGTGGTGATTAGCAGGTTGTAGAATGGGGTTTACTGTATCTTAACCCTTCCCCACATACAAGAAACTGCAGCAGACATCTTTTGAAAACACTGTGGCAAAAACATGGAAAATCCCCATAAATGAAGGTATATTTACTGAAAGAAGTTGAAAACATTGTGACAAAAGGAGTATTGCTCATCATGAGCAATTTCTACTTTTGCCACAATGTTTTCAAAAGTTGGTTGCTTCAGAGGCATCAGAAAGCGTCTCTATGTTGCAAAAGGGTTAACCATTGCACACAGAAAGCATCTATATGTGGGAAAGGGTTAAAAACCATTACGAAGATATTCTATATTTTTACCTAACAGTATGTGTTTTTAAAGTTTGAGCACCGGAAGCTCAGCTGGTAGCGATGCAGGCTGTCAAACCAAAATGGTGAGTTCGAACCCCAGCTTGGACAAGTTACTTGGAAAATCTGTTGTGTGGAGAACTGGTGTGAGAAAGCCATGAAACACATGTCTAGGTGAACTGGCAGCCATGATATGACTGAGAAATTGTTGAAAACAGTGTTAAACACAAATCAATTCATAACTCAATCAAGTTGTGTCTGCTGCAGATGTGTCAAAATGTTTCTGTAAGTGGGAAAGGGTTCAGTTGTAATCGTCTTATAGGATAATTATGATACAAGGCAAACAGCGGGTTCAGTCAATTAGACTTAAAAGTGAAATTACACTAAACCTTGATAATAAGCTTGAGTGAAGCAGTTAGTTTTAAATTAACCCTTATCTCTCTAAATATGTTTTAAATTGTCTTGCTCCTTCCCCTTCTGTCTTAACCCATTACTTCACATGATATTTCAAATGTTGTCTACTTTACATTATCAACAGATGAACAAGTTGAAAAATCGGGAAAGCTGGAAGTAACTTTTTGACAAAGAGCTGAAAATATTGCAAGTAATACATTAGTACATAAAGAAAATTGTCTCTGTGAGAGAGGAAACCTTTAGGTACCAACAACATAGGTTTTAGAATTAAAAGAACGGAGGTAGTAAACAGGTCTTTCAATTGCCCCACCCCGCACCACGAAATCTCCCCTATCACTTGATTAGATTTTATGCTGTGCATGGGTACTCAAAAGAATTGTCTCAGTAAAAAATATTGCTTTGAGTAAAGTAACACATAGTTTGAAAGTCAAAGAATCTTCTAACCCTTTTCCTCATATAGACGCTTTCTGACGCCTCTGCAGCAGACGGCTATTTGAAAACATAGTGACAAAAGAAGAAATTGCACAAAACGTGCAATTTCTCCTTTTGACACAATGTTTTCCACTTTAAGTCATAGGTTATCCATTCAATTATAGAGATTTTCTATGTTTTGACAAAATATGTTTAAAGTCGTCTGCTGCAGAATTGCCGTATGAGGGAAAGGGTTAAAGCAGACGGCTTTTTGAAAACATAGTGACAAAAGAAGAAATTGCACAAAACGTGCAATTTCTCCTTTTGACACAATGTTTTCCACATTTAGCCATAGGTTATCCATTCAATTATGGAGATGTTTTGACAAAATACGTTCAAAGCCGTCTGCTGCAGAAATGTCGTATGAGGGAAAGGGTTAAGAATATGAAAAAATCATCATCTGTTTCTAGAGTTCTGTGTTTTCCATTTTGAGAAGTCTCTAAATGGTATAACAGGCAATGGGAATTCAAGGGTGAAGGAACATTTGAAATTTGGAAAAGAATGTTTATCAACCCTCGTCCTGGTACAAACAATCTGCAGCAGACAACTATAAAAGTATCTAGGCAAAAACATAGAAAATGTTTTATATAATAGTTGGACAAAAGTTTAAAACATTGTGGCAGAAAGGAGAAATTGCTTTTTTTTTGGCAATTTCTCCTTTTGTCACAATGCTTTCCAAAGTCATGTGCTGCATCAGAAAGCATCTGTATGTGAAAAAAGGGTTAAATATCTATTATTGATGAACTCTTAAGCAAATGGAATTATAGTTTCTTAACAATTCACACAGTTTATATAAAGTTATATGTGAGAAAAATCCGCGGTCTATGTTCTAAATCTAGGTTCCACCCTGTCTGGTCCGCTAGCAAGTTTTCTTTTTGTCATTCCGCTTTCAATAATTACCTCAGAGATTGAATTAAAAGATTTCATTTTGAAGTTCGTCGATTTCGAGAGATTGTATTTCAAATATATTTTCTCCTTATAAAGTGGTAGTGTTAATATGTTGAAGTGAAAAAAAAAATGTATTGCACCAACAAAAAAATGAAACTTGATTCAAACACCAGATTTATTTAAGAGATCAAATATCAAAGTCATTATAATTTTATTTATGATAAAAGAAATCAAATCCGTAAAGATAATGCTAACTTGAGGTTGTGTTTTGAAGAGACGACACGGATATATCAAGGTTACTGGTTTGAGTCTATATGTTACCCAGTCAGTTATCCCTTTCCTTCATTTAGAGTTTCCACGCCTTTGCAGAAGACAGCTTCTTGAAATCATAGTGACAAAAGAAGAAATTGCTCAAAACGAGCAATTTCTCCTTTTTTCACAATGTTTTCCACTTTATGTCATAGGTAATCCATTCAATTATTGAGATTTTCTATTTTTTGACAAAATATGTTCAAAGTTATCTGCTGCGGAATTGTAGTACGAGTGAAAGGGTTATCTTAACATTTTGTATAACCTTACTAAATAACCTCTTTAGTAATTAATGACGTTTCTGAATGCAGATGCATTTTGACCAAACTGCAGCAGACAACTTTTGAAAATTTAATGAGCAAATCTGCAGCAGATGACTTTGAAAATCTTAGCCGAAACATGATAAATCAAAGTAATTGAAAATATGATTGATTATTTAAAAGAATTAGATATTTTGTGGCAAAAGCCAAAGCTTTGTAATTAGGCCACAATATTTCCAAAATTTCTCTCCTTGAGATTTGTCAGTATTTTCGATTGTCCTCTGTTGCAATTGGGTCAAACATGCATCAATATGGAAAGGGTGATTTTGGTGTCATGTAAGGTTGTTAAACCTTGTAACCAGATCTATCATTTATTAGATTATTAGGGTCCTTTTAATATCACACTTCTTAACATGAATGTTAACCCTTTCCCACATACAACAGATATGCAGCAGACACCTTTGAAAACATTAAGTCGAAAAAATGGTAACTCCCTATAAATAAAAGAACAACTTTTGAATATAATTGGCAATATTGTTGCAAAAGTAGAAATTGTTCATTTTGAGAAATTTCGCCTTTTGCCACTTTGTTTTCAAGAGTCAATAATGTAATTAACCCTTTCCCTCATATAGACGCTTTCTGATGCCTCTGCAGCAGACGGCTTTTTGAAAACATAGTGACAAAAGAAGAAATTGCTCAAAACGAGCAATTTCTCCTTTTGCCACAATTTCTTTTCAATATGTCATAGGTTATCCATTCAATTATAGAGATTTTCCATTTTTTGACAAAATATGTTCAAAGTCATCTGCTGCAGAATTGTCGTATGAGGGAAAGGGTTAATAGAAAAGACAATGATAACTGATAAATTGTCTATTGAGTTAATTGATCAAATGATCGATCAACTAGTTGATAACCCCTTTCCCTCATATAGACACATTTCAAAGCCTCTACAGCAGACAATATTTGAAAACATTGTGACTATTAATCTATTATTTGTGCAATTCCTTAGTTTACCTTGGGAACAAAGTTTGCAACTCTATTCATACATGAATATATTAATTTTACATATTTTAATCTTGGGGTTTTTCAAAATCAAAGTTGTCTGCTCAGTTTTGTTGTATATGAGAAAGGTTGGGGGTTATTGTTTTTGTATTTTTTTTCTTCAGATTGACATGGACAAAATTGAATGGCAGAAACTATGATGTGCAAATCTATAGCCATTCAAGCATTATTTTGTAATGAAGGGAATTGTTTGCTTTCTACTTTATCTTTTATTGGTGACTCTGTGTTTCAGTCAGTCTGTACTTCTTCATATTGTTTGTACATCTTTAAATTAAGTTGATTCTGATTCAGACCTCATAAGTACTTAGGAACAATTGGAAAGAAAAAATCAATGCTCTTTAGACAATAGATAGTGAAAGTTTGCCTGAATATCTGTCATTTTGTGTTTAAACTAGAGTAATTTGTTAATTTCATCAATAACGATCAATATGTCCTATCGGTTAATTACAGCTTTTCCACATGCATGCCTCTCAACAGAAATATCGAGACAATCTTGCTTTTTAACTTGTAATTTCGCTTCCATTCTGATTTGCCACTGACCTGAAAATCTGTGAGCATGAAGCCAATAATGGCATTTACTTTCCCTTTATCTCAGAATTGTCATGCAATAGACTCTTCTCTGAACGTACTTTGGGTCATTCCATTTTGGTAAATGAGGTTTGTTTTTAGATGTGTTTTGATATAAGTCATTGGAAACAGGCAGATAGTTGTGACAATGAGCTTTAAGATTATTGAAACCTGTGCTGTATAATAAAGTCTATTAAATTTGATGCTGTAAGAAGTAGAATTGTGTTGAGAATTTGGTAATGGTATTGATGACAGTGGATAACCATGGCAAAAAACATCGTTGACACAGGTCTCTAATTAACCCTGCTATCTTATCAGACATTAACCATTTCCCACTTACATTGGCATTTTGATGCCTTTGCAGAAGGCATCTTTAAAAAACATGATGGCAAATGAAGAAATCATAAGCAATTTCTCCTTGTTGCCACAGTAGTGTTTTCGACTCCATTCAATCATTATTCCTTTATTTAAATAGATTTTCGAACAATGTTGCCTGGACATTTTCAAATTTGTCTGCTGAAGGCTTGTCTTATGCGGGAAAGGGTTAGCCCATGGTACACATTATCAAACCTTTCACACATACAAATCTTTTTTGCAGCCGATGACTTAACCCCTTCCCACATACAACAAATTTGCAGCAGACGTCTTTGAAAAGGTCTGGACAAAAGCAAAGAAAATCCCTTTAAATGAAAGAAAAATAATTGAATTGAGTTGAAAACATTGTGACAAAAGGAGAAATTGCTCGTTTTGGGCAATTTCTTCTTTTGTCACCATGTTTTCAAAAAGCTGTATGCTGCAGAAGCATCAGAAAGCGTCTATATGAGGGTAAGGGTTATTTTGCTACATGATAAGGAGTGAGTCATTCCTTTTTATCAACAATTTCACAACTTAAGTTGTTGGTTTTTTGGAGCTAAGATAGTAATACTTCAAAATATCACTAACATACTATTTTGAATTCATCAAGTGGTATAAATCTGAGTGTGGCTACAGATAGAAAATGGTTGATGAGTGTGTGTCCTATATCAGTAGAATTGATGATCCACTGAAAAGTATGTGCATGATGTATGAAATCAATACAAGCAAGCAAATCCAATACCTAATTTGAAACTCATTAAAATTTAAATCAAAATCAGCTGTATGGCAGATCAAAATGATGCAACATTACAAATGATTTAAACCCTTTGCCATAGCAACCATTTTGTCAAAATATGTGTCGTGCTTTTCGGCAATTCAATGTTTTCATTTAAGATAAAGTTGATTAATTATCATCTGTTCGCATTGCTAAAGACAAATACATATTGTCTTGACACCAATAATTGCTAGAAATTATATCTTAAATGAGACCTGACAGTAGAGTTGAATAGTATTCTAGAATGGAAATGAAGCTGATCTGCATGAATGATGGAAATGGGAAGTACAATTATGGAAAATGGCAATTAATCTGTCAATTATTATGAAATTATTATTATCATGCCATCAATATGAGATTGGCCATGGTTAAACCATCTTTACTGTATAATAGTATGTATGCTATTTGCGTTTCTTCTTATTTTTGTATGCATTTTCATTTCTACTTTTTAGAGATTTTTTTTTATTTGCATGACAGACAACATGTTTCAGTTTACTGTTAGTGAAAACTATACTAATGGGGATACTTTAATCAGTATGTTGATATGATTGCTTGTTATACCATACTGTACATATGAACGGTTTCCTCACCAATTAGTACAATATTAGTACATTTAGTCTGAAATTATGGAGATTAATTAAACAAACACATCAGAGAGTTACAGTACAGATACTGCACAGTGCAATCTCTGTTTCTTATTCGTTTGGTATTGTTTTTCCCAAATGTAAGACCTCCATTGACTAATGCACAAGGTAGACAAGATGTATAATGGAGAAGAGTCAAATTAATCCTTGCCCACATCTGTTCAATCTACAGCAGACACCTTTGTAACAATCTAGACCAATATATGGAAAATCCCTATTAGTGAAACTATATTTATTGAAATGATTTGAAAACGCTGTGACAAAAGGAATAATTGCTCATTATGATAAATGTCTCCTGTTGAGACAAGGATTTCAAAGGTCGTCGGCGTCTGATGTGTCAAAATGCGTTTGCAAGTGGGAAAGGTTTAACGAGTTTAAGTATAGTAAGGGTTGAAATAAACTACATCTCCCGTCCAAAAGAGGTTACATTCCATCGTAACCAATGAAAATACTGTGAAGTTGGCAGGTCCATGTGAAACAAAACACGGGCACCGGGAACGCCAAATAGAGGGATTGGAATTTAAAAATTTCCAAATCCCCAGGATATGATATCTTGTCCCTTGCCCATCATAAACAGATTATCTAGGTCCCCAAGTTCATTTACTTAAAGCTAGGGTATCAGCATGTCTTCGGTTGACATTATAGGACCGTTCTTAGCCCCTTTTCCGCACGCAGATGCATCTGCAACAGTCAATCTTTTTTTTAAAACATTGTGAAAAAGGGAGGAATTGCTCATGATGAGCAATTTCTCCCTTAGTAACAATGTTTTCGAATATCCTCTATAAACATAATTCGATTTATTGAGTTCTTGATGTATTCTTAGTAATCTACTGGAGATTTGTTGTATGTTGTAAAGGGTTGAAGCTAAGTACTATAGTGATTACTCATATTATCTTTTCTTCCGTTTTGTTGTATCTTTTCTTTTCTATTTGTATAGTTTTCTTTATCAAGTTTGGAATTAAAGAATGAATGTGTATTACCAATATTCCTATCAACATTTACATGCTCTTGTTATACATGTATTACTTTCGACAATGTTCATTGTAATGAAAATGGGCAACAGTTTGTTGAAATATCCCTTGTTGGCATGATGTAATTCTTTGACCTGAACAATCTTTTCGCGAAGGTAAAACTCTATTGAAGGGTGGAATAAAGATCTCGAATCGTCTAGTGTTGTAACCAGTCGACATATGCTTAACCGTTAGTCTTCATTGCCTTTTTTGTGAAAGGAAAGTCTACCCTGACCACCGTGTCAGTTCAAACAGTGACATATATCCTGCGTTGTTGATAACCGATATTATATGGGTTTTTTAATGGTATCTGCCCCACCAAACGTTCACAAATAGAACTTGGAATGCGATGACATTTCAAAATATTAATCCACTGCTTTATGTGTAATTTTAATTTTTAATCTGTTATGTTAAACTTTCTTTGATTAGCCTGAGTGTGTCTGTAACATTAGTCTGTGTAGAAAGTTGGACTTGGGCAAAAATCTCTTTTAAAGTAATCTTGTATTACATTGTATAATTAAGTATAATTTAGTCGTATTGGAATATACCTGGTTAAATAAACAGTTATTCTGGTCCAGCCAGTCGTACTGCTAATCCCGCTACATTGAGCGCCTAGGAGGGCAGCCACTAATACCATCTTTAAGTCTTTGGTATGACCCAGCCTGGGATCGAACCGAAACAAGTATGCATAAAGGTGCAACTTTGTAACTCCCTTTCTCTTAGTTATAATAGCGGGTGAATGCTTGTCTTGTTCAAATGCTGCTATACTCGAGATTGTCTCGGTCCGCATCTGTCGTTCATCCCGTTAAACGTTTTGTAGATGGACAAGCATATTGCATTGTTGTGGAAGTAAACAGGGCTATTCTCTATGTCCTAATCAGTTGATTTAAAACGGGTATTGATCTAGACTTTCATTTTTTTGTTTAGTCGCGGTTCCCTATCGTATTTCCTGTATTGTCTTTTCGGTAAATACGAGCAGACGACCCGTGCCGTATTGTGTTATAACTCCATTTATGACATTCGCATTTATAACAGCACACTGACGACCCCTGCTATTTGTATTATTAATGCATTACTTTGTGTTGGTCTTGCCGTGTGTACGACTTTGGTTTCAAGAATTTAAGTAAATTGATATTTTTCACGAGTTAACCTTTTGAAAATATTGCTGAATGAGGCGCAATTAAATCATGCAGTAATATTTATATATACATGTACATGAAGAACTGTTTACTTACCCAGGAAAATTCCAATTCCAATACAACTAAATTATACGATGAACAAGTTCAAGGAAAGTCCCAAAGCATGTTAAGGCCATACACATATGCATATGCAAATCATCCCAGTTTCCTTATATTTTTTAGGCCGAAAATACTTTGCTTACAATGTCGACACAAATGTCCAATTATTGTATTGTCATCTTGTATATGAAGACGTCTGTATATGTTGCTTTTTGTGATGCTTGCCTTGGCAAGAAACACATGATTCATTTCTCGAACGTCCGTCTGTCTGTCTGTCACGCTTTCACATAATGCCATACTGGCAGGCGACACAATGCGAGGGGTTAATGCAAAACAGTTGTAATGTAGTTACAACCGTTTTGCATGAAGCCATTGTAGTGGTCCTACGAACTATCTTGTTTTAGTAGAACTTGCCACAGACTTAACAGTAGTGTAAAATTGCGTTTGTATGTACTACACTTATTTCGTGTTCGTGGTTATGTTGTAGGGGGGAAGCCAAAATACATTAATTTAAGCAATTTGTACCCGTCAAATTTCCAATAAATGATAGATGTATTTTTGTATTCTAAATAACTTGCGAAATAGTGGTGGTAATTACTTTAATGTTCTCGGCTAATGCAGCGTAGTGGGTGGGACATCTTCACGTAACCAGTTTGGAAGGCCGTAAATATCCTCACAAGAGCACGGATTTCTGTGAAGAAAGTTATAAAGAGTCGTGTCATCGCAAAACGGTCCCACGCTTCCGTCTCTTTCTGCAAGCTAATGATTTTTACATTTAAGCCATTGTGTCGGGCAATCATCTGCGTTTAGTTGTATAGCCCATACTAGCTCCGAGACTGCACTTACTTGGCTGGACCTTCATTATAAGAACACGGAGAAAGATGTGTACATGTCGAACCGTGTTTTGTTTTTTAACAATAGGTGCTTTTTATTAGACGCCATTTAAAAGATTATTATTTTCTTGTGGCTAGTCCATAGGAAAATGTTGCACATTTCCTTTTACATTTAATAATTGAATATGATATTTAGAATACAGTTCAACCAAAAGGAATTGCTTGAAGCATTTTAGCACATTAAAATGTTTGTAATGTAATGGAATTAGTGGATACGGCGTTCATCGTTATACTCGGATGCGGGTTAGATCAATATATATTTAATATTGAAGGGAAAGGTTGCGTTTAAAGATGTTTCAGACAGTTGCAGTTAAGATATTATGAACCTGCTACATTGTAACATATCCCCAACTCCTATGACATACAATAATACATGAGACGCATTTGACGATGTACGGTTTGATTTGAATCCTCTCTTAAATGAGAAGGATCGTTTTCAGAAGAGGATTTATAAAATGTCAACGAACTTCCACTGAAATTCCATTTAATGTGATCTCTTTGAACAATAGCTAAATAAGGCAGAACAAACTTACATTGGAATAGGTGCTTAACCTGTACAAAATACAAATTCTGAACGAAGGAGTAAAAGGTGGTAGAGCAGATCCTGAAGTTTATAAAGATGAATTATGATCGAATCAATGATGCATCGAAAGGCGGTAATCATCCCACTTTTGTTGTAAGACTGTTTGATGTTCAAATGTATTGGCTGGTTAGATCGACAGTTTGGTAATATGGTTGTTCAGAAGGAAATATTAAATAGTTGTGAAATGAAATTCTTTTACAAAGAAAGGCAAAGATAACAGCCAACCAGTTTCCGTCTTTGCCTGTGAACTTTTTATGGTTTCATTTTCTCCCCGATTGGTTCTTTTTCTGCTTTAAAGGGTAATGCGGCGATTTTCCCTTTTTCCATATGCTAGAGCGTTTTAATAATGTAAACCAATAGGACATTTACACTTTAATCTGTTTTGACCATATGGCCTATGTTTCGGTCCACAGTTATGATTAGAAATACATTATTCTTTATTTCAGATTGATACGTGCACTCTTTGTACTCAACAGCTATAAGCAATGATACTAGAGTCTACATATATTATATAATACTTGTTTCATACTAGACAAAGATCATCACATTTTTTTTTCTAAATGTTATAATGTTCTGAGAACCTCATAGACCCCTAACTGTTGCCAAAGGAGAAATTCCGTAACCGTTTTCTATGAAACTTACTTACAGAAAAATGAAACGAGTAATCGAACAAACGCATTATTTTGATGTCTACCCTAATCCAACTGTACACAACTCTAAACAACATTAATGTGCACTGTAATACACGACTTTAACCCTTTTCCATATACAACAAACTGCACCAGACGACATTTAAAGCTAACATACTAACAAATACGGGAAAATCTGTATAGATGTAGGTACAATTACTGAGAAAAAGTTGAAAACATTGTAGCAAAAGGGAGAAATTATGAGCAATTTCTTCTTTTGCCACAATGTTTTCAAATGTCATTTGCTGGAAAGCGATGGGAAAGGCGTAAGAATCAACGGTGCAGATAATACTCGCTGCGATTCAGCGGGATAAGGGTTGAGACATATCAGACAACTTTATTTGTTTTCCCTGCTAAGACAAAGAGGTTAATAAGAAACCGGAATTCCATTTTCAATGCAACCGCTTTCCAATTGGGGGATGCTCGCAATTTGATTGTCCGTGAAACATATAGTTCTCGTGTGATAAGGCTAGAAACGAGAGAGAGAAATGAACACCAATATTGAGCGTCCATCTTTTCTGATTAACACTGCACATCTTAGCCGTTTTAGAATTGACCATTTATTCCATCTCATAATTAAGTCACTTTATTCCATTTTTAAGTATTTTGTCTGTACAATGCTAACTGGCACACAGGCAATGAGTATCAAGTTAGTTGTACACATTCATGCAGTATATTCTTGGTCTACATTATCTACAAACAAAATGTTTAGATGGCACCAGCACCGGAACCTTCCAAGGTCTAGTACCATTATATGAGCCGTCCCGCGAGAAAACCAACATTATGGGCTCTACGTAATGTATCGATCCAGATCAGCCTGCGCTGACTGATCCAGGCCGACACATTCCGTCTCCGAGGGATAGTGGTATAGAGTGATGATTCATGAAACAGAAAATCAACAGGAGGCGAAAAGTTTCTATCCGGGTAAGCCTGCGCGGTATGCTTTAGCTGATCTGGGTCGATACTTTACGCAGAGCCCACACTGTTGGTTTTCTCGATGGACGGCTCATATGTATCATTCACATTACCCATAGCCTCTGAATCAATACAGTCCTCCACTGTATTTCTAATCTTTGGGAATGGACCCGCATTCACAGAGACGTTATTGTGCCAATTCTCATTTTAGATTAAGTTGACCCCAAGTTGAGAATTGTCAGAAATTTTAATAACTGAGTGTCCTGCGTGAGTCAATGGAAAAAAAGCAAACGCTTCTTGCTTTTTTAGTCCACGGAAATAAATGTGTTTCTCGATGACTTTTATCTTTAAAATTGGTGTAACAACAAGTACTGGTACCTCTACAATTATTTGGTGTTCTTAGTACCCTTTGGATTGCATTACTTGCCTTAAACTGACTTACTGAATGAATTGGTTATTATTTATTTGCTTCAAACACCATAGATGTCGGCATGAGGGAACGAATTAACCGATACAGGGATTGTTAATGAAACACTTTAGTCCTGTCAGAATTATGAGCTTTGTTGTTTTGACGTTTGATTTTTGTCTTCTAGTCACAATTTTGATATAGGATATATTATTTTTCTTGGGAAATGCATTATTTGTTGGAGATTTGATTATTTTGTTCACATGGGCGTCCTATTGGCGTTCTTTGACAATATCAACAATAATGTTATAATAGCCAAATGGCATCCATTACCCTGTTAAGATCAGTCTTGCAAAATGTAGATTAATCCTTGAATTTTGAAAAGTCCATGCATGTACTTGTAGTAGTCCGTATTAATTAATATGTCGCGAACAATGTAACCTAGAATAAAACTGCAGTGTGAAGACTTTTCTTGACGTTTTTCGCAGATGATGTTTAATCCTTTCCCTCATATAGACGCTTTCTGACTGCTCTGCAGCAGAAGGCTTTTTGAAAACATAGTGACAAAAGAGGAAACCGCTCAAACCGAGCAATTTCTCCTTTTGCCACAATGTTTTCCACTTTTAGTCATAGGTTATCCATTCAATTATAGAGATTTTCTAATTTTTGACAAAATATGTTCAAAGTCGTCTGCTGCAGAATTGTCGTATGAGGGAAAGCGTTAATCACTCGATATCACCATATACATCCATATAACTCTCCATACAACGAACGCAGTACCGAAACTACCATACGTCCCACGGGGGCCATCAAGGCATTAGATTATAAGTATCATGCATGTGTTTGCTATGGCGAGGCGAGGATAAATATAAAATCATCATTGGTATGGCGCGAATATATGTTTAAATTGGCTGGTGTACTAAGTTTCCTTGCATGCAATATGCAGCATGCTATAATTCTTTGAAAATCGAATACACCGAGGCAAAACTATTGATATTCGTTATAAATGACAGTATAATTGTTGAAACGTCATCAAAAAATTGCTCTTTGTGAACAACGTCGCCTTTTTAACATACTTTTTATTTTCCATGTTCAGCAACTTATATAAATTGGATCTTTTCCAAGCAGATGGCTCCAAAATATGCATATTACTTAATCGGATAGGCAATACATGTAAACTTTTATCGGGGAATATTTATCATAAACGTTTCTTTAATGGTCGAAACATTTGTCAATAGGTCTGATATGTGAAGTGGAAGTAGATGACCATAAACGTCAACTTAATTAGTTATCTACAACACAACAAATTGTGCTGGTTCTTCATATCATGTTTCAATTCTATGGCAACCTTTATTGCATATTATAACGGATGTTGTCTTGGTTACACCATCATGTTTTTGATGATACTTTCAGTTTCGGTATTCAATTTCAAAACATTGTTGGAAAAATATAAGTTTAGATCTTAAGAGCAAAATTTTATTTTTTTGTTCCCCACAATATTTTAATATTGCACAGCTAAGTGATCAATTTCTCCTTTTCTCATTATGTTTTTATACACTAAAGACACTCTATGCCTATAATCTCTTACTGAGCGCCTAATAGTGTAGCGAATACAGGCATGAATTGGTAATTACACTTCCTTCGTTCCAAACGATGTTGAACCAGATGAGCAACGATCTGAAAATATGACGACGAGCCTGGGAAATCACTGTTTGAATACTATTTGTCGCTATTTTTCTCTAGTTGAAATCCCAATTTATCACCCCGTAAACACAAACCCATAACCCTTGACAGACGTGGCTATAACGGAAAATTAATATCTATATGACTGCCAGCGACTGTTTAACGGGCTAATATAATAATTAATGGTATAAAATGACACACCGGTTTTCGTCTGTGAAACGCTTTTGTCTTATGGCAGAGGCTAGAAAGCCCGTTATTTTATTTGTAAATGTTTTGTTTTTACATCATGTGCGATATGTATTTTTCTTCACAAGTTCTACTATCTAATCGGTATATTTAGCAAGGAAAATGGGCAATGCCACTTTAGAGATCATGAAAAATTCATACAGCATTCCATATATTTTGTAAGTTCTCCAATATATTTTTTATGAAATAATGGCTTTTAGAACTGCAAGTGTACAATTGAAAATGCATTTTGGTAATGAGTTATGTGATCTCATATTTGTAAATGAGTTATTTTTAAAAATGCATTTTCGATTATTTACGAAAAGTCTGCATCGCTTTATTTCCCATTAGCAGACGACTATTGAAATTATTGTGTCAAAAGGAGAAAGGGATATTTGTTCCACAATATTTTCAACTTTATTTAATAATTATACTTTCATTCTTAAAGATGTGTCATAGTTTTCTCTGTATATTTTCAATGTCGTCTGCTACAGAGTTGTAATATGCGAGAAAGGGTTAATGCAATGAAAATAAGCTGAAAGTTCAGTTGCTAAATATGAGTTGATTTTATGAACAGCATATAGCCGTTTCATTTTCTCTTCACGAAATTGCTTTAAAAACAGGACCAATTTAGAATTTAACGTTTAATATAAAACTCATTAAATATCTGCTGCTGTTCAGGGCATCTTGTTCTCTGTTCGTCTGCCTGCCTCAACAGCTGGTTCATACGTATATTAATTAACCCTTTCCCACATATAACAAATCTGCAGCAGACGACTTTGAAAATATCTAGGCAAAAAACATGGAAAATACCCATAAATGAAGGTAACATTTCTGGAAAAAGATGTAAACTTTGTGGCAAACGCAGAAATTTATCGTTTAGAGCCTTTTTTTCTGTAGTTGCAAAGTTTTCAAAAATCACATTCTGCAGAGACGTCAGAAAGGGTTAGACTGTTACATAAAAAGGCCCTTGTGGCACGACTTCTACAAACGGGAGCACGTGATACGAACGTGTGCACAATATACATACTGACAACGGTGGTACTATAGATATATAATATTGTCAACAGTTGGTACACGGACGGTTACATACACTGTGCGTCCGAACAGTGAACACTCCAGTGATAATGTACATATACGTACACAAACTCGTCGGTGTCTTATCGGTTCGCATATAAGACCCATTCTGAGTATGGTAAAATTATAGAACACGTGTGCATGTCGCGGATCCTTGATTCGCTCTTGTCACCTTGTTGTTAACCAAGAAAGGGTGTTGGTGTTTATTGTAAAACACTCTTATTGATGGCGGTTTTATTTTTCATTGTCAAATTATAATGCGAGCCCCACCTTGGCGGTTTCATGTAATCGTTTTGCCGGTTTATTATTGTTAGCCTTTTAGTCTTCAAATTATGAAGAACTTCTTGTGTTCTGTAAGTACTGTTGAATGACAGTTCATGTGTCTTACGTAACTAACACAATTAAGTCACATTAATTGGTACCAATCGGTCCTAATGTACTGTAGAATGCTCTTTTACTTTGGAAGAAACATTCAGACGAAAAGCATTCCTCTCAAAGAATACTGCAAATCATAAAACATATTAAAAGAATTGCGAAATGAGACTCTATACAAACGTAACGAAGGATGCCTAAATGTATACAAACAGTAAAGCACTTAGCAAATATGCGGAATATAAGTAATTATTCGCAACAAACAATATCTTGTTTATTTCAGTGTGGCTTTGATTATTTTAAAATGTATATATACAAACTCGTCTGCAACAAACGAAAACGACACGGAAATAAAGGAAAGGATTAAATTTAACTGCCATGATTATTATTGCCGTAACATCGAAACGCAGTGTTTTATAGGAAGTAATGTGTTCCTTTTATTGCGAGGAATTATGGGTCACATCAAACGATAGGCAGCGAGCAGAAGTCGTAAAATATACCATGTTTCTCCAAATTTATCTTTTCATAATTATTGTTTGCAACAATCCGTCACTCATCCTAACCATTCAATCCTTATCGTCCGCATTTACTTCATCAATTTATAACACAACATCCTTTACTCGGTTTGATTAATGGAATGTGGCGATCACTGTAGACTAAGTAAGCAGAACTGACATACGTCCGTGCGATGTTGGTTCATGTCACGATATGAATATATATTTGTTTTTACACGATAGTTTGACCTAAGGAGAAACAAGATAGAAATAAAGGCTTGATCAGAAACATCTTGCAGGTTTTTATAAAGGTAATTCATTACACGTCCATAAAACCGTTTATATATTTTTACAAATTGACATTTATTGTAGCAAATACATAGAATAAAATATGTTATTAGAGGAATTATTATTTTTATGTATATGTAACCACAGAACCTTGAAGATCCAAAAACGAATACGTTAAACCCTTGTTCACATGATGATGAATTCGCAAAAGACGACTTTTGGGAACCTTGTGGTGAATTTGCTCAGCATGAGTAATTTCTTCTTTTGTCACAATGTTTAAACAATTGTTGAAATCGAGGATAACATTATTTATTGTAACAAGACGTTATTCTATTATAAGTATGATTATTTAAAAAAAAAAAAGTAAGGGTAAGACTGGCTTTGATTATGCCTAGATGTTTGACTGCAGTATAACTCAAATGATGAACACATGTCTCAAATGTAATAAACCTTTGATTGGCATTGTAGGGTTTTATTCATTGCGCTTTACTGGTAATACACTCTTACCTGAACTATTCCTAATATGGAATCTGGAAAATTTCAACCTACAATTTCGATACAAATTTAAAAGCAATGTGGGAAAAGGGATATATCGCTTTTTCCAAGAATGTTTTCTAACGATGTCAAATATCGTCTGTATCAGGCATTTAATCTACCCATTCCCGCATACAACACATTTGAATGAAACGACGTCAAACAATATACGCAAAACAATAGAAACTCTATACATGAAAGTTAGATTGAGTATTGACAAAGGGAGAAATTGTTCATCATGAGCATGTTCTCCTTTTGACGCTATGTTTTCAAATGTCGTCTGCTGCATGCGGGTAAGGGTTAATACTGTTTATGCTAGGACAACACAACGCCTCGTAGACTGTGATATATGATCCATAGTGCTGTTTATCTTTGAGGGAGTTCCCTTTCTCAAAGAATACGAACATCAATTGGGATCTAGATAAGATCTTCGTGCCAAACCCTTTAATATCAATTTCTCTTTCAAACTCTATAAGTACCCACAACATAGATTCGTCTCAAAAATAGAAATTTCTCACATTCAAACGCTTTCTGAGGCCTCTGTACCCGCAGACGACTTTTGAAAACATTTTGGCAAAAGGAGAAATTGCTCATGAGAAATAAGCCACACTGTTTTAAACTCTTTTCAATAATCGTTCTTTCATTTGTACAGATTTTCCGCGATGAACTTAAAGTCGTCTGCTGCTGATATCTAGTATGTGAGAAAGGGTTAAAGTGTACCTACAAGCTAGGGTTTGCTGTTGGAATGACACCGGAGTGCTGAATGCCTGGACCTTATCTATACCCCAGACAATGATACTATCACTTCTTATTTTATTAGCACGATCTTATCTAGTACTCTATGGCCGAGAGTGACCGCAGTGGTCACTCGGCGGGGGCCACTCATGCCTTATCGGGTCAATCGACAAATCCGTCTTTGATGTGCATTCTTGACCCTGATGCTTTGTCTTTGAGACGAGATTAAAATCAGGGACAGCAGAAAACCGCGGGTTTGTCCTAATTGAATTATTATACGTTGCCATATGACTAATGATAGAACAATTGGAACTTGTCGAGTATTAGGGATGCATTAGATGTAAATAATAGTTTTCGTTTACTGAACGTGTCAATTGGTTCTCCTCACAATCTAACTAAATGTGTTGGTGTATCAACACTACGTACAGATCAACTCATCGCTCCTGATACACACCACCTCCGGCTGCAGCAGACGACTTTGCAAACAATGTTAGTTAAACTTAACTTATTGTGCAATCTTTACAACTCTCTTATACTATCTGACACAAATATGTCTCTGATGTCTCCAATGCAGACGAATCTTATACTAGCATAAACGACTAAGTATACGAGTGAAAGCTTTTTCAATATGCAGCCCAATAACGACATTATGATGAACCGTGCAGGGGGTACCCAGATATACCAACAGATAAAGACTGCTAAATTAATGTTATTTTTGTACTTCATTATCGCTCACCGGGTGTATTGTATTGTTTGGTTCAGATTGCCTGTCGGTTACTGTGTAAGTTCTTTGCTAATTGCTGTAAGACATCATACCATATACTAATTATGTTGAAACTATTTCATAATAAGAAAGAATATTGATACAACTTTCATATTTAATACGGTATTGAATTACAATCTTTATATAATGATCAATAGAATGTCTATTACACAATACACTAGTGAAGCTACGAATATATGAAGGGTACAAGATTTTCTAAAGGTACTACGCTTGTCAAGCAAATAAAGCGATATTGAAAGTATATTTTTCCTCTAACAGAGGAGCAGCCACTGTGTTTGTGGTCCAACTGTTGAGCGCGTTAAAGCATACGTTCTTGTCACCAAAGTGTCCATATGTTGATCGGGTAACTTAAACACGTTGGTATCAACTTAAAAGATGGTAAACTATGATGCGTTTCCTAAAAATAACATTCCATTAAACGAGTGTTCAGTTTGTTTGCTAACGAGTGTTCAGTTTGTTTGCTAACGAGTGTTCAGTTTGCTTGCTAACGAATGTTTAGTTTGTTTGCTGGATTTTTTAAACGAATGTTGTTTATGTCGAGTAACCGAGTTAAATTATTCACGATTTGCTTGTGACCAGTTCACCTAGGTCTCCAACAATGCATTGCACAATCAAACAACTGTTTCTGTATGGTACATGTAGCTTACTGGACAATGTCAAGTGACAATGACGAATGCCGGTGGACTTTGTGTCAAAATTAGAATTATTCAATCAAACTTATGATTTGATGTCACCATGCCACCAGGTTTTTCATATTTCTAGTCCCATACGCTCTAATCGAACCATGCTGCAGTTCACTTTACATTGTGATGCAATATCGGGCTTCAAAATAATATAAATAATGTAATGAATTTCTGACACTTTAATGTCCCAATAACTTTTCAGTGAATAGACCCTCACTGCCATAAAACGGGAGCACGAGGACGCACCAATCGAAAACTGGTACAAATCCATTGCAGAAAGTGAATGCTCACGCGAGTCTATGTGTACGCATAGTTTCGCCAGAGACGTAGTTTTCTGTATAAAAAAATGCGTTTTCCATTAATATGTTAACATAAGTGTACATCTTTTAAAAGTGTAGCCAAAAAATGACTTCATATGCGAATAAACGAGGAGTGTTGACAGAAAAGCAATATTAAAGGCCACTTTAGTTTGACACTATATACGAGCAGTTGATTATGAGGAATTATTAGTCTCTGAAGGATTGGGGTAGCATAGAAGGAGGAGTTTTTCATATTGTCATAAAAATTCAAGGTTTTTGCACGGAACCAGTCACCTATGGGGTCGGTAAAGTTGACGGAACACGTGTGAACGAGTACAAGTCCGGTTCCAATTCGTGTAACGGCTGTACGCTGTATATCATTGTAACATGTTTGAATGATGGTTTGGAAGAGTTACGACCATACATCTGAAAGCGTGTACCTATCTTTGTTGCTGTCAAGTGTGTCCCCATGTGTCGTGTTTCATAATAACTGAAGGTGACTTTTTAAGCCATGGTCAATTTAGATACAAGTTTTGTACCTATTGTTTGTATAATTTTGTCTAGGTAAACAATTGTGTAAGTTGAAACAGAAAGTATTAACATTTGCTAAAACAAATGACTAGAATTAAATTGTTTCAATTCTGAGTGTGCAGTTTGATTTTTGAAGGTATTTACAAATGCTCATCTGGCAATCTAAAATAACAGAAATAACAACACTATGGCTCGGACAAAAAACCCACAAAGTAAATGATGTTTGCTTAGGATAAGCCCGATAATGAATTTGCAGACAGACATCCTTGCAGCCCTGACTTTGGCCTCCACGGACAACAGCTGGGCGTGATACCACAAACATGGACCCCGCCAAGTAAAATAGGGGGCCTACGGGGTATCCGGGAAAATAAACATATATCGCACACAATCACCCAAACAGTTGGTAATGTTGTTCTTACTGTACAAAAGGGCTTAATCTAAGATTATATCTCATTGGGCTGGACAGGAAAGTCTTTGGACTGATACTGTGCGGATGCGCGGGTTAATCTAAAAGTTCACAATCCGTTTTATAGGGAGCTTTTGAGATTGGCGTACCTCCCATAAAGGGTCATTACAGGTCCACATATTCACGCTCGTACAGTTGCCTTAAAGCACAGATGTGAGGAATTTAAACGTTGATTTACGGGATTTTAAGGGTTTGCATAATTAATCCCAACAAATGATTTTACTAGTTCAAATACAATTTTGAAAATCTGTGCTCCTTTTTAGCTTGGGGGAATTTCCCTAGTCCAATTCCATGAACAGTGTCAACGGAAACCTTATTTTCCATCCCCCCTGATTTTGGAAAGTCAAACTCTTATTTTCTGATACTTGTAGACCAATACAATACTTATTCTAAGTTAATCAAAGTTGTCGGCTACATATTCGTGGATTGAGGCTGTTGGCTTCGCTGCATTACTATTTTGTAAGGGTTTCAAATATTTCGCGTTGTATTCTTGCGTTTCCTTTTATTATTTCAATATTGACTCAAGCTGCTTATTAGGATTAACTTCATGCCATGTGCGATTGATTGTTCATATCTGCTAGGTTGACAATACTCTGTATTTTTCACATTGCTTGTTAACGTTGCAGACATCGGAACTTCTTGACGAGTGTTTGTTAATCGGGTCATTTTAACGAATACACTACTCTGAGAAAAACATGTTAACACTGAGGTCGGTACCGCCGCAGAAATTAAATTCTATATGAGCGACGCCTCAGAAAAACCAACGTAAACGTAATCATTGGACGTTTTGAAAAAAACACCTGCCGATGTATTTATGCTAAAGATCCACATGAATACTGTTTTACTGAAGTGTCTTGAATCCTATGAATAATTGACGAACAGATACATATCAGATTGCGTGGATACGATGGCTGATCTGGATCTACCCCGATCGTGAATGCTTCACTGTTAGTTTCTTGCAGAGCGCGCGGCTCATTGTGATATCAAGAGCGAAGCGAAGTTTGACCACACAGATATCTGACTTTACTATAAAATATAAAGGTATGAAGAGATAGACTGTTTACAGTGTATATGGGAACCCGGCTTCCACACATTTCTACATTGATCAGCATCTTTATTATTTCAAATGGTTCCAAATTGAAAAAAATAAAGATTAAGAGAATATGTTTAAACAGTTTAAAGCAAATTCTAATTATGTATACAGTACAAATTCATTCTGAAAATAAATGCAGATCTATGAAAATACCCCCACCACATTAAAAGGCTAACGGTTTAACCCTTTCCCGTGTGTGGCCATATCTGCCGCAGGCGACTTTTAAAAACAGTGTGACACTAGCAGAATTTGGTCAAAATAAGCAATGTATCCTCTGCCACAATTATTTCAACTTTATTCAATACTTCTTTCTTTAAAGGAGATGTTCATGTCTCTATAAACGCCGTCTTCAACAGATCTGTTGTAAGTGGGAAAGAGTTGAAATTTGGAGTTCGCGATACATTATAGAGATCTCACGGAGTATTTCTAATTGTTGAAATGGCTGGCCTGAAGAAGGTGCCAAAACTTAAAGTGTGCTGCCATGAATCGTTATCTAGCTTTTAACCAAACTTTTGGCTTTTGTCTGATCTTTTGGACCCTTTATCAGTTAACCATTTCCCTCTTATAAACGCTTCTGAATTGTTTTATTTGTTGTTGTTTTAAACATTGTTAGAAAATGAACAATTGCTCATAATGAGCAAGTTTGCCTTTGCCAACTATATTTCTCACTTAATGACAAAAAGCCTGTGTCTGATTTTACCTTCTGCATGTAAGACTTTTTCATAATTGAATCATAAAAAAACCCGTTGAATAAGGTGATGAATGGATTAAGAGTTGGCCGAAAAGAATTCGGTAAGAACGTTTTTTGTTGCCCCTTGAATTAAACGCTTACTGTTTTTATTTTTCAGACAGGGGGAATATTAAAATTGCACTTGAGAAACTAATTTTTATCAGACATTTTAAATGTTTGAAAGTTGATTGCGTTTTCACTTGCGTTAGATGCATTTGAGTTGAAGATTTTGACATAAAGTGATTTTAAGAATATTGTTATCTCTTTTTTGTACCAATTTATGTGTTTATATACAGTGTGATTAACCTTCTAAACGCAAGTCAGCGATTCAGCCTATTGACCTTTAGAAATGGCTGTCTTTGTTTTTAGTTTGCATGCTTTTGACTGTATATTCGTTTTACATCAAATCGTTAAAATGGTCTGTTTGTGTTTAAATACTTTAAATAGATGAATAGATTGTCAAAACATTACATGTTTATATATCTGACAATAACGTCATAGACATAAAGATGAGCATGGTTGTTGCTTCTTTTCCCTGTTGGTAATAATGTGTCGATTGTTGTGGCATTGTTTGTCGTCAATAAGAATGCATATCGTTAGTTACGACTAATTTGTGGCGGCATTTCATGACATGTTAACACTTATCCTGCTCTACACGACTTTAAACAATATGTACACACAATATATACCAATATCAGCATGCATATTTGTGCAGTGTAATCTTGGTCTCCATTGTTTACCTGATTGCAATAACGACCGTAGTGAACACATTGTTGTCCTTTTAGCCTTGATTGTTATGCAGAGGCTTCAATGGTGCTTGGTATGCTTTATGGCGTAAAGGCAAGGACTTTATCAGGCTGTACGAATGTGCAGACTGATCTGTATATTCGCTTGTCCCTAAAGACCGGTATTCATGTGCCGTGGTTAAATTATGATTGTTTCATGTCATTTTGTTTAATGGGGTCTTACGTTCGTTTTTGAGTGGGTGTATTTTGGGCATGGTTTTCCACGCGTTTCTCTCGATGACAAGGTAATGAGCTGGTTCCCTTCTGAAAGTTTACACTTAAAATACCAGATGCATGAACCATAACACGCCAGGCCAAGAGGTTGGAGGCCACAAGTGGGATAATTCATTCCTGTAGAGTTTAACTGGGCATAATCTTTAACACACACGTCTTATGATATTTCGGAATATACTCTGAATGCTCAAGCATGTATGTTTTGAAAGTTCTCTTTATTCTGACTCTTTTGATCATTAGATTGGTAAATGATTTGGTTTTAATCTAAAACAAGATCAAGATGTTGTTTTAACAACTAATACATTAAATGACCCACCTCCGGGCATTTAAGACCATTGCATATCCAGATCAGCTTGCATAGCGTCGCAGTCTGATCTACATCTCAACTGATATCCAATTATGCATAGAAGGTTTCAAAGAAACTTGCAGATAACTCGAATGCACAGGCATGTCTGCATGTTAACTTGTAAAACTTACGCTATTGTTTGTTCCTCTGGTGCACCGTCCAGTTACCCATTCCCGGACACAGTTGGCTTTTTAAGGCCGTTGTAACTTCATACATATTAAAATAAAAGAAGAAAATCGAAGCCCGAAGTATATTTAAAAAGCAAAACGACTCGTATTATTTAAGATATCATATTTGGTAGACAAACTATCAAAGATGGTGTCCATCTTGTAAATGTTGTTCTCGTGAAATGATTGTTGTACATTGTCATCGATACGCATCCCCGGAAAGTATATACTTAATGATGAGATTAGATTCGTGTTAACGCTCTAGACTGACCTTTTCAGGAATCTGTTCAAAAATATAAACGATCAAGTGAGTCCAGAGCTCTAGATAAGGAACGTTTTACGTGCTCTAAAATCCTTATTTGACCTCCAAAACCTACGTTGTGGGTACTCAAAAGAATCGTCTCAGTGAGACGATTCTTTTGAGTACCCACAACATAGGTTTAAATGGGTGCTAAGAGAGATATCCTTTTAAGAAAGACATTTTTACTCCTCCTTATCTAGTCCTCTGGATCCACTGTATGTACCGGTACACAATACCGGCAATGTGTGCGTGGTACATGTACCTTGGACCGTTAGGTTATCCTAAAATAAGAACACTTTTAAAAGTCTAAATATTCTTTTAAGTTTCAAATAATTAGAGGAATAAAGTTTCCATTAATTATTAAATTATCACGAATAGCATTCACATCATTTTAGACAACGTTCTAGTTTGTTGTTTAGCATATTGTCGTAAAACCATTGCTATAAATGTCCACATAACCGTTATGTGTTTGTTCATATTGTATATTTACCCCGTATTTTATTTTTTACATTAAAGGCATCTAGAGATACAAATAACATGGACGAGTATAAAGTATGAATTTGAGACACATTTGAAAAGCACTGACGGAAAACGAGAAATTGCTCATCTTGAGCAACTTCTCCTTTTCCCATAATATTCTCCAGGAGCCATCTGATAAATGCATTTCTATGACGGAAGATGGGTGTTGTTAATTCATGAACAACACTCTCTATGTTGCCTATCGTGCGACGCAAACCTTGGGGTTTTATCTCCAAGAAAAATCAAACAGTAAAACATTAAATGCCATTATCTGTACATAATCAGTAATTAGCGAATTTTATCAGAATACGTGTTTAGAAAAGTGGGTGGGCCCAAGCGTAATATAACCGTGGATTATTATTTTATGGGTGGATCATCGCATCAGATTATGTTTTGTTAGTCTCTGTTTTGCGATAGCCTGGGATAACGCGAAATAACACGTGATTCCAACTGGAATTCGTAATGGCACGTGATATTATTACTTCAGTTCTGCTATTTTTTTGTGAGAACTAAGATATTGGAAGTCCGATCCTAAATAGAATCTGAAGTATGCATATCGGTGTTCTTCTTCCTTCTTCTACTGCTTCATTCACACAGTTTCAAGTAACCACATAGTTGAGCCACCAAAAAGAGTGTTGCTCTGCAATATGCAAAACATACAGAATGGAACTTCTGACACCTAATGTTATCACAGGAGAACACTGAGGAAAAGGCAACCATGTCAAAGGACCCAAATGTGTATTACTTGCAAGACACGTCTTGAAAGCCTCTGTTGCCATCTGATGACTAGCATAGCAAATTCGCTAATGGTTGGTATTCTTATGCCAACATTTATAGGTGACCCTATACCACCATACAGCAAATATGCAGTCCACGACTTTGAAAACATTTATCAAAAACATGTTACGTTCATATGAATGAAGATACAACTATTCAATCCAGTCATTTTGAGCAGTATCTTTTATTGTCAAACTGTTTTGTCTGCTCCTAATGCTTCTAATTGTGGGGAAGTATTACTGCAATAAAGTGTCTTTCGATAGTCATAGATGACATGAGAAAAACGATAACAATCAACATAGGTAATCTTCCATATCATTTATTAACAATAAAATGCTTGACTCTGCACCAAATATAATAACTTTCATACCTCACACAGAGTTTGAAATAACGTAATTAGGTATGTTGTAGATTTGTTTCGGAGAGACAGGATGTGATCCTTAGGTGTCCCTGATACAGACGACATTTGCCGCAAACTGTTAGTGGAGAAAGTTGTAGGAAACGAGAACATCCCCATAACGAGCATGTTCTTCTTTTCCCACACTGTTTCTAACTCTGATTTACAATTTTGTGCTGAACATAACACGGCTAACATCTTTGGTTTTCAAAGCAGGTGTCTTTTGAAAATATTATAAATACAGACTGTATGTATGCCGGTTGCTTTATAAGAAATGTCTCATTACCTTTACCTCTCCGAAACTCTCACGAATAAAAGAATATATTACCCCCCAAACAAACAAAAGCTTCTTAGTCCATTCATATATTATTATAATGATAACTCCTATTAAATGAAATTACAAGTATTCCATTGAACGCCTTAAAGCGGTGAACATATGCCTAAAAATATGACCAACCTAATAACTTGTTACTGTATAAATTGTCTTGTTTGAAGTGTCAGCGTTATACTCCGTGTAAACTGAACCGTCACAGTCACGTGACTATGGGGTCGGTGAATAGTATTAATATCTATGTTTACAAACTGACCTAGTTCTGTTTTCATCATGCAACTATTCATTTTACACGGATTATAAATTGCTATTGAACATTATTATTTTATTTTTTTGAATAAGAATACAACTAAGCAGTTATTGTTTGTATAGTCATAGAAAAACGATAACTCTTTTGTATAGCTTTATAATTCTTAATCGGGAACGAATAGTGTCATTTGTTTGTGATTTTATGTTTGTTTTCAACTCCTACACAGAACATAGCCATTTCATAATAACAAAAACAAAGGTGTGATCTCTCTTAACGAGAAGAAATCATGTTGGCAAACAAGTGAGGTGTTTGGTGCCACAACGTCTTCTACCGAATTGAAAATTTTGCTTTGGATTGGTCTAAATATAAAAGACTTAACTAAACCGGTACTTCCCTCGCAATATCTCTCTTATCACTAAACACCCATCTGATGTGGGTACTCAAAATGTCTCACTGAGACGATTCTTTTGAGTGCCCACAACATATGGTTTGAAAGTTAAATAAAGATTTTAGAACAGGAAATACGTTAACTTTGACTGGAAAGTTTTTGTTATTTTTAAATGTTGAACAAGTAAAACAGAAGATAACCGACAGAATCTTTAATACAATAACAAAAGATTGGAATATAATGATAATAATAAAGTGAGAATATATAATTATAATAGTAATAAAATATGCCAAAGTGATGAACTGCTGGGTATACATTGCAAAATTGTGAATATATACGTTACTATGTATGATGCGTGGATGAAAACGTATATACAAAAGGTATATCTAAAAAGCTAAATGATCAAAATAGTGTAAGAAAAATATAATATTGAACTGTACTTTTCAACTTTTATGGCACGAACACTCGATTTAAGACTACTAGATATAAAAGACTAAAATTGTTTATAGTCCGTTCTGAACAAACGATGTCAACGTACATAATGAAGAAACAGACTTTAACCCTTATCCCGCTGAATTCCTGCGACTAGTCATCATCACATTTTGTTTGTCAAGTGTTTACGCATTTTTTTGGTGTACTACCTATTGATGATGGGTAGCAAACAATTTTAACCAGAATCGAACCGTGCGAATGTGTTAGGGTGATCTTGAACTACATTATTCGCAATTGTTGTGTGAAAGTATGACATATAACATTATACAAAAATGTTGTTTAAAGTCGCGTTAAGCTGGATGAGGGTTAATACGGGGGAACGCGTACAGAGCGTGAGTGAACTACTTTAACCCTTCCCCCCTTGAAGACGCATTTTAATGCATCTACAGGAGACGATATTTGAAAATAAATTTTGAGAAAAAAAAGAAATTACTCATAATGAGCAATCTATCCTTATGCCACGTTGAGTTCAACTTTTAAAATTGAGAGAGATTTCTGATGTTTTTGCCTTTATAGATGTGTTTTACAAAGTCGTCTGCTGTAGCTTTGTCCTACGTGGGAAAGGGTTGAGAAATATTATCATGGTGCGTACGAATACAATTGGCCATTTAAAACAAGGTCGACCAAGATTGCAGTTCGTAAACATGCCATTGTCTGATCTTGGTCTGCACTTCCTGCTGTTAAACTTTAAAAATGTTGAATATTTGTTACAATAAATCTAATGAAATAAAAGCGTTACGACCACATTCAAGCGTGGTAAACAGTCTGTTTTATAACTGGAGCATCATCTTAAGGGTGAACAGAAAATTCACCAAGGATATCGCATGGCAAAACTATCTCTTCATAGAGATTATTACCTGAATATAAACGACTATTTAACGCGGCTAATGACGGTTAGTGTTGAAATTTAATTCAAACCAGAACTTCAAGTATAATATAAAGTAACACAAAACATTTAAATGATTTTATACCTTTTTGATACGTCTTCCGCTTTCAAGAATTTCTCTTTGACATAATTGGTATCAAGTAACTAGTCAGATAACTGAATGTTCCCAATAAAAACGACTTTAAGATAATGATTTTAATTTCAAGAAGATAATATATTAGATTACATCCGGAAAATGCACTTGCAAGACTATTAACGAATGTCTAATACTGCAAAATTAAACAGTTTTTACTTAACAATACTGTGGTGCAACCATGTAGCAAAATACACGTTAAACAAATAAATAGTCATTATGAACAAGTTTTCCCTTTACCACACTGATGTCAACTCTATTCAATGATTATAGATGTGCTATCATTTACAGATCTTGTTCATATTTTGCCAAGATGTATATCAAGTCTTGAATTATAAATGGGGAGACGTTAGTAAAATTATCGCTGTTCTATAAACTATACGGGTCTGAGTCTCTTGTTGAAACTGATTGTGGTAGCTATTACAAAAGTTTGGCACCACAAAACAGTAATTATATTTGTTCGGAGGTATATTTAAAACATTTTCACCTTTTTCATTGTCTGTTAAAGGAACTATACTTGAAAGTGCAGATAAAAAGCATGAGTGGAATGCAAGTAAATATTAAACTAATAAAACGTTAAACGATTTTGTAAATAAACACTAAGTCTTATAAAACAGCCAACTTAAAATGCAAACAAATGAACACAACTATAGCATTTTGAAAGCAAAGCGTATTTTAGTTTCGTTTTGTAAATGCATTTGTGGAAACGCTTAATTATCGTACATATTTAAAACTAGTTACAAATGTAATTATATAAAAGCCATTCTGAACGCGAACACAACTACTAGTAGTTAAAATGAAACTTGGTAAGCCATACATAGAAACAACCACATTTTCCGAACACCAAATGGTTGCAAATGAACATAAAAATAGGAATTCCATGAAAATGAAAAGAAAACCCTAGAACACTTTTGAAAGAAAATGTAGGTAACGAAAACTCTTGTCTTAAGCAAACTGAACTGTTTGGGAAGCTATGCTGCTCGATTATCGGATCTGCTGAACCCCCCATACCCGTTTTAATTTAGAATCTTCCAAATTGAAAACAGTTGACACAAATAATGCATATGGCATTGATTAAACCACTTTCCTAATGTAAATGAGTTCGGACTTCTCTGTAGCAGACGTCATTTGACAAGGATCTGGGAAGAGAGATATTGCTCAAAACGAGTAATTTCACCTTTTCCCTTAATGTTTTGTATATGAAAATTGCAATGCCAACCTACTCCATATTTTCAAAGATGCTAAAATCATTTATTGCGAACGGTTTAACGCTTTCCCACATACAACAATTCTGCAGCAGACGACTTTGAACATATTTTGTCAAAAAGAAGAAAACATTGTGGCAAAAAGGAGAAATTGCTCGTTTTGAGCAATTTCTTCTTTTGTCACTATGTTTTCAAAAAGCCGTCTGCTGCAGATGCGTCAGAAAGCGTCTATATGAGGGAAAGGGTTAAGTCCAAACACAGTATGGGAATTAGAGAAACTGATCATAAATTTATCATGTCCCCATGATGTTTCCAAAAGGCGTCTACTGCAAAAAAAAAAAAAAAAAAAAAGCCAATGCATCGAGAGGGTAGGGTAAATAAAACGTTGCGGGGTTTTCATATTGAACAAATAATTAGATCTTTAAGACATTAAAACACGAGCCCACGGATGATAAGGACTTGGCATCGATGCGAAACGATGGAGAACAAATTATACGAACATGCATCGAGGAAAGCAGTTGGTTATCCGAGCTTACTTATTGGAAGAAAGGGATTTCGGGGAAATTATTATGCATTCATATGATTAGAGAAAAAAGGTACTCTGACGCTCAACGATTGCCGTTACGTTTCACAAACACGTCGAATATAAATAGTTAACAATTTAATAGTATTTACATATAAATAATGAACTAACAACACTGTGTTTTTTTTAAAATCTGTATTCCGATTGGTTCGTTTCAAATGACGTACCATCGACGCAGACACAAACGAAAACGACCTTCAGTAATTTTGCAAACATTTAAAACCCAGATCGGTCTGCGATGTCTCGTTGATTGATCTGTGTCTTCTTTGTTTATCAATAGTGACACACAAGCGTCTAAGAAACACCAGGAATATATTTATGACAACAAACATATTGCTTAAATTAACCCTTTCCCACCTATAGACGCATCTGCAGCGGACTGACTTTTGAAAACATCGTGACAAAAGGAGAAATTGCACAAAAAAAGAAACATTTCTCCTTTTTCCATAATGTTTTCAGTAACAAGACATACACTTATAGAAATGTTCAATGTTTTTAAGTAGACATTTTCGTCTGCTACATATTTGCTGTATGTGGTAAAGGGAAAACCCTGGGAAGGTCTGTTTTCGATTGGCCGGTACTAAAGGTGGAGACGAAACATGAACCATCGGTAATACAGGGTACATTTATATATCAAGACTTCTATCTGACTATTATGGAGGTTTTGAAAAACTACGGTGCCACACGATATGCTGGCAGTCTGAGACATATATAAGCTATGCTCCATTATCTCTGTTATCACCCTCTCAAACCCTATGTTGTTGGTACTCGAAAGGATCATCTCAAAATCTAAGACGCTGATAAAACATATCTGGAAACAGCACATCAGGAGTTCTGGTTGCTCGTATGAGCAACCGGTACATCCGCTATGCTGTTTTCAAACGACGGCAGATCCATTCCAAAAAAGAGTTAAGAGTCGAATTTGCCCATGTTCCAGCTATCACGAGTCCACTATAGTTATCCAAACTGATATGCATGTGAGCCTTGATATTCGTTAAAAACCGTATGTGCAACCCAAACTGCAATTTTACCGTTTCATAAAACATTACTGAAATTACTTACTCCATACTAATATAAACGTCGAGAGATGATTATATCACGTACGTGCACTTTATAAATAACTAGCTTAATAATATGTAATTAGAGTGCTGTCTTACTGATGTCACAGAGTCGGAAAAGAAAAATCGTCAACAAAAAAATGGCCAACATTTCGACTGTCGTATATTTCAGCTTAAACGGACATTTCAAAATGGATGAAACTACATATTGAAACAAGAAGTAGATCAAGTTACAACTAATTCGAATTAATCCATCGACACTTTTGAACTGTATAAAACGGCATTATACTATAATGTTTAAATAAGATATATGATTTTTCTCGTTAATACATGGTAAAAATTACTATTATGTACACTCAATGAGGTTATATATGAACCGAAATAGTTTTATTTGTCGTCGCAAGGCTATGGCCAAATTACACAATTTCCTACACGTAAATATAATTACGAATTACAAACGAATATACAGTAAAAACAGAGCTCTAGATAAGGGGCGTACTTCATAATCTTCTATTTTTATCTCGTCTCCAAACCCTATGATGAGACTACTCTTTAGAGTATCCACATCACAGGGTTAAGTTGTGTAATTAGTGAGATATTGTTGATCAAAGACCTGTTTCACTACTCCTTACCAAGATCTCTGTAAAAACACACATACAAGATAATTTTGGTTGGTCCCATGATTTTTCAGAGCTCCATATAAGGTTGGTTTTTCGTGTTCTGAAGAGCTGTTCAGCGCTTAGACCATTCTCATGGGTACGAACCCAATAGGGGTTTGAAGGCAACTAGGGACCTCAGAACATGATATACACCCATATATGGATCTAGAGATTTTCATGTTAACAGATTCAGTTTTAACCACTTTTACAAGAAATCAAAAATATTTAAAAATCAATAACTGACTGTTTGTGATCTCAGACACTCACTTCTTATTACAGACTTTTATTTACTTGAGACTAGAACGACTGGACGATTTACTCAAAAAGACATAATATGAAGTAAGTGGCAATATGTTGTCCACATGTATGCGCAATGGCATGGTAGGAAGGCAGTATTTTTCCGAAGGGGAATCTGTCTGTAAGGTTTCAATACAGATTTGAACATTCGATGAGTGACAGTCACCGATCTTTTTAGAATAAAGAATCACTTTTAATATGACATCGTTTAAATTGATCCGTTTTTATAATTTGATTGGTCCGAGTTCTTATATCCAGTATCAAGTAAACATTAAGTGTTCGAAGGAAAACATGTGTCGCCTTCCAATATGTTAAATGTCTGTATGTTAAAAAGTGACAGACGGACAGTGAACAGACAGCGTGGCAATGATCCCATAATGTCACCTTGCCAAGGTAGGTGAACTGTATACTGTACATAATAGTACAATGTATAACAATTATTATATCATCGAAGACTGTCTATACGATAAACGTACACATGAAAACATCAGAGGTGAGATTATGCAAGAAACATTTCTAGACACATACATCGGTCACAAACGATGGACTTAAACACACATGGAGATCAAATTTCAATAAAAAAGAGAAAAAATGAACAAAAAATGTAACATACACACTTTGTTATACGAATTTACACCTCCTTGTGTTAGTTATAACTTTTCCAATATACGAATGCAAGTTAATGTCATATCACATAGATTGAGCTAGATAAGTCATTCACTGTTTGTTATTCTTTTTATACAGAAACAATGAACAAAAAGTACTCAATTCAGTCAACAGATACACGTGTAAAAGTCATACGCGAAACATATATGAACTGATGTATGTGTTCGGAGAGGCATCGTTTCAATCTTATTCATACACAACCTGAAGTCGTTCTTGTTTTGTTATAGACCGCACATTTGACTTTCGTGTTACTTAGGGTTTTCACCCAAAGTCAAGGTTCAGATTCATATTTAAATATAATTGTTGCTCAATAATGGTACTTGGCTTTGTAAAGGTAGTCAGTCTCAAGAAGACACATCGAAAATAAATGCATAAGGTAGACATTGCTCGAAAACTAATGTCTACCGTATACATATATTTGCATTTACATTAAGAGTTTATCAAAAAGTTTTAATTCGATAGCCAATTTCATCACTGCTTTTTTTATAAATTTCCCTCATACTACAAGGTTGCAGTCAAATTATATGTCAAAAAACGAGAGGGAAATCGACATTTTTTTTATTATTTGAAAGATAACACGCTGTTTTTCTGGTTCCCACTGGTAGCCTGTTGGTAATCTGATTCTTTAAGCAGTCGTCAAAAACCAATTATAAAGGATAGCGCGAACAACCCTAACTAAAATTATTTCACGGCTTATTAAAAGTGCACAGTTGTTTCGGAACGAAGATATTTGCATTCTGAGAATTTTCTAGTGATGGTCTATATATAACAAACAGACTTTCCAGATGCGCGGAATAACGATACACGATTATATATAGCACACTGTATAAACTATGACTAGACAATG
Source organism: Serripes groenlandicus (assembly GCA_031761405.1). NCBI lineage: Eukaryota > Metazoa > Mollusca > Bivalvia > Cardiida > Cardiidae > Serripes > Serripes groenlandicus. The sequence goes on from JASEVX010000001.1 coordinate 68,432,187, forward strand.
CGAAGGTTCACATCATTATTTGTAAATTGAGAAAATTTTCCTGATTCCCAATTACTATCATGTGATTCTCCGCGCGGAGATTACTTTGCAGTAATGGCTGTAGCGATATGTATTCCAAAATATTCTTGAATTCCGTCCGATCCATGTTTATTTACCGTCACGGACTGTTAAAGGGTTTTATTATCTTTTTACCGTCTTTGTTTCTTGTCCCGTTTCCCATTACGGCATCACCAATGTTTTGCTTGCGTGGATGTGTTTTTTGGGTCCCATTTGTGTTTGTTTGTTTGGTAGTAGAATGGTCCAGTGTTTTATGATTGTAGGTGGGTTAATGAACGTGTAGTGGTAAGGACAGGTCTTCAATACAACAACACACGTGATCAGTGGAGATTCCGTGAAGAAGTACGATCGTTGAATGGTGGTACTGAGTTGAAGGTCACGAGGTCAAGGTCACTCAACGTCGTCACCGCCCATTCCAAGACATCGAGTACATTGAGTGTTCCTGTCAACGAGAAACCAAGTTTAGGGTGAGAAAAGTTAAGCCCAGTTTTTATCAAATATAGATTTTCTTTTTGTCTTCAAAAATAATTTTGAAAATATATATATTATAAAATATTATTTTCTAAAAATTTTGTCTTCGTGTCCGAAATATAAAATATGGAAACTGTTGTTGAAAACCGTTTCCATAGTAATAGTATGCTGTTATATATTTGTTGAAAACCTTGAAAACTTTCACTTCCTCATACATAGCGGTTTTGAATCTTTTACGTTTCAGAAAATATCTAACGGATATCGATAAGAGTTACAAGTATGCAAACAGAAATCGCAGGGAGTTCATAGAGATTTTGATTTAATTTTCACAATAAAAAACGAGTTGATGATAATTTATCGTCTACTACTAAAGCTCCCTATATAGGACGTCACAGAATTTGTCTTCTATGTACTTGGAAGTGTTCTTCAAGGGTGTATAAAACACAGAAAAAAAGTTAGTTGAATTAATTACTGGACTTGTTCTATTTTTTCTCTCACCCTGCATGGTTTCTGTTGGCATGCGTCACAACTCTTTTAATTAATTATCCGTTTTGGAATTAGTTAACGCGAATTTCATATAAATGTACATGTATAACAAAATTACAATCTACAATGATACAACAACATCTAAAACATCATCTACATCAAGTTTATACAAATACAATGATTACCAAGGTGTTGTGTGCCCAAAACATTAACGTAGAGTCCCCCAAAGCCGGTACTCAATACACCTTGTCCTCGTCCATACGATTCAAACGCAGACGATATTTGGAAAAGGCCGTAGAAGAAGAAGACATCGCAATTAATGAGCAGTCTCTCCATTTCCTACAATATTTTCAACTATGTAACTGGAATAAAACGTCCGATGTGCCAACATCATTATGTACCTGGGATGTTTTCAAACCAGGTGACTCTTCAACACAAATTTATCAGGGAAACCACAATACCAAACATATAGACTAACCTATACCCGGACCAACTACACACAAAACAACACGTACTCAGGATGTGTGCTCAAGTATCTGATTGGTTAAAAGCAAATTCAACCCTGAAATTGACCAATCAGAAGTCTTAGCTGGAGAATGTCGTCACTTTTTGAGCACACAGAACGTTTCCAGAGTTTGATAGTTTCGGGGCCTGATATATGCAAATGGTCCACAACTAAAAGAAGTCAAATATCCCTGAAAGCTGCTTACACGTACTATGCCTTTAACTCTTTCCCACTTAACCCTTTCCATCATACAACAATTATACAGCAGACGACTTTGAACATATTTTGTCCAAAAAAAAAGAAAATCTCTATAATTGAATAGATAACCTATGACTAAAAGTGAAAAACATTGTGGCAAAAGGAGAAATTGCTCGTTTTGAGCAATTTCTTCTTTTGTCACTATCTTTTCAAAAAGCCGTCTGCTGCAGAGGCGTCAGAAAGCGTCTCTTTGAGGGAAAGGGTTAAAGATGCAATTTGATACATCTGCATCAGATGACTTTAAAACGTTGTTGCAAAGGGAGATATTGCTCATAATAAGCAATTAGCCCCTTTGCCACAATGTTTAAAACATTACTCGATAATTAAACTTCCGTTCAAAGAGATTAGTGCATAGTTTAGTTGGTCAACTAATCAAAGTAACCTCTGCCATTCAGGAACGGTAATCGTAAAGGTCTTGCATATAAAGGTAAAACATCCCAAATTCAAATCGCAAACGTTGTATAAATCTATGACATGACAAATAACAAACGATGTTTAAAAGTACGTATACGCATTAAAATACTGTTGTCGGAATGTTGAATGATAATAGCGCATAAGATGAAATCCCAAAAGAAAACTTGTTTTTGTGGATGTCGTGCGAAAATATATTGATTCATGGGTAATTCCACTATCTGACCGATCTTCCCCAGTCAAAATAGAAAAGACCAGAAAAAGTTTCTGCCGGTGCTAAATGGTCTGAAGTCTATCCAATTAGAGTGAAAATATTAGCTTTCTAGCAACTTAAGTAATTTGGTGGTGAGATTTACTGAGTAAACATATCCTAGAGGAAAAGTGTATCGCCATGTTCCTTCACCTGCTGCGAGCTACTTAACCCTTATGCTGCTGGGTTTACCAAACTAATTTTTTTTATCTGGTGATTTATGCGAATGTAAATATACATTTTATGTTATTATGTTCAGGATTTTTCTGTGCGAAACAAACATAGTAGACCAACAACATTGGACTGCACATACGTGCAGTATATAATCTTGGCCTTCACTTCTTGTGAAAGTAATGTAAGGTCGTGAAAAAGGTAGGATTAGGGTTGAAACATCTGTTATGCATTCCGAGAAGGGACCTCGTGTGTTTCGAATAGAATCTTTTTTCATAACGCTTTATTCTCTTAATTTTTCTTTACTCGTATTGCTTAGTATATATAACAAGAAGTGTGTTAAAGAATACAAATTTTCTATCGATCGCATGCAAGATGACATATATATAGTTAGCTATTTCTTGGAAATGTTTAAGCTGGTCAACAAAGTTTTATAAATAATATACAAGGTTAAATTTTAAAGAAAAAGTTATGAACTTTATGTGTAAATGTTGTCCATTTATCTAAAAACCGAATGCAGCAGTAGTCGTACATATGTTCTGTCCATTTCGTTTTGAAACGTTTCAGCATACATCTATTCACTGGATTAATGTCATCATTGTGAGACTGTTTCTTTCAATGATTGATCATATGTTGCACAGTCAGGTTTTTCTGCAACACACACATGAGTTTTAAAAAGGGTGTTTTTTGTAAGTGTGGAAAGGCTTGTGTGAAGCAGTGTGTTATCATACATAAACTCTCCGGAGGAAAGTTTGTCTGATCTAAAATCTTGTTTACATTGTATTCTGACTGAGATTAAAAGAGAGAGAGAGAGAGAGAGACTATCTTCGTGTTACACTCGGATCATTTCGGCTTAAATCCTAAAGTTGGTTTAGACTCGTCCACTTCAGTAAATTAGCCGAGTGGAGTCCGATTTCTTACGTTGTAGACACCGGAAAGTAGCATGTGAAAGGTTTAATGTCAGAAAGGTTTGAACACCGTGCCAATAAAAGACAACTTGTAACGTAATGGCCAAATGTTAAGGACCCCCGTCCCGAGGTTGTATCATTATCCAGCAAAGGGGTTTAGTATCGTAACATATGAACACCGACATCCTTAAACGTTCCCTATCTCTTTAAATTGTATAATGATTCGAGCCTTTACCGATCTCTTGCGTATGTTTTTTTTTAGTTTATGTGGCTAAGGCCGAGATAATCTGCTACTCAAAACCACTGTAACATCTTTTTCTTTAACAACAACAATAACCTATAACAATCGCATTTGTAGTAAGATATATTGTTGTGTATCCGATTAGTCAACATATGTACTGTTTGTGGGTCAAAAAAGAAGTAGCATTTAAACATGAATTGCATAAACGTATACCATAGAAGGCTTTGGTGTCACTGGGAGAATGCATTGGCTGTCAATACTCCTTCAAGTCACGTTGATCGAAAACTGACAATAATTAGAGGGGTTTATAAAGCATTAAAGTAGGCTACTACTCATTTGCGAAACCGTGAATACCATGCGGACTTAATCGGAACGAACTTAACTATGCGCCAGATTTCGAAGGTCGATTTTCGTATGACGCAAGTCAACGACTTCTAAAGCCACTTTTTTCCAAGACTCGGGTGACCATGCGATAACTATCTCCAAGCATTTTTGGATGACCATCCCCACGGCAATAAACCATCTGGTTTTGAGTAGAAAGTCATAGAATCAAGCATGAACCCATTCAATTGCGCTCTTTTAAGCTTCCACCCCCTTGACCCGACTGTGGTAGTGATATCCTTTCCAATTTACGGTGAACTTTCACCTGGTCAGAGCCCAGTTGGCGTTATAAAATTGTGTCACGCCCTCCGAAAATCGACCTTCCTAGCTATTTACACTCCAATAGCGATTATTGCTTATTTGTACTGAACTGTATGGTTAAAAGCTATACTTCGGTTGCTGTAAAATATGCTTGTAATAATGGGTATGATTGAATTTTGACATAGGATGATGCGGGAACTCACTGTTAGCAATCTTTCGATGGTCGGTTTTTCTAAGCGTTACTGTTATCAAATGATACCGCGTTCAGTGACACAGCTAAAATAACTGTGGTATGTTTTTGTTGTTAAATGCCCTTAAATAAGTCAATTTATTTAAATCTTTACTTAGTACATTGATCCGCTTTGGCTAGCTTGTGTTACGTTTTAACCAATGCCCTCGTATTCTCGTTGTAAATTCTCCAAATTTAAAAAGAAAACAACAACAATAAAAACCAAGAACAGAACATAACAAAAACAAAAAAGAAAAAAATGAAAAAAAAATCAGACAGAGAAGCGAAAACATTTTGAGAAAATTAATTCAATGCGAGCAATGAAAACAGTTTGAGAAAATGAATTCAATGCGAGCAATTTCATCCTAGTCTACAACATGTACTGGAGTTCGTATTGTTACAGGCTTCAGAAATAGATTTCACCAAGGAAAGGATAACACCTCAGCTTAGTAGTGTAGTTTTTTTTTTTACTTAAATATTTTGATAATTCTTTAATACCATTAAATCTTTAAATCTTGCTGACCCAGCTCTTACTCATAATCGAGTCGCCGAGTCTGCTTTTAATCAAAATGAGTTGTAAACAAACCCAATTAAATCATATTCATAATGGCTATAGCCTATTATCGCTGTTATCCTAATGTTGAATTTTAATCGTCTGTTCTTACGTTACAGTTATTGTTTTATTGCTTAAGGTTTATTGGCTATAACGAGATCTGATATATGAATGCACTATGCAATGCGTGGTGGGTCTGATAAGAGTCTACATGAGTCTTAACCCATTACTTCACATGATATGTCAAATGTTGTCTACTTTACAATCAACAGATGACAACTCTTGAAAACGGGATGTAACTTTTCGAAAAAGATTTGAACATACTGCAATTAAAGGTGAAAATTAACAATTTCACCTTTTATTGCAATGTTTTTAAAAAGTCGTCTGCAACAGAGGCGTTAAATGTCGTCAATGAGAAGTAATGGGTTAACAACCGAAATGGATTCCTTATGGTGAAGGATGTGGCGCCAACCTACCTCGTCACCCAAAGGTCTTGGGTATGAATCCCTGAAGAGCGGGGTCAACGTGCAATCTGTGGGATCTTCCCACGCAATAAATACGAAATATTCAGATTCCTTCTATGTTTTGAATGCAGTGAAGGCTCAGACGATCAGTCCATTCTGAGCATTAACTGTGCGTATGAATGTAGTACTAGTGTATAAGCTAAGGGGCACCTTTAACTTAAGTATGTGTTATATGGGCCGATTTGTATGACTTTTGCAAGCTAGTTTACAATTATGAATTGTCATGTATGAGCGTGTGCATGGGAAAATGTACAAATTGGCTTTTGTGAACAGTATATATCCGGACCAGCCTGGTGCATCCGCACAGTCTGACCTAGATTTACCCTGTTCACATATTACTAACGCAAGCTTGTTTTAAGATTATGTCAACTTGTATAGATTACAATAGGACTGCGTAGGTTGAGAATGTGATCTGAACCTTCACTGTGCAGAAATGCCAACTTGTACCTTTTTACAAGCACTCACTCTTATTATCACGGGTCGTTTGCGAACCTACACCGGCCCCCGTTATGATTCTGTTTTGGATGCAAAATGGCGACATGATCGAATAGTCTATGCTTAACGAGGTGCTCGTGTTTGAACATTTGCATTTTAATTAGTGATAACATATTACCGTATTTGCATGGCATGCGATTGCGTTTTGCGTGCGTAAAATGTCATAAATCATATCAACTCATGTGTAATAGTAATAACCTGGTGAAGACATGGAGGGACTATGTTGTTGTTAACTGGTCTATTTAATTTGACAGACTAGTAAATAGTTTGATTTGTAGATTCTTAAAAGTGATAGCTCCACAAAGCCGTATATAACAGCACACGTGTGTATGGATATAGTGCGTTTTGCCGCCACGTGTTGAGTTTTTTTAGCATTGATTATATGCAAACTAGCCCGGCTGTCATAGTTTAATGTCTCGTATATCACGGCTCATTCACAAAAGATATCGGGTATGTAACCCAGTACGGCAAGTCTAAAGTGGTCAGGTCAGGCGATAAAGGGCCTTAACCTATCTAAGTTGTGTTGTCACAAACTCCCCTGTTTGTTACTTATCACCCGGGCTTCCCGTGTATACTTGTATCCCCAGTTACATCTTCGTATTCATTTTCATCATCGAATACGAACAATAAAGACTCCGATGAGCCTGCGCATATGTACAGTATCGTCAGAGTCTTCACGGTTCGCATTTGCGACACGGACGCCGCGTTTTTGACTTGACGCCGTTCAAGAAGCATTCATAGTTTAAAATGCGGCTATAACAAAGGGTTTATTGGCTATCGATGGTAGCGCTCCATGTCGCTACGTCATGCAGAAAACTTTGTCAATAATTACAACATTCCTTTGACTGGATATCACCACGTATTGTTTACAGTCATATCGAACGTACGTCAAAATGCTAGACCATATCTTCCAACTGCTAGGGTCCCCTCATTTCTTTTCTTGTTTCATAGCTTTATATAGAACGTATTTTGTGTTCTGTAATCATTAATCGCTATGCGAACTCTATGTCGTGGGTAGTCAAAAGAATTGTCCTCAAGAAAGTACTCACAATATAGGGTGTAATGAAATAATAAGACAGATAATGTCTGTTAAAGATGTGCTTTAACCTCAATGACAGATTGGCTGTTCTGAACAGTTAAGGCCCAGATCAGCCTGTACATCTGCTCAGTCTTATTAGATTCTACACTTGAACGGGCATAATTTGTGTCATAATATGTGGGCTAACTGGCTATTAGACCCTTTTCAACAAACAACAACTATGCAGCAGACGACACAACTTGAAAACATTGTGTCAAAGGGAGAAATTGCTCATTAATTTTGCCACACTATATTCAAAAGTCGTACGCTGCAAATGTGTCAGAAAGCGCCCGTATGTGGGAAAGGGTTAATATATCGGACAACTGTTTCATGAAACAACGTGAGGGTAAAACAGTTTAACAACTAAAACTGAACATTATCAATAATGAATGACGACAGAGCTTGATTTGATTCGATCCACTTCGCCTTCGGTTAAGATACTGATTTGAAAAAATGGTGACTGCACTTTAACCTGTAACATGCTTCACGTGACAAGATAAATATTCCTGACATGATGAGTACATCTTGATTAGACGACACGTAAGTGAAATGCTATCTCAGCCTTTATAGATTTATATTCGTTTTGAATCGTTTTTATCTACTAAGACGTTATATCATATTTTATTCGACTGATTATAAGTGTGGGTTTAGAGAACGACATTATTCAACATGAGCGTGTGAAGCGTTATCGTATCGACGAATGACGTGTTGGCTTGACAATGACAGGCGTCCCATGGGTCGCTTGCCATTGTAAGCTATGCATGATACGCTAAAATGCGAGGAGTTCGATTCGCTCTGGTTAGACGATTTAACCCTTTCCTACATATTACAAATCTGCAACAGACGACATTGAAAACATCATGCCAAAAAAAAAAAAAAATGAAAATCTCTATAAATGAAAGTATAAATCATGAATACAATTTAAAAAGATTGTGGCAAAAGAAGAAATTGCTTATGTTAAACAAGTTTTCATTTGTTGTCACAATGTTTTGTAGAGGCATCAGAAAGCGCCTGTAAAGGATTCTAACGATTGGATATGACGAGCTAAAAATTCTTTCTTTTAAACTGTGGATATTATAGAATGGGCATTAGTTGTGTTCAATCGTTTGATAAAGTTGAAATTTCCTCCATAATCCAAAATGACTTGAAAAATCGTGGGTTGCACGCCATAACATTTTATAAACTCAAGTCCCCATGCTTACGCAATTATACACGTCTGCAGCAGATGACCTTTACTAAAGGAGAAATTGCTCATTATAAGCAAGTTCTCTATATGAGCCGTTCCATGATCTGGGTCGATACATTACGCAGAGTCCACAACGTTGGTTTTCTCGTGGAACGGCTAATATGCTATACTATTTATCAAATCTATTCAATAAATGTATTTTCATCAATAAAGATTTCACAGGTTTACCTACATGTTTTCAAAGTCGTATGCTGCAGATATGTCGTATGTGAGAAAGGGTTAACAATATATTGTTAAGTTTGTTCATATTTAATCAAACGTGTTAAATCCCTTTTAGTGAGCAAAAGTGGGCACATTCTTATTCGCTGCGTCTTAAATGAACGAATTAGTCAAATTGTCAGTGTCGCTCTTGAGCATATGCTAAACATTTCCGTCGAAGATTGCATTAAAGGACGGTGCATTGTGGCCAGCAAACAATAGGTTAAATAGTGGCAGCGATGACTATTTTCGGTACAAATGTCACACTTTGGGATACAAATATGATAATTGAATTTCTGTTTGCTTTTCGAATGGGATTCTTTCTATCTCATTAAAAGTCAGACTGCAGCTAAATTTTACAAATCGCTAAGAATAATTTCCCGCCCTAACGTTCATGGGTGCCTTTTATGTTGAGGGACGGTACGTTAGCTGAGCCACTCATCCGTCAACGATCCATTTTGACAAGGAGAATCCCAACTCATAGTTTTTTCCTGTGGCTAAATTTTGCATATGAAATGGATCATTTAAAATGTTACGAAGAAAAGAGCAAAAATACATTTTGTGAAAATTAAGATTAACATGCGCATCAATCAATCTGCACCGAATAATATGTTATAGGTGCTTGCATTTATTGCCAATTATCCAAAGCGTTTACATGCGAAAAGTGAAGACCCTGATCATAATGAGCATAAACACAGTCTGAAAAGGGTATTTAATGTCAGCGTATCCTTTCTCACGACAGAGCTCAATATGATTTCATACGGTTTAATACTATACTGGCTCAGTTCAGTTTAACTACGGATAAGAATTTTAATATGCCCCAGGACTATAGAAAATCCCGGCGTATCACTGCAAATTATAAACCCATAAACTATTTTATGTTCGAACGTGCTTTAACCCTTTCCCACATACAAATATCCAGTAGACGACTTTAGAAACATCTAGTCACAAATATGAAAAATCTCTATTAATGAAAGTTTGATCATTGAAAAGAATTAAAAATATTGTGGCAAAATGTGAAATTGCTTATTATGAGCAATATCACCTTTTTGCCGCAATATTTTTTAAAAGTCTTCTGCATCAGAAAACGTCTGTATGTGGGAAAGGGTTAAAATATTTGTTTATTGCCGTAACTGAATGTTAAAAAGAGTAATCTTTAAATGAGTTAAATCAGAGAAATGATGATGGCCTGACTTTGTTACAAGATTAAACGAGTGGGAAATGTATTAACGTTTTTTAAACTTTATTAATGTGTTGCAAAATGATGCAGATTTTACACTTTAAATTGCTATTATGACTGCCCTTTCTGTTGTTGGATTTATTTCTTTGTTTAGTTGTAGCTTTCTATATCTTTGGTTGTATTTATGACTCGTTTAGAAGTTGTACGTACTTCTGCCTTTAACCCTGACACTCATACACCAACATTTGAAGCAGACGACTTTGAAACCTATGCAGTATTTAACGGAATGCTTACAGAAGTCGTCTGCTGCTAACATGTCAAATGTCGCCTGTATTTTGGAAAACGGTTAACATTGAAGGGAACATCCCAAACTAATTCCTGCTGACGGTTTTATTTGATGAAATCTGTATGCATATCCATACTCACATTATTATTAGGTTTTTTAAATTACATCAGCAAGGAAAAATTAAAGCATTAACTACCCTATATCAATTGGAATATTCCTGAGAGGTGATTTGATTAAGTCGATCAGAAGAATAGTTCTTTGTGTTCGAGAAATCCCCCAGAAAATGACAATAGAATTTAGTTCTTTTCACCAAACGCATCAGAATGAATTGAAATCGTTCCATCTGCTAGTACGCTCTCGCCTCCGTGGAATCGGTTTATTCAGTAATAGATTCAGAAAACCGAGGCTGGTATAGGGACTGATTTATGAGAAAACGGGCTTCATTCTCGGACAATAATAAACGGAACCCGTCAAGCTAAAATGATTCTTGTATCACCGTTTTGTCATCACACAAATACGCATGCATAGACTATCCCAGGGGCTATACTTCAAGAATTTCACTCAGAACTGTCATGTATGTCAATTTTAATTAACCACGTAAGATAAATTACGGCTTTGGTGAGACTGTGGATACACAGTCTCACTTGAGTCGTTCCAGTTCGCTGACAAATACGCTACGACCGTTTATTGGTGTTATACGCGCCCAGAACAATTAAGCCAATACCATCATATCTGTATGTTAGACGGGCTATTCTGTATTCATTTCATATATGCAAGTTGGTACATCTATTAGCAGAGCTTAATTGGATCTACATAAGAATGCATAATAACAAAAGGGACGTCGCTGTAGAAAACATGGGCTGTCTACAGACAAACAAAATGCCGATTTCTTCTTGATCCTTTTCCCCGTGTCGGGTACAAATGAAATAAACTATATGCATTTATTCTGTTTTTGCGTGAAAGCAAAAGTGAATTCATCACCGCTGGATGAATTGCAGCACTATTGGGAATTGAAAGTATATAACTAGTTGTTTAATATTTCGTGGAATTACCCCTTGTGTTAGCTACTACATGGCTTTGATTGGCATTAGAAACATTGCTTTTGGAAGGGGACTATAAAATTGAACCACGTCTGGCAATGTGGGGTCTTATTGTGTCTTCGTACAGTGAAGGTCCAGGAGAGTATGTGCATTCGCATCAGAGACCTCATTGTCCACATACACTAGACGTGTAGCCCCGTAGTTATACGTCAAATAACTATAAATTTGATGCCAAACCAAAGAATGCATAAGACAAATCGACTGTCAGTTTAATATGGGTACCACGATTAAACCCTTTCCACTACAATAATTCTGCAGCAGATGACTTTACAAACAGAGTGACAAAAACGCGGAAAATCTCCATAAAAGATAGCTTAATTGTTAAAAAAAAAGTGGCAAAGTGTTAAGGAGATCATTGTCATCGTTATTTCAGTTATATCACGGCGGTCAGTTCACCTAACGTGTGTGTTTACCGGCTTTCTGGCACCTGTGTATGTCATTATTCTACGTCAACTGTCTACGTTTCCACGTCTACTATTTAGCAGATCCGTGATAGAGGAATGACATCTGGATTCAAATATTGCTGACCACGTGATTAATTGTGAGAATTGCAGGATTGCGTTCGATTGAAGCTAACGTTCGGGAACGGAAGACAATCGATCTATCATCAAATTGCAGGTTGATTATTTTAGTTGTTAGCTAATATGTCACTTAACTGAACAGTATGCTGATTAAACCATGATTGAAACATGGATGTGTGATTTTAAATATTAAAAAATGCAATTTGCTTCATCATAACAATGACCTGCCATGTCTTACAATAAAACAAATCCAACCGAAATTGTCATCTACGACTGAATAACTGCAATGTAAAAATGGGAATATCATCTACGACTAAACAAGTGCAAGGTAAAAATGGGATTGTCATCTACGCCTGATTAGTGCAATGTTAAAACGGGATTATCATTTAAGACGTAAAATCGGGCACGTCATTAAAATCACCATTTAACATGGATTGCGTTTTTTGAAAGGCGGAATGGCAAGTCGTCGCCCTGAGTGCATAAGCCTGGTTAATTAACCCTTTCCCACTTGCAGACACATTATGACCTATCTACAGCACACGATAGTTTAATTCATTGTGGTCAATTATTGTGCAATATGTACTTGTGACGCAATGTTTTCAACTCCGTTTACTTATCATCTTTTCATTTGAAGGGACTTTCAATTACTTTTTGCCTGGATATTTTTAAAGTCGTCTGCTGCATGTTTGTTTACGTGAGGGAAGTGTTAAAAGAAGGGAATATACGCCGACTTCAAAGCTATTACCTAACCCGGTAATGACAGGAGAGGTTAAGATCACACAAAAATAACCCAAACCCTCAATCCTGTACGGCATGTTTAGAAAACGGTAATTATTCTAGTCTAGTCGAAGTGAGCTCGGGGTCAAAGATCATCGCATGGTTTTAACCTTGAAGACTCTCGACTTTCAGACACGATACTGTCATAAAAAAGATTCAAGCCGCCCTGCCATGCAAACAATGGATATATATTCATCTGTCAACAGTGAAAACTCTGGTGTCCAGTCACATTAGAACTTTAACTTTTCGCAAACACCACTTGGAATAGACATATATATATATATAACGTCTGACAAAGTGCTATATGTGTAGCTTTATATACGTTTCACTGTCATATCCCTTTAAATAGTACAATGGATGCAACACGGTCCATTTTCCCCTGACGCGACCCAATTCGATCCATGTCAAGACGACACGTGGATTCATGTGTTTGCGGACAGCGTAGGTCTAGATCAGACTTTACGAACGCAAAGTCTGGCTCCAAAACTATGAAAGTTTAATCTGTGCTCAAGTATCGGATTGGTCAGAAGCAAATGCGTTCTCCAAATTGACCAATCAGAGGCCTTTTTTGTAGCATGGAGTACATTTCTGAGCACGCAGAACGTTTTCAGAGTTTTATAGTTTGGGACCCTGGTATAAACTTTCGCTGACATCTTCGGTAATGTGTAGGTACATATAACACAGTATTTGACAGTGTTTGGTTCGAATGCACCATTTGTTGATTTTTGTGAAACAATAAATAGCAGGTCGCACGTTAAATGGTCCGTTCACTTCTTCTCTAACCTTTATTGTATGCATAGGGTCTTTTCATAACATAGCATGATGAAAGTAATTTGTCATTTTAAATAAAATTTGTAGACATTTATTCCGTTATAATATTAACTGGGTGAATTTGTAATGTTTTAATCGCATGTTATATATTTTGATTTTAAGCTCATGGTGAGGAACAGCTTGTGTATTATGCAACTATAGTTAATGGTACAACATGTGTACTTTGAAACACTGATTCAATGTACAACTTGTGTATTATGAAACACTAAGTCATAGGAGATGACATAGAGAACATACTCAACGGTGGACACTCGACATAAATAGATTCAATTGGCCAATTTGATGATACCTTTAAGGGAAGTATGTACTTGACATCGTAGGGATCGTAGATTACTTAGTGTCTGTACACATTGTGATCGTAAAAATACCGTGGTATTTCGTCGTACGGGTCTATAAATGTATAACTTTTCAACAAGTTCACTGATCATTGAGATATATATGTTGATAAGCTTTAATGTAAAATGAAAGTTTGTTATGCAGAAAGAGGCCTTTTGGATTTTCCCAGTTTCGATATTAATGTATGCATTCATAATAATGTCATTATTAATGTGATCAAAATGCTAGCCTTTTTATGAAAGTATACACGGAAGTCTGCATTACATGTTTGCGAACAGCGACGGCTAATGCGATGATACGGTGCTGTCGCAGCGCATCACTTTAGTCTAAACTGTGTGAACATCCAACTCTTACCAGAACATGTTCCTGTGGAGCGGTGTGAAATATACACTGACAGTTGTGGTTGGTTAAGACCATATCCCTCTCATAGACCCTTAACCAGTCGTTAACTCATATGAGTTTAACGGTGACACGGGTGTGAAGCAAGGCGATGTGTTGCGTCAGTAGCAGTTTATATGCATTTTTCATTAGTTATATGCATTCCGGTATAATTTTCAAGTATATGAGTGAGGTATTCAGAAGATTCTAATCAAGAATCTGCATTGTTTGTGTCGTTGTATATTATTTAAGAAAAACAATAAGACTGCCAAGAGAATGTGTACCAGTATATTTAATACTCTTGTATGTTTCGGTGGTATATGACACCTTTTTTTAACATTAAAGAGGTAAATTAAGGTCGACACTATTGCCCACGATAATACAATTTCTATATAAAAATTGTATTTTTTCCACCTGATGTATTACTATTATGTACCTGTAACATAACACCTAACACATTTTATGAGGCATTCTTTATAAATGAGTATTTCGGGGGTAGAATACAGCATATGTTTGTAAACATACACGGAAGAACTTTTTTGATTAAACTTACGTTTATTTACATCGATATCGAAACAAACTTTCAGCTTATATCAATCACTCTCGATGACTACTTAACCAGTACTCGCGCCGTTTGTGCGGACAATAAAAAAGGCCGAACCCATTAATCACGGGACTCGAGCCTTTGGTACGAGAGACCGGCACTCTACCAGTGCACCAAAGTCTACCAGTTTCTTAAACTATACAATTCTAAACATCTTCTTATATATGCGGCAGTAACCTTTCCTAGAACTTCCAATGATAATCCAGTGACACTTGACACTGTCAGGTGAGATATATTTGCTATAATACGGACGACTTTCTGAGGGCAATACGTTACACAACATTTTGAAAACATTATAAGGAAAGGAAAATTTATCATCATGAATAACTTTTTTATTTTCAAACATTTTCGTAATTTTACCCCGTTTCGATTTGAATTTGTATCACTTTCCATCATTTTTAATCATACATTTTCGTCGTATCGAACGAAAACAAAATGTGCCCACGAGGTAACGAGTCAATCCGTCATATTATTCACGGCGGATGTTAAAAATAGTCCCGCTGCAGCACATGTCTATGGTATATTGTATCTTTAATTTGATACAGTGTCAGTTTCTATATGGACGTCTTGTCGAAAATGTTATTTATCCCAGCGCTTTTAGATTTTATGATAATATCTGAATCCCATTCAATTTACTTTTCATGGTGACCTGCTGAGATATCTAAATGTATACCATATCAACCGTCCTGTTTTGGTCGAAACCCTTACGTTATGTTTTGCTTCGTACTGAACGTGAATTAATAGTCAACTCTGAGTAAAACTGGTACAATGTTGAAGTTTAATATAAAACAGACACCAACTGAGATATATGTGACATTAAATAACTTATTCACTGCTGAATAGAAGTGTTTGTTTGTAGTAGATACATGTTTTGACAGATTTATGCTGGACGGAGTACATGAATGTATAAGGACAAGTGTCACAATGTTTTTTCATTTTTTTTTACCGCAATCGAGATGAGCATGTAAAAAGCGTAAGACAGCGAACAATGGCATTTCGGTTCATCGTAAAACCCCAAATTGGCAACCAGTGGGGATTTCCAACCGAGCTGAACAAATCAACGTAGAAACTTGGAGAGAGGAGAAAAATGGGCATCGTCACGTGAAAAAGGATTCTAGATAATCTATGCGAACAGTTAAGGCTCTGGTAATAATGTTTGTATATGCACATTCCTGTCAGAGTCTTGACTGTCATCAAGCTGTATTGACTGTTCTTCAATGAACCTTCTCAAAAACAAAAGCAAAATGGAACTGCTCACTAAGTTACCGTGTTTAAGATAATTTATGACGAAGAAACTTGTATGTCATGGAATCCCATTTTTACGTGACAGGTCACATATATAGGTGACTGAAACATTCATCCATGTAAAAATGTCATTTCACCCATTATGTACAGTGGCTCCAAAACCCCGACTGAATTTAAATTAAACTTCTCAAGCAAAAGGATTTAGCCGAAAGGGGTGTTATTTTGGTCGAGTGTTGGCCTTTCAATACATACATTTTTACTAAACCCAGTGTGTTGTGGTGAAAGATTTGTTTGTTTGTTAGTCTCCTGTCTGTTAACTTGTTTCAAATTTAATCAATGTGTCGTCAATGTAAGAGTTCAACCTATGAGACACTGTGTTATGAGACGTTACATTATTCATCTGTCGTTTTTAACCTTAACGATATACTATCTCATAATTTGGACAAGCTAGTTTGATGATTCGTAAACGGATCAGAATGAATTTGTATCAAATCATTGAATGAAAAATGCGCCATCATTGGACACAAATGAACGTCACTCGAGCTGCCCATGTTCTGATAGTATGTACCGATAATACACGCAATAACATTTGTTACAAGACTTAAACATATGGAAGTAATGGCTTTCCATCCTTGGCGCGAAGGATTGTCGGGTACCATAGGGACTGACTCGCGGGTGTTTGGAAAATCGGACAAAATAGTACAGGTAACTTATACAGGTAAGCTGTGATATAACATAACAATTGTCGAAAGTGACGTAAAACACCGAACAAACAAACAAAGTTGGGTGAAATATTCTCAAAACTGACTTGAATATATAACTTAGGTTTATTACAAGGTGGTATTAAGATTGAGTTGAGGGGAGGCGAAGCAGTTTTGTATATGTAATTTGCCTGTCCCCTATTATCTAACAGATTTTAATCAAATGTTAAAATTATGGGAATACGTTGGCCCGTAGTGTAGTAATTTTGGCCTTTTTAATACGAACAAATAGGAAAGGGGTACTGTATTGTTAAAATAATATCGGGACATAATACACGGCACAAAATTGTCTTATTAAACGTGGTAATCATACGTGGTTAGAACGAAAAGATAATTCAATGATTGTGGGCAAGATAATACGCAGCTCTTCACTTAATAGGCCTAACTGAATTTGACCTTCTAGTCTCGGTGAAATTAGGCCTCTTCCTCTAGCCGCGTGAAAGGTAAATGTGAGATAGCCATCAGGAAAACCAAGAGGACAAACTTTTGTGAATGGTTTGATAATTTTCGGAGGTTTTCTATGAAACAGTACGGGATGCTTCAGTTACTATTTGTGTAGAGAGATAATATCTTTGGCCCACCAGCCAGTCCACCCCAACTACGATGTACGGGGTAAAACACTCGGGCTTTCTTTCTATACACCCGTATCACCCGTCCACGACAATGAAAAAAAAGTCCTTGTTAAAATACGCCATTGTTTTGTCGTTGAATTGATTTTCTTTCGCAAACGAAATATTTCATTAGTAGTATTGCTTTCCATTTGGAGTTGCTAAGTTGTCTATACAGCAATTGTCCTCAAAGTAAAGACTCGGATCGGATTGAGCTTTCGCACAGACTAGCATAGTCTTCACTGTCCGCATACCGATGTTAGTGCCCTTATATTTGACGTGTTGCATTTAAAAACAGAACATGATTACATAGCCAGGTGCTTGCTCTCTTCAGTGTGGGTGAATAATGCTAATAAAATATGCCGGCTTTATTTACTAAATGAGTTTGATAAATAATGCAAGGGAACTCCTGTGTTGGTATAGAACACTGTTTACTGATAACATTGTCTGCTTCAATTGTCTTCTTTAAATTTTTAAAAATGGAAGTTTTTATATTGTTCAATTGCGTGTACTTGTGAAAGCTCTAAATGAGGTAGAAATAGTAGAATGAATCAATGTTTTATGGTATGTTAATATTTAACATTGGACAATGTTGTCATGAAAGCTGGCAAACGTGCTAGTTTGTCACCTAAAGAGGAACCATGAATCATACAGGAGCCAGCCATTTGCAAGGTCCGTAATCAATGTTATAAATGAGCCGTTCCACGAGAAAACCAAACGTGTGGACTCTACGTAAAGTATCGACCCGGATCAGCCTAAGCATGCCCTTCAGGCTAACCCGGACAGACACTTTTCGTCTCCAGTTTCATAAATCATTACTCTATACGTCTTTGCCCCTGAGACGGAATGTGTCGGCCCGGATTAGCCTGCGCGGACTGCGCAGGCTTATCTGGGTCGATACATTATGCGGAGTATATAATGTTGGTTTTCTCGGGGAACGGCTCAAATGATTATTTGAGCAGTGCTCTAGGAACACCAACCTTAACGTTATTATTACACGCATGGAAAATACCAGCCTGTGCATTCATGCTCAGTTTCCAAATGGATACTGCGTAACATACGTTTATATAAACCTTCTATGACTAATTGCCGAACAGTACACAGCCAGATCAGACTGCTCGGATGAGCTTGCTGGTCTGGATCAACATTGGTCTTAGATGCCTTACGGTTGGTTTTTGCAGAGCGCCGCTCATTCAAAAGAGGATTCCTTGAGTACCGTTACATAGGATTCGATCCTTATGGTGTCTTTACATAGGATTCGATCCTTATGGTATCTTTACATAGGATTCGATCCTTATGGTATCTTTACAAAGGATTCTATCCTTATGGTATCTTTACATAGGTTTCGATCGTTATAGTATCGTTACCTAGGATTCGATCCTTATTATATCGTTACATAGGAAATTAGGAATGACTAAACGTTAACGGTACGGGGATGCCTAAAGGTAACGGCACGGAGCTACTCGACGGTAACGAGTAGTTAAAAAAGTACAAGAGTGACATAATCTTTATGGTAGCTAAGAACAGATTCGTGGTAGTTAGAAACGTAAGAAAACGGCTGTAAAGTTAGCTTAGGAAAGTTTCACGAAAGAAATAGCTGTCACATATTTTAGTACATGTTTAATTAAAAGTGACAAGACGAAAACAAGAGAAAGATCAGAACGGGTCATCTGATAGTATTCGCGTGAAATGTGATAGGACTACACGTTTTTTGCTTCATTTATACCAATAGACAAATACAAAGGATCGCGCTCCGGGAAGTCCTGACTTGCAAATGAACCTGAAGATTTGGTCTTAAAGAACAACACTAAATGGCTTACGGTTATATAATTCGACAGTGCAGTGGTAGTTCTAAATGTGTGAAATTTACGATATTCGCAATGTATACTTTAACATTTGCTGGAAATAAACAGGGCACTAGACATTTTTTTACAGTTTCCCATGTGCAGACGAATTTTGACGCACTAAAAGCAGACGACTTTTGACAGAAATTCCCCATGATGGGCAATTACTCCATTGTCATAATGTTTTCAACTTCATTGTCATAATGTTTTCAACTTTATAGACATTTTCCATATTTTAGCATAGATACTTTAGCAGTCGTCTGCTGCCGATTTGTTGAATGTTGGAAAGGGTCTTACAACTTGGCAAGACAATTTGACTGTAATTCCATATGGTATTGTTTTACCTATGTACTTGATAATATTGTCCATGTTTCTTCCTTCATTTATTAGAATCCACAAGTGCCATACGAACAAGGAAACGTATAAATGTGTCAAGTCGATGAAAATATTTGATCCATATATAAACGGCGCTTCAGGAAAACCAACCCTTAACGTAGGTATCATAAGTGTTGAAAAGAGTACACGACCTGATCAGCCAGCGCGTACGCACAGTCCGATCTGGATCTACACTGGAAGCACATGTTTTACATTTGGTTTTCGCAGAGCGTCGGCCATTTCCGGTATTTCATCACTGTTCATTAGTTTTACAGAAATAACATCTTTGAAATCATTATAAAAGAAGTATTTATGACTTGTTGAACACTACCGAGTTAAATATGTAGTAACATTCTAATAGAAATAGTAAAAATTGGTTTATTCAAATGGTATTTCATGCTGTCCGGTGAATGTATTAAAAGGATTTCTGTTTGAATACCTATCGTTTTGTATCTTTATGAAATCTCTGTTATTGTTTATTAGACATATGGATGTTATCTTTATTATTTAAATTATGGATTCCTCCAATGTCCGTCTTATCTACAATCATATATTTTAACCATTAACAACAGATCTACAGACTTCCATATTCCGGACCTTTCAACAGAGGACTCATGACTCAACGCAACAGTATTGGATCCCCGTCAATTTACATTATGTTGTTACAATGGTCTTGCTTAAAGCCACCTCAGAGCTCTAGATAAGGGGCGTATTGCATGTTCTAAAATCCTTATTTGGCCATCTAACCCTGTGTTGTGGGTACTCAAAAGAATCGTCTCAGTGAGACGATTCTTTTGAGTACACACAACATAGGATTTGCTTTAATAATAAGAGAGAAATTGTAGATAAAAGAGCTGAATACCCCTCCTTATCTGGATCTCTGCGTGACCCTATCTCCAATATCATATGACCTCACTGGTTCGGGTATGTACCGCTGTATAGACAACTATGTGTGATTTTTAAAACTGATTAAAACAATAAATTGATCATGATCGATAATAAAAGATAATAACTGAATGGGACTTTAAATGAACGGTTGGTAGAATTGTTATTGTCTAGTCATGGTATTACTTTAGATTCTTTAAACATAGCGGACAACTAAATGACTCAATGAGGTAAACTGGAAAGTGGCTATGCACGACCAAGTAATGGTATAACATCAATGAGCATCAATGATTAAATGCATCTAGCAAGAGTTTATTTCACTAATTACGAATTAACCCTTTCCCACCTTTGAATAATAAGAAATTTCGACTATACAATACATGTTATACGTGTTTGTACCAATATTTATATTCGCTTCGTCTAGTTATTTTGAGTCATAATGCATTTATGTACAATTTAGACTCACGTAAGCCTGTGTATCCACACAATCTCATCAGAAGCTTCACTTTCCGCCTTAATGCTATATAGACATAAGTGCATAGTTTGATACATTAATATAATTGCAGTCCTATTTGTTTTACGTCAATCTAACGTCAACGGATGTAAAACCTTAGTCTATAAGACCCCCGAAAATATGCCTTGTATTGTGTAAAAAAAAAAAAGATACAAACTTCAACATTGCTTGTATTGCATGTCGTCACAATAGTTTAAGTGATATTCTCCTTATTTATAAATAATTCATTTAACTTATTTGAAATCATTTGAATCAACAATGCATTACGTTAGTCGTTAATTTTGCTTACGGAACCAATTACAATCTGTGAAGTGGCTGTTATTTGATCGGTGTATTAGCTAACGTTAACTTCGACTGAACAGTCGAATCCATAAACGTGCATGTCATGAATGGAAAATGGGTTAATTTGTTCCATGTTGATTGCCTTTTTCTTTCAGTAATACCTCATCCGACCCCGGAGTTAGTAATAACACCAAAACGAGACCACAACAGGCATATAATTAAGTTACAGTTTAGAAAAAAAGTTCGGGGTTTGTTCGTTCTATTTAATGATAGGGTAGAAGACCATGACACGCCGAATGCGCAATACTGTGTGACGCCCATTTAATTATATCAGACATTACGCGATCCGAAAAAGAGCATCTTCCCCAGACGGCCTAGCAAAAATGTGATTTTTGAACTTCTCTAGTTCACAGTATAATTATAGATATCATAATGGGGGAGTTTAGACTGAGTTGTGGTTGTCGAAAAAACGCTGTGGAATATTAGTATTCAAATAAATATGTTTAATTTTCTCTGATATGTTCGTGCTCTGTTGTAATTTATTGGTTTGTTAATGTGTTTGTCAAGGTGTGTGGTATCAAGTTACATCAGTTGATGTAGAGTTTGTTTTGACGAATACAAGAGACAATGTTTTGGTAGTTTTACCCCAGGCTTGAATCGGTTAAGTCTTCAATATTTTAGTTTAGTTTAACATCGAAACAAGCTTTCAGTTTATTTTAATCACGCTCGATGTCTGCTTTATGCAGACCAGCTTCGTGCCGTTTATGTGGAACAATCCCAAAGGCAGAACCCGCTCATCAGACCCGGGGCCTTTGATACGAGAGGCCTACGCTCTACCAACGCATCACTGTATCTTTGTTATTGTCTTTACACTTGTTGAGCCTATTTACTGGAAATAAATCGTCGTCTATGAAATGATATTAGATATTGCTGATTCAGTTGAATAAAATATAGTACAATATAAGTGCTTCTTTAAGTTGTACGGTAATTCACTGGCGCTCAACAATATTCCTTTATTAATTTGGGATGAACAAAACACACTGCTAGTGTTTACACTTATATAACTAAATAAAAGATTACATGAATTTACACCAGTTAATTCGGAACTTTAAATCATAGTTTGAGAGAAGCATTGCTGTGAAAAACAAAACGTATACTTAATCCATAAAGTGTAATGAAGAAGTTAATAAAATCAATGTGACAAATGTCATCAAATGCAAAGCAGACCTCTGATCCCAAGACATCTAAATCATGTACGACACATGGAAGAGACAATTCGAACTTGTAGTGTTAAAAGATACAAAACATGATTTCACCTAAACACGACAAACTTTCAGTTGTCACATTCAACAGAAAATATCAGAACATTGTTTCGAAAAATTACGGTACTTTACAATGTCACGGCACTAATACTTGTAAATGTGAGAAGCAATGTTTCCCAAATTGGACGTTATACAGAAGAATTAAAGACGTAATTAATTTTCACAACAGCGGTCCGTGTCTGCAAATGTACGCCATTCCTCTTGCGGCCAGTTCCTATCCATCTTCGTATAATATTTACATTAATAAATCTCTCCGCTGAGACTACATGTTGCCGATATTGATTTTATATAGAGCACACGTCCAGCTACGCGACATATACTTAAACTAAACCTTACAGTATCTCCGTTATTTCTAATTCAAGCCCTATGTTGTGGGTACCCATTTGAATCGTCTCTCCGAACCGATTCTATTGAGTACCCACAGCATATAATTTGTTTTGGAAATAAGGATTTTATGTCCGGATTATTGCGATAACTGGAGCTATAATATAGGATGATAGATGGCAAGCTAAGACACTGTTGTAGCACTCTGAAACCAATAATTATAACAATGATGTTTACACATGAATGTATAATTTTCGAATCTTGGTGTAATGTGTTTTTGTAATGAAAGCATGTTTCCCGGGGAAATTCCTGGTATTTTGTAGAAAATTTATGTTTGCCAAGAAAGTAATTTTGTGTCGCAGTTCGTGGGGGAAAATCTTTTTTCTTGTTAGTTGATTTTAAGTTTGTCTGTTAGTTAAAACATATAGGACAACAAGTAAAGTAGTATAACGTGTCAACATTTTATGTGCTTCTGAAAATGTTATATTTTGAGTTAAATAAAACAAGATAACATCAACCACAACGATTATGTGGTTAAAGTTTAAAAATGTAAGTATGTACAAAAAAAGACCATCCTATTTCCGCCCAAATTGTCCACTATGGCTACTTGATGACCTCTTTTATACACGTTTGTTTTGATATATCAGTCAAGATGTATATGTAATAAAATGTGTCTATAAGAACACATATCAGCCTTAAACATTGTTTTCGTTCATTCAAAAGTATCAGCTAACAATCTCCAATTTTAAATCATATGTGCACTATTGATACACCCCCAGACCCCACCAACACAAAAAGAGAGAAGATATATCACAAATCAGCAATATAAACAGTATCAAACATGAGTACAATATGGCTGAGTATTGTGTACGAAAAAACTCGTCAAAATCTGGGTCATGAGGGTTTGTTGTTTTCATTCTGTCAGTTCGCATTACACATAGTGTGTAATAAATTCTGGTGGATCATTCATCAGCAAGTTTACACATCTGTCAAGCCAGTCCAGTATTTATGATAGATTATTAATTTCCACTCACTCTCTCTCTTTCTCTCTCTCTCTCTTCTCCTTCTCACATATATTACCCTTCTCATCTCCTTTTCTATCGTTTTACAATTGTTTCTAACATTCTATTTTTGCATATTTTGTGTTACAATTTAAACGCTTACTAGTATTTCAAATTACTAATTAATGTCATGTATTAATTGGATAATTTTCCCTAAGACATCCTTAAACGTATTTCTTGCAGCAAATTGAACCACAATTTAACATACCCTTGACTATGGACGTTTTCTGCCTTGACGTATCCCATTACCGAACCAACATTAAATTAAACAATTGTCTTTTGTTATCATATCATTTCACTTTATAGAAAAGAGAATATAAATAATACTGTGCACTTTATTTAATACGGTCAATTTTGAACGGGCTAGTTTAATAACGAAATAGTAAATACAGGGGGAAAGATCGGTGAACTATGTATATTCCTGTGTATATCATATCGTACCCGGTGGAAAATCATTAAAATGCCAAAGAATCGCCTGATTACATTATGTTTCTCGTGGAGCACTTTCCGGAATTGTCCAGAAAAACAAAAGAAATAAGATGTATACATGCCGTTTGAACAGGGTACTGAAACACACTGAAACCAATGACGACAATTCCCAATCAAAGCAAGATTTCTCCTTTTCTAACATTTTTTCCAAACTCGTTATCATGTCTAAATTATCAAACGAACATACTTCACCTCTCAGGTTTTATATTAGGAAGAATCGAAAAATAGGCATGTCATGCATTAAAGTTACTCTATCTCACATACAACAAATCTGTAGCAGACGACATATAGGCCTAAATATGGGAAAGCTCTTTTAAATTAAATTTTGATTATTAAAAGGGATTGAAAACATTGTGGCTTAAAGGGAAAAAAATCTCATTATGAACATTTTCTCTTTTTGATACAGTGTTTTCAAAATTCGTCTGCTGCAGATGCCTCCGTTGTTGTCTGCATGTGGGAAAGGGTTTGGTTAAGGAAGTGTTTACAGTGCTTGTTGACACCTCTAGAAATATTTATTCTGAAATTAATTGTTGTCATTTGATTTCCTGTATTTCTTGTGCTGTCTAATTTATATAAATGCCGGAAGATATTCCAAGTTATTTGTTGTTTTGAAATGTTTTGCATACAATGAATTAAACTCGTGTAAGAGGATCAAGATAATTTCTGAGTTTAACCTTTTCCCTCATTAGACAAGTCTGAAGGAGGCAACTTTTAAAACATCTAAACAAACATATGGAAAATCTCTACAGCTGAAAGTTCATCTATTAAATAGATTTGAAAAAGAGTTGGCAACAGGAATAAATCATTATCATGTGCATTTTCCCCTTTTGTCACAACGTTTTCAAACCTGCAAGTGACATAGTGTTAACTTATTACTAGAATAAGACACATGCATTGTATACAGTTACGGGATATTTTACCACAGTAAACGTAACTTCAACAATTTCACCCATGATAAAGGATCAGAACTGGAGATCTATAACTAATTGGCAAACAGTGTAGAAGACGATCAGACAGTATATATGCGCTGGCTGATCGTAAGCTATACATTGATCGCAAATGTTAAAGTTACACGCTAAATGGCTTTACGTCATGTACGAAGCCGCAACAGTTCTGTCCTAGCATTTCATAAGATTTGATATCTTAAAACAAAACTTTAATTTCCTATATCTAATATAAAAAAGTTCCAATCCTGGTAAAAACTTCGGTTTGATTTATAGATATCCGGTGTTTTTTATCGAAGTGTTAGAGAGAGTGGTGCCCTTTCTATAATGCTTCCGTATATTTAAGCCAAAATATTTTCAATTTATTTCCCTGGGATACAAATGCGATTTTAATTTTATTGAAAAGTTATTTTTCATAGGGAAACGAAGAAAATGAGCCAACCCACTTAACTTGATTAATTTCATTTATGCGAAAACTGTGTTGCAGAAGCTTTATATTCCATCCGCTCGTTTGTGGAATTTTATTCAATCTATTTACGAGGGCAAATTTTGTCACTTAAGTAATATTGGGAAATTTTTGCGTAGAAATAAACAATAGTATTTGATTTATGGAGTTGGGAACTCTGAGTGCTTGAATAAATGTGCCGTGCACAATGTGAGGCCGTATGATGATTAATGAGTATATATCAAAATCCGTTTACAGTCACTTTAATGTGTGTGTGTATATCTCTTAATATATACCTATTGGGTTGTTGACTTTTATCACATTAACCAACTGTAGACGATAGTTAACTCCTCTATGACAGATGACGTTTGAAAACATTTTGGGAAAAGGAGAAATTGCTCGAAACCGAGCAATTTCTCCTTTTTCCACAATGATTTCAACTCTTTGTTAAAATTAGGCTTATGTCTTTACATATATGTCGGATGTTTTCAAAGCAAACACTCTAAAGAGGTGAAAGTTGTGTTAGTACATTTATCTGCGTTAATTTACAAATATGTCGGGAATGTATTAGTAAGGCCCTCGAGCATATGTCGATTCTGATTTGTCACAAAATGTAATGCTCATTAATCTGTTTTGAAGTTTGTTTATGTGTTTGATGAATGTTGAAACTCATTCTTCGTGTCTATGTTTGTGAGTTTATTAACGAACTTGTATATATATAGTTTTCTTGTTGACGTTGCTATATGATGAAATATAAAATTATATGATTTATCTATTGAATATTGTACCATTATTATGTTAACAGTAGATAATTGAATATCTGACATATGCAATCGCTCGTTTTTTTTTTTAATATCATTCATTAAGTTTAAAAGTATGTTTTGGTCTAGTTCAATACATCAACATTGTTTAACCCTTTCCCTCATATAGACGCTTTCTGACGCCTCTGCAACAGTAGGCTTTTTGAAAACATAGTGACAAAAGAAGAAATTGCACAAAACGTGCAATTTCTCCTTTTGCCACAATGTTTTCCACTTTTTGTCATAGGTAATCCATTCAATTATGGAGATTTTCTATGTTTTGACAAAATACGTTCAAAGTCGTCTGCTGCAGAATTGTCGTATGAGGGAAAGGGTTAAAACAATGCGAACAAATAGTCTTGTCCAACGTTGACAACAACCACTTATAGATCTAGATAAGGGGCGTATCTAATATCCTAAAACCAGTATCTGAACTTCAAACGCTATGTTGTGTGTACTCAAAAGAATTGTCTTAGTAAGACGATATATTTGGATACAAACAACATATAATGTGATTTCATATTACATGCATTATTGTATAAAGTATACTAGTTTAAACCACCTTATTTAGGTCTCTTCTGACCTCTCTTATGCATATCAAGTTAATGGACACACAATACAAATATGGATGTTAGAATGACCGAGGTCACACACACACACACACACAACGGAAAAAATAAAATAGAAACTCGCCAATGAGGCTATAGAAACTTACCGGGTCTGCAGAGAGGTCTGAGGGGTCCGGGTTCTGCTCTGGGCTCTTAGAAGTTGTACTTCCGGCCCCTTCTCGATCATCAATGACTAAATCAATCGGCATCTTTCCTTTCAAACAACTAATATATCGATGGCAAAAATTGTCACACAGTTCATGAACCTGAAATGTATAAAGGAAAACAACGTTTAAGTTTTGAAATTGTGAAAGATCATATACTGTAGCCAGAAGACAAGTTCGAAAAGGGGGGGGGGCTCAATTTCTCGCTTACTTGTTTTGAAATAATTGTAAGTAAAACTTAAATTTCAATATTTCGATCAGAGATTATGTATTTTGACAAATTATCTCATTTATATATCGTGGGGAAAAGTTTAAGTGCTTGAAATAAATATCGACAAACATTTGTCAATGTGAGGTGTTCAGTTTGATACATAATTCTACGAGTGTATTCAACGTTATACTAAGAATGAAAGATGTCCATATAAGAAATCCTAAATCAAATAGATCTAAATATGGAACAAGACTATTTAACCAAAAGTGTTGTGAATTTATTTACACATGTACAATAAAATTAGGTTTCATTTGCATGACCTTTAAAACATCAAATATAGGTTATGCGTCTAAAGCTAAAAAGTGGAATTTTATCTCCATATTTTGAGTGTGGGTTTTTAAGATATTAAATGATTATTGACAGAGCTTCCTTAATTGTTATAGGTAATATAAATAAATATAGATAAAATCTTTTATTTGCTCGCATAAAGCAGAACAAACAAAAATATTTTAAGGCGAGTAAATTTGTTAGCTTAATTCTTATCAGGCGGGATTTTTGTTCGGCCGGAAGGTCGGATCTGGTACCGCATTACAAAATTGTTAAGATTTCGGTCTATTATCAGTCCTACCATTGAATACCTTGGACGCATTAAGGTTGGTCCAATACCCCATACGATATTTCTTAACCTTCACACATCTACTTGTTTGAAACATATTTGTTATACCAACCATTACATACTTAACATCAAATACACTTTTGAACAAAATAGCAAGGGCCCGTGATAAGCAATAGCTGCGCGTGTTACTAAGAGCGTGGTACCAGTGGTTTAAAGGTCAACCATGTATTAAAACTGTGCAAGTTATGATGGTTTCAATTCGGTTTGTGTGTGGGGTCCGTTAGGGTTCAAATAAGATTGTGGCTAACATTCTAAATACGAACATAATTACCTTTTCTAATTCCAACAAATGGAAACGTAGAACTTGAATTGCCTGTATCATCTGGTAGAATAAAAACAAAAAACAAACAATGTATTAGTCATATGTCAAGTTGCATATCAAGTATTTAAATGTCAAGTTGTATTGATATCATTCTAGAGAGATTCACAACTCGCATGAGTTTTTCAATGATTGAAATGACACTAAACGCGTTTCTCTTGTTTTAAATAATGTAATGGCGCTGTTACTTTAACTTTTATTTTAACGAAAGGTGTTACAATTCATGTACTATTGTTCGTTATGCCAAATAAACAGCGACAATGAAAACTATATTTCTAACTAAGCGTAATAAAAGCAGACCATTGCGCAAATATAATATAAAATGCATTTTTAGACTCGGTCAAATACAAAATAGTAAATGAAAAGAACTAGAAATCAAGATATATGAAATAGTTAAATAGAGTTGTATCTGCGATATCATATCAATATGAAAAACTCCATTTTCTTTTAGATTTGTTCATATCAGTTGCTTCAGATATGTCAAGCTACTGTTTTTACAGGGAAGGGATTAATACTGACACATGCTTTCCACCAAAGTAATGTCAAAAAAAAAAAAAAAAAGTAAAACATGACAAACGTTAAATTGACGTTAACAAAAATGAAACAAGTTCAACAGGGTATAAACAACGACTTATGTAATGTGATCAAAGTTATTCGCGTTCTAACTTCTCTTCCACTAAGAACAAGACCCATAATTGTTACTCGTTATGATCTAAGAAATATAACACAATTGTGTCAATTGCACGATGTTGCCCAGGCGACATAATTTTACTTCGGCTAGTGAGAATTTAATTGCATTGCCCATATTGGATCTCGTATTTTTCAATCTGGGAAAAGAGCTCTTGCTGATTTCTCTGAAATTAACACCTTAACTTCCCGGCCCGTAGACAGGCATATAAATTGTGCTTCCATCTGCCGGTAAATTAGTGAGGTTTGTATATTTCTCGAACGGCCATGTGTTTTAAACCGCCATATTTTTTTCGGCATTTTTCTCGATAAGTGTAAGTAAAAACAGCCCGTTGAAATATTCTATTCTAGGGTACTTAAAATTGTTATAAAAAGCGAATCGGAGCCGGTTTTTATGACCATTCCTCGACGTTTGGTTTCTACAGTGGGGTAATTCTAACACCAATAATTTTCAACGCTAGATCCCTCAATGAATACTGTTTTGAATATACACACACCCTGGGGCTTGGGGTTTTTATCGAAAAATCTTGGACGTTTTGGGTTACAAGCTTCCGATATGCATTGTATGTTGAACTCATTTCATTCTCTAACACACAATTTGTGGAATGTTATCGAGTGTAGGTGAAGATTATTTTGTAATGGTGTTATTTAAATAATAAATTTACAATCCATCGAAATATATTGCTGAAATCCCTCTATCAACAAACCATTACTGGTCTAGAGCAATGATATCTTTTTCCAAAATGTTTCAACAATCACTCGCAGGAGTTACACAAAGTAGAGCTTTTGGTATGGAAAAAGAGTTGGGAGATATACACAGTAATTATGAATTATAATAATAAGAAAATGAGACTAACAATTGAGCTTTGTTGCAATCCTTTTGAAAGATTAGCGCTTGATAAAATTGTTTTCATACAGATCTTTGTCAATAACAATATAAATATAGCAATATAGCGTGTGTTTTTAAAAAACACACAACGAAGAACAAAAATCAAGTAGTAAGTTATTTGTTTATACACATACCGTACTTAAACCAGTGTAAAATATAGCTTATATATTTTACTAAATGGTGCAAGAATGAAAAGCTGTCAAAATGAACCGTTCAAGTAGTTAAATGAGTACATCTGAGCCATAAATATTATAAGGGGTGAACATATGATTGTGCATTTCATATCTCAAGCTTTCGTAATTCGTTGTTATTCAAATAATTTGGTGTTCATAAGAATCTCCTGACTGTGGCAATCTTTATGAGAACCAGAATAATGACTAAATTGAACTCATCTATTGTGATATATATATATATATATATACAATATATATGTATTCCCATTATCTATGGCTCTGGGGTATTGGTACATTTTGATAAAATATAAATTAGTGTAATTCAACCTACCAGGCTGTCCAATTCATGATTTGATGAGAATAAGGGTTTATCCGACCTCGCCTGTGAGTTGGTTAAAAAAAAGAAAACAGAAAATGTCAATTAACTATTAACAATGTTAGTGGTAGAAAGGTGAAAATGTTTTCGCTGTCTATGTACATAAAATTGCAATATTCTCGCCAGAAATACATTATCCTTCCAGTTAAACGGTCAGGGAAGCATAATTGCGTATTACAGTGAGGGAGAAATTGCCTTCCACCATGGTAGGGCCCTTACGATGCCTTAATTTGTTTCTCTCCCCAACGATATCCCCGATTCTCTCAGCACATTTAGTGGTATTGCTCCTAAAGTGATCATTTCTTGTTACAGTCGGACAATAGGTTCAATTTGATTTTATAGTCAGTCGCGAAAGTGCACTGTGCCCGCCATTTTCATTATTTTCATGATTACACTAAAACCTCGGATGTCGTGTTTAAATACAGACAATACTGTAAATAATTACGTAAATATGTGCCATTAAAACCCACCAAAATGGCCTGCTTGAGATTAGACGTTGGTATATTGCATGATTTACCAATAAACTAGGATATTAGCGTGGACAGAAACCGAGAGACTGCAAATGATAGCATGGTTATAACGACGGACTAGTATTGCTTTCTAATATTAATTTAATATAATGATAATTTGGCCATGTGGTTTTCCGTGCTGTTCCGCACTGCAGCTGGAAGCGCTTTGGTATACTGAGCGTATGGCGCACTAACAGAAAAAGTCTGTGTTTACAGAGTGAATAGGAATATCCATGGGAAAATTTATACATGTGAAGCGTGTATTACAGTCTAACTTATTTTAGGGACACCTGAAATAACGGCTTATAATTGCCCTTTAAGATAATTTAATAATTAAAACTTAAATAAAGCATCAACATAAATCACATAATCATTTTGAAAATCTTAAAATCATCTACATTGATATGTTGTTTGGTTAAGGTCGTGAAACAGTCTATCATTTATAAATTGAAGTATGTCCAACTTCGTTTATCTTTCCAAAATTAAGACTAGTCCGTCAGATGACATTTTTGTCAGTTTTGTGAGATTCGTGTTTATCTTTCAATAAGGATACTATTTAACATAGACATGTATCCAGCCCACAACAAAATATAAATTATCGGCAATATATAAATTTACTACATAGGTTTCAGGGATGAGACGGTCTGTCGTTTATTTACACATGATTATTTAAGGAAGAACAAATATTGTCGTCTGTTAAATTAGATTTACAGACCAAGTACACATGTCGCGGGAAAAAAAGGTAAATAGGTTTCTTGAATTTACGAGCAAATACAAAATACCGTTAGACAAGACGTTCAATTTATACTGGGCTGGTAAGGTTCCTCACAGTCAAGAGGAACCATAATGATATAACTATAACTCATACTTCGTTCTAGTTTTTTGGATTCCCGATTGTTTGTCGAATATCGGTTATGACATTAACTTAAATCCAAGGTTAACGTTTAGTTATATCATGCTTAGGCAAGGGTCCTTTGGTCGAATAATTTGTCGGATTATGACTAAACTTGGTATTTAAACTTAAATAAATATTGTCCAATGTGCAAACATTTACATCTCGACAGATCAATATAACGGTAAATAGACTCTAAATGTATCATTCGCCCTCGGGTTATATATAGTGTATACAGTTTCCCTCTACTTTAACCCCTTCCCACATACAACAAATCTGCAGCAGACCGACTTGGAAAATGTCGAAAATCTCTTTTATTGTAGGTAGAATTCCCAAAAAAAAAGTTGAAAACATTGTGGAAAAAGGAGAAATTGCTCCGTTTTGAGCAATTTCTCCTTTTGTCACTATGTTTTCAAGAGTCCTCTGCTGAATGCGTCTATAAGTTGGAAAGGGTTAACCATTCCCTTCATTACTGATGAGTTCTTAAAGTAAATACAGCTACTGACAATGGGTTACATATGAGGCGCGGCGGGTGATTTGACGTCTTACTTTAATGAATCTACAAACAGTCTTCACAGTCTGTGACCGAGTCGGATGTATCTTCTGATAATAGATCCAGAAATCACGAGTCGCAACTTTTACATTTTGCGTGAAGAGGAGAGTTTGCCAATATCGTGCAAAATTTCCTTTTCTCACAATGTTTTTTTTTTAAATCTGTAAAATTGTATTATCATTTATCCAGAGTTTGTATTGTTATTGTCGGATGTTTGCAGTTGGGGAAAATGTTCATGGTATTATATCTGGGAATGGTTGGCAAATTCGTCCATTAGATATTTTGTTGTACACAAAGTATGATCAACAGTTTATATTTTGCGTTCTATTCCCGTACATTTAACTAACAACACTTCGAAAGAATGTAGAAAAAATAGATATTATCTGTATAAATCTATGAAAATACACACACACCGTTTTAAAAGTCATGCCGATAAAACTGACAAAAGTTAAAGACATCATTATGGGGGAAATACTGTATTTGAATGACAATAAAAATCATAAGTCGTGAAGATTAATTGTAAAAATATGATATACTGCGGTTAACTTAATAGAGTACACGAAAAACATATAACAGCGAAAACGTTTTGACATTTATATGCGACTTCTTTTTGGAACAATGTGGAGAGATATATAGAGCGAAATAAACGTGATTTTTACTATTTTGAAATTATGGTTTTATGTCTTGCAGGTGGTAATCTCAGTGGTAAATATGTACACATTTAAAATAACGCATTTGCCTTCTAAACTGTATCTGTGAACTTTAACGGTAGGTATAGTCTAATGCAAATGTGTGAACCTAATAAATTAGTACACCTGCATTTCTTGAAAAAAATGTGTTCGTAATGTAAACATGGTTCATATATGTCAGTTCTCCGATCGGCATACTTTTGAGTCCTTATTCAAACCCAGTATTCGATATAGTTATCATTGCAGATGAAAAATAACTATTAATTAAACACAAATATAAATATATGAAAAAATATACTTACTAAAACTTGTTTACTAAAAACGGCAATATCTTCATTGAAAGACTCTGAAGAACACACATCCCCGCCCGCAACCCCCGGCTCACGGGGCGTACATGTTGCTAACTCACATTTCTCAAATATAAGTGCTAAAAGCGGGAATAAAGGGTGCCTAAAATGGAAATGAAAAGTCAGTTTTAATGATATCTACATTTGTTTATTATTGTCAATTTATTTTTATTTTGTAGGATTAATAAAATGTGTTTTTATGCCTAAAGAAGAGCTTGATATTTTTTTTTTTAGCATTTTATTGTATTGCGATATAACGCAGTAATGTTGCAAATATCCTAAATATCTTATTCTGAAATAATTGTGTGCCATGTATGAATTGTTTGGATGCGTAAAAACTGTTTTGTGGAATTCGTTTCTTTGGGACGCCATGTTTGTTTGGACATCAAGTAAATGCGTGAGTAATCTACACCAAACACTATAGAAACCAGATGTTAAACTAGTTCATGCGAGTTTCTATATGAACGTGTAGTACAAAAACACGGACAAATCCATACTGTATAATTTTGGTGGACATTGCATGTTTTTACTTGTAATCAACAACTTGGTGATTTATAAATATATGCTACAATGTCCAACTTTATTCGGAATAAAACAAAATACGTTCTGTGTTTATTTAGCATTTCTGTTTAATATTTGAAAGTGCATATTTACACATACATTTCCTTTCGTTTAAAGACTTTCATTATTTACCAGTTCAAAAAGGTTTGCACGATACGTTTTGCATGAGCTGTTTACTTTGTAAAATTCATGCGGAAAAAATGATAAAATTGTGTATCGGCGTAAAACAAGGTGGTGTCACGTTTCTAAAACATTCAATTGCCGAGTTTTAAATCTTTTAAAGTCGCCATTCAAGCCCTTTCATCGAGCGAAAATTTATCTGGTGTAGTCTGCCCCCCCGTCCTAGGCATTTATTATCATATTAAAACATTTGTCCCGTAAACGTGCGTTAGTAATGGGGGTAAAATATATAGTTAGAAAAAAAAACTTGTTAACATGACAGTTTTCAGTACTTTTCGGGAGGTATGCTTGATTAGGGATAATGTAAGTTATAGCGTTACATCTAGTGTTTGTCAAATTAGCACATAACGACGGGCTAACTCACACAAAGTAGACATTATCTGTATGTGCTATTGTTTACCGGTATGACTTTATTTGTTAGTGTAGTTTAAAACCCTTCCCGAATTATTCCTTTTTCCTTTATTTTAATAAAAGCATACGGCCTTTTGAAATAATGCACGACAAAGGTAGCCATCGCACGAAAATTCCAATACGCTTTCTTTAATGGAGAATCCTCTTTGAAAAGGATTATTTGTCCAAAATATTATATATAAACGCGTTTTTGAATAACTACAGACAGACTCTATAAATGTTAATCTGATTATAGTAGTTGTGTATTCGTGGTTTGATCGTTAGCCTTATATGACGGTTTGGGAGTCGTCTGCTTTGAAAACATCTTCGGTAATAACAGTCAAGTGAAAGATGTTTTTAATACTTCTGAACACATTCTTGAAAAAGGAAACAATGCTCTCTTCGGGTATGCCTTAATTTTTCGCACTGTTATCAAAATCGCCAACAACTTTTGTTTTAATGCATGATTTGGTAAATGTGTCGACTGAAGAAGATTTCATTAATATGAGTTATTCTTAACTTGATATGTGGCCAACTTATAAACGTGTGTTATGGTTTTTGAGAATGAGGTATGTATATTTATTAAATCCCAGCCACCGCCTCATGTCGAAAATAATATAGTCACACAAATAAATTCCAACACAGTTTGTTTTACATCCGTTTTTATGTATTTCGTATCTATTTGTTTAACATCCGTATTTATGTATTTCATATCTATTTTCACTGTGTCATAACGAACATATATATATCCGTGGCCGATTAAGTTGATGCTGTTGATATATCGTTCATATCTTTTTCATATCCTACAACTTACCCGTATATAGAGTCTTTATCCCGTTTTAACTGACTGTCTTGTGTTGTATTTGAACCCATACCGGGCAATGTATTACTACTTGAATATGATGAGGGGTATGTAGGGGTATGCATAGGGCCCTGGTGGTTCACACTACTGTGAGGGGGTAGGGAATGACCACTCGGAATAGACGTCCGGTGGGGGTCGTACATACTCTCCATCCCAGCCAATGCACCCCCGTAATGTGCCGGGAAATCATTTTCCAACTGAAATTAGAAATAAATACACATTGCCTTAGTCCCCAGCGATTCTTAAACAACAACACCACATGTGCTGCACTATTCCGAACTACCATTAACAACAATAACGCGGACCTGGTTTAACACCATCCGAATTCCGAGCCGAGAGGCCATAAACTATGGTTATAAACTTCCATTAAAAACACAGACACTGCTAACGCGAATTATACCAGTAACCCAATTATCAAAATTATGAATCTCTCTCCTTACCCTTTGGGCCATGGACTCTGTGAGACTAGTCCAAGGCAAAGGCTTTGGTAAATCCGATCCGGAAATATATCCGTTTTATCCGTAACCACTGAATGCACCCTGTTTTCCAATGTTGTATATCCGTATGGCATAAACAAATCCCAGGTCCTGTCAAAGAAATACAAAACTGTCAATGTTAGTAAGCGTTTCCACACACTATCATCACAGACCTAGTTTAAGGCAAGTACGTTGTCTCCTCTTTCGGCCGTAGCTGGTAAAACTGTCAATCACCCTAGTTCAACTGGGCTATACACCACAGTGAATGAGCGAATCGAATGTCAGGATATGATATATGGGTTTGAGGCGGGACGGTTTGCCTGAATATTAACGAGCTACTCCGAACGTATATCGTTTTCTGCCCCCTCCCCCTATGCTAAAAATAACGTATAGTAGATTTTTGGATGTATTAACGCTTTTCTAGATATGCGATTTTAAGGCTCTTCGTCAGTGTAAACCTCTGATGAATAGCAATATTGTTTGAAATAGATAATTTGAAGTATAGTTTTGAAGTTGTTTTTCAAAATGTAAAAGAAATAGCAAGCTAAATGTTATGTCTGTCCTTCGCGGTTTTTTAAGATGGCCCTGTGATGAGGACAAATTTGTTCCATTACGGAAAGCGTTAAATAGGATAGAAAGACGGACCACACTTGGGGAATTTAGAGATAAGAAAAATGATTTTCGGTTATGATATATCGCGTTTTGATACAGTCATGCTTTCCCCCGTAAGATGGCGTCTCTGCCTGTCAAATACGATCAGTCGCCGTATGGTTCGCCTCCCGAACGAGCAAAGCAACAGAAAACCCGCCGTTGTGGGGAATTTCGTGATCGGCCAAGACCTAGATCAGACATATCATAATATGCTATGTCAATCTTATTTAACAGACCAAACATAGTATTGTTCATGTACGTTTCTCAGTATAACTTTTGAGACATGATGAAAACCGAGTGAAATCGCACGCTGATCTGGGTCGTAAATGGGTTGAACAGTTACAGGGATGCCGTTTTTCCCATGACGTTACATTGTTTTGATCTGTTGCTCCACATACGCGGAAAGCCATTCATTTTATCCGCGATTCTCCCCTCATATATCACACTATAATATAGGTTAACAGACTGTCTCCAGTCTTAGTACTTAAACTTAAGTTATTTCTTCGGATAACTAGGGAGATCGATCAAGCTGAAAAAGATCCTGAAAGATCTAGACATTTTTAAGTCCATGGTGCTATAGTTTTTACTGTTTGTCAAAAGGGACGTACTACAAGCATATTCTGCTTGCACAATCTTGTTGACGCATTTATTGTGCACATTATTGTCAATTGTTCTTCTGTTATGATGATAAATAGAATATCGTTCTGCATGTAAGGGGAATGTGAAATCCAATGTGATACTTATTTATCTTAATTTACATGGAATTATCTGAGATACTGCGATTTTTAAAGGGCTGATGCTACTATAAATCGTCTCACGCGCATATATTTACACCTTTGTACAAGACAGTCACGAACTTGCCCTAAACTGGTTCAATAAATGACAGTGTTCATTAAACATAACAATTGTAATAAATAACGCAAATAAAAAACTATAAAAACGTTGTTGACTAGCTAGAAACAGGAATCACAAAATATATGACAAGAGTTATATATAAATTCTCACAAATAACAACATATAAATAATGAAAAATGAACTAGAAATGTACCTTGAAGTAAACAAGATGTGAACGGAATAACAAAACACAAGGCTTTTAATTATCAGTAATCGAGTCAAAATATCCAAAGTTTATTATATAATATTGGCTAATATCGGCGGCGTGATAAACCATGCCGGTAAAGATCTCTATGCACAGTTCTGGAAGTGATATATGTAATCTGCATGTCCGAGCGTAATACTTCTCCCACTGTGAACCATTTCAGATGTGACAGGGGAAATTGGTCATGTCGAATAGTTAAACAATAAATACTCTAGCAAGATCGGGCTTCCCTATATTCTTACACGCGGATTAACTGTTCGAAAGATTGTAACCAGTATTTAAATATACATTGGTCATATGAACGCTAGAACTTAAGTCTCACTGTGGTGCGTATACTCTGTATTTAAAGTACATACAAACTGATATAGTTTTAAAGACGCATTTTCTCTTGGCGCTGCTCCTCTCAATTCCACATTATTCAAAGGCGTGAAAGAATACATTAAAGTACGCCCTATCGCGCTGACTCCGCCTTACAACTCCTCCCACTGAAATCGATCCGCCTAGTGACCTATAGAGTTTGTAAACATTATTCCTCAGGCTCCTCCTATCACGGAACTGTATTGATTATTGCCAGTCTGGAATCAGCGTCGTTTAGGCTTTTAAACTTATTTTGCGGACAAAAAATTCAATGTTAATTTAACGTTATACTTAATATTTTTATTCTTGTTAATTAATATAAACGAGTAGAGACTGCGATAGTTAGCAGGTTTATAAATATTTTCGATTGCGTTGCTGCATCAGATGGTGACAATTTCATTTCGGATTGTTTAGTTTTGTAAAAAAAAAATGTTGAGAAGTTGAGATTTCTGTTTCCAGTTTGTATTGCCAGGGAAAATGTGTATTAAAGAGATTCACACCGTTTAAGTCTTTGTCACTAGCTTGTTAACCGAAAATCTTAAAGGAATGGAAATGCGAAATCTACGACGACATGCGATTAGAATTTATGTTGGTTTAGAAAACAACATATTTTAGATGAATCTTTAAGAAAAATGTTTTCTGTAATATTGTTGATTTCTCTTTCAAAACATAAGACACCGAAAGACACTATTACTACCGATGTATTACACAAAGTGGTGCCTCTAGTTCGGAAATTGTTGTAAAATTAAATGGAGCGGTGCTCCAATAAACCAAACTTGGTGAAATTATTACACGTGTGAAAAAATACATGCATGTGTATCCATGCTATTGGATCCAAAATGGATACTACTGTAATTAAAATTCTTGAAATCTTTTATGACTTTGTGGTGGGCAGTACACTTTTAGATAAGACATGGAGGATGTGCTGACTGGTCTGGATATGCACTGGTCCTTACGGTTGTTGTTTTGCAGGGCGCGACTCAAATACTCTTCATATGTCTCTGTCATGATATGTACCGAATATTTGTATTCATGTGCCTTGGTATTAAGAAGCCTTGTGATTGAAAGCGAACTTCTTTCAGTGACTTAGCAGATAGCGTATTTATAAGTGGTTTTGGAAACGTTTTTCACCCTCCGAAAACAATTCTAATCGATTCGGCGTTCATCTGCTGGCATTGTATAATGTTTTTTGTTATGTTCTTTTGGATTTGTGGTGTCTGATTTTGTGCATTCACTAATTTGCTTACTTTCAAATAAATCGGTTGGTTCAGCAAGACGTTTATAAACTGTTTCGGGAATGTAATTTGTAAAAGCGTCAAAACATGGAGACATATAAATACATGTGCCTGATCAAATCAAATGCTTTTTTTAAATTGTTCTTTGGCTTTTAAAAAGAGACCTGGTTAAACCGTTTTATCCTATTTTTTGACAATATTGTTTTTTCTCAGTCAATGACACTTTATATTATTTACAGTGAAAGTATGGACTGACGCGAATATTACACAGTTTGTGGTTTAGGTTAATATGTAACACGTCAGAGTGAATTATCTCTTTGTAGAAGACGATTTTATTTCATAGTTTAATATCTTTTTGAAATTACGTGGCGGTTATACATCTATGTATTACATGATGTGCGATGTTAGAGATTGATACGGCATGAATCAAATCTTTTAAAATACAGTTAAATTAACTGCGCGTAAAATTCACATGTTATTGAAAAATATTGATTGATGATAACAAAAAAACAATGCTGATAAATGCTGTATGTAAGGTGAAAACAGTTATCGCATATATATATATATATATATATTGTTTGGAAATGCATCCGTAGTAAAAAACAAAATCACATACACACACAAAGTTTTTTTCTGATATGCATTTACACGAATTCAACCACCTATCTTTACATGACATATTGTGGTAGGAAGTCACCGCCTGTCCAGATTTATTAACCTTTTCCCACATATAGACGTTTCCAACGCCTCTGCAGCAGGAGACTTTTGAAAATATTGTGTGGCAAATGTGAAATTGCAACAATGTTTTCAACTCCATTTAATGATTAAATGGAGATTTTTCACATTTTTCATAAGATATTTTCAAAGTCGTCTGCTACATATGTGTTGTATATGTTGGAAAGGGTTAAACCGTTCAACAACTTTTCATGGGCCCGTCAGACGGTCGTTACTAACGAAGGTAATACAACACTTTATCACACGCAGACATCTCATTCCATTTGCAGCAGTAGGATTTTTTATAAAATGGTAGAATAACAGAAAGTGCCCCAAAAACGATAAATATCTTCTATTTACAAGCAAAATATTCATAATCAGTATAATAATTATACGTTTAATTTTTCACATTTTTCAAATACGCTCGTATGACATATTCGTTGTCGAAAAAATATTGTTTGCGGACCCAAAGAACCGACTGAGATTTGTACGACATTGATCTTGCTGAGCCATCCATGTTCAAAAGCAACTACAGTGTATGTAGCTTGTATGTAGAATCTCTATGATGTATGTAAAACAATAGATATTTGAATAAAACAAACTACATATAGTCTACACTGTGAAACTGTGTCATGTTACATCTAACATGTGGCATCACATGTTTCATGTTTTTGTATGGCCGAATAAATAAATGTAAAACTGTATGAGCATAACACCGAATAGGCGTACAGACATATGGCCGTAATAACAAATGGCTGTTAAAGCGTATACAGCTCTGAAAACGTATGGCCGTTAAAAAAAACGTATGAGCGTAAAAACGCAAGGGCGTAAAAACGTTTGGTCGAAAAATGTATATAAAGCCGTCAACAACGTATGAGCGTAAAAAGTTAAAACGTTCGGATATGTATGATAATTTTAAAAGTCGTCTGCTGAAGATGTGTCAAACAACGCCTGCATCTGGCATAGTGCTATAACAACAATAGATTTCTGTCCTTAAAATGAACATTTCGATTGAGAAAAGGTCATGTTGTAGACCACAATAAATGCATAGACTCAAATAAAAAATGCCTTTGTAATCCGTGCCAAAGTTCAAGGTTCAAATTCAATCGTTTATTCTTTCTAAGTCTCAAAATGAGACATATGAAAAAAATAACAATAACATGTTTAAAGATAATGAAATACACCAAACTTTAAACGCCGTCGAAAGAAAATAAGTCAGAAAGTATTTATGATATGTTTTATCTTTTTAAATATAAAC
Organism: Serripes groenlandicus; assembly: GCA_031761405.1. Classification (NCBI taxonomy): domain Eukaryota; kingdom Metazoa; phylum Mollusca; class Bivalvia; order Cardiida; family Cardiidae; genus Serripes; species Serripes groenlandicus. The sequence goes on from JASEVX010000001.1 coordinate 68,473,698, forward strand.
TTTACTCATGGATTTTTTTTTAGAAGAAGAAGAAGAACAGCACAATTATCAAATACTATTTAACTTGGGTTCTTTTTTCACTGTGTCTGTGTTCGAATGGGTATTGTCATGTTTAGTAAGGTGGTCAAATTGTAATACATCACACGAGAATGTCTACATGTGTTCCTATCTTGTATGTGTAAACCTGTTGTTTTCCCCCACTTATTTCTGATAATCCAGCAACAACAACCAAAATAACATTTTATTATAATGAATAATCATTATTATTATTATCATCGTTATTATTATAATTATTATAATTAAGATTATTAAATATTATTATTATTGTTGTTGTTGCTGCTGCTGTTGTTGTTTCTATTGTTGTTGTTGTTGTTGTTGTTGTAATAACGATCTTCATCAAGAAAACTGATTCATGCTTATTTAAAAGAAAAATAGAGGTATATACTCCTGAAATCTCTAATGATAAAAAGAAGTGTGTTCATTTGAAAGAAACGTCCGATGAAGGTTTCAGTCACAGTACTCAGTAGTTAGTATACGATATCATATTCGTATACGAATTGAGATTGATTTAACAAATACAAAATATTTGTGAAAACTCCCGAAACAAATTTCATAAACATGTACACGATTTATGTGTTTGGACACGAAACACAAGATTAAAATAGAAAACGTTTTAGATTAATTGCTCATACCAGTCCTGTTTATATAATGGTGTATTCACATGAAGGCGATTCAACTTCACCATCAGATGTATCTTGATTTGGAAAACATGAGGATGAAAATTATAGCAACGAGGCATTGGATGTTATTTCTTATATAATGTTGATCATGAAATTAAACTGCGAATATTAAGATTGGAAAAAATGTATAAAACACAAACATAGCAGAACATCTGTTCTTCGGCTCGCCAACTAGTTAACTCTGCACGCCGAGGGTAACTATAAACAGTTCATGTCATGACATCCGGGTTCTTTGATAATGCTTCTTCAACTTTCAAAACTCTACTAACGAGGTCCGTGCCAAGATTAACAATGGTCGACACTAGATAATGAAGCTATGCAGTGATCAAATAATAATGGTTTCCAGTGACAGCGGTTGAATAAATGTTACAGCAAATTGCACTCCCTCGAAAAACAACAACATAAAACAGCAACCAACTTATTTTTGGAGATGAATTACACCGGACGTCACTATTAATAGAACTTAACGCTATCAATGATCTTCAAAGAATGTTGAAAACGAATTTTATCTTTGCTGAAAATATATTATTTTTGTTGACCTGTGATAGATTCTGCTTCGAAAACGTGTAAAGAAATATTTCATTTTTAAATAAAGATGGTAAAGGGAGAAATGAATTGCCCCCGTTTGCAAATTTTTCAGTTTTACATAATACATTCAGAAGTCCTTTGTCGTACTTCATTTCTGATACAGGAAAACGGGTAGATTGGCTCCTCTTTGCACCGATATTTTCATCATACACAATCTTGCAGCAGACGACATTAAAACACCTTGGCAAAACACGGAAGACTTTAAAGATGAAATTATAGGATGTAATTCGGAACATTTCTGCTACAATGTTGTCTTTTGTCGTCTGTTTTAAATGATTCTGCGTGTGGATAAAAAAAATCAATCCTTTGCTATAACATATTTAAACCTTTCCCACATACAACAAATCTGCAGCAGACGAATTGTCTTAGCAAAAGCACGGAAAATCCCTTTAAATGAAAGAACAATAATTGAATAGAGTTGAAAAGATTGTGACAAAAGAGAAATTGCTCGTTTTCAGCAATTCCGTCTTTGGTCGCCATGTTTTCAAAAAGCCGTCTGCTGCAGAGGCGTCAGAAAGCGTCTACATGAGGGAAATAGTTAAACCACGATCTTGTACATTTCTTCAACAAAGCTATTACAGGGATTTGAAAACGAAATGCGTAATAAAGAATTCATAAATACAAATTCGCACTATGTTAGACAATATCGGCACAAACAACACATTAGCCAAGCATAAAGGAATATGCATGAGTTCTAATTCATTCATTCTGGTCAACGAGATTCTTATTCAACTCCTTATTGAATATTAACGCCTTCCTCATTCAGACGGAGCGGAGTTGATGCATTAGCTGCAGACAAATAACGAGACCTTACTTAGTTCGTTCAAAACATTACAACAACACAGTAGAAGTTGTGTAGCTGTCCTCCTTGATGATACAGATGCTCAGCTATGCATTGTACCGCCGAGTACCAACAACTACAGTAGCCTCGCGATAACTCGAACGTCTGGTTATTCGAATATATAGAGTCCATTCTGTAGTGTGACAAAGAGTGAAATGACTGTTTCTTCTTCCTGAATGTTAAAACTCTTCATCGAATTTATTTAATTTTCCTGTTTTAACATGTTACGGTTTTTTCTAAGATGTTTCTTACGGTTGTATTTTCTCAGAACACTGTTCATTTGTTCTTCTACTTGTTATGACTGTAACTGTTATACATTTTGAAGAAATCCCTCTCTGCCGCAGACGACATATGAAATCATTGTGGTAAAAGGAAATATTTCTATTCAATAATTATCTTAATTTTTGCCTATATGTTTTGCATGCGGAAAAGGGGCTAATGAACGAACATGTGAGCCGAAATAATGTTATTCTCTTGGCACGTAGGCCAGCATCATTTACTAATGTCAAGTAATGTTCGTATTTCAAAACGATAACTTGTCCTTGTTTCCTTCTATCACTAAATTAGATGTTCGTATTTCAAAACGAAAACTTGTCCTTGTTTCCTTCTATCACTAAATTGGATGTTCGTATTTCAAAACGAAAACTTGTCCATGTTTCCTTTTATCACTAAATTAGATGTTCGTATTTCAAAACGAAAACTTGTCCTTGTTTCCTTTTATCACTAAATTAGATGTTCGTATTTCAAAACGAAAATTTGTCCTTGTTTCCTTCTATCTTTAAATTAGATGTTCGTTTTTCAAAACGAAATATTGTCCTTGTTTCCTTCTATCTCTAACATGGATGTTCGGTTTTGTTTTCAAAACGAAAACTTGTCCTTGTTTCCATCTATCTCTAAATGATATATTTCTCTTATTCAAACCATACACGAGTTCTTGTTGTCGTTTATCTCTTAATAAATAAAAAAAAAAAAACCATACTCATGTTCTAGTTTCCTTCTGTCTCTTAGTAAGATATTCGTTTTCAATATTCAATATTGTTCTTTTCTGTGAATGTGGTCACTGTAAGAAATGCTGATAGACCAACTACCAACGGGATTTCAAAAAGGATAACAATATCATAATAGCTTTATTATACCCCCCAGATACATAGTATATGGGGGCTATATAGGTGGCTTGTCGGTCCGTTGGTCTGTAGACATTTTTTGTGAACACTATTTCTCAGCAACCCTTGGTCAGAATTCAATATTACTTCACAAGAAGGATTGATACCAAGCCTAGTTGTGCATATTGTCGGCGTGTTGCACTGGAATTATTTTTAAATGAGTTATGGCCCCTTGGATTTCTCATACATATGTATATTGTCAGGCACCAGCTGGGGGTATACATCACCTTCAGTGATATTTCTAGTTTTATCATATCCCGTACATAGACGCCTTTGAAGACAATGTTGGAAAAGGGGAAACCTGCTTGTGGTAAACATTTTCTCTGACACCAAAATAATTTATATATCAATTTGCAATTAAATGTTCACCAAAGTAACGATGAATCAATTTCAACTGGTCATGTATTTATTAATTTGGATAGGTCAGAAAATGCGAAATGATGTTGAAATCGGCGTTAAACCTCAATGAAAGATAATAATAAATGGATAGGTCAGAAACACGAATCACGAGATGAGTAAAACAAGCGTACAGAAATATAGGACTATCGATACCTAACTGTTAACCCTTTCCCTCATACGACAATTCTGCAGCAGACGACTTTAAACGTATTTTGTCAAAACATAGAAAATCTCCATAGTTGAATGGACAACCTATGACAAAAAGTGGAAAACATTGTGGCAAAAGGAGAAATTGCACGTGTTGTGCAATTTCTTCTTTTGTCACTATGTTTTCAAAAAGCCGTCTGCTGCAGAGGCGTCAGAAAGCGTCTATATGAGGGAAAGGGTTAAGTCATTACTTCACACAGACGTCATTTTACTTTTGAAAACATTGCAATAAAAGTTCATCTTTTGTTGCAATATTTTCAACGCTTTATCAATATAAATCTTTCATTTCTCTAGATTGTTGAAATTGTTCGTCTGTTGATTGTAAAGCAGACGACCTTTGAAAAGTCGTGTGAAGTAATGGGTTAAACTATTCTGAAATGCTTGAGTCGTGTGCTTAGAATTTGCAATATCTGTACAAATAGAAATGTTGTTTTTATTCAGAAGTAAAACATATAAGGAATAGAAAAAAATGCTAGTTTGATAGAAACTGGACATGTAGTATCATACAGAATCTCAACATAAACAACAAATGCAAGATGCTAGTCTGGAGCAATATCTCCTTTTCTCATAATGTTTGTTTTATCAATCGTCTGTAGCAGCAGGGGCATCGACTGACGTACGTATCGGGTAATGGGATGAGGACCGAAATAAATAAATAACAAAAGCTGCGTTAGATAAGATCATTACCAATATCTGATAGCAAACCCTATTCTGAATATACAACGTTCCTTGCACTTTCTCGACCAACATGTAAAACCTATCCCCCGAGACAGATGGTATATATAAACCTCGGAGCGGACAACTTATATTTGAAAACACTGCAGATACAGTATGAAATGCTTGACGAAGCTCCATATTTTAGCTATACTTTCCAATTCCAAGATGTTTAAAACGTCTTCCTGTTAAGAGTTCAACGCGGATACCACTCAAAACGTAATCATTTAGTAAATTGTAACACACACAAAACATTATAATATTCATTTTAAATAATCTAATTATAACATATCTCAGAATTCACCATGAGTTTAGGTACGTACGAATACAAGAGAATGCTCAAATTAAAACGTTGAGTAATTCAAATTACCTACGAAAGAGAAAGACACACACGTACAGAGAATCAAAGAGTGACCCTTTTGGTACAAAGGGGACGGTTAAAAGTAAGTATACTTACACCATATGTTGAGGTAGATATTTTGGTTTATATACTAATTAAGTCGAACATGAAATAATTATCGATATCTGCTAGCTGGTGCATCTCTAACGTAATTACAAACAAAAACAGATACCCTTGCCATGGAGCTCTATGGTTTTAATTAATAAACTGGCGTAATATTACCGAGTGACGGTGGGAGCAAACGACCCTGTCTTAACCCTGGAGAGATGATAACAGGGTTTTTTTTCAAATGGATTCGGAAAGTATGTTTATTTTATTTCGCCAATTCCGAAACCACGTGAGCCCCTCGAATAGGGAAAGACTCGGTCTGACCTTTACTGAAAACTATAGGAAAAGTGAAAATTCAGATTAGATTACACGCGAATCGTCGTTGTTTGCTAATTATTCACTATATTAACAGAGAAAAATTTAACACTTTTCCAGATTATATAGATGTATGTTGACGCCTCTGTAGCAGACTACATTTGACAACATTGAGGTAAAAGGATATATTGCTCACCTGTATTAAAATATAATAAACTGTTTTGTATTGTGTAAAAATAAAAACCACAACAAAAACATGTGATAACATTGGTTGTATGTCGATTAGCTGTGCTATGCTAATAAACTGTTCTTTATTATGTATTAAATATTATCAACTATTATTTAAGATACTTTCAGTAATTCTTCCATGGTGTTTTGGAAGTCGTCTGCTGCAGATTTGGTTTTTTGGGGGTAAGGGTTAAGACAAGGTAATACTGAATACTGAAATAAGATAATTTTAAAATGAATTAATTTGTAGGTGATATTTTGAAATTGTTCAAAACACATGTGAGCCGTTCCAAGAGAAAACCAACAATATGGCCTCTGCGTAATGTATCAAACCAGATCAGCCTGCGCCGTCCGTGCAGACTGACCCGGGCCGACACATTCCGTCTCAAGGAGGATAGAGGTATAGAGTAATGATTCCTGAAACGGAAAACCCACAGGAGGCGAAAAGTGTCTATCCGGATAGGACTGCATACTTATGATGATCCGGATCGATGCTTTACGCAGAGTGCACAATGTTGGTTTTCTCGCGGGTTGGCTGATGTAAGCAATCGATGTGATATTCCCGAATATTTTTTATCGTGTAAGTTGATAATGATCAAATTGCATAATATGTTCATTAACATATTATTGTTCTCTCTGAAGAACATTTTATGCGACAATCTTTCATCTGTAATTGAAATACATGTAATTGTAAAGGATGACGCCTAGTTTCGCGATTTTTGGAATACATGTAATCAGGTTAATAGAAGACAGGTTTGCCCTGTGCTATGGCACACAATGATGATAGAGATGATGACGAAATGATAACGCTGAATTGATAACGACATGATAACAGGCACTGTTCTGCTGACATTCCGAGATGACAACGATAACACGGAGTGATTTAGACCCGTCCCAGGGCTGACCGGATACCCCCTAACAAGATGGTAAAGTAGTAGAACCAGTCAGGGTAAAATGGCGGTAAAGTTATTCCACCTTTACGATACAACATGGTGCAGGAAAGCCCGACATGATAAGCTACGAGTCTAGTTTTTCTCTCAGAAGACGCACCAATGTCTGCGTTATTTATACATGTTAAAAAAAATATTAAAGCTATCGCCCTTGTATTTTTAAAAAAGCATACTCGCCAGAATAATCACTGTTCGTATAAATAACGTCGAGGAACATGTTCCATTGACGTGCCACGTATAGTGAAACGTCCTTTTAAATGCGCATAATGACCCTTAACTTTCCGTTTTATCCCCCGTAATTGTGCTGATTTTTAGGGAATTGAATGGAAATGGGCCCCTATCATAGCGACAAATCAAGTGGAAATGCGTTTTTCTAGATCACTGCCTGGGTCAGGACACCGAGTGAAATTTAATTAATTTTGTTGATAAATTGGTTTTTAAAACTCAGACGGGCTCTCGTTTATTTTTACGTATGAATACAAGGGGATCATGAACGTGTGTCAGTCTGCTGTCATTGTGAAATAGGCCACTTTGACACAAATTCAGCCATGTCAATAGAAAATAGACTTCGGTCAAGTTCGGTAGCCATCAAATGAGAGTAATACGACGGTCCGAACGTACAGTACATTCTAGCTCGAATTTCAATCTTTTCCGACTGTAAGACGATTGCCATATTTTGTTCCAACTCTATAAATATATATACTGTCAGTTATAAAGAGCATCGACATGTTCCCAAAGATGTGTTCAAAGTCGGCTGCAGATTTGCTGTAATTTTCCGCGTTGTCGATGTGCTACCGACGAAATTCTAAAATGTTATAGGACAAATTAGGTACAGCCCGCACTGAGCGATTTGACATTTTCCATAAACTCAGAAATGTTTGTCAAATCGTCATGATGATTTCTAAGCTTTCCTATGTCTACTAAGTTCTTTTCCCACAATGTCTTCGACTCTATACTTGTGCTCCAAGTTTTGACAGATATTACCATTGTGTCCTAAGTTCGGCAGACAAGTCTACACATGCTAACTGTTATCATTCAGTTGTTTCTGACCGTTGTATTCAGATACATATGTGTTGCAATGTACTTATCGTTTTCTTCCAATTTTAAGTGAATGTCATTTAATTCAAAATGTATATTTATATAAAAACAATGTCAAATTGTAGTAAACATAGAAAACGTGGTGATAAATCGAAAATGCATAAATTAATAAAAAAGAATAAAGAACCGTTCTTTTGTGACGTGACACGATTTGTGTGTCCCCCAGCTGATTAGCAATAATCAGGCAATGCTAAACAATAACGCCCATCACAAAGGAAAATAGCACCTCTCAATTTGTTCAACTGATAAATATCTTTAACATGAACTCTTTCGATCATGAATAATCTGTTTTGAGTCACTTATATAATGTATTCACGTCGCATTTTCTTGGTGGGAAAAGAAGCCAACACAACCCAGTCCAATGTTTAACAGTAAGAAATCAACATATTAAAAACTGTTCTCAAGGTGCAGTTATCTGAACTGATCCATGTAATACAATGGTATTTTATTAACGAACAGTATAGAAACAGATCAACATGCGCATCATGATCCGGGTAATTTTAACCGACAAAGCAAATAAGCATTGCTTAAGGACACTACACCATGACCGCATCGAGCGGTATTCGAACCGGCACCACCAGTTTTAACAATCTCTAACGCTAACTGCTCGACCACGGCGGATTCTGTTCCGTGAGAAAACCAACAGTGTGGACTCTGCGTAAAGTATCGACCCGGATGAGCCTAAGCATGCCGCGCAGGCTAACCCGGCCAGACATTTTTTTACCTCGTGTGGATGATCTGTTTCAGGAATCATTACTCTATACCTCTATCCCCCTGGGACGGAATAGCAGCTCGGATTAGCCTGCGCGGTCTGGGCAGGCTGATCTGAGCCGATATATTACGCAGAGTCCATAACGTTGGTTTTCTCGTGTTTATATGAACCGCGTCGGGTTGAGTTGAGACCTAAACGCATGTACTGAAGACTCAGGTGAGCATGTACATCCGCATAGTCCAACCAGAGTCTTCACCATCCGCATGTAGATCTGTTATCATTGCCTGACTATACGACGCATTTTGACGCAATAGCTGCAGACGACGTTTGAAAACATTGTGGCCAAAGGAGAAATTGCTCATGATGAGCAATTTCTCCTTTGGCCACAGTGTTTTCAACTTTATTTAACAATTAAGCTATCTTTTATGGAGATTTTACAGGTTTTTGTCATTATGTTTTCAAAGTCGTCTGCTTCATATTTGTTGTATGCGGGAAAGGGTTAAACATACCTAAATACATATTCTGACAAAAAAGCTGTAAGTGTAGCCTCTTTATGTTAATGCCAATATCTTTTTAAATCATGTCAAACTCGGTGAAAGTTTCATTGCGACACCGAATCGTTTGACGTTGTTCGTATTTATTTATATATATATAGAGAGGTATAACTTGTAAGATATCATGTTATATGCCGGTTAAACATGTATGGTGACACTGTCGTAATATGGAAAGATAGATGACAAATGACAATCGCTAGTGACGTGTAAACAACAGCCATGTTTATATTGAATACGTACCGACTTAAATACACACTATTCATCTTTTAGCCCTATCCCGCTTAAGACAAATCTGCAGCAGACGATATGGAAAATATATAGTAAAAACTATGGAAAATATATAGTAAAAACTATGGAAAATATATAGTAAAAACTATGGAAAATATATTTCAAGAAAGAAATTGTGGGAGAAGGATAACTTGCTTAATATGAGCATTTCTCCCCTTTTGCTACAATGTTGTCAAAAGTCGTCTGCTGTAGATGTGTCTGCAAGTATTAAACTTGCTAAAAGCTTATGACCAACTGCAGTATGCAAATATGTCCAAGTTTCCGTTATTTTCGAAATCGTCGAAGGTTTTTATCTGACGTTACGCTCCTCATGTAAATGCAACCAGCAATCTGTTTTATTTCAATTATTCCGACCCTTAGATGTTTCCATACACAAATGTATAAGCCACATCGGGTGATTTTGGGCCTTGTTTCATATACATGTACGCCCAGTCTTAACCCTTTCTGCAGCAGACGGCTTTTTGAAAACATAGTGACAAAAGAAGAAATTGCACAAAACGTGCAATTTCTCCTTTTGCCACAATGTTTTCCACTTTTTGTCATAGGTTATCCATTCAATTGTGGAGATTTTCTACTTTTTGACAAAATACGTTCAAAGTCGTCTGCTGCAGAATTGCCGTTTGAGGGAAAGGGTTTACAGAGTGTTCACTGTTTGTCTAGCTGTAAACCGTCCCACATGCGTCAACTCTGCACACTGAATGTATCATTGTTGACTAGAGTTGAAAAGATTGTTGCCAAAATAGAAATTTCTCATTATGAGCGATCTTTCCTTTTGCCACAACAAAACACGTCTGCTATATATGCGTCAAAGTGCGTCTGCAGGTGGGAAAGGGCTAAAAGAAACAGGTGTAACACATGATGTATATCCCCACGGGGTTACCCTTCCACAGTCCTCAATGTTATCCCTTTTCCAAGTTTTAGCAAAGCCCCCTTTCGCCGAACAAGGTCCCATATATACATGCGTTTTAGAGAAACTGTATGGAGTCAAAAGGCAGAATTTTGCATCCAGTAAGTCTAATCGGCGTTTGATAATAAATGAGAAACATTTCCCGATATAACAGTTATAACCCTAAAATGCCTTTTAGTAATTCAAACATTTTAAAGAACCTTTTAGACTTGCATCGCGAAAATCTAATTCGGCGGCTTAGAACAAAGAAATGAGAAAAGATAAAATTGTATTTATATACCTATTAGTAAAATAATCGTAGATTTGTAAATCCTAAAAGTTTCTTATGAGGTGATTTTATGAAAATGGGAGAATATGGTTTTCACCCTTGCATTTTCTCTGCATTTTAACAGCTGACTTGTTTTTTGATAAATAAAACATCTTGTACGGCTTAATTGGGAATTCTGTCAAGAAAACAACAGCAGAAAACTCTGTATGAACAGGAGAATAAAGTAATTAGATCTACGTGGACGTTTGATTCGACCAATAATTCATGCAATAGCCGCACGATACAGGTGCACCAAACTGCCACCCTATTAAAGGAAGCGTTAAAAGACTGCAAATGGGTTTTGAAATGGAGTTATCGAGATTACTGCATGCTTTTTATTGTAAAGAGCTTAAATATGTTTGACATTAGTTGATCAAGGTTGACAAAGATCTATTATGGTTTGCAGTTGTATTTTCATTGTTGGAGATAAATGTATTGCCATTAAAGAACAATTTCAAGAGTTTCCATTAATCCGTTTCCCACATACGATTAATCTACAACAGGGGACTATGAAGACATGTAAGCGCAAATTTGTAAAATCTTTCTAAATAAAAGATTTTCATTAATGATTGGAGTTGAAAACATTGTGACAAAATGAGAAATTGCTCATTATGAGCAATTCCTCCATTTGCCACAATGTTTTCGTAATTCCCCAGCGGGCTGCAGATGCTTCAACTTGCGACTGCAAGTGGTAACGGGTGAAGGATTGGTCCAGGCTTCTTGGCAGACTAGGGGAAGTTTGGATACCTCATCGCAATTTCGAAGGGATCAATTGGGTTTTTTGACAGATATTTTAGTTCTTATAGTTAACTCTCCGTGTCAAAATACACGTAATCCTTTGAGAAAGAACCATGCATATATTAATGTTCAATTTGAAAGTATTACGATGTTGCTGCAACCACTAAAAGTAAAAGAGACATAACCAAAATGGAACCTGTATAAAAAAAAGACCTCCCATTTGAAGACTACAATCTGGTCGTTGTTCATAATTGGTCTTTGATTGCAGGGTCATTTATGCAAACAAAGTAATTTGAGAAACTAAAAGTGTGAATGCAATGGGCAGGGAACGGCCATACCAAGGTACGACAACAGGTTCGACTGTTTACGACACACGGGCGTATTATTTTCTTAGACGAGAAGAGCGTGTTATGAATAAATTTGAAAAATGAAAAAAATTGTAAAGAAGTCAAACTTCAACATAACATATTTCTTAATAAACGTTTCGGCATTTTGGCCTTCATCAGGTTGTATGTGTATAATATGACATAAACAGGAAGTGACCTCGACGTCATTCAACGGCGATAACGTCAAAATATAGCATACAATTTGGCGCAAAATATTGTTATGTATGTTCTGGTTCTGCAAAGATACACATATATGAATACATTGAACTCGCTCGGTATGATCGGGTGCTGTTCATGCATTTGAAGTCGTCTTTACAATGCATATAGCGAACAGTTAATGGTACTTTCATTGAGCATGTAGTTTGATGGTAAGTTACACCCGTCGCCTTATTTGCTCATGAAACAAACACATGCGCTGTGTCTGACAATTTCGGGTCATATTGACGGACCGGAGGTTTGGCAACGCTCCAAGTGACATTGACGTACAACTATTACGGCGATACCTCTGTTTATTTGTCAAAAGTTAAGAAACAGAACTATATTACAGGTACATGTAGACGGATAGTGCGCGTGGATACACGGGCTATCCTGTGTTTCAAATATACGCATATCCATTAAGACCTCAAATCGCTAGACGCGGCTCATGGCTCATATATATATATATACATATATAAGAATCCGCCGAGTGAAATTAGTGTGGGAGAACCAGGCATCCTACAATTACAACTCGGGACGGCCTTATACAGTGTTTATGCCCTAGGCTCGCATGAATCGTCACTGTGTTGTACTGTTACATGACTAAAAATCGCATGGCGCGGCTCGAAGCCGTATAATAACATACTGTATTAATGTTGGATATAGATATTCAAATTGCCGACTTCTTTTTATTCAATTTCTGGGGGAAACGATATCAACATTGCCGCTAATTCCCCTTCCCATTTGCAAAACACGGACAATATCTTTTATGCTTTCTCACATAGCAGAATATGTTAAAAGCCAATTTAGCTTACATTTACACGGGCTTGTCAGAGCCATCAGTATCTATCACCCGTTAAAGTGTCAACGTAAATACGGGAACCTTTCAAATTTTACATACGTTTTTTTTATTCAATTTGTGCACAAATAAGGCATCGTCGTCTCGCACATGTGAGTGAAAATTACGGATCTCGCTCTTTATTCTTTGCACCGCCATGAAAAACGTTGCGAATTGTCACATTTACGCGGGGGAAATGGCTTGACGTTTTCTTTTGTCTTCGATCGGGCTGGAAATCCCACTAACTTGTAAGTATGTAGGTAAAACCCCAACCGCGTCAAGAGAAAAAAAGTCTCGAATCTTTTTACGAAAAGTGAAGACTAATGCGAGTCGGTGTATCAACACAGTCTCGTCTGAGTCTATTCTCTCTCACTACATTTGTGAAGTAGATACGTTTTGCTTTTTTTTTTTTACCGTAGGATGGAACCCTAATAAATGGTTGTCCGTGTGACGTTATGTGGTATCAAAACGAAGATAATATATGAGTTGAATGGACTCTGAGTAATGAATCGATCCAGATCAACCTGCGCAGGCTAATCCGGACCGACACATTCCGTCTCAGAGGGATAGAGTAATAATAACTGAAACATAAAATCCAAAGATCTGCCCGGGTTAGCCTGCGCGCCATGCTAAGGCCGATCCGAGTCGATACTTGACGGAGAGTCCACACTATTGGTTTTGTCCTTGGACGACTCATATTGGGATTGTTTTGCGTTGACAAGACTCGCTTCCTGCTAATCTATAGAGATCAGGCTTAATTTAGAAGCACGTTAAGAAAGTTTGAGAAAGTGTTTTCACTTCAACTTAGGTACTGTAAGTTTAGTTGACATTTTGATGTATTTTGTTGTACGGGCTTTTGGTTGTTCAGACAATATTTATTCTCGGTTAGTATATTCTCCCTTCATTTATTTAGAAAATGCCTTAAGTGCACTTGGTTTATATAGTTCTCTTTGTTTTTCTTGTCCTTATGCAGATATGTCAACAAGCAAAATAGAAACATTTCCTTCGTGTCTACGGCTTTACCATCTTGTACGAGCTTTGAAATAAGTCCATTTGCAGAAACTCGACTAAAACATATTTCTGATATCTCATTTTACGTTCAAACATATTCAGGTAATTACACAAGGTCGGTAAGGATGTAAAGGTCAATATGTGTGTTCATTCAAGCTATTCATCCCTTTCTCACATGAAGACATATGCATGTGCATCTGAAGCAGACAACAATAGAACATATAGTGTACAAAGGCGAAACTGTTCTTAAGTTAGGACAAGAAGGCCAATTTAATTAGCTTTTCAATGATACACACTCCTTATTATTTCCTTTTATCCTTTCCAACCTGTACACAATGTTGATGCATACGCAACAGACGACTTTTGAAACCATTGTGACTAAAGGAGAAACTGCTCATCATGATCAATTGTTCCTTTTGTCATTATGTATTCAACCATATTTTCATTTGTAGAGATTATCGCTATATTTGCTTGGGTATTTTCACAGCCGTCGGATGTAAATGTGTTGTATGTTGAAAAGGGTTAACTCTCGATTATGTAACAGAATAAAAGGTAATCTAGCCGCATTGTAACAAGAAAACCGACCTCCGGTACGTTACTCCTTTTCCAAGAATATTTTAAAAACGATAGAAAGGAACCGCCTGTACTGATAAAGGTTTCTTTGAGAACAGTTACTATATTCTTGTAAAAATAGTATCTTTATGATTTAAAATCACCAATAAATTGTCTTGACATATTCATAAAGTGTCGTTTGCCATTTAGAAACATGCAATTAACGCACACCTGTTAAGATTGACCTGTTAAGATGTTCGTTTCATGCATATGGCCTTGTTTACTCACATACGATATGTCATAATTGTCTTGTTTACTTCTTTAAATAACCCTTTCCCATTTGCAGACGCATTAGTTAGCATTTGCAGTAGACGACTTTTTGAAAACATTGTGACAAAAGGAGAAATTGCTCATGATAAGCAATTTCCCCATTTGCCACACTGTTTTCAACTCTATTTAATAATTAAACTATTATTTATCGAGATATTTCACACTTTTGCCAATATGTTATCAAAGTCGCCTGCTGCAGTATTGTCGTATGTGGGAAATGGTTAAATACTGATCAAAGTACATATTCAGGTATATTTAAGCACACCTGCGGTTGAGACAATAACAAAACACGTTTTTCACCAGCACATCCTTAAACCTACTCCCACGTACATAAGATATGCAGAAGACGACCTTGTAAACATCTGCGGAAAAATATGAAATATTTCTATTAATGAAAGTATAAATATAATTGAAAACATTGTAGGAAAAGGCTCATTACGAGCAATTTCCCCTTTTGCCACAATGTGTTGAAAAGTCGTTTGTTGCAGAAAGCGACTGAATGTGTTCAATGTTTAAACTCTTTGTCAGAAATTAATTGAATTGGCTAACGCTGCAGGCTCAAGCCAGACTGGATGCACGTCCAAGGTTTTCAAGACAGAAGGAAATAGAATATCATATCAGGTCAACGGCTGAACATTCTATCATTCCAGATACTCCTGGCATTTCTTTCTTCGAGACTGACGTCATTAGAAACTTTCTGGTCATGCATACGATGCTAAATAATTCACAAAATATGAGGGTAATGCAATATTATCATGGGAAATGATTAATGTGTAAAAGAAATGAATTATTTTATTTATTATTTCCTTGCCGGTAGTTTTTGTCCTTTGGGGACAATTGCAGCATTCATTTACCAGAATTTCGAGGCCGGTCCTATAAATGCCGTTTCTATATACAAACATCGTATCATCGAGCACATACATGCGATTATCTACTATTTAGGTAGGGGCTGCAATTCCACTACTTCATGAAAAGCTGTGTTGATGATTGTGTTACAAGTATGACGAGAAGTGAAAACTCTCGTGAGATAGAACTGATGCATAGGCTCGCCTGAGACCTTTCCGTGAGAACGCTAATGACTTATTTATCCCTGACTCGAGTTATTTCAGAAGATACCGCATTATTCTTGGAGTATTATGGTCTCTGTTCATACGTATCTGGTGTTAGCTGGTATCGTTTGTTCGAACTAAAACTGCTTCAAACGCCATGTCGCCCATAACTAGTGTTTGAGGCTTGTTCAATTGCTTATAATTATTGTGTTCCATTTCTTACAAAACCATTTAGCCCGACGATAGAATTATATGTATATATGTGTTTGCACGAGATTATCATTGACATATTTGTTCAAGAAATGTATGCGTTTGATCCGAGTATAGATTTGTTAGTTTGCCATCGCAAGGTATTTTCTTTAAATATACAGCTATTCCGGAGCTAATAGTTCTAGTACATGTATTTAATTATGTTTTTTACATTTAAAGCTGACAACATCTCTTACGGCTAAAGCTTCTCTAATCTTATAACTTGAATAAGTGAACGCAGAGGTCAAGATAAGGAGGAATATTCAGCTCTTTTCCCCACAATATCTCTCTTATCATCCAACCAAAGTTACCCAACCCTATGATGTGTGTACACAAAAGAATCGTGTCATTGAGGAATATCAATGTAAACCTGCCTGCTAATTTATGTTAAATGATCACAATGCCTTATGGGTACTGTTTTCTAGAAGTGTCTTGAAATGTTCTAAGACTGATTACTCGACACTAGAGTACCAGATCAACATGTGTGGATATCAATGTTGATCTAGATCTACATTGATTTTAAATGCCGTAGGTTTGGTTTTCTCCGAGCATCGCCGAAATATGCTGTATGAAACGTTTTACCAACAATTACAATGCAAGTGTATTAATTGTTTATTTTTCATTTTTCAACAAAGATCATGTTGGAAGACAAAATGCAAAATATAAAAAAAGGAAATTTTACTCAAGAAATGCAGGTTTCTTTCCCTTCCAAAAAGGATGCATAAAAAAAAAAAGACTTACTATTAATGGCCCCTTTTCACAGTATTCCATTTATCAAGTTAAAAATCCCATTGATTTAAATGGACAAGATAACACGTGTCTAAACGGGTATTATGATCTAAATGGGTGGAATCAACAGGACAAATTCCCATCCATACTGTATCATGTTTATGAATGAAACATTGGACGGGCTATTTATCAGAGAATGAACGGGGGATCACTTTTTGAAAAGCCGTTTGGTTTACGGATTAAAGATGGTGACATCCCTTTGACTCTTCTAATCGGTGTAACAATATTTCAGTTCCGTGTCATAGGAACACCCGACCCTCGGAGGGTTTTAAACATGTACTTGTTTTTCAGTGGAATCGAAAGGTAATTTGTTACTTATTACAAGCATTTGGATCACGTGCACTTGGCGCGTTCATAGTCATTGCAACCTTGGACGACTTATACGTATAAGTCGTCCTAGTTGCAACCCAGTACGAAGTTGATTGGAGTGCTTTGGCGAATGTTGCACAGTTAGCATATTTTCAACCATTTGCTTACTGTTTAAAGTAGATATGAACTTGATATGGTAAAAAACGGCAACGATAACACCAAGATATGACACAGACGTTCGAAAATGTTACCCCGCAAAGCGGACAACGTAAAATCACGTGATTACAACACACCCCCTAGAGGGCGCCAATTGAATTTACAACAATATGGTGACAGTTCCGAAATCTTATTTTACTGTGAATAACTGCGACATTGGTGCAACTTGATGAAAGAAACATTGTTCCCCGTTACATGAATTTGATTCCTTGGGTCAGATTGCAGAAGATGGGTGTTTGGGCTTTGCCTCATTGTGTCCCAACTACCCTGAACGTCCTAATGTATTTAGGGTGATACGTGCTACGGCATTAGAAAGCATATCTTAATAAATAGTTTGGCCAGCGAAGATGAAGGCAACGGTTGCTCGGCCTGATAAAATGTTTTATTTCACATTTCACGCATTTATTAAAGAAACAAACGTTAATCTGGTTAAAAACATATTGAATAATGATATCAAATAGATATAAAATGTAATATATATCTTTGCACAAATATGTCCCGAGTTAATGTTGGTCGCAATAACACAGATACTTCAACGTTCATTCTAATTTAGTTATTATTTCTAATTTAATTAATATTCACGGCCGAGTATGAGAATTATGAAATGACTAAACCATTGAGTTATGTTGCTTTTTAAACCTATAATAGGGAATTAAATTCAGCACTTGCTTATTATACTGGTTGATGAATGTCCTTATTACAAAACATACAAGATACGGAGGAGTAAATTAGTATTTAACTTAACCCTTTCAGCCCCGAATTGTTTCAAGTAGACTCTTCGATGTTCAAACTCGGACGACTCTATTTTCATGTTATATGATTTTTGGAATATTTTTATAACTCACAGCCAAACAATGCAGATTTCAGGTGAGACAGCTCGTTACGAGCTGACTCACCTGAATCGGCATTGTTTGCAAAAAGCTCAATATTGCCTTTGGCGCTGAAAGAGTTAAAACAATTTTTATTTATAAATCAAATTACATTTCACGGGTTCTAAAACTAATATTACTTTTAGTACCCACAGCATATGGTGTAATTATCAAATAAAGATAAAAGGCCATTAAAACGTCCCTTATATGCGGTCGCATGCTTCTGTATGGTGTCTTTTTTTCTCATGAACTGGTACCCGTTTAGTTTATCCGCCGTAAAATGATTACCTTTCATTTTGCAATTCATCATCAGGCGGGCAACCCGAACATTCACAAAACATTTAAATCGATCAAGATACCCCAGTTCTTATCTCCACTGTAAATTTGACAAAACCTAGGGATACATGATTTGCTTCAAAACTCGATAAAAGGAATTATTTTGAAACTACTAAGTAAATAAACGTCTTTGTTGGACAAGTAACCGTTAAAAAAGATCTTTTTTATGGACATATCTGATCTAGAGTTTGAAATATGCTACGGGAATCTTCGTTAAGCTGAAATCAGTGACGCGAGTATTGTGTAGTAGATGGCGGCCCTAGTAAACGCAATGCGAAAAGTGAACTATCCTCATAGAAAACATTTCCACTGAGCATTTGCAATCAGTGTAGTTTTGATCTGTTCCTTGATAAGAGTCTGTCTAGCAAATAGAGCACATTTTGGTCAGTATTACTAGTACTGAGCAGACAGATATATACCTACACGTGTTTCAGATACCCTCTGTTTGACTTTCCTGCAATTTCATTTAAACCAGACCAAACAATTTCGCTGAACGTATATTGGATCTGACAACACCGCATGAAAGGTCGTCTCTAACTTTTACCCTATTAATGTAATAGTACTAGCAATCCGAATACTTGGCTTATATGGTTAATCTCCCCTGTTTTACCCCACGACTTTTGTTGGCGACAATTTGATTGGCTAACGCAAAGGTCAATCCGAGATGACATGTAATGTACAGTCACCAGATCTATAAGAGCCTATGCTACTGCAGCGAATCTTAGGTCTGCTTTTGATGAACGTGTCCTTCCTGGAACATGTCGGTATGAAGTCTTTTAAACGGATAGCTAGTCAGAAACAAAACACTGAGTTATCTGATACATGCTACTGATGTAGTTCTTCGTCTAAAGATACACCTTAAACTGTTTGATAACTAGGGGATAATGAAAGATCTAGTTAAATAGTGGGTATCCATAGACTTAACCGGGGTTTCACTGTACGCTGATGCTGCAGTTCCCCAGACTCGGATTAAAAACAATGTTACAAATCTATTCACGATGTGTTGTATTATGAATTTGCATCTCGAACTAACGTGCATGGTGGCGATAACGTTGGAAAATTATTTATGCAATGAATAAAAAGAAACTTCCTACAAATGTTGATTATTTTGATAATATGGTATGGAATCGCAGGAAGATCTTTATCTCAAATACTCTTTGTAAACCGAATGCTTCTCGTTTGCTAAAAGCTATAAGTTAAGTTCATGTAATTAAAAGCAGGTTTAAAGTTTTAAACGGGATAAACAGCAAGTATTCGTAATATCATAGAAGTTGAATAAAGAACGAACAAAACCCACAAGAATTATTGTCTTTAAACATTAAGTAGTTCCCACACACTGGTGCATTATGGAGCATCTACAACGGACGACATTGTCGCAAAATCAGAGTTTGCTCACAATGAGCAGTTCATCCTTTGGTCATGTGTTTTCAGCTCTATTCAAGAAGTAAACTTTCATTTATAGAGTTTCCAAACTGTTGCATACACATTTTCAAAGTCGACTGCAGCAGATGTATGGTAAGTGGGAAAGGGTTAAGATGGCGTTCAATATGGTGACGTGTTCCCATGCAGCGACCCCTGGCGGAGCTTAAGGGAGAATTATCTATAAAATATTGATCAAACTTCGTATCACAGCTCGTCACAAGATCGGGATGTCTTAATCATCTCGGAAAATCTCGCGATAATCTCGCACCCATTGAAAACATATTGTCACCTCTACCCCACGGGATGAGTCGTGGGATATTTTTTTTCCAGACGGAATGTAGTTCGTAATTCCGTCTCTCATTTAATGTAAATGTAACCCGGCCAACGTAGACATTGCGTTTAACCTTTTCAGTGATATAGTTGACTTACCTACCCCACTTTGCAGACGCATTTTGAAGCATTTGCAGTAGACATATTTTTAAAAACATTGTGACAAAGGAAGAAATATGAGCAATTTCATATTTTGCCACAATGTTTTCAACTTTATTTAATAATTATACTTCTATTCTGTGTATAGAGATTCACCACATATTTGCCAATGTGTTTTCAAATTCGTCTGTTGCAGATTTTGTATTCATCTCATCTAAAAATGTTTGTAAGTATATATTGTTTGTAAGTATTTGTTTGTAAGTATATATTGTTTGTAAGTATGTATTGTTTGTATGTTTTTTGTGTGTGTTTCTTTGCCATATTTGTTCACTATTAACATTTGTATTGACCATAGGCGTGTTAATTTTGATTTTACCAAATATAATTGAATTGAATTGAGTTGAATTGTTATATGTTTGATAGGGTTAGGTACCGTTAGCGGTGGGCGACAATTAAATAGTTTATGTTGGAAAACGGAGAAATTATTAAATACGGCATATTTCGTGTCCAACTGTTTAACCCTTTCCCTCATACGACAATCCTGCAGCAGACGAATTTGAACATATTTTTTCATCAAATATAAAAACCTCTATAATTGAATGGATAACCTATGACTAAAAGTGGAAAACATTGTGGCAAAAGGAGAAATTGCTCGTTTTGAGCAATTTCTTCTTTTGTCACTATGTTTTCAAAAAGCCGTCTGCTGCAGAGGCGTCCGAAGGCACAACAAATCCGCAAAATACGACTTTTAAATAATACAGGTCAATATATATGGACAAATGTCTTTGAATAAAAGCATTCTTATTGAATAAAGTTGAAATAATGGTGGAAAAGGGAGAACATTCTCATTTGGATTAATTTCTCTTTTTGTAACAATGTTTCCAACAGATGTCTGCAACAGAGGCGTCATTTAGAGTATGAACTATATTTATGAATTCAAAGTAGAAAACCGTCGAAATACGCTGTACGTATAATACCAGGTAAACGGTTATTCTTTCCCAGCAATGTCATATTCAGATTCGACTTGTCTGAACTTAAAACATAAGTGAAGTCTCTGTAACGTCTGGTTATATTTAAATTAACCCTTTCCCACATACAGCAAATCTGCAGCAGACGACATTGAAAACATAGTGACACAAACCTGAAAGATATCCATAAAAGATAGCTTAATTGTTGAATAAAGTTGAAAACATTGTAGCCAAAGGAGAAATTGCTCATCATGAGAAATTTCACCTTTGGCCACAATGTTTTCAAAAGTCGTCTGCTGCTATTTCGTCGAAATGCGTCTTGCAGGTGGGAATGGTTTAACAGTAATGAACACGTTGTCAACTAAGCCAAATAGACAAACTGCCATTGCATAAGGACTTAGAACATATACATGTATAGATAGTAATAATTGCTCCTTTCTACCTATTTGATGTTATTGTTATGAAGTAATATGATAATTAAGCAAATATACATTTCAAATTTGATAAACAGAAGAAATTTCTCATCATAAGCTATTTCTTCGTTTGCCACAATGTTTTCAATTACAGATCAAATGCCGAAAACAATACTTTTTTGTTTTCTTTATTATACTTCTTTCTAAAGTTACTTATATGCCAATAGGATCGAGTGTTATTTATTATTTTCTGTTCTATTGCCTTGTTGATGGCTATACACATGCAGCTATACTCAAGTACAATGTATTTCCTTACTTATTTTACATGTATCTAGATCTCGTATAAAGGTACGTTCTCCCTATTTGCAAGTACACTGAACTTACGGTATACAATTAGTAATTAAGTAATCAGTCACTGTATGACAGCGCAACCTCGTGCAAAACGTTTCGTTTATATGTTAACCCTTTCCCTCTTGGATACGCATTTTGACGCATCTGCAGCAGACGACTTTAGAAAACATTGTGGCAAAAGAAGCAATTACTCCAAACGAGCAATTTCTCCTTTTGCCACACCTTTTTCAACTCTTTTTAATTATTGAACTCCCATTCATGGAGAATGTTCACGTATTTATAAATATGTTTTCAAAGTAGCCTGCTGCAGATTTGTTGAATGTGGGAAAGAGTTAATATCCAACGGGCCCTTCCTACTAATGATGTCTTACTTGTGTATCTTAGTTCACAATATCAGAGACATATAAACACGTTTATATGTGTCTGATAATATGTATATTATAGGAGTAAATTGAACTGGTCTTTTATTGTAAGTGTAAATTGAACTGGTCTTTTGTCAATATAAAATAAGGTCAGTCTACCATTTATGTAGTTAGGCGATGAATCACTGTGTTCAAGCCATACTTGAACCAACAGTGTGGACTCTGCGTAAAGTATCGACCCGGATCAGCTGATGTTCTACATCAGGAATCATTATTCTTTACCTTTATCTCCCTGAGACGGAACATGTCGGCGCACTGTCCGTGTAGGCTGATCTGGGTCGATACATTACGCAGTATCCATAATGTTGGTTTTCTCGTGAAAAGGGGCATATGTTAATAAACTCATATATTGTACGTGCGAATTGAACTGTCATGGGATGATTACATAATAAGGTCAGTTTGCTATAAGCTGTCCGTGTAAATTGAGTTGTTTTGTTAATACGTGAACTTAAATTATAATGCATTCTTCATGCAACAACTCAATTTACATGAACACTGCAGGTGTACGCTATGTTTTGTGGATACCAAAATGGACAAAGGAAATGTATTACTCGACAATATTGGCCTGGCCCTGACCTCTGTGCAAAGATGTATCATATCATGATCAATTCTATTTTCATCAAACGTTTAATATTATTTCATAAAAATACACGTGACCATATAAATGAAATTCACGTTACCCACTTGCAGACGCGATTTGACGTATATGCAGCAAAAAACATTTGGAAACAGTGTGGCAAAGGAAAGAAATTAGTCATTATTAGCCGTTTCTCCTTTTAGCAGAATGCTGTAACCTCTTCATAATAACTATGCTTTCATTTAATTTTGAAGGGGTTTTCCATAATTCTGCTTACATATTTGCTATAACAAATTTGCAAAGTCGTCTGCTGCAGATGTTTCGTATGTGTGAAATGGTTTATGTGGAAGCTAACCGTTTGTTTATATGAACTCATTAGATTCTTCTACTTTGAAAACACGTGAAAAATATTTTGCATTTTTCAAAGAGTGTTGGAAACAGTGTTAGAAAAGGAGAAATAATTAAGCTTGAGCATTGTCAAAACTCCTAACGCATCAAATGTTGTCTGTATCAGGGAAATGCTTTAAGCAATTGCCTAATGCCTTTGTAAAGGAAAGTGACTCGAATCTAATTCACAAAGTGTCATCTCTCCGTTTAACGACATCTTTCACTTAACTAAGAAATGTTCTCTAAACAAAAATCTTTAAAAAAAAAAAAAAAATAGAAAAATTAAAAGATATTGTTTCTTAGTGAGCGATACTTTAATCAGGGACATTTTAAGAAAACTTTAATCAATAAAAGCCGAGTATTCCAATGAATATGTTTTTAGGGTCGCAACCCCTATTCTATCACCGGAATTGCTTGTTCGGCACACTTTGACCCCTTCCAATTCCATAGGGGGGAATCCTGAACGGCACTAATTCACTCTGTCAATCAAAAACAAAGAACGGATATAAAAAAGGATTCGCGGATGTTAGGTTCGTACCCAGAAAAGATGGAAAAGTGTCGATATCTCGTGAGATCTCACTAGATCCCGTAATTTTCGATATTACCAGTATTTTGATAATCCTTTCCCCGACTTTTAAGAATCATATTGTTTAATCACATAGATTATGGCCGGTCCTGGAATAAGTGTACTTCGTCTTTCAGGCAAACAGTGCCAACTCTGCAGAGTATGTGCGAATCCACAGACTGACCAGAATCGACACTTTTTCCACAAATTGTACAACGGATACGATTGCAATTACATATTAAAACAGATTTCCAGCGGTTGTTTGCGCATGCACCGTTTTGCAATGACGAAATTGGGGTACTTTTCGGTTTCTTTTTTTGTAGACTCTACTCATATTGTTTAATCACAAAGATTAAAGCCAATGCCCCGGGTGTTAAGGCTTGTCTATCAACTGTTTCTGCAAAGAAGTCCGTCTTAATGAATTAAACGCACCAAGTCACTGAAAAATCGACAGAATTGCTGAAGGATGGAGAAAGAGTTAATCTTTAGGTGAAAACACACATTCCAATGACGTTTGTTTTAAATATCATTTTATGATTTCGTCGTATCAGTCTGGGGGAAACAACGTAAGTTGGTTAAGGCTTACCCACAAACTGCTTTGAAACATTGCAGGAAAATTCTGTAACATTTGGAAATTCAAGACAATGTATTATGCAATATTGAGCCCCAGCACTGTTAGAAAAGGATAAATGTCTAATGTTGAATAATATGTTGCTTCAGTCAAAAATATGTTTTAACCCTTTCCCTCATACGACAATTTTGCAGCAGACGACTTTAAACATATTTTGTCAAAAAATATAAAATCTCTATAATTGAATGGATATGACTAAAAGTGGAAAACATTGTGACAAAAGGAGAAATTGCTCGTTTTGAGCAATTTCTACTTTTGTCACTATGTTTTCTAAAATCCGTCGCTGCAGAGGCGTCAGAAAGCGTCTATATGAGGGAAAGGGTTAAATGAATTCTGGTCTAGAAGTGTCAAATGTCATCTGTAAATACAAATTGTACTTTACTATAAAATACATATTCTGTTTAGGTATTTACTTCGGAAAGAGGTAATTATAATGCCAGTGAAAATATGATTCGCATTTGTACAATAACAGTGGGAGAAGCAATTGAGTTCAAGAATTGTTTAACCTCGGTAAGTCACTCAAACATGTCAGAAAGTAAGAACATGTACGTGCACATCATTCCACGTTACAGACCATTCTAGGCACCTCTGCAGCAGACGATATTTGGAAGCAATATGGGAAATGAGAAATTGCTCAAACAAGCAATTCTCATTTCTCCACAGTGTTACAACTTGATATCAAAATCATACTTGAAGATTTTAAAATAATAAATATTGTTCATCTTCTGACAAAGCAGATGATTAAAATCTACTAGTTAAGTCATGTTCTGTAGTATGAGAGTCCACACCTGACCGTCAGTTGCTTTGTCTCCCGATCACTTTGATTGCAATTCGAACACAGAACACCTTCTGTTTTACTTCCACTGTTCTATAACTTAAAACCATCTTGTACCTATTAACCCTTTCCCACATACAGACACTTTATGACGCCTCTGCGGCAAACGACTTTTGAAAACATTAGGGCAAAAGGTGAAATTGCTCATAATGAGCAATTTCACATTTTGCCACAATGTTTTCAGTGCTTTTTAATAATTAATGTTTCATTCATTAATATGTTTTCCATCAAGATGTGTTCAAATTCATCTGCTGTAAAAAAAATGTAAGTGGGAAAGGGTTAAGGAAAAAAACTAAGACTGTCACGATCTGGTAGTTCAATAAAACATTGCACCTGCATTTTCCTGGTTCGATCCCAAGTATGTGGTCATGGTGAAGTGCCCTTGGACAAAGCACATTTCCCAGCCTAGTACTGGTTTGTTTACCCATGGATCATGAATAAGTAAACGGATATAAGTGAAATAATGTTGAAAAACGGCGGAAAACCCTAACAAAACAAAACAAACCTGCATTTTCATGGGGAATATTCTAAAATTAACATTGTGAAAATAAAAGAATATATGTATGACACTGTTAATTCTTAATCTATTTTATTTTCAATTATAATCATCAGCTGCCTCATTCCTGTTTATCTTACGAATGCACATGTATTTTATATGTGTTTTATATGTATTTTATATGTATGTTATATGTGTTTTATATGTTTTTTTCTATTCTATTAGCTAAAGGAGCCGGGCGTCTCAGGTTCGATCTACGTTTAGAAGTTTTCTATAGTGGTGCCTAGTTGTTTTCAAATATACTTTAGTTTACGCTACGTCACGTTTATGTTCTGTGTTCAAGTTCATTGTGAGAATAAGGCATATCCCGTCTGCCAAGTATTCAAACATTTCACACCGATTACCTCATATAGACGACGTTTGACACCTTCGTATTCCACAATCTCTGAAAACACTTCGGGTAGAAAAGTTAACATTTCTTAAGAACGATATATTTTTAAATTTCCGACACAATGTTCTCAACTAAAAATAATAATTACAATTCCATTCAATTAATTATTAATTCATTATTTTTTATATATAAGGCAAAAAAACAACAACAAACGGCTGTTGTAAGTAGCAGCGGTGAATTCGTAATAATTGTGATAATTTATCAATACAAAATTTCGGAAAAGTGTTAATATAATTTAAAAAATAATTCGCTTCAGAACCGTCTCATAAAAATCTGGTTTTGTCTGAGTGAATGAACCAATATATATATATATTTATTTAATCACAATTTAACGACATTTAAACATAATATTCCAATAAATATTGAATACAGTGTGTCTATACCATCATCTGAAAACGTAACACAAAAGCCACAGCAATTGTCACAATTCGATCAAGCAAATTAAGTCATTGAAATTGCCTTCGAGTTTCTAAATGATAAATGATAACCGTTTAAATTATTTCGCCTGTGTAATTTGTGTCTTTTATCTTCTGCAGAAGTCAATTGAAATCGCAGGCGATGGTATTCCGATATATGAAAGGGGTGCAACAACGTGTATAACATAAATACATCTGACGCGCTACTGACGATTTGGTTTCTCCTTTTTGTAAATACGTACAGTCTAACCATAGTCATCACTTCCCCCTTTATATTACAAGGACATTAACCCTTTCCCACATTCATCAAATCTGCAGCAGACGACTTTAAAACCTTCACTCAAGATCTTGAAAATCTCAAGAAATGAAGGTACACTTACTAACCAAAATGTGATTACATTGTGGCAAAATGAGAAACGTCTCGTTATGAGTAATTTCTCCTTTTGTTCATAATGTTTTCAAAAGTCGTCTGCTGTAGATGCGTCAAAATACGTCTATATAAGGTGCATATTCTGATACACAAACTAGTTGTGCGGCATTGACACTTTAACTGTTGCTAAACTGAAGGGGTATTCCTCTCCAAGATACGGCAAATTTGCTGCATACGACATTTAAAAACAACTAGGCAACACTATAGAACATTTCTGAACGTAGATCGAACCCGAGACGCCCTTCTCTTTTAGCTAATAGTAATAACTAATAACACACACTTACAACAATACTCTCAACATGTAGAATGTATACCCATCAAATAATCTAGCCTATAATTTTATTTTTGTTTCTACTTGTAAGAACAGGGGAATCTCGAGTGAGAGCGGATCTCTTCCAGATGCACAGACTCGCCGGGGTCTTTCTTGTTTTAATGAGTTCGATCCCCGGTTAGGTAATAACGAAAGGGCGTAGGGGGAGGGATGGTAGCATACAATTTGTTGCACTGTAGTCGGGAGATACCTAAGAGTACCGATAGAACAGACAATTAACCCGTGAAAGGCCGTGATATAACTGGATTTAGTAAGCATCGTTAAACACGAATCAAACAAACACATCACCGTAACATGTGTTCGGATCACATTCTGTGTTGGCGCAAAATATTCATTGATCCTTTTATTATTCACAAAGATAGCCAGATACAATCTTTACTTGATTTTAATTTGACAATTATAAGCGTATCGTATTTAACGCGGCCTGGCTAACGTTTGTCCGTGACTGGACAGCCCCGTATTGTCCAATCTGTCAGCAAAGTGCCAGGTTGTATTGAAAGCGTCGGTGCGATATGGATGATCGTTAACACCTAGACGCTTATAAAAGTGTTAGATCTCTGGTTTCTGTCTGTCAGCCTGTCTGTTTGTCATGTCAGTTGGAACATGTCGTGTAGTTATCACAGTAGAAATAGCTAAACAATTAGACATGTTGTAAATAGATCGTTTCTATAAATTATTTTCTCGAGCAATGAGCGATTGGTTTTATGAATGTGAGTTTTGTGATAACTTTATCTTTGGGCTAACTATATGTTGACGTATTTTGTTAGGCAAGTCGTTTTAATATTTATTCATAAAATTGACTTTCCAACATTAAGAAAATACCTCTTGTAAAATAGATTGATACCTATATTTCATCGAGATGTCTCTACAAATATAAGCAAAACGGTCTGTAAATAATACTGGTACCTCGAAGAGGCGACCCTGTAAAAACGGACCTTAAAAACAGTGCAGAAGAAAGGAAAAGTCAACCGAAACAAATTAACGTTCAATTGATCAAAGCATTGTTATTTTTCACACTAGCATAATAGTGTGAAGATATACATGAGCCGCGTCTAGCGGTTTGGGGGTCTGACCGACCCCCCCGGGATGGGATCACCTAAAGCCAAATCGACGTAAAACTTTGGAGGGCTACACTTCTAGTGTTTGAGTCAAAGGATCCACCTACGATTCAGTATTATGCGGATGTAGAGTGAATGCTCTGGTGAGACTGTGCGGATTCACAAGCTAGCCCGAGTCTTCACAGTACGCAGATGCATTATGACCCCAAATCGCCTGACACGCAAATGTTCCTACAGCTCTCTCCAATATACAGTAACTCCAGGAACGAGTTAACCCGACTATTTGTTAACCCTTTCCCACATACAGCAACTCTGCTTCAAACCATACCTTAAACAACTTCGGAAACTACCTTTAAAAGAATGTACAATAATTGAATAGAGTTGAAAACATGGTGACAAAAGGAGAAATTGCTCGTTTTGAGCAATTTCTCCTTTTGTCGCCATGTTTTCAAAAAAGCCGTCTGCTGCAGAGGCGTCAGAAAGCGTCTACATGAGGGAAAGGGTTAACAAGCACTTCCTAAATGATTTGTATGAACGGAGGTTGGCGTTACAGTAGATGGATGGGGAAACGAGTACATCATGTTAGAAATATATCACTCTTTGTTTTGGCCCCTTGTCGAAATACACTTGTATGAAGGTAAACAGAACAATAATGCATGCTGGGAAAGTTTAACCCTTTCACACATACAACACATGCGCAGCAGACGACTTTGGAAACATGCAGTCAAATTATTTGAAAGTCATTATAAATGAAAAGTTCATGATTGATAAGAGTTGAGAGCATTGTGACAAAAGGAGAAATTGCTCATGATGAGCAACTTTTTTTCCTGCGGCAATGTTTTCAAAATCCGACAACTGCTTATGCGTTTGCATGCGTTTTCAGGAGGGAAGGGTAGATATGTTTTGATTTTGTGAGACATCTCCGTGTTTTTTATCAAAGTATATTCGACAATTAAAGGTTTCAAATAGGTTTATAGCTACATTTTATATCAGATTAATCAGATTTGTTTGGTATATCCAATCAGAGAGTTATACCTTGTTGAATAAACTGAAATCATAGTGTCCATTTTTGAAATTAAAGGCAGATTGTTTTCATTATTATTAACAACATCAACACGGGAAACTATCCAAATAAAACATTCAAAACTCGTGGAAAAGAAGCCTGTTGCTTGGAAAGACGGTTGTGTATCTGGAGTAATGGAGAGATAGTACCGGGAAACACATGCGCTGGTGAACTAGTGAAAATGTGTTGAAAACGGCCTTGAATTCGAACCAATCAATACATTCTTTGCGACTTTGACATTTCGAAAACAAACCTCTCTATAATATATCTATCAGAAGTGTTGAAAATCAAACTACAATTGGCTTTCCGCATGGTCAGTGTGCGGTTTTTGTATATGTATTAGGGTTTGGCAGGTTAAAATAAATATCTCGTTATGGATGACTGTAACGTAAATATCTCGTTATAGATGACTGTAACGTAAATATCTCGTTAACTCTTCCACTCATACATGCCCTCATACAGACGAGGTTAACGTCTTTGCTGCAGACGAACCTTTAAAACATTTTGAGTAAATGAGTAGTTGCTCACGAAGAACCGTCTGTTCCTTTATCACACTATTTTCTACTTTTATTTCAAAGTTAGGAATCTGTTTGTCATGATGTGTACTTCTTTTCTCAAACTAAGACGACTCGTTTTAACTCTTTCAGCGCCGGGTTTTCAAAAATAGACTTTGCCTTGTTAAAACGAGTTTTGAATTATTTTAATAACTAAAGGCAAACAATCCTGATTTCTGCTCGTCTGTCTCTATTGGGCCGGTATTGTTAAAAACAACCTCAACATTGCTATTGATGCTGAAACAAAGTCACCCCATTGGACGCATTTTGACGAATCTGCATTAGACGACGTTTGTAAACATTTTGACGAATCTGCATTTGACGACGTTTGTAAACATTTTGACGAATCTGCATTAGACGACGTTTGTAAACATTTTGACGAATCTGCATTAGACGACGTTTGTAAATATGTTGACAAATCTGCATTAGACGACGTTTGTAAACATTTGACAAATCTGCATTAGACGACGTTTGTAAACATTTTGACGAATCTGCATTAGACGACGTTTGTAAACATTTTGACGAATCTGCATTAGACGACGTTTGTAAACATTTTTGACAAATCTGCATTAGACGACGTTTGTAAACATTTTGACGAATCTCTTAGTGTTTAACCTTAATTATATAGTTAAGCGGCGTTAAATGAAACCAACTTCAAGGGATTCGCAATCAGTGATATGCATACCACACTAGACATCCATCCGCACAGTCTGATCCAAATCTGAACTGCTCGCTTAAATACGTGAAAGAAGCAGCCAAGTAGACTCTGGCACAGTAAGATCACATAGTATTGATGTGTAAATGATCGCATTTTACACTGTCGAAAATGCGCTACGGTTGCTGTTCGAAAAGCTCAAATATTTCTAAGTTCTTTAAAGAATATTTTCATAATTTACTTGTATTATCTACATTCTATGAACTATGCCAAAAACAAAGATGCCAATAAAGCATTTATGAACAATGAGTGAAACAATTAAACGTACAAATTGTCTTAAAATCATAAACTCGATTAATCAATCTTTCCGCAGTAATTAGCATTGGACAAGGTTCCCTTAACCCTTTCAGCGCCGGATTGATTAAAGAATACTCTTCCATGTTCAAAATCGGGACTCTCCATTCTCATGTAATATTTTTTTGGGAATATTTTGATAACTTAACGGCAAACAATGCTGATTTCAGGTGAGACAGCTCGTTGCGAGCTGATTTACCTGAATCTGTATTGTTTGCGAAAACCTCAATATTTCCGATGGCGCTGAAAGAGTTATAATCGCCGTCGAAAAACCACGGACGGTTTTATAATGTACGTAGGAAATGGTTATTAACCAAAATTCAACGTATTTTTTCGTCGTTAATGGCCGTCTCTTAACGGCTTGGCGCAGCGTAGCGTAACGAAATAACGTAAATAAAAAGCCGCGTCTTTTTTGTTTTATTTGCTTCTACTTTACTCCGTTTACGCATCAGAAGACGCGAGTCGTATCAAGTGAAAATGGTGCGTATACGAACAGTGTAAGCTCAGGTTAGACTATGCATCTTAACACGCTCGTCAAGGACTTCATGGCCCGTGTGCATGCTATAAAGATATAGATGCCTTTTCTTCCGAGAATTAGACATTTAAGCTTTCCCCCGTTTACGACTCATGCACGTTGACGTGATTTTACAAGAACAGACGATACTTTCAGAAACCTCTTTTAGCCTGGCGGGACTCAGGTAAAATGGCCTCGGGGACATTTTATTCAGCTCATCAAACCCCCTAAAATGAGGCTCCGTGGATGACAGATATATAAATCTGGAGGGACAAAATGAACGATATGTCACTTCTTGATGGACGGTTACGACTAACGTAACGCTAGCACACCTGTGTTGTGTATTGACGCGGATTTGTCCCCCCCCCCCCCCCCCCCCACAAATTTGTCTGCTCATGTTGATGGACTGTGTTTGTTCTTAAACCACATGGATTCGTGTTTTCAACAGTCAACTGCCGAGTCCCAGAAGCCCAGTCGGTAGCGGCGCGGGCTTTCAATCCAGGGGTAATGAGTACGAACCCGAGCTCGGTCAACATTCATTCCGATGTTTGACAAAAGTCAATGTGGCTTCCACTAAGGGGCTAACAGTCTATGTGGGAAAGCAGCTAGTTGCGTCGAAATACTATTGTACGCAGCAGTGATGGTGTGAGAATGACAGGAAACGTATGGGTCGAAGAACTGGCTACCGTGGTACGATTGAAACAGCACACGTATTATTGTATCATCGTGGACATTGTTCATGTTATGTTATTCTGGGTAATTGTAAAGTATCTTCAGATACTTAACCCTTTCCCTTTATTAGACGCTTTCTGACGCCTCTGCAGCATAGTAGTGACAAAAGAAGAAATTGCTCAGAACGAGCAATTTCTCCTTTTGCCACAATGTTTTCAACTTTTAGTCATAGGTTATCCATTCAATTCTGGAGATTTTCCATATTTTGACAACGTTTGTTCGAAGTCGTCTGCTGCAGATTTGCTCTATGAGGGAAAGGGTCAAATATCCAACTAAATGATGATGTTGACTTAAATGCATATACTGACAGCAGCAGGAAGGCTAGCCCCACTAGTTTTACGCACGTGATATCAAACAAACGGAAGACTCAATAACGCCAGACTTAGCTCAAATATAAAACACCATTTCACATTATGCAGCTCCCAATTTAATCTCACAAATAGCCCGAGTCTACCTGCCTGTGCATCAATGCAATTCCTGCAGTATTCTCGTCCGAAAAGTATTAATAATTGGTTTATGTTTGATCCCCGACCAAGACTTTAAAATGTTAGTAATGCCTGCCCTCCTTGGCGCTCAGGGTTGCGGGTTAGCATTACGACTGACTGGCTGGTGTCAGGGTAAATGGACCTATAGAACTGGTACCTTAACCAGGAAACGACCTGATATAACTGAAAAGTTATTGAAATGGCGTAAAAACCAAAGAATCCACCCATCAATCAAACTATTATCTGGTAGTAAAACGTGCTAGACGAATACGAACGTAAGTTGTGAGTCACGTATTATCCGTTTCCTAGCCGACCATGCACTCCGCTACAGCTGTGTTTGAAGTCCCGGATGTCTCTTAATATAGGTTTGAAAGAATCATATTTTGTAAAAAAAACAAAAACATTATTGACTTTGCGTAAAGTATCGACTCGGATCAGCAATAAGCATGCCGCGAAGGCTAAACCGGACAGACCTTTTTCGCCTCCTGTGGATTTTCTGTTTCAGGATTCATTACTCTATACCCCTGATACGGAATGTGTCGGCCCGGATTAGCCTGCGCGGACTACGCAGGCTGATCTGGGTCAATACATTACGCAGAGTCAATAATGTTGGGTTTCTCGTGGAACGGCTTATATGTATATGTATGTATGATTATGTGGGAAAGTTAATCGGTCAAAATGTGTCTCTTAATGATTAAGCTGATCGAACTAGTTTAACGGTATATGCACTAGATGAAACAAACAATAACAACAACAACAAACAACAGATGCATGTGTATGTTAATAAAAGGGATATTTATTTTTGTTTTATTTAACATTAGGATTTAAAAAACATTTCACATCTCAAGAACAGCTCTAATCAACATAGCTTTACAAAAACGATTCACGCGCAGTTTTTATATTTAATTTTCCGTATCTTTTCTTCTGTATAGCAATTACTACGTTAAACACAAGTGTACGTTACTATTGTACGTTTTGAAAAAACATAATGTTGTACTTTGTCGATGATAAGTTGCTAATACAATAAAAAGCGATTAAACAAGTGCATATTTTTTGCAGATTCTGTTCCCAACCTTTTTAGATCACAACATTGAAAATAACAGTTGGTTCGCTTGTCAGTGGCCATAGTATTTACTACCTAATTCTATCAGCTGTCTGGATTCATTTTGTTTTGATAATATCACCCTTTCCCATCTCCATTAATTAATATATACATCTGCAGCAGACGACTTTGAAAACATTGAAGCAAACATATGGAAAACTCTCCATAAGTGAATGGGTAATTATTGAATATTGTCGACAACATAGTGGCATAAGGGGGAAAGCTGCTCATTAAGTGCAAATTCTAATTTTGTTACAGTTTTAGCAAAAGTCATCTGCTACAACATTCAAATGGGAAAGGGTTAATTGATTAACAATATGAAGCAACCAAACAAAATGTTGTTTTTTATTCCTTTAAAAAAACACCGAGATAAAGTTATTTAAAAGGTCATTTTATTCTGACTTCTTATTTTTTCAGCGCCTATTCACGAGTATTACATTCGTATGACAAATGACTTTCCGACGGGGAAGCCAACATGCCAAGATGCAGCCCCATAATAGCTGCTACGGTTATTTTTGTGATAATAGTTTTAATAATAACACGAATATTATATTTATAATTGGTGCAATCAGTGTAAGCGGTCCCTATTCAACGTACAGAGGACAATGTCTCGGGGTCTTTTTTACGATAACACAAGCGATATCCATAGTTTTTATTATGAGATACATAAATCAGAAATACAATTCCTCTTGTTCTCGATTGAAACGTGATAGGCGATACGTTTTCACCCAGGGTCACGCCTAAAGTAACCTTAACTATCCTCTGATGCTTGCAATTAGAGCAGACCTAGATCAATATGTGCTTTCACGCAGTCTGTTCAGAGACATTACCCACTACACGTATGGGTCAGGCTATTTCTGTAAAACTTTGTTTGGGCTTGATTACGGTCAAGGTCCGATTTATCCAGTTAAAGCAGATGACCGTAAGATATCATTATTATTGTACAAGATAGATGTGTATACTTTTGGTGTTGCGTCTTTCCCGTACTCATACCCCTATTGTTGGCATGTCTTCTAATATCATTTCCTTCATACATACAGTTTATGATAATTTCACAGCAAAAGGAGAACGCAATGAAGAACATGCTTCAAACATATACTTTACATGTATGTTTATGATTGAATTTAGCAAGTAAAAGACTTTGTGGATAGGACACATGTGGACACGAACTTTCTGTGTTCAAATATTTAGGTAAAATGTATATTCGCATATAGTGTTACAAGTGTGTACTACTTTTCTATGGCTGCTTTATTATGTTCTAAATATAACATTCGTCATTTATAATCGACAATGTTTTCATTTCTTAAACATCACACGCTCTTTTTCCGACGTAATCATGCGATTTAAATTATATATTGTATTGTCTGGTATGATCTGATTATTTGAACTCAAATCGAATAAGTTGATGAGATTTTAATTTGTTTTTCTAAATAGTCTATTTAATTGGCTTCAAAATATCAATCCCAACTCCTGAATGCACACACGTGCAAATCGACTATTCCGTTGTAATTCATTAACGTATATATAAATATGATTTTCAATAACACCGTAAAGTGTGTGTGCTTTGAATTAAGAGTCCGTGATATGCGCTATAAAATCAACAATATATTTGAATTACGAATTGATGTTATTAATTTTACATCGTACACACGTCAGTTGTACGTCGATACAGATGCGTTATTCGTTTTGCACCCCGAAATCATAAACGACAAGAAAGTAAGCCGATACTCCTATTTTGAAGAATTTTGCATTGCCCTTACTCGGGATCGAACACGGCCTACATCTCTCAAGGCGGATGCTCTAAGCACTACACGTCTGGGATAAAATAGATAATACCAGAAGTCACATCCTAAAATTATGTTACATCCTCCATAACGACATTTTAAAAAGAAACGAGCGATACAAATGTGTTTCGTGGAGATTGAATAAAGAGTTTAAAAATAACTGATCATTTAAAGAACTATTTATCGGAAAATAACGTTATGGAAAGACTTTCGGTCCTCACGCTCTTTTACATTAACGGGCTGGAAGACTGCAAGAGTTATCTCGCTTTATTGAGTGCATGTTTTATTGTCGGCAAATATAAGCATTCTTACTATATTTGAAAACAGTGTTGGCCTCGCGTGTAAGAATGCAAAACACGGTGCATTTGCAACCATTGTTCACCCTCGCAGCTTGATCTGACTGCACCGCCCGTCCATTAGTCACGACACTCTAGGAGAACTTTCCAACAAAACATACACAACACAAAATGGTATATATCACTTGTGTCACTCTTTACTATTTCCAACATATAGACGCATTTTGACGTATCTTCAGCTGACGTCAATTGAAAACATTATTACGAAACAAGACTTTTCTCATTAAGAGAACTCTATCCCTTCGTCACACTGTTTTCAATAATATTCATTAACTAAACTTTTATGCATAGAGATTTTCCATATTTCTGGCTAGAAGTTTTCAAAGTTATCTGCTGCAATGATGTTATATGTGGGAAAAGGTTAAGCAAATGTGCGTAACATTAGTGTGTTGTTTTGACATAAGTGTGTATGTATTGTTGGGTTCATGTAACAATATCACCCATTGATACACACACGTGACACCTGACGTGTAAATATAGATACGCAAATATACATCACATAACAATCGGTCCTTTTTGTCCGTAACCTTTTCTGCAACCGTTCATTTATCTGATATGAGCGGCAATCAATTTTAACATATCTGCAGAAAACGACAATTAAAGATGTGGCGGAGGATATATAAATGTCTGAAAGCGCGCAATATTTCCATTAACTATGTATACAAAAAAAAACATAACAATGTTCAAAGATATTACGTCTTCTTGTTTATAAACCAGACGACTTTAAAATGTATCACATCAGGTAACAGGTTTAACTCTTTCAGCGCCAAAGGCAATATTGAGGATTTTGCAAACAATACTGATTCAGGTGAGTCAGCTCGTAACGAGCTGTCTCACCTGAAATCAGCATTGTTTGCCTTCTAGTTATCAAAATAGTTTTTTACATGAGAAATGGAAACGCCCGATTTTGAATATGGAAGAGTCTACTTTAAACAATTCGGCGCTGAAAGAGTTAATGTCCATATACCTGATGTGACCATTCTGTAACGCCTGTTTATCAGTGAATACATAATACATACATGCATTTACATTCAAAGAAAGCAAAGGTTATCTACAATATAAGAAGGATATCTTTCATAATCAACGGAAAACAGTTGTACCGTATTAAAGTTACAAACATGTTACGCCCTGCTTTAAAATAAATTATAAGCGCGAAAAGAAACACAAACATGCACATGCATAAATCAATGGCGCTCGAGGAAAACCAACCTTAACGTAATTATTACACGTGTGTAAAAAGATTTGCATTCATAATAACATCCAAATCGAAACGGCTTTACAGAAGTTTTATGAAACCTTGTGTGACTCATTAGCGAAGAGTGCAGGTTGATCAGCGTCTAGACTGACCACAAATGCCATAAGGCTGCTTGTCGTAGATCACCGATTAAATGCAAACGTTCAATAAAGTTACATGCAAGTGTCTAGGTAACCTTTGATATTTTCTCTAGAAGTTTACAATACAGATTACACTTCAATATAACCGTTAGACTGTGAAACTTGTATATACATTTATTAATATTTTATTTGTCTTGGATTTATTTCCCTAATACAGTAGAGACCGGGCTGATAGTAAGTATTTATTTATTCATTTGATGTTGTTGTAGCCACGCCTTTTTAACATCTCTTTTCCCACCAAGGGACATTATTGTTGTGCTAGATGTTGACATATAATGACTAGATGTGACAATTGTATAGTCAATATGATTCTAGAAGTAGAGAGGACTGCATCTAAATACCGCCTAATCTTGATCTACGGGATATTGCAATATTGTCATACAGGTATATTTCTTACAAAGGCCAAATAACAAAATTTAGTTTCTAACTCGGTGTATAACTGATCTTTGAATGACAAATACTTCGAGATGTGTTAGTACGGGGATGGCATTAACCCTCGGTTTCGAAAAACAAAACTATCAATAATAATAATATCAGGAACAACAAAAACTTATATAAATAAAAAATAAATAAAAAATCGACAGTTTTCTTCCTATCGGGGACAGTCTAAATTCATTCATGAAAAGTTGACATATCACTATCGTCCTGGTATTTTTTTATCGGCATTTTCAAATTAATTCCTAGTACTGTCATATTGATGATGTCATCATGTTTCTTTCAACAACCTGTCACGAGATAATCTTTCCTGTCAATTTCATTCACTCTTTGACAGAGTGTAACCGATTGATTCTGTATCGCGGCTTAATTTATCTTTGTACTTTTTCTTGTTTGTTGTTTGTTTTACTTGCAGTCATGTATTGCCACTGCATCTGAGCGATTCGACGACTTGATTCAACATATAATTCAATCATTTTTCTTCTTCAAAATAATGCGGGAAAGGTATATCGTGTATTCTCAATACGCTTATACAGTCACATCAACATGTGGTGAAATTTAACTTTTCTAATATTTAACACTTTTCTTCATACAAACACTAACGATGCATCTGCAGGAGACACTTTATAATATATTGCGGCAACAGGAGAATTTGCTCATAGGGAGTATTTTAACTTTTGCCACAATGTTTTCAACTTTATTGAATGTTTAAACTTTCTTTTATAGAGGTTTACCATATCATTAAGAAGATGTTTTAGAAGCCGTCTACTGCAGATGTGTTGTATGTGGGAAAGGGTTTAAATAAGTGTAGGATAATTGCAGATGACAGAATGCATTGACCTTGCTTTAACAATTTAACAATTTTAATTTTAAGTTGACATTTCTCATCAGAACAACCCTAAGCAAATTCTAAATATAATAAAGATGAGAATAAATCGAAAAAATAAATAGATAAATTCGAAAATAAATTGAGTTATTAACATCGCAAACTTAGTGATTATCATATAGAAGCACCAGTCAGTGTTCATAATCAATAGTGTTATTGTTTCACCACTGTTATAAGGTGAATCCAGAGAAGAGACATGATTAACAATATTAATAGGAAGATCGCTTCAAATGAGTTACAAAATGGTTACACATACGTTACTGGCATTCTTTTTGACGTCCCTATAGCGGATGACTTTTAAAGACATTGTGGTAAAAAAGAAATACGTGTAAGCGCCCGCCGTCTGCGGAACGAAGATGGTTCGAAACCCGGTATTTGTACTTGTGAATTGCCTGCTTCTTGTAGGGGTGTATCATTCAATATTCCTTATGTATGTCCAAATCAGATTTCGGTACGAGGTATTTGCCGTTAAAACATTGCTACTTTTCCAGCCATAAATAATAAACATGCATTGTAACGTAAATAAATATCTACTTTTTATATTGATTCCTACCTTTCTTCAAAGTTTAACTTTCTCTTATCTTAATCTTCCTTTCTTTGCTCAAGATTTTCAGAAAATGGGAGAGTCTACAAAGAGTTTATATTGTATTATGTTTACACGTACATTCACGCACTGACCAGCTAATATTGCGTTTTAGTATAGATACGTGCAGAACTACAACACAGTTTAATATTGAAGAAGCAATTCCTCGCTTTCTACATTTTATATAAAACCGCATGTTGTACATATGTTAAAGTGCCTTTTCCATAACCCTTGAAAAGGAAAGGGTTTTGGAAAAACGTTTATCATGTACGAATGCTATATAGATTGTTAATTGTGCATAAAATGACGGAGAACGTGGGGTTTATTTCCAGAATAATTTAATCCTTAAACGCCCATTATATGATGTTATGAACTGATACAAATCTCAACTGAGTTAACCCTTACTCACATTCAACAATTCTGCACCAGAATACTTTAAGAACATCCAGGCAAAAACATGGAAATTCTTTCATAAACGAAAGAATCCTATTTGTTTATGGTTGAAAACATTGTGGCCAATGGAGAAATTTGGTCCTTTGGCCACAATTGTATCAAAAGACGGCTCATGTGTAAATGTGGAAATACGTTTATATGTGTGAAAGAGTTATATTCTTGTTAACACTACACTTTGGACACCATTAATTGTTGTTGTTGATTTTTGTTATCATCAACTCCCGTATAAGTTTCTCTTATAATACATTACAGTAATCGGAAAGTCTTAAAGACAATTTATATTAGTTTTGAAAATATATATTTACAAAGACGATACAGATTAAATATATACTGTTGATACAGATAAAATATATACTGTATCTAAATAATCGAAGCTAGGACCTTACAACGTGATTGAAACATTTTTCTTTTATTATATTTTTGTTTTGTTTCTAGTAATAATTAAGTAAATTTTACCCCAGTATTATGTTGACATATTCATTTCTGCATGTATATTTGTAGACGTTCAACCAATAGCTACAAAGGAGTAAGTTGAAAATTCTTTTTCTGTTCTATTCTGTTAAAACATATTTGTGACAGAAACAGCCATCTAATACCCGTACTATATTATTATATTTTTAGTTTATTCAATTATCATCAAGATTATTATAATTGTCATAACAGTTATCATTTATTACATACTACTACTACTACTAATACTACTACTACTACTACTACAACTACTACTACTACTACTACTACTACTACTACTACTACTACTACTTCTACTACTACTACTACTACTACTACTACTACTACTACTAGTACTAATTCAAATAATTATCATAAATGATTTGAATTGAATATACATGTATTTTAATGACAACATACTGCTTGATAAATATTGTCCTTTCCCTCATACAGACGCTCTCTAGTGCCTCTGTAGGAGAAAACGTTTGAAAACATTATTACAAAATGAGAAATTGCCCACAATGAGTAATTTCTCCGTTTTCCAAATTGTTTTTATTTATATCCTATGAAGGAATATCATTTCATGTAAAGAGCTTTTCCATATTATGACTAGATTTTTGTCAAATGTGTCTTCTGCATATTTGCTGTAAGTGGGAAAGGGTTAACTTAGACCTACCTAGTGTATCTACAATACCCATATCGTATTTTCTTCCCAAGGGGGAATATTATAAAACGTAAGTAATGTTATCGACTCGCATCTTTTAATATTTTTCTTATATTTCACACATTTGCCTTTGTTATTATGGATATAAAAGGCGGGCGGATACGTGTTTTTGTTACATAGTAATACAGTATATCTGAACACGCATAAATTGTAAAGACGAAGTTTATAAAATATAATATATTTGTAGTAATTCGAGGTTGATATAATAAGTCTGAACTCTTATTCCGCAATACGCGATTTAAAATAACATATGCGACACCGTTGACTTAAATAATCCTGCAAATGGGTGCACATGTGGTCTCGATGTTCCCTATCCCAGCTATACATATTTAGCTAAGTTTTAAAAGTATTAAATAGTGATAAATAAACCGTTTCCAAATCTGTATCGTGCTACTGTAAACAATGTGCATGTACACCTCTTTTAGCAGTTTCAATGTCAGAACTACAGCTGGGACAGATATTCAGAGGTGGATCAAAGGTCCAAAGTATGAATCTCGTGACAAGCGGGCATAACATTTTGGGTTACTTCCTACGGCATCAACATGAATATTAGCTGATTTGTCCAGGAAGCATACATCGAACGTGCTTTATACAACTTTAAAGAATGTGTTTTCCTATCGATGTGTGATACGGGATTTTGTGTACATAATGACACGATAAACTGCTGATGATACTGCACGTCTCAGGCCTGTGGGGTTTGTATTACGTCTGACTCGCCGGTGTCAGTATGAACAGCTGGTAATATACCCAGGAAACGTCGATATAAACGTGAACATTTGTTGAAAACGGCGAAAGACACCTAACTAACAAACAGATATTACTACATTTGATGATGTTTCCATTATTTTTCATCCTATTTTGGTTCCATTTTAATGTATTGTCTATAACTGATATTATGTAATTATCACGTTCGTTTAAAGAAAGTCCCAAGAAAAATGTGTGTCTCAAATCGGGTAACCTAAAGGAGCGGTGCTTAACCGTTTCCGTCATATAGACGCTTTCCGACGCCTCTGCAGTAGTCGACTTTTTGAAAACATGGCGACAAAAGAAGAAATTGCTCAAAACGAGCAATTTCTCCTTTTGGCAGCATGTTTTCGACTTTTTTCAATAATTGTACTTTCATATAAAGGGGGTTTGCAAAGAATTCCGGGTATGTTTTCAAAGTCCTCTGCTGCAAATTTGTTGTATGTGGGAATGGCTTGAGGCTTTAAGGACCAGTGTATATCCTGATCAGTCTACGCATCCGCGTAGTGCATTCTGGCTCTGCACCTTTCTCCAAATAGTCATACATAGAAGGGTTCAAGAAGTTTCAATTTGTATCCTGAGTATTTACCCACGTGCTGAATGATCTTGCGTAGCACACATTTGCCCAAGATCTGTGTGTATGGTCTTATAATCTGATTCTTATACGCCCCCTGTTCAGCCATGTTTATGATACAGTCAATAGAAATTGAAAAAGATACCCTCTCATGATTGGATTGATGACTTCTGTGTTTATATATTTAATCCTCGAATTGCAGATTTTCAATCTAATATTACTAGTATATTGCAGTGAAATTGCAGAATAAACGAATTAGTTGAAATGATTTTCTAAAGTGTATGCATTAAAAGTTTGAAAACCCTAAACCATTACAGAACTGCGTTACGTTCTTCTTTAAAACACACAATAATAAAGGAATTTCGACGAAATTTCGCCTTTTGGAAATAAGATATCACAAAAGGCAAAGCAAAACATACTACTTAAACTACTGTAGAAAGGGTAGCCATCGCCCGATTCACGCGACAGCTTCCTTAAAACTGTTCTTATTTTT
The DNA here is from genome assembly GCA_031761405.1 of Serripes groenlandicus. Lineage (NCBI taxonomy): Eukaryota > Metazoa > Mollusca > Bivalvia > Cardiida > Cardiidae > Serripes > Serripes groenlandicus. The sequence goes on from JASEVX010000001.1 coordinate 68,516,542, forward strand.
AAAAAAAAGAGAAGATTCGAGATATAAACATTGGGGCTGAGAAACCCACGCCTCTTACATAAATGCAATTGTACAAAATCTCACTTCCCAAATTAACCGTTAAATAAAAGGAAATAATTCCCCCGTGTTTGAATCCGCTAAAGTCAGAAAACCTGCAAAATGTGTCATCGTAATTGAACACCGTGATGACTGCTCTTCTAATTTGAATTTTGTAACTAGCTTTCATTTCCTTCTATTTAATTTCAACAATTTCGTTGTACGCTACAAGCGACAGAACGCAAAAAAAAACATTTCATAACACTTGTTCGCATTTGTTGATGAAATTGGGTCGAAAAGGAGGCACTATGTACATGTATAATTAGAAGAAGGGCAGGACTTTAGCCCTCTCCCTCAAAGAACAATTCTGCAGCACAGGACTTTGAACATATTTTGTCAAAAGATAGAAATTCTCTATAATTGAATGGATTACCTATGACTGAAGCGGAAAACATTGTGGCAAAAGGAGAAATTGCTCGTTTTGAGCAATTTCTTCTTTTGTCACTATGTTTTCAAAAAGCCGTCTGCTGCAGAGGCGTCAGAAAGCGTCTATATGAGGGAAAGGGTTAAATGGCATCATTTTGAATGATCTTATCTTGTTAGATACAGTCTGTTTCTACAAACCGAGGTTGCGCTTTGTTATTTCATCGCGCAGCCATCTTTTCCCGTCATGCAATTTTCAACACCTTCTAATTAACTGGAATCGTTAGGAAATCGGTCTATAGAGACATGAAAAATATGGAATCGTCTTGAAAAGATGCGTTTTACCCTTTCCCACATGCAACAATCATCAGACGACTTTTAAATCATTACTACACCATATGGTTAACCTTTTTAAATGTAACTATGATTTTTTAATTAAATTGAAAACATTATGACAAAAGGAGAATTTGCTCATTGTGATTAAGTTTGTTTTTACCAAAATGTTTTCAAATGGCTATATAACATATTCGTCAGAAAGCGTATGCGAGAGGAAAGGATCACGAGAGCGTTTTAAACATTTGCTTGCTATGGTATTTTAATGGTCGTCTGCTATGAGAATCTCCGATTATAACACTGTGAAATCTAAAATATAGTTTGAAATGAGAAACTTCTCGATTGTAGCAATATGATAATTTCCTCACAATGTTTTCAAGGGACGTCTGCGGAAAAGACGTAAGATGTAGCCGTCCGTATCATCGAAAGCGTTGACATATCCCGTATTACAAAGAACCTTTGAAGATGTTGTTTTATGATTGAAAAGTCATACACTTTCCCCACACTGTTTAATATTATTATTTCCGTGTTTTTTTGTTTGTTTTTATTTACCCTCGTCGTGCAGAATTAACTATTTGGCGAGCAAATTTCCGTGTGTCCAAATTATTCATTTATATATTGGGAAGAATCTGTATGTGCACGGAGTGTGATTTGTCTAAGTGCAAAAACAATTGGTATTCAATTGATTGAAAACATCTGCTTTCTTCTTTTCTTATTATTTATATTAAATATACAACTTTTTATTCAATCATTCCTTTATTATAAGTTCCCCAACAGCATGCCCGAAAACAGCTGTACGGTATGTATTGATACAAAAACAAAAGTATCTTTCAATGTCGTCTGAAGTTATTCGTCCATGTTTTCTTCAGTCTAAGCATATTCGGTGGTATTTACCATGAATTGTTCAACCGACCCCCATTATTGAACGCTCGGACCTTTTGAAGTGTCCCCTATCAGATCAGATAAATTAAACCCTTTCTTTGATACACATGATTGTTGACGACTTTTGCAAAAGAAAACCTTGACAACATTGTGGGGAAAAAAGGAAAATTACACAAATGAGCACATTTTCTTTTACAAACGCAGTTTTCAATACCCATTAATTTTTCAATATATTACATTATTTTACACGTGTTTTGTTTGTTATTTCAAAGCATATACTGCACTTAAATGTTGTATTGGGTAAACGGTTTAATTAAATTTATTAAATATCGCTAGCCACCCGCTCTTTTGACGAAAATAAAGAAAAATCTTAAGTGAGCATGAAGGGTCGACTCTTTTATGTTGTTTATTAATAACCTATTGATGTCTGGTGTCCTCTTTTATTGACAAGCGATAGACTAGTTAATATAAAACGGAATAAACACGCGAAATGGGATGTTATTTTAAAACCTTGATTATCGTTAAATTGTCTAGTCTTTATTTCACAATAAAAGACGTTCCCTGTGGAAAACCCGCTTTGTGACATGCGCAGACAGTGTTTATCCAGACTAACCTGCGCACTTGCGTAGTTTAATCTTCCTCTTTACTGTTCACAAATGCATTGTTGTCAAAGAAACTTTCAACTTCTCTCATTCGATAAGGAAACGTGGATGAACAGGTAGCTGATCTTTCTCCACTTTTCATAAATATGCTAAGGTTTGTTTTCATTGATCGCAGCACACATAGATGAGTCACACACATGATCTAAGTTAATCCCGTATATTTTTTAATATCGCGTTTCTCTTGATACAATAACCGACAATAACATGGAATAAGGCGGAATTACATGATTTGTTGTAAGTACCCTGTATGTCTAATGTCCGCTTTTTATGTCATGAAATACAATGCCGAAAATAACGTGGAAAAAAGAGCAAAAAAGTTAAAAAACGTAACATCCATAAGGCAATATCACTTAAAATATATGTATTCAGATTTCCCCCCTGTTTTGATTGCATTTAATCCATATGCCGCGTGTCCAGTTTATAGGAATAATTTAAACGAATATTTATAAAATAACATGAAAAATGTAAGTATTGCATGTAAAAGTTATTTCCAGTTACTCCAGTGTTTAACTTGCATGGTTGATCAATTATAATTCGATAAACATTCCTTATTTCAATTAATTATTTCGCATCGACTACGAAGTTACGATGACGTCGTTAAAGTGCATGCCGTAAACAGGCTCAAACTTCGAGCAGACGAATACAAAGCGTTCCATCTCGATCGGTATCCAGGGAGACCTGACAGAACGGATAACTGATGTACATTTCACATCCGGCCAGATCACATTTGACAATCGAAACAAATGACTGATCAGAATAGTCGACATCACTTCTAATAAATTGTTCTTGTTGTTTTGTTTTCTCCGCCGCATGTACATATAACAATAGAATATAAAAAAAGAAATCCTATTTGACGTTCGCCATATTTTCCAAACAAACGGTGAAATTAAACCGACAATATATCGTTTGATCCCGATTCAATTTTTGCTATCACACATTCTTTTCAAAACTTTTCTCCTCGACTTTGACTCAAGTTTGAGTGACAAAAAAAATAAAACAAGACGAAGAAAGACGAGTGAACGATTATGATATGTTAGAATATAAAATATTGAATACAACATACCTTATTTTTAACAGACAGATCGTAAGAAACGGAAGATGGATGAAGTCAGGTCTATATCCGTACAGAGAAACAATCTACAACACAAGTTAAAATTTACCAATGTGTCAAAGAACGAGCTGTCACTCCGCGAGGAGACCTGTCAAAGTAAACGTAGGCTAGTTTACGACAGCCACAAAGCAATCTGATGGATTCTGTCAGGGTTTACCGTTCGTCGTTTTCATAATGTATTTGTATATGCCGACCTATAGCCTGTAGGCGGGACTTAATGCCTCGCGCTTATGAATATTCAACGCGATGATTCTATGTAATGGATAATACTGGAGTAGAAAATCGAGCAGTGCGGCGCGGGGTTTTTGTTTTGTTTCTCGTGTCGGTGTTTTCTAAGAAACCGTGCCAAGACGGGGGGAATGCGCGGTACAATTAGACACTGTAAAGTATAGATCAAAATAAAACGGAAAGAAATCGAAATGTTTATTACAATGGGTTTGCGTTTTTCTCATTACGAAGGCGCTCTAGACTGTGTATAGTATTATTAGAGAAGGCGAAAATCTTCAGCTTCGGTTACCCTTTTTTCTTATTAAAGTAAATAGACGGTGTATTTAAAGAAGCAAATATAATTATCTTTTCTGGAAAAAAATAGATTCGTCTGCAAGTAATATTTTCTCATTTATTTCCAGCAAGACGGTGTCTGCTGCTAGGGGTTTCGATTGGAATAAACCCCCATTTCACAAATGTCTGAAAACAGAGTAAATGACATTGTGGAATTTCTAGTGAACGTGGGTTTTGCGTGCGGGGGCTTTTGTCATAATAAAACTAGTACGTTAAACATTAGCGTACCGTCATCGCACTGCCGTGGATCTGCTTCGTGCATTCCATCGGGGTTGCAACAACAGCTTTCTATCAGCCATTTAGTAATCTTTAAAATATTTGTTCGAACTTTAAAGGCAAGTGCCAGTATATTGACATGAATTTTCACTGTTTGTTAAAAGGTTGAAAATCCGATTTCTTTCACGAAAATGCGAAGACTAAAAGCCTTATTTTTATATACTTTTCCAGAGAGTAGCACCTATTATAATGGACAGACATGACACCATGTCGAGACACGTCTATCGATTTGGGGTCTTAACCCTTTCCCTCATATAGACGCTTTCTGACGCCTCTGCAGCAGACGGCGTTTTGAAAACATAGTGACACAAGAAGAAAGTGCACAAAACGTGCAATTTCTCCTTTTGCCACAATGTTTTCCACTTTTTGTCATAGGTTATCCATTCAATTATGGAGATTTTCTATGTTTTGACAAAATACGTTCAAAGTCGTCTGCTGCAGAATTGTCGTATGAGGGAAAGTGTTAATGCATCTGTGAACAGTGTAGACTCTGACGAGCTTGTTAATCAGCAATGTCTCGTCATAGCATTCACACTGCGTTTGCATGTAATATAAGCGTTGATGGAATTTTTTTTTTTGGGGGGGGGGGGGAACCGTGGAATATGGGTAGCAGCATCAGTTTAAAGTCAATTAACGTTTATTTGTTCCCGTACCGGAGTGTCAATAGGACCCCAAAACTGCTAGGCGCGGCTGAATTACAGGAGCGCGATGCACGAAATACATTTACTATTGTGCTAGGTATGCATTAGCTTAAAATGAACTTTAATGTCGAATGCATTTTGCATGAAAGTTCATTTTGGAAAGCGCTTCCTTTTTGATTTTGATATCGCATGTTAAGAACCGTCAACTATAAGACATTTGAGGATGAAATAAACTCGTTGTTGGAAAGTAAAGTGAGAAATGTAAAAAACCTGTCTTAACAATTCGGTTTTGTATGGTTAATATTTACTCATTTTTTATCAGTGGTCAATTCTGCATTTTGGGATTTTACCTCCAGTTAATATACATGCAGTGTTATCGCATTAGTTTCAATTCGTGAGCTATATATATGAGCAGAAAATGTCTTTAAAAAACATATACCGATTTTTAGTTTTCTTTAAATATCATAACTATCAACGAACACGTCGAGTAATTGCAATGGCGAAAACATTTATACATCGGGTGTTGGCCGCATATTTTACTACATTGTTTATTACGTTCAGAAATAGGGAAAGTTCCATTTTCAATAGGCAGATGACTTGGAACAACACAAAAAGGATTAAACATCTGCAAATTAAAATAAAGCATAAGTATCGGATGATTTTGTTTTAACTTTTATTATGAGCATGTTCGCTTCAAGCCATCACAAAGTCGTCTGCTAATGATGCACCAATTGTCGTGTGCTTGTTGGTTTGTTTTATTGGGGTTTTACGCCGCTTTCAACATTATGTCAGTTATATCACGGCGACAGTTCACTTATTCATGATTTCTGGGTAAACAAACCAGTACTAGGCTAGAAAATGTGCCTTGCCCAAGGGCACTCCTCCATGACCGTAGTGCCGCGACTGGGGATCGAACCCGGGACACCCGGTTTCAAATCCCCGACGCTAACCACAGCGGTTTGTTGAAGAGCTTGAGCTCTTCGAAAGTTGGAAACGATTTCCTAAAGCCCGTGTCGTCAGTATAGATCCAGGCCAGCCGGCGCATCTGTGCCGTCTGGTGAGTATATATTGCCGATTGCCCAAATCAACATTGTTACCTTAACCCCTTTACAACATACAATAAATCTGGAGCAGACGACTTTGAAATGATCAAGTCTAAAATAAAGAAAATCTCTACAAATGATAGTATACTTATTTAATAGAGCCATTTCTCCATTTGCCATTATGATTTCAAAAGTCGTCTGCTTCATAGGTGTCAGGAAACGTCTATATGTGGGGAAGGGTTTGCATTCCTTTAATTTTTATTCTTTCCAATCCAAATCCATTTTCTTTTTTAAAGATCAGCAATAAAAGGGTTGGGGTTATTTTTAAAGTCATATTTGTAAGTATTTACTGACTCATCTCTGTCGGAAAGGTCGTTTCGTGTTGTATATAACTTGTTATTGCTTGAACCCCCGTGATTGTAAACCGCCTTTTCAAACTTTAGGGTCGTCTGTATCATTGACAAAATCTGCAGATAGAAAATTGAAAAATCTGGATTTTTTTTCAAAACTATTTCTGAAAAGGTTTAAAACAGTGTTAGAAAAGGAGACAGTGCTCGTTTTTATTGATTCCAACAATGGTGTCAGCACCAATCTCGTCTGATGCAAAGGTTAGTTTAGGGAAATGTAAAAATGATCAGGCATTTATACTTCAAAATTATTTCATCAATTAAACAAACCAATAAAAACACTGAATGTTTCTAAACATTCTAAATAATAATAAATTGTTCTAATTTGTTGATTACACCCAATTTAATTAGCAGGTATTAATGACATTAGCGAACAGCTCCTTCCCTTTATGGAAAAATAAATATCATTATGACCTACATGCATATCCATCAAATTTGTGATTAGTTTTACGAAAATAAACACTATGAGATCCATTACACAACGTTTGAAACTATAGCTAGGTCATACATAGTTATATGTACTGCCTATATGTATATGTGTGTCATACATAGTTATATTTATAACTTATGTAATACATAGTTATATGATTCTCAAATAGTTATATTTACAACTTATGTTATACATAGTTATATGTATCTCAAATAGTTATATTTACAACCTATATGTATCTCAGACATAGTTATATGTACAACCTATATGTATATGTATGTCATAACAAAATAGATTTACGACCTATGTTATACATAGTTATATTTACAATATATGTTATACATAGTTATATTTATAAAGTATATGTACGTTATATATAGTTATACTTACAACTTATATGTATCTCAGACAAAGTTATATTTACGACCTATATGTACGTAAAATACAATTTGTTTACAACCTATGTGTACGTTATATATGGTTATATTTACAACCTATATGTATCTCAGACATAGTTATATTTACAATCTGTATGTACGTCATATATGGTTATATTTACAACCTATATGTATCTCAGATATAGTTATATTTACAACCTATATGTACGTTATATATAGTTTTATTTACAACCTATATGTATATCAGACATAGTTATATTTACAACCTACATGTATATGTATGTCATACATAGTTATATTTACAACATATGTTAAACACAGTTATATTTACAACATATGTTATACATAGTTATATTTACAAATTATATGTATCTCAGACATGGTTATATTTACAACCTATATGTTTCTCAGACATAGTTATATTTACAACGTATATAAACGTTATTTATAGTTATATTTAAAACCTTATATTCTATATGTATGTCATACATAGTTATATTTACAACCTATGTTATACATAGTTATATTAACAACCTATATGTACGTTACATTTAAACCTTAACGTAATTATTACACGTGTATGGAGCTCCACGAAAACAAACCTTAATGTGATTAGAACACATTAATGTGAGCACTGCTCTATGAAAACAAACCTTAATGTAATTAGTACACGTTAATGTGAGCACTGCTCTATGAAAACAAACCTTAATGTAATTAGTACACGTGAATGTGAGTTCTGCTCTATGAAAACAAACCTTAATGTAATTAGTACACGTGAATGTGAGTTCTGCTCCACGAAAACAAACCTTAATGTAATAAGTACACGTGAATGTGAGTACTGCTCTAGGAAAACAAACCTGAATGTAATTAGTACACGTGAATGTGAGTACTGCTCTAGGAAAACAAACCTTAATGTAATTAGTACACGTGAATGTGAGTACTGCTCTATGAAAACAAGCCTTAATGTAATTAGTACACGTGAATGTGAGTACTGCTCTATGAAAACAAACATTAATGTAATTAGTACACGTGAATGTGAGTTCTGCTCCACGAAAACAAACCTTAATGTAATTAGTACACGTGAATGTGAGTTCTGCTCTATGAAAAGAAACCTTAATGTAATTAGTACACGTGAATGTGAGTTCTGCTCCACGAAAACAAACCTTAATGTAATTAGTACACGTGAATGTGAGAACTGCTCTATGAAAACAAACATTAATGTAATTAGTACACGTGAATGTGAGTACTGCTCTATGAAAACAAACCTTAATGTAAATAGTACATGTGAATGTGAGCACTGCTCTATGAAAACAAACCTTAATGTAATAAGTGCACGTGAATGTGAGTACTGCTCTATGAAAACACACCTTAACGTTATTAGTACACGTGAATGTGAGTACTGCTCTATGAAAACAAACCTTAATGTAATTAGTACACGTTAATGTGAGCACTGCTCTATGAAAAGAAACCTTAATGTAATTAGTACACGTGAATGTGAGTTCTGCTCCACGAAAACAAACCTTAATGTAATTAATAAACGTGAATGTGAGTACTGCTCTAGGAAAACAAACCTTAATGTAATTAGTACACGTGAATGTGAGTTCTGCTCTATGAAAACAAACCTTAATGTAATTAGTACACGTGAATGTGAGTACTGCTCTATGAAAACAAACCTTAATGTAATTAGTACACGTGAATGTGAGTACTGCTCTATGAAAACAAACCTTAATGTAATTAGTACACGTTAATGTGAGTACTGCTCTATGAACACAAACCTTAATGTAATTATTACACGTGTGTGGAGCTCTATGAAAACAAACCTTAATGTAATCATTACACGTGCACGGAGCTCTATGAAAACAAACCTTAATGTAATTATTACACGTGTGCGAAGCTATGTGAAAACAGACCTTAACGATATTATTACACGTGTGTGGAGCTCTGTGAAAACTAACCTCAACATAATTATTACACGTGCACGGAGCTCTATGAAAACAAACCATGATGTAATTATTACACGTTCACGGAGCTCTATGAAAACAAACCATGATGTAATTATTACACGTGTACGGAGCTCTGTGAAAACAAACCTATATGTAATTATTACACGTGTACGGAGTTATGTGAAAACAGAACTCAACGTAATTATTACACGTGTGCGGAGTTATGTGAAAACAAACCTTAACGTAATTATTACACGTGAATGTGTGCATTGGTCTATGAAAACAAACCTTAACGTAATTATAACACGTGAATCTGAGCATTGGTCTATGAAAACAAACCTATATGTAATTATTACACGTGTGCGGAGTTATGTGAAAACAAACCTATATGTAATTATTACACGTGTACGAAGCTATATGAAAACAAACCTTAATGTAATTATTACACGTGTACGGAGTTCTATGAAAACAAACCTTAATGTAATTATTACACGTGCACGGAGCTCTATGAAAACAAACCTTAATGTAATTATTACATGTGTACGAAGCTCTGTGAAAACTAACCTCAACGTAATTATTACACGTGTACGGAGTTATGTGAAAACAAACCTTAATGTAATTATTACACGTTGACCGTGCTCTTTGAAAAGCAACCTTAATGTAATTATTACACGTGTAAGGAGCTATATGAAAACAAACCTTAACGTAATTATTACACGTGTACGGAGTACTGTGAAAACAAACCTTAATGTAATTATTACATGTGTACGAAGCTCTATGCAAACAAACCTGAATGTAATTATTACACGTGTACGGAGTTCTGTGAAAACAAACCTTAATGTAATTATTACATGTGTACGAAGCTCTATGAAAACAAACCTTAATGTAATTATTACACGTGTACGGAGTTCTATGAAAACAAACCTTAATGTAATTATTACACGTGTACGAAGCTCTGTGAAAACAAACCTTAATGTAATTATGACACGTGTACGGAGCTCTGTGAAAACTAACCTTAATGTAATTATGACACGTGTACGGAGCTATATGAAAACAAACCTTAATGTAATTATTACACGTGTACGAAGCTCTGTGAAAACAAACCTTAATGTAATTATGACACGTGTACGGAGCTATATGAAAACAAACCTTAATGTAATTATAACACGTGTACGAAGCTCAGTGAAAACAAACCTTAACGTAATTATTACACGTGTACGGAGTTCTGTGAAAACAAACCTTAATGTAATTATTACACATGTACGGAGCTCTGTGAAAACAAACCTTAATGTAATTATGACACGTGTATGGAGCTATATGAAAAAAAAACCTTAATGTAATTATTACACGTGCACGAAGCTCTGTGAAAACAAACCTTAATGTAATTAGTACACGTGCACGGAGCTATATGAAAACAGATCTTAATGTAATTATGACACGTGTACGGAGCTATATGAAAACAAATCTTAATGTAATTATTACACGTGTACGGAGCTCTGTGAAAACAAACCTTAATGTAATTATTACACGTGCACGGAGCTATATGAAAACAAACCTTAATGTAATTATGACACGTGTACGGAGCTATATGAAAACAAACTTTAATGTAATTATGACACGTGTACGGAGCTATATGAAAACAAACCTTAATGTAATTATTACACGTGTACGGATTTCTATGAAAACAAACCTTAATGTAATTATTACACATGTACGGAGCTCTGTGAAAACAAACCTTAACGTAATTATTACACGTGTACGAAGCTCTGTGAAAACAAACCTTAATGTAATTATTACACATGTACGGAGCTCTGTGAAAACAAACCTTAACGTAATTATTACACGTGTAGGGAGCTCTGTGAAAACAAACCTTAGTGTAATTATTACACGTGCACGGAGCTATATGAAAAAAAACCTTAATGTAATTATGACACGTGCACGGAGCTATATGAAAACAAACCTTAATGTAATTATTACACGTGCACGGAGCTATATGAAAACAAACCTTAATGTAATCATGACACGTGTACGGAGCTATATTAAAGCAAACCTTAATGTAATTATGACACGTGTACGGAGCTATATGAAAACAAACCTTAATGTAATTATTACACGTGTACGGATTTCTATGAAAACAAACCTTAATGTAATTATTACACATGTGCGAAGCTCTGTGAAAACAAACCTTAATGTAATTATTACACATGTACGAAGCTCTGTGAAAACAAACCTTAACGTAATTATTACACGTGCACGGAGCTATATGAAAGCAAACCTTAATGTAATTATGACACGTGTACGGAGCTATATGAAAACAAACCTTAATGTAATTATTACGCGTGTACGGAGCTCTGTGAAAACAAACCTTAATGTAATTATTACACGTGCACGGAGCTATATGAAAAAAACCTTAATGTAATTATGACACGTGTACGGAGCTATATGAAAACAAACCTTAATGTAATTATGACACGTGCACGGAGCTATATGAAAACAAACCTTAATATAATTATTACACGTGCACGGAGCTATATGAAAATAAACCTTAATATAATTATTACACGTGCACGGAGCTATATGAAAACAAACCTTAATGTAATTATGACACGTGTACGGAGCTATATAAAAACAAACCTTAATGTAATTATGACACGTGCACAAAGTTCTATGAAAACAAACCTTAATGTAATTATTACACATGTACGGAGTTCTATGAAAACAAACATTAATGTAATTATTACACGTGTACGAACCTCTGTGAAAACAAACATTAATGTAATTATTACACGTGTACGAAGCTATACGAAAACAAACCTTAATGTAATTATTACACGTGTACGGAGCTCTGTGAAAACAAACCTTAACGTAATTATTACACGTGTACGGAGTTCTATGTAAACAAACCTTAATGTAATTATTACACGTGTACGGAGCTATATGAAAACAAACCTTAATGTAATTATTACACTTATAGTGAGCTATATGAAAACAAACCTTAATGTAATTATTACACGTGTACGAAGCTCTGTGAAAACAAACCTTTATGTAATTATTACACGTGTACGGAGTTCTGTGAAAACAAACCTTAATGTAATTATTACACGTGCACGGAGCTCTGTGAAAACAAACCTTAATGTAATTATTACACATGTACGGAGCTCTACGAAAACAAACCTTAATGTAATTATTACATGTGAATGTGCGCACTGTTCTATGAAAACAAACCTTAATGTAATTATTACACATGTACGGAGCTCTACATAAACAAACGTTAATGTAATTATTACTCGTGTAAAAGACATGTCTGAACATGTTTGCTAAGGACCCAAATGATTACTGCTTTTCAAAAGTTTCTTGAAAGCTTCTATGACTTATTGACGAGCTAGAACTAGCCACCAATATATCATGGTTGGTCTCCGCAGAGCGTCGCTCATTTCTTTACAGCAACACACACATTGTTTAATTAAATGAAGACTTGGTACCTGCCTACTGAAAGCACTTATTTATTTAGACTTATAAGAGCTGACAAATATATGTTATGTTTTTCATTTTGTATTTAAAACGTAATACAATAATTGAAAAATAAATAAAAACAAGTTATTTCCAATGAATAATACTGACAACTTATTGTCATTCAATAAAGCACGCCTTTCAACAAGGATCGTCAAATCCCCGATCCCCAACCCATCATTTCCCACTGGAGTAAGTTCGTGAATTGGAATACCGAATAAGTTTGGCGAAAGTCAATGCATCTTCCACAACTAGATAGATGTCTATCTGAAATACATATCAGATGATTCGACAAGTATAGGAAGGAACTCTCAGATAAAACAGAAAACACTGGCCTGGTTACCCTTTCACGCGTGCAGTCACAATTTGGGGACGCTTTAGCAGCGGACGACTTTGAAAACATTGTTGCAAAAGGAGAACAATATTATAATGAGTAACTTCATTCATCTGTAACATCAATGTTTTCAAATTTATTCAATTATCTTGCTTTCAATAATATATATTTTCAAAGACGTAAGCGGTAGCCTGTTCGTACGTTGACCTTACTACTGTTGTAACGACCTCAAATCACGTTTGTGCAGGGATACATACTCACATAGTAAATATTTAGGGCACCAGTCGGTCTCTTTAACTATAAAACGACATTTGCCGATAGGGATCTTGACAGATCGCAGAGTCCCGGAGGTTTGTAATCACGTGATGTAAAAAGGTTTAAATTTACAGTAAAATGGGAGTGTACCATAAACTTTTTTTAAAATCACATCTTAGACTGAGGTGTCAATAGTCAAGACTTTAAAGTAAATATACAAGGAAGGTTGCATCGTTTTTGCATGAAATTAATGTCGTAACAGAACGTCGCAAATGGGTACGACAGGAAGCCTTGTTAGCAACATTGACACATAGCAGACGAACAGTATGATGTGTCTATTTTTAACATTTTTTCGCTCCGTTACCAAAATACGCATGTCTAATGCAATCTACGTCTGGCCATGTGTTGCGTGATTTATTGCTACCATCAAATGGCAAACTACCTTCCATCAAAATATACACGTAGTTTTGTATGTAACATTTCATAGTAAACCTGTGAAAATTGGTGCCAATTCTATATTTGTCCCGTAATACCGTTAAAAACATGACGTATGTAGGGAAAACGAGATCGTTTACTGATACCCAACAGAAAACTTTGGGAGAAAAAAGGAGAGATTTCTCATGATATTCAAATCCTTCTTTTCCCTCAACCTTTTCTAAAGTGGTCTGCTTTGAAGGTGTCAAAATAGTTTGATTTGTGGAAAGGAAGGACACTCTGAATTCAAAGCACTTGTTTAATCTTCATCACGATAGGTAGACGTTGTCTGTGTCACGATTTCTTTAACACTTTCCATCATACAACAAATCTGCAGCAGACCACTTTGAAACCATCTAAGCCAAAACATGGAAGCTGTCTGTAAATGAAGGTATGATTACTGAAAAAAGTTGAAAACTTTGTTGCAAAAGGAGCAAATGCTCGCTTTGAGTCAACTACTGCATAGGTAGACGTTGTCTGTGTAACGATTTCTTTAAGAATCGGTAAACGAGAACAATTTGAATACTATCTAACTAAATAGCTTGTATCCCGAAGACTATCAAAGGGCCATTACTCCGTTTAATAGTGTCACGCTGGTAATAGATGCACCTCCTCTTCTTACTGTAGTTTCTCAAAAGGTTCTGTTGAAGCAATTGGACACGAGAACACGAAGGACGGACGGACGGACGCTCGTAAATAATACACACGGATAACAAAAGCAAACAAATAAACGAACAACAACGCGACGACGTTGTGCTTCCCCGGAATGTTCGTAGACCATAACAAACGGTATTCAACCTGGATGAGATTGTTTTTATTTTAGCACGTCGTTCACGAAACCGGTATTGCGGGACTCAGCGATCAGTGAAGATCCAGATCAATATACGCCCAAGATATTATCCGTTCACCATTTTGTTTTAAATGCATACACTATGTATCTTGTTGTCGCTTACGAACGCAACCTACAAGTTGATGGTAATTGTCATTAATTATAGACACCCGCAGGTCGATGTTCATGTGGCGTGGTTCAAGTTTTGTCTAACTGGCTATGCCAGAGATAGCAATGTTATTATTATGATAATTTTACATTCATCGTTCAGAAGTCGTTCATATGTACATGTCAATTCGTTATGCTAATAAGGCATTTATCTACACGATGTATCTGCTTTAACGTGTCATATATTTACTTCATAAGCAACCTTATTTGTTTGTAATCTAACTTCTTCTATGTGGAATATATTCTGGTAAAACAGACTAGAACATCTGGTAATGTCCGCGTTAATGCGAGGGTGAATTTATCAACATGCAAAATACAACTCAATTATATTTCCGCTTTCATTCAGAAGAGCATTTATCGTCACCTCTGACTTTAACTAGAAGCTTAGCCCGTCTGATTCTACTCCCCAAAACCCGAGTATTCTTTATACTATGATATAAGGCATCGTGTTGTCCAGATACAGTTAAACAAGTACATCTATATAATTTTACTCTATTATGTTTTATTCGTGTATATGGTAACCATGTCTTTCCCACATATAACACAGTTTACAGAAGACAACTGTCAAATAGTTTGATGAAGACTATGGAAGCTATCTGTGAATGAAGACAGGATTCAGGAATAACGTGAAGTCATTGTTGTCAGAGAGGCAATCGCTCATTGCAAAAGACGTCTGCTGCAGTGGAGTCAAAATGCGTCTTTGTGTGTGAACGAGTTTAAAAAGGTTATTATATATGTGTATTGAATTGGCACATTGTTAACTTGTTTTGCTATATTTGAGCCGTTCCAAGAGAAAACCAACATTATTGACTCTGCGTAACGTATCGACCCAGATCAAAATGCGCAGTCCGCGCGGGATTATCCGGGCCGACACATACCGTCTCACTCAGGGGGATAGAGGTATAGAGTAATGAATACAGAAGCAAAAAATACAAAGGAGGCGAAAAGTGTCTGTCCGGGTTAGCCTGCGCGGCATGCTTAGGCTGATCCGGGTCGATGCTTTACGCAGAGTCCACAATGTTGGTTTTCTCGCGGGACGGCTCATATCAATATATCTGCGTAATGTATCGACCAGATCAGCCTGCGCTGTCCGCGCAGACTGATCCGGCCGACACATTCCGTCTTAGGGGGATAGATGTATACAGTAGTTATTCCTGAAACAGAAAATCCACAGGATACGAACAGTGTCGGTCCAGGTAAGCCTGCGCGGCATGCTTAGGCTGATCCGGGTCGATGCTTTACGCAGAGTTCACACTGTTGGTTTTCTCGTGGAACGGCTCATTTGTATTAATAAGAATCGCATGATTTAAGCCAAAGATTATATTGCATATGTTTTGTAGGTCAATCCTGTTCCACAGAGAAAGTGACGTGTATTCGAATACAATTTGGAAGGAAAAGGGCTTGGTATGATAGACCGAACATAGCCTATATGAAAGGATTAATATGCTTTATTTGTAATTTATTCGGCATTCTTTATGTAATAAAATACGATTAACATGACATCAAGTTTGTTTACCATTCAGGACGCACACCTCTTATCGAATAAATCAGAACTGTAGGAACTATACAAAAACTAATAGGGCATTTCAATAGGAAATGATATTCATCCCTGAAATTATAATTTTTGAACACCAATGTAAAATTTTGTAGAATTTAAACCAAATTTAAATTATCAATAAAATAAGACTTTGACAGAAAACATTAAGAGGCTATGCTATGTATTCAAAGTACGTTACTTTTCAATCATTTATAACATGATTTTGAGAAGGTTATTGAGAATTAACAGTGATTTTGTATATTAAATCACTCACTGTTTCAAACTGTTGATTTATCTAGTAGACCATATAACCAATAGGGAAAAAAGAAATATGATCTAACCAGATAAAGTTTTACGATATTACATATCATACATTTCGATCAATTCATGTTTCTGCTAAACTTACTTACCTTAACCCTTTCCCTCATATAGACGCTTTCTGACGCCTCTGAAGCAGACGGATTTTTGAAAACATAGTGACAAAAGAAGAAATTGCACAAAACGTGCAATTTCTCCTTTTGCCACAATGTTTTCCACTTTTTGTCATAGGTTATCCATTCAATTATAGAGATTTTCTATTTTTTAACAAAATATGTTCAATGTCGTCTGCTGCAGAATTGTCGTATGAGGGAAAGGGTTAAAAATAAATATGAACATCGATGCGCTTTTATGCAACACTGTGTTATATATTCAGCATAGTAGTCTTGTGCAATGATAAAACAATTGCTTTGTACAAATAAAAACTGATTTACAATAGCAATATATCAAGTGTAAGGGAGGCATATGTGCAGAAGTAGAGCGTTGGCATCTCTTTTCAAAGGTCTCGGGTTCGAATCCCGTGATGAGCGGGTGTTGCCTTTGCGATTTTTACACTAAATCGGCGCGATAACTGCTTAAGTTACCAGGAAGCAGACATAAGCTGAAAGCTTGTTTCGCAATCGATGTGAAATAGATAAGTTTAAACTAAATTAAACTCGTATGTCAAGCCGCAATCGTCGTTTGACATTTCGAACTCTCCGTTTCTCAGACCTTGGTCGATTTTAAAGTAAAGACATGACATATGCCACCTTGATGTGAAAGATTTGAGCAAATTACGATGTCGTTAATGCTTCTATCAATAACCAGAATTATACGTATTTGAACGAAAAACACATCCATTGTTGAATCTTAAATTTCCAAATTGTCGAGTGATTATCATTATACGAACGGGCGCGGACCCATCTTCAAAGTATTGTATCATTTTCTAACTAGACATAAAACACGTAATTAATACATTGCAGCCTGTTTTTGTGTGATTAAATGAGCAGGCATGCGAGGTTTTCATTTCGATTTGATGTCGTTATTCCGTAATTACTCTAACGATGGACAAGCCGTAGACTTAGTTCGAAACGACTATAACTGTGGTCTGAAACAAACGTGTAGATACCTCAATCTGGGGTGGAGTCATTGAGCGGAATAGTAGAGATAATATTATATCAGCGATAGGCCATTGCTAGAATTGGAAACTACGGTCACAAATTAATTTGTTCCTCCAAGCATAAAGCGTATTATGGTTTGCCTCATAGATAATTTAACTGTTTCCAACCTACACACGCTTTCTGCTGCCACAGCTGGCGGCGATTTTTAAAAACAGTGTGGCAAAAGGAGAAAATAATAAAAAAGACCAATTTCTCCTTTTGCCATAATGCTTTCAGCTGTTGTTCGGTAATAATACCTTCATTTATATACATTTTCCATGCTTTTCCTGGATGTTTTTAAAATCGTCTCCTGCAGATTTGTTGTATATGAGAGAAAACATGTTCAGCAAACAATAAGCCTTGTTTAAGCGCTAGTATTGCAATGCAGGAATTCGTAAAAAGGAAAGTAGACATCGCGGTTTTGTTCACTGTGCTTAACCCTTTCCCACATACAACAAAACTACAGCAGACTTTGAAATTACCAAGTTCGCAATATAGAAAATCTCCATAAATGATAATATTATTATTAAAAAGAGTTGAAATCATTGTGGAAATTATGAGCAATTTTTCCTTTAGCCACAATGATTTTTTTAAAAAGTCGTCTGCTGCAGAGGCGCCGGGAAGCGTCTATATGTGGTAAAAGTGTTAACATATCACACTGCAGGACATGATTCTTTGATTCTGGATACCTCGAAATCGACAGGGATTCATAAGCTATTTCGAGTTATCGACGTGTAAAGTAAATGCTAAATTAATTTGTGTATTGTCAGCTTCCTTATTTATGTTTAATATGAAAATGAAGTCAGTTTAAAATCATATAAAGAAAAAAACACTTCAGAAGTTTTGATTTCTCGTATGAGCATTCGAAATTAATGCTAATCTGTTTCCAAAATACAGAAGAGACAGATCCACATGTTCGAATTGAACGATATGTTCGAGATGTTTCCTAGTCCACTGTACTTTGATCTAGCAGGCATTTTGCCCTCACCGAATTAAGAATGATAAGAATATGCACAATGGTATGAATTCAAACAATGAATTGTTGAGGTTATAAAAGGTCAAGCCTAATTTCTTAGTCCGACACAATATTAGTACTCGGTCCGATGTTTCTAAGTTATATTCACAGACTTGTAGAAGAACATTGTAAGCCACCATGGTCGCCACTATGGCCGCCACAACCGGAAACAAACCAGTGACGCCGGTTTTATGTTCAGCCTTTCCCACATCACTATGCAATTTCACACATATGAAGCAGACGCCAATTGAAAAGATGATGCCAAAAGAAGTAATTGCTTACAATAATTATAATCTATTTAATATTTATATTTTTGTTCATAGATATTTCAAGATATTCGTTGAAAAAGTAACACGGAACTATAGATAGATTATGATTTAACAGTTAACACCGTTTTCAACATTTTTTTCTGTCTTTTCACGGCGGCAAGATCACCAACCCTGGCTTCCTCACACCGGTACTCCTTAAACAATCGTTCATACCTATCGGCTGCTTTTCCCTTTGTCGATGCACTACGTACATCTAGATGAATACTGTATTCAAGCCAACAGTGAAGGATCAAGCGAAACTTCATTGATTCACAGGTCTATGTGAGACTTTAATGTTTTCATATGAGCACATTTTAAACGTTTTAACGCGTCGCGGATACCCGTTTATAAACCGAAACACGAACATTCACACCTCGACGAAACCCGACTCCATTTCCTTTACTCTAATCCGTGTCATTTATAGCAATTAATAGATAAACATCTGTGTTCTTATATCGTTAAATAGACAGCCAACTCACTCTTTACTAAAAATGGCGGTACTGGCTTGTCCTCATAGAAGCTCAGGATTGTGGGGTAAGCGAAACAAGCTTTAAGCTTATATTAATCACGCTCGAAGTCTACGTCCTCGCGCCGTTTTTGTGAAAAAATCCTAAAGGCAGAACCAGCTCAGCACGGGATTCGTACCCGGGACCTTTAGTACGAGAGGCCGACGCTCTATCACTGCACCACTGTGGTATTAGCATTACGATTGACACTCTCCTGTCAGGATGAACGGATCAGTAGTACTCAACTTAAAACAGTTTTTAAAGCAGCGCAAAACACCATGAAAAAGAAACAAAACAGCTTCCTTAAGCGAGAGAATCCTTAACACATTCGATTAAACCCTTAGCCTGCTGTACGCGGATCTAATCCTTTCCCACAGACAACAAATCTGCCGCAGACTACTTTGACAACATTTGGGCCAAAATATGGAAAACATCTGTTAATGTAAGTATTCTAATGAATAGAGTTGAAGACATTGGGGTTGTTCCCCCAAACGTCTGCTGGATTTAATCTGTACCTGGTCAAATATGTGTATATTGTGAGTTGCTAGCAAACAGTGATGTGTATGTAATGTATATGTATTGTGGGCCGGAGACCTTATATTAAAATAAAAGCATATTGAATTGTATTAGTGTAATGTAAGACTGGTTAGACGGCACAGATGCACCGTCTAGTTTGACTCTATACTGGTGACTCTGGCTCACAAATTCGGCTTCAGCAGTCAATGGGTTGAGCAAAAACATTTCATATTTGATGACTAGGACTAACCAAGAGATAGATGATTCCGAAAGCAATGCAATGGGTTATAGCTGTATAGTACACTTTTTAATGTGAATGTAGCTTTGGATGAACGGCCACCCTGCTGCAGTCCTGCAGCCTGTACAACCATCCATGACTGTTTTAAAATCCTATGTTTGCTTATTGACGTATTACACTTTGCATAGTCTGGTATTGGTCTGCATATTTCAGCAACGTTGTTTTAAGTCATTCATAGCAGAACTAGCAAACATTGTTAACCCTTTCTCACATAAAACAATTCTGCAACAGATGACTTTCAAAACATACAGACGGAAATAAGAAAAATCTATATGATTGAAAATATGAATAATGGATAGATAGAGTTGAAAAACATTGTAGCAAAAGGGGAAATTGCTCATCATAAGCAATTTCCACTTCTTCCAAAATGTTTTTTAAAAGTCGTCTGCTGTAGAGGCGCCTGAAAGCGTCTGTATGTGGGAAAGGGTTAAAGTCACGGTTATCAGAACACAGGCTTAAGACAAAACTAATTCACATTAAACATATCAAAGTATCTATTTAAATAATCTATTCATGGCTTTCAAAACACATGCTTAATGAGTATTTAGTAGAGTGTTTACGAATGGCAGTATTCTTTTACTGTAATTATCATTTCTAACATTTGAGCCGATGTTCGTTTATGCAACTAAGAGAGTGACACGCTAGCTATGTCGGTAGGAATGCGGGCTGTCAATCCAGGGTTTGTGAGTTCGAATCCAAGCTGGACCATTATTCTTTCCCACGTTTGACAAAAGCCATTCAGACAAGCGTCATTCGTCTGTCACCAATGTACTAACAGTCTGTGTGGAAAAGAAAGCAGCCAGTTGCTTGGAAAGTATGTTGCGCGGAGTACTGGTGCGAGAAAGCTAGGAAACTCATGAGTAGTTGAACTGGCCGCCGTGATATGACTGAAAAATGTTTCATTGTTTAAACATACAGCGGATCTGCAGCAGACGACTGTGAAAACAACTTGGCGCACATAAGGAATATCTTTAAAAACGATAGTATGATAATTAAATAAGGTTGAGCAATGTTTCCTTGTGCCACACTGTTTTTAAATGTCGGCTGCTACATATGGATCTGTCTGTATTTTTGAAAGTTTTGACATTCTATTTTATTCATATAAATGCTTAGGGAAAACGAACTGATATCTTCCGAAATATTGACACCTCTTGCAATTTTCGTCGACAAGGGTTAAACAAGGATTTTGACTTTGATGGACTTTGAGATAGACATCTGAACCGGGGTGGTAAAATACTATCTCCCGATGAATAAAGCTTCAGAATTCAATACGAACTCTGAACCGCCGAATATTTACCCTTCTCCTCATGCAGACGCTTTCTGACGCCTCAGCAGCAGACAACTGAAAGCAGTGTAACAAAAGAAGAAGTTTCTCATAACATGACAATGTTTTTAACTCTGTCTAAAGCTTATGCATGTACTTTTATTTGTAGATATTTACCATACTTTTGTCTAGGTACTTTCAAGGTCGTCTGCTTCAGCATTGGTGTATGTGGGAAAAGCTTAAACACAATGGTTGCTGGGATGCAAGACATATCTTGTCACTGCGGCACAACGGAATGTCCTTAGTTGGTACCCGTTGTGTCATCATACAACGTTCGATGTTCAGGATGTAATAGATTGTTTCTTCTTTTTGTGTCCAGACATAGCTTCAAAAATATTTTCATTTCGGACATGAGTCTCGGACTGAGCATCTGTACTGTCTAGTAGGGGTCTACACCGTTCGCATGTATAAACAAGTACACGTATTGTATTGACGCAGTAACGTGCTTAATGCTGGAGCGTCAGATTACAACTAAATGTGCCCATTTTGGGGGGACGACTGTGCTGCCTCTCAGGGTGGGGTAAAGGTAATTTGGTGGAAATCTACACCTTTAATCGCCTACAGGAATGTAGATAGTAAAAACGGTTGAATGTGCGTCATCTTTAAATAGCTGTAATGCGATCATTTTTATAAAATTGACACTTTTAATTATTTGTGTAGGTATGGGTCGGATGCTTTCCGGTAACCCTTCCTTTTTACAGACGAATTTAAACGAATCTTTGCAGGAAGAGCAGAACCTTCTCCATAATATGAGCCATTGCACGAGAAAACCTACATTGTGGTCTTTGCGTAAAGTATCGACCCGGATCAACCAAAGTTTTCCTCGCAGGCTAACACGGAGAGACACGGTTCGCCCCCTGTGGATTTTCTGTTTCATAAATCATTACTCTATGCTTCTATCCCCCTGAGACGGAATGTGTCGGCCCGGATTAGCCTGCGCGGAGTGCGAAGGCTAATTTGGATAGATACATTACGCAGAGCCCACAGTGTTAGATTTCACGTGGAACAGCACGTATATCAGGCAAACCATTCGTCCCTGACATTGTCAGCGTTACAACATGTGAGTTTCACCTCGTTGGTTTAAGACGAATACTGTTTGTAGAGTTTAGGCAGAGCCGGAATTACCAACACACACCTTGGTTTCGGATCGTCGTTTTTAAGTTACTTAAACATTTTCCCAACTGTAGACGTATTTTAACGCATAAGTCTTCTGCTGCATTTGTGTTGTCTATTGGACAGTATTAAGTCCTTATTGGTGCAAATTGTTCTTGTGCTTTTCATAAGATAAAAAACCACCGGACATAATATGAAGTCAATATGTAGAAGTCTTTGGCAAAACTCATGTACCATTTGTAGGCAACAAAATACCCCATCTACGACAACAGGTCAGTAATTACCAAAGTATACTTAATGTAGAAAATGATTAGGTGTATTTAGTCTTTTTTATCATATTGAGATTATTGCCGAACATGCTTGGAAAGAATAGAACTCAAACCGTCTACCCGAATTCTACATATAGGGAAAAGACCTGTTTACGATCTGGATCTACGGGTTTCGCCAATTAGAAACCGTCCATCGAAAAGCATAAACATTCTACATTTGGATTAAATAAAAACGATTCTCAAACCAAGTGTTATCCATACGCATCATGAATATTCTAAGGTTTATTGTGTTGGACCATGGCGCGCACGTACTTACTCTATATTGGAAAGCAATCTACAACATAAATATTTATTCAAATACAAAAAAAACCTAAGCTATTGCGATTAAAATACTCCTCAGCGTAATACAAAACTATACGATTAATACGCGGAGCGCACGATTTATCAATTTTCTGACAAAGTGAACCACTGAGGTTGTCCAAATATTAGTATCAGTCGAGTACTTTATAAAAACCATCTCCTTATTCGAACTACATTTGTGCGATTTGATTAAATGTGGTCGCGCAGTTTTCCTTTGACAAATTGTGTTTAGGGCTGTCAGCGGTTTGCAAGTTTTGGCGTCCAAATTTAGCGTTTACCCGCTTTTCGGTCTAACCTCTTGCAATTTAGCTAAAGACTCGAATGACCGGTCTTTAGATATTAATATTTGTATAGTCTCCTTCACTGTTTACATTTATGGCGCGTGCGCGATATTAGAATTACTCCATGGGACTGTTTATCGCCCGTATATCTAACAATATTTCTCGGGGTCAAGTGTCAAATTAGAAATTCGAGCTGCAGTCGCACTAGCATCACCAATATTTACCCAAACCCTTTGATCGCTTCGTTTCCCCCATGAATACACTATAGACAATGATATTGGCATAGCAAAGTAAAGATTAAAAATATAATCAAGAAATTGAATTAGGTTGCTATAATGTAAAATTATTCAGCTTGGCTGATCTAGAAATAACAAATGTTGATAAACAAAAGCTTTGTATGGTTATCTATCCCGTGATTGAAAAGTATTATATTCTCACCATTTGATAGCCAATATGATGTTAAGTCGAGTATTTAAAATGTTAACACTTTTTGTTATCATATCACGTCTGTAAACTCACAGCAGTTCGCCACACTACAGTACATGTATTTCAAAGCAACTGTCTGCTTTTCCAAATTGACCGTTATCCCATTGATGGGAGTCGAATGACGCTTGTCGGCAATGCCTGAGCTACCGGTACTCGGCATTATTGAAACAAAAACGAAACTGTGATGACGAAGACAAGTTGACTCTGGCATGGGGTTGTTTGGCTAAGTTTGAATATTGAAATAGTTCCTGTACATTTTATGTGGTTCTCTGTCCAATGATGAGCTGTAAAAACGACTTCTATATTACTTTAAAGACTACACAAGGCTTCAGCAATCTCTATACAACTATAAAATTACGATAAAATAGTCGAGCTGTGATACTTCGAAGGTTTCTTGAGTGAAAAGATATATAGCGGTTAAAATCAATATAATCATATTATTTGACAAGAATAGAAAACGAATAAATAATATCAGAAGTAACTGATACTGATGTATCAGTTGATATACTATGTTCTATGTACGTTTAATGAGAACATCTCCTTACCCCGTTTCAACAGCAACATTGACATAATGTAAAATGACTTCAACAGTAGGGGACGACGGGTAAACTCCTTCCTACACACAGACACTTTTTGACGCCTCTGCCTCAGACGACATTTGTAAACAGTGTGGCTAGAAAGGCGAAATTAAAATGTTATATTGAACCACTTCACCTTTTGCCAAAATTCTTTCAATTTTATGGAATAAAAGTTCTTTTATTTATAGAAGTTTTCCATAGTTTTGCTAGGTTGTTTTCAAAATCGTCGGCTGAAAATGCTGTATGCGGGAAATTATTTAGACAATTAAAGGGTGCGAACCATGGTGTGAAGAATCATTAAACTAGACGCTTGACCAATCGTTTTATCGACATTGATCAAAGATAGCATCCGGTCACGAGACTTCACGAGACTTTGAAATAAAAACCGACCAAGAAGTGATGGCGCTATCATTTAATATTTTTATGATGAAGAGCCCGCTCTGAATTATAATACTATCTGAAGTTATTGGCGCAGTATAAAATATTTTATTGAAGTCATAATTTTTGTTTTGATATTCAGCCATTTTTACAGAGACGTTAACCGCCATATGCTTTGACATTAAATATATTATCACATACTTGTCTGTCTAACAAGGGAGATCTCGACGAGGTGATGAATACTGGATAGCTCACTGATAAACCAATAAAACAGATCAACCTTTTGAAAGGCTAACCCGTTTTCCACTTACAAAAGATCTGCTGTTTTGTTTTTGTATTGTTATATATATTTATTGGGGTTTTACGCCGTTTTCAACATTATTTGAGTTATATCAATGCAAAAGTTCACTTACTCATGATTCCAGGGTTAACAAACCAGTACTTGGCTAGGATATGTGTCTTGCCCAAGGGCACTCCACCATGATCGTCGTGCCGTAAAAGGGGATCGAACCCGGGAGGCTTTTTAAATTCCCGATGCTAACCACTCGACCACAGAGAATTCCTCTGCAGTAGACACATTTGAAAACGTCTAGATAGAACTAAGGAACATCGCTACTATCCTGTAGAGTAACAATTAATCCTCTTGCAGACGCATTTTCACTCATTTTGAAAACACCGTGGCAAAAGGTAAAATTGTCATGATAAGCAATTTCTCCTATTGCTAACATTATTTCCGACGTTTGACAAAAGTCACTGTGACAAGAGTCATCCGTCTTCCACCAATGGGCTAACAGTCTATGTGGAAAAGCAGCCAGATGTTTGGAAAGTATGTTGTGTGGTGTACTGGTATGAGGATGACAGGAAGCACATGGGCAGGTGAACTGACCGCTGTGATAATATTGACAAAAATGTTGAAAACGGCATTAACCCAAATCAATCAATCAATCAATGAATTATTCAATAAATGACAAAGCATTCACTGGCAAAGCTACAATGTTATATTAAAAATCGAATTATCCGTAATATTATTTCGTAGAACTTATTTAAAACATATATGATTTTTCCTGTGTTTGATGTTTCAATAATCAATGATGGATGTTACAATTGCTTGATATGTATCAGTTGCATAACATCATTGCACCAATTATCTGAAATGTTCTTGTTATGAAAAACAAATCCATCTTTCAATTAATTCCTTTTGCAGTCGGCATATATCTTGGAGCTGGACTTCCTATTTCATATGGGCCAGGCTCAAGGAAAATCAACATTCGTATTCAAAGTTTTATTTAAATCTGCAATTTTCACTTATAAATCAATTAAATCATCCGAGATAATACTGCCAGACATATTACATTTGGAACAATGAGCGTATACATCTTCGTTTGACAACAAATATCCTAAGGTTTCAGTTCTTGGAGCAGGACTTATATAGATTACGTCGGTATCCATTAATAACTTTTTAAAACTATTTCAAAAACAAGAAATATCTTTAAAAAAGATAAACGGCGATCAATATGAGAAAACACTAAGGAATGGAACATACGCATATTATTTGACTTGAATATCAGAAAGGTTCTATGCGTTTACCAAAGGCTAATCGCCATCTCCATCCAGCTTCAGTTTCTATAAATAGATTATCAAGGCCGAGAATACGCCAGATGACTAGAGATTACGCGAGGCTCCCAAGAGGTGTATACGTTTCAATTGACGATAAATAACTGAAAACTTATCATGTTTCAAAAATAATTAAAAGTTAGTAGGCAGAACATTTCATTTTAAAACTTCATCTTATTTATGCCTCTTGTAGGATCGCCAACTTAACTATAAACCAATCATAACGTTTCATTTCCTTTATTTCTTCGACATTATTCATTAATTACAACATTTGATTGGTCTACAATCTTGATCATTTGTTTAACATCTAGGTCAAAACTGAGGTTAAACAGCTATCGCCGAATAAGAACCTGTCAAAGGTTTTGTATATGTATGTCTGGACACTAATGTCAATTGTAATATTGACCATTGGCTGTTAGAAAGGAAAACATGAAAGCTAATTTATTTCCCTCATACAACCAATCTCTAGCAGGCAACTTTGAAAATATGTAACAGAATTTATGCGAAAATTGCTCCTCATAAGCAATTTATCCTTTTGCAACAATGTTTTAAAAACACGTCTGCTGAAGAGACTAGAACACGCGTCTGCACGTGGAAAAATGTTATATGTATCGTATATGTCTGTTCTAAATGAAGTAACGTCTCATGTTGCGTTAAGAAAGTATAACATTAAGGACGGCATATTCGATGATTCCTTTTGGAAAACACGCTCCACGAAGCCGAAAGTTTTGCCGTATAAATGTCTCGGAGTTACTTGGTCAAGAGTACGTGAATTCCAAGCATTTATAAACGTAAGTCAACGTGACAGTCAATGGAGACCATTGTCTCTACTTGGCACCATATTGTTACCACAGTATTAATAAACATGCCACCTATCATACATATGGCACGTACAAAACATCTTGATTTATGCCTTATGTAAAACCTATTAGAAAGTGGGACAACATATATCATAGTGACGTAAGTTGACCCGTTAGTTTAACTATTGTTTTGTTTATTGTGTTTTGATATCCCAGCCATTAAACCATTATGTTGTAGAAGAGTATCTTTAGACCACGTTTTAAATCGGTAACCATTAGCACTTGAAAATTACTTTAAATATATTTCTTAATGCAGCCATACACCGGGTTGTATTTCAAACAAGACATATTTGCATTAACCCATGTAGCAGTTCAATAAAAACGTCAGTAACGGAAGATAGCATCGGCCGGTCTATACTTGGGCCTTGTTATTGCAAACTCAAAGTAACCCGATCGGCATAAAAACGTCAGCATCAACATCAAAATTATCATCATTTCTGTGTTATGAATATTCCTGTCAGTGTTCTTTACCAATAAAGGTATTCCTTTGACGGGTATATGGGTATTCTGTCATGGGGTAGGAGCTGGTTTATCATAACGGTCTTTAACTATGTCTTATTTACGTAGATTTATTCAACATGGTTATCAGGGTGTTTTTTTTTAATATAGTTTCTGATTTATTCCACAACAATACAGTCGAACTTGTGTTAGCGGTCACCTCTGTTTAGCAGCCAACTTGTATTAAGCAGTCACTTGAAGAATAACGAAAACAACATACTCTTCTTTATTTTAATTGAGTTAAGCAGACACCTGTGTTCAGCAGCCACCTTTTGATTCTCCCTAGAGTTGCTGCCTCAGACAAGTTGACACGATTTTCAATTAGTTTTGCATAACTTGTTTTCTATATTTTGCTTTTATTATGTTGTTTTATTTTTTTAATTTAAACAACCGGAATGTGTTTAGATTATTTTTGAAAAAAGACCAAACAAGAAACCAAAACGAAGCAGTCTTAATTTAGACACACAAATCATTCACCAGTTACTTCTGAGGGCCTTTATATTTTAGTTGGTGTTTTATACCGCTTTCAACAATGTTTCACTTATATTACAGCGTTTCCAGTTCTACTGGTCCATTTATCCTGACACAAGCGAGTCAGTTGTAATGCTTACCCAACAATTTTGATCGCCATACTACCGTTTTTTAAAGTTTTTGGTATGACCCAGATGGCATTGAATGTTATATTAACATGTTGCATAGAATCAACACTAAAGGTGCCCATCACATATTTCTCGATTCCTTTGTCTTACATCAGTAATTCAATATAATTCAATTCAATATATTTTATTGCATAAAACAACAAACAGTATGTTTATAGCAAATAAAGAAATTATAAAAAGTACAAACGGAGAAATGGATTTTCCAGAAGAATTTGCAATAATTTAACATTATGAGTGTTCTTGCTAAAATTGCTCTATTATAGAAATATGATGTATACATTTCGTTAAAACTTTGATATTAGAACGGTTATCAAAGCTGGACCATCACAGCATTAGGTGTAATAATCCAGCATTGCTACCGTTCTCTATGTTTCATTGCAACGAATACATATTTAGATAAACTTAAACTATTTATAATTTTCGTAGAAATTGAAGACATTATTAATGCATTAAATTTAAGTATACTTGGCCAATGACAATAATACTTTTTAAAATATCTCTTGCGTATTTCATAATATTTTGGGCACACTAATAAGAAATGATATTCTGATTCAATGACGTTCATGTTGCAGTGTGTGCATATTCTCTCGGATCTAGGAGAACAGAACAGAACAAAATGCAAACTTTATTTATTCAATTATACATTTGTCACTAGCGAATATTTACGTCCAAACAGGTACTCGTGACATGGCATGTGACATTTCTTTTACCGAGATGTCGTATTCGTGCAATATGCGCGCAGAACATACAGAACATCTAAATATAATGGATATATATTCGTTCCAACATGGAGACACCGCGGGTTTACACCCCTGCAGCAGACGCATGGGTTAAAGCATATTGGAGTCAGTGCATAGGAACAGGTACAAGTTCGAATGGCTGAACACTGTAGGTACCTGTCAGTATTACAACAACAACAACAACAACAACAACAACAATATATTTATTGCATAAAAACTACAAGTTTTGTAGCAAGTTAAACAAACAAAAATCATATTATAAGAATTTAAACAAAATTAGGTAAATAATATGTGAACAGTGGAGATCTAATCTGATCCTTTTGAATTAATTTTATATCCAGTTGATTGATGTATCACCATTTTCTTAACACTTTCCCATTTGCAGATGCATTTTGACCATTGTGTGGCAAAAGTATAAAATAATGTCTCCTTTTGTCGCAATGTTCCCAACCCTATTTAGTATTTATACTAAAGTTAATAGATAATATGTCCCAAATCTTCAAAGTGGTCTGCTGCAAATTTGTTGCATGAAGGAAAGGGTCTAATTTGTCTATCTTTGTAACATCGTTTAAGTATCTATGTCATGAACATTTACAAATAGTTTGTTATCAAAAGAGAAAGACAACTGCTTTATACAAAATAAAGTATCTTACATTCATATGCACATAGGCATTATTTTAACATATTTAGACCAAACAAGAAAACAAAACGCAGCAGTCTTGATATAGACACACAAATTGTTCACCAGTTACTTCTGAAGGCTTTTATATTTTATTTGGTGTTTTACAAAGCTTTTAACAATGTTTCACGTATATTACAGCGTTTCCAGTTTTACTTGTCCATTTATCCTGACACAAGCTAGTCAGTTGTAATGCTAACCCAACAATTATCAAACATATATATTTGAAATTATCAATAGTCAAAGATTGACAATAAACATTACACTTATCTATTTGTGTCAATTGGAAGTGGCCAATATGTCGGATTTCCCCCCGAAATAATCGTATTTAGGCCATCAGAGGACTAAATAAGAGGGAGTTAACTGGTCTTTCCCCCACAATATTTCTCTTATTTCTCAACCAAATCCTATGTTTTGAGTACCAACAACATAGGGTTCTAATGTCAAAAAAGGATTTTAGAACATGAAAAATGCCCCTTATCTAGAGCTCTGCGTCCATGGTACAAAACCTTTGCTTTAACTAACAATATAACGCTGAGAACGATGTCCTTATTCATTTTTCATTAACATATAGCTGTCATCATTATGTAAAAAAGATAACTTGACAACGGCTTTAATATGAATAATTCAAGTTATATTTCAAATAGAAAGCGTTTATGGTTCCTCATATTTCCAAGATACATACGATTTCCAATAGAATCGTATTCAGCAAACACTGTCATACTTTTAATTTCCCATAGTTGATAGATTTATTACATTTTTCACAATTTATATCTGCTGCTATCTTAGGGTCATCGGCTATGTCTTTATTTCTTAAACTTCAAAAAATAAAATGTTATGTCTTAAATGCATATAACTGTTTACATACAGCATGTATGATATAGTGCATTTAGCTGTTGTGTTTATATAATAATAATATATATATGTTTGTTTGAATAATGATAATTTGACAGCAGCTTTTATATGAATAATTATTTAGTTATTAAATATGTGAAATGTAAAACAAGTATGGCTACTCCTATTTCACAGATCAACATGACACGTGTCTGCAGATGTGGTATCCCAAGAGCCTTCACAGAACGTAGGTAAGTCATAAGGTATTGCCAAATGACTAGACTAGAAGTGTAACCCGATTAGCAATACCTCAGTTTACCTTTCTATGACCTCCATGCCAGAAAGGTCAATAGGACACCGACTCGCTAGACACGACACATACAGGGGCGTAGCTCCTTTTAGGCACTGTAGGCACGTGCCTACACATTTTTTTTCTAAAGATGCCCCCAAAATGCAGCTGCGGCGATACACATCTGCGTAATGTATCGACCGGATCAGCCTGCGCTGTCCGCGCAGACTGATCCGGCCGACACATTCCGTCTAAGGGGGGATAGATAGAGTAGTGATTCCTGAAACAGAAAATCCACAGGAGGCGAAAAGTGTATATACGGGTACGCCTGTGTGGCATGCTTAGGCTAATCCGGGTCGATACTTTACGCAGAGTCCACAATGTTGATTTTCCTACACATTTACTATTGCCAAGCTACGACCCTGACATACGGTTACCCAACATAGCTATAATGAGTGAGTAGTATCAAACCATGTTTTATTTCTTATGTCTGACGGATTTATTACATTATTCTTAATCTAGTTTAACTATCACTGTATCATAGGGATTCATAACCATACAGGCCCCGTGGCCAATAAACACGATTTAATGACTTTCTTTCCATGGACCAAATTTTCTTCATTATGATCTGAAGCATTCATTAATATTTCAGAAGTTCCTTAATGACCAATAGGGTCACAGTAATTTCATAATTCAATTTATCATTATTAAGGGGATATTTTCATAAAAAACCATGATTGGGTTATTAGCTCTGAACTTGGTATTTCTGAGGGATACATTACCTTATTAAGCCAAAAGAAACGTTCTCCTGGGAAATACCTTTTCCCCCATGGTCAATGTTTTCGTTGGAACAGATGCTTCAAGTTTTGAAAAAAAATCAATCATTATTTTCGTTATTCATATTTTTATACAATTATTATCAGAGAGAAATACAACACCATGGGAAAAGAAGGCTACATTCGAGCAAAACATTAATTTTAACATTTCAAAAATATTCTGGTTTGAGGAACGGGATACATGGACATGGCAAATTTATGAGGAAACGGACTAAAAGAGTTGTCATGGTAACAGAAAGTTTGACACTAACATGATGGCACGGTTAGTTCCCTAGTCTTTATTTTTAATGAATATATGCAAATGTATTTTGTAATGAAATCACGACGATAATGCTTTTTCATTGGTCATTTTGCAATGTAATTATAGTCATTTATTCGCAAACCCCGGCCCAGCGACAATTATTCCGTTGTGTGTACAAGTTTTCTTGTCAGATTTAAGATGATATATGGACGAAGGGAACCCGATATCGCCTGCAAAAACCCATCTTTGGAATGCCTATTATTTAAAGCAGTGTGTTATTAGTAAAAACTATTTTCTTGGCTTGAAATGGCGCAGGTGAGAAAACAGAACCAAACCCGGGATCGCCGTGGGAAGGAGGATTCGATTTCGGTTCCCCAGCTTCTAAACTATGGTGGGAGGATTTTTCATTAGTTTTCTTGCATACAAAATGTCCAAACGAACAGAAACAAAACTTTGGCGGCCCGTTTTTTGTCTCCAGACCCAGTTTAAGAAGGGATCTTATTTCCTTTGCCACTGTTTCTTGACGGTAAGCCACCGTACTCCCTTATTAAACCATCATTCAAAATGCCATAGGAATACAAAGACCGGTTTCTACAAATAACAAATGTTTTTCTGTCTTTCTTCTGCTTACTATGTTCTCCATCGATCTGTATTTGTTTAGATACACGATTTGACCGAAAATGAAAACAGTTTTGTACCCAGAGGAGATTGTTCCCATACGAAACATAAAAATCATGCTGTGCGAAAACCAACCATGCTCTTCGCCATTGTTAAATGAACCAACCAGGCTCGCATGCGTGCAGTCTAATCGATGTCTCCACGGACCACTTGTGAGTCACAAAAATGAGCCGTCTCGCGAGAAAACCAACATTGTGGTATCTGCGTAAGGTGTCAACACGTATCCGCATATGCATGCCGCGCAGGCTAATCCGACCATACACTTTTCGCCTCCTATGGAATTTCTGTTTCAGGAATCTATACATATATCCCCTGAAGACGGAATGTGTCGACCGGATCAGTCTGCGCGCACAGCGCAGGCTGATCTGGTCGATACATTACGCAGATGCCATTATGTTGGTGTTTTCGCGGGACGGATCAAATGATTCCTCAAACCTTTTCAGACATTGTTTAATTTTGGTATAGTTCATTGAGCATTAGCTTGATTTATTGTTGAATAAGTCATAATGAATTTTCTGATACGATAATTTAACTTTGAATTACATTTCAGGTAAGGTCATAGCGAGATGCCTGCCATCGAATATTTTAAATATACCATTGCCATCAGGATATGTTTATTACTTTTGTTTGCAAGTTTATCACAAGAACTATTCAAATCAATGCCAAACTCATCCGGCACAAGAAAGTTAATTTCATTCACATCCGAAACAGGGATTTCAACAGTTTTTTGTTGCCGTGAATCGGTGAATCGATGGCATGTCAGCATAGAAGTAATACTAGATTAAGAACAATAGAGTGGACTCGAAGATATCATTTGAGCAGTTCCACGTGAAAACCAACTTTATGGACTCTGCGTAACATATCGACCAAGATCAGCCTGCGCTAATCCGGGCCGACACATTTCGTCTAAGGGGATAGAGGTATAGAGTAATGATTCCTGATTCCTGAGACAGAAAATCCACAGAAGGCGAAACGCGTCTGTCCAGGTTAGCCTGCAAGGCATGATTAGGCTGATCCGGGTCGATACTTTCCACAATATTGTTTTTTTCGTGGGACGGCTCATTTGATTCTTACCAAATCACGAAACAAAATTTGTCTTTTGAAAACAGCGTATCAGCATTTCAGATTGAAGCTGAACATACATAAATGAATTCAAAGAGGTTCGCCCGAAATTGTCGATAACTCGAATTATTTAAAGGGGGTCGATCGAAATGTTCGATATCTCGAATTAATTCATGGGTCCCTCTTGACTTCAAGCTATCGCAAAACCACTGTCACCGTTTCACTCGCTACGCAAGAACTATCCATGTCCATGTCTTACTCGATTAAAACCTATATTGTAGGTACTTAACTCTATAGCTTCAATGAAACGACGTGTCATTACAAACTATTTTGAATAAGGCTGTAATGGCGTACATACCCAGCGAGTGCTCTGTGTTAAGACTTGCTAATTTACACAGGATACGCCGTGATATCACTGAAATACTGTTAAAAGTGGCTTAACCCATTACTTCACAAAGACGACATTTGACGCCTGCTGTTGCAGACGACTTTTAAAAACATTGCAATAAAAGGTGAAATTGCTCGAAACGAGCAATTTCACCTTTTATTGCAATATTTTCAACTCTTTATCAATATAAATCTTTCAGTTTTCTCGATTGTTGAAATTATTCGTCTGATCATTGTAAAGCAGACGACCTTTGAAAAAGTCAGGTGAAGTAATGGGTTAAAACACACTTTGAGCAGGATTAGATGATTACACTACAGTGTGTGGCGGTCGATCAATGACTTATGAACATTCTGATAGTATTCGTACTTGTGTTGAACAGAAAGGAATATTATTATACTGGGTTAGTGTATGTTTAGGAGATATTCATTTTATTTGCCTTTATCAATACAAGCTGTCTTATTTCACTTTATCCTTCCATCATTTGTTGAAACAGAAACATTTTGAACAGCATTTCTGGCATATAATTTCGTCTATTCACGAAATGGGGCCAGATACATTACATTCTGTAATTCATTTATAGAAACAATCTGGGAACGCAATGTCAAAGAGTCTGAGAAAGTTCAAACCTCTTTAAACCCTAAGGTTGGCTATCATTATTATCTCCGTAATCAACCAGGTACTGTTTCCAATTTTTCTCGGAATCGTCACGGATTCTCGTCATACTACGTGATATCTCGCGAGATTTATAGTTCACGTTATCTCGGCTATGGGAGCCCGTGTTCCGAGACACCGCTTCAGACGAATGGAGATTATTTTATTTACTATAAGTTATTTTAGATATATACATATTAAACCATATGGTGCGAGATTCTATTTCAATCGGTTTGTCTAAACGATTCAACTAGGTTCCAAATGAAATGGTATTAATTAGAATAAAGGGTTTAGACAAAGAGGAGTTTGCCCTTGCCTGTTGCCCCCTTGGACCCAGACAGGGTGAAACTCTACCGTTCCATCTCATTTACTATCGTGTAAACACCAAGATTGTGTCGCTCTAGGAACATTAGTAAGATTTAAGGCATATTTTGGTTTCAATGGCATGATAATAAGCGTAATACATTGCCAATCAAACAAGAAGTAAACAGCACAAGCATATCAACATTTCTTATAATCTTTAAATAAATTAAAGAACCGGCTGCCAATTAAATTACACAACTTGAACTTATAACAGAAACATAGAATATAGTCACCTTTCCGAAACTAAAAAATGGTTTAAATAATCAGTTAGATTGAGAATAAATTGTGCGTAACATCCATTATAATTTATATTTGCAGAAAACCCCACAAAAAAACATCCCCCCAAAAAACCCAAATCAAAAACAAAACAAAAATAAATTGCACACTAAACATATCAGCGTGTTATATTGCGTATACCACCATCTGCCTTTAACCCTTTCCCTCGTATATACGCTTTCTGACGCCTCTGCAGCAGACGGCTTTTTGAAAACATAGTGACAAAAGAAGAAATTGGTGAGTTTCTTTTCTTCTGAAACCATTCTTCTTTTATAAAGACGATGGTATATATTATAAGTTATATATTTAAAGAAATTTGTCATTATCCCTTCTCTGTCCCTTTCTCACATACAGACATTTTCTGGTGCCTCTGTAGCAGTCATCTATTGAAAACGTTTGTTGAAAAAGGTAAAATTGCCACAATGTTTTATATAGCTTTACCATGTTTTTGCATAATGGGTTATCAAAGTCGTCTGCTTCAATTTTTGATGTCATCTGTATTATCATACACACATCGATATTTTATTATATTTTACCTCGAAACGGCGGGAAAAACCGACTTATAGATACCACCAATTAGCTATATATATATGAGAAAATTTGTTTTTCGAAACGTATCCCTAAAACGTAAAAACAATTATATCACTATTCACTTAAAAAATAAAACCTCATTGTTGACAAAATTATCGTAACGTAAATACTTTAACTCAACTCTGTTACAAGTTATTAACCAACTCAACTCAACTCTATAACACATTATTTACCAACTCAACTCAACTCTATAACACATTATTTACCAACTCAACTCATCTCTGTTACACATTATTAACCAACTGAACTCTATAACACATTATTTACCTACTCATCTCAACTCTATAACACATTATTAACCAACTCATCTCAACTCTATAACACATTATTTACCAACTCAACTCAACTCTATAACACATTATTTACCAACTCAACTCAACTCTATAACACATTATTTACCTACTCATCTCAACTATATAACACATTATTTACCAACTCATCTCAAAGCTATAAAACATTATTTACCAACTCAACTCAACTCTATAACACATTATTTACCTACAAATCTCAAATCTATAAGACATTATTTACCAACTCATCTCAACTCTATAACACATTATTTACCAACTCAATACAACTCTATAACACATTATTTACCAACTCAACTCAACTCTATTACACATTATTTACTAACTCAACTCAACTCTGTTACACATTATTTACAAACTCAACTCATCTCTGTTACACAATATTTACCAACTGAACTCTATAACACATTATTTACCAACTCAACTCTATAACACATTATTTACCAACTCATCTCATCTCTGTTACACATTATTTACCAACTCAACTCTATAACACATTATTTACTAACTCAACTCAACTCTATAACACGTTATTTACTAACTCAACTCAACTCTATAACACATTATTTACCAACTCAACTCAACTCTATAACACATTATTTACCAACTCAACTCAACTCTATAACACATTATTTACCAATTCAACTCAACTCTATAACACATTATTTACTAACTCAACTCAACTCTATAACACATTATTTACTAACTCAACTCAACTCTATAACACATTATTTACCAACTCAACTCAACTCTATAACACATTATTTACCAACTCAACTCAACTCTATAACACATTATTTACTAACTCAACTCAACTCAACTCTATTACACGTTATTTACCAACTCAACTCAACTCTATTACACGTAATTTACCAACTAAACTCAATTCTATTACACGTTATTTACCAACTCAACTCTATAACACATTATTTACCAACTCAACTCAACTCTATTACACGTTATTTACCAACTCAACTCAACTATATAACACATTATTTACCAACTCAACTCAACTCTATAACACGTTATTTACCAACTCAACTCAACTCTATAACACATTATTTACTAACTCAACTCTATTACACGTTATTTACCAACTCAACTCTAGTACACATTATTTACCAACTCAACTCAACTCTATAACACATTATTTACCAACTCATCTCAACTCTATTAAACATTATTTACCAACTCATCTCAACTCTATTACACATTATTTACCAACTCAACTCATCTATGTTACACATTATGTACTAACTCAACTCAACTCAACTCTATAACACAT
This sequence comes from Serripes groenlandicus, assembly GCA_031761405.1. Taxonomy (NCBI): domain Eukaryota; kingdom Metazoa; phylum Mollusca; class Bivalvia; order Cardiida; family Cardiidae; genus Serripes; species Serripes groenlandicus. Next base: position 68,554,536 of record JASEVX010000001.1, read on the forward strand.
TATTTACCAACTCAACTCAACTCTCTCTATAACACGTTATTTACGAACTCATCTCATCTCTGTTACACACTATTTACCAACTCAACTCAACTCTATAACACATTATTTACTAACTCAACTCAACTCTATAACACGTTATTTACCAACTCAACTCATCTCTGTTACACATTATTAACCAACTCAACTCTATAACACGTTTTTTACTAACTCAACTCAACTCAACTCTATAACACATTATTTACTAACTCAACTCAACTCTATAACACGTTATTTACTAACTCAACTCAAATCTATAACACATTATTTACCAACTCAACTCTATAACACATTATTTACTAACTCAACTCAACTCTATAACACATTATTTACTAACTCATCTCAACTCTATAACACGTTATTTACCAACTCAACTCAACTCTATTACACATTATTTACTAACTCAACTCAACTCTGTTACACATTATTTACAAACTCAACTCATCTCTGTTACACAATATTTACCAACTGAACTCTATAACACATTATTTACCAACTCAACTCTATAACACATTATTTACCAACTCATCTCATCTCTGTTACACATTATTTACCAACTCAACTCTATAACACATTATTTACTAACTCAACTCAACTCTATAACACGTTATTTACTAACTCAACTCAACTCTATAACACATTATTTACCAACTCAACTCAACTCTATAGCACATTATTTACCAACTCAACTCAACTCTATAACACATTATTTACCAATTCAACTCAACTCTATAACACATTATTTACTAACTCAACTCAACTCTATAACACATTATTTACTAACTCAACTCAACTCTATAACACATTATTTACCAACTCAACTCAACTCTATAACACATTATTTACTAACTCAACTCAACTCTATAACACGTTATTTACTAACTCAACTCAACTCTATAACACATTATTTACCAACTCAACTCAACTCTATAACACATTATTTACCAACTCAACTCAACTCTATAACACATTATTTACCAATTCAACTCAACTCTATAACACATTATTTACTAACTCAACTCAACTCTATAACACATTATTTACTAACTCAACTCAACTCTATAACACATTATTTACCAACTCAACTCAACTCTATAACACATTATTTACCAACTCAACTCAACTCTATAACACATTATTTACTAACTCAACTCAACTCAACTCTATTACACGTTATTTACCAACTCAACTCAACTCTATTACACATTATTTACCAACTAAACTCAATTCTATTACACGTTATTTACTAACTCAACTCTATAACACATTATTTACTAACTCAACTCAACTCTATTACACGTTATTTACCAACTCAACTCAACTATATAACACATTATTTACCAACTCAACTCAACTCTATAACACGTTATTTGCCAACTCAACTCAACTCTATAACACATTATTTACTAACTCAACTCTATTACACGTTATTTACCAACTCAACTCTAGTACACATTATTTACCAACTCAACTCAACTCTATAACACATTATTTACCAACTCATCTCAACTCTATTAAACATTATTTACCAACTCATCTCAACTCTATTACACATTATTTACCAACTCAACTCATCTATGTTACACATTATGTACTAACTCAACTCAACTCAACTCAACTCAACTCTATAACACATTATTTACCAACTCAACTCAACTCTCTCTATAACACGTTATTTACGAACTCATCTCATCTCTGTTACACACTATTTACCAACTCAACTCAACTCTATAACACATTATTTACTAACTCAACTCAACTCTATAACACGTTATTTACCAACTCAACTCATCTCTGTTACACATTATTAACCAACTCAACTCTATAACACGTTTTTTACTAACTCAACTCAACTCAACTCTATAACACATTATTTACTAACTCAACTCAACTCTATAACACGTTATTTACTAACTCAACTCAAATCTATAACACATTATTTACCAACTCAACTCTATAACACATTATTTACTAACTCAACTCAACTCTATAACACATTATTTACTAACTCATCTCAACTCTATAACACGTTATTTACCAACTCAACTCAACTCTATTACACATTATTTACTAACTCAACTCAACTCTGTTACACATTATTTACAAACTCAACTCATCTCTGTTACACAATATTTACCAACTGAACTCTATAACACATTATTTACCAACTCAACTCTATAACACATTATTTACCAACTCATCTCATCTCTGTTACACATTATTTACCAACTCAACTCTATAACACATTATTTACTAACTCAACTCAACTCTATAACACATTATTTACTAACTCATCTCAACTCTATAACACGTTATTTACCAACTCAACTCAACTCTATTACACATTATTTACTAACTCAACTCAACTCTGTTACACATTATTTACAAACTCAACTCATCTCTGTTACACAATATTTACCAACTGAACTCTATAACACATTATTTACCAACTCAACTCTATAACACATTATTTACCAACTCATCTCATCTCTGTTACACATTATTTACCAACTCAACTCTATAACACATTATTTACTAACTCAACTCAACTCTATAACACGTTATTTACTAACTCAACTCAACTCTATAACACATTATTTACCAACTCAACTCAACTCTATAGCACATTATTTACCAACTCAACTCAACTCTATAACACATTATTTACCAATTCAACTCAACTCTATAACACATTATTTACTAACTCAACTCAACTCTATAACACATTATTTACTAACTCAACTCAACTCTATAACACATTATTTACCAACTCAACTCAACTCTATAACACATTATTTACTAACTCAACTCAACTCTATAACACGTTATTTACTAACTCAACTCAACTCTATAACACATTATTTACCAACTCAACTCAACTCTATAACACATTATTTACCAACTCAACTCAACTCTATAACACATTATTTACCAATTCAACTCAACTCTATAACACGTTATTTACTAACTCAACTCAACTCTATAACACATTATTTACTAACTCAACTCAACTCTATAACACATTATTTACCAACTCAACTCAACTCTATAACACATTATTTACCAACTCAACTCAACTCTATAACACATTATTTACTAACTCAACTCAACTCAACTCTATTACACGTTATTTACCAACTCAACTCAACTCTATTACACATTATTTACCAACTAAACTCAATTCTATTACACGTTATTTACTAACTCAACTCTATAACACATTATTTACTAACTCAACTCAACTCTATTACACGTTATTTACCAACTCAACTCAACTCTATAACACATTATTTACCAACTCAACTCAACTCTATAACACGTTATTTACCAACTCAACTCATCTCTGTTACACATTATTAACCAACTCAACTCTATAACACGTTTTTTACTAACTCAACTCAACTCAACTCTATAACACATTATTTACTAACTCAACTCAACTCTATAACACGTTATTTACTAACTCAACTCAAATCTATAACACATTATTTACCAACTCAACTCTATAACACATTATTTACTAACTCAACTCAACTCTATAACACATTATTTACTAACTCATCTCAACTCTATAACACGTTATTTACCAACTCAACTCAACTCTATTACACATTATTTACTAACTCAACTCAACTCTGTTACACATTATTTACAAACTCAACTCATCTCTGTTACACAATATTTACCAACTGAACTCTATAACACATTATTTACCAACTCAACTCTATAACACATTATTTACCAACTCATCTCATCTCTGTTACACATTATTTACCAACTCAACTCTATAACACATTATTTACTAACTCAACTCAACTCTATAACACGTTATTTACTAACTCAACTCAACTCTATAACACATTATTTACCAACTCAACTCAACTCTATAGCACATTATTTACCAACTCAACTCAACTCTATAACACATTATTTACCAATTCAACTCAACTCTATAACACATTATTTACTAACTCAACTCAACTCTATAACACATTATTTACTAACTCAACTCAACTCTATAACACATTATTTACCAACTCAACTCAACTCTATAACACATTATTTACTAACTCAACTCAACTCTATAACACGTTATTTACTAACTCAACTCAACTCTATAACACATTATTTACCAACTCAACTCAACTCTATAACACATTATTTACCAACTCAACTCAACTCTATAACACATTATTTACCAATTCAACTCAACTCTATAACACATTATTTACTAACTCAACTCAACTCTATAACACATTATTTACTAACTCAACTCAACTCTATAACACATTATTTACCAACTCAACTCAACTCTATAACACATTATTTACCAACTCAACTCAACTCTATAACACATTATTTACTAACTCAACTCAACTCAACTCTATTACACGTTATTTACCAACTCAACTCAACTCTATTACACATTATTTACCAACTAAACTCAATTCTATTACACGTTATTTACCAACTCAACTCTATAACACATTATTTACTAACTCAACTCAACTCTATTACACGTTATTTACCAACTCAACTCAACTATATAACACATTATTTACCAACTCAACTCAACTCTATAACACGTTATTTACCAATTCAACTCAACTCTATAACACATTATTTACTAACTCAACTCTATTACACGTTATTTACCAACTCAACTCTAGTACACATTATTTACCAACTCAACTCAACTCTATAACACATTATTTACCAACTCATCTCAACTCTATTAAACATTATTTACCAACTCATCTCAACTCTATTACACATTATTTACCAACTCAACTCATCTATGTTACGCATTATGTACTAACTCAACTCAACTCAACTCAACTCAACTCTATAACACATTATTTACCAACTCAACTCAACTCTCTCTATAACACGTTATTTACGAACTCATCTCATCTCTGTTACACACTATTTACCAACTCAACTCAACTCTATAACACATTATTTACTAACTCAACTCAACTCTATAACACGTTATTTACCAACTCAACTCATCTCTGTTACACATTATTAACCAACTCAACTCTATAACACGTTATTTACTAACTCAACTCAACTCAACTCTATAACACATTATTTACTAACTCAACTCAACTCTATAAAACGTTATTTACTAACTCAACTCAAATCTATAACACATTATTTACCAACTCAACTCTATAACACATTATTTACTAACTCAACTCAACTCTATAACACATTATTTACTAACTCATCTCAACTCTATAACACGTTATTTACCAACTCAACTCAACTCTATAACACATTATTTACTAACTCAACTCAACTCTATAACACGTTATTTACTAACTTAACTCAACTCTATAACACATTACTTACCAACTCAACTCAACTCTATAGCACATTATTTACCAACTCAACTCAACTCTATTACACGTTACCAACTCAACTCAACTCTATAACACATTATTTACTAACGCAACTCAACTCAACTCTATTACACGTTATTTACCAACTCAACTCTATTACACGTTATTTACCAACTAAACTCAACTCTATTACACGTTATTTACCAACTCAACTCTATATCACATTATTTACTAACTCAACTCAACTCTATAACACATTATTTACCAACTCAACTCAACTCTATTACACGTTATTTACCAACTCAACTCAACTCTATAACACATTATTTACCAACTCAACTCAACTCAACTATATTACACATTATTTACCAACTCAACTCATCTCTGTCACACGTAATTTACCAACTCAACTCTATTAAACGTTATTTTTCTAACACAACTCAACTCTACTCAACTATTTACCAACTCAACTTGACTACCGTTACACCTTATTAACTCAACTAAACGACCGTTACACGCTATTTACCATCTCCACCTAACTGAGTTATTGTTTACCATTTTGTTTGGTGTATCTTACCTTATATAATTCACTTAATCGTAACAGTTCTTATAATTCCGGCATTTTAATGCATTTTCCGGGAAACTTAATTTTCAAATAGACATAATAAACAGCCCTTGTCCACTTACAACAAATATGCAGCAAACGATTTTGAAAACATGTGGTCAACAAATCGAAAATGTCTATAAATGAAAGCATACTTATTTAATATAGTGGTTAAAATTGTAACAAACGGAGAAACTGTTCCAGTTGTCACACTTCTTCAAATGTGCGTTTGGAGGATTGAAAGTGTTTATGCAAATACGATTATTTCTCAACAATTACACACGTTTATAAAGCTATTTAGGTAGATATCTTCGTGGGACAAGTGGTTTCTATATCAATTCAAGTAAATACGTCGTTTTATTTGGTATAATACACATGATATTATGCAAACCTAAAAAAGACATATAAACAATTTTATTCAGGAAAAAAAATGTTAAATTCGTCCAAACATTTTAGTCATAGAAGCAAAAATGATAGAAATGATTATTTTTCGACCTTACTCAATCATACATTTTTTGGATATTAAGAAATGTATTTTTTATTCAGTGAAAACGACCATTTCATTAAATATGTTTTATAATACTGCAGCGTATAATAACCGATTTGTTCTCTTTTTGAAAATCTCTGTTATATTCATATAAAAGTATTCGAATTGCATTTAAACCTCAATATTCGACCGTGTGGTCAGATTTGCTTGACAGATAATGAAACCTAGAGATCCCGTTTGATCTTCCCAACTTTGACAGATATGTGTGTATTCTCCGTGCGCTCATCCTTTGTTGAGCTACCATGGATAAGGCATCTCATGAATGTCTCAGAAAAATCCCCCTTTCATCTTCCAAGAGAACCAAAATCATACATGCAGTCAGAGACAACGATTATTTCAGAATTTTTCACAACAAAAATCGGTGCGAAGTAAGTACGGACAATGCAGACCCAAGCGAGTCCATGCGTACGCAGTGTCGCCCGAGCCTTCACTGTTCGCAACATGTAACGATGTTTTAGGCATACGCTTGAATTTCTTCTGAATAAAAGACAAACACAGTTTCGTTTATCTGTGGCAGCGTATATATGTATTCGCGTAACGAGATAGCTAGAGTTATAAGATTGATATTTTTACCCTGACGTGGACCTACTACTTGGAAACAATTCTCTGCTAATTGTTAAGCGCTCCCTCGTGTCTCCTGTTTACATTTCACAGACTTATGCGCCAGTTCGCACGTGCGGACATGATGGAAAATACATTCAGAGTGATGGACAGTTTGGAGTGAGCCCGAAATAATCTTGTCCAGCGAGCTGTTATTTATTTTATCGGTTTATTGTTTGCTTTAAGTGGTTTGACCTTAAATAGTTCAATTAGCAAATGACCATCGTAAATCTCGAGCACATGCCGCGCTAACCTTTTAAAATGTTTCAAATTTCATAAAGTAGTGGCACTTCCTTTGCATATAAAAAACCCTCATTACCACGACAAACAACAAACACAATCCGAAACAGAGCTGCATACACCATCTAGCAGTAGAACATTTTATGCTGTAATCTTGTTGCATCAATAATACAAGTATCAATCACCTTACATTTAATCTTTCCTTGCTATTATAAACTTCAATAATACCTTAACCCTTTCCCTCATACGACAATTCTGCAGCAGACGACTTTGAACATATTTTGTCAAAAAATAGAAAATCTCTTTAATTGAATGGATAACCTATGACTAAAAGTAGAAAACATTGTGGCAAAAGGAGAAAGTGCTCATCTTGTGCAATTTCTTCTTTTGTCACAATTTTTTCAAAAAGCCGTCTGATGCAGAGGCGTCAGAAAACGTCTATATGAGGGAAAGGGTTAATCGCAAAATCGTTTCATCAATCAATGGTCATAGACTAAGACTAAGGTATTTAGCGTATCCTTCTATATAGTTAGATTATAGTTGAATGGCGGAGGAAGTCTTTATTTGAATGAGTGATAGAGCGTCCGCCTCAGGTGAGACAGGTCGCGCGGGTTCAATCCCCTTTCGGGTCATTCCAAATACTTAAAACGTGGTATAAATCACTTTCCCTCCGTTGCGCTAAGGAGTGTGGGGGGAGTCTAACGACAGACTCACTGGTGTCAGGATGAATGAACAATTAGTACTTGTAACCTACCCCGAAAACCTCATGATATAACTAGAAAAAAGTATTGAAAGCGGTGTTAAAACATAAAACAGCATGTTAACAAAATCGTCTTATTTGATATAATTTCATACCAAACCCCTTGATCGTGTCCACATTTTGCATGCCTATCAATCTTTTTATGATTTATCTTTATTATTGAAGAACAGTACGAGAATAAATATACATGCATATACAATGTATACTAATAATAATAATAATAATAATAATAATAATAATAATAATAATAATAATCTGAAAGGCTTTATTTAGAGAGGACACTCATTTGACATAGTTCATGTATGCAAGTCAATCTTCCATGAGGGCCTCAAACATAAACAAAATGATACGAAACATGAACAAACGTGTGTTACATATGAACAACTCAATGTTACAATTATACATGCATATATAAATATGTACTTAAAATTGATATGTCTATTACTGTATCGTAGAACAGCCACAGATCCAAATAGTGTACATAGTTTCATAAAATACGATTGTACTACAGTTATCATCGAATTAAGATTGGTTTATCCAACGTAAATATATAGGGATTTGAAATGGTGAATAGAGGTTGAGTTTCGAATATATGAAGGAAGGGAATTCCAAACTGATGAACCGGAAAATATAAATGTATTTCGATATATTTCCAAGTTAGGTTTTGGTGTATACAACTGGAATGAAGTGGATGAACGTAAGAGTCTTGCATGAATATCAGATGTAAAAGTAAATGATGTCCTTTGGTAATCAGTATGTGGCATTAATTCTATATAAACAGTAGAAAACACCAATAGATCAAAGATCACGTTTCGGATTTAATTTATCTAAGACTTGAGTTCCGAATTTTATACTCTTATACGTCATAGAAATATAACATTGAACATTTGAAATTGATGGTTGACAAACGAACATATCTTGATTCTGAATAAATGTCATTAAACGTGAAACTAACTTGAAATAACACAATTTGCCTCAATTGAACGTAATTGATGCGAATGTAACAGTATTTAAACGACAATGGTAAGAGAGATAAATAATAAATGAGTTACACCATGGGCAAACCGACCTTCACGGTTTTTTAAAAATCATTGGATAAAACGGTCAAAATGCAGTGTTCTATCGTCAGTCTGTCAGCATATGGAATACCCGGTGACTTCCAGGATACCTCCGCGATAAGCTGGTGAACAGAGAAGTTCCTGATCAGACTGCGCTGAGGTGCAGGATGATCTGGGTCTTCGCTGTGGGGTAAAATCTCGAATGTCGGTTTACGCGTGACTTGTCTAAAATGAAAATTTAAACAAACTTAAAATAGCAGCAAAATTCATTTACATACGGCAAACAATTCTAAGATACAATAAACCTGAATCTGTGAGGGAACATTGAAACTTTAAAGAGCGCCAAGTAAGGAAAAATGCAATATCGAATACATTGAGTAGACCTAACTGTTCAAAGCAATTAAGACATTTATCTATTTCCAAAAACCGCCATTTATTTCAATACCATCAATGCAACGAGAGAAAGATTTAATTAAATTCCGATGTCCTCCTCTAAATTTGGTTCAGTTTATTAGACAGGATTAGCAGGATTTTTTTCTGTGCTTTTCCTCGTTTTCACGAACACCAAGGCGCTTTTAAACTTTCGTCTTCCATATTCATTATCTTCCTCCAATATACTTAAATACCGCCACCAACAGAGTCTTTGGAATATCTATAGTACGTCATAAAACTAACGCGCATGCGCCCAAGCAACTAATTATTACATTCGTCACGTTTGGAAACTGCACCAAACCTTACTTTGTTCAGAAAAGTACTGAATTTTATGTTTTCAAAAGAGTCCTTTCTCTGATCAGACGACATAATTATGATACATTCAAGACGGAAGTTTTTTTTAAAAAACATATTGAGAAAGTGAAGAATAACTTCTGATGAGCAAGTTCAGCTCATGTCCAAATAAATTACAACATAAATACTTTATATACAACCTCAAACGCGTTTTAACTATTTCCCTCATATAGACGCTTTCTGACGCCTCTGCTGCAGACGGCTTTTTGAAAACATAGTGACAAAAGAATTTCTCCTTTTTGTCACAATGTTTTCCACTTTTTGTCATAGGTTATCCATTCAATTACAGAGATTTTCTATTTTTTGACAAAATATGTTCAAAGTCGTCTGCTGCAGAATTGTCGTATGACGGAAAGAGTTTACTCATTCCCACATACAACTGTGCAGCAGACGACTTTGGTAATGTGGAAGATCCCTGTAAATGAACGTATAATTAGTGAATAGAGCTAAAGGCATTGTGAAAAAAGATGACTCGTTTTGAGTAATATATCTGTTTGTCACATTCAGAGCTCTAGATAAGGGGCGTTTTGCATGTTTTTAAATGCTTATTTGACCCTCAAATCCTATGTTGTGGGTACTCAGAAGAATCGTCTCAGTGAGACGATTCTTTTGAGTACCCACAACATAGCGTTTGCTTTAATAATAAGAGAGAAATTGCGGGAAAAGGAGCGGAATATCCCTCCTTATCTGGACCTCTGCACATTGATTTCAATAGATGTCTGGGACAGAGGCCTCGGAAAGGTTCTGTATGTGGGGAAGTGTCTGAGTGTTATATCAAGTAATGGGTTACTATCAAAGTACCGGCGCGACTTCAAGCTACGATGTTTATATACGGCAGAAATCAAATATAATTAAGCTTTAAAAAGATACTTTGTATTTACTCTGCTGTTTAAGAAAAATCTCCCCGATTTTAGATTACCTCGGATCAAAACTTTACCTCTTTTTATCATATGTCCAATTCCTGGCCTTAAATCAAGTTTTTGCTTTTGATGATGATAAAGCCTATGACAATATCAGTCCCTATTTATACGGGCTACGTCTAACAAAAAGGTTCTTTCTTAACCCTTTTCCTCATACGACAATTATGCAGCAGACGACTTTGAACATATTTTGTCAAACAATATAAACTCTCTCTATAATTGAATGGATAACCCATGACTAAAAGTGGTAAACATTGTGGCAAAAGGAGAAATTGCTCGTTTTGAGCAATTTCTTCTTTTGTCACTGTGTTTTCAAAAAGCCGTCTGCTGCAGAGGCGTCCGAAAGCGTCCATATGAGGGAAGGGTTTACTAGTTTGCCAGAATGTTTTTAACTCTATTAAATACTCAAACTTTCACTTATACATATATTTCTTTTACATGTTTGGCTAGACCTTTTTCTTAAAGTCGTCTGATGCTGTTTTGATGTATGTGGACAAGGGTTTATAAATACGAGACTGTGATCAGTGAAGGCAGAGGCATGTGTGAATCCAAACCATCACGGGCCGAACAATTATCTGAGAGGCCAATGTGTCTAATAACTAGAATGTAAGTACTCCTGACCCGATGAACAACGGAATACCTACTGCTTAAGTATTGTGGGAGACACTTATTGTAATTATTGCACATTGTCAAGTATAAGTTTTTTCCTTTTTACATTTTTTTTTTTATTTATTTAAATTTCTGACAATGTCCGTGCACAATTCATTCTGATTTTAAACAAGTGTCCCTCATACATGCACGTTCTTAACGACGTTAAGACACAAGAAGAACTTACTCATAACGAGCAATTTTCTCAATTTGCCATCATCACCAATGTATTAAACTATACTTTCATTTACATATTTTGTTTCAAAATCTTTTGAAATTCGTCTGCTGCAGATTTGTTGTATGCGGGAAAGAAAACATCTCAAATAATGTAGTTCACCATACAGAATGATGGTCATAAAACCCTTCTTCGTGTGGCGTGGAGCTCATATACTAGACGGGACTGATATAGCTCGTGCTGATAATCTGAAGGAATTTATTTTACAATCCTTTTAGATCGGCTGACCATTGACCTAAAACCACACGGAAACTCGAGGTCAACTCAGGTGATTTGACCAGCGGGGTTGACCACATAAGGGTAAATTATGAGTGGGGCATGTGCCATTTTAACACCTCGTATTTGGCCTATCATTCCGACATGGAGTTTTATGTCCCATACATTATAGGAGTCGCCTCTTGGGAAAATGAGGTCGCATTATTTTTCTTGTACCAAACGTTTTTCAACCTTTCCATGTTAAAATATAGTTCAAAGTTATATTCTGTACAGAATTACACATAAGCCATTTCACGAGAAAAACAACACTTTGCGTAAAGCATCAACCCAGTCTGCGCAGGCTAATCCGAGCCGACACATTCCATTTCAGGGGGATAAATGTATAGCGTAATGATTCTTGAAACAGAAAATCCACAGGAGGCGAAAAGTGTCTGTCCGGGTTAGCCTGTACGGCATGCTTAGGATGATCCAAGTCGATACTTTACGCAATGTTGTTTTTTTTCGTAATTCGGCTCATTTCTCAAAGATCTCTGCAGACAGTGCTGTGTCCACGTCAAAACAAGGAACATGATGTCTGACCAATCCCTATAATGCCTACTTGAAACCAATGTAGACCATGTCAAGACCTCACATACTTGCAGTCTGATCTTGGTATACATTGTTTTCTTGTAGCTCGTTAGTAAAAATCAATATAATTTGATACTTTGTTTATAGGTTCCCCAATAATGAAGGATAAACATTCAGCAATATATAGGGTAAACACACTCAAAATTAACTGGTATTCGATTAATCGACTTATTTTCTTATATGTTTAATTGTTCATACACCAAATAGCTTATATATTCGTTATCATCAATTTAATGTTCATTTGTAAACAGCAAAGGCGGTTTAGAAATATCAAAGTAAAATCAACAACCCATTCGGACAGAATATAACGGCGAACATTATTCATCGACTCCCCCTACCCCCTTTTCGCAGATATCGGCTGATTTAGAAAAGGCTAAATTATTAAAGGACTGCGGAGTTTAATAGGCTTGATATAGGTTTATGGGGAGTCGGTGATTTTGAACTGATTGCTGTTATGATAAACCCCCTCGTTAAATGCATACCAGTAGACTGTCAAAGTGAGCTGCATTACTGGACGAACTATCGGTGTTAATCCTTTCCCACCTACACAAAATGTGTGCCAGTCGACATTTAAAAAATACAGGGGGAAAAACATGAAAAGTATTGTGGTCAAAGGAAAAAAAATGGTCATCTCCTTTTGCCACAATGTTTTCAAAAGTCACATGCTGCAGACGCGTCAGAATATACATGTATATATATATATATGTGTGTGTGTTTGTAGTGTGTGTGTGTGGGGGGGGGGGGGGGGGGGGGTCGGTCGGTAAAAAATCGCCGTAAGTCTGGATGTAAAAGCGTCTGACAACAATATCAATTAATTTATTTGTTTATCATCATCTGCTGCAGATGCGCCAGAAAGAGTTTACGTATGTGGGAACGGGTTAAGCTTATTGATTTAGTATCTCTGGGTCATTTAGAAGACCATCGACCTGTTAATACGGAAGTATAACACTTTGCCAATTCAATTAATTCGTTTACCCAGAAATCTTTACGCATTTCTAGTAATCAAAACCAGCAGTAATTTATAACAAGTTAAATGGAAATTTTATATTAAAATAACTCAGTAAGACTGAGATAGTCATAGGCAATAAATAGAAAAGTAAATATGGATGTGCCTTGATATACTCTCTATTATTTCCTCTTTTACAGAGATTACTTAATGTGAGAAATGTATATTATCAAAGTAGGAACATATTAAAAAATATAAAAAAAGGAGCAAATGGTGATGTTCATCATTGTTAATATGATGATAATGGATGTATGCAGATAAACATTCACACAGTTATCTAGCTATTGTGTATATACACCTAAGTCTAAACAGTACTACAACTTGTATGTCGGACATGTGCAGGTGGAAGACAGGAGGGGGTCTTGTCGAAACGAAATACAAGATGCTAACAACTTATCGTTAACACTGCAAAGTCTATAGTGGTTTTGCAATTATTCTAACCCCTTTATAGCCAGCACTTTTACTACATATAATACATAAAGTGACATAACTCTGTATGTAGGAGCAGGAGAGGAAAGGAAATGAGACAAGACTTATAGTTCCAATTTGCTATAAAAGGGTTATTTTTACAATAAATACTTGTAGCTGCATGTTCTAGTGCAAGAAATCAACCCATTCTGACTCACTAAATGAATTAACTTGTTAGTTTCCAGGACAAGCATATGATTATGGTTGTAGTCATATAAACGTTTATGATATAAATATGATGCATGTAAGGAGGATATAAATATAATACTACAATAATGAGGTAATGAGAGAGTGGCAAGTGGAGGAGTATGATAAGAAGAAGAAGAAGAAGAAGAAGAAGAAGAAGAAGAAGAAGAAGAAGAAGAAGAAGAAGAAGAAGAAGAAGAAGAAGAAGAAGAAGAAGAAGAAGAAGAAGAAGAAGAAGAAGAAGAAGAAGAAGAAGAAGAAGAAGAAGAAGAAGAAGAAGAAGAAGAAGAAGAAGAAGAAGAAGAAGAAGAAGAAGAAGAAGAAGAAGAAGAAGAAGAAGAAGAAGAAGAAGAAGAAGAACAACAACAACAACAACAACAACAACAAGAACAAGAACAAGATGTCTGGTACATCTGTTGAATAGTATCATTATATTACACATGTTACATAGTATTAATGAAGGATGATGTTAATTAGATTTGAGATAACATTCGATAATGGTTACATTAGCATAAACATTATCTTCGATATAAGACACAGACATATTGTACTTAAATGTTTTAAATGATGGTAATAGAAGTTCTCATGTTCCGCTTCCCAATTTGTAATGTAAAAGTTGACATATCACGCCTGTTTGGCTACACATGTTTATTATAATGTTTTTATTATACTTTTATCTATACAGCCAGATCACATACAATGACGAGACAAATGCTGTTGTTGTATTTAATCTACATCACAAAGTCACAATTTAGCATTCGGATTGTAAATGATGTTCCCATTTACTTTTGTTTATGACACCTTTTATTTTGTTATGTATTAGAACTCACAGTATTATGAACTAGTTTGACAAATGCGATGAACTTTTAGGTATATAATGATGGAATGCCAACTCATATATTTGAATTTAGTGTTCACAATGTCAGAAATTCAATTGTTAATTCGTCAAACTCGTGTTTAACCTAGTGTTTTCGTGTAGAAATGTTTTTTTATTATATTGATTTCCCACATACAACAAATCCGCAGACGGCGACGATGAAAACACACCCTAAACGAATTGGAAACTCCCTTTAAATGAAGGTACACTAATTGAAAGTAGTTGAAAATATGGTGACAAAAAGGAGAAATTGCTCGTTTTGAGCAATCTCTTCCTTTGTCACCATGTTTTTTAAAAGGCTGTCTGCTGCAGAGGCGTCAGAAAGCGTCTATATGAGGGATAAACAAAGTAATGGTTAAGACCGTTTTCAACAGTATTTCCCATTATATCATGGTGGAAAGTGCACTTTACAATATGTTTCATGGCTGTCCTGTACACATACATCATACAACAATCGTCCTTGGTAACTGGCTACCTTCCTGCATAGACAATTGATGAAACACGAATGAATATAGACTATTTTAAGTATATTGATGAAACACGAATGAATATAGACTATTTTAAGTATATTGATGAAACACGAATGAATATAGACTATTTTAAGTATATTGATGAAACACGAATGAATATAGACTATTTTAAGTATATTGATGAAACACGAATGAAAATAGACTATTTTAAGTATATTGATGAAACACGAATGAATATAGACTATTTTAAGTATATTGATGAAACACGAATGAATATAGACTATTTTAAGTATATTGATGAAACACGAATGAAAATAGACTATTTTAAGTACATTGATGAAACACGAATGAATATAGACTATTTTAAGTATATTGATGAAACACGAATGAATATAGACTATTTTAAGTATATTGATGAAACACGAATGAATATAGACTATTTTAAGTATATTGATGAAACACGAATGAATATAGACTATTTTAAGTATATTGATGAAATGAAACACGAATGAAAATAGTCTATTTTAAGTATATTGATGAAACATGAATGAAAATAGTCTCAAGGACTTGTTATCAATCATCGGAAACAATCACCAATGGTCCAGCCGGGTTTCTAGCTTTCAACTCCTGGCTTGATAGCCCGTCGTCGGTACAGTCTGAGCTATCGCGGCTCGACATTTAAACTCTTATTGCAGCATACGTATGTTGCCCGTTCACAGCTATTTGATATACGATTTCCTTAACCCTTTCCCTCATATAGACGCTTTATGATGCCTCTGCAGCAGACAGCCTTTTGAAAACATAGTGACAAAAGAAGAAATTGCTCAAAATGAGCAATATCTCCTTTTGCCACAATGTTTTCCACTTTTAGTCATAGGTTATTCATTCAATTAAAGAGATTTTCCATGTTTTGACAAAATATGTTCAAAGTCGTCTGCTGCAGACTTGTTGTATGAGGGAAAGTGTTAAACCAGCTCGGTAACATTTACAATTGGCTATGGTTGCTAGGACTAGTTACCAGACTTATATGTTAAAGGTGCTGAACTCCAGATTGATATCAAACTTTTGAAATGTTGAAACTTCTGCACATATTGCTTTTAGTGACAACAAAGTAAGTAATAAATAGTTCAAAACTATTTTGGCAGTAAAAGTTGTATTTATATAAAAGTCAAGTGAGAGTCATGAAAATGTACAGAATGTGGCTTACTGGGTATGTTTACCCAGTGAAAATGATACATAAACGACCAATATTTAGATGTTAATTGTACTCGAAAGTGAAATTATTATGCTAATTTTATCCTAGAATTAAGATTCTAATATTTCAAGACAACTTTTGAACATTTTTAAAACTTTGACTATACTATATATTGTCTGGAGTTTAGCACCTGTAACATTTTTCGTTGCTCAGGTATGTTAAAATTTACAATTTAGCTACCTTGCATGACAGTTAAAATGCCCGTTTTCTATTCACATCAGTGGTATGTAATCGCGGTGGTGACGTCAACAAAACGGGCTATCCGGACCTTTTACTCTGTATTATGTACACTATACTGTATGCACTTTCTCAACATATGCTGATACTTCAATTGTCATTCGGAACACGATAACAGAATATCAGAAATGTTTTTTCATTCTTGTCACTTTTCTTTGAGAGGACTCACGCATATTTGAGATACTAATGTATATGATAACGCCATGATGAAATAGTCATAACATTGTTCGGGGTTTTTGTGTGTGTGAAAAGACATCTTTAAAGACAAGAACATACCATTAATATCAGTATTGTTCTATCAACGGTTTATTGCACTCAATTATTTTGCCTTTATGTTTAAATCGATAGTTAATTAAGTTGCAACACGAATTGATATTAACGCAATTTTGAATATTTCATAAATCAAGACACCCTCAACGTACCAGAGTACCCTACTTCAAAGTAGTTGGATTCGTGTTTTGAAATTTAATGATGAATTTTACAATTATTGGTTGAATTATTTAAGAATTTCTCAAACCTACGTTGACTTTTATTGTGATTTTCATTTAAATTCAAGTCCGTGGTGAAATAACTGAATGTCGTAACTGTTCGAATTATTTATGTGATATTTTCATTTTATCTCTTTTGCATCGTCTTTACCGAATAATTAAACATTTGATCAAGTAATTACTCTTAGATTTATTTGAATAAATAATAAGTGATTTACATTTTATTACCTTGTTACCTTTGATCGGCGAAATGGCGATTGGACTCATCTGGATCGACCTTTACCTATTTCCGACTATACCACATTTAGATCTTTACATTCATCGACAAATTAAAATAAGTATACTAAGTAACCGAACTGCTGAAACAGAAAACTGCTTTGCTTTTCGCCACGTGTGTTCTGCTGTAGACACACGCTATGTTTGTTGAGTCAGAGAAATAGTGGAAATGAACTTTACTCACCTTAGTTCGATGTGTAAGGATACTATGGAAATACCGCTGATTACTCGTATCCAGCTGATCTATGATGTTTGACATTTATATCCAAAAATAATGACGAGTTACAATTTGATACAAAATCGACCAATTTAGACCAAAATTTGACAGTTACATTGCTGATCTTGATCTATATTGTCCGCATATGTAACTTAAAGCCGTGTATTACGATAATATAAACATGGCTGGATTCATTATAAACTGTCTTCAGCAGTGTCAAATCATCTAGGAAAAGGAGGATGGGAGAAAGTCGTACTAATGATCACACAGGAAAAAGAAATAAGTTCAACATATATTTTGGTTTTGTTCTAGAGGTCGTATATTCTATTCGACTCATCACGACCATATTACCTGAATACTGAAACTGAGGATAATAAACCCATCACAATACGATTGATGTTTTCCCGCCTAGCTAAAGTGGGAGGCTGCGTCACGCACTTAGGTTCGTCCACTTTAAGCCAAAATCGAAGTTTTGGAGTAGCCTTTGCGAAAATCACAATGCCGCATGATGATCAGATTTTGACATTTAAGTTAAACCTAGATCGGTGTGTTCTCTTGCAAAGAAAAAAAAGCTATATTGGTAATCGAATATATCTATGTAATGACAACACGTACCTTCGTTGGGGTCCTTTGTAGGCATCGTGACGGACGATCAATACACAGGTAAACAGGGGACTGTTTGTTCGCTAAAGATGGCCCGGGGCCAGTGTCATGGACCGCCCCAGGCTGATTAACAGCTCATGTCAGCAGTTAACGCTGAGGTATAACGTGTTCATATGTGTAAATGGCGACACATTTTTGTACGTATTTATAGCTAAAACAATGGGCGGTATTTGAACTTAAAAGTTTGATTTCGATTATAAAAGGTCGCATTGATGACTATAGGTAACGACGCAAATTTGCATAATTATTGTAATGTATACATGTTTTATTCAATCTTGCCCAGTTTGTTAGTAAGTCTTAAAATGTGTTCCAAATCAAAACAGATGTATATTATAAATAAAGATAATTATAGTATTATCATCTGCAAACTTTGATTAGTTATTGACTTGTAACTTTGAGACACAGTTTGCGTTTATTGACAAAAGGGCCATCGTTCACCAATGAATAAACGAGAATGTATTGTAAGGATCCAGTTGTCAATGAGTATGTCATGTGGATTACTTGTGTTATAATTTTAAGTGTTTATTATGAAAAGTAAGCCAGTGATAAAATCTTATCTAGGAAACAGCTTAGCAGCAGTTCTGATTGTTCATCCGGTGTCTCAGGAAGTCTTAGTCTTAGTCAGTCGATAAATCCGACTTTACTCATATTTCAATCATCGCGCGTCCACCACTGTATATTGTGGTAGGTTTTTCATCTTCTTCAAATTGAGGGTAGATGTGGGATAAAACGAATTTGAATATGCAATGAAGGGTTGATAAGATATATTTGAGCCGTTCTACGAGAAAATCAACACTGTGGACTCTGCGTAAAATATCGACCCGGGTCAGCCTATGCATACCGCGGAAGCTAACCCGGACAGACACTGTTCGCCTACTGTGGATTTTCTGTTTCAGGAATAAATTCTCTATACCTCTATTCCTCTGAGACTGATCATGTCGGTCCGGATAAGCCTGTGCAGGCTGATCATGGTCGATACATAACGCAGGGTCAATAATGTTGATTTTCCCATGGAACGGCTGATTTACATGTTTGATTTGCTAATCCGTTATGTTTTTTACAGCCCGTGAAATTGGTTTTCCAAAATAATAAAAGTTATGCGAAGATGCACATACCAATATTTTTGACATCTATTGCGATACATTTTTGTTTTTATTTCTAGTGGAAACCTGATAGGTACTTTGCGTGATCATTTAAGCGTATCTTCGGGCAATTTTAAATTGTTAATGTTTGATTTACACAGACGTGCAATCAGAACGGCTGTGACGCTGTTTTCTTGATATGATTGTTTTACTGGTTTGTTTTTCACATTACATATTACAGCATATATGTACAACGAAATTGACCATGCATGAATACATTTAGCATAACACGAAGGAGCACACGCACGTTTCTATTACTCGAAGTCAATGATTGGCCCCTTTCGAATTCGAGTTATCGCGAGTCCAATGTTCTCAAAATAAATACATGGTCTTATAACAAATTGAGAACGACACGCTCATTACTGTTGGTGGATGATATAAGCCGTTCCACGAGAAAACCAACATTATGGTGTCCTCGTAATTTGACTCAGATCAGCCTGCGCAGTCCGCGCAGGATAATACGGGCCGACACATTCCGTCTCAGGGGGGATAAGGGTATAGAGTCATGATTCCTGAAATAGAAAATCCACACAAGGCGAAAAGTGTCTCTCCGGGTTAGCCTGCGCGGCATGCTTAGGTTGATCCGGGTCGATCCTTTACGGACAGTTCACAATGTTGGTTTTCTCGTGGGACGGCTCATATGGTCATATCTAGCGAGTTTCAAAGTGAGTATGCCAAGTTCTTAAGTAGACCTGACATTTCGTAAACATACATGCACATAATTACTTGTATGCATGATTACGAGCGGGATGCCCGACCTATTCAGACACTGAAAAATGGCAACGACTGTTCATATTCTATCAGAATTTTAAATTACAGCAGGAAAACGGAGAGACGGGGGTAACCATAGCCGCAGCAACACCTGGACTTTGAAACTTTAATTGCTGCTGACAGCTACATCCAACTGGGAGTAATTACCCCACTATAGCTCAGGTTCCAACGTAATTGAGCCACGACAGGTAAAAACTAGGCAGATGGTCACAATTTACGGCAAGATTCAGACCAGCAATGACACAGTCTGATCAAGGTCCCGTATAGTATTTTCTTGGTGTATTTTGGTGAATCTTGAATGTCTTGATTCATTGACGAATAGCGACGATTCTATTCTGCATGTACGTTCGTACAGAATGAAGATAATCTTTAGCGTTCAGGATTAACTGAAGGAGTTACTGTGTTTCTCTCATTACCTTACTTCGTTACACTCACCGGTAAATGTTGAGGGGCTGGTGGCCGTTGTTTCAAACGTCAACAAAAGAAGAGTTGAACTGTCCACGTCCCTCGAAAACGGACCATCGGAGCATTGCGACCAGTGATGATCAAGAACGGCATGCGCTTTCAAGCAGTCCGGTTTGCTGTTTCCGTTTTTCGCCACCAAGTCATATAAGCATCAGGTAAACATCTGTAGAACGTCCATGACCAGACACGGACTACACACGTAGGAAATTCGACCGTAAGTGATATAATGATCAAATTCTCCGTGTTCGCTTGGTGCGACTGAAATGATGTTTAAGATTGCAGTGTTTGCTGACTTTTGTTAAAAAAAGTGAACCCCATGATGATCGTGACATAATTGGCACACTTGAGCCTGAATGGGTGGTCTAACGGTCAGACACGTTTTGAACACATACTTTTGATTTCAGTTTGTTAACACGTCTGAGAAAATATATTTATCCTTTTCGTTTACTTAGATCATTTATTTTTGGACATATATAATGAAAATAATTTAGCACATGCCTTTTTTATGTAACACTTCACACCTTTTCCTTTTGCCACAATGTTTTCAACTATTTTCAATAATTATACTTTCATTTATAAAGATTTTCCACATTTTAACCAAGATGTGTACGAAGTCGTCTGGTTTCTTCTTTGTTTGTATTAAGTTGAGTTGAGTAAAAGATGGGACAATTGACATATATATTTTACACGAAATGCCTCGTTGTGATCAGATGAGACCAAATACCATTGGAGGTTTAAGATATCTTAAAAGTTTGTGTCGCTGACCTGAACTCAAGTGGGGAACAGCATGACGCAATCGATGTATACAACGTGTTTACATTATGGAAATTGAACACCACACAAAATCAATCACTGTTTGTGAGTTGGAGGTAAAATTGAATTGACAATAGATGCCATCACACATACGCACTTTGATGTCCGAGGTCTTTGGGCTACATGTCAAGGTCACGTCATGTGTTTGTATTACCTCGTTCGGTTGATATATAAACAACAAAAGCATAACAACATCTTTCAATAAAGTGTAGCTATACTGCCGTTTTGAAAATAGCTAAATATATGTCAAAAATGCATAAAAACATCGTACTTTCACTAAATAGCTTAACAGGAGTTGTAGAAAACAACATAATGTAACATAGCACATTCACAATGCATAGGACTGATAACATGTCTTTATTTAGGACAACGTAAACATTGCCGTATGATCTTGCTCTCAGAACTAAGATAGCAAAAACACTTGAACTGAATTATTTGTCAGTCTGAACACCGCCTAGATGAAAAAAGGTCGTTCGAGTACCTCGATGTCGTAATTTAACGTCATGTACATTTGCACATGCGAACATCGCCTACATTTCTGGACTTTTTTTTGTGAAAGCTAAATTAATCCACGAACAAAACCCTTTTTGACGATAGAATTTATTACAGTGCAACAACATTGGTATCATGATTTTGCTTGTACACATATTATTATGAACAGGAACCATTTTTGCCTTGACTCTTCTCGTCTGAAACTGCTTAGTTACGTTATCGTGAACGTCGCCAGGCAGACAGCCTCGTAGAAAAAGCCCATTTCTCTTTCAATTCTCCTTTCAAAGAGAATGTGTCAAGTGAATAGGCGTTCTCCTTGTTTACGCGAACAGTTGATGTCTTCGTTGAGCCGGTGTATCTTCATAATCGGATCACAGTCGTCCTGAGTGTGTGCACGATTGTGACAAAAACAAACATGATGCTTCTATGTTTTTAAAACCCATATACGAAACCATAAACTTCATGAGTTCTAATTCTCAATAGACTCAACGGCGATGATGTATAAACCTGTTTTTACGTGGCGAGCATCAAATGTGTTCCTTATCAAAGGTTTTGACGATTGATATCACGGATAAGCTATCAAAAGAACTTGCGTTAATCCAAACTTTCAATCGCAACCTGTGCTTTTAACGTTGCAACAAAAGAAAACGGGTCGATCAAGGTTTTCGTGTCTTTCTTATTCCTTTTCTGTCATTTTTGCGTACAATAAATACATATTTGGACAATCGTATTGTTTACCCAGAGAAGTAACACGTAAATGTCTCCATGAGTGTTTTGATATCGATATGTATTACATGTGTTTAATCCTTTCCCTCATACGACAATTCTGCAGCAGACGACTTTGAACGTATTTTGTCAAAACATAGAAAATCTCCATAATTGAATGTATAAACTATGACGAAAAGTGAAAAACATTGTGTCAAAAGGAGAAATTGCTCGTTTTGAGCAATTTCTTCTTTTGTCACTATGTTTTCAAAAAGCCGTCTGTTGTAGAGGCCAGAAAGCGTCTATATGAAGGAAAGGGTTAAATCCTCTTGACAATAGTTGTGATAATTAAAAAATTGTAGATACTTTTCAATAATGTTTGCATTATGAAAAGCATTATCTTCAGAATAAAACACTGATATAGTTAGTATACGTAACGTTTTGAACTGATAGTTTTAAGAAGTAGTAAGTTTCTCCTTACGTTTTGTTCCGCCTCGGGTACGGGAGGTCGATGGTTCGATTCCCGGCCGGGTTATACCAAAGACTTTTGGTAGTAATGGCTGTCCTCATTGGCGCTCCGGGTTGCGGGGTTAGTATTACGACTGACTGGCTGGTGTCAGGATAAATGAACCAGTAGTACTGGTAACTTACCAAGGAAATACCGTGATATAACTGAACAATTGTTGAAAGCGGCATAAAAAAACCCAGACAGACATTCCTTTTTGTTATGGTAAAGTTAACAATTCATGACTGAGTGGCTCCAACTATTTATTTCCATGTTTTGATAATGCATGCAAAGGTGTATTTCATGTGCAAAGTGTTTTGTTTATTACAGCATTACCCTTATCTAACCTAGTAGATACTTTTGTTATTTCCTAAATCATGTATGTTTTAAAAGTCACATTTGATAGCTCACAAACCGGCCATGTCAGTATGAAAGCCACCACTGTTGCCACTGCGACTCGAACCTTCAACCTCCAACGCCCGGAACGAATGTTCATAAACATGTACTGTGACCTGAATAAATAGTTTATAATAAAACGACTTGATCCTGATAGGACCCTGATTTCGGGTGTAAATGATATTCCGTTTCGACATCGTTTAATATAATAATGCCGTTGAGCTAATAGGGCTACACTTCAAGCCTTTTATCAGAAGGTGCAGTTAGGTAAATATAACATGTATGCGGACGCTGAAGACTCCGGTGAGACAGTGTGGATGGGTAGGATAGTTTGGGATTTTACTTTTCGCATGTGTATTAAGATCTCAAATCGCATCTCATATGAATTATCATCACCTACATGAATTTCGCCAAATGAAACATTTTGAGACGTTCCACACGAAAACCAATATTGTGGACTCTGCGTAATGTATCGACCCAGATCTGCCTAGAGGTATAGAGTAACGATTCCTGAAACAGAAAATCCACAGGAGGCGAAAGGTGTCTGTCCGCTTAGGCTGATCCGGGTCGATACAATGGTGAGTCCACAATGTTGGTTGGACGGCTCATTTTTCCATTAATTTCTTTTTATGTTATAAAGCAGTCAACAATTAAAGGAAAAGCATGTATTATGTTTATTTGTGCACAAAAGTCAGATAATTGCACAAATACCATAGTAATGCCAATGGGTTCGGGTTATATCAAGCGCTAAATAAACGCTCGACGACGATCATGTTCTTATCCCCGTTAGTACCAAACGACACATATACCGACAAGGACCAAACATTTATACCATGAATTGCAAGGTTTGAAGACAGATGCGCCCATTAACTTACTAATGGTATCATTATCGGAAATGGATTATGATTCATTTAGATAGCTTTGAAGTGTTTCTATACTTATCATATTTATTAAATGATTTATCTTTGATTGAATTAAAGAGTTTTATAATATAGACAGCACTTTATTTCTTTGTCTTATTTAGCTAGGTAGAGGAAACTATACCTGACATGTAAAGGGATACTATGTGCAATCCACTTTGACATCATTTAAAAACATTTTGTAATACTAATGATGAAGACTCTGGTGATACTATGCGGATTAGCTGTTTCGCCTAATTATTTATTGTACGTAGATGCAGTAATCTTTTCCCACTTGTAGACGCATTTTGACGACTCTGCAAAATTTTAGAGCAGTTTCTCCTTTTGCCACAGGATGTTCAACGATATACAATCAGTTTACTTTCATTTATAGAGATTTTCCATGTACTTGACCAGATAGTTGAAAAGAAGTGTGCCGGCGGATTTATTTTATATGTAAAAGGTTTAAGATTCCAGATGGCTATTTTGGTTTTACGCCGTTTTCAACATTATTTCAGTTATATCACGGCGATTGTTCCCTCAATCATAATCCCTGGGTAAATAAACCGTAGGAAACGTGCCTTGCACAAGGGTAATCCACCATGACCGGCATGCAACGCGGACTGGGGTCGAACCCAGGACTCCCGGTTTCAAGTCACCAACGATAACCATTCGGCCATGGCGGCTTCCTCCAAAATGGCTACACGCGACTCATATAGAATTGTAAACGGCTTGTATATTTACACGACGCGACCTTTCTCCCGCCTCTTGTGCCCATATTTTACACAACGCGACCTTTCTCTCGTCTCTTGTGTCCATATTTTACACGACTAGACCTTTCTATCGTCTCTTGTGTCCATATTTTACACGACTAGACCTTTCTCTCGTCTCTTGTGCCCATATTTTATACGACTAGACCTTTCTATCGTCTCTTGTGTTCATATTTTACACGACTAGACCTTTCTCTCGTCTCTTGTGCCCATATTTTATACGACTAGACATTTCTATCGTCTCTTGTGCCCATATTTTATACGACGCGACCTTTCTCCCGTCTCTTCTGCCAATATTTTACACGACGCGACCTATCTCCCGTCTCTTGTGCCCATATTTTACACGACGCGACCTTTCTCCGTCTCTTGTGCCCATAGTTTACACGACGCGACCTTTCTCCCGTCTCTTGTGCCCATAGTTTACACGACTAGACCTTTCTCTCGTCTCTTGTGCCCATACTTTATACGACTAGACATTTCTATCGTCTCTTGTGCCCATATTTTATACGACGTGACCTTTCTCCCGTCTCTTCTGCCAATATTTTACACAACGCGACCTATCTCCCGTCTCTTGTGCCCATATTGTACACGACGCGACCTTTCTCCCGTCTCTTGTGCCCATATTTTACACGACGCGACCTTTCTCCCGTCTCTTGTGCCCATATTGGTAGAAGACTCCCGTATCAAGAAAGGCAAGATTAATGATGATGGGTATTTACTCTTCGTCGATTCCATAGCCTGAATATAATGATGAAATTTGCAGAGCGGTCCCTATTTAACCCAGGCCAATATTTCCCCTTTATGTATACGGTGTTTTGATTCAAAATCTATTGACATTAAGATACATTCGATAAAGTAATTTTGTAAATACTTCCCTTTAGAAAATGACGAATAACCCGCTTATAAGATAGTTTGCCTTATCAATATGTTGGATTCGGTTTTGCGTGTTGTAAACTTACTTGAGTTGTAAAGATATTTAGGAAATGCGATGATTGCACGAATTTGCACAGATTTTCATATTTTTCCTGTTATAGCTTCTTCCAATGATGGTCTGTTGGACCGGTAATCTCAACATTTATCTTAAAATGAGTACAAATGAATGACCATGGTGCTATTTCTTTGGAAATAATTTGAAATCAAAGTGCACCTGAATACAAAATTACAGCGTTTTAACTGGTAAGGCTATATATGTTTATGTTCGTTAAAACATGCTGCGAGCGAATTGTTCTAAACAGTTCACCTTCTTCGACATTTCCGAGGCAAAATAACCCGTAAGGGTAGCAATATTACTATCTTTTCAATCAAAAAGCCTTTTATTTAAGCAATCGGCCCGTATTGATCGCCGATCCCTATTGGAAAAGACAGCAATTAATTTAAACTTGCTCACAATCACAGTGTGTAAACAGGACCGAATCGACAGGGTCGCACCAGGCAAATATGCCATCCCTATGTTTCCGTACTGCAATTACTTTCAAACGCATGAACAGACACTCTGTGCATGTAGATGTCTAGCATTCATACAGAATTAGCATCCTTTAGACCTCTAGTACATATGTGCGAAATGTAAAGGATCCCGTGAGAACCTTAATGCAAACAGACCCATCAGAACCTCCACTATCCGAGGAATAAACGACGCTTTTTACTTGTCGCAGATCAAATGATGGAGTCGATTTATCAAACAGTCTCTTGATTTCTCGCGATGCTAAATTAAACTAAGCTATCAGACCCAGGGCTTCCCCTTTGAATATACCAAAATCGGAAAAAATATTGCTTTTAGTTCGCGACGTCGCTTTTCCAATCCATTGAGTTTGGATAGGCTGTTTATTCTGAAAAGAGAAGACACAGATACGTTCTTTAATATTATTCTCTCTGTATTATATAGCTGCGTGTATAAATCGTACAACGTGTTTTGCTGTAGCTTTAAGTTTACGGGTTCATTTTTTATAATTCATTTGAGCTGGGTCCTACCAAGGAATGGACGCAAGCAACTACTTTGGATGTTCGTGTAAAGATTGGACTCCTTTCAATATGACGTTAATTTAAAGAATTGGCATCTTTGAATGTGTAAGTTGTAAATAATCGAGCGAGCATTATCCCCTGGTAGTCTTGTGGGAGTCTTTAAGATATTAAACATCGAGTTTTTGGGGATTCATTTTTAACCCTTATCCTGCCGCGTTTATCACGATTTGTATCATAGTCGTCAATTTTACCTCGATCATGTCGGGGTTCTTTGCTGATACGTTTTATCAATTATGTGAGAACAATGTTTACGAAGATAAGAATTTCTAGTCGAATGTCTAAATTGAACAAATATGGTAAAAGAAAAAAAAACAAAAAAAATGACACAATATGTTTAGGATTTACATGCGAATATACATTAGGCTTTTTAATGCAGATACAATATAAATTCGAACCGTAACAAGCCGGCCAGTACAGACGAGTTCTGTCAATCCAGGGGTCGTGAGATCATGTCTCGGCTCGAATTATCGTTGATGGTTAACACAACTTGAACTTTTAACGATGCTATGACTGCAATGCTTTTGAAAACTGTTTTAAAACCATATACTTAATCATTTGTTACAATATGTAGGTATTCTTTGTTAGGCCAATGCGTGATATTTATCAAGGATTTAATTATTGTTCGCAAAACTAGGTTGCTTTAACATCTCGTTAATTTGAAATTATAACAAACGTTAAACAAGAACATTTATATGAATATTCTCTAAAAGACTAATCTGGTTTTCTTTCCTCTTCGTTTTCAAGTCCTGCTGGCATCCGAGAAACCTCTGGATAGCTTTAGAATCCAAAGACAAGTAAACTGGACTCTCGATAACTCGAACAAGGAATTATTGGAATATATTGTTTAACTCGATTCATTAGCTGGAACGAATCTGTCTTTTAAATACGGCATAGCAGCAGTTCTGATTGCTCGTACGATCAATCAGAACTGTTGCTGCGCTGTTTTCTTGATACGAGTTTATAAGTTCAGCGACCGCTCTTCTCGTCAATAACTCGAAGTTATTAAAAGGACCCTACCGAGCTCGAAGTATCAACACTCCACTGCGTGCGTTCTAATTGTTATTGACATAACTTTTAAAACCTGGGAAGGTCGGTTTCCGTGTGACGCGGAAACTAAGTATGTTTCCGTGTTTTCCCCCCTGAACACCGGTTTTGTTTCGCTGTAAAGACATGGATTTCCGTACATAACGGCGAAATTCAGTGTATTTTGAACGCTCCCTAGAACCTTCCTTGTCGGCCATATTGATAGAAACAATTGAGAAGTATAAATAAAGAATATTAAGCAACAAAGTGTGACCATTGTGAAACAAAAAGGGGATTTGAGTTTGATAACAATATTTCAATAAAAATGCTGTTTTATCTGATTATACCATTTTCTTCATTTAACTCTTATTATACATGAAGTTGTTTCAATGATATTTCATTTGATCGTTCTCTTTTCAACATATAAGAAATTCGCCGGAAGGAGAGCGTAAATATTATAATTCTAGGAACTATGTAAAAGTGAATGTTCAAGTGAAAAAAAAAGAAGCATATTGCTTCGAAATTGAACATGTTTGTTATGGGATGAATTAAGCGGTCTTCGTAATCGAAAACAAAAGTCACTATTAACCCTTTCCCTCATACGACAATTCTGCAGCAGACAACTTTGAACATATTTTGTGAAAAAATAGAAAATCTCTATAATTGAATAGAAAACCTATGACTAAAAGAGGAAAACATTGTGGCAAAAGAAGAAATTGCTCGTTTTGAGCAATTTCTTATTTTGTCACTATGTTTTCAAATAGCCATCAGATTAGAATGTTATAAACTGGGAGTGTAATTTTGTTTCTAAGAATGTTTACGTAACTCAAAAGTACATAATATCAAACCAGCATCCTACATAAAGACACAATAACCTTAGTTATAGCATGAAATAGAAAATTTGAAATATGTCGCTTGGATGCTGATTTCAGACTTTTCGTATTAAAAGACTGACAAGGCAGTCTTATTGAAGTGTTGTTTTAGTTTGTAGTCGCGGCAAAAGTAGAAGAGTCCATCGCCGTTCTGAATATGCTTTTGGCAAATTATTACGAATTTATTTAAACGAAATAATCATATTAATTCTAAATCCTCTAAAATACAGCAATCGCGGTGGCTAAGCCATCCCGAAATAATGTTTCTATAAAAACTACAGGACAGTCTTTGAAATTAAAATCAGAATGTTCTTAGCCTTCTCGGTCAAGCATAGATCGTCAATAAATATCTTTATGAATGGAATACTTTCGAAATCGACATAAAATCCTCATTGAACAAACAAACACTCTTTATGAATACATCTATAACTTGGAAGGAAGCAATTACTTTACTAACATTTGCGGAAAGAATAACTCCCCGTGAGCAATGTCTATTTATCCGAAGATGTCCTCTAGAGAGGTATCAGAAGTTGCCCGTTTTATAGAAAGCGTTAGAGACACTTTTCGCGTGTTGAAGCCCCTTTTCATTACATGCAATCAAGGATAAAGTGAGCAGGGATTGAACAATCTGAATTTCGTATTCCGTGCGTGAAGGAAGGCAGACATGTTAATTCCCCACCACTCGGGTTTGACGGACAGTTTTCGTTTCATGCCTCAAAAAGGTCTTGTGGTATTAACCGAAAGAATAAAAAAGCAATACGCTCCTTTTCGAAATACAATCAGAAATAACCAGTCTATAGCCAGCGAATGTACGCAATAAAGCATTTTCAAATGCGTATCTATATGAGCCGTGTCTAGCGATTTGGGGCATTATTGTATCTATGTTCAGTGAAGAACCAGACGAGGCTGTGCGTCCGTACACTGTCACCAGTTTCTTCTCCGTCCGACTTTATGTTAATTATACCTAAATGCATCTAACAAAAGGCTTGAAGTGCGGTCCTATTGATTGTATGCCGATATAACGTTAAATGATATCAAAGAGGCGTGTGATCAAAGTCCTGAATCGCCCGACGCGGATCATATATATGAGCCGTTCCACGAAAAGACCAACAGTGTGTAAAGTATCGACCCGGATCAGCCTAAGCATGCAACGCAGGGTAACCAGAACAGACTCTGTCCTCCTCCAGTGGATTTTCTGTTTCAGGAATCATTACTCTATTCCTATATTCCCCTGATACGGAATGTGTCGGCCTAGCTTAGCCTGCTCGGACTGCGCAGGCTGATCTGGGCCGATATATTACGCAGATTCCATAATGCTGGTTTTCTCTTCTAACGGCTCATATTTAGTTAAAAGATGTTAATAAAATTGCTAGCAATCCACTATTGCAATGATTGGTGTATTTGTTGACTTTTTTGCATTCAATAATCAGCTTTATAATGCGATATTTTTCATTGTTGATATTTATACTTGAATAATAGAATTTTTTTCCCGTCTATATATTACTATTAAGCCTGTAAGAAAAACGATGAATAAGTTCAAACTAATCAGAACTTTTTCATTTTAGTCCTTGCATTTATAGCACAATGTGATCTTCGCACAATTTCAAAGGGCATTGTGTGTGTTTACGTCACTTTCAACTATTTTACAGTTATATCACGGCGTGTCCTAGGTAAGTTTCGAGTACTACTGGTCAATTGATCAGTAGTACACACATGAGTCAGTCGTAATGCTAACCCAATAACCCTGAGCGCATAGCAGCGAAAGCAATTAATATCATTGTAAAAGTGTGTGACCCGGTCGGAGATCGAAACCGCGAATTCCCGCACCCGAGGCAATCTCCTACGCAGAGTTGTCGTTCCTTACACTCACCATACATGTATGGTGAGTGTAAGGAACGACAACTCTGCGTAGGAAATTGCACCCGAGGCGGACTCTCTACATCTGAGAATCCGCCGTGGTTGAGAGTTTAGCGTCGGGGATTTGAAACCGGGTATCCGGGTTCGATCCCTAGTCGCGGCACGACGGTCATGGTGGAGTGCCCTTGGGAAAGGCACATTTGCTAGCCTAGTACTGGTTTATTTACCCAGGGATCATGAATACGTGAACTGATATAAGTGAAATAATGTTGAAAATGGCGGCAAACCCCAATAAAACTCTACATCCGAGACCTTATTACATCAGACTAGTAGAAACAAATATAGACCATTACGGAACGGGTAAGATATCTGGCCTTTACATTTGTTAAAGCCGGACAGAGTGACATCTCTCAGGGATCACTTCTCCAACGTCTGTATGTACGCAATGAGTCGATTGTTGATTGCTTATCGCCATTCTGTATTGGTAAACGTCAAGGTTCCTTTGGGCACTCTTGTTTCTATGCTATAGGTGGAGTCTTGTCATGAAACAATACTGGCTTAATTTTTGTTGCGTTTCGACAGACAGACTTCTGTGTGACGTCTCTGCCTTTTTCAGTAATCACGTGTCAATTTGAAGAGATTTTCAATGCTTTTGCCTCAATGTTTTCAAAGTCGTCTCATGTGGGAAATGGTTAAGAAAGTAGACACATGTGATTACCTTCTCCGCTTTCTACTAATGACACAGTTTGGCGCATAGTGTTTGACGATAAAAGAGCAAGCGTTTTGATATTAAAACTAACTTCTGTTAACAACGATCAATCGAAACGTAGTCCGTTAACAACCACAAATATGAGCCGTGCCGCCGCGGGAAAACCAACATTATGGCCTCTGCGTAATGTGTCGACCCAGATCAGTCTTTGCATTCCTTGCATACTGATCCGGGCCGACACATTCCGTTCTAGGGGAAAATAGGTATAAAGTAATGATTCATGAAACAGAAAATCCACAGGAGGCGAAAAGTGTCTACCCGAGTAAGCCTGCGCGGCATGCTTAGCCTGATCAGGGTCTATACTTTACGCAGAGACCATAATGTTGGTTTTCTCGCGGGACGGCTCATGTCTCTGTAGTACGTTAACCCTTTCTTTGCCGAATTTCACAAAGTTGAGTTTTCGATGTTGAAAATAAATCGGACCACTCCGTTTTTCGTCCAATAGAAATTAGGTAAAATGTAATGTTAAGCAAACAAAACAGATTTCAGGAGAGATAGGTCTTTATGACCTGTCTCATCAGAATCTGCATTGTTTGCACGAGCTTTAATTGTCTTTGCCAGCGAAAGGGTTAACTTATAACTATCATGGTATCGAGGGCTTGGCGTGAAACGGTTGTAACTTAAAACCTATTTTGAAAACCCTGGTTTAGGGGCAATTTTGACCCTTTTGTAAACAATGCAAATTTAGGTGCCATTGCTCAGAACGAGCAATGGCACCTAAATTTACATTGTTTACCAAGAAAAGTGATTTACTGCTTATAAAGACTTTATGGCGAGGTGATTAACCTTGGTAAAAAAATACCAATTTTAGATACAACTGTTTCACGCCAAGCCCTCGGTATGTATCAAACGTCTGACATCATTACCATTTAGATATATATTTTTTAACATTTTATATAGCATATCACACAAACATTGCATTTCTCTTACTATTTACACCATCAAGCCAAGACATCCGCTGCTTATTTACGTCTAAAGTTGAAAATAAACATGATTTGTTTATTGACTTATGAAGGAAGAACATTAAATAACACGATTTCAAACAACTGTCCTAAATATATATATTTATTTCAGGACATAATTCATTTGGTCATCATTCATCATTACACACATTGTTATCATATACATTATATAAATCAAAATAATGTTCTATGTACTTAATATCTGATAATCACACAGAGCATACAGACAAAAAAAAGGATACATTTATGACAACTGTAAACACATTTATTTGAAACATGGTACTCCTTAAAGCTTCGACAATACACTTTGACAGTTTGCTCAAGAAAACGATGAGTACGAATGAAGACGGCTAATTGGCTGATATACAGACATTAACCAGAAAACCTTGGCGCTTTTGATAAGAATCGGGATGATGGCAAATTTCATTAACTAACGAGATATGTCACAAACTTTGTCGGATTGTTAATAATACAGGAATGTATAATTACTCAGTGGCGGAGCTGGGACTGTTTATACGACGGAGTGCCCTTACCTACTTTAGAATCATGATGTCGATGACATTTGTATGTTTGAATTAATCTCTTTTCGGGAACACAAAAAAAAAACACGCTTGAATAATTTGGCCTTATATTGCATTTAATCATTTGAATAAAAAAAGACTTATGGATCATTCTTATGAAAGTGTACACTATGTCTTTACTCGTAAATGAAAATTTTATATATTGGAACTTCTGCATTTACATTTGTTATTACAATAATATTCAAATAATTTCCCGTATTTGTTCTTATTTCTTGTTTCTACAGTTGTTATGTTATCACGCATGTCACAGTTTATATTGAATTTATTGTATCTTGTTCTTCTTGGTGAACTGTCCATACTTTTGTTCGGAATACATTGATGTAGCCACATAAAAAAACAAATTATTTGCATTTTTCATTGATAGGTAATTATACATTGTTTGCTGAAGTAGAATATATCAGACGATCCGTGGTCATATTGCATCTGCGTACAAGGAAGACTAAAGCAAGTATGTGTATACACACACAATACCTATATCTTATTTAAACTTAAATGCATCTTCAGAGGGAAAATAGATGTGTAGCCCCCAGATGGTGTACACTAAAGCAACTTTAAAATATAAAACATCAGATGACCATGAAGCCTCTTTATGCGATTCAAAAGATTCAAACGAAAATGCACGAGCCATTGCTCACCTCTGGTCAATATCAATAAGTAAGTTAATTTCTCATTGAACAGATATCTGAGAATGGTCATCACTTATTATTTTCCACGGTAGAAAATTCGCGCATGATATTGTGTATTTGTGCAATCTTATGTGCAAATGTATTCTCTAACTGGTTCATTACATAGTGGACTAGCGATAACTCGAACATGTGATAACTCGAATAAATCGTTTAACTCGAATATGTGATACTTCGAATAAATCGTATAACTCGAATATGTGATACTTCGAATACATCGTTTAACTCGAATATGTGATACTTCGAATAAATCGTATAACTCGAATATGTGATACTTCGAATAAATCGTATAAGTCGAATATGTGATACTTCGAATAAATCGTATAACTCGAATATGTGATACTTCGAATACATCGTATAACTCGAATATGTGATACTTCGAATAAATCGTATAACTCGAATATGTGATACTTCGAATAAATCGTATAACTCGAATATGTGATACTTCGAATAAATAGTATAACTCGAATATGTGATACTTCGAATAAATCGTTTAACTCGAATATGTGATACTTCAAATACATCGTTTAACTCGAACCAATCCCTGATCTGTCCATTCACAGAGCCGTCAACATTGCTGCTGCGTTGTTTTCTTGATATCCTTTTATCACTGACTTGCTTTTCATTATAAATATAAGAATTACAAAACTGGAAATACATAAATGAAGTGAGCACGAATACGGGAATCTGTCTAACATGTCGATAGCTCGAAGTAACGTTTGGGTCAATTTCTACTTCGAGTTATCGCGAATACTTTCTATTTACAACAACTGAAAGATTCCTCCGAATCTGAAAACATTCTGATAAATGTATAAGTGACAAGGTAACTCATTAGACCAAGATTAGACAGACAGGTCAGGGTGTACTCTAGTCGACAAAATAAACAGCATCCCCTATAGCATAATATGCATCTAATAGATAAAAGATTCCTTGAATAAAAGGAAATTAATTATTCTGTAAAACGACCTTATTCTTCGCGGTAGTCTACACGAAATATGCGTTCTTTGAGTTGCTTGATGGATGACAAAATGCGGTTTGGGCAGGATCAGTTTTGTACGTATAAGTCCGTACAAATAATTAGTAATCACAAAGTCGAGTCTTTAATGTTCAAAATTGGACCACTCCATTTTTCGACCAATAATAAATAAGTAACAATGTAATGTCTAAGTGGTAAACAATGCAGATTTCAGAAGAGACGGCTCGTTACAAGCTGTCTCGTCTGAATATGCATTGTTTGCAAATGCCTTTAATTGCCTTTGGCAGCGAAAGTGTTAAGATATCATTAAAATGAAAAAAAAATTAGCTTCATGTATAGATTCACAAAAGATCTGTTAGCTGCTTTCTAGATAATTATCCGCTTGCTTAATTATTATATGTATATGTACATACACCGATCATAATGCCACGTGAGTGTACTATAGTCAATACACCAAATCATTTCTTTTTGTTTCCATATAAATGGACAAGTTTCAGTCATCAATTGTAAAACTTTCTAAGCGTTTCTTATGTAGAACACCCTATATCATTGAAAAGAGTTACTTCTAAGCTTTCAAACAATCCGAGGAAAATTACTAAAAGTGATAAAATCATGCATTTCCAGTGCATCCAATTCACATTTACAATGATTTTAAACTCAATGTCATATATTCAATGCATTCTGGTGATGGTATACACTCTTTTCTACGCAAACAAAGTTTGTTTTAGGGACTATTCGACCTATAGTGCTATTCCCAGATATGTAAATGTACCAGCGCATGTGCTATATTTAGATATGTAAATGGACCATCGCATAGTGCTATATTTAGATATGTAAATGAACCATTTCATAGTGCTATATTTAGCTATGTTAAAGTATCTTCGCATAGTGCTATATTTAGATATGTAAATGAACCATTTCATAGTGCTATATTTAGATATGTTAATGTACCATCGCATAGTGCTATATTTAGATATGTAAATGCCCCATCGCATAGTGCTATATTCAGATATGTATAACATGCACATGTCAAGTATAAATATGCATCAGAGGTAAGAAAAACGATTTTGATCGTACAAGTGTCATTTCGGTCTATTGGACTAATATCCGTTTCTATGGTAAAATGTACACAAATGTTAGTAATATGTTTTTAATTCATAGACTCACGATCCAAGGGAAACTTTCAGATGCGCATGTGTTGTAAAGCAATTTACAAAGCAATATTCGTAATCAACCATGTTCATTCAGTTTTTGACATAAGTAATTTAGTTTTTAACACGTAGTTTCTCAATTTGAACAATAATACAAAAAAACACGAATGTGTTCAACAATTAACATTTCAATCTATTTTTATATCTTTCCATTCACTTTCTTTCGTGCAAGGTTGCAATGTAACAAGCAACACGAATAAAGTGTCCACCACTCATTTGCGAGTTATGGAACAACGTGTATTGGTTTGTTTTCGAGATTTGTACACAACAATGGGTCCAGTCCACACAAAAACTAACCTTTAGAAGTGTTACATGAACGGCGACTTAGATCAGATTACGTACTAGAAGAACATTCTTATGAACAAAATGTTTCTCCAGAATAATTTTAAGTAACCAACAATAACAGGGAAGACCCTGATCAAACAGGGGAATGGAATGAATAATCTGATCAAGAAATTCACTGGTCATACGTTTCCTTTTGTAGGTCTGTTTACCCATGGCGTGGCTCAAATGCTATATATAGTAAACATTTTTATCGGGGATTTATGCCGTTTTCAACATAAGTTCAGTTACATCATGGCGATAGTTCAGTTTTTCATGATCCCTCGGTCGGTGAAAGTCCAGTACTAAGCTAAAAAAAGAGACTTTGCCCGATGGCACTCCACCAAAACCGCCGCGACTGCGGATCGAACACATGAAGCCCGGTTCCACATCCCCGACGCTAAACATTCGGCCTAGGCAGACCCCTATAGTAAATATAAATATTACTTTGATAACACAAATTTAAATTATTACCCTATAGTGTCGCTAATGCTTGCTTATGTGATGAAATAAGGCCCTTTCTGCGCCTGGTGAGGTCATACAGACAATTAGCCGACACTTTAATGCGTTTGTCCCCAGCGCTTTACCCACATCCACTACAGTAACCGCAAACCTCATGAATGATAAGTTTAACCCTTACTTCAAGGCCTATTTCTTACAGATACTCGTTCAATTTCAGAAAAAAAAAGTGGAAGACAGTGGTGGAGTGTTAGACCGTCGGTCCCGGGTTCGAATCCCGCGATCAGCGGGTTCTGCCTTTTGGATTTTATCCACGAAAATGGCGCTGAGTACTGGTTATGTCTCCAAGAAGCAGACATCGAGCGTGATTAATGTAAGCTTAGATTGTTTCGCAATCGATGAAAAATATATTTTTAAACTAAAGAAATATGAAAAAGAAATCATGTGTTTGGTTTTCTTTTATATAGGTGCATTCAACATATTTTCTAGATATGTTGAATACACCTATATAAAAGGAAAACAAGACATACGAGCAACATCTCTTTTGCTTTCAATGATTCATTACGGAGCTGATACATATTTTAAATATACATAAATGTCGTTTTGAGCAATTTCTTCTTTTGTCACTATGTTTTCAAAAAGCCGTCTGCTGCAGAGGCGTCCGAAAGCGTCTATATGAGGGAAAGGGTTAACAGAAAGTCAACAAGACCCCGACTACCCGGATGAAGCACATTGTATTGTTTTTAAACAGTATTGGTTGATTAAGAACAAGTCGTAGTAACACATATTCTGGATTGTTTTTATTAGTTGATACATTTAAATATTTTTGTTAGAGAAGATGGTATTCCAATTATATGCTTTTAACAATATCCGATGAAAGTAAACATTTACATAATATATCTGCTTTCGATTGAGAAGACAATTCCTGAAATAACGAGTGATTGTCATTTTGTTGAGTTATTTTCTTTTTCAATAATACAAAACATTTCTTACAGTATAAAAACTAACATATTCTTGTGATACCGAATAAAACCACTCATGTATACATATCCGTAAAAGTGTTAAAATACCGTAACATTCAAATTAAATATCAATTACTTGTAGTCGAAAACGAGGTTTTAACTATGAGCATTAAACCATTAGCATTCCTTTAAACTTGTAAATATCATATTGCGTCCTAACACTCTATTCCCATCGTAAATGAGTTTTCAAATGTTCATATTTCGTGTCTAACTCACCCTCACTTACTGATTTTAGCACGTCTATTGTTATATTCCTTTATTCTTTTTTCCGAGATGAATATACAGAGGATTTTTCGTGAGGAGGGTAGATAAAATATGGCCTACAGGCATGGACGGGAGCATTAATTTCCGACAGGCCATCGGAAAATAGTATATCTTATCACGATCGGTTTCAATGCAGATTATCATTTTATTATAAATATGGGACCAGAACTTGGCACTTTGCTGTAACTATAATCATGTATCCATCTATTATTCCAGTAGATATCAAATACTGTAATCAGATTGTGCGTCAGCATATGCTGACCTGAGTCGGCACTGGCCGCAAATGTGGTATAAGTGTCGTCGACAAGGCGTGACATATTTTAAGTGTAAAACACTGCACTACCGGAACAACGCTGAAGAAATGTCGGATAAATCAACGACCTTGGACGGGGAATAGTTAAGCATGCAATAAACTACTCACCGAGAGAAGATGTATTAGAAAAAAGAAAATAATATTTAGATGCTTTGGAGAAGCTGTTAGACGGAAATATAATCTACGACAGTTGGAGAAAATTGGAAGTCGGAGTGGAATTCCTTGTTGTACTCCTGTAAAACACTTGTCCCCGAAGCAGAAAATAAGCATGATTGTTATTCGGTAAATATTTATAAATACTAGAATATGTTTTTACGCATGAAAGGTTGAATGGCAACATTTTAGCCAATGTTTCGCGCTCGATCTTAAACTTAAGAAGGGTACATCTCCGGGAATTCAAAATGTATTTTGTTGTTAATGTTCTGTACCAATCAAAAACGCCCATATATTTTCTGCGGGAAAGGATTTTCATGCGGGTTTATTTTACGGCTCTAACGTCTCGTCTGAGGGAGCTATTACTACCCAGGATCCATTTTAGCTCATGTCGCCAAACAAATTATCTTAAAAATGTAGTAATCTGGCTGTTTTGCTTTGTATTTTTTGGCATCAGTTGGAAGAAAATTCTTTGTGGTCTATTTCTGACTGTGTCTGCTTTGAAGTCATTTTTCGCAAACTGAAAGATAAAATTTAATTTATCATTTATAGAAGATAGATTGCATTCCTAGAGGAAATGAACTGCATTCATAGAACGGCGCCATGTTTTTGAATTCCTTTCAGAAATGAGTTCTTTATTCATTGACGATTTGTAGTTTTTTCGATATACGGAACGCAGAAAATTCATAATTTAAATGGAATACATGTATCTAATGAAAATTTGACCCAACAGAAATGAAATCGAAGATAGATATTATTTATCTCTACCTATTACGGATTTTTAAAAAAATAATTTTGTTTTATCTTTTTATAGGAATGGATTGTTATGCGTGTTCAGACCTACACATTTATAATACATATTATGATTGTTTTTAAATATTTCGATACTACAATACAAATGTACTCTCCCTGCTTTCTCAAACCGTTTTGTACTTGATCCATTCTGGTCCAGCATCCGTTTGTATTTACCTTATAATTCATGAGTGATGATCAAAATATATACTGGTCCAATTTTTCCGACACCAGCGAATCTGTGGTTACCACGCGCCTGGGCGCCGATGAAAGAAAGCCATTACTACTAATTTTAAAGTATTTGGTGAGACCGGGGATCGGACCCGCTACCTCTAGCATCCCATGTGGGGTCTGAATAGACGGCACACCCTACGTTTGACCAGAAGAAGAAGGAGGACACAGAGAAGGAAATGGCGCAAAGACACATGCGTAGGTGTATATAATTCATGTAACACGTGTGTTTTATTTAAAATTTAGTGTCATTTTGTAATCAAGCGAGACCCATACGTAAGTTTATAATCGACTGACAACAGAACGTACATTAACGATTATTTAACCCTTTCCCACTTACAACAAATCTGCAGCACTCGATTTTGAAAATATCTTGAACAAATATTGAAACCATACTAATCTTTTCAATAATCATAACTTAAAGTGGAAGCGAGTATTCACTGTTTTGCTTAGATGTTTTCAAAATTGTCCTCTGTAGATCTGTTGTATGCGGGGAAGTGACAGTTTACAACAGTGTTTGAGTTATTTCACGGAAACTGTCTAAACATCACTGACATTTGATAGACTAACCAAGTCCAGACTTGAATTGTGGTGTCTTGCCAAAGGGAAATCCACAATGGCAGCCGTTAGTAGGATCGACCAGCGGCATCTGGGATGTATTCAGATTTACCCGTAACACACCGATCTGAATAAAAAACACCTGGTTTTGATTTCCGATCACTCACCATTTATCCGAAGCGGGTTCAATGGAATGACCAAATAGTATACTCACAGAAACATCTAGACACAACTATGGAAAACTAAATAAATGGGAGTATGAATACAGAAAAGAGTTGAACACTGTGTGGAATATGCGTCAAATGGCGTCTATGTGTGAAGGACGGAAAGCCATAACTTCCCATTTTAAAGTATTTAGTATCACGCGACCGGGGATCGAACCCGTGACCTCAATCATCCGAGGCGGACGGTCTAACACTACACCACTTATGTGGTCTTATAAATAGTGAAGTCCAAGGTACCCATCATTGTCCGCCTATATTGAGAAGGATAATAGTTTTTTTCTACAAAAGAAAAATCCATAAATAAATTCCTAGTGACTTAAATGCCATGTATGGGTACACGACATGACATACATATACTATCATTGTCAAAGATGAATGTTTCAGTTTTGAAAAAAATAACCCGTTTATTCGAGTCCTATATGGGAGAATTTAAAATAAAAGAGAAAACATTTAAAACCGATTTTTTTATTTACTGGAATTCGCGTCAAAACAAATATTTCAACAATGATTAAAGTGTTGTTCCTTTCCAAAAATCTTAATAAAACCAGAAAAGCGTCGGAAGCTAGATCGGATATACATGTACTGCAATTTTCGTTTTTGGCAAACCATAAAGAACTATATAAGTTGAACATGTAATTTCAAAATAACAGCAGGAAATGATGGTTTTTGTGTATGAACAGGTTCGTTTGAGTCTTCCGAACGTTCGCTAGTGCAGCAATACACAATTCGAATGACGCGATTGAAATTCCTTTCAATTCCCAACGGTCTGAATTACTGGACCCTGCGATCGCTATCTCTTTTCCTACAGTCACAGCATTCGGACCAATGTTAGGTAAAAGAGCTTGGAATAACCATTTGAATGCTGGAGTTAATTTTGTGAAGCATGTGCCATCAAGAAATAGCCCTGCTCCTGGCCAACCGGCGATTTCACGCCGTATGAGCAG
The DNA here is from genome assembly GCA_031761405.1 of Serripes groenlandicus. Taxonomy (NCBI): domain Eukaryota; kingdom Metazoa; phylum Mollusca; class Bivalvia; order Cardiida; family Cardiidae; genus Serripes; species Serripes groenlandicus. Next base: position 68,596,496 of record JASEVX010000001.1, read on the forward strand.
ATTACATGTTTATACTCCTGGATACTCAACTCAACATTTTCATCTTGCTATTCCAAGAAATTGTTAAGAAATCTTCAAAATGCAAAGGTGGACAAGTGCTTTTAGAAATTCGACATCGAAAGGGTTTATGCAAATTGTCTTCGGTATACACTTGGACGGTTTACTGTCTTTTAATTGTAATTTGGAGCCAGAAAAGGGAAAAGTAACAATTCCTAATTACCATTGGAGGCCATTTCCGAAAAGATTTATTAGTTTTTACGGTGTGTAACTTAATGTCCCTGTAATTAATTATGTTTGTTTACACACTCAGAATGCTGCTTATAAACAAAACCCATTGTTCTTAAGTATGGTACCCCCTGCATCCCATTATACGGGTTCCGTTCTGGCGAAAAAGCAACATCATAATTATTTGTTCCGATGTTACGGGCAAATCTGTTTTGTTCTTTGTTTTAAGAATTCATAATCACAGCATGGCGAGTATTCTATATTGTTTTCGAAATGTGTTTTGCATTGATTACGTGTACTTTGAAAGAGAAAGAAAGAATATATAAATAATTATCAGTGCTCAACGGACACAAGATATTCTTTTTATTTTTCGCCCTTACAATTCCAACAATTTGCATATCTCATCAATTGTTTCGTCATTTTATGAAAATGAAAATTCTGTTTGGAAAAGCCGTATAGCCTAACAGTATTTAAAAAATAAAGAAATGTTAAATTTAAAATAAATAAAAATGTACTATTTAATTTCGGTCAGCCTTATTTGAATAGTATATCATATTTATAATTATGTTTCATCGCTGTGAGAAGGGTATAAACTGATTTGTCTTTCTACCTTTCTTCACTGCTTGCTTGACCTCTACGTGGCAGGGCTTGAGAATGTAAGATGGAATGCAGTCACTGATAAAAACAATCCAAAACTGGTACATTTCAACTTGTCAGATATATGTCTTTGCTCTGACAGTTGTGATACTCAATCCCGTGTTCGCCTGTCAGGGTCTTGTCCTTTTTTCTCCACCAAACGTTTCATTCACAATCGCTAAAACAAATAAGCCGTACAACTGACCCGTAAAGTCCCGTTTGATTTGCTGATTCGATTTATTTTACAGTGTTTTTCTTGTTATAATGCGAGTCTGTCTTCAGTTCGACTTATTCATTTCTGTTTACAAGAAACTAATTTTTTCATTACTTTTTTGAAGAAAGCAAATTCGAGATATTTGCTGGACGTTGAAAACCCAAAAGCTATTTACTTGTACGACTTTTGACCTGGTCGTTGTCATTCGAACGATTTTGAAAATTGTTTTGTGACTTTCTTTCTTCTAGACAGCATTTTCGACTATCACACCATTGTCATGGCAAAGATCCCGACAGAAATGACAATTTACAAAGGAAACATCGTGATACTGATATAATGTTGAAAACAACGTAGAATGGAATAAGTGATATTTGACACCAAGAAAAACATCAATTCCGGTTTCAAGAAGCTACTTCTATAAAAAAAGGAAAAGATGCATATGATTTTGTTTCCATTATATTTAAATGCTATTATTTGTATTGGTCATTTGATGTCAAATATTGTTGTTTTGTTGTTGTAATATAATAAAAACAATATTTCTGATCAACTTTCCATTCTTCTACTATTGCAAATCACTTAAATACAGACCGGAATGATTGGTTTAGCTTAACAGCAGAAAAAGGTAATGTGAAATTCTTGACCATCTCTTTGGCATTTCAGTCTTCACATTACCCTATTTCAGCCTTCCTAATTATAGAGGGAAAAACTGTAATGTTTGAACCTTAGTAGAAGAACACAGGGAAAATGTTGTTATTCTACTAAGTCGTCTTTTCTTAGAATATTTTTGAAATGTTCGTAGTGCAGAAGTGTCAATCGCCACCTCTATACGGGACAAAAACGACTTTGCAAAACATCCTTAATATCGGCAAAATATTATCATATTGCATAATTAATTAAATAATGAACTACACAACTGACATCGTGCCAATATGCCACTATTGCCTGATCTAGTTTATGTATTTGAATGTTTAATCCTCTCCCACTTACAGACGTATTTTAACAAAAATTAAAATAAACGACATTTGACAAAATCGTGATGAAATGAGAAATTGCCGATGATGACCAACTTCTCCTTTTGCCACAATGTTTTCAGCTATAACAAATACTTAAAACTTTCGTTTAAGGAGATGTTGCATTTTTCCCCCTAACATATTTTCAAAGACGTCTTCTGCGGATTTGTCTTTTATTTGGGAAAGGGTTAAAAATAAAATCTTAGTTGATTCGTACATTTGACGTCAGATAATGTAGAATTCTTCTTTTTATTCCAAAATGTAATATTCTCCACAACAACTTTAATACGTGATTATAGTAATGGCATTCTGTTTGCCTTTTAGTCCAATTTGAATACTTCATCATGTAATTCTACAAATTTACTTTTTTTTAAATAGTGTTTTCACAATGTTCAAAACAAATAAGATAGCACTGAATACACCTGTTGTATTGTTTTTGCATTTTGTTGAATGCAAGAGAAGTGCGAATTGTAGTTTTAAAAGCTACGGATTTAATTTTATCTTTTTCTCGTTATAGAACATTTTGTCTTCAAAATGTCTTATATAAAATATGCCTTGTAGTGTTTAACAAAGAGCAGACATTAACTGAAAACCCAAATCTAAGAAAAACAGAACAAACGAAATTCCTTGTTAATAAGATAAATAGGAATAAGAAGCAATCGCGGTTTCCCACGTCTAGAGATGTGTTTCCTGGCCGTCCTATTCGTCCATACATTATCAGAAGTGGCATTTACAGATAACTCTCCGAATACGTTCAAACGCAGATATATACATCAAAACAACTCCATAAACACAACCCTTCTCCTTAGAGAAACCTCTTATATCAGCAATACATGAAATCGTTTTTAAAAAAACCAAAAACATATCTGTTTCATGTTACATAGGAAATGCTCTTCTCCTAGCAAAGGATACTATCTATACAGAATAAAACCATTTCCCTACCACTGTTACACAGTTACAATCGTTCGTATAAGGTTACCTATAATGGTGCGCCATGTTTTAGGACCGAGGTATTTTTGTCTGTGAGAAATGGTTTATATCAAACCCCCTATCAGCTTTATAAAGACAAATTTATAGGCAAACATGGAGTGGGACATTGTACACCTTTTTCGTTGTTTTTTTCAAGAGACACCGAAAATTAAAACACTGTCTTCATATTCATTCTTTTCAGCCTTTTTTACGAGTTGTTCCTGTCGTTTTCCTCACGATGGAGTGGAGTCGTGAATGTCTCATTCTTTGACAGATTTAGTCAACGTGATGGCTTCTTTTCAAACTGCTTTATGTATATCATGTTACACGATGTACATACGCCTTTTTAGAATTAAGGCGCTGGATGTTGCACTGCTCTATCGATACGACTGGGGGTTATATGTCAACTAGGACGATCTCTCTTTTAACATCACAAATGGTAGCTGGCACATCGTATGCAAAGAAACATATATAACTCCGAATAACTGGCAATGGGAACGGCGTTCCTATGACAGCCATGACAGGCCGGCTTTATGGAAACGACAGCAAATGTGTTGTTATCAGTATTCGATGTATGAACCTCAAGAAAAGCTGCTCTATTTGCTTTTAAACTGATGTACCTTGAAGACACGAGGTTTTTCTTTTCTTGAAAATGGTTAACTTGTAAGTGCTTCGTCTGAACCGGGATTTAATTCTATGATTTTTTCCTAATTCTGTAGAACCAGCGCGAACAAGACGGAACTTTAATTCGATTTACCAAATATATTAACTGATGTGTGTAAACACCAAGTACATGGATCATTATTAATACTTCGAAATGTTATCTGGATAGAATAATAAAACAAAAACAATCTATACCTATAGTGAATACTAAAATATAGTGTACTCAGAGTAAATAACAAAGTGCATGATATAACTGTGTGATGAAACAAAGTGTACGGCGACCACGGGAAAAACATGGCGGTATACATGGAGACCTAAACTTATGTCTACTTAGACCAATGACGTAGCTGTGACGTTTTGTGCTTTTTTGTGCTCGTTGGATTTATGCTTACTTACATCACCATTGAACCTGCGCTATTGCGTCTGCAGCTGCGATGGGGTTTAACTCCTTAACTTTTTGCGTTTTAAAATTTTCATTTAATACTCTTAATATATGTGTATTTATAATCCGTGGAAAAGTTGACATTTGTAACGGCATACAACGGCTATGGGGTCAATACACTTTATTCGCATAACGTCAATTCGATGATTTTTTGTTTTGTTTACATCTACTACATTTTATGTTTTTGCCTTTACCACGATGAATTTCTAAAACATTTAAAGCGGGAAAATAGAAATTATCCAAATGGAAATTTTCTAAAATCAAATTTGCATATGTTTTCATAGTTGTTTCTGTCTTAGTATGCTAATAATGATCATCTGTATTTGAATGTTAGATTTCTAGACAAAAATAATAAATTCTTAAAAACAAAACAAACACGACACAAAAAGCCGGTAAGATATATGCACTTTCACGTAATATATGTTCGTTTTCTATTTATTGCTATATAAACCAATTAGAACATTCCTACAAATGGATGAATAATTAGATAATTCCAAGGAATACTCCACCAGAGTAAAGCGTCATTAATCAAAACCTGTTTCCGTCCGACAAATATATATCAATTATGAATTGTTTTCTTTTATATCTCTTTGTGTATTATCAGTATTCATTGCAAAACAAATCCTTAAACAGTTTTGTGATAGGATTTGGATATCAATTTGTTTCTTAAAACAATGAGTCAATAATCGTAACAAATATTTTTAAAACCGCCATTACATTTTCCGCTCGTTTTAACCATTTCCAACAAACAGACGTATTTTGACGCGCCTGTACTGTAGTATTCTTTGATTGAACATTTTCCCACATGTACAAACACAATCTGCAGCAGACGACTTTCAAAACATGGTGATAAAAACCTGAAAAATCTCCATAAAAGATAGCGTATTTGTTAAATAAAGTTGAAAACAATGTGGCCAAAGGAGAAATTGCTCATCATGATGTTTTCAAAAGTAGTCTGCTGCTATTGTGTCAAAATGCGTCTGCAGGTGGGAAATGATGTTAACAACTGAGGTAAAAGGATAGACTGCTGATAACTAGAGATTTCTCCTTTTACAACAATGTATTCAAATCTATTCAATTTATGTGCTATTTGTCCTAGGTTTGTCTTTTGGTCTGGTGAGCAATTGTTGTATGCAGGGGAAAAGTAAATGAAAATTAATAAATGCAGCTTTTATATATTGTGCTAACTGTTATCTAGTCAACATTTTGTTCTATTATTCCTAAAGTAAATGAATCTATTTTGTAAATAAGAGTTTAAACATATATTTATATTCTTATACAACAAATACATGTATTACCGTACACGGTTTCTTGTCTGTTTATTAAACTCCCTGTAGTCTTTCATATTGTCCAATTTCGCTAGACTGTTTTTGATGATAATGATTATTGTTTGTTTACATAACATTTACGGTAAATATGAGGAAGACAGATACAAGAAAACTTCGTGATGAAATATTCAATATTATCAAGTTTAAAACGAAGTCTAAATACCTTTCTTTTCTATATATTTAAGATAAGAACGATGAATATTTGAACTGAAAAGTTAATACAATATTTGATAATCATATCTATTGCCGACAATTCCGTCACCGGGTATTTCAACAGCGTGTCGAGCCAAAGTAAGAACACTTATAAGACACAATTTAATCCCTTAAAACTCTTTTTATTTAATATTTTGAATTTTAATTTACTTAACGGACTCAGTTAGATTATGAAGGATTTTAATTTCCGACTCATCCTGGACATTGACGTTTCTTCAAAAGGAGTTTTCCGATTGATGTTTATTGACAATGTTGTAAAAGATATCCCCACGATCAATCCGTGTATTTACTATGATCCCCATGTATTATCCCGGGATGTGCCTTATCTGGAAACTAAAACATATTCATTGATATAAAACAGTTCACATGAAAGCTTTATTTGAGCCCGACTGTGCGAAAGAGTACAGATTAGATATGTAAAGTGTAGGTACAGATCACACTGTCCATCCGCTCAAGTTTTATCAAAATTAAAAAAAAAATTGACATAGTCTTCCTTCCAACACGCATTTGTGAGTACAATGTATACGGTGTATATATTAATCAGACTGTGTGATGGCACACCTGCATCTTTTGTGAGCACGGACGGCCAACATGTTATTTGAACATCTTTAAAACATTCTTAAAAAATATTGACATATTTAAAAAATTGAAAAAAAAAAGTTCTATTACTAGTTTTTCATGTTTACTAGTTTAACATTTGTTATTCTTTTTCTGCAGATGTATCAGAAATAAGAATTAATATATGATGTGGTATTTATTTAGTTTTAATATGTGCATGATCGTGAATGGTGTAAAAGAAGAAATTAATAGTCTTAAATATTACATTTACTTACAACATTTATCCTTTTTTATTTAAATACGGGAATACAAACTCTTTATTTTCGATATTTTTTTTCTTTTCAAAACATGCACTTGCTGTGTTGATTAGCTGTATTTCTTTTTGTATTTTGTTTTGTTTTTTTGTTCAATGTTCAATTGAACTATGCTTCTAGAAAACCAACATTACCGTAGTTATAGCGATCAACATGTACACCTATGCCATCTGATCGAAAGGCACACTGTTTATCTGAAACCTTCAATTTGTCTATAAGTGATTGACAGACAGTGCGGATACCAAACGTCGCGAAATGTTGATTTGAGCCGTCCCGCAAGAAAACCAACATTATATCCTCTGCGTAATGTATCGACCCAAATCAGCATGCGCAGTCCGCGCAGACTGATCCGGGCCGACACATTCCGTCTCGGGGGTGTAGAGGTATAGAGTAATGATAACTGAAACGGAAAATCCACGGGAGGCGAAAGGTGCCTGTCCGGGTTATAGCCCGATTAGGCTGATACGGTTCAATACTTTACGCAGAGTCCACAATGTTGGTTTTCTCGCGGGACGGCTCATATCAATATATCTGCGTAATGTATCGACCAGATCAGCCTGCGCTGTCCGCGCACACTGATCCGGCCGACACATTCCGTCTAAGGGGGGATAGATAGAGTAGTGATTCCTGAAACAGAAAATCCACAGGAGGCGAAAAGTGTCTGTCCGGGTTAGCCTGCGCGGCATGCTTAGACTGATCCGGGTCGATACTTTACGCAGAGTCAACAATGTTGGTTTTTCTCGCGGGCCGGCTCATTTGAATATACAATGGTTTGTAAATGCCCTATGGTTCGTTTTCCTAAAACGTGTCTGCATTATTTTTACGGGAAACCTTTGGGAAGACATCACGTTGATTAATCCACACAGCAATCATTGTTTGTGTAAATACCATAAGAAAACAGCTTTATGCCGTCAATATGAGCTTAATTGTCTTTTTTCACAGTTTTTCCATAAGTTTCCTTGTGTGTTTTTGAACTGGAAGATTTGAATTATACCGTATGTGTAATAAGGTTAATGCAAGTACGTCAACATCAGTTAACAATTGTGTTCATCAGGATGCTATTTGTTTATCATGTTAAGAATATCAGGATCGAAAACTCCGATAGAGGTGTTAACCCTTTCCCACATACGACAATTCTGCAGCAGACGACTATGAACGTATTTTGTCAAAACATAGAAAATCTCCATAATTGAATGGATAACCTATGATAAAAAGTGGAAAACATTGTGGCAAATGGAGAAATTGCACGTTTTGTGCAATTTCTTCTTTTGTCACTATGTTTTCAAAAAGCTGTCTGCTGCAGAGGCGTCAGAAAGCGTCTATATGAGGGAAAGGGTTAATTAAACAGGGAAAGAAAATGTCAGATTCATTTTAAAATACACCTTTCTTATTATTGCGCGTATCTTTAAATGACCACTAATACTTTCACCATAGTTACATTGTTGTTATTTATTTAACCGTTTTCCAGATAGAACACTTCTATAGAAAAGCTTTTTAAATGGACGTAAGATTATTATTGGATATATTTAAAAATATTGTTGCAAAAGTAGATTTTGCCCAGAAAGGGTTAATATATTTTGATTATTTCTTTTAAACACACAAACACACACACACATATATATATATATGTTAAAAACAATAATACATTATTACAAAATAACGGCACTTTTAAGCTTAAACAATACACATTGATAAATAGAATGAAAAAGAATATAGTTAATTTATAAATAATATATTGTTTTTCTTGTCTATGGCAACTTACTTATTTGGTTAAAATAACAATGGAAACATTATCAGAACCGAAACTGAATAAACAAATACAATTAATTGTTAACTGTCAATAAAACAACAAAATCTGTCTCCAAGAAAAACAAAATCGATAATATATACCTTCATTTCAAGACAATATTAAATTTTATAAATAATTTACCCTTTCCCACATACAACAAATCTGCAGCAAACGACGTTGAAACGTCTAAGCAAAAACACGAAAACAATGGTTTAATAACTGAAAAAAGTTGAAAAGGTTGTGACAAATGGTAAAATTACTAATTTTGAGCAATTTCTTCTTTTGTCAAAATGTTTTCAATAGTCGTCTGTTGCAGAGGCGCCAGAAAGTGTTTATGGGTGGGAAAGGGTTAATTAATTTGATAATCAGACATTGATAAAAATGTACAAGGTAACTGTATAGACACCAACATTTATCTTAACTTGGTTCGACATGCAGACACATTTGAATTAGCTAATTTTTTAAAATATTCTATTATTATCTGTTGTATAATATAATACAAAACGAAACGCCATCTATATTCTATATCTTAATTGATTAGGCTGTCAATTAAGTCATCTGCTCACAACATGTTTGACCAAAAATAGTAACATCTAAAACATTGAAAGTATTTTTTTATATAGAGTTTAGAACATTTTGGGAATAGGAGAAATTTCCTCTTTGAACATATGATTCCGTTCTTGTATTTTGATCTTCTACTTGGTCGACGGTATCAGAGAAACAGTTATAAAAGACATGGCATAACATCAATTTTGTCATAGAGAGAATCCCACACATTAACCCTTTCCCTGATATAGACGCTTTCTGACGCCTCTGCAGCAGAAGGCTTTTTGAAAACATAGTGACAAAAGAAGAAATTGCTCAAAACGAGCACTTTTAGTCATAGGTTATCAATTCAATTATAGAGATTTTTCTATTTTTTGACAAAATGTGTTCAAAGTCTTCTGCTGCAGAATTGTCGTATGAGGGAAAGGGTTAACAGACAACATACTACATATATTTACACAAAGGGATACAGATGGTATATAACTTCACTGGATTGTTTGACCGCAGATGATCGATCCATTTGAAGTTTATTTAATTTAATTTATTTTATTTTAATTTGTTTTATCGGTTTAAATTGTTAAAAACAAATGTGATTCTTTTGGATTTATTAATGAAATATTTCAACGGCAGAAAGTAAAATTATCTATATTTTGTTTATGTCAAGTTTTGTTTACCTAAATTAACACAAAGGTTTTTGTTTTATTTTACGCCTTTTTCAACATTAGTTCCGTTGTATCTCGGCGACAGTAACACAAAGGTATAGCAATCAATATAAACAACTGGTTTGCCCGCAAAAAGACATCCTATAGTTGTTCAAAAATATTTCCACAGCAGAAAGTTAATTCTCAAAGCGAGTGTATGTTACATACCATGCCAAATCATTTTATTTTTGCTTTTCTTAAACAACGAAAAACATGCACAACAAAGCAACCAATATAGACAATAATTTTGTCCGCGATAAAATATTATATATCTTGTTTTTTTCCAAAGTGATTCGTCACTCTCGAGAGAATAATAAAGAAACCTCATTTGATTATTCCTAAGTTTAAAATAATTTGCTTTGAAATTTCAAGAGACCCAGAAATGTCGACGTAGCAAATGTTTAAATATCTGAGAAAAATTCAGAATTCAATAAATGGACTATAATTTCCGTTTTATGGTTAATAAAGACATAAAGACACCATACAGCAGACGCGAGAGACAACGTATCCATCTATACGCTGTAGTTGGAACGTCATAAATACTCATATTCCACGTTCAAAGTTTTACTGGAATATAATCCATGTCTAATACCGTACAATTTACCCTTTCCCTCATATAAACGCTTTCTGACGCATCTGCTGCAGACGGCTTTTGAAAACATTGTGACTAAAGGTGAAATTGCTCATAATGAGCAATTTCTCCGTTTGCCAAAATGTTTTCAATTTTTTTTCATTAATTATACCTTCATATTCTTCGGTTTTGTCAAGATGTTTTGAAAGTCGACTGCTATCGATTTGTTGTATGTGGGAAAGGTTAAAACCTGTAAGTGTGATATAAATTTTCTTTATATTTCCAGTATATAATCATAGTATCCTAACATTTTTGTATATATTACTAGACTATGTTTTTCTGTTTGTTCCAGAGAGGAAATATCTATGTTTAGTGTAATATACATGACAAATGCTGTCACGACAAATGAAAGTTGGCCTTCGGGAATTGTCCTCGACCCAGCTATATATAATATTGATGCAATGTAAATATCAAAGGACAAAAACGTGCATTTCCTTGAAAAATTGGATAGTGTGGTCGGCAGACAGTTTAACACATAGATAAAAAGGGGAAACAATCTGACATTAAGCAATTTTTTTCCCACAATGCTTTCCTCAGTCATCTGCGTCGTCAGCCATATAAATGAGTGAGTGAAGCTGCTTATATAAAAATATATATATAAACTCGGAGTATTGAACTTTTAAAATATATATTTACAATGACATTTGATGTCTGAGTTAATAAACCAATTAGGAATTGTGTTAATTTCATAGTTAGAATATTCCTCAAATTTAGAATAAGAATACTGTGTTAATACAGGTTCTAGAGACGTATATAACACCGTTATTTATTCTAACGATTCGAAGGCTGTTTTTGTCGTGCGTAGACGCAAAATGATAGGCTTTCTGTCAGCTTTAGTGTCCTATCAAGGTATGAGCAACTTATGGTTAGAACAGAACATATCTGCAGGAACAATAAAACTAGTTAAACAGAGAATTCGAGACAACTATATCCAAAATTGGCATGCAGTTATTGATTCATCTCCAAAACTTGATTATTACCGCAAATTTAAGATTACTTTTGAACTTGAATCATATCTACTAAATATTCAAAATGACAAACTAAGAAAACAATTAACACTCTTTCGAATTTCTGGACACAAATTAGCCATCGAAACGGGTAGATATTTAGGAATCGAACGGAGCAATAGAACGTGCATTTTTTGTTCGCAAAAGGTTTTAGAATCCGAATATCATTTTCTTCTTGTATGTTTGAATTATAGAAACATACGTACACAATATATATCAACTTCATGGCCTTCTATTTCTCGATTTATTAACTTATTATCTTCAAAAAGTAAAAAAGTTCAAATGAATATTGCAAATTATATTTCAAAAGCGTCTGAGTATAGAGAATATTGTATTAATCAAAATATGGTGTTTAGTAATAACTAAGAATTATTTGCCAATTGTATTCATTGAAAATGATTCTTGGTTATCTAAACATAATAGTACTTATCTGAAATATTATAACTAATTTTTCTTCTTTTGTATTCATGTATATAAATTATGTAATTGTAATGTATTTTACGTCATTGAGCCATATTCTTCACGTGTATATACTTGTAAATGGCCAATGGTACTTATGTGCCGACTTGCCTGAATAAAATTGAATTGAATTGAAAAATCAAAATACAAAACAATAAAAGAAGGCTAGGCTTGTGTGTAATAGCGGCGAGTTTATCTTACTGACTTAACAGAGAGAAATAAAACAAAAACATCGCAGTGATATTGTTGTTTTTTATTATTAATGAATGGTTGGTGCTCCATGAAAACAAACCTTAACGTAATTATTACACGTGTGGAAATATACCGTATTTTCTGCGCGTCCATACTAGGGATCCAAAACGCCGTTTCTTGAAACCTTCTATGCCTTATTTCGGAACAGTGCAGGGCCAGGTCAGGCTGCGACGATGCGCTGACTTGACCTAGGATTTGGTTTTGCACAGGAAGACTCAACTACCCTTTCTGTTCCCTGGCGCCTTTGCTATTGCTATTATGATCCTCAATACATTCTTCATGATTACTTAACATCGGTATTGTCTGAATCCTTTTCTTACAAACATATTCATAAACACTCGTTTTCGACTTTAAAATGTTTGCCTTTTTTTTGTCATACATCTTGAAGAAAGAATTGCTTTTAAACTGCGCTACAAAACTAAACTGAAAAACAAACTGCGATGTCTAAAAGCATAAATATTTAGTTCTCCAAAAAGAATTGAAATATTATGTAACAGACAACAACAACAACACCATTGTATTGAAATGCTTTATTAAATCGTGTGTAATCATATTTGATTTTTTTTTTCAATATGAAAAGAAAACTTTTTATATAAACAACTTCATTAATATGACTTCAATATATATCTACACTCAATATGTATCCCTTTCCCTCATATAGACGCTTTCTGACGCCTCTGCTGCAGACGGCTATTTGAAAACATAGTGACACAAGAAGAAATTGCACAAAACGTGCAATTTCTCCTTTTGCCACAATGTTTTCCGCTTTTTGTCATAGGTTATCCATTCAATTATGGAGATTTTCTATGTTTTGACAAAGTGCGTTCAAAGTCGTCTGCTGCAGAATTGTCGTATGAGGGAAAGGGTTAAGAAGAATAAATATGCTTTTCAAACTTTAGCAATGTGAAGTGACATTCAACCAATAATTGTGTAGAACCACGAACTTATTGATTTCCTGCAATTATCCTATACGTTTATGTGACAGATAAACAGACACTACTCAATGCTTCCATTGTGAATCGATCATGAATGAAGAAACCCAGGTCAATTCCAGAAAATCTCTTGAACATCAAGGGGAAGCTAAAACTTCACGGAAAACGTGGTAAAAGTGTAATTAAGAATAATGCAACAAAAGGCTTCCTAGTTTACTTGTAAAGCCACGTACTGTATTAGATATTTCATAGATATCTGTTCAGAATTTGAATAATATGAATTGTTAGCTTGGTCTCCTGGGCTTCAGACATACACGTATTTTTAACAAGAGTTATCGATTAGTTTCTTCATAAGGAATTAAAATGATATGGAAAAGGTCGAGAGAATAATGTATTGTATTATTAATACTTTTATTATACTTATAAAACTATTTTATTTCATGTTATGCCGAGAAGAAAAGATCAATGTTTCGCTATTGATGATGGATATGATAGTTCCACTTCCTGTACCTTTTCTTTAAGTTCATGTAACTCTTTCCATCATGCAGAAGCTGTTTTACGCATCTACTTCAAATGACTTTTGAAAATCATGATACAAAAGAAGAAATAACAAACAATTTCCCCATTTACCACACTGTTTACTACTCAATACTTTAATCTATAACGATTGTCTATATATTTGCCTTGTTGTTTTTAAAGTCGTCTGCTCAAGATTTTGTGTAAGCAGAATTAACCCTTTTCCTCATCCAACAAAACATGCAAAACTGATGCAGACGACTTTAAAAGTATATTAGCAAAACGAGCAATGTCTACTTTCGTAACCGTGTTTTCAATTCTTTAAAATAAACAAACTTTCAATTATAGAGATTAACTATAGTTTTGCATACATGTTTTCAAAGTCATGTGCTGCAGATTTGTTGTATGTGGGAAAGGGTTAAAATGATCAATGATATCAGCACATGAATCAATAAGTATCCTTCGATCGACTGCCTTTGGTGTTTCTGCAGACAACGTCTATAATTTACATTATGGAAAAGTAGATATTTCTCAATACTGATCTCTCCGTAGTGTTTTCTTGCCAGATTCTTCCCCCATACAACAAATAAGCAGCAGACGTCTTTGAAAACATCAGAGCAAAACAATCGAACATTTCTTTGAATAAAGGCATGAATATTAAGTATACATATTATGTCAAATGGTGAAATTAATCATTTAGAGCATTTCTTTCTTTTTGTTCAATATTTTCCGAGGTCATCGGAAGATGCATTAAAAGATGTGGGAAAATTTTAACCCTTTCCCTCATACGACAATTCTGCAGCAGACGACTTTGAACGTATTTTGTCAAAACATAGAAAATCTCAATAATTGAATGAATAACTTATGACAAAAAGTGGAAAACATTGTGGCAAAAGGAGAAATTGCACGTTTTGTGCAATTTCTTCTTTTGTCACTATGTTTTCAAAAAGCCGTCTGCTGCAGAGGCGTCATAAAGCGTCTATATGAGGGAAAGGGTTAACTCTTGCCAGGCTGTGGCAACATTAATGTTCTATGTACATACACTTAGTAAACATATTAACATTTTATTTCTTTTAGATTCACTTTATTATACCATAAGTGAACGTATGCAATGTTTTCTATATCGAATCGGCAACATTATCATTATCATTATTATAATAATATTTTTATTCTTCGTTCTCTTAATGTCATAATTCAATAGCGATATTTAGCGTAAAGTGCTATTTTAAGACTTTTCCACGTTTTTCATCATTAGCATCAATTACTTTCATGGGGGTTTAGTAATTTTCGGTATATTGTTTAAGAGCTCTATGCCATATTCATATCGGTCAAGTTTGAAGCCGGTACTTTAAAACAACGCAATGGATATCAAGATTTTCAACAGTGATATTGACTGAAGGCGTAACCTCTTCTCGTCTTTGTTCTGTTCTTGATAGTCGATAAATTACGATGTTTCATAATGCTGTCTCACTGCCGTAAAACTGACTGAGGGTATGATCCTTGTTTTAAAATTGGTTGACTACAACAATTTAAATAGTTTAACCCTTTTCACTCATATAGACATTTTTTGAAAACATATTGACAAAAAAAGTTATTGGACATTATCAACTGAGACCTTGCAGGACAAGTCCCATAACTCTACAAGTATGCCCCTTTTTTCACTTGCTATTGCTTTAAAACTTCACACACTTATTATTTCTCCTTTTTCCACAATGTTTTCCACTTTAAGTCATAGGTTATCCATTCAATTATAGAGATTTTCTTTTTTTATGACAAAAAAAGTTCAAAGTCGTCTGCTGCAGATTTGTCGTATGAGGGAAAGGGTTAAACAGTTCTACTCCGTAGGGAATTAATACATGTATAGATCCAAACAAAAACATTATAATTCAATATTTTGGCTAAAGGTCTTCTTCAGGTTATATTTAACAAAGACCACACACTATGGTGCGTCCATCTTGAAAGTATTGAACATGATCAAATATAAAATATTGTTAAATATAACCCGAAGAAGGCCTATGGCTGAAATATTGAACTATAGAGGTTTTGTTTTTTATTTTGATCTACAATCTTTTATTAACCATTTCCGACATACAACAAATATACAGGAGACGACTTTAAACACATTAGCTAAACATATGGAAAATATCTGTAAATGAAATAAAAATTGTTTGATAAAGTTGAAAACATTTGACTTAAGGGAAAATTGCTAGTTTATCTTAATGTTATAACATGTTGTCTGCTGCAGCTGTGTTAGCAAGCGCCTGTATGTGGGAAACAGTACATTTGTAGCTTGATAAATAGTTATAACTTAATATAACCTAAACATATTAACCCTTTCCCGAATGTAAACGCTTTCTGATGCCTCTGAAGCAGACGCCTTTTGAAATCATAATGAGCAATTTCTCCATTTGTCTCCATTTGTCACAGTTATTTCAACTCTATTCAATAATCATACTATCATTTATAAAGATTTTCTATATTTTGGACTTGATAATTTCAAAGTCGTCTGCAGAATAATTGTATGTGGGAAAAGGGTTAAAGGTACAAATATCTTTTTGTATTTAAATAAGTTGTTGACATTGAACGTTTGTTCTGATCGATTACTGTCAAAGACGATTTCTTTTCTATTCCATAAAGGTATAAGGTTAATTAACCCTTTCCCACATACAATCTGCAACAGACGGCTTGGAAAACATCTACTCGAAATATGAAAGTATCTAAAAATCAATTTTATAATATAGCAATTCTATGCGAAAACCAAACCGTTAGGTTTATGCGATCAGTTAAGATACAGATCAGCCAGCATATCCGCGCATTCTGGTCTGACTCTGCACCATTCGCCAATTGGTCAGAGGATGCTTAAAGAAGCTTGTGTAAAACAGTGTATATTTGAATCATACGAAAATTAAATTGAGAAGAAAGTATTGTGTCAAGGGGAACCAGTACTCGGTATGAGCAATTTCTCCTTTTGCAACAATGTTTTCAAAAGTTGTCGTCTGCAGATGTGCTAACAAGCCACTTCTGTGTATAGTGTGAAGACAAATTTTCTCTACAGCATTTTCTCTTACATAATTCTTTCAGCGCCGAATTGTTTTAAGAAGACTCTTCTACGTACAAAAGCGGGCGTCTTCATTTATCATATTTTAAGTCTTTTGGCATATTTTGATAACTGAAAGGCGGACAATGCTGATTTCAGGTGAGACAGCTCGTTACGAGCTGACTCACCTGAATCTGCATTGTTTGCAAAAATCTCAATATTGCCTTTAGCGCTGAAGCTGTAAAGCGTCTTATTGCCTTTTATACGTTTATCGTTTCCGTGATAGTCGTATGAGTTGTTTTCCCAAGAAGCGATGTCATCAGTTCGTTGTCACAAGTTGCGTTAAACGTTATTTTAAGATGATTGTTTCATTTCTTGTCTCTATGAAGTAGAAGTTCTACTCTCGGGGAGGCTGCCTAAAATATTTAGTCTAATAAACTTTGATGTATAAGGGCGATTTCATAGAACATTAGGCCTCAAATATCGTCTAAAATGCATACGCAAGTAATTATGCATGTAAAATACAAGTATTTGCGTGCAAAATTCGGCGGTAGAACTGTTTCACGGAATATTTAAAATGCTAAATAGCACAGAAATGCGTGAACGAAACGACGCGATCGGAAATTATGGTACTATATGCATCGTTTTGACATGCATTAAGTGAATTATTCATATAATGTTCTATTTCTACATAATTCATTCCTCGTTCGTGGTATAATCATATTTTCTTTTTAACAAAAAACTTAAATTTGCGTGCTATGTGAAGTTTAAAAACATTTATATTGAAGGATATTTTCATCCTTTCTCTCAAAAACCTCTGAATATAATCAAAGTTATTCGTCGATTTTTGTTTAATAAAAGATACAAGATACAAACATTATTAGTTTTGAGGCATTTCCCTCCACGTACAACACATCTACAAAAGACGAATGTAATAAAAACTAGGCCAAATTACTTCATTTACCACATTGTTTATAATACTTGGCTGCTGTAGATGCGTGAATATTGTATTCATATAAACTGTCACATTGAGAAATGACAGTTGGCACTAGTCGTTTCGTTGGCCTTCTCAGCTGTGCAGTTCGTATGTTGTTTTAACCCTTTCCCACATACAAGAAATCTGCAGAGACGACTTTGAAAACATATTGGCAAAACTATCGAAACTCTTTATAAATGATCATTAATAAACGTTGAAGACGTTGTGGTAAAAGGAGGAATTACACATTCTCTTTTCAAACAATGTTTTTAAAAGTCGTCTGCTGCAGATGCGTCAAAATGAAACTATATGTGGAAAATCATTTACATTTGTTACAACTGTTTAGGGTTTTGAATATTACATGCTGGAAAATGTGCCGTCTTGCCGAATATTATTGAGTTGAGTATAGCACTGAATTGAAAACCTTGACTTAAAAGGAGAACAACTGTTCATCGTGAGCAATTTCTGCCATTCCATGTGTTACCCTCCACTCATGCATGTGCATTTTGACGCATCTGCAACAGAAGACGTTTGAAAACATCTTTGAAAAAGGAGAACTTTCTTGCAACGAGCAATATCTCATTTTTCCACAAAGTTTTCAACACGATTTTACTAGTTATACTTTCTTTAATAGCAATATTCCACAATTGTATGTATCTGTTCAAAGTCAAAGTATTATCAAAAGTCGTCTGCTGAAGACACACGAGAATGCGTCAATATGTAGGGTTACTACTGGTAGTTATTGCTTTCCTCGATGGCGTTAAGGATTGCGGGAATATCACATCGACTGATGCATCGGTCAGGATAAATCAATACAGATAATACCGATTAATTACCACGGAGAGGAACCGACGTGATGTAACTGACATACAGTTGAAAACGGCGTAAAATATCGTGCAAACAGTCCGTCGGTGGGGGTTAAATCTTTCAGCGTACTATAAATTATTTTCAGGTGATATATGAAATGTCACATTATTACTTACATATCTAATATCATGAAGTAGAACGATACCAACACAACACGTTATTTATTACTGTGTGTACAATTGTTTTGTTGATGTAAATATTCATGTCACTATAATAAAATACTTACTTACTTACTTACTTACTTACTTACTTACATATTGGTATTAAGTCGCTGTAACAAAACAATTCAATAAGCAAATATGAAGATAAATTTGAGATATAAGTCAGTGCATGGGAAAAGGTAAAACTTGGCAGTTCTTAAGAATGTAAATTCGGATCAGCCTGTTCATCTGCTCCGTCTGTCAAGCTAATGAAGATAATAGGTGAGCAGTTGAGGTCTAGATCGGACTCATTCGATTCGTTATTATATCCTTAACTTCGTAAGTCCTTTTGTATGTGTGATTAGCTAATTATATGCACATTGTCTGTTATTGAAACATTTGTCATTTCATATTTTGAATCGAACCTTCCATTGTTAGATTATCATTAGGTGTCCATCCATTGTATTGATATATAAGGTTATTGCGACCGCCTCGGTAGTGTAATGGTAGAACCTCCACTATGGATACGGGATGTCGCGGATTTGATCACAGCCGGTTCATACCGGAGATTTAAATAATCCTTGTAATGGTTGTCCCTCCTTGGTGCTCTGAACTGTGGAATAAACATAACAACTGACTGACATGTGTGAGGAAAAATATACGAGTTGTACTGATATCTCACACAGAAGAGGCCGCGATATTACTGATAACTATTGAAAGCGACTCAAAACACTTCATTAAAAAAAGCATTTACAAATACATGTAGTATTGATATTGCTCCTTTAGCTACAGTGGAACAGAGGTAGAGCGTCGGGTTCGAATCCCGTGATGAGCGGGTTCTGCCTTTGGATTTTTCAATACAAACGGCGCGAGTACTGGTTAAGTATCCAGGGAGAAGACGTCGATCGTGAATAATATAAGTTCGAAGCTTGTTTCGCAATTGATATAAAATAAATAAGTTTAAATTTAACTAAACATCTTTATTACGAAACGGAAATACCGAATTTATTATCGATAGTAATATTTATATCTAAGGTAAATATTAATATTTGTGATAACAGTATATGTAATAATAAAAATATGCATACTTTTATAAGAACTATTAAAAGTCAAATAACTGTATATATATAATTATAATATGTATGTATATATCTAAAAGAAATATTAATATTTGTGATAACAGTATATATAATAATAACAATAGGTATACTTTTAAAAGAAATATTAAAAGTTCTGATAACTGTATATAAATAATTATAATATTTATGTATACATCTAAAGGTATGATAATAATTGTGATAACTGTGAATATAATAATAGCAATATGTATATATATCTTAAAGAAATATTAATAGTTGTGATAACAGTATATATAATAAAAAGCAATATTTATACTTCTAAAAGACATATTAATAATTGTTTTAACTGTTTATATAATAATAACAATATGTATACATCTGAAAGAAATATTGATATTTGTGATAACGGTATATGTTATTATAACAATTTGAATACATATAAAGGAATAATAATAACAACTGTGATAACTGTTTATCTATTAATAGCAAGATAGCAAGATGTGTACGTCTAAAAGAAATAAAAATACGTGTGATAGATGTATGTGTAATAATAACAAAATGTGCACATATACAAGAAGTTGTCATACTTTTGATAACTGTATGTGTAATAATAACTATATGTGTGCATCTGAAGGAAATAATAATAATAATTGTGATTACTGTATATGTAATAATAACTATATGTGTGCTTCTAAAAGAAATAACATTTACGTTTGATAACTCTAGATGTAATAATAATTATATGTGTGCATCTAAATTAAAAAATAATACGTGTGATAGCTGTATGTGTAATACTAACACAATGTGCATATGTACAAGAAGTTATAATACGTGCATCTGAAGGAAATCTTAACCGTTGTGATGACTGTATATGTAATAATAACTATATGTGTGCATCTGAAGGAAATTATAACAATTGTGATTACTGCATATGTAATAATAACTATATATGTGCATATAAAAGAAATAATAATACTTGTTCTAACTGTATATGTAATAATAACTATATGTGTGCATATAAAAGAAATAACAATACTTGTTCTAACTGTATATGTAATAATAACTATATGTGTGCATATAAAAGAAATAACAATACTTGTTCTAACTGTATATGTAATACTAACGTGTGCGAACGACCATCGTCGGTTTACCTTTTTGTATCAAAGGGAAGTTAAGGAATGACGTATGTAGAAAATGCTAAGTAGGGAAAGTGAGAGGGAAAAGGAATCCGAAAAACCCATTAACTTGCGAAAACTATACCAATTCACAAATCCCCCTCAAACTACTTCTCGTGCTTTGATTGATGGGTATAATTATTGCGTAGTCAGAAAAAGAATTCGTTTTAAGTATATCTAGATTGAAAATCTGATTTTCTGTCATGTAATTAATTATGAGTTTAAAAACGGATGGAGACGATACCTAAGTTGGTAAATGTATCCCCCGTACACCTGGGGGTGTATAATTGGGGCCGGGCTAAAGGAAAACCGACCTTTTGCAAGCGACGATAAGTACGGTCCCTGCACATACGGGCATCTGACGAACATGAACAATGTTTGATTGAAGTTTCTTGAAACTGTCTGAGTTTAATCGGTGATAAGGACATAGACGGATCAAATTGCTCCTCCGCGCAGTTTGATCTGGATCTTAAATACTCGTAAAGGTACACAACTCATACGGATAGTTTTCAGAGACCACGGTTAAAACTTATTCTTTATTTTATTATTTTTAGATACATCCCGCGCCAAGCACAAACTTTGAAAGAAGATCTGCTCTCACCAGAGTATTCACTGTTTGCATCCGCATGATATGCACCATACCTTTAGATATATCTGTAACATAACGTATACAGTAAATTGCGCTTAAAGTCAATTAGACACGTGTACAGCAGATTTGTGGCCATAATATGTTTATACCGAAACTGAAAGAATGCTACGATACAACACCATACAATGCAATAACTAACTTTATTTGTAAACAAAGACATCCGACCCAAAATACCATCTGACATGTTAAATGATTTAAACGATGATACTCATAATCTTCAGTATTAACATCACACAATAATATAAATATATTAAATTCATGAATGAGAAAATAGTTTGATTGGGAATTTTCAATTACACTTTCCCACATACAGATGCTTCCTGACACCTCTGCAACAGACGACTTTTGAAATCATTGTGGCAAAGGAAAAATTGCTCATATTGATAAGTCTATATCATTTATAGAGATATTTTCAAGTTTGTGAACAAGATAATTTCATAGTTCTCCGCTGTAGTTTTGTTGTACGAGGAAAAGGGTTGAACAACATGTTATAACTATGGCATTCAATAATTTGACATGACATTGAAAAACTTGACAACAATCGGATTATCAGTGTCAATACCGAGGGCGTGAAAACGGCTGTAACTAAAATTCGTATATATTTTTTAACAAGGTTAATCACCTCGCCATGATGTCTTTTTAAGCGTTAAATCTTTTTGCTTGGTAAACAATGGAAATTAAGGTGCCATTGCTCGTTCTGAGCAATGGCACCCAAATTTGCATTGTTTACAAAGGGGTCAAAATTGTCCCTAAACCAGAGTTTTCAAAATAGGTTTTTAGTTACAACCGTTTCACGCCAAGCCTTCGATACTCTCCGTACTGCATCGGTATTTTTTCAATTTTTTGCTAGAACGGTTTGATGGCGAACAAAGAGACCCTGATCGGATATCTCGGTTTCGCAGACTGACCTTGATCTCAGTTAATATATGATCCCTAAAGGGAGATTTTCGTGTGACATGAATCATAGATACACTGGGTATTTTGTGGTTGAATGATATTCGCAAACAGAGGCAAATTCAACGGAATTCTTTCTATGGTCTCTCTCGTTTTTAAAAACATTCTATAGACAAAGACGGCGCGGGACTTCTTGTGGACAGCTGTGTAGCAACGAGTTTTCTTGTAATGTTTCGATAGTTCATAGCATTTGTGGTACTGTTATATTGACCCTTTTCTGCCTGCCTCCGATCAAGATATCGTACATCAAAGCAAAGTATATTTTATTTGTTTACCTGGTAGTATATATTCGGTGTTTATTGTATGATTTAAGATAGATATCTAGAGTATTTAAACAAAGTATCGTTCACCGTATACGACGTACGACAAGTACACGGAAGGACACATGGAATATTATATAAGCAGATGAAAAGATGTAAATTAAAAGGAAAGAAGACAAGATCGACCAGGCTGTATTAACCCTTTCCCTCATATAGACGCTTTCTGACGCCTCTGACCCAAATAGTTACCTTTCTGACTAATACTACCGGTTAAGAAATGAAATATTTTGACATTCTAATTAGGAAAACAGAAATGCTTAAATACGCTCTTAAGTATTTAAGTATTACTTAGCGCTAAGTATCGTTGGTGGAATTAGGGCCTGGTGGGTATTTATCATACGTTTAAATGAGCAGTGTTCAAAAACAAAATCAACATTGGCGTAATAATTACACGGGTAGATAAACATCCCGTCTATGCATTCTTGATGTCAGATCTAAGTAGCCGCACTTTACCAGCAGTTTCTTAAAACCTTATATGATTTCTATAAACTAATTGTGGAACATTGTTGAGCCATATCAGACTGCCCTGATTCGTAGGCTAGTCTGTATCTTTACTGGTATAAAATGCCTCACGGTTGGTTTGAAGAGTGCCGTTCAAACAGTCTTTCTCAGCCCCATTCTATGGGATTAAAAAGCACAATGTTTGTTAGACGTGTATTGAATTAGTCTCTATCTCTCGTCTAATTTGCCATCAAATGCAGATCCGCATTTTGTCAATGCTTGTTCCAACTAGCAAAATGAAGTTCAGCATATGAGCCGTCCCGCGAGAAAACCAACATTGTGGACTGCGTAAAGTATCGACTCGAATCAGCCTAAGCACGCCGCGCAGGCTTACCCGGATATACACTTTTCACCTCCTGCGGATTTTCTGTATCAGGAATCATTTCTCTATCCCTCTATCCCCACGAGAAGGAATGTGTTGGCCCGGCTCAGTCTGCGCGGACTGCGCAGGCTGATCTGAGTCGATACCTTACGCAGAGGCCATACTATTGGTTTTCTTGCGGGACGGCTCAATTATGCAATCAAACTGTTTCATTTTCTGGTAAATAAATAGCCCGTGTTTTTGTGAACATTGGCGAAAGGAAATGTCGACACTGCATCCTCTGATTATTCATAGGATGAACGTGGCATTCATGGGAAGTCAGTAAGCTTGCATATCATTCAATCTTATGATACTTTGCAATGGAAACGTCATTTGTGTATAAATTGACACAACAATCTTAACTCTTTCAACGCTGAATCTTGAATGGACTCAAGATAAAACAGTTTATTTGAGCGGCCAACAGTTTGAACCTGGCGCACTGGCTGGCCTGACTATGTACTGATGACACAGGTATCACACACTCGGTTCCTGCACTCTTTTGACGTCAGAATTATTGTAATTATAAAATATAATAGTAAACGATAAATATACAATGTTTCCCAGCATTGAGCAGCAATCTAGGTATATAAAATTATGTGAATATCTTGACTTAAATTATGGAACTGTCCAAAGAATGTTAATAAAGGACTTGAAAAGAAGACAAATTAGTGAAAGATGGGTACCTCGACTAATCTCAGAGGAAGAAATGGCTTCCCGTGTGCGCCGTATTTCGAAAAGGAGTGACTATTGGAGTGCCTATTTGACGTCGTTAACGTCATCGTTACATGCGGTGACCGTACAGGACACGGTTCACATTTTAATTTAACAATCAGTTATAAATGTGATATTGTTGCACGTGACTGGTCAATAGATTGTGCAACTTAGATGCCAATTTACGATGAAATCCGTCGTTGAACAGTGGATTTTTCAATTCCGTGCCATTACTTTTGGATCAACCCTCGTATATATATATATATATATATATATATATATATATATATATCCATTGCAGTCTTTATGAAGACGGCGAGGTTTCTAATACATCGGAACTTCGATATCAAAAGAAGGACACTTAGGTTACTACAAACGATAAAGCAGTGAACAGAAAGACAAAAGAAAAAATGTTACTCGGCCAAGCATTTATTGACGGATACATTTCTGAGATTTCCAAGACCGAGAATTTTCTGAGTGTACGCAGCGCCAGCTGTTTCCAGTCTTTGGCATGCAAGATATGTTCATCTTATCGCCTTCGCCATAGCAATCTCAAACATTCTTTTTGGTCTTGACATGACTTGGTAGACAGGCCTCTGATTAGATATGACGTTTAACCCGTTCCCTGATAAAGATAAGAATTGACGCAAATGCAGAAGACGACAAATGAAAACATTTTGGGGAAAAGGAGATTTTTTTCAAATCGAACTTTTTTTCCTTTTCCTACGAACTTGTCATTTGTATGTATGAATAAATCCCCTGTCTTTTGTACGAGATGTTTTTTTTAATGTAGTCGACTCTTAATATGTCATATCAGGTAAACGCGTTATACATATGAGCCGTTTCACGAGAAAACCAACATAATGAACTCTGCGTAATGTATCGACCAAGATTAGCCTGCGCAGTCCGCGCGGGCTAATTCGGGCCAACACAATCCGTCTCATGGGGATAGAGGTAGAGAGTAATGATTCCTGAAACAGAAAATCTAAAGGAGGCGAAAAGAATCTGTCCGGGTTAGCCTGCGCGGCATGCCTGTTCTGATCCGGGTCGATACTTTAATCAGAGTCCATATTGTTATCTCGTTGGACGTCTCATATTGTGTAGATGATGGTCTGGAGTCAAGGTAGGTACAAAACGGGGCCTGCGCCAATAATCTTCGCCTGTTCTAAATACGAAGACTTTATACATAATCTGATATAGATCGAACAAACTAAATATTGATTAACGTCGCGTTAAAAGTCACTCAAACACTTTTAGAACCGTTATAAAACATTAAGTTCGATATATCTGTCAGTGTCGATGTCTTTGAAAACGTCCCAGAGAGAATGTGTACACAAATTGGTACTGTTATTTTATACAGATTTTTAGACAGATTTTTGAACAACTTCACTTCCCTCATTAACATGTTCACATTTGATATTATAATTTGTTAATGTCATATTGCCGAATGAGGTGCAATAAATTATATATACATGTATATCCGAGAAAAAGTTAAGCTTATTCAAACTTCTTAAGCTATAAAACTCGTACTTAATGATACACAATGTCTGATTTTCTCAACAGAAACTAGATGGGTATGTACGATTAACCCCGTAATCTCCGACTATCCGCCGGTACTAAGATAAAAAAAAACTCTTCTAATATAGTTAAACATTCAGTTAAAAATAATATATTAACACTGATTTTGTTTAACTCGTATGAAATATTTTGATATATTACTGAATTTTAAAATTGATATAAAAAAAAAGAGTATTTTGATTGAAAGTTTCCTGATAAATAAAGACAGATTTGACGTGTTTCTGTGAATAAACAAATAACATATTTGTTATATGTGTAAATCACTAAATTGATGGGGTTCGAACAGTATACCCAACATGACATAACATGTAGTCGGGCCTTTATAACCCTTACACCAGGTACACCATGTATACCCAACATGACATTACATGTAGTCGGGCCTTTATAACCCTATTATAGCGTACACGCAACTTGACATTACATGTAGTGGGGCCTTTATAACCATTCCATCTTGTATACCCAACATAACATTACATGTAGTCGGGCCTTTATAACCCTTCCATCGTGTATACACAACATGACATTACATGTAGTCGGGCCTTTATAACCATTCCAACGTATATACACAGCATGACATTACATGTAGTCGGGCCTTTATAACCCTATTATAGCGTACACGCAACTTGACATTACATGTAGTGGGGCCTTTATAACCATTCCATCTTGTATACCCAACATAACATTACATGTAGTCGGGCCTTTATAGCCCTTCCATCGTGTATACAAACCATGACATTACATGTAGTCGGGCCTTTATAACCCTTCCATCGTGTATACACAACATGACATTACATGTAGTCGGGCCTTTATAACCCTTCCATCGTGTATACACAACATGACATTATATGTAGTCGGGCCTTTATAACCATTCCAACGTATATACACAACATGACATAACATGTAGTCGGGCCTTTATAACCCTTCCAACGTATATACACAACATGACATTACATGTAGTCGGGCCTTTATAACCCTTCCATCATGTATACACAACATTACATTACATGTAATCGGGCCTTTATAACCCTTCCATCATGTATACGCAACATTACATTACATGTAGTCGGGCCTTTATAACCCTTCCAACGTATATACACAACATGACATTACATGTAGTCGGGCCTTTATAACCCTTCCATCATGTATACACAACATTACATTACATGTAATCGGGCCTTTATAACCATTCCATCATGTATACCCAACATAACATTACATGTAGTCGGGCCTTTATAACCATTCCATCATGTATACACAACATTACATTACATGTAATCGGGCCTTTATAACCATTCCATCATGTATACACAACATTACATTACATGTAATCGGGCCTTTATAACCCTTCCAACGTATATACACAACATGACATTACATGTAGTCGGGCCTTTATAACCATTCCATCATGTATACACAACATTACATTACATGTAATCGGGCCTTTATAACCCTTCCAACGTATATACACAACATGACATTACATGTAGTCGGGCCTCTATAAACCTTCCATCATATATACACAACATGACATTTCATGTAGTCGGGCCTTTATCACCATTCCATCATGTATACACAACATAACGTTACATGTAGTCGGGCCTTTATAACCCTTCCATCGTGTATACGCAACATAACATTACATGTAGTCGGGCCTTTAAGACCATTCCATCAAGTATACACAACATGACATTACATGTAGTCGGGCCTTTATAACCCTTCCATCAAGTATACACAACATTACATTACATGTAATCGGGCCTTTATAACCATTCCATCGTGTATACCCAACATGACATTACATGTAGTCGGGCCTTTATAACCCTTCCATCATGTACACGCAACATGACACTACATGTAGTGGTGCCTTTATTACCATTACACCAGGTACACCATGTATACACAACATGACATTACATGTAATCGGTACTCTATAACCCTTCCACCATGTACACGCAACATGACATTACATGTAGTCGGGCCTCTATAACCCTTCCATCATGTAAACCCAACATGACATTACATGTAGTCGGGCCTTTATAAACCTTTCACCAGGTACACCATGTATACCCAACATGACATTACATGTAGTCGGGCCTTTATAACCATTCCTTCATGTATACACCACATGACATTACATGTAGTCGGGCCTTTATAACCATTCCATCATGTATACACAACATTACATAACATGTAGTCGGGCCTTTATAACCCTTCCATCATGTATACACAACATGACATTACATGTAGTCGGGCCTTTATAACCATTCCATCATGTATACACCACATGCCATTACATGTAGTCGGGCCTTTATAACCCTTCCATCGTATATACCCAACATGACAGTACATGCAGTCGGGCCTTCATAACCATTCCATCGTGTATATCCAACATGACATGTAGTCGGGCCTTTATAACCATTCCATCATGTATACACAACATTACATTACATGCAGTCGGGCCTTTATAACCCTTCCATCATGTAAATCCAACATGACATTACATGTAGTCGGGCCTTTATAACCCTTCCATCGTGTATACGCAACATGACATTACATGTAGTCGGGCCTTTATAACCATTCCATCATGTAAACCTAACATGACATTACATGCATGTCGGGCCTTTATAACCCTTCCATCATGTAAATCCAACATGACAGTACATGCAGTCGGGCCTTTATAAACCTTCCATCATGCATACCCAACATGACATTACATGTAGTCGGGCCTTTATAACCCTTCCATCATGTAAACGCAACATGACATTACATGTAATCGGGCCTTTATAACCATTCCAACGTATATACACAACATTACATTACATGTAGTCGGCCCGTTATAACCATTCCATCATGTATACGCAACATTACATTACATGTAATCGGGCCTTTATAACCCTTCCAACGTATATACACAACATGACATTACATGTAGTCGGGCCTTTATAACCCTTCCAGCATGTATACACAACATTACATTACATGTAGTCGGGCCTTTATAACCCTTCCATCATGTATACGCAACATTACATTACATGTAATCGGGCCTTTATAACCCTTCCAACGTATATACACAACATGACATTACATGTAGTCGGGCCTTTATAACCCTTCCATCATGTATACAAACCATGACATTACATGTAGTCGGGCCTTTATAACCCTTCCATCATGTATACGCAACATTACATTACATGTAATCGGGCCTTTATAACCCTTCCAACGTATATACACAACATGACATTACATGTAGTCGGGCCTTTATAACCCTTCCATCATGTATACGCAACATTACATTACATGTAATCGGGCCTTTATAACCCTTCCAACGTATATACACAACATGACATTACATGTAGTCGGGCCTTTATAACCCTTCCATCATGTATACACAACATTACATTACATGTAATCGGGCCTTTATAACCCTTCCATCGTGTATACCCAACATAACATTACATGTAGTCGGGCCTTTATAACCCTTCCATCATGTATACACAACATTACATTACATGTAATCGGGCCTTTATAACCCTTCCATCATGTATACGCAACATTACATTACATTTAGTCGGGCCTATATTTACAATGGACTAAACTAGAAATAATCGATGTATTTAGAGGCGGTCATGGTGGAGTGCCCTTGGTCAGGGCACATTTCCTTACCTAGTACATGTACTTGTTTGTTTACCCAGGGCGCATGGATAAGTGAACTGTTGCCTTATTAGCTTAACATTTTGGTGAAAAATGGCGAAAACCCCTGATAAAACAACCACATATTTCAGAGATTCTTGCATTTAACATAATATAAAATCTACAAACCTTAAGACAGCTATTTTAGACTGAAATGAATGATAAGTAATACGGAGATACTCATAGAAAGAGACAATGAAAATATGCAATTCTGATATTGTAATTGTACTTTAACACTTTAACATGGTAGTAACGGCTTTTCCTCCTTTTCGCTCAGAAATGAGGGATTATCATTACGACGACTGACTCGCTGATGTCAGGATAAATGAACATGTCGAGGGCTTGGCGTGATACGGTTGTAACTAAAATTGGTATTTTTCTTACCAAGGTTAATCACCTCGCCATAAAGTCTTCATAAGCGTTAAATCATTTTACTTGGTAAACAATGAAAATTTAGGTGCCATTGCTCGTTCTGAGCAATGGCACCTAAATTTGCATTGTTTACAAAGGGGTCAAAATTGGCCCTAAATCAGGGATTTCAAAATGGGTTTTTAGTTACAACCATTTCACGCATAGCTCTCGATGTAGTACTGATAACATACCAAGGAAATGCCGTGATATAACTGAACATCGATGAAAGCGGCGGAAAAAACGTACACAAATGTAAAGTCTTCCGTGAATAAATATATGTAAACAATATTAGTTATGATCGCTGTGAATAATTTTTTCAATTTGACAATTGTATGTATTACTAAACAGGTCAGCTTTCATAGACTTGAGTCAGTGTTTGGTTGAAAGTTTTATAGACTTAGATTTTCTCTTGGCGCCATATAGTGTAACTCGTGCTTATCAAAACGTTCTTATCTCTGGAACGGCAGAATTTATATGGTTTCAGTTTTCCAGTCTTGCATTTTTTCCGGTGTATACATTTTTTCACATGGTTGTTTTGTTTTTCAAGTGATATGATATGGGTTGCGCAGCTGTACAACAATAGACGCAGATTAAACGTCATGTGCAAGCATTTGATACATTGAGTCTTAGAAAGGTATAAGTGCACTGAAAGTATTTTTAAACCTTTCCCACATACGACATATCTGCAGCAGACAACTTTGAAAACATTTTTAATTCTTTCGGGAAAATCTCTGAAAGTAAAGGTATAATTACTGAAAAAAAGTTGAAAACGTTGTGGCAAAAGTTGTGCTCGTTTTGAGCAATTTATCCTTTTGTCACGATGTTTTCAAAAGTTGTCTGCTGCAGATTCGTCAAAATGCCTCTATGGGTTAACTGGAAAAATACAGAATTTCTCATTTTTTATATAAAAAAATCCCTTTATAGCCTTGTCGCCCATACAGACACTTTCTTACAGGTCTGGAGCAGACGATTTTTGTAAACATTGTTAATACATTTATACAGAGTTTCCATATTTTTCAATTTAATCTTCTGCTGCAGTTTTGTTGTATGCGTGTACTCAACATATTTATATTTACAAAAGAAGATGTTCAAATTGTCTTTAAGCGTTGAATGCAGTGACTGCATGGCAATGTTAGGTGAGAATTGTGAAGATGAGCATTGGTTGTCCAGAAATAGATAGACGTTGAGCTGTAGAACCCTTTTTAACTTACAGACACAGTTTAATGCATTTGCAGTAGACACTTTTGCCACAATGTTTTCAACTCTATTAACTCTTTCAGCGCCAAAGGCAATATTTAGGTTTTTGCAAACAATACTGATTCAGGTGAGTCAGCTCGTAACGAGCTGTCTCACCTGAAATCTGCATTGTTTGGCTGTGAGTTTTAAAAATATTCAAAAAATCCTATAACATGAAAAACGAGTAGTCCGAGTTAGAACATGGAAGAGTCTACTTTAAACAATTCGGCGCTGAAAGGGTTAAGTAACATAACCTTCCATTTAGAGTTTATATAGTTTGATATGGCTATTTTGAAGTACGTCTGCTGCAAATGAATCACATGTGGGAATTGATGATACTAGCCTACGTCTTCACTGTTCACATATCAATCAAGATATGCGTGCGAATTGTTATTTCCATTGTTTTTAAAAACCTTTCTGCATTTGATTCACGCAGAAACGTAATAATAAATATGTGTACTTTTTCTTTTCTTCCCTTTTACAACAATTCCATTGCGATCAGACCAACATACTTCGCTGTACGTATATTTTATCTGACGTCAGCACAACAACAAAAAGGTCGTCTTGAATTGACCCTTAACATTTGAATATTCGTGAACAAGTGCTCGTTTTTGAGGTCCAATACAATCGCACGATACAACTAACTCTCTGTTCCTGTTTTAAAATGGTTTCCTTACAGTCGGAACACTCGGCCATCACCGCAAATATTACTCATTTATCTATATGGGTTATCTCCCCTGTTTAAACCTAACGATTTTGTATGCGATAATTTGATTGGCTGACGAAAAGGTAAATCTGAGACGCCATGCATTACGCAATAGATCTATAACAGCGTTTGCGACTGCAGCAACATTTAGGTCTGGTTTTAATGATTTGTCTTCGTGTGTTTGTATATATGAATCAACATGTTCAGAAGATGAAGACTAAAGAGTGAATTACGTTTTACTAAACTTCATCTTGCTTTTATAGAGAATAAATTAAGATCCGATTTGCCGAGGAGTTCAAATGTATCCCAATCTTATTAAAACCAGATCAAAGTTCTTTGCTGTACGTATTTGGATCTGGCTACACCGCCTCATAGGCCGCCTCGTATTGATTGACCTAATACACATACATGAATACTCATGAGCACGTTCTCGGTTAGCTAGTCCAATGGAATCGCACGATATATATAACGTTCGCGCTAGACAATTGGAACACTCGCCAATCATCGCTTCTCTTTACCGTTTATGCCGAACGATTTTATAAGCGGGCGAAGTTAAGGTCTGGTTTTAATGAAATTGAGTGAGCGAAGTCTCGGGTCTCGATCTGTGTTAACCCTGTCCCACATATATATGCATGTTGACTCATCTGCAGCAGACGACTTTTGAAAATATCGTGACAAATGCTGATAGTGCGGGCACTGGTTCAGTCTCAAGGAAGCAGACTGGTGAAAAATACATATGATTAAACTTGGGGGGAAATCCCAACATGATGGCACTGAAATGATTGATGCAATACTATAAATGTTGTTCTATATACATCAGATTAAATCCTGATCTGGACGGTTGAAGAAGTAAGGTTCAAGGTTAACCTATAAACACCTTCCAATACGTGTGCATTTCAGTGTTGGACCAATCAGATAGGCCTACACCCTTTTCTATATATCACAAAAGAGCAACAGGCGATTTTGAAACACCTAGGCGAAAATAAGAAACGTATCTATTGTGTATTGGAATTAAATAATATAATCGATTCGAAACAGTTTTGGAAAAAAGGTAGAACTTATGGGTTTCAAATGTCGTCTGTTACATATGATCCGTCACGAGAGAAAACCAACGTTATGGCCTCTGCGTAATGTATCGACCCGGATAAGCCTGCGCAGTCAGCGAAGCCTAATCCGGGCCGACACATTCCGTCTCAGGTAGATAGAGGTATAGAGTAATGATTCCTGAAACAGAAAATCTACAGGAGGCGAAAAGTGTCTGTCCGGGTTAGCCTGCGCTGCATGCTTCGGCTGATCAGGTATATGAAATAAGCGGCGATACACATCTGCGTAATGTATCGACCAGACCAGCCTGCGCTGTCCGCGCAGACTGATCCGGCCGACACATTCCGTCTAAGGGGGGGGGGGGGGGGGGGGGGGATAGATAGAGTAGTGATTCCTGAAACAGAAAATCCACAGGAGGCGAAACGTGTATATATCCGGGTACGCCTGTGTGGCATGCTTAGGCTGGTCCGGGTCGCTACATTTACGCAGAGTCCACAATGTTGGTTTTCTCTCGGGACGGCTCATATGTGTCAACATGCGCCATGTGGAAAGAGGTACATAAAACACTGGTCGGTCGTATGTAATATATATTACATAAAACACTAGTCGGTCGTATGTAATATATATTACATAAAACACTGGTCGGTCGTATGTAATATATATTACATAAAACACTAGTCGGTCGTATGTAATATATATTACATAAAACACTAGTCGGTCGTATGTAATATATATTACATAAAACACTGGTCGGTCGTATGTAATATATATTACATAAAACACTAGTCGGTCGTATGTAATATATATTACATAAAACACTGGTCGGTCGTATGTAATATATATTACATAAAACACTAGTCGGTCGTATGTAATATATATTACATAAAACACTAGTCGGTCGTATGTAATATATATTACATAAAACACTGGTCGGTCGTATGTAATATATATTACATAAAACACTAGTCGGTCGTATGTAATATATATTACATAAAACACTGGTCGGTCGTATGTAATATATATTACATAAAACACTAGTCGGTCGTATGTAATATATATTACATAAAACACTGGTCGGTCGTATGTAATATATATTACATAAAACACTAGTCGGTCGTATGTAATATATATTACATAAAACACTAGTCGGTCGTATGTAATATATATTACATAAAACACTAGTCGGTCGTATGTAATATATATTACATAAAACACTAGTCGGTCGTATGTAATATATATTACATAAAACACTAGTCGGTCGTATGTAATATATATTACATAAAACACTAGTCGGTCGTATGTAATATATATTACATAAAACACTAGTCGGTCGTATGTAATATATATTACGGTTTCAAAATAGTATGTGTTAACTGATTCGTTTAATATTTAAGCCTGAACGACTATAAATAATAATATGTTCACGATTTTTTCGGGATGTAGCTTACTGCGTTCTAGTTTTAGACAGAATGTCTTTAAATTAAACTAACACATAACTGGTCTAAATTTTACTCAGCCTTTTCTTAAAGGTTAATTTCTTATATTCTGTTTGGATGTACGAGCCAGACAGCTTGATGTGTTTAAAAGGAAACTGGTTTAACCCTTTCCCACTTACAACAATTCTGCAGCAGACCACTTTGAAGACATTTAGTTCGATATATGGACATATTTATACAGGAAAGCATAATAATTGAATAGAGTTGTTAACAATTTGGCAAAAGGAGTAATTGCGGATCATGATGAGCAATTTATCCTTTTGCCACTATGGTTTTAAAAGTCGTCTGCTGCAGGTGTCTATATGTTGAAAAGGGTTGAACTGTGATGACAGAGAAGACATATTATTCATGAAGATAACGGTCAGCCAGATAGCTTGTTGATGCCAAAATGAAAAGTGTGAAATCAAAACTCATTTATTAGTCTGGGTAAACATTTGACCCTTTCCTTATACAGACGACTGTATGTGCATATGCAGCCGACGGCTTTGAAATAAATGCGGGTGGGAATAGAGGTTTTTAGTGGAATGATTCCTGAAACAGAAAATCCACAAGAGGCAACAGTTTCTGTCTGGGTTAACCTGCGCGGCATGCTTAGGTTGATCCGGGTCGAAACTTTACACAGAGTCCGTAATGTTGGTTTTCTCGTAATTCGACTCATATGATCTTGTATTTGGATAGGAAGACAGAATTGGTCGTTTATGACGATGTAACGTCTTTGTCGAGTACAATATACTTTTTGATATAATTGCCGTCACACGAAATATAACATGTATGTGAGAAAGTTTAACATATTCAAATGAGGTCTATTGGAGTCATTTTTGATACAGTGAACCCGCGATCAATCGAAGTCGAAATGGACTTAAAATTTATCTCGAGTTATCGACATGTTCGAGTTATTTTTCTATTTTTGCTCAATTCATGTATGGTAATTCATACTCAAATGGTGTTTTCTTTAAAAGGGAGCCTATGAACAAATTATATAAAGAAAAAAGCGCAGCAGAAAGTATAATAGATGCCAATACGCTGTTTTCAATAGACAGACCTTTTCCAGGAAATGGTTCGAATAAAAGGAAATATTCGAATTGTCACCAGTTCCGAGTTATCACGAGTCCAATGTTACAACTTTCCTCAACATTAAGCGGAATACATTGGTGCAGAGGTAGAGCGACGGCCTGTCGTACCAAAGGTCCCGGGTTTGAATCCCGTGCTGGAATTGTCTTAACAAACGGGGCGAGTACTTGTTAAGTCTCCAGGAAGCAGACATCGAGCGTGATCAATGTAAGCTGAAAGCTTGTTTCGCGATCGATGTAAAATAAATTAGTATATTAACCCTTTCCCACATACAACACATCTGCAGATATAAATATTGAACAAAGTTGAAAACGTTGTGATAAAAGGAGAAATTGCTCGTTTTGAGCAATTTCTTCTTTTGTCACATTGTTTTCAAAAGTTGCCTTCTGCAGAGGTGCCAGAAAGCAAGCGTCTAT
This sequence comes from Serripes groenlandicus, assembly GCA_031761405.1. Lineage (NCBI taxonomy): Eukaryota > Metazoa > Mollusca > Bivalvia > Cardiida > Cardiidae > Serripes > Serripes groenlandicus. Next base: position 68,632,319 of record JASEVX010000001.1, read on the forward strand.
ACGTGGGAAAGGATTAAGCAAGATCGTCTCTGAATAAGTTGAACATATTAACATTCTGGTCGTAGCCGTCGATTTCCACAACTGCCGACTTGGGTTTACATTCCCGTGATGATACCGTACATATGCCGGATGTTTGAAGTTTACTCTGGCTAACAAGCAAGCGCGTCCAAGATCAGAGCTAGATTATGCGCTGGTGTCAGATTTTGAAAGATATGTAGTCTGACTCAAAATGATATGGATATACCGAGATACGATTTCTGTTTATTATGCTTACTCCTTTCCTAAAATTAGACGCTCTCTCACAACGCTGCTGCTGTAGTCTGACGTTGAAAACATTGTGGCAAATTAGAAACTGCTCAAGATAAGTGATATCCTCTTTTGCCACAATGTTCCCAACTTTAGTCAATAATTAATTTCATTTAATAATTATATAATAATTTATAGAGAGTTTCATAAGTTTTTGATTATTGTCGTCTGCAGCAGATTTTAGTATTTTGGAAAGGGTTAAAAATAACTGGTTCACGAGGCTTATCAGCGTTGGCTTTGTTTATTTTATTTTCTCAGAATCATTATTTTCTAGTATCGCTTTGCGTATAAATACATAATACGATAGTAAGTGTTTAGACGTTGTATGCGATACGCCTTCAAAATATATTAATAAACCAACAAGGTTTAATGTTATTCTAATACGTTTTGAAGTGTCAGATTCTGCCCTGTTTGAATTTGGCTTCCAAAACCCCACACACCATACAAACAATAAAACCATAGTTCATTTCTTTCGCTTTTATAGATAGATGTTTTTGAGTGCCCTTCGTAAAATATATTTTCACACGGATAAACGAGCCAGCCGCACGTTGCGTTAAGGGATCTTGGTGCATAAACGCAACGTCAAGACTGTGGTGAACCTGTAAATACGCACAGTCTAACGGTAGCTTAGTTGGTAGCGACTAGGGCTTTAAATCCAGGGGTTGTGAAAAAGCAACCAGTTGCTTGGAAAGACGACTGTTACGTAGAGTTCTGGTGTGAGAAAACCAGGAAACACATGTGTTGGTGAACTGGCCGCCGTGACATGACTGAAAACCTGTCAATCAATCTAACAGAGCCATTACTGTCTGAAAGCCCTGTAAGATGCTAAAGAAATAAAGTGTTGCCACACTAGTTGAACGCCATGGTTACATTAAATGATGCTACATCAGGAGCACCGCCTCGGTGTTGTTATGTTAGATCGTCCGCCTTATATTTGGAAGGTTGCGGGTTCGATACTCAGCCGGGTCATATTTTAAAAATGGTAGTAATGACTTGCCCAACTGTGCATTGCTTTACCCTTTCCAACCTTTACACGTTTTTTAACACCTCTGCAGCAGATGACGTTTTGAAAACATTGTGACAAATAGAGAAGTTGCTCATAAAAAGCATTATCTCTATTTACCACAAAGTTTTCAACTCTATTTAATAAATATACGTCCTTTTATAAATAAATTGCAACATTTTTGTGGGCATGTTTTCAAAGTCGTCTGCTGCATATTTGTTGTATGTGAGAAATGGTTATGGTTAATAAAGGGAATAATTGTATACAGAGGGACTATACTTCTAGTGTACAGAACGTCTACGCTAGGTTCTATAGTGTGTAAGTTGAGTAAGGCCATCCGACGCGCATAGCTGCCGTCAACAACTATGGTCCCGCCTCTACTCCAGACTTGTTAAACAAAACTTCGTTAAAATGGATATTATTATACGTGTGTCAATTAACTAAATGACCAATGTTATTTCTCAAATTCCAGGGGAAAACACTCTTGAGATTCCAGATAAGTAGATTATGCTATTTTCGTTTTATTTTACCTTTTTACTTTACCTACAACGTGAAGTAGAGTTGAAATGGTTTTAGCTTGCAAATGACGGCGCGAGACACGTTTATACAAGTCACTTTCTTGAAAGCTTGAATACATACTGATTCATAGTGTAAGAACATGATTATTTTAATATTTTCATTAATAACTGTTTTGATTTTTCGTTCAAGGTTGGTAGGTATATTTGGAGGAGTTTATATTCCATTGTTTCTAGGTGCATGTATGCCAGAATGCAGATTTCTTCTAATATTATTAGTTATTCTTCTTTCAGAATTGTCTTTCTGCAGAATTGTCGTATGAGGGAAAGGGTTAACCCGCTGATTTAGCGCGAATGGTTTCACCATCAACGACAAGTTCTTCCAAAAATCTTCAGTGTTAACCCTTTCCCTCATACGACAATTCTGCAGCAGACGACTTTGAACATATTTTGTTAAAACATAAAAAATCTCCATAATTGAATAGATAACCTATGAAAAAAAGTGGAAAACATTGTGGCAAAAGGAGAAATTGCACGTTTTGAGCAATTTCTTCTTTTGTCACTATGTTTTCAAAAGTCGTCTGCATCAGGGGCTTCGGAAAGCGTTTGTATGAGAGAAAGGGTTAACAAATAGTATGTACCGTGTTCTAAAATCACTCAAATAGTATAAAAGTCAATTTAAAAGATATACCGATTTTAAGGGTAGAAACAATCTGAATTTCTTTGGAAATATTACAGTTCAGTTACGTAATTTGTTTGATTGATGCTCGCTTTCCACGAAATGATCTCAGAGACAGTTTAGGAACATTCTTTTATGATTAAAAATTACTTTTCTGTGGTAAAGAGAAAAAGGCTGGGGTATCACAAAACGTTTAAAAGAATGCATTTACGTTAAGTAATGCCTCAGATCAAACTCTACTCTTCCGCTGTAGTGTTGACCACAGTCTGACCACAGTCTTCATCGTCCGCTGTATGCATATTATGCTTTTCTTTCGAAACATTAACAGACAGATCTTCGGACTGGACTTGGAAGACGTGTATATGGATACGATAGTTGGTAAATGTTGTTCTGTCGCGTTCAACATGTCGTAACAACGACACACTGTGATTTTCGGGAGTTCTCCTAAGAGAATAGGGATCATCACATAAAATGTAATTTTACAGACTGTGATTTTCGGGAGTTCTCCTAAGAGAATAGGGATCATCACATAAAATGTAATTTTACAGACTGTGATTTTCGGGAGTTCTCCTAAGAGAATAGGGATCATCACATAAAATGTAATTTTACACACTGTGATTTTCGGGAGTTCTCCTAAGAGAATAGGGATCATCACATAAAATGTAATTTTACACACTGTGATTTTCGGGAGTTCTCTTAAGAGAATAGGGATCATCACATAAAATGTAATTTTACACACTGTGATTTTCGGGAGTTCACCTAAGAGAATAGGGATCATCACATAAAATGTTATTTTACATACTGTGATTTTTTCGTGATCTCAACAAATAGGGGCAGGCTACTCTAGACTACATTGAACATATAGTGGTAAGAGAGTAAGACACGTGGGGTTACTATTCCAGTTTATTATCAGATGAACACATATCTTAAATGTCGGCTGACAGTGAAGGGTCTGGCACATACCTCATATGTGGTCTCACCGTTCGCTCCGATGCTGTAGTGGTATAGCGTACACATCGGGTCACGTGTCCGATCCCTGGCTAGGTCAGACTATATGTAGACCAGTAGTACTGGTAACTTTAAATTGTTAAAAACAAGGTTAAACTTCATTAATACAAACAAAACAAAACACAGTTGATTGTGTGCAGATGCAACCATAATAACTATAGGACGCGGTTAAAAAAACGCATCAAATTGAAACTAACTAAGAACACAAAAAAAACCACTACCTTTTACTTTTTATTTCTTATGTATTATAAATACCTAGAATCTTTAAACGAAAATAATGTTATAAAGTCATCGGATTAACAACCGTATTTTCGCATTCGTGAGGATATTGACATTAGGAAAATGATAACGAAAGGTGTGGGACGATGCGATGCGCCTTTTTGCTCCATTCTAATTTATGATGCTCATTTAATAACCAGCTTTGAAAAATTGTTCTAATGAAAACTTTGTCATTTCCGTGAACAATAGCGAAATTACACGGTGAATTTATACGGTGTTTAAGTTTTTATTGTTAGCTGGCTTTCGGAACGTCGTCTCGTACCTTTGCTGTATCGTATTCGGTTTTGTCAATATTTCAGTTCGTCCGTGGAAAATAGGAGAAAATGGCTTTTATAAACAGTGTACATCTAGATTTGCCTGCACATACACGCTAAAGGATCAACAATTGAAACTGTATATTAGAAGTTTCTTGGAGCCTTCTATGACGTATTGGCGATCAGAGCAGATTGTGATCGAGTTAAATGGGTGCATAGGTTGATACGGCTCTACAGCGATCGAAATTGCCCTAAGGTTGGTCTTGTATATTCAACAGTAAATATATATCAATTTTAGTAACAATTTCGTGAATATGAACACGTTTATGAGCACGACAAGGAGAGAATGGCGATTGCTTCATATTATCAGTACGATACTGTTCACACGTCACTGCTCAACGTAGGGTTGGGCAGCAACGGCAGAAGACGTCTGTGCGTTATAAAGGGTGATATTGTGTCGCTTCGAAACACACCTTCAGGTATAATAGAAAGAGGGCACCATACCAAAATGGTCTCTTTGTGAATCCAAAATAATATCCCCAATAAGCATTCAATAAACACGAAAGTATTCAAATATCGCAATGGTACTACATTTATAAATTTTACGAAAGCATGTTATCTACGTTAATTTAGTGCATAAAGCTAATCTAGCGCGAGATACAGAGGCTCGTCTAAGCCTTCTCTGTTTTATATATGACATTTTAAAGGAACGGATAAGGAGGACCCAACAGTTCTTTGTCCCACAATACCTCGCTTATAACCTCGCTAAACCCAAAGGTGTGCGTACTCAACAAATCGTCTATTTTTCTACGATTCTTTTGAGTACCCACAACATTTAGGAATATGAAACACACCATCTTATCTATGGCTCTGATATTTTGTGTGTGGCGCAGCCAAACTGGGTGCCATTTTGCTGTTGTGTCATTGACATCATAAACACGCCCATGTTGAGATAATTCTAAATACAAATTGGCAAGCTTTGTTACGGTGTTTAGTATTAGAAAGAACGTCGAACGTTGCGTTGGGTATTCATTGAGTTCAACGCTTTAGGCGAATTGGGTTCTCAGTGTCGATTTGCCAGTCAGCTTGAAGATCGCTTTGTTGTCGTTCAGAAAAGATGGAATGTTTTTCTTTTTCTCGCCCATAGGCACGTAGCGCTTATTAACCCTTTCCCTCATACGACAATTCTGCAGCAGACGACTGAACATATTTTGTGAAAAAATAGAATATCTCTATAATTGAATGGATAACCTATGACTAAAAGTGGAAAACATTGTGTCAAAAGGAGAAATTGCTCGTTTTGAGCAATTTCTTCTTTTGTCACTATGTTTTCAAAAGGCCGTCTGCTGTAGAGGGAAAAGGTTAAAGTCAATAAATCGTTAACCTTCAGAAGCACTGTTGGTAATGTACATTTAGATGTTAGAGAACTTTGTCATTGTTCCTTGTAGAAACTATATCTATAATTCGGTGTCATGGTTTTAAGTTCAATTGTTGAATGGGTTAATAAAAACAAAGCTTATTTTGCTGCCGAACGAGACATTTGCACCATTGTTGACGTTGTGATTTATTAACGACGCATTAATATATCTTCTAGGAGAAATAATGTTATCTTCAAATTCTTTTTAATACCGGTAGTATATATGGTACGATGTTTCACCTTTGAACCATTTCTCACGTACTCCGAACCAGCAGACCAATTTTGTAAACATTGTGACAAAAGGATATATGACTCAAAAAGAACAATTTAAATTTTTGCCACAGTGTTTTTTCAGTAATTATACCTTTATTTAATGAGTTCTTCCATATTTGTACCTATATGTTTTCAAAGTCGTATGATGTTTGCTGTATGTGAGAAAGGTTTAAAGTTTAAATTACTATTTAAAAAAACAACGAAACAAGAATAACAAAAAAAAAGCTATCTAGCGTCCTGCGTGAATGAAAGTTATGATTAGATTTTGTAGTGCTCTGGGCGCTTTAGCCTATCACTTCCAAGCCATTACAAAATTTGACAAACGCATGTTTAAATTATTAAGACGTTTAGCGCTTGACTAAATTGTTTGACATGGCTTTACAAGCAAAATGAAGCGATCCGTCGTGAAATACAAGATTGTCACCAAAATTATGTTCACTAAACGTTTCGAAAAAAACACCGGTCAACTTCATTAGCCCTTTCCCTCATATAGACGCTTTTTGACGATTCTGCAGCTGACGGCCTTTTTGAAAACATAGTGACAAAAGCAGAAATTGCTCAAAACGAGCAATTTCTCATTTTGCCACAATCTTTTCGACTTTAAGTCATAGATAATCCATTAAATTATAGAAATTTTCTATGTTTTGCTAAAAATATGTTCAAAGTCGTCTGCTGCAGAAATTTCGTATGAGGGAAAGGGTCAAACAATGAAATTATATGTTCAAATTGCATGTTTGATTGTTTTAAAATGTCATTGATTTATCGGAGATGTTTAAAAGAGTAAAAGTCTTTCAACCATGGTGGTAAAATTTGCTATACACCTGTGTCACATCACAACGACATTCGGGGCTTTCGTGTAAACTGCGATCAAATTGTGTTCTTCTTTATCGAACGCTTTCTCGCATATGACAAATCTGCAGCAGACGACTTTGAAAAACATCCAATAAAAAATCTGGAAAACTTCTGGATATGATAGTATGATTATTGAATAAAGTTGAAAACATTGTGGCAAAGAAGAAATCGCTCATGACGATCAATTTCTCTTTTTGCCACAATATTTTCAGAAGTCGTCTGCAGCAGAACTGTAATAATGCGCACAAAAGTGGGAAAGGGTTACAATTCGAATAGCTCTCCAGGAAAGGCGTTCTCTTTCAGCGCCGAATTCCTTTACGAAAACTCTTCAATGTTCAAAATCGGGCGACTCTAGTTTGTATGTAATAAGAGTTTTGGAATATTTTTCATATCTGAAAGGCACACATTGCTGGTTTCAAAAGAAATAGCTGGTTACGAGCATGCACATGCATCTTTATTGTTTGCAAACCCCTGAATATTGTCATTGACCCTGAAAGAGTTCATGTAATTATTACAGGTGTGGACAACACCGTAAGTTATATATATTTATTGAAGGATAGTTTGGTGCTTTACGCCGCTTTAAACAATTTTAATAATGGTATAATAATACAAGTAATAATTGAGACTTATAAGATAATATCACAATGACGCAATTTAGAAGAAAAGCGTACATATGTGAATAATAATAATATAATAATAATTGCAATAATTGAGACTTAAAATAATATATAACAATGGTAAACGTACATATGTTAATAACAATAATAGTTATAATTTAGAAGACAAATGTACATATGTGAATAACAATGATAGTTATAATTTAGAAGACAAATGTACATATGTGAATAATAATAGTGTTATGATTTAGAAGAAAAATGTACATATGTGAATAATAATAATAGTTATAATTTAGAAGATAAACGTACATATGTGAATAATAATAATAATAAAACGTGTACTGCTGGAAGAGGTTATTCTGTAAAATCAATCAATTAAAGTTCGTCAATATGCAACACATCTTTAATAAGAACTCACAGAAGTGATAGGAAAAATGACACACGCATTTTGACAAATAGGAGCGTTTCTGCGCATAATTGCATTGTCTTCGTATATAATTGTCGTCTGCAAAGTTTGAATTATTCATTTTTTAAAGTGTCGTTATTGCTAGTCTGAGGCAGGGCGTATATGTGTTAAGCTTAAAGTTGAAATAAAGCAGCAGAAAATATCGTTTGCCATGTGTCTCGACTGTTGACTTAAATATAAATGGAAACTACCCTAGCACCGTTTTGCGATTTGGAGTCTTTTTAGGAAGCATTTAAGATTACATTGGCGTGCGACGAATAGGGGGAAAACTTCCAGTGTTTCTGTCAGAATATAATGTTAAGTCCATATAACATAAAGATTAGCAGTGACGATGCTTGTGTGACCGCGCACATGGACAGGTTCAACTGAAACTTTGTTGAAGACATTGGTACAGTGGTACAGCGTCGGCCTCTCTTACCAAAGGTCCCGTGTTCGAATCCCGTGATGAGCAGGTTCTGCCTTCGGGATTTTTCCACACAAACGGCTCGAGTACTGGTCCAGGAAGGAGACATCAAGTGTGATTAATATAAACTTACTGCTTGTTTCGCAATCGATGTAAAATAAACAAGTTTAAACTAAGTTTAAACTAAACTGAAACCTGTAAGCAGATGCAGCCAGACCGTGTTACACGAGAAACCGCGGCTAACCGTATTCGGAAGTATTACGAGAGAGGTAGCCGACTGATATTTGTGTTTAACCCTTTCCAATTTGTAGTCGCATTCTGACGCATCTGTAGCAGACGACTTTTGAAAAAAAAATCCCTGGAATTTCCACAGTCGTCTGCTGCATATTTGTTGTATGTGGGAAAGGGTTAAGGCAAGTTAGACTAGCAAATATCAGCATTCTCATTTGGATTTGCACTATGGGCTAATTTATGCCAGAAACTCACAAAATACTTGGATCAAGAAATGAATGTGAAATGTTTGTATCAGAGGGCATGGTTTGATTTGATTGATTGTGGTTTAATGCCGTTTAGAACCACTTACAATCACACCACGGCGACCAGTTCAGCGTACTATGCTTTTCCTGGCATTCTCACACCAGCTCTCCACACAACAGTCTGTCCGATCAACTGGCTGTTTTTCCATCCACATAGACAGTTAGCCTAATGGTGGGGAGACGAAAGACGCTTATCGCATTTACTTTAATCAAACGTCGGAAAGAATTTGCCGAGCTTTGGTTCGAGCTCACAACCTATGGATTGAAAGCCCATACCCTGTTCGAGGTTAAACCAGCGAGCAAGGCATGCATACATACTTTTATCTACAGAAGTAGGCTTTGTTTTGTTTTCCAGGAGCGCGATCCGTTTATTGATCGACACTGGACTAGGTCGATTCCAGTCAAAAGAAAATTTATGACGGGATAAAGCCAAGGGTAGTGAGGAACATAATAATATGCTTTATTTCAAAGTGGTGGTTAAAAGACCATTGGAGGGGTCATGCACGGCAATTAGAGTATATTTAAGTGTGAAATGACGGGTTCTCCGACACAACGAACTATCGCCGTTAGAACACGTATACTGGCCTTAATATATTTTATGATACCTAATTTGAGCTGTCTCCTTTCTTGAATTTAAAGTTCCGTTGAACTTATGAAGAGAAAGTGTAAACTATTCTTTACATAACCTGAATTGTTGAAGTCACCAGCATCTGACATGTTAAAATTATATGATTATAAAATAGGAACAATTGATACTTCATGGCGCCCATATTGACTGTTTGTCGCCATATTATTTAACTTAATTTCTGTAAGATAACATAAATGCAACACCAAAGGATTTTACCCATTAATAACTTATATTTTGTTATAAGAAACACTCTGGAGCAGTGGTGTCAACGGTCGCGAGTATCAGGGGTTAATATAGAGATAAAACTTAGAAAACCAGCATTATTCCAAATTACTTCCGTCTCTCACAAATGTGAAAAGAAATCGCGTTCATAACGGCCAATTTCACTAAAATATATACTAGATACGTATACCAGAATTGTAGGGGTTTTCCCATCGATTTGGCTTTGGGATCTATCATTTGAAACGTTAAGCTATGATTATCTACACCGTATGTTACTCTCTATTACAGTTTACAGCTCTTCAGTTCGGGAGAAACGGGGACTCGGAAAGACACGTCGTAAACAATGGGAATGTTTCCATTGATTCCCTGTTCGTACACATATTTGGGCATTCCTTTGTATACACCTGCGGTATATGAAATTAAGCCAAACTTGTGCGCTGCGGCGATACATATCTGCGTAATGTATCGACCAGACCAGCCTGCGCTTTCCGCGCAGACTGATCCGGCCGACACATTCCGTCTAAGGGGGGGGGGGGGGGGGGGGGGGATAGATAGAGTAGTGATTCCTGAAACAGAAAATCCACAGGAGGCGAAACGTGTATATCCGGGTACGCCTGTGTGGCATGCTTAGGCTGGTCCGGGTCGATACTTTACGCAAAGTCCACAATGTGCGAACACACTTAAAATAGGAATAGATGTGTTTTTATTTGACTCAACGAATTGTCGATGCATCAGTGTTATTTTCCTATCTTACAGTGTAGTTTGAAAGTATTTGAGTCTGAAATTGGTTTCTAAGAACTCCAAATAGTTTGATGCACAATTATCAAAATGGCTTAATGCTCCAGTACTTTAACCCTTTCCTTTATACAACAAATCAGCAGCAGACGACTTTGAAAACATAGTGACAAAAACCTGAAAAAAGATAGGTTAATTGTTAAATAAAGTTGAAAACATTGTTGCCAAAGGAGAAATTGCTCATCTTGAGCAATTTCACCTTTTGCCATAATGTTTTCGAAAGTCGTCTGCTGCTAGTGCGTCAAAATACGTCTGCAGGTGGGAAAGGGTTAAAGCTATTTCAAAGCAGACGAATCGACACAAATTTAACTAAATTCAGTTATAAGATGTTGGCACGTTACGTATGTAATGAACCTAAAAATGACCCCATAAAAAAAAAGAAATCACCTGAAATACAAATATATCAAAGACTATTCTTGACAACCCCAAGCGGCAGTGTTTCTGCTGTGAATCCGCGCTAAAAACTGTCAAAACGTCATGAACGTGTTTCATACCCGTCTAGATAGATTTCTGCTTCCTTTTTGTACAACTGTATCTTTATTGTAACAAACACAATATGTGATAGTAACCAGACGACACATTTTATCTTTCTTGACCTACATAGGCTTGCTCGGTTTTTATGATATCAAGGAATCTGGTGTCTGTCAAAAAACAAAAGAATGTACAAGTGGACAAATCGAATCACACGTTTAGCTGACTTTCACGGTTACACCGCCTCACACCGCCGCGTGGCACAGGCGCTTGCGTTTTATTCTATAACATTATGATAAGTTAAAGGCCAACGTTCACAATTGCATCTAGAATTAATCTGATCTATTATATCCAAATTTGATGGGACAATCGGTGGAAAACAATACACGAGGGTATGGTATTTCTGATCCGTTTGTAGAATGACTGGTTAGCATTTGCACGCGTTCCCAGTGCGTCTTTCGTATTAAGATGTATTTGACAGGCGAATTTGGAATGGGATCTGACGCGTGCTTGCAGGGACGTCGGGCGCTTGTAATCGACCAATAATTGTTTTAGCTTGTATCATATGCAGGGATTATTAGAATGTATATTAATAAAGTCCCAAGATCACACCCGTTCCCCAACAATCTCCGGCGAAGCAGAAAAAAAGCAAGTTGCTGTTCAATTCAACTTAATTCATTAATGTTACTGGACGATATTTTCTTTGCAACCCTTATGGTTATTTCAGCCAAAAATTATACTTACTTTTGTTCTTATTCTCGATTATGACAGTATACCGAAATTAATGGAAATATGGGCGGTGCTGATTAATTTTTAGTTATTATCAAATTCAACATTTCAAGATATCGTAGTTTTTGTCTTATTTATTATTGAAAACAGGCACGATGCAGTTGTATAAAGGGTTTTCGGTCAGTAATCATATTGAGAAAGTGTCACTTGTCGTTCGGTACCAATGAACAACGCAAGTCATCCATGCAAACGCAATACAAGCGCTATTATAGAAATAACATACTAAACAAATAGAGTTTTGTCCGGTCTGGATTGCCAATTGTGTAGATTTACAGGAAGACTCGATTAATTCTTCTTGTTTTAACCCCTTCCCACATACAGACCTTTTTGAAGTATCTGCAACAGACGTCTTTTGAAAACATTGTTGCCAACTGAGAAATTGATCATAATGAACAATTATCGTTTTGACCCAATGTTCTTTCTCTCAGCTCCACTCAACAGCTTTACTTTAATTTATAGACATTATCCATAGTTTTACATTGATGTTTACAAGGCCATCTGCTAGAGATGGGTTGTATGATTAAAAGAGTTTAAGCAAACAACGGTTGAATTTCGTCTTATAAACTATCTAGACGTTCGGTACCATTCACGTGTGCAGTTTCTGGTTGCATATTTGTAAAACATTTGCACGATATCTGGTCGAGGGCTTGGCGTGAAATGATTATAACTTAAATTGGTATTTTACCAAGGTTAATCACCTCGCCATACAGTCTTTATAAGCGTTAAATAATTTTTCTTGGTAAACAATGTAAATGTTGGTGCATTGCTCGTTCTGAGCAATGGCACCTGAATTTGCATTGTTAACAAAGGGGTCAAAATTGTCCTTAAACCAGGGTTTTCAAAATATGTTTTTAGTTACAACCGTTTCACGCCAAGCCCTCGTGGTGTGGTCAATTCTTCATAGAAACACTGTCCATAAACTGCATGCATGTCATTTATACTGGCATCCATTCAATAAAAACAACATAAATGTCCATACTTTACGAATGAATATAAGCTTTTATTTAGTTTAGCTACTGGATGTCTTAATCAGATACTAGGTGAATAATGAACGAACGAAATCTACAGAAATGTGCAATATGTTAATCTTTCCCCCGGTTTTGTTAAGATAGTTTCAACAACAAACATATAGCAAACAAATGTGTTCATTATTTAAAAACTATATTCCAGAATACTACATCGAATGCAAAGAATAGTAGCTAGGAGCTAAGTCTGTTTATTTCAAAGATTGTGACTCCTGAGTACATCCCATCCACATATGAGCAGTACCGCGAGAAAACCAAAAGCGTGGACTCTGCGTAAAGTATCGACCCGGATCAGCATAAGCATGCCGCATAAGCTAACCCGGACAGACACCTTTAGCCTCCTGTGGATGTTCTGTTTCATGTATCATTACGCTATACTTCTATCCCCCTGAGGCTGATCTGGCTCGATACATTACGTAGAGTCCATATTGTTGGTTTTATCGTGGAATGGCTCATATAAGTATTCACGAGTACCATTTTCTCTCTCCGTATACGCCGGTTTTCAATCAATGGTCTTGACGGTTCTCCCTCGCAAACACCCTGGTAATTTTCTGTTCAAGAAACGGTAGTTTTACCACATTTTTACCACTCATTAGTGACTCAATGGTGTCTCGCGAAGCTGGCCAGGCCGTCTTGCAGCGTTTCCGAGAAATCTTGTAAATAATTAATGACAATTATTTCCGTACCCTCACGTTTGTAAAATCAGTAATAACCAACAACGGTAATAATGGAGCGGGGTCAATTCAAAGAGAGCTCTGCTAGAACTACCATTTCCTCACCTCATGTATCACCATGCGGAACAGTTTTATAGGGTTAAGCTTATAGCTTTGTCAAAATGTGCATACAGTAAAAATTGACGTGGGCAGTGCAGTTTATGACCAAACTGTGTGGATGTGCCACATCGTCACAGCTTCCCTATTCGCAGATAAGATCAAATACAGGTTTTTGGTAGGCGTGGCTAGTGATCGATTTCCCGCAAACACAATGCGGGGGAATGATAATAATTTTCGGGGCTAGTTTCTTGCTATCATAGACTGAATGAAGTGACCGCTGTCGAAATTGTCTAAATTGTCTGGATATGGAAATTGCCTGTTCTAGACATTGAGCTGTCTTGGTGGCAACTCCATGCAGTCACTAGACTAATATATATTCTGTAGTTGGTGTGTAACAGAAGTATAAACAAATTAAAACCAACATCAATAATAAAACCAATAAGTATAAAATGATTAAATACTAATAACAATAACAATGAAATAATAGCATTTGGGGAAAAAAAGAATTGTTTGTTTGATATTATATATTTGTTTAATTGGGGGTTTCACACCATTTCCAAAATAATTTCATTTGTATGTAGGAAACTTATTCATTCTCCCTAGGTAAACAAACCAGTACAAGGCCAGGAAACGTGCCCTGCCCAAGGGCACTCCACCAAGACCACTGCGCCGGGACTGGTGATCGAACCTGGGTCGCCAGATTCCAAATCTCATCTTAATCTTAAAGATGGGTGATATTTGTTTGAATGGTGTTTTATGCCATTTTTAACATAATTCTAGTTATAATACGGCGTTTCCTATGTAATGTACGAGTTATTCCGGTATTATACATCCTAGAAACGCTGCATCACGTTGAACAGGTATGTTTGCATATAATTAATTGCATGATCGGCGGATGTCCTCAATGTACATGTACAATGTATTGTATTGTATTGTATTGTATCGTGCATTGTAACCCTTTTCAAGCAATTTCTTCATTTGCCATAATGTTTTCAACTCTTTTCAGTAATTATACCATCATTTATAGAGCTTTTCCTTGTTTTTGCCTAGAAATTGCAATGTCGTCTGCTGCATATTTATTATATGTGGGAAAGGTTTAGGTTTATCTCGTGTTTTCTTAGTACGCATTGGGTGAGCATTGTCGTACATTTATTGTATTGCCATCTGTCAACTTTTTACTGCTCTCCCAATAAGAAGACACTTGTCCTTAATAAGTTTTAATAAATGCCAAACTTAGTGTTTCATATAACAGTCATAACTTGGTTCAAATGACAGAAACGTAAGGTTTGGACAATTCTTGTCGGATTTATAAACGTTTTAATATCAAAGTGTGCCTCTTCCATTACATACAACTACCATAATTGCACTTTATATCTCTAAAATATTGCAGTTCCACGGATAAAATCTAATGGAACCAACTTGCAATATGCAAACTAGTGCACTAAAATGCTAATTTCCGACACGATCCCTATGGGTTATCCCTTTTCTCACATACAATACATCTACAAAAGACAACTTTGTAAGCATTTAGGCAAACATAGATTATTTAGAGTGTGATATTGAAAGTTTTTGAACCCATTGTTGAAAAACGTGAACTTGATTATTATTAGTATGTTCTACTCTTGCCACACTGTTTTCGAAATCCAGATGCGAATAATAGCGTCTGTATGTGGTAACTGGTTAACTAACGTAAGACGTTTCCTTGACACATTGTACCAGGCGCATCCCTTTAACCTTTCTCGTTAGAAAATATAAATGATATATCCATTATTAGAAGTGTTGGTATTTAATTTAATAAAAGTAGCATTCCATCATTGAAAGTCAAGACTCCCTAGACTAAATACACTATATATAGCTAAAAGTGTTTACCCACATTCTAATGTCTTCGTAAATTGCGGTTGGTTTACATAACTGTATCGTGAACTTGAAATTTCCAAGCTAGTTACATAGATCAAGGGTTAATGTCAGGTTTGTGGTTTCTTAAAATCGGAAGTGCCAAAGGATATGACGTCATATTAAAGCATTTCCTTTTAGACATGTAATGGTTTTTTCTAACATATTACATGTATCACTTATCCATTTTCCCGAAGACAAATTGTCTTTTTTATTCAACAAATACGGGAATCTATGCAGATAACTTTTCATTTCTTACGAAATTAGCCCCCGAATCTTTATTTTACCATATAGATACATGCTTGTGATATGGATCATATATTGATGTTTTACATACTTTACGTATGACAGACTCTTGTATTTCATTTTATGAAAAGCCGTGTGCTTTTTTTTTTTGTAATATAAGTTTAACAATACATGTAAATATATATGATTGTACATGGATGAGACTTAAATAAAATATGAAATCTAAATCTACTAATTTAAAAAGTCTTCTGTATTTTGCTTATGATTTATAATTGACTTGTCCAACGAGAAGGGGATCTTGATGCATCATGTCAGGCGAATCCTGATTCAAGATCTACACCGTGTTCCGTTTTCATTGATTAATTGGAGTTTATCACCGTTTTCAATGGAATTTCAGTTATATCATGGCGGCCAGTTCACTTCACATTCTAGCATCTATACTCCACACTCTGGTCACAGTGAGTTTTTTTTTTCAATCATCGGTGAACTTGAATGGCCGAGTTGTGGTTCCAACTCACTACCCATTGGTTGGGCTTAATTCTGAATTCAGAAAGTAAAACAATTTCTGATTGAATAAACAATATAGTTGCGCAGACCGAAAATTGAGTATATTTGAAGTTGAGAATATTAATCTATTTCAGGAAGTTTTGTTCAACAGGGACCCGTTGACAAAAATAAATTAATACACATCTGCTGCAGGGGCGTCAAAAGTTGTCTGAAATAAGTATAGGATTAAGATATGACGATATTGAGATGACACGAGCTATTTCACCTGAAACCAGCAGTGTTTGCACTTTAGTTACCAATATAGTCCACAATTATAGATACATGAAAGAAGCTGCCGCCCGGTTTTGAACATCGATTGTGTTAATGTTTTATTAGAGTTTAACGCCGTTTTCAACATAATGTCAGTTATATCACAGCGACAGTTCACTCATTTATGATCCCTGGGTAAACAAACCAGTACTAGGCTAGGAAATGTGCCTCGCCAAAGGGCACTCCACCATGACCGTAGCGCCCCGACTGTGGATCAGACCCTGGACGCCCGGTTCCAAATCCCCAACACTTCGAACATCGAAGAGTCTGCGTTAGGAAACAGGGCATTGAAATTGTTTTAATGAAGTGACAAAACTGTGCTGAGACTTCAGATTGTTCTAATAATGTGTCCAGTCTCACAAGAAACATCAAACTTATTTCTACATTTGAGCTATTTTTTAAATCTCAACTAGAAACGTCTGAGGTCTTCCTAACCTTTTCCATCCTACAACAATTCTGCAGCAGACGACTTTGAAAATCTCTATAAATGACTGTATAACTCTTTAACCCTTTCCCTCATATAGACGCTTTCTGACGCCTCTGCAGCAGACGGCTTTTTGAAAACATAGTGACAAAAGAAAAAATTGCACAAAACGTGCAATTTCTCCTTTTGCCACAATGTTTTCCACTTTTTGTCCATAGGTTATCCAATTATGAGATTTTCTATTTTTTGACAAAATACATTCAAAGTCGTCCTGCTGCATAATTGCCGTATG
Source organism: Serripes groenlandicus (assembly GCA_031761405.1). NCBI lineage: Eukaryota > Metazoa > Mollusca > Bivalvia > Cardiida > Cardiidae > Serripes > Serripes groenlandicus. The sequence continues at coordinate 68,649,301 of JASEVX010000001.1, forward strand.
AGGGCAAGGGTAAAGGAGTTAAACTCGGAGGCAAAAGGAAAAATCGATCATTATGAGGATTGTTTTCAATTTGCCACACTGTTTTCAAAAGTCGTCTGCTACAGTCAGGGGCTTCAGAAAGCGTCTGTATGTGGGCAAGTGTTTAGCATGCTGCTATAAATATACACCTTCCTAATTTGTTACAAATTGGCTGTTAAACAGAAACAAATTTCAAATGCAATTCGTTTATTTTTGGCAAACCTCAGTATCATCTGTATCAGTATTTGGAACGTCTTAATCGGATAACAGACTACCATGCGAAATAACTAAAAGATGAATTTATTTTCGTAAATTATATACTAGATTTTGCAGAAACTAAATTGCTTAATCAATGTATTCCTAGTATTCGTTACGTTAGGAGCACACAAAAAGACGACATCTTAACCCTTCACAAATTCAGACGCTTTCTGACGCATCTGTAGTAGACGACTTTTGAAACTATTGTGGCTTGGTTATGTGTTGTATGCAGGAAAGGGTTAACCTATACCTGATATAGACGCTTTCTGACGCATCTGCAGCAGACGACTTTTGAAAACATTGTGATAAAAGTAGAAATTGCTCAAAACGTACAATTTCACTTTTTGCACAATGTTTTCAACTTTTTCAGCATGTATACTTACATTTATAGACCTTGTCCGTGTTTTGCTTAATAGTTTTCAAAGTCGTCTGCTGCAGATTTGTTGAATGTAGGCAAAGGTTAACAAACATATATCTTAGCATTGTCCTCTCTCACTATGTAAGTATAAATTGTGAGTCTGTAAACGAGAGAGAGAGAGAGAGAGAGAGAGAGAGAGAGAGAGAGATGAGAGAGAGAGAGAGAGAGAGAGAGAGAGAGAGAGAGAGAGATGAGAGAGAGAGAGAGAGAGAGAGAGAGAGAGAGAGAGAGAGAGAGAGAGAGAGAGAGAGTAGAGAGAGAGAGAGAGAGAGAGAGAGAGAGAGAGAGAGAGAGAGAGAGAGAGAGAGAGAGAGAGAGAGAGAGAGAGAGGAGAGAGAGAGAGAGAGAGAGAGAGAGGGGGAGGGAGGGATGGAGTGACAGACAGACATACAGACAGAGAGTTCATTATGTGACAATGCAAGTGCTTTTAATACCCATGTAAAAATATATCAAGCAATTCATCAAAACTGTTTTTAATCATCCTCAAATTCCAGCACTCCATTTAAAAAGCGAGACCTCACACCGTTTAGAGAAGGTAATTAACATAGACTCATTAATTGATGATGTGTGTCTGTCATGGGGAGGTATTCGTTGTAAACGCATACTTCCGATGTATCAGCATAGCTGGACGGCAGCCATTTGTCATGTCTAAAAACAGACAAAACAATAACAAACACAGGCCATGTTACCGATGTTACCAGTCTGTATTTTAATTGGGTTATTTCTGTCATGCGACCCGGTTCAGATATGACCGGGAAAACATATGTGAGCCACGACAAGCGAAAACCGACCCTCCGAGTCGTTTTCATTTAAACCTTTCCCACGTACAACACACCTGCAGCAAACGACGTTGAAAGCATTCTTGGCAAACAAAATTAAACAATCTATAAATATTTTCAAAAGGAAATTCATAAACGACCGACGTGAATGGTTGGGTTGTTGTTATATCCGTTTTTGAGAAGCGCTTACCCTTTCCTACCTGTAGACGACATTTGACATATCTCTTGCAAACGGCTTTTAAAAAACACTTTGGCTCAATCAGAAAGTGTTCATAATGACCAAGTTCTCCTTTTGGCACACTATATTCAATAATTATATAGCTTTCACTTCTATGAGTTTTTCATGTTTTTGCCTGGATGTTTTCAAGGTCTGTTTCTATTTACTGACTGTCTATTTTGATGTGACGTTTCCTGTGTAAAGATGTCTCCTTCTTCTCTAAATCCATTCAAGATTAGACTTTTAACATTGACTTGTCCGGTCTTACATTTTTGAAGGTTTCGTAGCCAAATTAGGAATACCAAGATAACACAGTAGAGAGCCTGGTCAAACAGCGTAGATGGGCCAGCTAGCCTGGCTCTATACCGGGGGCTTGGCGTGAAACAGTTGTAACTAAAATTGGCATTCTTTTACCAAGGTTAATCACCTCGCCATGAAGTCTTTATAAGCGTTAAATCATTCTGAGCAATGGCACCTAAATTTGCATTGTTTACAAATGGGTCAAAATTGCCCCTAAACCAGGGTATTCAAAATTGGTTTTCAGTTACAACCGTTTCACACCAAGCCCTCGATACTGTTGGTAGAGGTTCCAAGAACTCGGTGCCAGCAGTCAAAGCCTTAGAGTACACACTATGATTGCATTTAACGACCGTAAACAAAGAATTAATGAACATTTCGAGGGCTTGGCGTGAAACGGTTGTAACTAAAATTGGTATTTTTGTTACCAAGGTTAATCACCTCACCATGAAGTATTTATAAGCGGTAAATCATTTTTCTTGGTAAACAATGGAAATTTAGGTGCCATTGCTCGTTCTGAGCAATGGCACCTAAATTTGCATTGTTTACAAAAGTGTGAAAATTGCCCCTAAACCAGGGTTTTGAAAATAGGTTTTTAGTTACAACTGTTTCACGCCAAGCCCTTGATTTTCCTTATGAATATGTTTCAATATACACTTGATTTGCTACAACAGTATCACATCTGCACAGGCATAGTACATCCTTATAATTTTATATCATTTTATAACTACAAGAACATGTAAAACAAAAAGGAAATCGGAATCAGGGACAGCACAATTTTCCACGAAAGCATGCTGACAACATTATATTCGCTTGGTTTTATGTTCGTGCAAGTAAAGTTCTGACTACGTTCACTTTTTACAGTCGATAGGTTTGACATTTATAATTAACCCCTTCCCACTTGCAGAATAATCTGCAGACTACTATTGAAAACATTCTGGCAAAAGGAGCAATTTCTTAATTTGCCGCAAGCAATGCGTTCAAGTCTTTCCAATATTATTCTGTCTTATTTAGGGAGTAACCTTAATTATGTAGATGTTTCAAAACCCGTCTGCTGCTGATTTGTTGTATAAAGGAAACGGTTAAAAAAGAACGATGACAAAAGAAGGCAATATGCATTGTGCGATGTCATATATACTTTGTGTTTGTTATAAGTGTACAACTAACGGGCTGAAGAGGTACAAGGGTTGATAAAATGACAAAAAGTCTTCAAAAAATGACTTAATTAAATATTCTTTGCCTGTCATTTTTTTTTAAAACCTCGCTTCCTTGAGCCCAGCAAAAACGTTGACGCCACTATGCCTAAATGAATAGCTTAATTAAGCGATCAATTTTAAATGCTACATTCATAATTCTGATTTACATAACAGTTTTAATTTGCATTTACAAACACCAGTTAAGATGCAAATCAGCCTTTTTAACAATACGGTCCGTTTGAACCCTTCTCCGTACACTTTGTGAAACTCGGAACGATTAACATTTTAAACATTTTCTTTAGAATATTAAAGTTCAGATGTCTTTAGAATTGAAAAGGGCATTGGAGTGCTTTGATACACTTGGAGAAGATACAGTGTGATCCAGACCTCACGAGACTCAGCTTGCGCAGTATTTCAATCCTTTTTACACATACAACACATCTGCAGTCGACTTTAATAACATAACATAACATGAACTTTATTACTCAACGAAGCAACAGTTATTGAAACTGTCTATAACAGAAAGTATATTTATTGAATAGAGTTGAAAAAACATTTTGGCAAAAGAAACAAATGGTCATAATGAGCAATTTCTCCTTTTGAACATTTTGTTTTCAAAAGTCGTCTAAGAAAGCGTCTGTATTGTGATTAAGGGTTAACTTATTCAAGAGATAAATAATTATGCACTTTTTTTTCTTTTTTTTTCTTTTTGCATTATCTTTTTTACACGTTCATGTATGTTATTTCTAATATGTTTGTATGATGGTTATCTGTAGTTGAGATCAAATCATTAAACTTAAGTTTGTTCTGTTCTGTTCCGTTAAATTACTGGTAATTAACATCAAAATAGTCAGTATAATAGTGTTATCGGTCTTTGGATTATAGTTACCGTTACTCCGGACCTTTGAGAAAGCTTGCATTGTTTGCATTGTGTTTACGGCGCTTTCAACAGTTGTTCACTTTCATCACAGGTCGAGTAGCTAGTACAACCGATACATTTATCCTTATCCTTACAATAGACCATGTATGTACAAGTTAGTATTACTTATGAATTCAAAGGTTGTATCTGTTAAGAAAAACCTAGGTAAATACATATATGAGTCGTTTAATCTCCGCAAATCACTGCCATATACCATAGTCACTTAATGTGTGTATGTATATGTTCTTGCTCTCCTCAGTAATCGTATTAGTATACCAGGGACGTAGATAATACGTCCCTGGGTATGCTGAGCGTATGCACTCAGTATGACGAATGTACGTACGAAATGATATGATACATTTGTGTGTATATGTAGGTTTACTTATGTGTGTGTGTGTGTGTGTGTGTGTGTGTGTGTGTGTGTGTGTGTGTGTGTATGTCGGCATGTGTGTATGCGTATGTGTGTGCATGTGTGTATATGTGTGTACATGTATGTATATATGTGTACATATGTATATGTGTATGTATGCGTATATGTGTATGGGTGTATATATGTGTATGAGTGTATATATGTGTATGAGTGTGTAGTTATAAATGTGTATGTGTGTATGTAAATGGAAGATATTTCCATTCATTCCAACTGACCTGGATTTATTTGTATTTGCTTGAAGTATTGTGTTGTATTGACGAGAAACTTTGTAAGTTTAAGTCTAATAAAATATTCTTCTTCTTATACCAGCGATTCAGTCGTACTGTCAACCCCAGAATCCTGAACGTCACGGAGATGAAGCCATTATTATCGCTTTTAAAGAGTTTGGTACGACTCGGTCCGGGATCGAGAATGTTTGTTAAGATAGTAGGTGAACATGGAAGATCGTGATCAGTGTGAACAAATACGCAGACTGATCTTTATTCTTGCTGGTCGCAAGGCCTCCACTGTCGTTTTATTTGTGTCTGACTTTTAACCCTTTCCCACGCATTCTGAAGCAGACGAATTTTGAAAACATCGTGACAAAAGGAGAAGTTGCTCAACACGAGCAATTTCTCTTTTTGCCACAATGTTTTCAACTTTTTTCAGTAATAATACTAACAATTTAAGAGATTTTCCATATTTTTGCCTTGTAGTTTTCAAAGTCGTCTGCTAAAGATTTGCTGTATGTGGGAAAGGGTTAATATATTTCGCAGCAGTTCCATATTACCATATATCGCACACAGTAAAGAATATTTGCTGCGTGTATTATTTCCATATTATTGTAAGCGTGTTTGCTTAACCCTTTCTGACGCCTCTGCAGCAGACGGCTATATGAAAACACAGTGACAAAAGACGAAATTGCACAAAACGTGCAATTTTTCCTTTTGCCACAATGTTTTCCACTTTTAGTCATAGGTTATAGAGATTTTCTATTTTTTGACAAAATATGTTCAAAGTCGTCTGCTGCAGAATTGTCGTATGAGGAAAAGGGTTAAAAAAAGTACCAACACAATATCGGTGTATGATGTAGATGAAATTATCATAACATTGTACTTTTCCCACTTTCTTTTCTATTTCAAAACAGAACGAGAAGAAAGAAGCGAACCACTCTAGGATTTCATCAAACACACGAGACGAATACGTCGCTATCAATTTATTACGGTGTAATTGGTGATTTTCATCAAATATTATTATCAAGTTGAATAAAAAGCCACCATGTTATTAATGCTGTAAATCACGACAAATTGCCTAACCTCGTTTGATAAGGATTTCCTTTTACCTTTGTAGTTCGTTTCAATTTCAATGAATTGCATTTTTCTAAAGTTTTTCTCCGAGGTTAATTAGTGATAAACACCGCGCAACAAAGCTTTTCGATGCTAATAAATCTATATTTCCCGAGAAACAAAGAAAGCTTTTTTGTACCACGAACAAAGGTGATTCCCCGTTATAAACCACTGTTCTTGAAATCTTATTATAAATTAAGAGCCACGTCACCTCAAAATGATACCCGGTTTTTCTACGCTTAGTTTCCGCCCGCGTACGTGAAATGATGTTTTAATCCCAACCAGCTATCTTTCTCACATACAACATATCGGCAACAGGTGACTTTAAAAATGGAAAATCTCTATAAATGAAACTGTAATAATGGAATAAACAATGGAAATGTCCACGACAGGAAATTTCACCTTTAGCCACAATGTTTCCAAAATTCGTCTGAATTTATAAAATGTTATAACAGTCTGCTTTGATATATCTTCGGAAAAATATTTTATACATCGAAAATTATAAGAATTAGTTTTATACAACGTTTAAACAGATTCTGAAAAATAAGAAAATTTAATCATTTCAATGGTTTCTTTTTTCCTCATTAATTTCAAAATCCATCTTCTGCAGCAGTCTAAAAAAAAAATTCACTGGAGAATAAAGGTTAATAAATCGCGAACGTGACAATTTCAAGGCAATGCTATAATCTGTTTGTAATACTAAGTATGCCTTCTGGGTATAATTCCATCAACCGTACTTAGCGCTAAGTAATACTTAAACGCTTGAAAGCATATTTCATCATTGTACTTTCCCTAGTAGTTTCTAAAACATGAACGATGGAATGTATTTAAGTAAATGACTAAAGATAACATCAAAAGTTATTTTGCTGACTAACAATACTTGTTAAGAAATGAAATATTTAGACATTGTTATAAGTGAAACAAAACAGATGCAATATCCCTTAAGTTTTTTGAAAAATCTTTCAGCGCCAATGGCAATATTGAGATTTTTGCAAACAATACAGATTCAGGTGAGTCAGCTCGTAACGAGTTGTCTCACCTGATATCAGCATTGTTCGCATTTTAGTTATCAAAATATCCCAAAAATCGAAATGGAGAGGCCCGATTTTGAACATGCACGAGTCTACTTTAAACAATCCGGCGCTGAAAGAGTTAAGTATGTATCTAGCTGTAAGTCAGGTTGGTAGAATTGGACCCTGAACTGTTTGACTGTGAGGGGTCAGTGACTGTGGTGAGAATAGACTAATCCTAAGATTCTCCTGAACGACTCCCTTGTACTTGCCATGTCTAATAATAAATAACAACAAAACAATCCAATTAGTACGTGTCTTCATTATTCCTAATGCAAAGACTTTAAAGAATATTATGTTCTTTCCTTCAAAGAGAGTTTTTCTTTTGGGGAGTATTTGTTTTTGTTAAACAATTGAGGAGATTGCTTTATTGCTTTTACAAAGTTACTTTTTGTTTTAATTCAAGGCGGGGTAAATGATGGACAGTACTTGCAAAAAACCAATATAAAAGTGTCTATCCGGGTAAGCCTGCGCGGCATGCTTTAGCTGATCTTGGTCGATACTTTACGCAGAGTCCACAATGTTGGTTTTCTCGCGGAAGGCTCATATTCATATTGTGACACATTTTCTAAAGACGGAGGGAAATTAACACCATACTTATTATATACATATTGTCGATGTACAATTTCTCTTTCAAACACGAAGTGGTTCGTTTTCTATGAAATGTCCACTATAGGGCAATAATCAGACCGATCTGCACACTCTGGATAATTCACCAATTCGTAATAGAAGTTTTTAAGAAAATTCTGGTATACATTGGACCTTTTAACTCTTTCAGCGCCAAAGACAATATTGAGGTTTTTGCAAACAATACTGATTCAGGTGAGTCAGCTAGTAACGAGCTGTCTCATCTGAAATCAGCATTGTTTGCCTTTTGGTTATCAAAATAGTCTACACTTATATTACATGAGAAATAAAGACGCCCGATTTCGAACATGGAAGAGTCTACTTTAAACAATTCGGCGCCGAAAGAGTTAATTAACCAGATTTCATCCATCACTACCATTTTAGGGTCTTCGGTATGATTCGGCAGAGGATCGAATTCGCGACCTCCCGCAACCGATGCGGCCTCTCTATCGCTACCCATCCAAGGCGAGCTGTGTGTCCTTTTCTCGGAGGACGGCTCAAAGGAGTTGCAAAGCCCTCCTACAAGACACTCTCCATTGGAAAGAAATATAATCGGAAAGAAAAGAAAACAAGAATCCCTACAAAATAATTTCCGAGCTCTTCAGTCCGACGCGCATAAATCACCGCAATAAACCAATGCCGCGTGATATTTCGTATTACGCTAGACAAAATAGGTCCCAAATTATGGTCGAGAACGAGTCGGATACGGAACTCTAATATAACAGCTATTTTCATTATCAAAATACAGCTCTAACATTGGATACAATGCCCACTTCATGCGAAAGGGACTCTTAGATACCTCAAATCTAGATCTTGAGTCTTTATTTTCTTTTTGTTTCTAAAATGGTTATCAGACTGAAAAGACTTTTCCTTTACTAGATCACAATGCATCTCAGATTAAATATGTCGTTCAAATAATCTCTCTTTTGAGGGAAATAACTTATTTTTATAAATCAGAATTAAATTTATGTTAGGGTTACACCCCGCATACCCATATTCCCGGTTTAATCTTCCATATTCGATAATTTACAACAAGAATTCCTTCTTACTTAAAACTTTAATACGAGATCAACCTAATATGGTTAATATCATCCTGACATTTACACAGTTTCGTATTTATTTCTAAATAGTGTTTGCTGATCCAAACTACAAAACTTTCTCGTACTGTTGATTGTAATTTCCTGTAATTTTTTTGAAACGAATTATGTACATGAAATAGTATACGAAATTGGTCTGGAAACACTGAAGTGAAAAGTCCCAAGATTACTTAGCATATAGGGTAATTAATGTCTTTATTATCGCAGCTTACTTGTCTGTTTCATTCTTTCCTTAATGCATAGGCATTTCGTTCCATCTGAAGCAGAAGTCATTTCTGTACACCTTGTGACAAAGGGGAAATTGCTCATAATGTTTTTTCAACTCTATTCAATACTTATAATAAAATATTAATGTATAGAGATGTGTCATATGCTTGTCTTTTGTATTTCAAAGTAATTTGGTGTATGTGGGGAAGGGTTAAGGAAAAGTAATATAATGTCAAGCCGATATTATGGTGTCTTAGGCACATGGACGGGTTTGTCCATGTTTTCTTTTTAGTTTAAACGAAGAATAATCGGAGTCAACGTCTAATTATTCCGTTCTAGATTGGTGGAAGTAGTGTAGTGGTAGAGCTTCCACATCGCGTAAGGAGGACACGGGTTCGGTCACCATCATGGTCATACCAAAGGCTTTAAACATAGTAATGCTGGATATCCCTACTTGGCGCTGAGGATTCTTGGGTTTTATTACGACAGTCTTGCGAATGTCAATGTACTGGATGGTACTGGATAGTACTGGTAACTTGCCCAGTAAATGCTGTTATATAACACTGTTGAATGTGGTATAAAACACCATATAGTCAGAATATACAAACAAATGTCCATAGCACGGCTAATTATTCCGTTTTACATTGGTCATAAATGTCTGAACGGATGCTGTTTCATATAGTAGGGCGGGATATGTGTGTATATTATCGCAATAACTGCTACATTCTTGTTAAAAATAAAAACATTACGGAAAGTTGAATGAAACGATCCGTCTCCAACTTGCTATTCAAGATGAGACTGGCATCTGTTGAATGCAGTTAAATTTACGAAACCTTTGAAAATAAAATAATACCTCTATACAGGTAGACCTATTTGTATATTTGTGACTTCATTTTATTATATGCATATATGCATGTAAAGCTAATTCTTTTCACTATTAAGTTAACCAATTCTATAAATATGTTCTTGGCGCTTATATGAACGTTGCTTAACGTGCGTACCACATACAATAAGGAACACATCAGAACTGGGCAAAATGTAGCACACCCTCTCAATAATTTCATTTTTCGGGCAAAATCAAATTGTGAAATGTATCGTTCACGTTAACTAATTCACATATATATGCACTCAGCTTTGCACCAAGCGGGACAATGAGACTTCAAACAAAAGCTTTGATTATAAGCAACTGTAACTTTATTTGTATATATCAACCAATCAGTGTTTATTGTGTGACTCATGTCGTTCAAGAAATAGTCGTAACCCAAGTTTACGAGTGGGGCTGGAAAGGCCAACTTTGACTGATAACGAAGTAAGTTGTTTAAGATTAAAGTGTGTCAAAGACAAGAGGGCAATTCCAACTGCTCGCATTATAGTTGGGAAACCTTCGAATACTCAAACGTGCTTAATAAAACATATCATTTAGTAGTCATAAATATACCGGAAACCCCATCATGCGCCATGTTGGAAGAAGTTGTCAGAGATGCGTGCATTTTACGGCTTCCCGGGCAAAGGGGTGGTAAAAGAAAATACTATAACTAAACACACCGGGAATGAAAATGAAATCCGAACCCAAAGGCGATAGTTTTATTCCGTGAAGAAGCCCACAAAACGTAATGTGCCTGTCACGGTTAGTGAAATATCTCTATTTTATATTTATTTCCACATGCGGTTTCTGTCATTAAATAATGAGTAACGTTCGGCTTTCCTTTGATTATTTCTCGAACGGCGAGCAGTAAACACGTACAACGACAGCTAAATACAGAACAGTTGTAACTATATAGTGTCACAAGATGTTGGTGCAACTATTTTGAATTAATCCATTGCTATTTCTTTCGCCATATTTCGAAAAAGTGCGAGTTTTGTTTCTCTTGTTGAGTTAACAGGGTTATGGCCAATGAAATAGGCCCACAAACGTCACCCTGAATGATACTATGATACGTGATGCTTACGATGCATGAGTGTTATCTTTAAATGCCCCCAACAGATCTTACTTCTCGAATTTGCAACACAAAAGGAGGCACAGTAAATGTGCTATGTGACGTTAGTTGAGGACACAATCAATCTGAATATGTATTATATATGTAGTTAGATCAGAAGATTTCCCATTAGTTGTTATAATCAAGGTAACAGTCCATTGACCGGAATTCGGAAAAAGAACTATTATATAAATAGCATTAGACTGGTTAATGAAGCATTGATTACCGGGAATCAGATATAGCTGTTTTCTCGAAGTTTACTACGTCACATTATATCGATTTGCATTGAATTTCGTCGAATCTCGTCTATGTATCATGCATCCGATTGCATGTATTTTAAGTGCTCCTGGTCCTACAATGTTTCCATTGTAGCCTCCTGTAGAGGTGACAAATACGCTTATAAATATCAAGTAAAATATTTACCTCTATAGATTCTCTAGATTTGTTGCATTTTCTTTGCCTCACCTAGATGTCGATCTGGAGCGATTGTATACTTCAGTTGGTTCTCAGGAAGCTCGTCTCAAGTCTGCGGGTCCGCGTCGATGGTGTGGTGGAAGATCGTCCGCCTCGGGAGCGGGAGATTGCGGATTCGATCCCCGGCCGGGTCATACCAAAGAAATTGTTGTTGTGGCTGCCCTCTTTGGTGCCCAGGGTTGCGAGGTTAGCATTACGACTGACTGGCTGGTGTAAGGATACATGGACTAGTAGTGCTGGTAACTTACCAAGGAAACGCCGCGATATAACTGAAATTTATTGTTGAAAGCGACGTAAAGCAACAAACAATCAAACAGAGGTGACAAATACATTTATAAATATCAAGTCAAATATTTACATTTTTCTTGTTCCTTGCTAGATGTCGATCAGAAGCGGTTGCACGTTAGTTGCTTTTAACGAAGCTCGCCTCAAGTTTGTGGAAACGATACAAAGTGCGGACATGATATAATATAGAATAAGTCAATTGAAAAAGAGCACACAAGTTTTATCAAATAACTTAAGGGATGCTTTAAGGATATTTGCGGATAACAGAAAGAATTAATTCATCAACAATAGACAATTATATATCTCAAAGTGAGAACGCCTTCTGATAGTACCCTGTAAGCAGCATTAAAACTGTCAGACATAAACACTACTCCGTGTGTGTAGCATCAAACAAACCCGAGCATTCACCCTTTCCCACATGTAGACGCATTTTAACGCATCTGCAGCAGACGAGTTTTGAAAACATTGTGACAAAAGAATAAATTGCTCAAAACGAGCAATTTCTCCTTTTGTCACAATTTTTCTACCTTTTCCCAGTAATTATGCTTTCATTTCTAGAGATTTTCCGTATCTTGAGTAGATGTTTGTCACAATGATTCCAAATGTTGTCTACTACAGATGCTATCAACATCGTAAACATGTTTACAATGGTTAGATAAACTGCGTTTCGTTATAACAGATGTGTTCGTTTGTGGTGTTTTGAACGGGTATTTTGTGAGACTTTATTAATCAAAGACACGAACATTTCTATTTGTTTCATACTGTGATGCATGTGTTTATACGTCAATAAACGTCATTGTTTCTTTTCTAAAGAAAATGAAATTATTAGTTTGATATTGGTATACATGTATATCATTTATTTATTCCGAAAGCCATAGTGTATGGTAGTAATGACCTTCCTTCCATTGAGCTCAATGTTGTTGGGTTAGCATTACGACTGACTGGATGGTGACAGGATAAATAGGCGAGTGGCACTAGTAACTTACCCAGGAAATCCCGTTATATAACACCATACAAGCAAGCAACCATTGCGCATCTTTTATGTTGAACTAACCTCTACTCGTGCCGTTCGTGCAATATAATTCCCCTCCCCAAAACAATTTTATCGGGATTCGAACCGGCACTTTTAGTACGACACGTCGACGGTCTGTCATTGTACAACTATCATCAACATTTGTGTTCAGAAGAAGGATTTGATAATTCTCAATTGCAAATATTTAAAGACTTCAATCTGTAATACCGATCCTGAGAAAGCATAAAATGGATATATGGTGCCCATGAAAGTAATAGAAAAACCTAATTCAATTGAAAGCGAGAAAAACTATCAATCGCCATCCATGAACGGAGGAGTTTCGCAAAATATTACATTTAAAGGTATATACCATTGCGTTTCGGATTCACGTTTAACATGATTGTCTTTGTTTAATAAGTAGCTGCGTTAAGATGAATTCAAATGCTACAGATTGGGAACAAATATTCATTGACCAAGAAAGTAATTACAACGGACACGTATTATCTGAAAGAAAAGTAAGGAAGCATGGAGCGAAAAGTCAATAAAAAAGAAAGACGCGAAGAAAAACGAAACGAAGGGGATATCCGGTTCAAGTATTACATCAAAGAATGCTGACAACATGGGCTATAACTCTCCTTTCCGAAATTATATTGTGTCATAAAGTATTCGACGGACCATTGCCATAATTTGCCGAAAATGTAGTTTCTCACCCTCGATAATGAGTCTTATACGTTGGGACAATGTCCTTGTCAAAACGTGGAAGGCCATAATATTCATTAATGACACCATCCATCCGTTTTTCATACCTCCATCGTCCCAGGGGCTTTGTCAAAACCTTTCCACGCTCTTCTCCACTCAACGGTATTTTTATGTTTTTTCGGGGTGGGGGGGTTTGGTTAAAACGCTGAAATGGAACACGGAACGGAAATATAATACCGTGTTTTATACCCGATCTTGGAATTTGCCATCTTTATGTATACAACTGATTATTCTCATGTAAAACAACGCTTTAAAAGCAATATAACTTTTTTGTTTCAAAATCAAACCAAGTATCAAGAATATCTCTGAATTCTTTAGAAATATTGTACACTTTCAAATATTTTCCAAAGTAACGCCATCGTGGGAAAAGAGTTGAAAGGTCTATTATCATAAATTCCATCGCCCTAAAGATAGTATCCATTACTGGGCGATCCACGGAGGTTGCGCAATGGCCCATTATTTGTTGGAATATTTGTTTTTTCTATTCTCAGAAGCAGTTATTAAATCATATGCTGACAAGGTTTTAGTGTTGGTGAAGAGAACACAAATGAAACTGTTAGTCAACTAAAAGCTTTTATCTCGATGCCCTTCTGCTCGACCTTTTGTTACAGCTAGATTCCCAAGACTTTCTTGTCTTAACTTTTTGGTTCATCTCTGAATGAGATTATTGCACGGCTTGAGCAAGCCTGACCGAAAACAACAATGTGTTCAAGTTAGACCCAAAATATGATTCGAAACGTCTCTTTTATTTTCTTTGTACAGAGGAATGATTGGTTATTGCTTCCATTTGACAGCAATGTGGGAATTGGAGACAAATACTCTTAATATGGTACTTTACATCATATCTTAAATAACATTTAACACACAATGCTGAACGCAACATTTTACATGATCTTACATTTACTTGTACAAACTATTTTACATGTTATGTCAAACAGGGTATAGACATAAAAATATACTCAGAACATGTTTCGTTGCTCAGTGGACTTGCGATAACTCGAAGTCGAAAGGGACCATAAATGAAGTTCGATGTATCGACGTGTTCGAGACTTCGCTTTGTCATGCTTAATTCATGTCTGTATTGTCAGTATCTAAATGCATACATGTTTACTATGAAAAGCGAGTCAGTGAGGAAATCATATCAAGTGACTAAGCAGCTATGATTGCTTGTATGAGCAAGCAGACCTGCTGCTACGCTCATAGGAAAAGTCCGTTCCAGGAAATGGTTAAATTATATATTCGAATATTCGCACGTTCGAGTTATCGAAACCACTGTATAAAAAACACAGAGCATTTACATGATATGCTTAATCATTACATATTACGTGATGTGTCTAACACACAGAAACGGTAGATGAATATAAATATTGAATATGTTTACATGAAGATACTCTAGTATTGACCATCATGCTGTATCCTTTCAAGCGTGAACAATACCAAATGTTGATCTGAATCTACACAGTTCACAAAATGCAGCTCTAGTGCTAGCAGGAAAAAAAGACAAAGAAAACAACCCATCGCCGACGATTGATTGAAAATGATAATGACAAATTGAAATTCACGTCAAAGCGAATTTATTTTCAGAAAAATATGTACATTTCTAGAAATGACAGCAGAAGGTCACCAGCTAGTTAAAGCAAGAGTTATTATCCTTGTGGAATTGTGGCTTTTAAGCCCATTTACGGCAAACACATTTTGTGACACCCGTCGAATTCTCGACTTTTACAGACAGACTCGATGTAGTTTTGGTATTTTGCGGCTTTTGTAAATGTATTACAAAAAGGATAATAATCTGAAGAAATGACGTTTGGTTTTCATAATGTTATGCCTTATTTTAGTGCGCCAGAATTTCATCTAAAAATACGCATTATCTATTCAGGATATAAATTGAAAATATAAATAGATGCAATGTAAAGTAAAAAGGGGGTTACATCTTAGATAATAAGATTCTGAAAATAATGTAGGAAACCTACGTAAAATTAAATTTAAATAAAATATCATATGGAAAACCTTAATGAGCATTATAGATTATATATGTATACTAATAAATATCTTTTCATAACATATTGATTGTAAGGTATGACCTCGTTGGATGGCCGCGTCCTTCCCAAGAGTTTTGGGGATAGCATAATATTGACACATCTAACTCTGGCTATACATACGGGCAGTACTGGCAATAATACCTAAGAATCGCCGGTATGTATCTGAAAAATTATTGTTTAAGCGGCCAAACAATTTGTCAATGTCAGGTTTAACCCTTCCCCACAAACAAAACATCTGCAGTAGACTATGAAAATATCTAGCTAAACATTAAAAATATCTATGAAAAAGAGCATAAGTATTGAATAGAGTTGAAGGCATTGTGGCCAAAGGAGAACTTTCTGATTTTGCCACAATGATTTTAAAAAGTTGCCTGTCGAATATGCTTAAAGGTTCGTAACATATTCGTTATCTGAAATTGCTATTTACGGTTGGCAAGATAAATATTAAACAAATGACCACAAGGGTGATACAAAGAAATTAGTCAGAGAAAGGGTTAAGGGTAACGAAATGTGTGATATTGTTTAACACATCGGGCGAAATGTTAAATATTTAATATCTTAGACGATCGTGAAGAGAAGAAATTGGGTAAATTTAATGCTTTCACGAAATAAGGACAGATAGCCTTTTGATTGCCTGGAAAAAGTTGGAAAATTCCGTGTATTCACCAATAGCTTTTTAATGTTATGAGTGTGACAAAACAAATGAGCCGTCCCGCGAGAAAAGCAACATTATAAACGGAATTTACAACCCAGATCAGCCTGCGCAGTCCGCGTAGGCTAATCCGAGCCGACACATTTCGTCTCAGGTGATAAATGTATAGAGTAATGATCCCTTAAACAGAAAATCCACAGGAGGCGAAACTTGTCTGTCCGGGTTAGCCTGCGCGGCAGGCTTAGGCTGATCAGGGTCAATATTTAACGCAGAGTCCAAAATGTTGGTTTTCTCCTCACGGAACGGCTCAAATCGGAGTTGTGTGAACCTCTGTGAAGGGTTCAATACCGGCATGCAATGGCAAATGGTATGATCCGAATACTAGTTTGGCGTTATTAATGTTCCCTGTATTTTTTACTGGATGTGTCTAATGATTTACCCTCCCGTAAATTCATATGTCTGCCTGTCCGTCCGTCCAATAGTTTGAATACTCGTCTCTAGTTAACGTCAGTAAAACCTTTTAACATTGTTAAACCAGAACCTATTAGTACCTCTAAAATATGTTATCATATACCTCTTGAAGCTTCATGACACGAAGTGCAAGTATTGTAATTAGGACAACTTTCTCCCTTAAGCACAGTGAAACTTACTCTGATCCATATCTCTGATCCATATCTGATCAATATCTCCATTCGGAAGAGTCTAAAATGTGCACTTTGGGTACAACAGATTTGGATACAGCACGACATTGACACCATTCAGAACATGCTCATCTGCAGAGGACTAGACAAGAGTGAGTGAACAGGTCTTTCCCCCACATTATTGCTCTTATTACTAAAGCAAATCCTATGTCGTGGGTACTCAAAAGAATCGTCTCACTGAGACGATTCTTTTGAGTACTCACAACATAGGGTTCAGTTGTCAGACAAGGATTTTAGAACATGAAAATTGCCCCTTATCTAGAGCTTTGCATCTGGGTCAACGTCTCAGGATTGTGGGGTTAATATTACGACTGACTTGCTGGTTTCGTGATAAATGGACCAGGGGAATTGGTAACTTATCCAGGATATGCCGTCATATGTTCCATTATTGTTTAAAACGGCTTTAAACACCATACACGCTAACACACTTATCGGTGGACACATTTCGACAGTATGATCTGATACTAGCGAATCTCATGTTTTAGTTCCATTCGTACACATTGCGACAAACTTGAGAAGGCGGACATAGTTTACCCCCGGGCCATAGAAGTAAGTACAAGACCCTGTTCAAACACGGAAAGACGGTCTTTTCCACATACAATATACATGCAGTACGCGACTTTATAGATATCCAGTATCTTTTTCGTAAGAGATAAAAACGTTGTGACAAACGTGGGAGATCTTACTTATACAAAACAATTTCTCCTTGCGCCGCAATGTTTATAACAGACGTCTGCTGCAAACGTATCAAACTGCGTCTGTGAGTGAAAAAGGGTTAATTAAACACCAAACCATAAATCATAACGACTTACCGGGAGTTAATAAAACAAAGACACCGTGTTCCCTGAAGTCTGCGCGAACAAATTTATGAAATTCTTGAAATGTAAATGGCTGAACAAAGTGACAAAATATTGTATAATTAATTAGACGTAAGTTGTTTTATAAGTCGTAAAATAACGGCATTATCATAATGCAAATCAAATGCGAATAAATAAGCCATGTCACTAGAAAATCTTAGTTCACGCACATTTATGACTCTGATTTGACTTTGCATTCACATAGACCTTCACGAGCTTTCACTGCTCGTATAAATAATATACAAGCTTTGATGTACCTCATGTCGAACATTCTAAATGAACGGTTCATTTAATTAACTCTACATGCGCTATTTCGTGACAAAATGGCGGAGATACCGTAAAGCCCCTTTTACCCAAGTGGGGTTCAAATAAACGGTCTAAACATCATGATGTGACAGAGTTTACGAGACCAGATGTAATAAATGGAGGAACAGGTGACCGATGGTCCATTCTATTCAATCATTTTTAACTTCTTTTTTGTTTAAACGGCTTCTTCCTCCTTCGGCCTGAGCTTGGTTTGTTGTGTTCTCTTTTCCAGCGGTTTCGTGTTTTATGTTTCATCATTTAGATTACAATAACGTTCTCTTCGGTTTATTTTAGGACGTTTCGAGGGCTTGGCGTGAAACGGTTGTAACTAAAAACCTATTTTGAAAACCCTACCGAGCAATGGCACCTAAATTTACATTGTTTACAAAGAAAAATAATTTTACGCTTACAACGACTTAATGGCGAGATGATTAACCTTGGTAAAAAAATACCAATTTTAGTTACAACCGTTTCACACCAAGCCCTCGGTTTGATTGATTAGGGTGTAACGCCGTGTTCAACAATTAGTCAGTCATATCACGACGGTCCGTTCACCTACTCGTGTGTTTCCTGGCTTTCTCACACCAGTAATCAATACAAAAATCGTTTCAAGCAACTAGCTGCTTTTCCAAATAGACTGTTAGCCCATTGGTGGAAGACGGTTGACGCTTGTCACAATGACTTTTGTCAAACGAAGGAAAGAATGATTGCCGAGATTGGATTCTAACTCACAACTCCTTGATTAACAGCCAACTAGCGACTACTGACTGAGCTACCGGGGTTCGGCGTCTGATGTTTAATCCCCATGGACCACGTCAAAGGAAAAACAACATTCGGGCCAAAAATGATCCTCAGAAAACGTTTAGCTAACGTAACAAGTAAATGAACGCACTCCTGGTTCTGACCAGAATGCAACAAATGGCTTCTGTTTCTATTTGGGTAACACTATTTAGTTTTCTTTTGAATCTTACTCAATGGATTACATGGTGCCTTTTTTATTGGTACATGTTTATTGAGTGTATATGTTTTGGTACATGTGTATAGATTGTTTATGTTTTAGTACATGTGTATAGATTGTTTATATTTTAGTTAGTGTTTATAGATTATTTATGTTTTATTACATGTGTATAGATTGTTTATGTTTTAGTAAGTGTTTAAATATTGTTTATGTTTTAGTACATGTGTATAGATTGTTTATGTTTTAGTTAGTGTTTATAGATTGTTTATGTTTTAGTACATGTGTATAGATTGTTTATGTTTTAGTAAGTGTTTAAAGATTGTTTATGGTTTATTACATGTGTATAGATTGTTTATGTTTAGTTAGTGTTTATAGATTTGTTATGTTTTAGTACATGTGTATATATTGTTTATGTTTTAGTTAGTGTTTATAGATTGTTTATGTTTTAGTACATGTGTATAGATTATTTATGTTTTGGTTAGTGTTTATAGATTGTTTATGTTTTAGTACATGTGTATAGATAGTTTATTTTGTATAGCTGAACATGTGTTAACATTACCTTACTGGGTGTTTCTACCAGAAAACTGTGAAAAACACCATACAAATTAACAAATGAAACGGAAAGTGTTCAAGGGAAGAAGATATGATAAAAACCCATAGAAATCAATGTGACAATATTTGTATTTGAAAACACGACGTTTCAAATTCTATGCTAATCGTACTACTTCGTATGGATATGAGCCTCGTCTAGCAATTTGGGTTCTAAATGCAATAACTTTCAAGAGTATGTCTCAGCAAAAAATGTATTATATAATTGAGCCGTTCCACGAGAAAATCAACATTGTGATCTCTGCGTAATGTTTCGACCTAGATCTGCCCGCGCAGGCTCTACCGGGCCGACACATTCCGTCTCAGTGGGATAAAGGTATAGATTAATAATTCATGAAACAAAAAATCCACAGGAGGCGAAAAGTGTCTGCCCGGGTTAGCCTGCGTTGCATGCTTAGGCTGATCCGGATCGATAATTTACGCAGAGTCCAAATGTTGGTTTTCTCGTTGATATATATATATATATATATATATATATATATATGGAGTGTCATAAAGACACCCCCATCCCCCCCCCCCCCCCCCCCACCCCCCACCACCACACACACACACACCCTTTCGCTAGACCCGGTTCATATGATAAATCAAACTAGAAGGATATGTTTCCATATTGAAGATTCATGTTTTGCAATAATAATCACTTTTCTATGCGTTTTAGCTTATTTAGTCCTAAGTTTTGTGCAATTTCTTCTTTTGTCACTATGTTTTCAAAAAGCTGTCTGCTGCAGAGGCGTCAGAAAGCGTCTATATGAGGGAAAGGGTTAAACTACTAATGTTATGAGTCGACTATAAGCTTTTATACATGAAGGATGAAAAAACCAAACAAGCTTAATGAAGGGAACAAAATCAAGCGAAGCAGAATGTAATGTAATTAGCAAATAAGATTACTTGTTCGAGGCAATAGAAAAAAGAAACCACGTCAAGTCAGAAGAAAACTTATCTCATATAAGAGTCTGCGAGTGGGGTTCAACATGTTAGATTTGAGTGCAAATCCGATAAGAAATGACAAAGGACGGCTTAAAGTGCATTCAATGCAAATTGAAATAGCAACGAAGTATATCAATCAATCTGTGCTATCACCTAGACAGAACTGAAGCTTTGGTATTCATGGATGCGACATGATTTGTTTACGACGGCACAGCTCCAATGAAGAAAAAAAAGCGATTATCTACATTTTCCCTAATTCCAACACACCGAAATAAAACATTCGTGTTCCTTATTGGATTTCCCACAATGCAATTTCTGAGTCAGATTAATCAGAATTATGTGTAACATTTAGTGAATATTTCTTTTTTTCTTCCTCCATATTTCTTAAAGTTTCTCCTTTTCATGACCGACCTCGATTGTGGACACCAGCAACGATGTAACTTTAAATGAATCAACAGAACTTATTTACCAATTTGTCGGATACAGACGACGTTCGAGGCGCTTGCCGCAGACGAAATTTAAACGATTTTTTTTTAGGAATGTGGAAAAAAAGAAATGAATCGTCTCCTAATATCTGAATGTTTTCAAATAATACCTGCTACGGATGCGTCAATATTCGTCTTCAAGTAAGAAAATAAAATAATATATCAGGTACACGGATACACTTTTCCAGAGACGTATATCTCCTAAGTTCGTGATTATAAGCATGAAACTAAACTACATTGGCCAATTTACATACCTATAATAATTTTAACCCTTTCCCTCATACGACAATTCTGCAGCAGACGACTTTGAACGTATTGTGTCGAAACGTTTTGTGCAATTTCTTCTTTTGTCACTATGTTTTCAAAAAGCCGTCTGCTGCAGAGGCGTCAGAAAGCGTCTATATGAGGGAAAGGGTTAACGTAAATTGGACAACTTTTTTTTTAAAAGTCGCCCCTGACCAACTTTTACCCGCCCGTACATCAAGCACACCCGCAGTACATGTATGTCTTCTAAGCGTCTTCTAAATTCTCACTAAACAAGAATTTGATATATCTAAACCTGGTCTCCATGATATATCTGACCCTCGTCTCCATTTTTAAAATTGACATGACGAGCACCGAAGACTTATATTCCCTTGTTGATATGTGCCACACCGGATCCTTATCGGAATTGGTCTAACAGACAAAAAAAACGTTCTTCAGCTGATATGAACGCAACAGTAAAACAATTTCAACAGTAAAACTATTTTGATTTGTACACAATATTTTCCCTAGAATAATATTCACCAGCTTTGTAGGGTTCGTTCGTTTCGCTTGGCTCAAGTCATCTGGCCAATTCCCATCCATTTCGTCCGTTATCAAAATATTTAGGCTTAACCCTGACGCATTTTGTCGCAATAGCAGCAGACGACTTTTAAAAACATTGTCGCCAAAGGTGAAATTGCTCATAATGAGCAATTTCTCCTTTGGCCACAATGTTTTCAACTTTATTTAACAATTAAGGTATCTTTTACGGAGATTTTTCAGGTTTTTGTCACTATGTTTTCAACGCCGTCTGCTGCAGATTTGTTGTATGTGGGAAAGGGTTAAAGGAAAAGGTTGCTTGGCAGTGAAGAGCTGACACACGCCTATCTCGATCCATCCATCAAACTGTCCTCGTTCCGTAACACAATTTATTTCAAAATTAGCCTTACCTTCCATTTCAGAATTCTCAAGGGATTCGACCCCCTTAACCTTCGAAACTAAAGAGTTTCCACTTGACGAATTATTAATGAAGACATTTTTAGTTTACTTTACTGTACTTTGTTTTACTTAGCACTTGGAACAGTTGTGCATGATAGATTTGATGTATGATTTTTAAACAGATTATGAAAGTGAATGTATTGAAAAGTATGAAAGTAAAGCCAACGGTCAATGCATCTTTAAACCAATAACGTCTTCTGGTGCAATGAATTAATGTGCTAACCTTATGTCCTTGTACTGGATTTTATACAATATTTGCTTGTCAAGCTTCCGTAAATTTAAACAGTATTTAAGGAAAATGAGGAAAATGAGGAAAATGAGGACCAAGATCAAGCTATACACTCAAACTGTCTAATCTAAGTAATCCTTCGTTACTCATGTTTTGATATTAAATAAGGACTTGTTAATCAGAGGAAATGATACCGGCTGTATGAGCCCTGTGGTTTAAGGGTTACTGAATCTTACATAACCCTGACAGTTAAGGTTCGATCCCCAGCCGCGGCCCTCATGGTAGAGTATCTTTGAGCAAGGCACATTTCCTAGCCTAGTACCGGTTACTTTACCCGAGGATCATGAAAAAGAGAACCATCGCCGTGATATATAATTGAAACTATGTTAAAGACGGCCTAAAACCCAAATTAACAAATAAAGACCGTAACCCTTTCCCGCAAAGAACAAATATCCATCAGACTGCTTTAACACATCTTGACAAAAATATGGAACACCTCTAAAAATGAATGAAAAACTTTTGAATAGAGTTGAAAACATTCTGGTAAAAGAAGAAATTGCTCATTATAAGCAATTTCTACCATTGTCACAATACTTTCAAAAGTCAAAATGCATCTGCAAGAAGGAAAGAGTTAGCCTTTGTCACACTGAATTCCTGGAGCTATTGTTATATTCTCTAAGTATTGAGGCGTCCTGGAACATTTATTGCTTATAATTTATAAATGAGTAGCGAACAATGTCGTCCAATATTATAGCACACTAAGAGCAGGTTAATGTGGGTCTACACGCGTTTGCAGTTTAAATTCGTGAAAAAAAGGGTCTGCATCAATGTTTATTTAAGTCGTGTACATGGGGAAAAGGGTTGAAACGTTATGGCTTCCATATCACTGTTTTGGCTTAGATATGACAAATACCACTTTCGAACCCAATACCTATTGCTGAACGCCGTAAGTATATAAGTATATTACGTATTATGTCCATGGACATGTACATAGAACATGTAGATAATTATGGAGTGAGTACCAATTTACCTAATGATAGAATTTTGAATGATTCTTTAATGTCGTTCCATCAATGCATGCGTGCATATGTGCAATTAAGACATTGATTAACATCAGTTTGTTAGAAAACAGAGCAACGCGTCACTGTGGACACCAATCGCTATGTGTCGGACCGGAAATTGCACCCGGATACCCTCTGACACTTACATGTTGACACATTGGACGGAAACCACGTCACACCTAAAATATGTCCAATAATGACGCCATGTTTGTTCTTACATACACAAACAATGTGCTTCTTTGGTCGGCGAAATCATCCGAATATAAACTAAGGCTTTCCAATACGTCGTAGACTTTACTTATTTCTCAAAAAGTAATAAACAAAGTTTCTACACATTTTTCAAACATTTTACACACATCTTCGTGAAGAAATATACAAGACATTACAATACAAACCAACATACAATAATAATTCTGAAATTATGAATACTTTAAAAACTACGCCAATCGAAATCAAACCTTAGGATATGTATTATTGATATATATTTCTACTAGTGAATCAATGTATTCGAATCCGAATATACTATGCTTTTCGGATTTCTTTAAATCTTCTATGCTTAATTTGCGAACAGGGCAAAGTATAATCAGTCTGGGCAGATACACAGGTTGATCTGGATCTATACACCTCTCGTAAATGAAACAGATTTGGTTAACATAAACGTACGTACAGTGAATGCTCTGCTGAGACAGACATATCAGTGAATATAGTCTAGTCCGAGTACTAGCGAATTAAATATACCCGAAGGTCCCCTTCCACGTGACTTGGCTCTTAGATGGTTCTGTCAGTACTGGTAATGGATATCCACATTTGTTTCACTTATCGTGTTAAACCTGGGACATTTCAAAGTCGGCCATGTGCTTTTATCACGCGAGTGGTCGAAGTTTATCAAATCGAATATGTAAATTTAGTTGTCATCGTAAAATGTTCAAGCGACGGATAAAATGATTGTTTATGTTGCTGCTTTTTAATTTGTTCTAATTTTGGAATGTTGATCTCGTGTGATAATACAATGAATTGTTAGCGATCTTATCTAAAAACAAAATGCAGAAAGGACAATTGTTCGGTGATAAAGGCTTGGCATTATATACAATAATTTAAACTTCCGTCGATTCACATCGCACATTCTTATTTATCACTGTAATACAATTATATTCTTAATTTTTCAGCACAGCATTACATTTTAGCCCACTTTGCATTAATTCAACGTATTGATTATGTTTTTGTCGTCTTAATTACTAGTTTGTTTTTGACAACAAGATTTACTATTATATCCCTGTGAGTCATATAGAAGGTTATGGCGCTTATGTGACTTACGAATTTTGCCATCTCATTGAGAGAATGAGAAATATCTAGATAAAAAAGAAATTAATCCGTTTCAATAATGTTTTCAAAGGTAAATATATTTAAAATTTTCAGAATGTACAACTCTTTTCATCAGGCAGTTATAGCACACACAGGAAAAGGCTTGAACTTTGAATTACGATTTAATTGATTACAATGGTTGATTAATTAATTGGGACATTAATGCTGTCTGTATTCAAGTGTATTTTAGTTCTACCATTATGGTCAGGGGTTTTCCTGGTTTTCTCGCACCGGCAAACCTCACAATAGTATGCCCTCGTATCTGGCAACATTTTAACACGGACTAGTTAGGACTTTGCTGGAAGAGGAATGACGCTTTGTGAACTGCAAAAGGGCATTTGTAACGTGATTGACCATGTGAGAATGCCGATCTATTGTCCTTACTCGACCGAGTGCAAGTTACCAGTTGTAATGTTATTGGATGATTCTTTTCAATAACGAATTAAAATCGGTAATACGGTATTCTGGCTTTAGTGGAATCCAACTTTATCCGGATCTTATTGAAATATATTTTCGCTTATATTTGCTGATGACGTTGCTCTAACAAGTGACACTGTGGTTGGCCGTCAGTAGCAACTTAATGCACTACATGCGTATTGTACTGAGTCGCAGATGGAAGTCAACACGCGATTATCAAAACAAGACCGTTGGTATTTCGATAATAACCAATTTGAAATTGTACTATATTTTATCTATATAGGTGTATGTTTTTCTTGCAAGTTGTCAACTTTTAAGATGTCTGATCATATGACTTTTAATGGTAAAAAAGGCTATGATATTATATAATTATACCAAATATTTTTATCACACTTTCTGATTCTAAAATAAGTCCTATATTATAATATGGCCCAGAAATTTGGGGTTTAGAGAAAATTGAAACTACGGAAAGGGTGCAATTGTATGTGTGTAAGCGTTATATGAATGTACCCTTTAACTATGTAAATTGAGACAGTGGAAGATACCCTTTAAACACTGAAGCTTTAAACATATGCATTAAATACTATAAAAAAATAACTGATTTGCCAAATGTACGTTTTGTTAAAAGATGTTATAATATGCTTTTATTCATTGGGTGACTAAAGAAAGAAGTAATTTATCAAAACAATGGTTTACGCTATGTATGGGATAGTCAGCCCGTCAGAAATGCTTAACATTTCCTTTCAATTTACACTAGCAGACATGAATCAGTTTATTCAAGCATGGCAAGAATACTGTGATAATAGTCATAAACTCAAATAGCATCGTTTCTTTAAACTAGATTTTTCGTCCGAGGCATACTTGTCATTGGTTAATATTAGCAAATTTGGGAAATGTTTGGTCGCATTTAAAAGCCTCAGCTCATTGTCGTATGATTGAAAAAGTGCGCCATCTAGGCATTCAAAGGGACTCATGGTATTGTTTGTATTGGAATGCTGAAATTAAATGTGAAAACCATTTTATTCATATGTGTCCCCTTTATAATGATCTTCGTCATAAATATAAAAGTTTTACAATTTCCTTGAATTTTCTATCTTCTTATGGTAAGTAAAGATCAGGTCATAGTCAGAAACCTATCTATGTTTATCTATCAATGTCATGAGAAAGACACATGTTCAACTGAATATCGTATAATTATCATTATATATGGCAACACTTGAACACACTTTTAGTATATTTCTACTTGTATTTCGTTGTATGATAAATGACAATACATATTTGAACAGAGTCGACTGCTCTCGGAAAATCCGGTTAATGAAATTAAATATTTGAAAAATTGAAAGCAAGACTTCATATGTGGTTTTAATGTATTCTGCATCCGGGAAAGGATTAACCCTTTCTCATATGTTAACATGTGTTGATGTGTCTGCAGCAGACGCCCTTTAAAAACAATGTGGCAATTGGATAGGTTTTTCCTTTTGCCACTATCTAATGGATATTCTTTATTGTGGTTTTCCACCATTATGCTTCGTTGTTTGCAAAGTCGTCTGCTTCATATGTTTGTTGTATGTAGGAAAAGGTGGAATAACATCACATTAATTTCCCTTATCTCTGTTCTAGATATGTTTTTATTCGAGAATATCCAAGTATATCTTATTTTTGTAATCATTGGTATGATACGATAGTCGTAACTAGACATTCCAAAAAGGATCGCAGATCCAGTTTTCATCGGTGCTATGAATTCATTGATTATCAGAATCAATCTTAAAGAACTCTCGTCCGAAAATGTCGTTTCCCATTTTTCACTAATAATACCCATCAGCTTGTTAAGTTTAAAATTTATGATATCTTACCATCGTATTTACCAGGACGAGAAGATCTGGTATATTTTACATGTCAAAATTATATATGAATTATGACGTTTTCCGCTGAAAATACCTCAAAAACAGCCCAACAAAGCTCGTCAATCAAACCGAAAAACGGTCGACATCACGCCCAAGTCTCGCGGAACGAGAACGCACGTCATTATCTTAGCCACGGCACACAGAACGAATCACGTGCGAAGCCGACTTTTTGTATTTACATGAATTTGTCGGAGGAAAGGGCGAGACCTCGTTCTTTTATTTTTAGTCGCATTTAATAATTTTGAATGGGAATCGTGTATGTGAAATGGAAATGCTACGATTAAAGTCTCGACATAGCCTCAAGTATTTACTCATATCCCATTAACATACCACAAGTCGATTCTTACTCGTATACTTCCTAAATATAATATACTATATGTGAGCCCATCCAAGTTGGCTCTTTCGAACAGTGCAGATCGCGATCACCATGATCACCCGTACAGTCATATCAAGATATACACTGCTTACATATCATGGTGTGAAAGACAAGTGTGTAGTGGTAGAGGATCGGCCTCTCGTACCAAAGGTATTGTGTTCAAATCCCGTGATGAGCGGATAATGTCTTTATGACTTTTCCAAACTATCTGCGTGAGTACTGATAAACAATCTGCGTGAGTATTAATTAAGTCTCCAGGAAGCATACATCGAACATGATAACTATAAGCTAAATGCGTGTTGCGCAATCGATGTACACTAAATAAGTATAAACTGTAACACTGTTAGAATCATCTGTCAACTTGTGTATATTATATGAGACAGAGCAGATGCAGGGGCGTAGCTCCCTTTAGGCACTGTAGGCACGTGCCTACATATTTTTTCTTAAAATGCCCCAAAATGCAGCTGCGGCGATACACATCTGCGTAATGTATTGACCAGATCAGCATGCGCTGTCCGCGCAGACTGATCCGGCCGACACATTCCGTCAAAGGGGGGTGGGGGGATAGATAGAGTAGTGATTGCTGAAGCAGAAAATCCACAGGAGGCGAAAGGGTACGTCTGTGATGCATGCTTAGGCTGATCCGGGTCGATACTTTACGCAGAGTCCACAATGTTGATTTTCTCACGAAACGGCCTACACATTGATTATTGCCAAGCTACGCCCCTGAGATGTGTAAGTTGATCCGAACCTACATAATTCTGAAATACCAACACGTACATTTCCCCCCGTGAACTGACTCATATTCTAGTCGCGTTAGGCGACATTGGGTCTCGTTGCACCTCTTGCAACACTTCAGAACCTTATTGCTGCACAATATACAGCTCAGTATCGTCTTAAACTTTTCCCAAATATAACACATATGCAGTAGAAGAGTTTGAATACCGCTATACAAAACTATAGACAATCTCTGTCAAGTAAAGTATAACTAATGAATAGAGGTGACAAACATATGGCAAAAAGGCAAAATTGCTTATGATGAGCAATTTCACCTTTTGCCAAATTGTTTTCAAACGTAGTCGGCTGTAGGTGCGTCAAAATGCGTCTGCAAGTGGGAAAGGGATTAGACAGCACTGATAAAACTACGCGTATACAATATTGTTACCCCAGTCTTCAATTTTCGCATATGCAATAAAAAGATAGAAAATCTTGAAACACGGTTACAATTTGATAAGATCAAGATTGTCCCCATTTAGTAAAAACATCATGGGAATATTGCAAACGACCGTAAACGAAATCATATTTTAATTGATTTTCATACCATGCGCATTCTTACTGGTGTTTGTACCTCCGGTTTCAGACCTTGAAATGTCTTATATGATTAATATTAAAAAACAAAATGGACACGATGATGGATCATGTTTATCTGCGTAGAGTATGAACTTTACATAGGTGTCTACCTCTGTGCAGAATATTCATGTAACTCTTTAACCCTGTCCCACATATAACAAATCTGCAGCGGACGGCCAAAAAAGCGTACTGACTTTCTCATACCAGTTCTCCAAACAACATATTTGCCAAGCAACTGGCTGCTTTTACAAATAAACTGTTAGCCCATTGGTCGAAGACAAATGACTCTTGTAAAACATTGTAAGTATTATTAACCATGCTGGGGTTCGAACTCGCAAGCCCTGAATTCAAAGCCTTCGTACCTACCAACTGAGCTATCTGAGGTTGCGGGTAATGGAAAATGCTATGTACTATTCTTTGGTGCATTGAAATTAGTCCACGTTTGGCAATTGTAGATACACATGTACATATTTCCTTTTTCTACTGTTCAACTTTTGCCAACAGATTAGAAAAGTTAATGCGTTTTTATTCCATTATACAAATTCACACATTATAGTTAGCTTTTTGGTCTCTATAATATAACCGATCAACCATAACAATACTAATTGGGGTTAGATGTCTTTCTTTCCGTAAAATGGACAATCTAAATCTACATGTGAACTACCTGTGTATCGACAGTGAATGTTAGGCCGAGATTGTACAGGTGAACCGGCTTGTCTGAGTCTAACCAATAAATTTTCAATTATCAAGAGTACATTTTACGCCGACGGAGTTCATTTGAAAATGCATATCTGCGATAAGACTCGAGTAGAACGTCATTATGGCCGCTTGTAAATCACGTTGGTCGCGAGATCAAACGTTACCTCGTCTGTTTAGGGAAAATATATGGACATGAAGTATACATCGCGGTTCGTTAATTGATGTGTCGAAATATTTGTTTCAGCGGGAAATCAAAATAGACTGGTCGAAATTGGAAATACATTTTCGAGATCGTTATCAAAGACGACACATCTATAGCAGACAATTTTGAAGATATTTAGTCAAAATATTTAAAAAAAAAAAAAAAAATAGTGATTAAAATTGAAATGTTGTGGCTAAAAAAAAATTGCTCACAATGAGCTTTTTCTCCTTTTGCTACATTGTTTTCATTACTCGTCTCTAACAGAGGCGTCAGAAAGCGTCTGTAAAACGTTTAGGCAGTATGAGGCCTCTCGTTTCGGTATCAATTAAAAATGCACGTAGGTAATACTGATAAAGCTACAACCTAACGTGTTGTCTGAAATGACATCTCCGGCTGTATTACATGTTAGCGGACAGTGAATGCTCCGGACTATGTTTATGCAACAAGATCACATTTCCGACTAAACCTAGACGCTGTGCGGGAACATAAGCTGGTGTCGTATTCCGTACTTACACATTTTAAAGTTCCAAATAAAATGGCAATCGAAACGGTCTTATACGCGCGGTGCTCCAGAAAACATCAACCTCCTCGTAATCATCACAAATGAAACAATATATCTGACTGCGAATACATGCGGAAAGATAAAACTAGATACTGCTTTCAGCAGCTTCTTGGAACCTTCACGGCTAGTTGTCAAACGGTACAGAATATGATTAAACTGCGCGGATGCTGTGGTCGATATCGTTCCGAGCAGATCGCAAATGCTTTACAATTAGTTTCCCACTCGTATAATCTACATTCAAAACAAAAAAAGGTCCTAACATAGATGGCTATTATTACAATATGTCTTTCGTTCAGATCGGAATAGGTCCGTTCGTATTATAGTCGTAATGTTTTCATTGTTTGTCTATTGTTTGCTCACCACCTCTCAGACGTATCTGTAAAACAGCCATTTCAGTCACATGGTTAAAATATGGTACAGTCTTTAAATAATCAATTTGAATGAATTATGGCGTCACATTTGAGTTAATTCATTTCCCGACTGAGAAAACGTTATATGTACATATCAATCCACCAGGTGCATGATGTGATGCCAGTCCAGTGGTCGGAATGATTAGAGATTTTCGGCTTTACCTTTGATGCGTTTTTTTCTGTTATCTAACATAAAATATTCATTTAATAGAAAACGATGTTGTGGTCCTTGTGTTATTGCGAACGGTCGTATTTGTAACTACATCGACAAAGATAACCACATGAAACCTTCGTGTGGTTCAAAGAGGGTGATCCGAAGTCCTTTACTGAAGTAAACCAATACTGAATAGTACTGATGGTTCATTATTATAGCGACAGTACATCAGTTACAATGCAGCCCGGGAAGCCAATGGCATCCAACACAGCAGAAGGAACCCTCTTCCATTTCCAGAACAATGTAGCAGCAAGTCGAAGGTGGCTGAAGAAGGATAGGTACCATTTATTGACTAAATAAGATTTATCAGCCCAATAACGGAGTGAAATGTTGTAAAGAGTTGAATACAGGTCATTTTGCCCGATATAAAAGCTGGTTACGTCTTCTGAAGTTCCATGACAATATTTATGACAGGGTAGCTCTATTTGAGCGGGTATATAAATTATATCCAGATTGTACTTTTCTGTTTGATCTTTTTTTGGATTCAAACATGAAACTATAAGCAGCTTGCATTATGTAAACACAATCGAATTTCACTGTGTAACCGTTATTTCAAATTGAGGAAGTAGGTGGGAAGCTTTTAATAATCAATTAAAGGGAGATAATACAATGTTTATATTTGAAATACAACTCTTGTTTATATTTTCGGAAATGTTCTTTATTCCTTCCCCGCTTGCAGACGCACTTTGATGCATTAGCAGCAGATGACGTTGGAAACATGGATGCCCAATGGCACATTTTTCATAATGAGCAGGGCTATCCTTTTGCCACAGTGTTTTCAAATCTATCAATCTATACATTATACATCCCGGACATAATGTGTCCATGTGTTTTCCTAGATGTTTTCAAAGTCGCCTACTGCTAGATCATTGAATGCGATAAAAGGGTAAAGAATTTGCACACTTATAGTTAATAAAATATATGGAGCGAGTTGTTAAGCTGCACGTTATTTAGATAAAAAAAAAAAAAGAATTCGCTGTCCTAGTCGAGTAACGTCGACGTTTGCCTTTACCCGGCGGGGGAATACAAACGAATGTGCAATGACTTCCCCTACTTTGCGCTCAGGATTGTGGGGCAAGCATAACAGCTGATTCGCAGGTGTCAGGATACATATGAATAGTAGTATTGGTACATTTACTAGGAAACTCCGTGATATAACTGAATAATTGATGAAAGTGGCAAAAACATAATTAAAACCAAGACATATTTAGCCATTTCCCTAATGTAACAATTTAAAAAATATATTGATAGAACAAACCA
This sequence comes from Serripes groenlandicus, assembly GCA_031761405.1. Taxonomy (NCBI): domain Eukaryota; kingdom Metazoa; phylum Mollusca; class Bivalvia; order Cardiida; family Cardiidae; genus Serripes; species Serripes groenlandicus. The sequence continues at coordinate 68,681,490 of JASEVX010000001.1, forward strand.
AAGTGCCATGGTGAACAAACTAGTTTTTTTCTAATTGCATACCTTCCCTCAAAGCAACACCAATTTGTTTCCATATACTTCCTTGTGTTGTTCCCAATTTGGAAAGGTCTAAAATGTGACATTTGGTAGTAGGTTTGAAGTAGGTTACGTACTTCCACAGGGAAATGACATTTTAAACCTATATTTTTTCTTGTCGACGCAATTCACAGTTATAAATTAGAGGGAATAGACTATACATACGTAACTATAACTTGATTAGTGAATAAGTTGACGGTTAAAGCCCAGTCCATGTCGTCGAATGACGTAATCACTTGTGACAGGTTACGTCCCTTGGCGTTTCCATAGTGACATGCACTCCACATGGAAATTGCTTTATGCCGTCTGCGTATTTCCGTCTTTATTTCATTTGCACCTCTTGGGCTTACAGGATTTTCGTAAAAAAAAACCTTGACGAAAGTTTTTGTGAGATAATGGGTAAGGATGTCTGACGTTTTTCTATTTCAATATGACAACAACGCTTTTTTAGTCACTAATTTGCAACCACATGTTCGGATTTGGACTTACCATAGTCAAGTTGTTTGAGAGGTGTTAAATGACCCAACGTTCTGCAGTACAGTAGTTATACCCGGGTGTTTCTAGGGTCAAATACTCAAATACTGGAACTACCCGTTAAAGGTTTATGTCACCCGATGTATAACTTGGGGATGCTTTTACCACACATCTTAACACTAAAATGAGTCAATAATGCTTTTTTTAAGTTGTCATATGACCCAACGGAGGATATGTACAACGTTTATGAGCAAATGAGTTTGTTTTAAAGAAAACGCTCTAACCTCTGATTCTAGATTCTTGCACATATTGCCTGGAATATTTGGCGCTTATTAAGGAAGACACGGATTATCAAGCTGTGTAAAGGTTCAGGACCAGCTGTGCATTCACTGTTCACATATTTCCGTAAATTCCATTTTATGATGGCGTTTCTTAAGGGAGAACTCATTTTGGGATGATGGACCGATCTTTTCATAAAAAAGTGCTAGTTAGTGATCTCAATATCTCAAGGGTTCAAATATCTGGTTTGATATAAGGTCGCAAAGGACATAGGCTTATTATCTGTTTGAATTTCCCGCATATGGCTCGAGAAATTGTGACCGTGCCAGGGGAGTTCTATTGTAAACATTCGGGGAAATACTTTAAATTAGTTTAAAAAAGTGGAAACGTAGAAAAGTAAATGCAGCTAGTGAAAAGATTGTTTGTGGTAAAGAGACTGGCAGATATCAAAGGGTGATTCTGTTATATTTTACGCCGCTTTCAACATTGTTCAAGTTTTATCGCGAGGTTTCATTGTTTATTTACAGTACTACATATACGTGTCGTTTATCTCGACATCAACGAATCAGTCGGACTGCTATCTTCGCAATCCCGAGCGCCAAGGAGAGAAGCCACTGGGGATCGAACCCTTTTATCCCGCTCCTAAGGCGGACGATCTAAACTGCTTGATCTAAATAGACTAGTGGATGTTATACAATGATTAATGTATCTGTTTACATTCCTATCAATGGAAGATTCTTGCCAGCATAAACACAATCCACCATGGTCCAGACTTGAGCGTAAGGAATTTCAGACTGAAAGTCCCGGGTTCGATCTCGCTTATAGTGGTAAATGCGCAGTGCCCGTTAGTGTTAAAACTGTAAAACTGTTGAAAACGGTGTATCAATCAGGTAAAAGAAACAAAGCCATCAAAGATCATTTTCAGACCAACGGCAAAGTTATCCATATAACGATGTTTCGGTCATTTTTGGCCTGGGGTTTTAGCCCCTGGTCATAGTAGCAATACCACTTTTTTCGGAGTTGGCAGCCTGCCAATTGCTGTTAGCACCAAACAACGCATGAGAAACTGCGCGAGAAAAATAGTTCATCATGGATTCAACAAAACTGCATTTAAAAGGTTAGGATCTCCCCCATAAATATCATTTTAATGTTGTGGGAACAACAGTGAAAAAATTAAGGCGTGAGTACTCCAATATAAGTTTAAGAAATGCTTTAGAAATTAATGCGCCGAGAGGTCAAATATGGATGCTTATTAACATTATTAACATTCGCGAAGACGAACGGAAAAAAAGAAAGAAGTCACGTTAAAATTACAGTGGCAGATAAACCCCGTGCCCGACTACCCCAACCCCACGAAAGAAGTCAAGTGAAATATACAGTGGCGGATTAATCGGGGGGGGGGGGGGGGCCGTAGGATCAGTGCGTCGTAAAAGTCAACCTTCCAGCAGCCCCCAGGCCGTCAGCTCTGCAGTGCTTTTATTTTAACTGTGCATTCGCTGAATGGTCTGAATCTGGCTTTCGTTGGTCGCAAATTCGTGTCGGTTTTCCCGTGGCTTGTTAACCCTTTCCCGCATACAGCAAATATAGAGCAGTCTATCGATACTATTAGTCAAAAGCATGAAAACTCTCTACAAATGAAAAAAAAAAAAAAATAAGTTGACAACAGTGTGGCAAAAATAGAAATTGTTTATTACAACTTGTCACAAAGTTTTCAAAATTCGTCTGCTGCAGCGGCTTCAGAAAATGTACAAATGTCTTTAAAGGTTAAGAAACAAGAATGTGTTTCAACTTTAAGAAGACAAAGTAACGATGACTTGTGCGAAACAGATTGTGGTATATCTCGTCGTATTCAAGGAAGTTAGAAGTCAAACGATGGTAAAAATGAAAAGAGCCGTCCCGCGAGAAAACCAACGTTATGGTCTCTGCGTAATGTATCGATCCAGATAAGCTTGAGCAGTCCGCGCAGACTAATCCGGGCCGACACATTCCGTCTCGGGGGGGGGGGGGGGGGGGGGGTAGAGGTATAGCGTAATGATTCCTGAAACAGAAAATCCACAGGAGGCGAAAAGTGTCTATTCGGGTAAGCCTGTACGGTATGCTAAGGCTGATCCGCGTGGATACTTTACGCCGAGTCCACAATGTTAGTTTTATCGCGGCTCAAATATCAACATGTCTACAGTTGTAGACGACCCTATCTGTCATGCAGACAAAAGTTGACACCTTAGTAGCCGACGCCATAATCAAACAGTATGGGGAAAGAAAAATATGCTGCAAATCATCAACTTCTCTTTTCCCAAGACTGTTTTGAACTTAGTATCAAAATTAAACTACTCACGGTTGAAATATAGCATGTTTTCCCCATGGTGATGTTATAGCAGACGACACAAAAATGAGTATATGAGGTGAATGGTTGAACGTATTTATCAAGTGATATGCTTTTAAAACTTTTTATTTCGTAAACGTGACGAAATAAAATGATAAGGACATTTTAAAAATCTCTTCCACTTCACTTTTGATTTTTATGGTCAAACCTATAAACACTTAACGTCAAGGTTTTTTAAGTCATGCGTTTACAAACAGATTACCATTTTCTCGACGCTTTCTTAACCTCAGTGCCGTTGTTTGTCTCAGACAAGAACTTGGATGAATGTCCCCTTTGATCTACCTTTCAAAATATTTAACATTGGTCATAAGTTATTACCTGTTTCTTCTTTTGACCTTTGATGTATTTCTATGAAGCGATGGTGTCGCCTGGGAGTGTTGGTGTTTCACAAACATATCTTGTTTTTGATATCCAATGCCTTCACTTGAATTGAGGGTTTTAAATTCCGAATAAATTCAGATTTGCAAATTGCATGATTTTCAAGCAACTGCTCGAGCTAAAGAAAAAACTTAAAATAATATTAAATTATCTACGCTTATTTTCCTGAAACTTTCTACTGTGTTCATTTCATACACCAGTAAGGACAAGAAGTGTAGCTTATTTTTTTTCTATGAAGTTTATGTACTATATATGAGCCGAATTAGGGGATAACCAACATTGTGAAATCTGCGTAAAAAATCGAACCGGATCAGACTAAGCATGCCACGAAGGCTAACCCGGACAGACACTTTTCGACTCCTAAAGTAAACGATTTTCTGTTTCAAGAAGCATTAGTATATACCTCTATCCCCTGAGATGAAATGTGTCGGCCCGGATGAGCCTACGCGGATTGCGCAGGCTGGTCTGGTTCGATACATTACGCAGAGTCCATAATGTTGGTTTTCTCGTGGAACGGCTCATATCAATATATCTGCGTAATGTATCGACCAGATCAGCCTGCGCTGTCCGCGCAGACTGATCCGGCCGACACATTCCGTCTTAGGGGGGATAGATGTATACAGTAGTTATTCCTGAAACAGAAAATCCACAGGATACGAACAGTGTCGGTCCAGGTAAGCCTGCGAGACATGCTTAGGCTGATCTGGGTCGATACATTACGCAGAGTCCATAATGTTGGTTTTCTCGCGGAACGGCTCATATCAATATATCTGCGTAATGTATCGACCAGATCAGCCTGCGCTGTCCGCGCAGACTGATCCGGCCGACACATTCCGTCTTAGGGGGGATAGATGTATACAGTAGTTATTCCTGAAACAGAAAATCCACAGGATACGAACAGTGTCGGTCCAGGTAAGCCTGCGAGACATGCTTAGGCTGATCTGGGTCGATACATTACGCAGAGTCCATAATGTTGGTTTTCTCGCGGAACGGCTCATATCAATATATCTGCGTAATGTATCGACCAGATCAGCCTGCGCTGTCCGCGCAGACTGATCCGGCCGACACATTCCGTCTTAGGGGGGATAGATGTATACAGTAGTTATTCCTGAAACAGAAAATCCACAGGATACGAACAGTGTCGGTCCAGGTAAGCCTGCGAGACATGCTTAGGCTGATCTGGGTCGATACATTACGCAGAGTCCATAATGTTGGTTTTCTCGTGGAACGGCTCATGTGATGAACAGTTTTCTTGATTATATTGGAAATGCTTTTAATCAATTTGAGGCAAAGGACCAAAATAATAAAATTGTGTAAACTCTTTCTGTAACTACACTGTTTGATATCTGACAAGTGTTAACCCTTTCACATATACAACAAATGCTGCAGACGACTTTGAAAACATCTAGATAAAAATATGAGAAAAGTCAAATAAAAGTATAACCATTGAATATAGTTAAAAAGCATTGTGGTAAAATGAGAAATTTCTGACACTGAGCAATTTTTTTCTTTTATCAAGGTGTTTTCAAATGTCTAAAAATGCGACAAAATGCGTCTACAAGTTGGTAAGGGTTAAACAAAAATGTGTATTTTTATTGGATGAAAAACGCACTTCTCTAGTAGGGTATAATGGTACTTGTAGCCGTGTGCCTCAACTACTATAAACTAAATATAGCAACCAATAAACTAGTCATAAATTATGCTTATTACAACTGATGACGGGTCACAATTGAGAACGATTTAAAATTAGTCATATACATTCTATGGAGGTTTTCGATATTTGCATTTCACAAACACTTGATGCTGTTTTATTGGGCTTATAAAAGGATTATTATTGTGCACTGTTGTACATTTACCTTTATCCTAGTGAACGCCTGAAACTGGTATCATTTACTAAACAGATATGAACTGATATCCGGGAAATTAAACCATAATGCATTTGAGACAAGTGTAGTTCAAGATCAACTTTTACATCCGCACTATGTTATCCGGATGCAATTCCACCAACCTTACTTAGCGCTAAGTAATACTTAAGTACTTAAAAGCATAGTTCACCAAGTGTGTGTTCCTTATATGTTGAAAGAAATGAATGGTGGAATGTTTTTTAGTAAATGACCAAGTTTTCATAAATAGTTACCTTACTGAAAAACATTTTATTATGAAAAATAAAATTGAATAAATATACTGTTAAGTATTTAAGTGTTACTTTATAGCCAAGGTAAGGTTGGATGAATCGGACCCCGGATCTGTTCTTTTAGAATGTTTTGCGTGTTACAATGTCTTTCCTTTTCGTCATCAACTCATTTAACCTCCCTTTCAATGCTGTCCTTTTTAAAAGACGGACATGCCAAGCTTTACTTATTCTAGGAATCCCCGATCGGGTCATACCACATACTTTAAAAATAGTAATCATAAATTGCTCAGAGTGTGAGTTAGTATTACAATTTACAATTGATTGGCTGGTGTCAGGTATAATTGACCAGTAGTACTGGTAACTTACCAATGAAATGCCGTGATATATCTGAGCAATTGTTGAAAGCGGCGTTAAACACCAAACAATCAATTATTCAAAGAATACCTTGATATGAATTGCGGTTTGTGCAGCCATTAGTTTATAGACTGCTCAGAAGATGCAGATGATGCGGCTGGTCTGAATATACATCGTTGGCAAAGACTTGGCACATTCGGTTGCAGAAGTCAAAGGGTATAGGCTGTGAATCACATCAAGCAAACACACAGTCGAGCCGCGATAGCTCAGTCTATATCGCCGAAGACGTTTAATCATGGCTTTAATGAGTTCGAACCCCGACACGTTCATTGTTTGTTTCCGATAATTGTCAAATTTCATCGCGAAAAAAGGCACAATGTCGATCCAGATCAGTCTGCGTATCCGCGCAAGCTAATCTAGCTCTGCATTGTTCGCCATAAAGTCAAGGAGCTTATGAAAAAAAGTTCATATATTTTTACCTGATAGCATTGGATGTGATGTCAGACATGTGTATGCATGTGTCATAATTACGCTAGGATTGATTTTCACGGACCACCGTTATAATGTTCTCCGCAAACGACACTCATTCTGAAACAGTGTATACATGATAATCAAAACACATACTCTGATCTAGACTACATTATAGCTATTCATTTGAAATGAGTGTGTTAATGTAAATTATATGTATTGCCGTTAATACTTTTACAACATGCTGTTCGTGACTGGTTTTCTTTTGGTTCAAGTTTGCGACGATATCCACTTGTGCTTATACTGTCAAAAGACATACATGCACTAGCATTCATACTGGTTCTAAATATGACTAGAACTATGTTAAAATTAATGTTAAACACCATCACCTAGCAGAGAAATTCAGAAGAAAAAATATTGTAAAAGAATAATTATTAATCATCGAATAAGAACTAGAGTGTATGTACAATGGACTGTACTCAACACTGCAATAATACAAATGGCGAGGGCTATCAATCCAATGGACGTGGGTTCTTTCCAATAATTTACAAAATGGTATGACGAGCGTCCTTTGTCTTCCAGCCAATGAATTAATTGGACTATTTGGGGAGGTAAGCAGGTGTCTGGTGATAATGGTGTGTGGAGTACTGATACACGAAAGACAGGAAAACAACTTAAGGTGAGTGGCGAGTCGTGATATAATTGAAATATCGTTGAAAAGAACACCAATCTCCAATCAATCAAAGATGCAACCAGAACCATTTTTTGCTGACCCGCTTTTTATCATTTTCACTGTTTTGAAATTAATTTTACCTGTAATTTGTACTTGAGAAATAAAAGGATTAAACAAGAATTAATTTGACATCTATTCTATAACTATTTTCAATTATTTCACACATCAATAAATTCACCCATTTACATTTCCTGCTAAACATGCAAGTTGTTGTATCTCTATTTAACCAAAACACATTACTCAGTGGTAACTGGTTTGTATTAATGATGTCAGTTAGAGTGAAAACATTTCTCGCATTGTTTTCGGGTATCATTTATTTTGAATAGGAGACATCATTCAACATTGTTTATTGTGCGGATCGTAATTTACTTCCCCGCAGCTAGCGAGGGTGGCCGTAATGTACAATTCAGTCATGTGACACTTCTGAGTCTCGTCATGAAAAAGAATTCCTTCGAGTTGCACCATGATAAATTGATTTAAAATACCTCAATTGGATCTAACTGCACGCTTTATTTCTTTGGCAGCCTTTCGTCAATAACATTGAGCGCAGACAGTGAAAACTGACGAAGTTTTTCCAACGCCGAGACTAGCTGCAATGACCTTATGATAGAATGTAGATCCTCACTTCGTGCCGCCAAAGTTGAACGATGTTTTACGAGTATTGCATTACAGTTTAATGGCCGGGTACTTTGAAAGCCGACTTTAACGACAACAGAAAATAACACAAAGACAGACGAAAGAATATAATACGGCCTTAAAACAGTCGAATAAAAGTACGATCGAATGTCCATGCATCGCATTGAAACGGAATAATAGAAAATATTGTTAGAATTGTTTCCAATAATGTGTTTTTACCGACAGAGTATCATACTTAGTAAAATCGTTCGTTCATTTGTTTAGTTGTAAAGAGACAATACAAAATCCATTTTCTCACAAGCTTAACCTTGTTCTTGATAAAGACAACTTCGGGGAATTTGCAGCAGACATCCTTTTTTCCTAAAATCAAAACCTGCACATTTTTTCCTACAATTACTTTCACGTTTGTTTTAAAGTTTTAGAAGAAATTTTCATTTATAACATGTTGGCAGCTTTTTTCGCAGATATCTTAGTTTAAGCATATTTTATTTCACATATTTAAATCATATACCATATATAATCATTGAATTGATTACGAGTATTAAATAATTTGAATTTGAATATACATGAGCCTTCATGCGAGAAAACCAACAGTGTGGACTCTGCGTAAAGTATCGATCCGGATCAACCTAAGCATGCCGCGCAGGCTAACCTGGACGGACACGTTTCGCCTCCTGTTGTTTTTATGTTTCAGGAATCATTAACATATACCTCTATCCACCTGAGACGGAATGTGTCGGCCCGGATCAGTCTGCGCGGACTGCGCAGGCTGATCAGGGTCGATACATTACGCAGAGACCATAACGTTGGTCTTTTCGAGGGAGGGCTCACATGTACAATGCATCGGTTTGGATTGGAACGAACTTGTGAAATTGTTATTTACCTCTCAAGCTTTTAATAAATTACAACTGAAATGTCTAGCAATCACGAGTATCCGCAATGATGGAAAATAGTAACAGTGAAGGATACACATGATGATGATGTATAAGTCAAAATATCTTTGTAGCTACGATATATTGATAGTCAGCTTCAAAAGTTCATTCATTCATTTCTTGATTATCTCCATGTAATGCTAGTATGTTTGAAGGGACATGGTGGTACCCACTTTTTCCCCGATAGTCCGAATAGCGGTTTTGTTTCCTAAGAATAATGCAAACATTACATTTAAATGTAATTTGTAGTTTCCACATTACATTAGGTACACAGTGGTGATATAACGATATTTGTTTATTAAATGTCTTTGTTAACACTTTCCCTCATATAGACGCTTTCTGACGCCTCTGCAGCAGACAGCTTTTTTGAAAACATAGTGACAAAAGTAGAAATTGCTCAAAACGAGCAATTTCTCCTTTTGCCTCAATGTTTTCCACTTTTAGTCATAGGTTATCCATTTAATTAAAGAGATTTTCCATTTTTGGACAAAATATGTTCAAAGTCGTCTGCTGCAGAATTGTCGTATGAGGGAAAGGGTTAAATATGTACGGTTCTACGCTGGGCTCTTCGGACTATTCTTTGTCTTTTGTTAGTATATATACTTGCTAAGTATAACGTACTTGTTCTATCTAATAAAGAATATTGTATGTCATTATATACCTGCACATTTCCGGGAACAAATACTTGCAAAGTGTCAAGTGCAAATACAAAACCATAGATTAAAATTCCTCATATGCCTATATGCCTATATGCCTATTACAAATACGGTACCAAATAAAGTAACGTATTGAAATATATGATATGAGGTCATTAAAATGCGTTATTGTTTCGTCATTTAAATACCATAAACAAATTGAATTGTGTGTATCTATTTCATTATTAAAAACATTTGTATTTGTATATTGTGTCTATTCCGTACTATTCTTTGTCTTTTTAAAAAAGGGAAATGATGTTGGAGCAACAATACGCAGCTTTGCATTGTGTTTTCGAAGCGGGAAAATTCTTCTGGGTCGCGAGATATAAATTTTTCCACGCGCCTGGTATTAAAACATAATATTCCCTATGTATTTTATTGTATTTTAAGAAGAAACGATGCTATCACAAATAAATAAAGAATGCATTTCTAATGTTCACAATCTCCATTCACAATTAAAAATCATTCGACGTCTTTAAATAATTTTATACACACTGTGTTCAACCGTTAATACGTATACTCATATCGATTTATACTCATATCTTCTCTACACTATCTGACATATTGAAAACTACAACATATCCAATATTCATTGTACTTTTGTATTTTACTTTTTGTACTGTATGTACATGATTACAATTAAAGCATTTTGTATTGTATTGTATTGTATTGAATAGAAGTACAGATCCACGTCAAATTATTACGCTAAAAAAAAACCGTATGTATGTTCACACATCTAGCGCTATGAATAGACCAGATTGAGTTGTTTGTATACCTATCGATTGCCCACTGCATGTTAGCTGTTCTTCAGACTCATCAACGGTCGGGTGGGAGCGCTCTGTAACGTTACTGTATGGAGATATTTGCGTCTTTAGCAGCACTTGAAAAGATCTGAATGCAATATCTTAGTATACAATATCTTAGTATACACTTAGTATACACTATCTTAGTAAACAATTTTTTAGTATACAATATCTTAGTAAACAACATCAATTTCGACAAATACTGCGTCTTTAAGAAGGATATAGAAATAAATAAAATACACTCAAAACTAAATATTTTTGATTTAAGAGTAATTCTGATATTTTGTTACATTATTGCAAGTCTTTATTTGTTTGAAATCTGTGATCATTGTTTATACCAGTTTAGCGTATAAAAACTTGCTGATAAATATATATTGATGTAGAATTATTAAACGACCTATTCAAACAAAACGGCCTCAGTAAGTCCTTGTCATTGCCGGTATACACATGTCGATGTGTCATAATGCACCAATCTGTCTGTAGCGTATGGAAAATCATATTGATTTATAAAGATAGTATACTCAAATGTCAAAGGAACGATTGAAAATGCGAAGATATATTCATAAAGGTGATTTGTTATCAACCCTTTCGATAAAGACGGAATTCTGGCGAATTATGAAGCAGATGACATTTGACACCAATTCAAAAAAGAAGGTTACTCTCTTTTACTCATAATGTTCTTGAATTTGACACATACTGCACCACCAATGAGTATATATTGATATATGAAAGGCAATCGATGTTAACGATGATTCGTCTTCACGCAATGTGATTGATTTCAGTCTGTACTATTCGCAAAAGGTGTTTAAATCGGTCAATGACAAGCTTTTTATAGATTTGTATGAATAAGATATATAAACAATATAAAGAAATATTAGAAAGAAAATGCATATGCAAATTCCAAAGTGAACTTTTCTTGCAAAGAGTTGCACTTTTGAAGAAAATTGAGAATTATATTTTGTTTACAACTTCTTCTTTTCTTAAAACAAGGAAATGTTTATATTGTGGTATGGCAGGATACAGGTGAATGTGCTGGAAGCTGGAATATTAAATATGGATTATTTAATCCTTCCCCTGATATAGACGCTTTCTGAGCTTTTGAAAACATGGTGCCCAAAGAATAAAGTGCTCCAAACAATTTCTCCTTTTGTCACCATGTTTTCAACTCTATTCAATCATTGTACTTTCATGTAAAGGTTGTTTCGTATTTTGTTCGAGTATGTTTTCAAAGTCGTCTGCTGCAGATGTGTTGTATGTGGGAAAGGGTTAAGTCACATCGTAGGAAAACCTACCTTCGGATGTTTTGAAATTACTAATAATATCAAATATGTGGAAGACAGTGGTGCAGAGGTAGAGCGTCGGCCTCTCGTATCAAAGGTCCCTGGTTCGAGTCCCGTGATGAGCGGGTCCTGACTTTGGGATTTTTCCACACAAAACGGCGCGAGTACTGGTTAAGTCTCCAGGAAGCAGACATCGAGAGTGATTAATCTAAGCCAAAGGCTTGTTTCGCAATCGATGTAAAAAATAAATAAGTTTAAACTAAACTAATAATATCAATTAAAAGTTCATGCTTGTATTAACGTCTGTTGACTCATTCACTCAAAGTTATTTATCGAGGAGATTGCGGACAATGAAGACCCTGATTAGATTGCTCGGAGTAGCAGGCTGGACTTGATCTCAATGATTGCGCCAACGTTCCGAATATCGGTTTTAGTGTGACATGGGGTGTGTTTTTTATACAATACGGATGTTTCTTCGGGCATGTGTTGCCATCAGATGATGGATTGGTCAGATTTTACTCTTTCAAACATGCATAAGCATTTTGTCGCCTCTGTAGCACGCGAATTTTTGCCACTTACTCCCTTTGCCATAACATTGTCAACTCCATAATTATTTGTTTTTACTTTTATTTCGAGAGGGATATTATTATTATTTGTTTTGCCTTTGCGTCTTCAAAGTCGCCCGCTAGAGATGTGTTGTGCATGGAAAAGGGTTAGACCTTGGATTCTCGGTGTTTATACCATACTGAGATTTAAAAAAAGAAATGAGTTATAACTTGTATTCAATGTCGTAAATTTGCTCAACATTGGTTGCGATTGAAACAACAGTTTAGGTGGAACATAAAACTCTTATTTTCTTCGATTTTAAATTTGATTTGCGATGCCGTTTAACTCGAAGACACTTGCTTCCCATTTGAAAAGCTTAACCCTTTCCCTCATACGACAATTCTGCAGCAGACGACTTTTAACATATTTTGTCAAAAAATAGAAAATCTCTATAATAGAATGGATAACCTATGAGTAAAAGTGGAAAACATTGTGGCAAAAGGAGAAATTGCTCGTTTTGATCAATTTCTTCTTTTGTCACTATGTCTACAAAAAGCCGTCTGCTGCAGAGGCGTCAGAAAGCGTCTATATGAGGGAAAGGGTTAATAACATTTTTTCTATGGCAGTTCATTCGCATAAAAAATACTTGCAAACACTGCATTAATGCATAGATTCATTTGTGTTTATATCGACCGATAGGAATTAAACACATTATGCAATAGATGAATGCGTTTATTTCAATTTGTTTCGATTATCCCTTTTCCAAAATGACAACCTTTGCCTATTATAAAACATCAGCATGTGAATTGTTTGTGCGTTTAACCCTGCAACACATTCAGAGACTTTCTGACGCTTCTACAGCAGCCGAATTTTGAAAACATTGAAGCAAAAGGAGAAATTGCTCATATTGAGCAATTTCTTCTTTTGCAACAATGTTTTCAACTATATTTTTTAAAAGATCGCTTCATTTATAGAATACTTTCCTATGCTTGTCTATATATTTGCAAAGTCGTCTGCTGGACATTTGTTGTATGCGGAAAAGGGGTAAAGCTGAAAACCTTACAATATCCTATCAAGTAAACGGTTTTACCCCGTAGAATGATAGGCAGGTCGTTAGCATTAAATGCTTTCTGTCAAGTGTTGTTTGTGTTGTATTTAATAGATGAGTTTTTATAACATGTGTAATATCTCTAAATTGATGTGATCTTATTCATAATATCGTCCATTCGGAAACAAGGGGAAAGCTGTTGTGTTACACTTGTCATTGGGATCTACGGCTTCATTCCAATTCGATGTAAGCAAGAGGGGTGCCAATCTCATTACAACTAGGCCTTAACTTTGCTGCATTACCCAACGTACGTATAGTACTGTAGACTGTCTATAGAAGCGGTGATGGCCGAATATTCCGATTATAACGATGTTGATAGCAGGAACGGAAGTTAATGGTATCGTGCGATTTCATTGGACAGAAAAACAAGCACCTGCTCATGCGTATTTAAAGCGAAGTCACTGATTTTGGTCTGATTCCAATGAGATTCGAGGGGTATAGTATTCACGTCGAACGGCCATTGATCTCCATTAGTTTTAACTTATTTATTTATCACGAAATTAACGCTAGTCAATCATTGTGTGGATTAAATTGAAATCTTTAATAATAATTATCTCCCTTGATTATGCAGGTGTTATATTAAAAACGTTTGGTGTCTCATACTAGTAGGTTATCACTTCCGCTATTTCTTTCCACTAATAATAGCCAGTGTCCAGTCGACTTTAAAACCGAAATTCCGAACATTATCAATATCCTTTCGCCACGTAATCGTTTTAAAAATCACTGTGGTTTACTCTGGTGAAAAATGCCGAAACCATTAAAGTATTTTGTAATTAACTTTAATTGTAAATGCACAAATAAACGAAATAATATTGAGCCAATTAAAAAAATTACACCTCGTACTTTGAAATCTATAGTTTGCTTTAATGGTGTTTCAGTTATATTGCGGCTTGATTTCTAGTACTGCCGGTATACTTTATCTTGACACCGATGCATCAGTCGTAATGCTTTTCCTGTGACCCTAATATGCCAAGGAAGAAATCATGTTCTACCATGTCTATAGTCTTAGGCATGAATCGACTGGGAATCGAACACTGACCTTCCGCTCCCGGGGCAGACCCTCTTATCACCACACCATGAAGACGGGAAATTTAGGGTAAATATTTTGATTGAGTATAACAGGGACTACTTTTATATATCAGGAATTATTCAGGAACTATTCATATTCACTCATGTTCTTCATGTGGATAAATGTACACGTGTTGATTGATCGGGGTTAAATGCCATTTTAAACAATGTTTTAGTCTTGTCACGGCTACCAGTTCACATATGCATACACATGTGTTTCCTGACTGTTCGCACCAAGCAACTGACTGCGTTTGCTCATAGACTATTAGCCAATTGGTGCTTGTCGCATAATAATTGAAATATGTTTTGTCCTTCTTTTTTAAAAAATAAATCAAATAATCTATAATTGGATTGAATCGTGTAACTGATATGAATTGCATTGAAAACTTTCAAGGAAACAATTGTCATATATCTGAAAAATGGGGAAATAAGATTTTGATACAAATTTAACATTGACACATTAGGCGTAGAGGAAAAGATATTCGTTGAGAGCTTTTTCTTCTCTTCCTACGATCTCTTTCCCGTTGCGAGTTGAAAGCATTTGCAGCAGATGATTTTTGAAAACAGTGTGACAAAAGGAGAAATTGCTCATAATGAGCAATTTCTCCTTTTGTCACAATGTTTTCAATTGTATTAATAACTGCACTTTAATTAATTGAATGTTTCCATGTTTTTGTCTTGATTTTATCAAAGTCGTCTGCTGCAAATTTATTGTTTGTGAAAAATTGGGGTTAAAAATATGTCTGCTGCAGAGGCGTCAATGATAGTCTAAATTAGGTAAAGGATTGCCATGGCAATGTTCTGTCATTCTTTGCATCTGCAGTGTTTTAAATGAGATAAGACAAGCTCAGGTGGTCTGTTTCCGTTATATTTCAATATAATACCGATTAGCGGGCACATTTTGCTATTAAATTTTAACTGTCCCATAACCAGAGGGGAATACCATGTCTAGAATTCCTCATTTTTTCCGTGTTTATGCTACCTAACTAGTTTTGACAACTTAATACCAGCTTCTATGCAGATATATTATGCCTTCAATGCCTATGTTGGGATCCAGACATATCGCCCCAAACCTGAGACAATTCGCGCCAATTTATGTTACCATACGTTGATGTATATTTCTTAACCCTTTTGCTGCCATGCTTTTGCAACCATTACAGATTCAGCTGACATCTGCATTGTTTTAGACATTAAAGTTTACCAAATGTTCTGTTGGACGAAAAATGGTGTGGTTCAATTTTCAACATGGAATAGTCGACTTTAAGTAATTCGGCGGTGAAGGGGTTAAGAAAACTGATTTTATGGAATAAATTATTACTGGTTTGATAGTATTGAATAGACTCAGCGGTTTCGTTACCCTAACATTAGTTAATTAACCGATTTATGTACAACTCTTAAACAACAAAATCAACAAAACATATACTGTGA
Organism: Serripes groenlandicus; assembly: GCA_031761405.1. Classification (NCBI taxonomy): domain Eukaryota; kingdom Metazoa; phylum Mollusca; class Bivalvia; order Cardiida; family Cardiidae; genus Serripes; species Serripes groenlandicus. The sequence continues at coordinate 68,697,264 of JASEVX010000001.1, forward strand.
ACAAGACTGCGTCTCCGTTAAGAATTTCAGAAAGCTTGCCAGTTCGTATTATTTGTCGATTGTGTTACGATCGAATAAATATCCCAACATGAGAACCTTTGCATTTCCGAAATATTGTTTCACCATTGGCGTAGCTTGACAATATTCAATGTGTAGGCCGTCTCGGTGAGAAAATCAATTTTGTGGACTCTGCGTAAAGTATCGACCCGGATCAGCCTAAGCATGCCACACAGGCGAACACGGATATACACTTTTCGCCTTCTGTGGATTTTCTGTTTCAGGAATCACTTCTCTTTCTCCCCTTAGACGGAATGTGTCGGCCGGATCAGGCTGCGCGGACAGCGCATGATGATCTGGTCGATACATTACGCAGATGTGTATCGTCGCAGCTGCATCTTGTGGCATTTTTAGAAAAAATGTGTAGGCACGTGCCTACAGTGCCTAAATGGAGCTACGCCCCTGCCGACTTTCCATACTGTGCGCCCAGGTAAGCTCAAGATCAGTCGCCGTATTGACCAACTCTGATCAGAATCTTTCATTGTCTCATCGCAAGCATCCTGGAAGCCTGTAATGAGGTTGATTCGCAGTGAACCATTTCCCATTTTGCAGATGAATGTTAACGCACCTGCAGAAGACGTAGTTTGATAACAAAGTGGTAAAAGGAGAAAAAATGCTCATAACGAGGAAAGTTTCATATTTCGTGAAAACGTTTTCAACTTGATTCCAATATTATTAATTGTCATGGTTTGCCTAGATGTTTTTAAGGTCGTCTGCTTAAGATCAATTGTTTGTTGGAAAGGGTTTTACCCGAATCAATAAACCTGTATTCTAAGGCTGTAAAGATCTCCTGCTGCAGGGGCAATCTATTAACCCTGACCCCCCATATTAAATCTGAAGCAGACGACTGTTTTAAAAACAATGGAAATTCTCTATAAATGAAAGAACAAATGTTGAATAAATATGAAAATTGTGGCTAAAGGAGAAAACACTATTCATGCATTCGTTCTCTTCGTACCACAATGTTTTCAAAAGTCGTCTGCTGCAGACGCGACGGAAAGCGTATGTATGTGGGAAAGGGTTAACCTGACACCTGCTCCTATCATTATAACAGATAATGATGACAAAAAGATTCAAGATGAAGCGTCAGTAATCGATACGGAAAATTACGAGCGGGAATAATTTATAAGGTGTGGTCAAGCTCCCCATGTCCACTCTAATGCTGTCAAATAAATATCAAAACTCGGACATTAATGGAGGAATAAAAACTTGAAACACTCGAAGTGGAGCGCTGCACGGTGCTTTACTCGACTTCAATTATATCTGCAAATGTTGTTTCGGATACTATTATGTTTTAAACGATGAAGCTGCAGATGACGACCTTGTTAAACAAAAACGTCTGTAGATTTAAGTATTTTCATTGAAATAACATTGAAAACATTCTGACAAAAGTATGAGCAATTTCTCCTTTTGCCACATGTGTCTGCTGCAAATGCGTCAAATTGTGTCTGCCAGGGGCGTAGCTCCCTTTAGGCACTGTAGGCACGTGTCCACACATTTTTTCTCAAAATGCCCCAAGATGCAGCTGCGGCGATAGACACATGCGTAATGTATCGACCAGATCAGCCTGCGCTATCCGCGCAGACTGATCCGGCCGACACATTCCGTCTTAGGGGGATAGATGTATAGAGTAGTTATTTCTGAAACAGAAAAATCCACAGGAGGCGAAAAGTGTCTATCCGGGTAGGCCTGTGTGTCATGCTTAGGCTGATCGGGTTCGATACTTTACGCAGAGTCCACACTATTGGTTTTCTCACGAGACGGCCTACACATTGCTTATTGCAAAGCTACGCCCCTGTCTGCACATGAGAATATGTAAAGTAAGTCTAATACCGATGCGTTGATATGCTCCTTACCTCACTTTTACTTTTATTCATGACCCTCTCGATGTTGTAGTGGTTGGTCACAGGTTCGCTCCCCGACCGGATCATATCGAAGGCTTGGCGTGAAAAGGTTGTAACTAAAAACGTATTATGAAAACCCTGGTTTATGGGCTATTTTGACCCCTTTGTAAACAATGCAAACTTAAGTGCCATTGCTCAGAACAAGTAATGGCACCTAAATGTTCATTGTTTACCAAGAAAAAATGATTTAACGCTTATAAAGACTTGATGGCGAGGTGATTTACCTTGGTAAAAAAAATACCAATTTTAGTTACAACCGTTTCACGCCAAGCCCTCGATATCAAAGACTTAACAATGATAGTATATTTATGTTACAATACTAACAACACTTAAAACTTTCGAATATATGTCTTCTTTTTCGAAAATGTAATATGCTATGCATTTCAATATTCTTGCAATGTGTTCTATGCTACAAATAAGAATAAGAAGGGGGAAGATACTGATTATGATAAAGGAAGAAAAGGAAAGATGAAAAGTAGATGAAGAGAAAAAGTATGTGAGTTGATACAAATCAGACTGTGATTCAATTGGTATGAAAAATGTGAAGTTTTATTAATGGTTTGTCAATTTTATCCAAAAGCTATTGTGTAGTTCTAATTGGACTGTTTAACCCTTTCCCTCATACGACAATTCTGCAGCAGACGACATTGAACATATTTTGTCAAGAAATGGAAAATCTCTATAATTGAATGGATAACCTATGACTTAAAGTGGAAAACATTGTGGCAAAAGAAGGAACTGCTCATTTTGAGCAATTTCTTCATTTGTCACTATGTTTTCAAAAAGCTGTCTCCTGCAGTGGCGTCAGTAAGCGTCTGTATGAGGGAAAGAGTTAAAGAGCGATTTCTTGTTCTGCCTTTATCTTGCTTTTCAAATGATATAATAAAGGAGTTGAAATCAGGGATGTTTTTTGTTTGTTTTCTTCTAAATATATAATGTTTCATAAGAATGATGATATAATTCACAGTAATGTTATCGACACCTCCTTTAAAAGTTCCAAGACAATATCGAAGGCTTGTCGTGAAATGGTTGCAACTAAAATCGGTATTTTGTTACCAAGGTTAATCACCTCGCCACAAAGATTTTAAAAGCTTTAAATCATTTTCTTGGAAAACAGTGGAAATTTAGGTGCCATTGCTCGTTCTGAGCAATGGCACCTACATTTGCATTGTTTACAAAGGGGTCAAAATTGCCCCTAAACCAGGGTTTTCAAAATAGGTTTTTAGTTACAAATGTTTCACGCCAAGCCCTCGATATATATATAGTAATGGCGCTCTGGACTGTATGGTTAGCAAGACGACTGACTCGCTGGTGTCAGAACTAATGGCGCTCTGGACTGTACGGTTAGCAAGACGACTAACTCGCTGGTGTCAGAACTAATGGTGCTCTGGACTGTACGGTTAGCAAGACGACTGACTCGCTGGTGTCATAACTAATGGCGCTCTGGACTGTACGGTTAGCAAGACGACTAACTCGCTGGTGTCAGAACTAATGGTGCTCTGGACTGTACGGTTAGCAAGACGATTGACTCGCTGGTGTCAGAACTAATGGCGCTCTGGACTGTACGGTTAGCAAGACGACTGACTCGCTGGTGTCAGAACTAATGGCGCTCTGGACTGTATGGTTAGCAAGACGACTGACTCCCTGGTGTCAGAACTAATGGCGCTCTGGACTGTACGGTTAGCAAGACGATTGACTCGCTGGTGTCAGAAATAATGGCGCTCTGGACTGTACGGTTAGCAAGACGATTGACTCGCTGGTGTCAGAACTAATGGCGCTCTGGACTGTACGGTTAGCAAGACGACTGACTCACTGGTGTCAGAACTAATGGCGCTCTGGACTGTACGGTTAGCAAGACGATTGACTCCCTGGTGTCAGAACTAATGGCGCTCTGGACTGTACGGTTAGCAAGACGATTGACTCCCTGGTGTCAGAACTAATGGCGCTCTGGACTGTACGGTTAGTAAGACGATTGACTCGCTGGTGTCAGAACTAATGGCGCTCTGGACTGTACGGTTAGCAAGACGATTGACTCGCTGATGTCAGAACTAATGGCGCTCTGGACTGTACGGTTAGCAAGACGATTGACTCGCTGGTGTCAGAACTAATGGTGCTCTGGACTGTACGGTTAGCAAGACGACTGACTCCCTGGTGTCATAACTAATGGTGCTCTCGACTGTACAGTTAGCAAGACGACTGACTCCCTGGTGTCAGAACTAATGGTGCTCTGGACTGTATGGTTAGCAAGACGATTGACTCGCTGGTGTCAGAACTAATGGTGCTCTGGACTGTACGGTTAGCAAGACGACTGACTCCCTGGTGTCAGAACTAATGGCGCTCTGGACTGTACGGTTAGCAAGACGATTGACTCGCTGGTGTCAGAACTAATGGTGCTCTGGACTGTACGGTTAGCAAGACGATTGACTCGCTGGTGTCATAACTAATGGTGCTCTGGACTGTACGGTTAGCAAGACGACTGACTCCCTGGTGTCAGAACTAATGGTGCTCTGGACTGTACGGTTAGCAAGACGATTGACTCGCTGGTGTCAGAACTAATGGCGCTCTGGACTGTACGGTTAGCAAGACGACTGACTCCCTGGTGTCAGAACTAATGGTGCTCTGGACTGTACGGTTAGCAAGACGACTGACTCCCTGGTGTCAGAACTAATGGTGCTCTGGACTGTACGGTTAGCAAGACGATTGACTCGCTGGTGTCATAACTAATGGTGCTCTGGACTGTACGGTTAGCAAGACGATTGACTCGCTGGTGTCAGAACTAATGGCGCTCTGGACTGTACGGTTAGCAAGACGATTGACTCGCTGGTGTCAGAACTAATGGTGCTCTGGACTGTACGGTTAGCAAGACGATTGACTCGCTGGTGTCATAACTAATGGTGCTCTGGACTGTACGGTTAGCAAGACGATTGACTCGCTGGTGTCAGAACTAATGGTGCTCTGGACTGTACGGTTAGCAAGACGACTGACTCCCTGGTGTCAGAACTAATGGTGCTCTGGACTGTGCGGTTAGCAAGACGATTGACTCGCTGGTGTCAGAACTAATGGCGCTCTGGACTGTGCGGTTAGCAAGACGATTGACTCGCTGGTGTCAGAACTAATGGCGCTCTGGACTGTGCGGTTAGCAAGACGATTGACTCGCTGGTGTCAGAACTAATGGCGCTCTGGACTGTACGGTTAGCAAGACGATTGACTCGCTGGTGTCAGAACTAATGGTGCTCTGGACTGTGCGGTTAGCAAGACGATTGACTCGCTGGTGTCAGAACTAATGGTGCTCAGGACTGTACGGTTAGCAAGACGATTGACTCGCTGGTGTCAGAACTAATGGTGCTCTGGACTGTACGGTTAGCAAGACGACTGACTCCCTGGTGTCAGAACTAATGGTGCTCTGGACTGTACGGTTAGCAAGACGATTGACTCGCTGGTGTCAGAACTAATGGTGCTCTGGACTGTACGGTTAGCAAGACGACTGACTCCCTGGTGTCAGAACTAATGGTGCTCTGGACTGTACGGTTAGCAAGACGACTGACTCGCTGGTGTCAGAACTAATGGCGCTCTGGACTGTACGGTTAGCAAGACGACTGACTCGCTGGTGTCAGAACTAATGGCGCTCTGGACTGTACGGTTAGCAAGACGATTGACTCCCTGGTGTCAGAACTAATGGCGCTCTGGACTGTACGGTTAGCAAGACGATTGACTCGCTGGTGTCAGAACTAATGGCGCTCTGGACTGTACGGTTAGCAAGACGACTGACTCCCTGGTGTCAGAACTAATGGCGCTCTGGACTGTACGGTTAGCAAGACGATTGACTCGCTGGTGTCAGAACTAATGGCGCTCTGGACTGTACGGTTAGCAAGACGACTGACTCGCTGGTGTCAGAACTAATGGTGCTCTGGACTGTACGGTCAGCAAGACGACTGACTCGCTGGTGTCAGAACTAATGGTGCTCTGGACTGTGCGGTTAGCAAGACGATTGACTCGCTGGTGTCAGAACTAATGGCGCTCTGGACTGTACGGTTAGCAAGACGATTGACTCGCTGGTGTCATAACTAATGGTGCTCTGGACTGTACGGTTAGCAAGACGACTGACTCGCTGGTGTCAGAACTAATGGTGCTCTGGACTGTACGGTTAGCAAGACGATTGACTCGCTGGTGTCAGAACTAATGGCGCTCTGGACTGTACGGTTAGCAAGACGATTGACTCGCTGGTGTCATAACTAATGGTGCTCTGGACTGTACGGTTAGCAAGACGACTGACTCCCTGGTGTCAGAACTAATGGCGCTCTGGACTGTACGGTTAGCAAGACGATTGACTCGCTGGTGTCAGAACTAATGGCGCTCTGGACTGTACGGTTAGCAAGACGATTGACTCGCTGGTGTCAGAACTAATGGTGCTCTGGACTGTACGGTTAGCAAGACGATTGACTCGCTGGTGTCAGAACTAATGGCGCTCTGGACTGTACGGTTAGCAAGACGACTGACTCGCTGGTGTCAGAACTAATGGCGCTCTGGACTGTACGGTTAGCAAGACGATTGACTCCCTGGTGTCAGAACTAATGGTGCTCTGGACTGTACGGTTAGCAAGACGACTGACTCCCTGGTGTCAGAACTAATGGTGCTCTGGACTGTACGGTTAGCAAGACGACTGACTCGCTGGTGTCAGAACTAATGGCGCTCTGGACTGTACGGTTAGCAAGACGATTGACTCCCTGGTGTCAGAACTAATGGTGCTCTGGACTGTACGGTTAGCAAGACGACTGACTCGCTGGTGTCAGAACTAATGGTGCTCTGGACTGTACGGTTAGCAAGACGACTGACTCGCTGGTGTCAGAACTAATGGTGCTCTGGACTGTACGGTTAGCAAGACGACTGACTCCCTGGTGTCAGAACTAATGGTGCTCTGGACTGTACGGTTAGCAAGACGACTGAATCGCTGGTGTCAGAACTAATGGCGCTCTGGACTGTGCGGTTAGCAAGACGATTGACTCGCTGGTGTCAGAATTAATGGACTAATCGTACTGACAACTTACACCGGAAACGCCTTTACGTAACTGAAACAATGTTGAAAGCGGAGTTTTTTAACATTTGTTATTACATTTTGATGACATCCTTGTCACAAAGTCCTTTCCCTAGACAGTGATCGTGTTGAGGATACCGTAAAAGGTCACGTTCTCGTCTAGTCGTGATATGGCTAAAATCTCCGGTCAGCGGAGCTGGTCATTTTTCATCTATGTTCATTTCCAATTTACACGTCAGTGCCATGATAAATGACTATGGCCATTTTGCGACCTCATGCACTCCAGAACGTGTCCAGTCCTACGTATTTGATTTTATTTCTAGAGAGAGGTTGATACTATACACGCAACTGGTGGTGTTTCATTGATTTATCGCGTCTATCGTAAACTGACCTTCTCTACTTTGCTTCGAGTTAAGATTAAGATCAGTCAATGCATATTATATGTCTGATCAGAATCTTTGCTTTCTATATGAGCCATTCAGCGAGAAAACCAACATTATTGACTCAGCGTAATGTATCGACACGGATCAGCCTAAGCATGCCGGATAGATATTTTTCGCCTCCTGTGGATTTTCTATTTCAGGAATCATTACTCTTTACCTCTATCGCCCTGAGAAGGAATGTGTCGTCCGGACCAGCCTGCGATGACTGCGCAGGCTGATCCGGATCGATACATTACGCAGAGTCAATAATGTTGGTTTTCTCGTGGAACGGCTCATATATATATATATAGTCAAATAAGGAGCGTCCTATAAGCCTGCTTTAGGTGAAAGTCTGTTTAAGATTGCGTTAACCCATCCACACTCGCAGACGTAGTTTGACGCATCTGCATCAGACGACGTTTGAAAACATAGTAGCAAATGGAGACATGGCTCATAATTAGCAATTTCTGTTTTTGCCATAATATTTTCAACTCCATTCAACTCTCTTCAATTATTGTTCTTTCATGAATATAATTACCATAGTCTGTCGTTAGTTTTTTTATTTACCTTTGATGGTAGCGTCCTTCTAGTTATAAATTAGTCACGCAATATGAAAAGTGACATTCGACTGATAACGGTCAGTAAATACTCAGATCCGTTGTCACATCCACACAGTGCGTACATTGTACCCCAACAACACTCTTAGTATATAAACAGAATGATATGAGCCGTTCCGCGAGAAACAAACATTGTGGAGCGTAAAGTATCGAACCGGATCAGCCTAAGCATGCCATGCATGCTAACCCGGACAGACACTTTTCGCAACCTGTGGATTATCTGTTTCGGGAATCATTACTCTATACCTATATCCCCCTGAGAAGGAATGTGTCGACCCGGATTAGCCTGCGCGGACATTGCATGCTGATCTTGATCGATACATTACGCAGAGTCCACAATGTTGGTTTTCCCGTGGTAAAAAGAAAATTACAGAACACAAAAAGTAAATATTTATCTCTAAGATCTTAAATGTTGTATTTGTATGACTTAAATGCCGGTGTTTCATAACAGTATCACAAGGTACACTATACTTAACTAGTAAGTGAACTACGCAAAGCAAGTGCTTCGTATACGTATTTTTATGAACACTTGGTCTTTTGTAGAAATATGGCTTAATGACAACCTTAATGGCAATCTTAGTGGCAACCTTAATGGCTATATTAGTGGCAACTTTAATGGCAACCTTAATGGCAACCTTATTTGCAACCTTAATGGCAACCTTAATGTCAACCTTAGTGGCAACCTTAGTGGCAACCTTAGTGGCAACCTTAATGGCAACCTCAATGGCAACCTTAATGGCAACCTTAATGGCAACCTTAGTGGGAACCTTAGTGACACCCTTAGTGGCAACCTTAGTGGCAACCTTAATGGCAACATTAATGACAACCTTATTGGCAACCTTAATGATAACCTTAGTGACAACCTTAGTGGCAACCTTAATGGCAACCTTAGTGACAACCTTAATGGCAACATTAATGACAACCTTAATGTAAACCTTAATGGCAACCTTATAATGGCAACTTTAGTGGCAACCTTAGTGGCAACCTTAGTGGCAACCTTAGTGGCAACCTTCCTAATTGAAGTGCTTAAACCTAGGAAACATATTTTGAAAAAGACATAAAAAAGCCTTCAAAACGATACACATAATCAATTCATTTTTCATGTTATTCCATGTAATAATTATAAATGTATCCCTATATATGTAAAAACTGCGTGTATATGGGCTGGAGGCCGAAATACTTTATTACATAATTGAATTGAATTGAATTGAATTGAACATGGCATCTTAAGAACACTTTTGTCGCATGTATTGCAGGGGAAAAATGCTTTGTGGTGATATGAGCCGTTCCACGAGAAAACAAACATTATAGACTCTGTGTAATGTATCGACCTAGATCAGCCTGCGCGGTTCGGGCAGGCTAATCCGGGCCGACACATTCCGTCTCAGTGGGATAGAGGTTTAGAGTAATGATTCATGAAACAGAAAATCCAGCATGCTAAGGCTGATCCGAGTCGATACTTTACGCTGAGTCCATAATGTTGGGTTTCTCGTGGAACGGCTCATATGTTCGTTATTGGTATGGTTATGCCAGGAAATAAAAAACGTATCAAACCCAACGATTATATTTCTTGATAGAAAAGAAATTCCCGAATAGTGAATCCTGCGTTAACGTTTTGAACCCTTTCCAGCATATATATTGTTTTTTGACGTATCCGCATCACGCGTCGTTTACCAAAATGGTTTCAACTGTTTCAATTGTTGTTTTTTCATTCATAAAGAGTCTTCAAACATTTGACTCAATGTTTTCAAAGTCGTCTGCTGCATAAATGTTGTATGGGGGAAAGAGTTTTATCATAGACGTCTGGATTGCGCGCGGTAGACTCTTTATTTATATAAATATAAATATTGTATACGGCCTAAGCTAATTCGACCTTATACCACACAATTAAAAGAAATATGTGATCAAAGCAAAAATCATACACAAGCAAGCACCCAGCTCAAGCGACATTTGCTTGTAATAGATATGTATTTGTCACCTCTGTCTGGTCTGTTGGTGGCAATATAGGGAGAGACAAGTCTTATGGCAAATACTCACGCACAGTTTACACGACCCTGTCAAGAAAACTGCGTCCATCTCATACGTGCACACAGTGTAGACTAAGGTGAGTGTGTTGATCATCACAGTCTTGACATAGCTTTCATAATCCGCCCTTATATTCGATATACTTAAATGCGTCTTCTGGCAAAACGCTAGAAATGTAGCACCACTACATAGCAAGACAATATGCGTTACTATGATGAGGTAACGGAGATCGTAAAATGGTCGATTCTAGCATAGCACGGCTCATTTCTCACCATCCAAGGATTCCCTTCCGGAGCTAATGGATGCCTTAATAGCGAGCTCTTCAAACCTGTTCTAGAGAAAGGACATTTAATCCCTCTAAAGGAAGTCGTTGACAACACCGTAAAAAAATCCCCGCATTGGTCGGTTCGTATCATTTACTCAGGGTTTCGTTTGACAGAAGTATATTTGCGTCCTTCATGGTATTAGCCGTATGAAGCTACACCTCTAGGTCTATCATTATCTTCTGCGATGCTTATCTAACCTACGTTTGTCAGTTAATTCGTTGAAAAGACAGTGCGGAACTACTGAATGGTCTTGTCAGGGCTTTCATATTAATTTATGTAAATCTTTTGACTGACGCGGTTAAATCTTGATTAGTAGCCGCTTTCCACACTCAATGTGCCGGTGAAGCACGTGAAAAGCTAATTCTCGTACCGAGTCTCGTTACGGTCGCAATCTCGTTCTACTCGTGATTTCCGGTTCCGGTGATTGTTGCGTGTGACCTAATTGCACTCCATTTTTCCGCGAGTTGTCAACAAAAGATTCCGGAATCATTTAATTAGGGGGTGAGATCGAAAGTGTTGAACAAACAACTTAAGTTTAATTCAGAAAGCTACGGTGGTGATAAGGCGATAACTATTTATTTTTTTAAATTGAACAAATCTTATTTATATGTGTAAAACATGTTTGTAGGAAATTGATATGTTAAAAATATAGCAATAAGCAGGTCTGAGTACGTTCTTGGCCTTTATTACTCGATGCATGTTTCGATATTAGATTATTATGATTAATTATGAAGGCATGTTTTCATCAATAAGTCAATTTTGTTTTGGAATCAATAATGTACTCACCAGGAAGGAAATGTGGTTGCCAAATGGCATTCCACCATGACCAGGGCAGGGCGCACGGTTTATAATCTATGTTTTCAACTTTATTTGATAATTAAAATTATATTGATGGTTATTATTCACGTTTTTGCAAATATGTTTTCGAAGTCTTCTGCTGCAAATATGTTGAATCTGGGAAAGGGTTAATTCAATCAGAGACATATAAACACTGTGTTTATATGTCTCTGATTCAATCTGGTTTTTCGTTTCCCTTTCTACTTCCCCTGGAAGCAGAACGTGTTATGATGTTCCATGTAAAATGTGAGTTGTTAGATAACTGATTCACCTCCGCCGTGTGCACGGTCTCGTGCGAACTCGTGCAGACGTTTTTGTGGAGGATCTCGCGTATGCCATGAAGACAATAAGACGTTCATTAAAGCTGACATTTCTCTCATAAAACAGGCAATCGTCACTCCCTAAGTGGCCCTACAATTAATGTCCACTCAAATCACGTGCAAGGGACCTGTAAATCGTCCAGAATTTCCCTTCCAAAGTCACCCTCGAACGTAACGTTAAACTTCATCAGCAAAACACCAAATTACCAAAATAGTTCTTATAATTCGCAATTTTTCCGACAAAAAACGCCGTTCGTATGACCATGTCGTGGTAAATAATTCCTTGTCAGAAAGTTGCCATTACTAACTTTGCGAATGCGCAACTTTTCTTTCCGAGATGTTCCTTTTAGTTTTCGGCCAGACAATGTATCTACAAATATGGAAAAGATTAACTAACAGTCTCTTCGAATGCACAGTCGTGTCAGGGGTATAATTGTGCGCATTCAAAATAATGGAACCATTGAATTCCTGTCGCGGCAGAAATTTTTACATTTGACCTGTGGTCACGTGATCTAAGGCGGTCAATGTAGCGGTCCGAACGGACTATTGACGAAATTGGCTTTAATTAGCGTCTGTGAAATTAATACAAGTTTCGCATATGGTGTCCAAATTCATACAAAAAACTAACCAGCAATTACCGGCTTCCCAGAATGATGGATTACGCTGTCTGTTTTTTGTTCTATTTTTTTATCCTTTCTCATCTGGACGTGTTATTTTCAGTCCAATAGCGAGTGAACCGAGTAGAAGAAATGCAATAAATAGCGTCTAAACTAGCTTCACAGTGCAAGTTTCCTATCATATAGTAAATAGCAACGTTCGGCATTCAATGTACGATTTGTTTATTTCGATCGCGATAGAAACAATATAAACTCGAACAACCAGGAACTTGATTGCAATTCAAAATTGTTCTGATACGCCAATATTATTGTCTGTGGGGGTAAATTATCTTTACAAATTAACCCTTTACCACTATATCCGCATTTTGAAGCATCTGCAGCAGACGACCTTTGAACAAAAAATGTCAAAAAGAAACCGGTCATATTGAGCAATTTCTCCGATTGCAACAATGTTTTCAGCTCTTTTCAATGATTAACTTTTCCCCTGTAAAATGTTTCCATGATTTTTCTTAGATATTTTCAAAGTCGTCTGCTGCTGATTTGTTGCGTGTAGGAAAGGGTTAAAGACGCAACTTCTCCTTTTGTCACATTGTTTTCAACTTTATTGAATTAGTATACCATTATTTATAGAGATTTTTTACATTTTTGCCAAGATGTTTCCAAAGTCGTCTGCTGCAGATTTGTGAAATGATTTAAATAAACGTGAAGTCGCGCTAGTTGTGCATCAATGTATCTGTAATTCTTTCCAACATACAAACGCTTTCTGACGCGTTCTTATGTCTCTGTAATCCTTTCCCACATACAGACGCTTTCTGACGCGTTCTTATGCCTCTGCAGCGGATGACTTTCAAGATATATCAAAAAAGATATTGACACTCTTTACAATGAACATTAAATAAAGTTGAAAACATTGTGATAAAAGTGCAAAAGGTGTCGAATACCGTCTGTATGTGGGAATGGGTTAACGTCCATATGTTGATTGAGACTATTCGTTGAAGAATTGTTTTATTAATTATTAAACAAGAGTAATCAATGGTATTTTATTTGAATGTGTATTTGTTTAAAATCACCACAAAGACCAATTAGCTTAACATTCAATCCTAATATGTGTTCGTTATGTCATGCTTTGTGTATACTTATGGAAAATAAAATATGTTTAAACTAATGTCATATTTGTTTCGAAACAATCACTGTCCTTATCTACAACAAAGTCAAATTGTACTTTCTGCATATGTCAACTTGATAAAATATTACAAAGAGAGAAGCATATTAGAAAAAAACCGTTTAGATTTTCACGTATAATGGGATGAAAGTAAATTCCTAGGAGATCACATGACTCGGTCACGTGTCTAATAACGGGTATGATTGACGTGACCGGATCTATTATTGACATGTGACCAGGCGATAACAGCCGGTGACATCCGAAACATCTCGAATGCAGAAATCCAAACCGAGATCAAAAACAGCGGCAACTTCTCGGACACGTTACAAGGGCTTTGCGTTGGGAAATGAAAAACGGTATAGCATTACATTAAATCACAAATCGATAAATACAATTTATATCTCAGGTATGAAACTGGACGATTGTCCAATGACCTTAGTGTTAAATCGTTCCCTCGTGCAGAAGCTGTTTCATGTTTTTGTAGCACAGTCGACTTTTTAAAACATTGTGGAAAACGTACAATTGCTCACAATAACAAAGAGCAAATTGTCCTTTCATCACTTTCTTTTCATACATATCTTTTCAATGACTTTCCTTTAATTTTAACAGATTTCGATGAGTTATCTTAAAGTGTTCATAGTCGTCTACTATATATTCATTGTATGTGGGAAAGGGTTAATATCAACATGACAGGTGTAAGGGAAGAGAGGACTACAGTAACATTGTGTCAAACCAGTTAAACCTTTGTCGTTCATCATTTTTTCCACAAAATTAACACCCCCCCCCTGCCCCCCCCCCCCCCCCACACCCCGCCCCCCTTTCCGAAATGCAACACATTTGCAGTAACAGATTTTCAACACATATTGTCAAAAAATATGGTAAATATCTATGAACGTAAGAATACTTATGACAAGAGTTAAAAACAGTGTGACTATTATAAACATTTTATCCTTTTGCCACAATGTTTTCAAATGTCGTCTGCGTCTAAATGGTGTGTTCCCTGAACGCCTACTAAACTTGAAGTGTATTAGGGAATTAGGGATTCTTGTAAAGGGTAAATTATAGTTTGACTTTGGAAAGCTTTATTATAAACTTTTGATATTGATTAAAAACAAGTATCAAATATCTTTATTACAATCTTAGAGAGTACATTTTGTAAATTAATTTATCATAAAAAAAGTTTTAAGCATAATTATCTTAAATTAATCCGTTATTATTTTGCAATTAATTTGTAATTAATTCGATATAAACGATTTCAACATAATTCAGATAGCTGCATGTGGAACTACTAGACCACGAACCAAACGTTACCTGAACATTGATCGTCGCCTGATAGTACTCAAAGAGAGATACCAAACAGGAGTGAGTGATTTAATGACTTATGTGGACTCAGCATCCCAACTAATACAGTTGGGAGCTTAGCTATGTGAAAAGATCATCTATCTCATATGCTATTGTATATACAGTCAAACTTGTCTTAAGCAGCTACCCCATGGAGAGTCTAAATGTGGTTGCTGAACACAGGTAGCTGCTTATTACAAGTCAAATAGAGAAGAAAATGTTGTTTTGATTAATCTTTAAGTGGCTGTTTAATACAGGTAGGCTGATTAACAGAGGTGACCGCTAACACAAGTTCGACTGTATGTATATGTTTTATTCTGTGCTATGCCTAAACAATATTTTCTACAAATACTCATATATACATTCTATATTATGTTGATTAATATGATAAAACAAAAATGTTTTAATTGTATTAATTGTATGTAGTTGTTTACAGAGGACAAATGCTATATTACATAATAAACTAATTCTTTATTCATTGATTTACAAAGGCAATGTCAGAAATATGAGGTTATAGTTTTTTCTATTTGGCGAAGTATGGCCACTGCTCCTCGGGATTTCATTTGTATTAGGCCACAGGTGAAGAGTCCTGGTAACAGAGACTCTACCTGACAAGAAGTGTCCAAAACATCACTACCGAGTCCTGGTACCAGATACTCGAGATGACAAGAAGTAGTCCATATGACATCTAAAATTCAACATCCCGAAACTGGTGAAGGCACTAACCGCAGAACTGGTGGAATTGGTACTCGGAACACCAAGGCACACAACGGAGGAGCTGTGACAGATTTGGGAACTGAAAAAGACTAAATTCTAATGTTAATATTCGTAAAAAAGGGATGGGAGGGTGGGTTTTCATATTTGAAAGAGGATGACCGGGGATGTGTTTAAAACCTGAATTTCGTGCCGTCCTTGTGTGGAGAGAATTTGTAAAGGAAGTTGTGGTAGAAACTAACGACAATGACTGTTAATTAACGACAACGGTCAATTAGAACTGAAAGGAATTTACCATACAAAACGGTTCCACATTGTCCCTGTAAGCGGTTTCAATCTTGATCGGTTGAAACATTTTATGTAGTTTAAATAGATTTAAACCGCTTTCAAGTGCAGACGAGAATCAAACCCATTCCTACAGAATAAACACTCTAACCTGTTGCCTTTTTAGATATTGTACCACTTGAAATTGTTGTGGGAAAAGAAGCCTTTGCTTTAAACATGCATAGCCCTTTTTCAACAATACGTTTCAATCACATTTCATCCAAATACCATTTGTTCAACTGTATAAATTTGGAAGCGTTTAAATTCAGACTCGAAGCGTACTATGTACATAAGCGTAATACATACAACATCATGTCACCTTATCATAATGATACTCAATTAAGTCAACATATATCTTTTACTTATAACTGCCCTTCAAAAGGCCTCCTAATCCCCAATGTTGACCAGGTAGAGATTAAATCGAGTAAACGTTCAGCTTCTATTAATTTACGCTGGATATCTGCTTACTGGGTACTAAACAAGTATTCGCTCGTGAAGGGATTCGAACACAGGACCTTTGTGCATTTAAACTGATCACAACCGGGACAGTGAAGATTCGAACGAGTCCGCGTGCACGCCCAGTCTCGCTAGAATATTAACCCTGTCCCACATACAACACATCTGCAGCAAATTGAAAACATAAAGTTGAAAATATGAAAATTCTCTATATATGAAAGAAGCATCAGTGAATAAAAGTGAAAATATTGTGAGCAATTTCTCCTGTTACCACAATGTTTTCAAATTGTCATCTGCTGCAGAGGCGTCAGAAAGCGTCTATATGTGGGAAAGGGTTAATTAAAGGTGCTGAACTCCAGAGGGAGATCAAACTTTTGAAATGTTGCAACTTCTGCAAATATTGCTAATAGTGACAAAGTAAGTAATAAATAGTTCAAAACTATTTTGGCAGTAAATGTTGAAAAATAGTCATTTGAAAGTCAATGAAAGTGTTCACAAGTTGGCTTACTGGGTATGTCTAGCGTGTAAAAGTAGAGAATAAACGATCAATATTTAGATGTTTAATGTACTGGATAGTGAAATTATTTCTCTAATTTCATCAAATACAAATAGTTTTATTCAGTAATACAAGGCCTCCGGCCCAAAATACACTATGAATTTACTAAAGAACATGAAGGTAGTTGTGAAGAGGATTATAGTTAACGTTACAACAGTTATTTAACCATGAAGGTTGTTGGTGGAATGTCTTGAACAAGTCCCTTTACTTGGTAGATCAATGTGTTTTACAAGATCCATTTGCTAAATAAACAGTTTAGTGCTTAAATATTTGTCATCAACATTTACTGGTGTTAAATGCTGGTAGGGGGTAGTATTTTCAAGATTCGTCCTACATTTTTTTCATCAACATTTACTGGTGTTAGATGCTGGTAGGGGGTAGTATTTTCAAGAGTCGTCTTACAATTTTTCCATCGACATTTACTGGTGTTAGATGCTGGTAGGGGGTAGTATTTTCAAGAGTCGTCTTACAATTTTTCCATCGATATTTACTGGTGTTAAATGCTGGTAGGGGGTAGTATTTTCAAGAGTCGTCTTACAATTTTTCCATCGATATTTACTGGTGTTAGATGCTGGTAGGGGATAGTATTTTCAAGATTCGTCTTACATTTTCTTCATCGACATATACTGGTGTTAAATGCTTGTAGGGGGTAGTATTTTCAAGATTCGTCTTACAATTTTTTCATCGACATTTACTGGTGTTAAGATGCTGGTAGGGGGTAGTATTTTCAAGATTCGTCTTACATTTTTTTCATCAGCATTTACTGGTGTTAGATGCTGGTAGGGGGGTAGTATCTTCAAGATTAGTCTTACAATTTTTTCATCAGCATTTACTGGTGTTAGATGCTGGTAGGGGTTAGTATTTTTTCAAGATTAGTCTTACAATGTTTTCATCAACATTTACTGGTGTTAGATGCTGGTAGGGGGGTAGTATCTTCAAGATTAGTCTTACAATGTTTTCATCAACATTTACTGGTGTTAGATGCTGGTAGGGGGTAGTATTTTCAAGATTAGTCTTACAATTTATTTTTTCATCAACATTTACTGGTGTTAGATGCTGGTAGGGGGTAGTATCTTCAAGATTAGTCTTACTATTTTTTCATCAGCATTTACTGGTGTTAGATGCTGGTAGGGGGTAGTATTTTCAAGATTCGTCTTACTATTTTTTCATCAACATTTACTGGTGTTAGATGCTGGTAGGGGGTAGTATTTTCAAGATTAGTCTTACTATTTTTTCATCAGCATTTACTGGTGTTAGATGCTGGTAGGGGGTAGTATTTTCAAGATTAGTCTTACTATTTTTTCATCAACATTTACTGGTGTTAGATGCTGGTAGGGGGTAGTATTTTCAAGATTAGTCTTACTATTTTTTCATCAGCATTTACTGGTGTTAGATGCTGGTAGGGGGTAGTATTTTCAAGATTCGTCTTACATTTTTTTCATCGACTTTTACTGGTGTTAGATGCTGGTAGGGTGTATAGTAGTATTTTCAAGATTCGTCTTACAATGTTACTTTTCATTTAAAGCAGGCCGCAACCACTAATTGTTGATCTTAACATACCAGTTTCATGTATCAAAATTCATAATGTCACTTGCATTGAAGAAAATATTGTTTGCAATGGGACGTTGAGTCCATGTAATATATTTTACTTTTAATTGGCTCATATATTGTTGAATGAACGTCATCGTCCATTCCATTTTTTTTAACCCTTTCCCACATGCAACAATTCTGCAGCAGACGACTTTGAAAAAATATGATATATCTCTTTATGAGAAAGGTTGATTATTAAAAAGAGTTGAAAACATTGTGGCTAAAGGGGAAATTGCTGGTTTTGAGCAATTTCTCCTTTTGTCACAATGTTTTCAAAAGTCGCCTGATGCGGAGGCGTCAGAAAGCGTCTATATGTGCGGAAAAGGTTAAACTTAGTTTAAGCGGTGCACCAGTACGAACAACCTTAACGTTATTATTACACGTGAGCAAAATTATCCCACATGCGCTTCCATGCTAAAATAATCAAATGGATATTCTTTATCGGAAGTTTCTTAGAACATTATATGAATAATTGTCGCACTTCCCTTACAGTTAGTTTTTTGAACATCGTGGTATTTTAGAGAAGCTATTTGTGTAGCCTGTCTAAAGGATAGAGTAACAATTAAAGATTACTTCACCGTCATTTATTCTTCCATCCATCGCACTTAACCGATGTTATTTGTTATATAGTTATGGTCAGTTAGATTAGGACACACCTTCGATGTGTTTTACGCCACTTTCCACATTGTTTCAGTTATATCACGGCGTTTCTTGCCTACGATACCAGTCCTATTGGTCAATTTATCATAACACCAGCGAGTCAGTTATATGCCTGGCCTACACTCCTGAGTTCCAAGGAGGGAAGCAGGTATTACCAATTTAATAAATTGTGTATGACCCGGCCCGTGGGTCAAACCCATGACCTCCTTCACCAGCTGGACGTTCTACTACGTCATCGAGGCGGTACTTATACAGAGGTCAAAACCCGGATGACTTATAGCATTGTAATTCATTTATATTTAATAATTTATAATAAAATCAAGCCAGATATAAAATCATAACAAAAATCACAGTAGCATTTCTGATTGCTCGTATGAACAACCAGAACTGCTGCTGTGCTGTTTTAAAAAGACTGCTCCCTTCCAGGAATTGGTTCGAGTTAAAAGATGTATTCGAGTTATAGCGAGTCCACCATATGATTTGAATGATGTTTTAGGGGAAAGTATTTGAATATATATTCGTTGAAAAAATGATATCTAGAAATAACATTATAAACATTGATCTACTTTATTGCAGAACGTGTCGATATTTCCCATCGCTGTTGTGAAAATACGGATAAGTGCGTAAATAAGTTAATGCAACAATCGACGGTGTGTCGGGAAAGGAATGCAAGCCAGAACAGGAATCCCAACTCGAAACCCCTTGATTGACAGTAAACGTCGCTCCCAACGGACCCGTACAGGCACGTTACACATGAGGTGCTGCGTCATACAAAATTGATATTATGGCCTAGGCAAACAGTGAAGACCCAGATGTTACGAGGTAAAACAGACCTACAATAAACACATGTGCCAATATAATAGGCTCACACATTTTTAGGACTACGGATTCATGTATAGTTTAAGTCGTCGGGCCCGGAAATCTAGTGCGGACTATCCACAACTTCGAATTACCGACACTCGAACTGAATGGGAATTTTACATGAACTTAGAAGGGGGGAAATCGGGACCAGACAAAAAAAAGGAAATAATGCAACGAACAACCCCCCATGTTCGAACGACCGATATTTTACTGTTTAATGTAACTTCATTTAAGGGAAGCCTTTACCTTTTCCCACATACAGCAAATCTGCAGCAGACGACTTTGGAAAAATATTTGCAGTAATTGTATAATGATTGAATAAAGTTGAAAACACTGTGGCAAAACGAGCAATTTCTCCTTTTGTCACATTGTTTTCAGAAGTCGTCTGTTGCAGAGGCGTCAGAAAGCGTTTATATCTGGGAAAGGATTTTAACGGAGCTTCAATATGACCTATTATCGCCTGAAGCCACCGAAATGTATTCCAGAAAAAGAATGTTAAACCTGCGAGTTGATGACATTTGTGTACAGGTAATCTCAGTACAAAGTGATCGCCGTATCAGATCGTTCGAAAAGTTGCAGACGATGTTTATAGCATGATGAGATAACACAGACCGAAACGGCTCATTAGACGTCCGAAGTGTTGAATCGGCCCTAATGCGATCGTAATTCGCTGCCCGAGTGTTCCGCAAATATTTCCACCTTTCGACAGAAGTGAAAATTGCAAGTTAAACGAAAAAGTCATTCGGTTAACGTGACCTTGACCTCTATGACATGACGTGCTTGTTAGACTGTTACGGAGGTTACGTCTGCAAATTCTAAAAAACCCTTTTTATTGAATTCCGAATGTTTTCTTCATTGGAAACTCATGATCTGTATTTGTAGCATGATGAGACTTTCGGTTTTAACTCGATTTGTGCAGTAGGTTATTCGTTCCATGTCTATGCTGATCTAAACAATTTATCTTGAATATAAAAAGTGCAAAGCCCTGTACGTGTAGCATGTAACAGAGACAATGTGTTTTACCTTTACAATGTGTCTTTAATTAAGTAGACACTATAAATATATTTCCAAACCAAACCTAAGTTACGACCCTAATACTGTTATGAAATACAGCAATTTCACCTTTGGCCACAATATTATCAAAAGTCGTCTGCTGCTATTGCGTCAAAAGTCGTCTGTAGGTGGGAAAGGGTTAAGCAGTCCGTCTAGAGGATTGTAAAAATCCAGAACTATCGGCCTTTGTCAAAGTGACTATTTAAAAGAGATCAGTTTGGAATCTATAAACTAACTGCTTTAATAAAACAGGATGGCTGATAAATACGACTGACCACCGGCATCAGTGTTGACCGTATAGTTATATACATATGCTATGTAATTTAGAAAAACAAGCAAGTAACCAATTGATTGTCATTCCATCAAATTGTGCAAAGGGATTTATATACGTTGCTTTACAACTTTTTTTCACATTCACTTAACTACATGTCTTATGGTTTGTATGTACTATGTATATAACCATGTATGAACATTGAATAAAATAAAGAAAACAAAACAAAAACAAAAGTTATTTTAAAAAAGTTCCTGCAGGAAGAAGAGTGTGTAACGTCGGTCATGACCTTTGGTGCGAACGCGTTTTACTGCTCATTTAAAGGTTGTGCGCTAATTACATGAACTTGAAGTGCCGTTACGCCTCATTGTTTCTACAGCGTCTGCTGACATCTTACGTAATTTACGACCTCTAAGAGTTATTTAAGTGCTGCAGGAATGAACCGAATTTTGATTTCTCTTAAGCAGACGAGATTCGTTGAAAAATAGCATAGCAATGGGATAAAATACTCATTATGATTTATGTATTTAATCGTTTTGAAATCGATGGACTGATCCCAGTCCGTGTTAACCGATTACCTGCTATGTGGTTAGTTGTTTCTGTCCGTTTAAAACGGCTGAGATCAAACAAATCTTGACATTTAACCCATTCCCACTAACAGACGCATATTGAAGCAGGAGGGGAAAAACAGATTATTTCTGACAGAAGGAAAAATTGATTTTAAGCAACAATTTCTCCTTTTGCCACATGCTTTCAACTACATGTATATTCAATAACATTACTTTTATTTATAAAGTGTTTCCTCAGTTTTGCCCACGCGTATTTAAAGTCATCAGCTGCAGATTTGTTGTAAGAAGAAAAGGGTTGAAATAATTTATTTGATACAAAGTCGCCATTTACGACCAAATAACAATTTATTTATACACATTGCCAACTCTGCTATTCAACATTCAAACAATTGATTGTTTGGTATTTAACGCTACTTTTAAACATGTTTCAGTTATATCACGGCGTTTCCTGAATACGTGACCAGTACTACTGGTCCATTTACCCCATTTACCCATTTGCGCCAAGGAGGGCAGCCATTACTACCACGTTTTAAAGTATTAGGTATAACCCGACCGGGGAATGAACACGCGACCTCCCGCACCGAGGCGGACGCTCTACCTGGGCACCACACATTCAAACAAACAGCATGCACAAATTATTTAGTGGTAGGCAACAAGTAACAAAAATGAACACTATATTGTGAATGTGTTTCATAGTCTCTCATACCATTCCGTGTTTGTAGACTACACCGTACTCTTTGTATTATCGTTCACTATCTCACTATAATATTGTATAAGGCAAGTTCGAAAAACATTATTGAAAACCATGACTGACCTTTCCTTACATACAATTGTGAAGCAGACGACTTTGAAACTATAAAGTCAAACAAATAGAAAATATCTATAAAATGTAAACTCACTAGTGTAATTATTGAATAGAGTTGAAAATAGGAATTGTTCGTAATGAAACTGTTCTCCTTTTGTCACAATATGTTCCGAAGTTGTCTACTTCAGATGCATCTAAATGCGTCTGCCAAGTTGGAGAGTAAACATGCACGTATGTGCACACTAATGATGGTATTCATTCGTAAAACAAAAGTCGATTATATGAACATATAGATTAAGCCTATGATTAGGAATATATATGAGACGTTCAACGAGAAAACCAACATTATGCACTCGTAATGTATCGACCCAGATAAGCCTAAGAATGCCGCGCAGGCTAATCCGGGCCGACAAATTCCGTCTCAGGGGGGATAGAGGTATAGAGCAATGATTCCTGAAACAGAAAATCCACAGGAGGAGAAAAGTGTCTGTCCGGGTTAGCCTGCGCGGCATGCTAAGGCTGACCTGGTCAATATTTTACGCAGAATCCGCAATGTTGGCTTTTTCGCGGAAGGCTCATATAATTATATATCGAGGGCTTGGCCTGAAACGGTTGTAACTAAAAACCTATTTTGAAAACCCTGGTTTAGGGGCAATTTTGACCCCTTTGTAAACAATGCAAATTTAGGTGCCATTGCTCAGAACGAGCAATGGCACCTAAATTTCCATTGTTTACCAAGAAAAATGATTTAACGCTTATAAAGACTTTATGGCGAGGTAATTAACCTTGGTAAAAAAATACTAATTTTAGTTACAACCGTTTCACGCCAAGCCCTCGATATATATATTCATATGTATATATTGAAAACTCGAATATTCCAAAAGGCTAAACCACTTATCTATTTCAGTTCAAGTTAACGCACAGTGACACGTTCATTACGAGGGGGGAATCGGAAACCGCTGAGTTTTCCACGGGAGATTTGTCTTAGAGGTGTGGCTGTGCTCCTCATGCTGGAGAAGGAGAACGCTATCTGATTGATGTAATGAATTATGACAACCGTCTTAATACACGTAGATAGCGGGGAAACGATACCGGACCGACTCGCGATAACACTCCGGGTTTGAACCCGTCAGCGTGATGAGCATGGCGATAAATCCATGATACCACTGCCTTTATTCCCTCCCGTGTCACGTACCGTAATTCGTTTTGACATTAATTTGAGATTTTAATGGGAGCTATATTTACTGCAGGGATTTTATGGAGCGCAGATGCGGATATCTCACAAAAACCTTACATCGAATTATCCCTTTCCCATATGCAGCCGCATTTTTACGCTTCTGCAGCAGACCACTTTTGTAAACATTGAGGCAAAAGAAGGTATTGCTCAATATGAAGTTTAATTTCATTTTGCCATATTGTTTGCAAATTTATTGAAAACGTCATTTTTATTAATATTTGTCCTTGGTTTACAAAGTTATCTGCTAAAGACGTATTGTATGTGGGAAAGGGTTGAAGAGGGATCTTCCACAACTAGATCGGCGGATGTTTTATGATAAGCTTACGATGGTACCGATATTGAGGGCGATTCTTCAACTTTGGTGGTAAAAAGTACTCCCAATTGTTTAGGTTTATGAAATTATTTTTATAGTTTGTGTTCGAGGTTGAGATACAAGTGTCACTTTTTTCCCTGGGAAAGCAGGCAAACGTGCCCAAATGGTGCTCGTAATGCTGTCGATCGCTACCGGATAAACCCGTATGATAAACCTTATTTTACGTTTAGCCCTTTCCCACGTACACCGGGAATCCGCCGAGGTCGAGTGGTTAACATCGGGCATTTGAAACGGGGCGTCTCCGGTTCGATCTCCAGTCGCAAAAAGACGGTCGTGGCTGAGTGCCGAGAATTTATGAACGATTTGAATGATTGTCTATCCATGTTTAAAGGCATATTGATATTCCCCATGCTTTTCATGATTGTGCCAGCGATTTAAAAGTCAATCTGAAATGTTCTTGTTCAATCTTTCCTTCATGTAAACACAATTGATTTATAGTTGCAGCAATGTACTATTGAGAACACTGTGCGAAATGTAGAAGTTGCTCGTAATGAGAAATTTTCCCTTTTGCAACAAGTTTTATTTTAAACCGAGGGTTTACTTTTACTCGTTATTAAGTCGTCTGCTGCAGAGTTATTGTATGTGGAGAAAGGTTAAACTACATTTTAAGTATTCTGTACAAATTCAAAATAACAACATGCGAGAGGGTAATTTCCTATCTATATGCATGAAGCATTGTCCTTAAACGTCTTCTTTTGACTATATGTTCAAAAGCAATTTATAATTTACATTGAAATGACAGTAAATTTAAAAAAATCTACGTAGCAATTTACATATGAGCACTTTTTCTTAAACAATATTTTATAAAAAAAAATCTGAAATATATTTTAATTTATAAACATATTTTCAAGGATCCATAAGAAAACTAAACCTCATATTAAATGTCCCCTTCGTAATTTAAATATGTAACAATTTCGGAAACAAGGACGTTTAATTTATTTCATTCTATTTCAACTTTAAAATTTTAGTAAACCTACTAATCAATGTAATGTTAACTCTTTCAGCGCCAAAGGCAATATTGAGCTTTTTGCAAACAATACTGATTCAGGTGAGTCAGCTCGTAACGAGCTGTCTCACCTGAAATCAGCATTGTTTGCCTTATAGTTATCCAAATAATCCAAAGTTAGAATACCATATAAAATAGAGTCGCCCGACTTTGAACATGGAAGAGTCTACTTTAAACAATTCGGCGCTGAAAGAGTTAACTTGTATATGTGAACATATATCTACATGTACTTTATACGACATCTAGAAAATTAACCGTTATTAACCCTTACCCTGCGCCAAACTCTTTTGAATAAAATGGAAAAATCGTTTTAAATGAAAGTATAACTGTCGAAAGTAATTTTGAGCAACTTCTACAATGTTTTCAAACGTCAGGTCTATTTGCGAGAAAAGGTAAATTCATAATGTACATGTATCTTATCGAGGGCTTGGCGTGAAACGGTTGTAACTAAAATTGATATTTTTTTACCAAGGTTAATCACCTCACCATAAAGTCTTTATAAGCGTTTAATCATTTTTCTTGGTAAACAATGGAAATTTAGGTGCCATTGCTCGTTTTGAGCAATGGCATCTAAATTTGCATTGTTTACAAAGGGGTCAAAATTGCCCCTAAACCAGGGTTTCAAAATAGGTTTTTAGTTACAACTGTTTCACGCCAAGCCCTCGTTATGAACCTCTGCTTCTTCCAGTACAATTGATTGAGCACTTAACGAGATTCTTTGAAAATAAAATGACTTGACTCTTAATTGTTGTGTTGGCCTCGCCCGTAGGGTTCGAACCCCAACTTGCAACTCTGGATTGACACTCATGTTACATTAGTAAAATGAAAACTGTTTATCATACGTTTCTGTAAATCTTTTGCAACTGATTGGATGACAGTTTAGAGGCTGACAGACCACGCATGTCAAATGAGCTGTGTTGGTAGATTATTTCGCTGTCATACTAGTAAATGTAACCAACTATTGCGATACAACAAAGAAATTAACTTTTCCTTATTTAAGACAGTAGCCTTGCCTGTCACATAATTTATAGTTAAACATTTCCGTCTTGTAAACGTAGAATGACGCATCCGCTGTAGACAACTAGTGAAAACATTGTGGAAAAAGAAGAAATAGCTTATCATGAGCAATTACTTCTTTTAAGACAACATTTTCTTTTCTATTCAATAATTACATTTTAATATTTTAAAGACTTCCTATATTGCCCAGCATATTTCAAAGCCGTCTGCTGCAGATGTGTTGTATGTGGGAAAGGCTTAAATCCTTAATAATACCACAAATTAGGTGCGGTCCGGACTTATAGCGACTATAAATCAGAATATGATATCAATTAAAGGTCTCCAACTAAACGAAAAAAGTCTAGAACAAATACGGGTCAACCTAAAAGGGGTATTATCAAAAGCCAAAATCGACCAGTAAAGACTCATGTTAGATTGTTCATTTAATCTGTTTCTACATAGCCGTCTCTGTTTGCCATAAATTAATGCAGCATAATAACCAGCCACTGAAAACAACAAAATAACAATTCTTAAACGCTTTTATTAATTTATGATTTCTTTTTTAATCATTTTAATCATTTAACATATATGTTCATTGGAAGAGTTGCCTGTGTTGAAAACATCGTAAGAAACATAAAGCAAATGGGTATTTGAATGTACGATTTTGAAACAATGTCAGATCTTTGAATGAAAATGAGATATTGTTCGTCTTTAGCACTTTATCCTTATTCCACAATGTTTTCGAGAAGTATTCTTCTGAATAATACGTCAGAAGTCATCTGCATCAGGGAAAATAAAGAAGGGGAGGCACCGTTTTCAATGGACGCGACGAACCTAGTCCAAATGACTGGTTGTTCCTTGGAAATATGAAACGTTAGACGGAAGTTTCGTTGTTACCAGCGACCGTTGTTCATTAAAGCGGTATGTTGAGTTAGGGTTGGATTTCCCTGGCAGTTCTTCAGTGATTTTTTAATTGAAGATACTTGTTAGTGAAATCTCTTCCTTTTTTCGTAGTTATAATAATTATTAAGTAAAAGCCAGAAGAAAAAACGACCTTCTGAGGTATTAGGTTTCAGTACAGTGCATGTCGAAATACGCGCTTGGATTGGTCTACGTGTGGCCTTAACCCTTTCCTACTGTCAGACGCATTTTGAAGCATCTGCTACAGACATCTTTTGAAAACATTGAGGCATACTTAGCAATGTTATACTTTTTTACACAATCTGTTTAACTTGATTCAATAATTACACGTTCATTTATAGACATTTTCCATATATTTGCCATGGTTTCGAAGTCGTCTGCTGTATACTTGGTGTATGTGGGAAAGGGTTAACTGTTCATTACGATAATTGATAATGTTGGTATTGATTTCCGTTAATGTATACAGATGTAGACATTGGCTTAAAGATGTAATGTGTGGGATCAGCCTTCAACCCTTACCGTCGCACGAGAAAACCAACATTGTGGACTCTACGTCAAGTATCGAACCGAACGGACACTTTCCGCCTCCTGTGGATTTTCTGTTTCAGGAATCATTACTGTATACCCCTATTCCTCTGAGACGGAATGTGTCGACCCGGCTCAGAACGCGGACTGCACAGGCTGATCTGGGTCAATACATTTCGCAGATTCCATTATTTGGGTTTTCTCGTGGAGAACGGCTCATATGCAGATGACGACTTGGAATTTATCTAGGTTAAAATGAATTGATTCATTTGAGTTCAATGTCGTTTTCAAGACTTTTTCAATCATATCCACGTGTTTCCTGGCTATCTCACACGAGTATTCCACATAGCAGTCTTTCTAAGTCACTGTCTTGTTCTTCACCATTGTTCAGAGACGAACGACGCTTGTCGCAAACATTAACTTTTGTCAAATGTCGGGATAAATGTTGGCCGATTGATATCCCTTGTCGCTACCGACTGACCAACTGTGATTCGACAGTATACATCTCTTGAGAAATATAGCCAATCTATTGAAATGAATGTATTGATACGCAATCTGATCAGGGTCTATCCTTGTTTTGCCTAATATGGCTATAGTGAAAACCTCTCTTTCAAAAGTATATTGCCGATTTTCAAATAATTCCGGAGATATGTTCATTGGGTAACCCTATCAGATTCCTGCAAAAGGAAACGGGTTTTCTGTAGTCATTCTTATTTATACCACAGAACTATTCGTTTAAATGGTAAGTATTTTGCAATATCTTTTCAGCGAAACTTCAGAGGGTGCTTATTCTATGCAACATAGTTCCGTTTGATACTTGTGCTGTACTTGCAAGACTGAGACATAGTACCATTCACGCACTGGTTTATATCAATAAACATAAATTGTTATTGTATCATCAGAATTACTGTCTAAATTAAAGGGCAATCACAATTTAATTTTAATGTTTTAATGCTTGTCTGCAATAAAAAAAAAAAAAAAAAAATTCCTTGCAACGGGTGATGCGTGCGCATCTTCCGTGGGGCGCCAACCGGATATGGACTTTGATTGACAAGATTCCAGGAAAATTGGTCTCCCTGGGTGATATAATTAAAGAATGTAAGATAGGTGAGACATTATGACGGGAAATATTTCTTTGCACACAATTGGAAGACTGGGTCTCATTATCTACATTCTTACCAGCGGCCACGCCAAACAAAAGCACGTCAAGACAGAATCCTAGTCACGTCATCACGTACTGCGCATGTGAAAAACATTGTTTAAAACTTCTTTCAGATGGTGCTTCCTAGCTCTCTCAAGTCTAAACGAAAGGGGAAGGATCTTGGTAATAATTTACTAACGTGCAAAACACTTTGTCGTATAAAGGGGACATATGTGCCAAGGGCCCAATTTTCTTGACGCTTCTCCAACTTATTTATGATTCAACCGAATCGTCAAACATCAGTTTGTTTTATACCACTTGCCAGCTCGGTGCTGTGCATGTGTGCATGTGCTGTTGTGAGAAATACGCACCAAGTGCCGTAAAACAATTGACGTAACATAAAATGTGTATTTATTCACTCTTTTATGGTTTGTTTGACACAAACAATGTGCTTTGCAGCATGGTGCACTCATTGTACAAACAAATATGGACGAGGCGGACCCTTTTTATCGGGGTTTACCAAATGATAATCATGTGATTGATTTATATCGTCCTTGTTTGGAAATTTGGACGTTTGAAATACGTATGTCTGATGCATAGGTATTTTCATCCAATTTTTGTCTACTCCGAATTGTCTGCTCCGAAAGACATTATCAAGAAATATGAACTGTTTATTCCATTTAAGTTTCTTTGTCTCGTAGGATTACGAACATTTTGTAAATACATGGGCATTAATGAAGGTCAGACAAAGTCGCAAATCTTAACGTTTTTGCAATTGCTGTGTATTTTGTCGCATTTACAGCAGACGACTTTTGCAAACATTATTTCAAAAAGAACAATTATGAGTATTTTCTCATTCTGCCACAATTGATTTCAACTTTATTTAGTTATCAACTTTTAATTTTAGAGATTCTTCATAATGCTGCATTTATGTATTCAAAGTCGTCTGCTGCAAACTTGTTGTTTGTTGGAAGGGGATGTTAACCTATCCTAGAGCTTTTGTTGGCTAAATCAGATTCGGATAGAAAATTTGTTGTGACGGTATTTGAAAGTTGGATGCTCAGGTTAGCCATTCGTCCCCATACAACAATTAAGAAGCAAACGTCTTTGAAAACATCTAGGTATATTATATGGATGGTTTATTTCAATCTATGATTAAAGAAGTGGCTCGCCTTTTCCTCGTGAGTTTATTTGCAGTATTGTTATAACCACAGTACGTGTCAATAAGAGCAAGTAATTATTTTTCGGATAAATTAAATTCTGCATGAAAACTTGATACCTCTTACAACGTTTTTAATCAAATAGCCACAACTTCTCTTTGATCATGGTTATCGTCAATACATGAGCCGTTCCACGAGGAAACCAACATTATCGAATTTGCGTAATGTATCGATCCAGATCAGCATGCGCAGTCCACGCTAGCTAATCCGGGCCGACACATTCCGTCTCAGGGGGATAGAGGTATAGAGTAATGATTCCTGAAAGAGAAAATCCGCAAGAGACGAAAAGTGGCTGTGGCATGCTTACGCTGATCAGGGTCGATACTCTATGCAGAGTCTTCAATGATGATTTTCTCGTGGAACGGCTCATAACTTTTCCAGTATTAGTCATGTTATTGAAAGCCACAAGTAGGCGGCTTGCTGTAGGAATGCTTTGAAATTTAACACAAGTTCAGCGCGAAGTTCATACTGTATCTAGTCTAAACAGTAAAATAGAGAATCATTCTACTAAATTGGTTACCATAAGGCACGCTTTATTATCTCAATAGTTCTCAAACCTGTAACCAACAAATGCACGCTATATGTAGTTTGGTTCCTTTCATCCTATACATTGTGCAGTTATAAGAGGAAGAAACTCCAGAAGACTCTATATCTGGCCGTTATTACGTCACTGTGTTGTATAAACACTTATGCTTATCCGTTATATTCAAGCAAGCATAACATATACCATGGTTTTCTGCTCTTTTCCATTTCTGCTTCAGTCGCTTTTCTATGTGATGTAATTGCTTGAACCGGGAACGAAAAAAGGACGTTTGTTCGTACGACATTTTGATGAAACAATAAGAAAGTGGTGTTTTTGCAGTAAACTCGTGTTGTAAATTCCTAACACCTTTACCTTTCATATTTGTATACCCATTCTTCAATGTTTTTAGTCTAGATATCTCTACAGGAAACTCTCCTCAATAACAATTTAAATTAACACTGAATAAAGGAAATGACCAAATATGTATTGCCTTAATTTTCTCCATTTACGGTTTTAACCCTTTCCCACACATATAGCCTTACCGAGCCTCTGCAGCAGACGACTTTTGAAATAATTGTGGCAAAAGGTGAAATTGTTCACAATGAGCTTAATTTTCTCCATTAACGGTTTTAACCCTTTCCCACATACGAGTATATACCCTTACTGTGCCTCTGCAACAAACGAATTTTGAAAACATTGTGGGAAAAGGTGAAATTGCTCATAATAAGCTTAATTTTCTCCATTTAAGGTTTTAACCATTTCCCACATACGAGTATATACCCTTTTTGAGCCTCTGCAGCAGACGACTTTTGAAATCATAATGGCAAAAGGTGAAATTGCTCACAATGAGAATAAGTTTCTCCATTTACGGTTTAAACCCTTTCTAACATACTAGTATATATACCCTTTATGAGCCTCTGCAACAGACGACATTTTGATGCTTTGCGTCAAACATTCGTCTTGTCGTTATTTCGGCCGCTTCACAGGAACATCGATCGTCGGTACTTTACGTCCACGGAACAATCTTCATCTCCGCGTATTCTGCTCAGGATCTGTTCTGTAAGCTATCTGGTCGTACAAAAGCATACCGAAAGCATCTTTAAAACGGTTATAAACGAAAACATATTATGAAAATACGAAACATTTTAAAAAATACCGAAAACTAAAATCATTTATTAAATGATTATGTTGTATACCGTCAGAAAGAGAGTAAAGTATCTTATACTATTGAACTTGTTTTATTTATTGGTATTACAGAGAAATTTGGTTACTAACTATATATTGTATTAGTTTAACAGGTATGATGACAAAGGTTGTTAATAGTAACCAAAAAAAAAGATAACGGCACTTAAAACATTCATAACATGAACGTTTTACTCGTATATCTCATCAGACAATCATTCTTGTAGACTTAACACTTTCCCTCATATAGACGCTTTCTGACGCCTCTTCAGCAGACGGCTTTTTGAAAACATAGTGACAAAAGAAGAAATTGCACAAAACGTGCAATTTCTCCTTTTGCCGCAATGTTTTCCACTTTGTGTCATAGGTTATCCATTCAATTGTGGAGATTTTCTATGTTTTGATCAAATACGTTCAAAATCGTCTGCTGCAGAATTGTCGTATGATGGAAAGGGTTAAGGATTGTTTAAAAATGACTTCCCTCTTTGCTGCAGGGATTGCATTACGTCTGATGCATCGGTGTCAGGATAAATAATGCTGGAAGGACCAGTAATTTATCCTGAAATCCTGATACATAACATAACATAACACAACACCCGATGTGATCATCTATGCTATATAAACATTTAAATATATTAAATGTGGTGTGCACCTTCAGGATAAAGATGAAACAAAGTAGGGATGTGAGAAATTATTGGTTATTTATAAGCAGTTCTCTTTTTTCCCTTAAATGTTTTGAAAAGTTGATTTTCGTTTGTCTTCTTTTATGGAAAGGTGTAAACCGGCTCCGTCCAAGGAAAATAATTCAAACGAAAAATCAACCTTCAAGCAGAATTTTTATCAAAGGTTTAAACTTTAAAGCGTCTTAGATATAAAATCACATTTGAAAGATGGATTAACGTACTTAGCGCGTTGTCAGCGGCGCATAATTGAAAATTATGTAATATCCTAGACTGAAAGAAAGTCATTAAATAGCTTACTATTCAAAATATTGGTATCTCGTCTTAAATTACTCAAAAGATATCAAACTTTGCATTTACAAAAATCTGCCTGATCTGTTATCTCAACCCGTATGTTTTCACTGCTGAGACTTTTGACATATTTTCACATTTGTTAAAACGATTAAGTCACTAAATCAAATTCTCGTTGAGCTTGTCACACGTGAAATCGCGAGATCTTATCTAAACTTCAACTTCATTGCATGATTTAGAAAATAATTATGCTGAACCCTCGGCTCCCATTGTACGAACAATATAAGGAACGAAGTATCTGCTTCACGCAATTCATAAGAAGCCATTTTAAATCGGTGAAAAAAAATCGTTTCCATCGCAAAACATGTTTAGCTTCATTTAATGATAATTTGACGTTTTGCCGACAGTCGGCAAGATTAAAAACAATTTCGCAATGGATAGGTAACGCAAAAAACTCCACCAATTGTGTCAGCGCGTAAATGATATTTTGAATAACTTCCTGCGTAGTGAAGCTGAATCCTTCAAGCGCTTGTTTCACCACCTTGGCGGGCGTCAGACTGTCTGAAAACAATCTGCTAGGCAACCCAGAGCAGGATAAAAAACGGCTTACCGATTTACTCCATAGTATCGGATAAATAAGCATATCATAAATAACAAAAACGAAATATACACAATTTGTTAGAATATTCACAAAATGCTCGTTGCAAGAAATAATTTCTTTTCCAAATATATTTTTTTACAGATATGCCAAAATTTATACAAAATGACCATGATGAATAATATAAATGTGCTTCTCAATTTCCGCCATTACGGATACTGTGAATAGTAAATAATGCTCGCGGTAAAGGATTAATTGCAAACTAGAATCTACATCATCTCACCAATCAGAAATGCCAGGCGTTACAAACCTCGCTACAAGACAAATGATCTGAAATGTCATACGAGGTTTTTATTTGTTTTCCAGCATGTAAGAAAAAGAGGAGATCATTATTCGTACTGATTAGCTTTTGTAAGAATACAAACAGAGTGTTTGGTACTTATAGTAATTTGATTATGACAACATGCATGCTGTAAGCGCATTTACAATATGAGGTGCGGACCTTGCATCCCGTCTTTAGAAATCTACTTATATATATATATATATATATGTTACATTATTGTTTAACCCTTTCAGCGCCGAATTGTTTAAAGTAGATTTTTCCATGTTCAAACTCGGACGACTCTATTTTCATGGTAAAGGATTTTTGGAATATTCATATAACTCACAGCCAAACAATGCAGATTTCAGGTGAGACAGCTCGTTACGAGCTGACTCACCTGAATCTGCATTGTTTGCAAAAAGCTCAACATTGCCTTTGGCGCTGAAAGAGTTAATGTGTACGGTATAGCGGTCAAAGTCAGCCATCTCATCCTGTGGTATGGTATTATACTTTCACTCTTTAGGAACTTCGCACTACTCACTGAGCACCGC
Source organism: Serripes groenlandicus (assembly GCA_031761405.1). Lineage (NCBI taxonomy): Eukaryota > Metazoa > Mollusca > Bivalvia > Cardiida > Cardiidae > Serripes > Serripes groenlandicus. The sequence goes on from JASEVX010000001.1 coordinate 68,731,349, forward strand.
CTCAGTGGTTAAGTGGTTGTGCTGGCGGTAGCGGGTTCGATCCGCGGTCGGGTCATATCAAATAACTTTTAAAATGGTTGTAATTGCTTTGCTTCCTTTAGTTTAAACTTATTTATTTTACATCGATTGCGAAACAAGCTTTAAGCTTATATTAATCACGCTCGATGTCTGCTTCCTGGATACTTAACCAGTACTCGCGCCGTTTGTGTGGAAAAATCCCAAAGGCAGAACCCGCTCATCACGGGATTTGAACCCGGGACCTTTGGTACATGAGGCCGACGCTCTACCTATGTACCACTGTATTGCCTCCTTTGCCCAGAAGTACTGGTAACTTACCCAGGAAAAGCCGTGGTATAACTACTGTAACTCGCGGTGCTTTGCTTCTTTATTACAGTTATGATCAACCCTAGACTGGGAACGACCCATTCATATGAATATTTAAGATACACGCATTGTCACATAATAAAACCTTAACAAACAAGACATCGCTTTGAACCTTAAATGAAGTATAATGTTCAGTAACATTAGTCGCTGAATAACGAGAGATTGGGGGTACATGTCACGCAATGCGGATATTGTAATGCTACTTTTACCCCCTCCCACCTACAGATGCTTTCTGACGCCTCTGCAACAGACGCCATTTGAAAACATTGAAGCGAAAGGTGAAACTTCTCACAGTTAACTTCATTATGGAATAACTGCAGCGGTCTCGGTTGCCATAGTTACTATATCAGTTTGCAACTGCAACTTGGAAATGTTTAACTATAATACCATAACATGAAGTTTGAACTATAAGAAAAACGTTAGAAAATCAAATATCATAATAAGACGCCATCGAAAGATCCAGATCAGCCTGCTTTGCCGTGCGGTCTGTTCAGGCGTTTCCCTATAAACACTCTAGCTATTCAAATATTCTTTCCAATCATCATGGATACTTACCAACGCTCCCGATTTAATCGTGAGTCTCACGATTTAAAATTGAATGACACCATTCCAATATCTAAATATTAGTTTTGGCCACAACGTAAACCTGTATTTTCTGATCGGAATTGAAATCAAACGTAAAACTTCCTACTGTCGATTTTCATTTAACCCTTTACCACATGCAGACGTATTCCGACACATTTGCAGCAGACGACTTGTGTTAATTGTGGCCAAAGATGAAATTGCTCATGATGAGCAATTTCTCCTTTGGCCTCAATGTTTTTAACTTTATTTAGCAATTAAGCTATCTTTTATTGGCATTGTTTTAAGGTTTTTGTCACAACGTTTTCAAAGTCGTCTGCTGAAGAAATCGTATGTGGGAAAGCGTTAATACGAAGTGGTTCAGTAATACCATGGGTAAAGGGTGGGGGATATTTCTGGACACTTCCTTAAAGTGCAAGTCTAACCCGAGTCTTTATAAAATTCGCATACAGATGTTTAGGTATAATAAAAAATTCTTTTTTCGGGAGAAATCGTCGCCTAGCAACTTAATGTCATCACGTTGGGCCATACAACAATAAATCAGCCGATATACGCTGTGACAAAATGTCGTACCCTGCAGGTCCCCTAGAATCCTGTAATGTATCGTGTCATCAAATACAGGGTACCCATCGAATATGCGAACATTGGTCACATATGCATTTACTGACACTCTCAAAAGAGTCTTTACAATTCACAAACACATTTTACAAATATAGATCGATCTTTCGATAATGTATTGGGTTTTAACGCCGTTTTCAACGATTCGCAGTCATATCACGAAGGCCATATTACCTACCCAGCTGTTTTCTTGACTTTCTCAAACCAGTTCTCAACACACTAGGTTTTTTTCAATCAACCGGCTTCTTTTCTACATAAAATGTTACTCCATTGGTTGAAAACGAATGACACTTGTCGCTTTAACCCTTGTCAAACGTCGGAAAGAATGTTGGCCGAGCTGGGGATCGAACTCACAACCCCTGGATTCTTAACCCGCTAAGGACTGAGCTACCGGGGCTCGGCGGATCTTTTGACAAATCCCGTATATACTAGTTTATCACGATGACTTAACATGGCGAATCCGGCGACATTTCTTGTGTGACGTAGCTTTTAAATAGTATCGTGGAACCAGCTGCTAGCCGCTTACATCCATAAAAACTCATCTTCTAAGGCGATAGTTCATAAAATATCCATCCTCCCAACCTGGAATCCAATCAAATAGAGATTAATTATTCATCGCTATAAAAGAACATTACGTTAATATACTTGACTTGCGGCTAGTTTCTCTTCCGTTCCGTTTATAGCAGCACGCAAGATGACGCTTATTATCGGTTGTGGTGTTTATCCTTTTCCCCACATACAGCCATTCTGCAGCAGACGACTTTGAAAACATCTAGGTAAAAAACACAGAAAATCTCTATAAATGAAGGTTTTATAACCGGTTTTGTTTTTTTAAACATTCTGGCAAAAGGAGAAATTGCTCGTTTTGAGAAATTTATCCTTTTGTCACAATGTTTTTAAAAGTCGCCTGCTGCAGATGCGTCATAAAGCGTCTATATGTAGGAAAGGGTTGTCCTTTAACTTCATGATTAAAAAAGTTGACTAAATATTCCTCGAAGGAGAAATCGTTCATGATAAGGAATTGCTCCTCTTGCCACAATTTTTTTTCAATCCGAAAACTACATGTATTATATATAATGTGCATCCCTAGTTTTGTCTGTATTTGTTCAAAGTCTTCTGCTTCCTATTTCTTTTATGTTTCGTACCGTTAACCCTTTCTCTCATACGACAATTCTGCAGCAGACGACTTTGAACATATTTTGTCAAAAAATAGAAAATCTCTTTAATTGAATGGATAACCTATGACTAAAGGTGGAAAACATTGTGGCAAAAGGAGAAATTGCTCGTTTTGAGCAATTTCTACTTTTTCCACTATGTTTTCAAAAAGTCGTCTGCTGCAGAGGCGTCAGAAAGCGTCTATATGAGGAAAAGTGTTAAAAGGGAGGAGAAAATTCCCTCGGGTGAAAGAGATTTTGATTCTCATTTTGTCAGGAATCTCAGGCGAATAGTGTAATAAAGAAAACGACTTTAAAGATATGTTGATTTCGTACTCTTAAAACGTTGTCAATTTATATGTATAGATACGTATCTCATTGTGAGATAATTATAATGAAAGCCTATGGGCGCTTTCATAGGTAATATTTTAATTGGTATAAAAGTCGCCGTCTGTTTTAAAGAAAATTCCCGGAAAGGTACTATAGAAATGAAAATTTGATAAAGTGTTCAATAATTTTGAGAAAAATGTCGTCTGCTTCTAAGGTGTTAAATGCTGTTTTTGTCATCAGAAATGAAACATGTATGACATCATGAAAATCAAAGAATGGAAAAGAGCAATTTGTCATTTAGAGAGCTTTCCTCTTTAAAGAAAAAATGATTTTAAAATGTAAACTGTAGTCTCATTGGTGATATTTAGTTCTATTCGGGTTTTAAGCTGTCCAACACCAGTCCTCTACATGGCAATATTTTCAAGCGACTAGCTTCTTTTCCACACCGTTAGTCCATTTGTGGAAGACGAATGCCTATGGGTGCTGTACTAAGTAGTAAGCCTCGGAAATCTTGAAACACGGCTCCGAGAAAAGGCACGTTCAATTGTGTTGAGTACGACGGCCTATTGTCTTATCTTTCAAAAAATTCAATATTGTAACCACGTTCAAATAAAATAAACCCGTCAATGTTGTTTTGTATGGCATATTACGCTCCTTTCGACTGTATTTCCGTATTATCACGGCGTTTCGCGTACATTACCAGTATAATCGGTACAACTTATCACGGGCGTAGCTCCCTTTAGGCACTGTAGGCACGTGCCTACACATTTTTCTAAAAATGACCCAAAATTGCAGCTGCGGCGATACACATCTGCGTAATGTATCGACCAGATCAGCCTGCGCTGTCCGCGCAGACTGATCCGGCCGACACATTCCGTCTAAGGGGGGATAGATAGAGTAGTGATTCCTGAAAATCCACAGGAGGCGAAAAGTGTATATCCGGGTACGCCTGTGTGGCATGCTTAGGCTGATCCGGGTCGATACTTTACGCAGCGTCCACAATGTTGATTTTCTCACGAGACGGCCTACACATTGATTATTGCCATGCTACGCCCCTGCCTATCATGAAACCGATGCACCAGTTTTAATAATACCCCCGCAACCCTTACAGCCATGTTAACACTATAAGGTATGTCCCGACTGGGGATGGTACCGGGGTCTCCCACTCCTGATACCGACACTGTAACCACCACACCAAGGAGACGGGTTATCATTTGTAATGATTATAATCGCACATCAGTGGATCTTCAGATGCTTACAGAATGCCAATAAGAATTGATGATGGATCGGAGTAAGCCACCATAGTATGTATAAACGTAGATTGGTCTGGGTCTACGCTGGACGATAATGTCCTGAAGGTTGGAATCAGATATCATTCAGTATAAAATTATTTCGATAACGTATTAACGTTGACGTTTGGGATGCAAATTATACAGTCTGTTTCTAATACGTTTTTTACGTTGACGTTTGGGATGCAAATTATGCAGTCTGTTTCTAATACGTGTTTTACGTTAACGTTTGGGATGCAAATTATACAGTCTGTTTTTATTACGTTTTTTACGTTGACGTTTAGGATGCAAATTAACGTTGGGTATGTAATTAATACAGTCTGATTCGAATATGTTTTACGTTAACGAAGGGGATATAATGAATACAGTCTGCCTCGTATATATGTCCACGTCAATGTGGGGTGTGCACTTTTTACCATCCTTTTCGTATACTCACGATTTTACGATAAACTGAGGGTATGCGGTTCAAACGGTGCTGATGTCAATATCAATACGTACAGATCCGTAAAAACCGTCCAAAGTCTGAATAGAATGAACAAGATAAACATAAGAACCCCGATAGTCTATTTCATGACTGTCACTGTCTTATCTGTATAAAAGTGCCATATGCAAGTTGCGTGGCGGGCTGAACTACAAGTGCACATCCCTTATACGCATATCCGTAAACCCTTTCCCATGTACACCACATCTGCAGCAGACGACTTTAAAAACATATAGACAAATGAATGATATAAGTGATCAGCTGAATATGTATTAGCAAACGGAGAAATTGTTCATTCTACGCAATTTCACCTTTTGCCATAGTGCTTTCATATACTTTCTGTTAAATATGCGTCAACTGTAATCGGCATGTTGTTAACAGTTCAATGTCAATCAACAGACTAAAACTAAGAGGTCAATGCTCATGTATGTATGTTATCTTATGGCACGAAGACCTTAAGACTGCCGTTCAGTTCTGCACTAAATTACCCGTAGAAAATGGCTTCAGAAATCAAAAGGAAAATCAAGATCAAGACATTCTGGACGCGAAATCGTTATATTTGATCTTGTCATATGGGGCATCATTTGGGCCAGATCACATATAAAGCAACCCGAGTTTCGGGACTTTGCGATAAGCAGCGTTCCGGATCAGCAAGCGGTCCCGGTTTGCAATTTGATCAGGATATTCTTATCGTTCAAGCTTCAATGAAGTAGCTGTAGAACGCTTTTGCGTATAGCCCGAATATACATATATGCAAATTCATCGAAATTAGTCTCCAATTGTTCAAAACATCTGTTAAGGTTTGATTTGGTATGACGTGGCTCATTTTCACACTTAATACCAAAGACGTGTAAGTACTTCGTGTAACACGATATAGTTACCATTGTGTGGCCTTAGGGTACCCCATTGTGTTATAAGCGTAGAACAGTTTTGCTCTGTGTGGTCGTAAATTCTTAATGTCCTTTGGAGTCCCAGATGAACAGTTTGCTCCCGGAAAGGTACATGCACGGAATAATGTGTGGTCCTTAGGTCATTGCATATTGAGAAGTTTCCTAGTTTCTTTATCCCTTTTCCACAAGCAACACATCTGCAGTAGAAGAGCACGAAAACATCATGGCAAAAGTATGAGAAATCTCCATTAATCACAGGTTTAATTATTGAATAGAGTTGTAAACATTGTGGCAAAAGTTGAAATTGCTAATTATGAGCTAATTCCCCTTTTGTAGCTAGGTTTCAAAAAGGTCTGCCTGCAGCCGAATGAGTCTGTAACTGGGAATGCACTCAGGTTTAAATAGTTATCCGTGCTTGTAAATACACATGACAATAACATCTAAATAAATAATTGACCGACGCTCTAGGAAAACCAACCTTAGCGTGTGTATTGCGCGTGTGGACAAAAGATCTGCCTGCCCAACCATTCATGCTAAAGGGTTCAAAGAGAAACTGTTTTACAGACGTTTCCTGGAACCTTTTATAACGTATTGGTAAATAGTGCAAAGTCTGATCAAACTGCCCGCATGTATAATAGTGTTTATCCAGGCTTTGCAACAATAGTTCAGTTACATCACGGTGATTTCTTGGTTAACTATCAATTCTAGCTGTAAATACATCGTGAAACTGGTAAACCATTACTGATGCTGAATGCAGATGAGCCCTATTTATGAACCCTGTCAAGAGAAATATGGAATGTGTTCAACGGCCCCCGTTGTTAAACAATGCCGAGCGACGGTAGCTCAATCGAAGGGATGCGAGCTGTCAATAAAATAATTATGAGCTCGAAACCCAGATCGACTCGAACACTCTTTTCGACAACGGTCAATGTGACAAGCGCCATTCGTCTTCCACCAATGGGCCGAGCCCCGGTAGCTCAGTCGGTAGCGACGCGGGCTGTCAATCCATGGGTTTTGAGTTCGAATCCCGGCTCGGCAAACTTTCTTTCCGACGATTGACAAAAGTCAATGCGACATGCGTCATTCGTCTTCCACCAATGGGCTAAGTCTATGTGGAAAATCATCCAGTTGCTTGGGAGGTTTGTTGTGTGGAGTACTGGTGTGAGAAAACCAGGAAATGCATGGGTAGGTGAACTGGCCGCCGTGATATAACTGAACAATTGTTAAAAACGACGTTAAACCCCAATCAATCAATCAATCAATCAATCTTCCACCAATGGGCTGACAGTTTGTGCGGAAAAACAGTCAGTTGATTTGTAAGATTCATATCCGTATTTAGTACTGGTATTATGAATAAAAATTCAAAGGTTTATGAGTTCGAACCCAAGACAGGCCAATATTTATTCCAACATTTGAAAACGGCGTTAAAGCTTAATCGGATTACCACGAATTGACTGAATATTCAAGCTTATACTGTTATCATAATTGACATTAGGTTAGATGTCGTTTGACGCTTTCATAATTAAGCCGCTTCTAACGTTGTTTGGGTCTGAATGATTCTCCCTACATGTAAGACTCGGTCCAGCCATTGCATCCGCACAGACTCACCATAGTATTCACTGTCAGTCCACGTGTAATTCAGTCCTTCATATGAGCCCTCCTGCGAGATAACCAACAGTATGGCATCTGCGTAATGTTTCGACCCAGATCAGCCTGTACAGTCCGCGCAGACTGATCCGGGTCGACACATTCCGTCTGAAGGGGAAAGAGGTATAGAGTAATGATTCCTGAAACAGAAAATCCACAGGAGGCGAAAGGTATCAATCCGGGTAAGCCTGCGCGGTCTGCTTAGGCTGATCCGGATCGATACTTTACGCAGAGTCTCATATATCTTTTAACAACTTGAACCGTTACTCCATTAATTTGTTTAACGCCAGGTTACCTCTATTCGATTCCGTTACGGAGATTCAATGAAACCCAAGACCGTCTAACCCGGTGCAACGATATAAATAAGTTCCACAGAGTAATGGTTGATAAACATGTATGTCAGCATGGATTCACCGTTTGATACAGACGTTTGCTGTTCCCCTAGGAATGTCAACGTCGAGTGCTTGAAGGGTATCTCCTTAATAATTCTATCAGGTCTGTATGTAATAATTGTTTTTTTTATAGGATTTAATCAGGGATTTTTACGTGTGACTTTTATTGATTACCCGATGTTTTATTGGTGTTTTCCCAAACATGCATTGGCCCGAAATAAGGAAACTGTGAGCTTGTGTCATTGTGACAAGTACATACCTGTGTGCAAAAATGGCGGGAGATTTGAGATTTCATTCAACAACAACCTTCGAATTAAAGACATTTTTTTATGATGTCTTATATGGGAGAGGGGAGAGTTCGAGTGTTGAACATTTGAGCGGCAGGTGGATGTGGAAAGTGGTAGTGGTGTTGCGCAGTGGAGCGAAAGAGGGATTTTGAAATGGGAGTTCAAAGAGAGAGATAACACAGGTCACTGTTCTCATAAGGAGTAAACTATTTGTTAACGATGCATCTAGTGATACCAAAACAAAGCATATCAACCCTGCTTGGCAAAGCCACTGAAATCAATTCATGTTTCGAGCGAACACCCAGTTTGTTTCTGTGATTTTCCGAGAAACCCGACGTCGAAATGGGTTTTCGAATGGGTTGTTGATGGTGTTGAAGTTGTTGTTGTTGTGAAGTTCTGTCGTCAAGACTTTTATAAGCGACGCTTCCGCGGGGCATTGACCACATGTCGATCAATGTAGATCCAGATCACAATGCACAGTCAGATTTGAATCTGAATATTTCTAATCATACTAAGAATCATTCGAGAAGCCTCTTACCGTGTATATTTAGATCGCATTGTATGGATGTGCGATTCATCGTTTTCTTCACCTGTCAAGCAAACTCTAAGGTTGGTTTTCGTAGAGCAGGACCTAAACGGTGCGGACATTGAAAACAGTTGGTACCCGGTATCTAATCAGAATTTTCACAATTCTCGTGTGGAAGATTATTGTGATGTTTTTCATTGTTTCCTGACTAAATGTTTCCAAAGTGTAAATAATCCCCACAAAACCATTCACCTAACACGAAGAACGGCAATCTTTGCTAACTACACCAAACTTAAGTCTGATACACTGAAATATTCATAGAATCCATTTGCATAACCCTTTCCCACATAGACTCTGCAGCAGACGATTTTGAAAACATGAAGGCAACACATGAAACACTTCTGTCAATGAAAGTATATGTATTGAATAGAGTTGAAAATATCGTGAAGATTGTTTCTATTTCTATTTTTATCACAATGTTCTTTTGCTGCAGATGTGTATAATAATGCTACAGCATGTGACAAGGGGTTGAATACCTTCGCTGCCGAAATAAAAAGCAATTCCGACATTTTAAAGCAGGAAATGTGATCCAACACGAGCGAATTATTCTAAATATTTATCCATCATAAAAAGCTCATTTCAATTTTAACGTTAGCAATTAAATCTCAGATTACTGAAATATATATTTCGTTTTTAAATCGGTCTTGAAATTTTATCCGAACACTTAACAATGAACATCTGAGTGAAGAAGGCGATTGGAATCAAAGATGCGATGAAATTATATTCTCATTAAGCGTCTTTTGATACGGATTCTATTGTCAAAGCATCTGAAAATTGTGGGATAAAATATTACGTAGCTCACTAATTAGGAATTGTAATAACACTTTGAAAGATCAAAGGGAACTCTCTTTTGTAGTATAATGCATTCTTCCTTTTTATGCATTTTGGGGGAAATTTGATTAGTTAAAAGCTGTTTTTTAATCTTTGACACATTTAACGAAGTAGACCAGAGCTGCGTTCAATAGACACGAGTCTATTCCCTTTAACGTGAAACTGGGATTGAGTTGGACGATACAGACAGTAACTGAATCATACCTGGCGTTCGCGAAACATAGTTTGTGTCCTGTCCAGTGTCTACTGAACTTTGTTCTCGTTTTTCTTTTCTGTTTTCATTTTTTGTTTTATTGAAAAGTTGTCAATATCATTCAAGACTAACTGCTTTATATGTTTACATGAATCGATAGCTCAGCTCGAAACGGTTTAACTGTATGTTACTTAAGGCGCATTTACAACTCTGAACTTAAGTGAACTATGCAAATACAAATCAACATTCTGAACAAAATCTACCATGCTCACATACTATTTAAAACAGAAGATTATCATCTCTAAGTGAATATAATTTGATAATACTTGTACTGAGCAGATGAACACGTGGATCTGAATCTACACTGTTCAGATGTGTCAACGTTTACTTTTTTTCCCAAGGATAGGATCGAATGTTCTTATTTTCATAAATATGGGTCGCCTCGGACGAAAAGCGATATTGTCGCATATCGAGGGCTTGGCGTGAAACGGTTGTAACTAAAATTAGTATGTCTTTACCAAGGTTAATCACCTCGCCATAAAGTCTGTATAAGTCTTAAATCATTGTTCTTGGTAAACAATGGAAATTTAGGTGCCATTGCTCGTTCTGAGCAATGGGACCTAAATTTGCATTGTTTACAAAGGGGTAAAAATTGCCCTTAAACCAGGGTTTTCAAAATAGGTTTTTAGTTACAACTGTTTCACACCAAGCCCTCGATATGTGAATTCAGGGACTACTAATACGTATTAGTTTATTTATTTATTGGGGTTTTACGCCGCTTTCAACATTATTTCAGTTATATCACGGCGACAGTTCACTTATTCATGATCCCTGGGTAAACAAATACGTATTAGTAGTCGCTGGTGAACTGTAACGATGAAGGTGAGTCTGTAAACACGCAGTCTTTCCACAATCACTTTGCACATACAACAAATATATAGCATACGACTTTTGTCTAGGCAAACATATGGAAACTCTCGCTAAATTAAAAACAAATTATGAACAAAGTTGAAAGCATCGTGACAAATGGAGAAATTGCTCGTTGTTAGTAAATTCTCATTTGGTCACAATGTTTAGAAAAATCGTCTGCTGCAAAGAATTAAGAAAACGTCTGTATGGGGGAAAGGGATAATAACTTCTCACTGGAAGTTTAGCCCAACTGTATTCAAAGCAACTTCATGTGATATTAATAAGAAGAGCCAAATTGACATCCGGTGTTATATGGTTTATTAACCCTTACCCCCATACGACAATTCTGCAGCAGACGACTTTAAACATATTTTGTCAAAACATAGAAAATCTCTATAATTGAATGGATAATCTATGACTAAAAGTGGAAAACATTGTGGCAAAATGAGAAATTGCTCGTTTTGAGCAATTTCTTCTTTTGTCACTATATTTTCAAAAAGTCGTCTGCTGCAGAGGTGTCAGAAAGCGTCTATGTGAGGGAAAGGGTTAACGGTTCTGAACTCCAGATAAAAGCTAGTATAGTCAAAGTTTTAAAACTGTTCAAAAGTTAGTTTTTAAACTGTTCAAAAGTTAGTTTTAAAACTGTTCAAAAGTTAGTTTTAAAACTGTTCAAAAGTTAGTTTGAAATATTAGAATCATAATTATGGCATAAATTAAGAGATACTTAAACCGGGTTGTGTATTTGTAATATAATAGATTATTCAAAATGAACAATTCCCCTTTTCGCAATGTTTTTTCACAGCAGATCACTTCAAAAGTCAATGGCTAAATATAAAGAAATTGAAGTTGATTGAACATGTGCAGACTGCCTTATTTATGTTGTACATAAAACCATTAAACTATTCTAAACAAGTCTCACCCGCTCCCGCATACAGCACATCTTCAATAGACGACATTGAAATCATCGAGGAAAAATGTAAAATAAATAAACAGTCGAAAATAAATAGCTCTTAAAGAACTACAAAAATAGTGTAAGAGAGGTAATACAATCTAGACTTCATTATGAATATATAATATATTTACCTCCCTTTGATCGAATGATTTGTTTTGGTCGGTTTCTCATATTTACCAGGATGCCGGACAGCTGACCATGGAGGGTACGAAACAAAGATGGCTTTTTCTAAGATGTGAATTCTGAAAGAGGAAATTACTTTATAAAAGTTAAAGACTTATTAGAGCGAAGTTGTTCATTAAAAAAATTAGTTTTTCAAGACACATCTTCCCTCGGACTGCATTGCATATTGACAATGGGTGTAAATTCTTTGTAATGAACTGTCTGATTTGATCTTTAAAGGTATTCTAACCTTGTGTGAAAGTGAAAGTAGAGCATGCAGACCAGTTTCAGTTTAGCTCGATTGTGTTCGAAATGACGTTCACCATCTTCACGGAGCGAGTTCTTTCTTGCATAATACATGTCCCCCTCAATTTCTTTGGATTAATTTAAAGGTAAGAGGTATTTCTTTTCAGTGATATTGGTGAACGCTTAGAAAGTGAGACAATAAGTTATGGTTGAAACTGGTTGATTTACATAGAAGCAAAGAAGAAATTTATTTGGTGTATTGTGACCTAGATATTTTAGTAAGTTTTAGATGCATAGTTGTCTCCCTTGAGAGCTATTTTTAAAATGTTTCTTATCTCACTCATCGACATGGCGGCCGATTAGCTCAGTTGGTTAGAGCGTCGTGCTAATAACGCGAATGTCGTGGGTTCGACCCCCACATTGGCCATTATATTTTGCTTGAAACCAATCACTATTACAACTACCATAAAACATAAATACAAAACGTTAATTTTATAATTCTGAAATCATTTTATAACTGGTGTATTGTTTACCAACAATGTTTTAACTATTCTTCAACAACTCAATATATAACACCGAACTATTTCCAAGGGAGACGAGACTGGTGTACCATAAATGATAACGTCGGACACTCTCGAGTGTTGACTACGCTACGATGTTTGGAGCGTAGCGGAGTCTACAACCGTGGCTGTCCGTCGATGAAATAGTGTATCTGCTGTTAGGAGCATCAGGAACTATATACCTTCACGTTGGTTGAGTAACTTGTAGTCTGCAAACTGTTATCAATTGATTTATAATCCGCCGTGATCGAGCTTCATGCATTTGATACCGGGCGTCCAGGGTTCGATCCCCAGTTGCGGCACAACGGTCATGGTGGAGTGCCTGTGGGCAATGCACATTTTCTAGCATAGATATTGGTTTGTTATCCAGGGATCATGAATAAGGGAACTGTCGCCGTGATATAACTGAACTAATGTTGAAAGCGGCGTAAAATCCCAATAAAACTAAAATAAATTGTATTATGATACACTCGCAAGTATATGGTAGCGTGGCCGAGCGGTCTAAGGCGCTGGTTTAAGGCACCAGTCTCCTCGGAGGCGTGGGTTCGAATCCCACCGCTGCCAAATATTTTTTTTCCCCCCAATTTTCATTCCATGTCAAGTTCAATATGATTTTGTTCAAGAAAAGGTTGATCAGCTACATGAAATGACCATTTGATGGGGGTATTTGTCACGAACCAAGTGGCTTGTTTGTTTTGTACTTTAGATGAAGAAACGAGTTGACGTAGCAGAGAATAAATTGAAGTGAGAGAACCGCAATTAGAGGTAGAGATTAATTATTTCTGAAACAGAAAATCCACAGGAGGCGAAAAGTGTTTGACCTGGTTATGCACGGTATGCTTGCTTAAGCTGAGCCGGGTCGATACTTTTCGCACATTCCACAATGTTGGTTTTCTCGTGGAACGGCTCACAAACATACACTTTTAGAACAAAGTAAAAACAAACTTCAGAGCCACCAACCTTTCGATCCTGTATTATATGTTTCGCCATGTGATATATACATGAAGAAATATAACAGGCTACTTCTAACTCTTTCCAACTTGCAGACGCATTCTTTCATTTGTTTGCAGAAAACATTTTGTCAAAAAAAAGGTATTGATATAAGTAATTTCTCCTTTTGTCACAATGTTTTCATCTCTATTCATTCATTACACTTTCTTAAAGATCTTTACACCAGTTGTGCCTAGATGTTTTAGAAGTCGTCTCGGTTGAAGATGTGTCTTATCCGGGAAAAGGTTAACCCATTCCCACATACAACTAATTTGCAGCAGACGACTTTGAACATATTTTGTCAAAAAATGGAAAATCTCTATAATTGAATGGATAACCAATGACTATAAGTGGAAAACATTGTGGCTATAGGTGAAATTGCTCATCATGAGCATGCATGTTTGTATGGAAAAATCACGAAGTCAGAACCCGCTCATCACGGGACTGGAACCAGGGACCTTTGGTTTTCTCCTTTTGCAACGCTGATTTTGAAAGGCGTCTGCATCAGGTGGGTCATTGAGAAAACGTCCTAGCCTATCTGGTTTGTTTATCAAGGGATCTTTCATGTTGAAAACGGAGTAAAAACCTTAATAAAACAAACCATTCGATAGCGTATTTATATCTTTTTGAGTGCAGTGGTGCGAATAACATGGTTTTGCGTATCAAGTCCATCATTTTTGGGATAGGGGCGTTTCGCCACTATCTCATAGCGAAGCTGCTTTCGAAAAGTCGAATTTAAAGCTGCAACCGCAGTCCACATGTGTATACCTACACCAAAATCGAGTTTTGATTGGTTATAATCTGCCTTTTCAACGATTTCATTGGTTCGACCGAATCACAAAACCCTCCGCTGCATAAATTTATGAGACAAAATAGTTTCTATGAATGAAACTCACTCTGAACTATGGTTGACCTTAAGGTCAGTAGTGTGAGGTAACGTCGACCGTTCTGTGACCCCATTAGTTTACAACAGTCGACTTATAGAGAAATGTGCAAAGCACTGTAAATACAATTATTGAAAGGAGTTGAAACCATTGTGGCAAAAGTAGAAATTGCCTACGAAAAGCAATTTCCCCTTTTGTCACAATGTTTTCGATTGTCGTCTGCTGCACATGCGTCTGTAGTCGGAAAATGGTTACATCCTCCCCATGGAAGCGGAACCCTTTCCGTGATACTATAACAGTTCGAATATTTAAAAAATATTGTTGAAAATGGAGCTATTGCTGACAATGAGCAATTCCTCCTTTTCACACAATGCTTTCAAACACGTTTCAAATTAATTCTTTTCATATTTAAACGTTTTACTATGGACGTTCTTTCCCTCTTTCTCCCTTCCGGGCACATTTTGAATAACATGCTAGAGATGAATGATTACGAGCAATTTTGCCTTACATCAAGGGGAAAAATATATAGTTGAAACCTTTGTGGAAAAAGAGGAAATGGGTCATGATAAACAATTCTGCAGCCGTCTGCTGCACATGCGTCAAAAAGCGACTGTAAGCGGGAAAGGGTTGAACCGTTCCCGTTATAGCTACTTAGTTACAAACAAATGTTGAAAGTATATTTGCAAACGGAGCAATTGCTGACAATGAGCAATTTCTCCTTTTCAAACAATGCTTTGAAACATGAATCAAATTGTTTCTATAACCTAGATAACGAAAACATTTGTCTACAGTTATTATTTTAACCTTTGCCCCTTTTAGACACATTTGACTAACCTTAACAGATGAATGATAATCAACAAGTTTGTCTTTTTCCACAATGTTTTCATCACTATTCAAAATCATACTTTTATTAATTCAGGTCAATAGTTATGCCTTAGTTCAATGTTGTTTGCTGTATATTTAGTCTATGTGGTCAAGGTTAAGGAATACTGTAAACAAACTTGTTACAACATAATTCGTCCAAAGAGAGAGGTCCTACTGTGTATACATGCCATGAAATAATGTTACAAACGGTCTCACCGCTACTGGGAAATTGTTGGTAAAACAGGTCGCGTTTTGTGTTGAATATTCTCATGTGTCGCTGTATGTAGACCCTACTAGGAAATAGAAATTAAATCTACAAATTATAGATAAGTTAATTTCAACATTGATTGATTGGGATTTAACGCCGTTTTTAACATTTCTTCAGTCATATCACGGCGGCCAGTTCACCTACAAATGTATTTCCTGGTTTTCTCAAACCAGTACTTCTCACAACAATCTTCCCAAGCAACTGGCTGCGTTTCCACATAGACTTAGCCATTGGTGAAAGACGAATGACGCATGTCGCATTGACTTTTGTCAAACGTCGGAAAGAAATTTGGCCGAATTTGTCAACACATCCGAGTTATAACCGCAAGGTCATTATTTATTTTATTATTGAGAAGCTTCTAGCGATTTTGGGACTAAAATTATAATGTATATGCATTTGCGTTAATTTAAGACTCAACGTTCATCAACGTGTAATATAGTCCTAGATGTATCTGTTGACAAATAAACTAGAAATGTAGTCTAAATAGGTTTTTGAAAATTAACCTTGACGGTCCGGTCCCGTTTCGGAGATACAATTAAATTGCAAATACTTTACAAATGCCATAATCTAAGCTGACGTGTTTTGACGCATCGAACCAGTCTTCTGTAATCAATACTTGAGTTGTCTCCGTCTGTAAAGCTTGGAGGTATAATCCGGCGTCCGGCCGGCTGTCTGCCTGAATGTGCATTCGTCCGTCCGTCATGGATTGCATGTATTGGTTAACACGTTGTTTCTGTATGGCAGATTTATTTCAAAGTGGTCACAATTATACCCGTGTGATCAGGAGAACGGCAAAGTACTAGGTACATAACTCTGGTCTGTTTTTTCAGTTATCTCCATTTTTCCTTATTTAGTTCAGCGATTGTCTCAATTAACTTTCATTGTATCAATTTCAAACTTGGTTTGTATGTAACTTATGACCTACAGATTTGCAGTGCACCATTACCATAAATTTAGCATGCTGCGTTTGGAGTGTGTATATTTTTGTCTTTCAATGTTCTTCCTTATTATATGCAACACATGCGTTCCGTGAAATTCCCCTTTTCGTTAATGAATGCTTCCCCAAGATTTGTACTTCATCAAATCTAGTCTGTTTTTTAGGTGTAAACTCAATTTTTTCATTTCTTCGGTTATTGTCTCAATATATGTCCAATATATCAATTTAAGACTTGGTGTATAGGAAACTCAGAGCTGCAATTGTGCAGTGCAAAAGAAACATAACTCTATCATGCTTTCGATCGTCTTTCATTTATCAGCATGATTACAATATACATTGTTGATCTTTAGTGATTTCTGAACTAGAAATATTTTAATTAAGGGTAGCTGCTCGGGTTTTTTTTGTCAATCTTTTGTCCTTCGATATTTTGTTTATACAAGAAAAGGGTAAAACTTTGACAAATGAGGTATATGTTATTGGCAGGCAATATGTGTTGCTTCAAACATTTTTGGTTTGGTTTGTTTAAAGGTCATTGTTTCATTGTTTCAACAATGTTTGTCCAATTATGATCTATGCCATATGTTTTCAATTTACATATGCCCCCTATACCATCAGCGCTTTCAGCGCTTTGATTCACTAATATGTTTATTGACCGTGGAATCACTACTTCAAAATCAAAAACATTACCTACGATGACTTCGTGAATGTTCGTACAAATCTTCGGAAGTAATCTATATTTAGAAAATATGATGTCACAAATTAGAATATATTATGAGCGTGATCGATAGAGCTGATTTACCTACTATTATTTTCGAGTGAATTGGTCTAACAAATGCTTGTCAATTAATTTTAACAATATTTGACAAGGTTTCTGCTCGTTCTGCCCTGCTATGGTAAATAAATTCATTGGATAGCGTTAATTTACTGTTTGAATAAATAAAGGGAAGTAATTCGTGTCGAATTTCAGAATAATTTAACAGCCAGCGATGTGTTTGTAAATTAAACTCATTGTTTATGTCAGCCGGAATAGCTCAGTTGGGAGAGCGTTAGACTGAAGATCTAAAGGTCCCTGGTTCGATCCCGGGTTCCGGCGTCAGAGTCGGTTTCTGGCGGCTGACCATATATTTTTTATTTGTTCATATTTATTCTAGAAAATAGATGGCCAAGATATCCTTCATTTTTTCTCTGAGAAAAATAATATATTTCATTATTTCTCCATAAAATGCATTTTTACGGCTCTACAGTCTATTAGCGTAGGGTGAGATTCAATGTCAGCCTGATTGTTCAAAAATATATCTTTATAATTGTTTGTCTGTAGCCCTTATAACATATACATATTTATTTATGTATATTTTCTGTCTTTTTGTTTTAATGTGTTAAAAATGCAGTTTTGTTTTTCTTGTTAAAGGGTTAATATTTGTACTACATTTTAATCTGGTACACTATAATAACTTTTGAAAACATTGTGTCAAAAGGAGAAATTGCTTAGCCTATTAGTATGAACAATTTCTCCATACTCTAACACTATCGACTCATTCCATTCATGTATGGTGAGTGTAAGGAACGACAACAATGCGAAGGAGATTGCAATTTCTCCTGTGTTATTAGGTCTTTGTTTTATCATAATGTTTTCAAACGTCGTCTCCAGCATGTTTGTTTAACGTCGGAAAGGTTTTATATCTGTAGTTTTAATATAAATCCGATGCCACGCCTTTTAAAAACATTGCAATAGAAGAAGAAAGTGCTTATAACTTTCATTTACACTTTGTTTTCATAGGTTGGTCAAGATGTTCACAAATTCGTCTGCTGTATATTTGTTGTATATGTGAAAGATGCATCTGACGACTTTGAAAACATAAGAGTAGAAAGGGGAAATTGGTCATGAGATAGATAACTACTCATTTTGTCACAAGTTTTTCTTCTGTAGGTTTTTATGATATAACTATTATGGGAATGGATGGGTCTCTCACAAAAAGCAGCAGTTTGGAATTTAACAAAGAAAGGCCTGGTCGGGCTGGTACTCGAACCAAAGACCTTTGACTCGAACATACGCCAACATTTACCAGAATTTCGGTAACGCATTGAAGTTTGGTGATTTGTGGCAATCTTTAACGCAATTTCGGTCGAACCCTGCTATTTCATTGGTTAACGCTACCGAAATATTACCGAAATTTAACCAATGTATGATCATCATACGACCGAAATCAGCCAATCAATTAAGGGCGCCTTCTACAAACGTCCAAATTAATCAGCCATTTATCATTTTATGATATTATCATTATGTTCACAGCATGTTTGAAAAAAATATCAATTGCTTAATTATATTTGACATAATTGATTGATTCCTATAATCACGTAAGTATCAATATTGTATTAGTCCGTTTCACTCCCAGTTTGTCTAACGTGTAGAGTACACTGCCCTGTTTCGGTGACGACCCAAATCGGTGACCTTTTTATTTTGCTTATCTTCAATGTAAAGAGTTCTATGCTTTATTGGTTGTTGAAGTTTCAAGTGTAAAGATATTGCTGTCAAGAAATTTTGAATGTTTTGTAACTATGTTTAAATTACATAAATACAGAGTATTTTAAATGACTTACGGAGACTTCGTACCACTGCTCTATCGTACCAGGTGACTTCGTACCACATTTATTAGATTACGACGGCAACGGTGATAGGTTGGTTTGGTCGATTCCGTCTGTCTGTGAGTCCCACCTAACCTTTTTAAAATGTTTCTTGCAGCAAATAAGATATGTTGGAATGTGTCTGTGAATGGGAAAGTGTTAAAACTTACTTAGATTACACTATTTTTGTTGTATTTTTCAGTATGGTGTTGATTGCTTACATAAAAAGGAAGACTGATTCAGAGGACTAGATAAGAGTGAGTAAACATGTCTTTTCACCACAATATTTCTCTTCTTACTTAAAAGAATATCCTAAGTTGTGGGTCATCAAAAGAATCATCTCACTGAGACGATTTTTTTGAGTACCCACATCATAGGGTTTGAATGTTTGAATAAGGATTTAGGAACATAAATAATGCCCCTTATCCAGAGCTCTGGAATGAAGGATGTCTTGTTCTCTCTGACTGTCTTGAAAATGTACCGGTATGCTACAGCGTGTAGCTGTCAAGAGAGAGCACCAAGACCGAATTGGGAGGGCCAGCATAATTTCCAGTAAGTTCTTGTGAAGCTGCATTTAAGGCTGTAAAGAAGTTGAATAGTGATGTTGTTAATCAAAATCATTCAGTTTGGACTATTTAGTAAAGAAAAAAAAGTAGGCTACCTTGGCATCTGCCTCGTCACAAAACTTAAACCTTACCTCATAACTCTAAAAACATTTAACATTTTCAATTGAAACTTGGTATATATATTCCTTGGAACAATATGCATGTCTTTACCAAGTCACATAACTCGGTTTTTAATAATTATTTCAGAAAAGCCTCGTTTTTTTCTAAGAAAACAGACAAGTGTTGGCGTTTGCTCCGTGGTGCCCTTGTTTAATGAATACTTGTAAGTTATGAAATGTATGCTACTACAAGGTTTGCTTTTAACCATACATAGCAAGAAACACAATATCTGTATAGACTTGTCAACTGTATTTTTTGTAAATTCTGTCATCTGACTGTTAGACAAGGTGACAATTAAGGACCACCTCTCTATTTTCTGTCTGTCATGCTTTGCATTAATTAAAATCAGGGGTGTAGAAATGGGGAGGGAGGCGGTTAAATCACCGTGGTACTTAAGCATCCTCACCCGGCAACTTTTTTGGTTTGCCCCTTGTTACCTATTTGGTTATACCCTTTAACACCTGGCTACTTTAACCCTTTCCCTCATACGACAATTCTGCAGCAGACGACTTTGAACATATTTTGTCAAAAAATGGAAAATCTCTATAATTGAATGGATAACCTATGACTAAAAGTGGAAAACATTGTGTCAAAAGAAGAAATTGCTCGTTTTGAGCAATTTCTTCGTTTGTCACTATGTTTTCAAAAATCCGTCTGCTGCAGAGGCGTCAGAAAGCGTCTATATGAGGGAAAGGGTAAGAATTTACCCTGCTTCTTCAAATCATTTCTACACTCCTGAAAATAATATTTGTTTGGTCAATAAACTTCTCAAACTTGCAACAATAATTCATACTGGTAAGGAAAAAGGAACAGTTGTAACAATGAGTGAGTGAATGACCTTAACTCTAGCATGACTTATTCTAGATTTACCCCCTTTGTAGATTTTTCAACATTTAGTACAAGCTTTCTGAAGGCTCATGTTTGATTTGTGAAGATTGACCGGTTAATTTATCCGGTTTTGTATGTAAAGATGGATGAATCTGGTAAGGGTTTACATTTAACTGTTCAGGTCACAAACAGAAGTTTGTTGTAGGAGTTGAATGCTTAATCTTTTAACCCTTTCCCTCATATAGACGCTTTCTGATGCTCTGCAGCAGACAGCTTTTTGAAAACATAGTGACAAAAGAAGAAATTGCTCAAAACAAGCAATTTCTCCTTTTGACACAATGTTTTCCACTTTTAGTCATAGATTATCCATTCAATTACAGAGATATTCTATTTTTTGACAAAAT
The DNA here is from genome assembly GCA_031761405.1 of Serripes groenlandicus. NCBI lineage: Eukaryota > Metazoa > Mollusca > Bivalvia > Cardiida > Cardiidae > Serripes > Serripes groenlandicus. Next base: position 68,752,364 of record JASEVX010000001.1, read on the forward strand.
ATGTTCAAAGTCGTCTGCTGCAGAATTGTCGTATGAGGGAAAGGGTTAAAAGAGATTTTCTGTATATTGCCCAGATGTTTTCAAAGTCATCTGACATAGATTTGTTGTATGTTACAACATACAGAAACTTTCCGTCACCTTTTTAAAACATTGTGGTAATGTTTTCAACTTGATTTAACCCTTTCCCTCATACGGCAATTCTGCAGCAGACGACTTTCAACGTATTTGGTCAAAAAATAGAAAATCTCTATAATTAAATGGATAACCTATGACAAAAAGTGAAAAAAAACATTGTGGCAAAAGGAGAAATTGCACGTTTTGTGCAATTTCTTCTTTTGTCACCATGTTTTCAAAAAGCCATCTGCGGCAGAGGCGTCAGAAAGCGTCTATATGAGGGAAAGGGTTAATAATTGTTCTTTCATAAAATTTTAGAGTTTCCTTTGTTTAGACAAACAATTTTTTTATCTTATCTCTCTTTGTTCCATAGTAGTATTTATAGATTATGATTTGAAACGTTTGACCTGTCTCTTATACACATTCTGGTTGACTTCCAGAGACAAAACTTTTGTTTGGATGGTGGAGAATATACACTTGGGTATGTGGCCTACTTACTTGATGGCAAGTTTTAATGACAAAGAGTTAACTACTGTGTCTACCGATAACTGCTGGCTGAACAAGATGTCCCTCCGAAGATGTATCGGTTTGGAAGCTCTGGACAAAAAAAAAGAGGAAGAAATCTTCAACCAAAGGTAAATCCCATACATGTAAGGGTCTATTATTGTGTTTCTTTTACTTTTTAGTTCACCAGTTTTCATCAACAATTTCTTTAACCCTTTCAAACAAACAGCAAATCTGCAGCAGATGCCTTTGAAAATGCCTTCTAAAAAATATGAAAAATCTTTATAATTGTAGGTATAAATACTGAAAAAAAATGAAAACATTGTGGCAAAAGGAGAAATTGCTCGTTTTGAGCAATTTCTCCGTTTGTCACTATGTTTTCAAAAGTCGTCTGCTTCAGATACGTCAAAATGCGTCTATAGGTAGGAAAGGGTTAAACAACATCTTCTTAATCACTGGTCCAAATGCAATCAATCTGTACAGGAAATTGGAATGGTCCTTGTGGTGGTGGTCTTTTAGCATTGTTCAAAGAAGATGAGACTAGATCGATTGGAGAATATGGCAGAATTCATCCTTTATTGACTCGACAGTTAGTGGTTGATTCATAATAATTTGTAACATAATATAGCTAACTGTCCACATCATAAGCCTGATATGATAAAAACTTTATGACTGTTCTCTTCTGGAACTGCTGGTCTGATTTGAAGATATGCTGACAGAAGTGTAACCCTGTTAAGAAGCATTCTTGGGCAACATGGCTGGCCCTTCTTCTTTCAATCTATCTGTACTTTGTCTTGGCAAATTGTTTATAAGACGGCTTTTGAAAACATTGAAAACATTGTAACAAAATGAGAAATTGCTCAAAACAGGTAGTTTCTCCCTTTGCCACAATGTTTACAACTTTTTGTCAGTAATTATACATGTATCTTTATTATACCCCCAAAAAACAAAGTTTTGGGGGGGTATATAGGAGTCACTGTGTCGGTCGGTCGGTCGGAAGCCATATCTTGTCCGGACCATATCTTAACAATGCAACATAGGATTTGAACGAAACTTCATAGGATGATACAACACATTGAGAGGAAGTGCGGTGTACAGGAACCATAACTCTATTTTATCTAAATACAGAGTTATTGCCCTTTGTTACTTTTTCTTGTCCGGAGAATTACTTAATAACTAACAGATGGAATCTAATAAAACTACATACAATGGTAGAGCATAATGAGAGGAAGTGCAGTGTACAAGAACCATAACTCTAATTTACATAATTACATAGTTATTGCCCTTTGTTACTTTTTCTTATTCGTAGAGTCTTGTCCAGAGCATAACTTTAAAACAAATTGTTGGAATTTAATAAAACTTCACAGGATGATACAACACATTGAGAGGAAGTGCGGTGTACAGGAACCATAACTCTATTTTATCTAAATACAGAGTTATTGCCCTTTGTTACTTTTTCTTGTCCGGAGAATTACTTAATAACTAACAGATGGAATCTAATAAAACTGCATACAATGGTAGAGCATACTCAGAGAAAGTGCAGTGTACAAGAACCATAACTCTAATTTACATAATTACATAGTTATTGCCCTTTGTTACTTTTTCTTATTCGTAGAGTCTTGTCCAGAGCATAACTTTAAAACAAATTGTTGGAATTTAATAAAACTTCATAGGATGATACAACACATTGAGAGGAAGTGCGGTGTACAGGAACCATAACTCTATTTTATCTAAATAAAGAGTAATTGCCCTTTGTTACTTTTTCTTGTCCGGAGAATTACTTAATAACTAACAGATGGAATCTAATAAAACTGCATACAATGGTAGAGCATAATCAGAGGAAGTGCAGTGTACAAGAACCATAACTCTAATTTAAATATTTAATTAAAACAAATTGTTGGAATTTAATAAAACTTCATAGGATGATACAACACATTGAGAGGAAGTGCGGTGTACAGGAACCATAACTCTATTTTATCTAAATAAAGAGTTATTGCCCTTTGTTACTTTTTCTTGTCCGGAGAATTACTTAATAACTAACAGATGGAATCTAATAAAACTGCATACAATGGTAGAGCATAATCAGAGGAAGTGCAGTGTACAAGAACCATAACTCTAATTTAAATATTTACAGAGTAATTGCCCTTTGTTACTTTTTCTTGTTCGTAGAGTCTTGTCCGGAGCATAACTTTAAAACTAATTCTTGGAATTTATTTAAACTTCATAGGATGATACAACACATTGAGAGGAAGTGCGGTGTACAGGAACCATAACTCTATTTTATCTAAATACAGAGTTATTGCCCTTTGTTACTTTTTCTTGTCCGGAGAATTACTTAATAACTATCAGATGGAATCTAATAAAACTGCATACAATGGTAGAGCATAATGAGAGGAAGTGCAGTGTATAAGAACCATAACTCTAATTTACATAATTACAGACTTATTGCCCTTTGTTACTTTTTCTTACTCGTAGAGTCTTGTCCAGAGCATAACTTTAAAACAAATTGTTGGAATTTAATAAAACTTCATAGGATGATACAACACATTGAGAGGAAGTGCGGTGTATTTTGTTGGTCGGTCGGAAGCCATATTTTGAGTCAAGGTGCTGTTTTGGGGGTATTTATCATCTTCAGTGATAGTTCTAGTTTATAGATATTTTTGCTTAAATGTGTTTAGTCATCTGCTGCAGTTTTGTTGTTTTTGGTAAAGGATTATTATTTGTACTACATTTCAATTTGGTACACTATAATCACTTTTGAAAACATCGTGTCAAAAGGAAAGATTGCTTATTATGACCAATTTCTCCTTTTATCATAATGTTTTCAAAAAACGTCTCATGCATTTTGGAAAGTGTTTATATTTCTATTTAATATTAATCTGATGCCATGCCTTTTAAAAACAGAAGGAGAAATTGCTCATAACTTACATTTACACAATATTTTCATAGTTTGGCTAAGATGTTAACAGATTCATCTGCTGTATATTTGTTGTAGATGTGAAAGGGTTAACCAAATGCAGCTGACGACTTTGAAAACATAAGCGCCATAATATTGAAATTCTCTCTAGATGAAAATGTTGTTAGTGAATAGAGTAGAAAAACTTGTATTATCTCTCTTTTGACCAATTTCCCCTTTCAAAGTGCCACCAGAATGTTTCCGTAAGAGGTTAAGGATTAATATTTATACTTTATTATTGTCTGGTATATTTTACTTTAAACAAAAATGTGACAAAAGCAGAAATTTATAATTGCTGACTGCTTTTCTACATAGAATTTAAGCGCATTGGTGGAATGAAATGATGCATTGGCTTTTGTCAAACGTATGGAAAGAATGTTAGAATATTGGCAAAGAATTAATGCTTCAAGTTTTATAAAATAAAAATCACATCATTATAGAAATTTCTACCAGTTTTCAATTTGTTCTTCAATTGTCATACTGTATAATTGCTTCATTTCGGGTGCTCAATGGTTACGCGAAGCTGTTAGCACGGGAAGCTAACGACTCTTCTGATTCCAGTGCTAAGAGGATGTTTGTGATACCATCATATTCAGCCTAGTTATGGGATGCTAGAACATATGATAAATACATGTATAGAAAGGTAGATAGTCTTTGTTGTCCTGAGGTGCGATTATGGCTCGATCATAAACAAAAGGTTGATCATAATGAAATACAGAGAGAATATGCACACATTCCATTGGGCATTTATAAATTGGTCATGCTTTAAAATATTACAGATATTCACATGAATACTGTAACGACACCCATTGCTAGATACATTAATATAATAATAACATGTATTGCAAGGGACATAACTCTGGCTTGAAAAACATTGCAATTTGCCCCTTTTCGAACTGGAAAAGCAGATGAGCAATCATATTTGTCAATTAGTCTGTGCCATAAGCATACTTATAAATGTACTTCTTACGGTCCTACATGCTATAAATAGTATGAGGCATGGAAAGTGATTAATCAGCATGCAGTACATATACTTGGGCTGTTAGTAAATGCAGTTGTATGTGTATGTTACAGGTAGATTTCCACTTTATGACCTGATAGTAGTTCCCTGGAACAAAAATGAGAACCACTGGGTAGTTCTTATGGCACGCCTTAAAGACTTGACTGTGACAGTGTTTGACTCCCTTGGTGCAGACAACAGTCAATTTGTTATCAATTTCTGGTAAGTTGGTGACAATAACCAATGCTGTTATACAAATATATATTTGATACAGAAATAGAGGTGAAGGTATGATTTATTAGAATGTGCCTGTTATAAATGATTGTAATAAACATGCAAGCATAATCATATAGAGAGAAAGTTATCTATGTACAATTTAGAATTTGAGACATGCATGTGGTTCAGAAACATTTACCAATTCTAGATGAAAACATTCACCAACCAAGCTCTGAGTGGGAACGAATGTGGCACCCTCTGTTTTCATGTCCAAAATGCTAATATCTAAACCACCATCACATTTAAGTTGAAAATCAAACTGATATGCCCAAGTTGGAATATATTCACAGCTTCAATTAATTTTCAGCCAGTTCATGTGTGGAAGATCTGAGATAGTGAAAGATGCTCTTCATCATTGGAAACCAGTTTCAACAACAACAACCAATAAACAAACAGATGGCTCAAGTTGTGGAGTGTTTGTTTTGATGGTAAGTAAATGTGATGATTCCAACTGAGAACACCAATATTAACCCTTTCCCTCATATAGACGCTTTCTGACGCCTCTGCAGCAGACGGCTTTTTGAAAACATAGTGACAAAAGAAGAAATTGCACAAAACGTGCAATTTCTCCTTTTGCCACAATGTTTTCAACTTTTTGTCATAGGTTATCCATTCAATTATGGAGATTTTCTATGTTTTGACAAATTACGTTCAAAGTCGTCTGCTGCAGAATTGTCGTATGAGGGAAAGGGTTAAAAAAAATGAAAAATGTTTTTTATCAATTTAGCCTGTTTCAAGCATGTCCTTGATTTCATTAAGACATCCTGGCCAAGTTTGATTAAGATCCATATATTATATAGCCTCAATTGTTAAATGTTGGTGAATCAGCAACTCAATTGGCATCCAACTATCCAAAAGGTTTTCCATGAGATCTTTCCTGCATCTGTCCAAAATTAATCTCTTGCTCATGGTAATGACTGCTTTTGGTACAACTTCTCAATTTCTCAATATTATATACAAACGACAAATACAATCCGTTATTGATGAAGAATTTAAATTTCCTTGATTATAATAATGGTTTATCCTTTTCCAGTCACTTGAGTGCCTAGTCAAAGGAAAGGGATTGTGGATCCTGCGCCAAGTGCATGTTCCTATGTTTAGAAACTTTGTCACAGATGGGCTACTGTTAACCCTTTCCCTCATACGGCAATTCTGCAGCAGACGACTTTGAACACATTTTGTCAAAAAATAGAAAATCTCCATAATTGAATGGATAACCTATGACAAAAGTGGAAAACATTGTGGCAAAAGGAGAAATTGCACATTTTGTGCAATTTCTTTTTTTGTCACTATGTCTTCAAAAAGCTGTCTGCTGCAGAGGTGTCAGAAAGGGTCTATATGAGGGAAAGGGTTAAATGGTGACAGAAACAGAATCCTGTGTGATTTCTTCTCCTGCAAGGATCCTAAAGGCAGACAAGTGAAATGGATTCAGTGTGACATATGTTATCGCTGGTGACAAAGTTTGACAGAGAACAAAACCAGTGTGCTGTATATGATATTCAATAAAGGTGAGTATGATTATAGGGGAATGGAAGGGTCAAGGTGTCCCAGGACCAAATGCGAGTACAGTCGAACTGTGTGAATCCGGACACCTTGTTTTCCAATGAAATATTTTCCAACATCAAATCTTCCACAAAGTAACAATTTTCGATAGACAGGCGTTAATTGGAAAGATCAGACCCAATATTTTGCCAGATATTGTCCTTTAGATTAATTCATTCATAAAAGATTGGTAAACAGCCCGTATAAATTAAGCTCTTCAAGTCTGAATCTTGAACATTGCAACATATGACGTTGGTATTGCTTAAGCATGAGATATACAAAATCTGGATAACCCACATACCAAAAGAATGGAACAGCTTATCATTTTTGGGTCAGATTTGTATTTGTCTAGGGCAAATGTCGAGATTGTTGTCTTAAAATCAGTTTAGATTAGATCATTTTGACAACACCTTATTGGCTGCTTTATCAAGCCTGCTAATGTTAGTTAGCAATGACACACAATAGCTGATTATGAAACAGCTCTTTTGAATTTTATAGAGTACACAGCTTTTAATATATATTAAGACAAATTCTCATTATTTAAAACAGTGACAAGGGAAAAGATTTAACCAATCAATCCAATCCGAATTAACTGACTGATAAGAGGGCAATAATGGCCCTGGAGCTTAATAAGAGCTTAATTAAATACAAAAAATCAGTCACTTCAATCACATGTCCGGATATTGAATTTTCCGGATAAATGGTGACTGGATTAATGCAGCTCAACTGTATATGTACATGTATAGGTGAAGGGACCAAGTGAATTTCAGTTAGGGGGGAGGGACCAAGTGTCCCAGAACCCACTGCGAGTAATATTAAAGGGACCAGGTGTCCCAGAACCTACTGTGACTATAAGTATACTAGGGGAGGAACCAGATGTCCTGTAACTGACTGTCACTATGTATAAAGAGAAAGGGACCAGGTGTCCCAGACCCAACTATAAGTATACTACGAGAATAGGATTCTCATAAGGGAAAGGGACTTTTGAGAATGTTTTGGCCAAAGGTGAAATTGCTCATGATGAGCAATTTCTCCTTTGGCCACAATCTTTTCAACTATATTCAACAATTAAGCTATCTTGTATGGAGATTTTTCAGGTTTTGTAAATAAGTCGTCCGCTGCAGATTTGTTGTATGTGGGAAAGGGCTATTTACACATGAAGTGCTCTCAATTTATTGTTATAAACATGTGAAGAGGTTAAGCAGCCTAGTATTTTTCAGAATGTATAGATACTCAACTGTTTGAACATTATTTTTATGAGTCTGATGAAAGTATGTGCTGAACTGGTTTCCTCATTGGTTGCAAACATGGTTGATTGGCGTGCATACACTAACAGCACAAAATGAATGAGGAAAACAAATCTGCATAGCATATTTTCACTAGATTGTAGATATCCTTATAACATTGTTGTTGTAGAAAAAATGCCTGGTAGCTAAGTCGTTGCGATAAAGTCTGTCATTCCAGGGCTTGTAAGTTTGAACCCCAGTTTGGCCCACATTCTTTACGACATTTGACAAAAGTTACTATGACAAGCATCATTCGAAAAGCAGCCAGTTGCTTGGAAAGTATTGTGTGGAGAACTGGTGTAAGAAAGCTTGAAAACATATGAGTATGTGAACTGGCCGCTGTAATATGACTGAAATATTGTTGAAAATGGCGTAAAGCCCCAATCCATCAATAATTCAATCAATGTAGAACATACAGTATGCCCTACGAAAGCAACATTTTGATGCTTCTGCAGCAGTTAACTATTAAAAACATTGTGGCAAAAGTAGAAATTGCTCTTAACCCTTTCCCTCATACGACATTGAACATGTTTTGTCAAAAAATAGAAAATCTCTATAATTGAATGGATAACCTATGACTAAAAGTGGAAAACATTGTGACAAAAGAAGAAATTGCTCGTTTTGAGTAATTTCTTCTTTTGTCACTATGTTTTCAAAAAGCTGTCTGCTGCAGAGGCGTTAGACTGGCAACAATCCTTATGGTTATTTTTCAATGTTACAATTGGGGAGAACTCTAATAGACAAAATATGCCTTACTCTGATTATCGTCCTTAGGGCTTGACCATAAGGACTGGTGAAATGTGGATAAATGTTCCCAAGATTCTGGGAAGAAATCTCGTTAATATCTGTCAGTGGCATCTGATTACGATATCGATCATCAGCATTGGAATTTTATTGCCGTTACAAATTTTTATGACCCTTTGAATCGGTCAGCCACAGTTGAAGGTGTGTATAGTTTAGAAGGTCTTGGAGTTTAGAAGTAGGAATTTATACAGCTTAGTTACAATCATGTGAATATAACAAGATGAAAAAAAAAACTTTAAAGTTGAAAGAAGATAAAACAATATTGAACTATTTAATTAAGAGACATAGAACGGTTGTGTTGATCTTTTTAGCATTTGTATCAACTTAAGTCCTGGTTTATTGTCATAATGGTGGAAATGTAAATAATTCTGTACAAAACATGGATAATATAATAAGAACTTGTCTTGAAAAGTTAGGCTATGAACACATCCGTCCGAATCAAGAAACTGTCATAAAGGAATACCTTCAAGGCAAAGATGGTATGAGGCGCCGTTTTACTATTTATTCCTTATTTTCTGATATCAGGAATTCGATTTTTTGATATCGGAAAGTACTCTTTATTTCTTGATATCAAGAAATCAATTTTCTGTTATCAAAAAATGATTTTCTGATATCAAAAAATCGAATTCCTGCAAAAAATCGAATTCCTGATATCAAAAAATATCAAGAAATATGCTCTACTTTTCCTTATTAGATGATTTTCTGATATCAAGAATTCGAATTCCTGATATCAGAAAATGAATATTTGATATCAGAAAATGTATTTCTTGATATCAGAAAATCGTCAGTATTTTTTTATATCAGAAAATAGGTTATTTGATATCAGAAAATGGATTTCTAGACGTGTGTCTTTCAGTTCACCGCACGAAATACATTTAAAATGTTTCGAAGTTAGTGTAAACTTTATAGAAACACTTGTTTTTGTTGGTGTAGATTCTATCTTAATTCGTTAATACCATCTTAATTTATGTCTAAACAATATAATCCTTATAATTGTATTTCTATCCAAACTTGAATTAAAAAATATTTATAAATGAAATGAAAACACACTTTCCTAGAAAATTAGAACTATATAAAACGTAAACCCCTGCAAATGCGAAAACTAAATTACCAGTGAACTCCCATGTACAATGATGTTTTATGGGTGTGCAAATTACCCTTAACAAATTGGAGGTTAGATCACACATTCATTTATAACCATTAAATTGACAGGATCACTCATTACATAGCTGTTCACCAGATGTTATATCAAATACAATGTGGATTGATCAACCAAAGTTCACCAGGCTCTATGTTTCAGACACCAGTTGAAATGCAGCATATAATAATAAACATAGAGCCTTGTGCCAGGCTACAGAGGCGTCAGAAAGAGTCTATATGAGGGAAAGGGTTAATGAGCCAATGTGACGATTCTTTGCCACAAAATAAGGCTGAGCTGAGTCATAAAAGAGATATTGATGGGAAAAGACAATGTTTACTCCTCCTGATGACCATATCCTTGTTTTGCCACACTGTTTTCAACTCTTTTCAATACTTAAAACCCTTTTCCCACATACAACAAATCTGCAGAACAAAATGTAAAAATTATATAGGGTAACATATGAAAAATCTATATAAATGAAAGGATACTTAGGGATTACTTTTTTTTTTGTCCGGCGTCTGTTTGTCCGTCTGTCTGTCTGTCTGTCGTCACACTTTTTTGTCACATTTTCAAATAACTTTTTTTTTGACTCAAAGGATTACATTGAAACTTCTGACAAATGTTTATATCAATGTGTGTGATGGGTTCACCAAAGGGGGATAATCCAAATATTTTTTATATCAGAGTTATTGCCCCTTTTCTGTCACACCTGCTCTGGGGAGCACTCCATTCTAGTTAATAATAGAGTATTCAATAGACGTGTGCTGCAGAGGCGACAAAAAGTTCCTATATGTGGGAAAGCGTTAACTGTTTGTAGACAATTATCAATTTTCTGATCACTCACTGTGATGCATATATATATGTTTTCACAGTCGCCCGCTTCAGATTGGTTGTAAGTGGAAAATGGTAAAATGTATTCATTTTACATTATAGGTGACTGATTCAGGACCAGTGCTGTCATACCCGACGAAATCCAATACCGGGCATTATGGGAACCATACTTTCAAGTAAGATGACAACAAATGAGTATGCTGTTATCAGTATTTCATAAACATTTTTAATTCTATTTTGCCTTATATGGCTATAGTGAAAACTTAAAAAATCTTTTTCTCCGAAAATGTCAGGCCGATTTTCAAATAATTTTGTAGAAATGTTTCTTAAGTGACCCACTTTCAGATTCCTTCAAGCCATGTTGATTGGTCGAAAAATATGGTGGGCAGGGCTATTTTGCATTATATGGCTATAGTGAAAACAAAAGTGTCAGGCCGATTTTCAAATAATTTTGTAGAAATGTTCCTAGGGTGACCCTTTATCAGATTCCTTCGAGCCAAGTTGATTGGTGGAAACTGGCCGCCAGGGGGGCGGGGCTAATATAGCTAAAGTGAAAAAAAAAAAATATCAGGTGAGCGATCCAGGGCTATCATGGACCTCTTGTTTATAAATATCATTCAGAGGAATACTTTTTTCTCAACTACACATCATATGGCTATTGAAATCCCTCTAGCACATGTATGCATCTCTTTATCCTCCTCCTTTATCATACCACATGTCTCTTTCACATGTATGCATCTCTTTATCACATACATGTCTCTTTATCACACTGCATGTCTCTATCACATATATGTCCTTCATTATCACACATGTCTCTTTATCCCCTCTATCACATAATATTATGTGTCTCACTTTATCACATATGTCTATATGCATCTCGTTATCCTCACTTTATCACACACATATGTCTCTCTTTACCCACCCTCTTTATCACAAACATATGTATCTTTAGCCCCTCTATCACATATATGCATCTCTTTATCTTCACTCTTTATCACATATATGCCTATCTTTATCCTCCCTCACCTATATGTCTTTATCCTCTCATTTTTCTATATTTCTCATTATTGCCATACAATTTTCTCTCTTTATCCTTTTTACCTCTATATCATTTTCTATATATGCCTCTGTATTATTTTACTTTTCTTTATCCTCTCTCACCTCTATTTATCCTTTTTGATTCGCTTTATCCTCTAACCTCTCTTTATGCCTTTCTATATCCCTTTATCCGGTAGTGTTTGACACTGGCAATACGTTTGTTTGCATATGTCTTCCGCCTTTCCAGTACTTCCAATGTCTGTCTCTTCCCTTATCAATCTATTATGAGGCCCTTTCCAGCTCAATTCCTGTACCTGTGTATGTATGTATGTCTCTCTGCATTTTATTCATAAACCCTTTCATGTGTCAACCTTTGTTTCATTAAAATCGGCACATAACGACAATAGGGTCAATGGTTCGAAAAGTTCAATCTTTCATAAATGAAGCTCATTTACTCTGGTTATATGAGTTACATCAACATTAATGTTAAACATTTTTTTTAGCCTTTTCATATTAGAGCAAGCTGTAAAACAAACGTTCAAAATCTCACTGCTTATTATCATTGATAGTAGAGGAAAAAACAGACAACATTAAATCCCTGTACGTTACAAAAATTGTTCAAACCATAATGAAAAATGACTGTTTTTTCAGGAGTATCCGAGGGCCAGATTCTGTTCCGGCTGCATGGCCAAACTGTAACCGGTATGTCCAAACAAAGCTTCAGCTACCTGAAATCAACCAAAAAACCTTAAAGGCTTGGTAAGAAAAGAGTTATGTGTTGTGTTTTGCTATATGAAGATAATAACAACTTTTGTAATCATTTACCTTATATTGATTCGAATGCTTAATCTCAATTTTTTAATTTTATGTCATATTATCAAATGAAGTCGGAATAATTTGATGGTTTAAATAATCAAAGTTTGATGTTATAGAGATCTGAGAATGGAGTGTTAGAATTGTTAAATAATTTTTTTTATTTATACAAAAATAATAAGACAATATTTCATTTGAAAACCATTTATTTTATTAGCTCATTGCAGCAGGAAGTGATCCATGTACGAAAGACCGGTGTTGACTTCCAAACTTCACATTTCAAACTTCACACTTCACATATTTTTGAAGTGTGAAGTCTCAAGTCTCAAGTCTGAAGTTTGATAATATGTTTATAGTGTGAAGTTTGAAGTCTCAAGTGTGAAGTTTTAAGTATGGAGTTTGAAGTGTGAAGTATGAAATTCAGACTTCACACTCTACACTTTAAACATATTATCTATGAAGTCTGAATTTCAAACTTCACACTTCAAACATATTAGCTATGAAGTATATGAAGTGTGAAATGTGAAGTATGAAGTGTGAAGTATGAAGTTTGGAAGTCGCCACCGGTCTTTCGTATCCTTGAGAGTGATTGTTGTCCGTTTGACTTTGTGCAGTATCAGTATCACTTTGTTAGCAATGTTCAGGCAATATTTTACATCTGATCTTCATGAAACTTTTTCAGTTTGTTGTCTTTGATGATATCTAGTCAAAGTTTGATTATGTGTCATTTCATGATACATATCATCACTGATTTCAAATGCCGTAAGGTTGGTTCTCTTACAGGACCCTTCACATGTTAGGGATATCAATGCAGAAAGAACATGTTGAATCAGTATGTAGTTTTATGTTTTAATCATGAATTAATGTGTTTTTCTATCTATTATTAGGTATAATGACAATGAACGTGAGATGAGCCGGAAGGTGCTATGTCAGGGATTGGAATTACCTGAGGCGACCCTGACATCTGCAATCCCTCTTATGGCCCCTGTCAAGACAAAATGCGAGCTGCAAGCAATGTGGTAACCCAGCACCAGTTAACAACCCCACCGGACACATCTGGTAGCGTTTTTCTTAAATCAAAAACATTTAAAACAATAAAAAAAGCGGCATCACCTACAGTTTCTTCTTCAGATACAGATACATCCATCCAAAACGAAAATTCCTCCAACAAATTTTATATTATACCAACAACATTTTATTCTATAGAAACAGCAACAAGTTTTCCTATACCAACAACAACAACAACAGGTTCTTCAATAACAACACCAACAACTATAACATCGATCCCATATACAACAATGCGCTACCGGAAAATAAAAATAAAATGTGATTTAAAAAAGATAGCAGAAACCTGCAAAAAGTGCAATCAAGTAATTTTAAATCCTGTTCATCGGAACTACTATGGAAATTGTTCAATAACTGAAAACATTTCCTTTGAAGAATGGAAACACCAATTTGATGGCAGGAATTATGGAAAGAAAAATAAGTAAACATAGCATAAAATCTTTTCAAAACTTGGTCAATATCATTACTATAATGGGTAGATGTGCATGAAGCAGGGATTTTCCGGTTCAGCAATTTTTGCAATAGTTATGCCTTTCGAAACTTGGTCTCTATAGCATATTCACTTGAGAACGCAACTCAAGTTTCCAAACAGGTAGAAGTGCATAAAGCAGGGATTATCCGGTAGAGTGATTTTTGCAAGAGTTATGCTCAGAAGGAAAAAAGAATACATATCGACACTGCCATTTGACCTACTTTCATATCGGAAGCCTCTATAGGGTTCTATCTCTGTTTATATGTATCCTATTTTCTTTAGTTAATACCAAAGTCAGCTAGGCTGGTAAGCAGAGTAAGACTTTCAACTCTGAACAAGTGTGGATAAACTGTTTTGCTCAAGGAAATACAGAAAATGTCTATAGATAAAATGGTAGTTAGTGAATAGATTAGAAAACATTGTGACAAAAAGATAAACTGTTCATTATGACCAATTTCCACTTTTTCAAAAATGATTTCAATAGTCATCTGCTGTAGAAGGATCATGAAACGTCTGATAATCTGATTTGACTCATTTGGAAAACAGTTCAACAAAAGTAACTACTAATAATAATTATTAGCTCGACTATTCGAAGAATATGAGAGCTTTACTATTCGCCCCGGCGTCGGCGTCCGGTTAAAGTTTTAGGGCAAGTTGGGATTTTCATTCATAAGTATTTGTGCTAGGGCTTTCATATTAGGAATATAGTTACATCTTATACCTTTCTTCACATTGAATGCTAAAGATGCTGTCGTGTGACCTTCCTTTTAGGGAAAAAAACATGATTTTCGGGGGTTAAAGTTTTAGGGCAAGTTGGATTTTATTTTTTTTTATTTTTTTTTTTCTCAATAAGTTCTTGTGCTAGGGCTTTCATATTTGGAATATAATTACATATAATACCTTTCTTTATATTGTATGCTGAAGATTCTGAGTTTTACCTTCTTTTTGGGGTAAAAGACATGATTTTGGGTGGTTAAAGTTTTAGGGCAAGTTGGCATTTTCATTTAATTTTTTAATTTTTCTCTATAAGAATTTGTGCTAGGGCTTTAATATTTAGAATATAGTTACATCTTATACCTTTCTTCACATTGAATGCTGAAGATGCTGAGTGTGACCTTCTTTTTGGGGTAAAAAACATGATTTTCGGTGGTTAAAGTTTTGGGGCAAGTAGGATTTTAGTTTATTTTTTTAACTTTTTCTGAATAAGTACTTGTGCTAGGGCTTTCATATTTGGAAAATAATTACATTTAATACATTTCTTCATATTATATGCTGAAGATGCTGAGTGTGACCTTCTGCTTGCGGTAAAACACATGCTTTTGGGTGGTTAAAGTTTTAGGGCAAGTTGGCTTTTTCATTTAATTTTCTAATTTTTCTAAATAAGTACTTGTGTTAGGGCTTCAATATTTGGAATATAATTACATGTAATACCTTTCTTCACATTGTATGTTGAAGATGCTGAGTGTGACTTTTAGGGGGTAAAAAACATGATTTTTGTTTGATTTTGAGAATTTTTATATAAATTCTTAATTTTTGGTTACATTTCTTTCTAATTGTGATCATTTATTTATTTCAACATATCAAACAGGTTTTGCATGGTGTCAAACATTAGGAAAACCTTTTTTTAAGGTTTTGCTAATTTTGGACTCAGTTTTAACATTTGCGTTTAGCTCAACGTTAAAGTTACATCATTCAAATCACTTCATACTTCACATATTTGTTAAGGACCATCGTACAATTAGGTTAGATAACTCCATTGTATCCTAAATATGGAGTAATGGCCCTTGATTGACTTAGGAAATTTTATTTTTAAATTATATTTAAATGTATGTATATCTATTCAGTTGCTTTTACATATAGAGTATATAATATGATTTAGTGCAATATAATGAAATAGTGCTTTATGTGAATAAGCGGCATGTAGTCGAGCGCGCTGTCCTCCGACAGCTCTTGTTATACCTCATGTGACTTTGTAATGTTAAATTCTCATATACTCATCATGGGCAATTTCTTACTGTCTCATGTTAACAGTACGTTTTTGACCGGTTAATAGTTTACTGTTATATGGCACGCGCGTCTAAAATGTTGGTCATGCATGTGCAGGACGTCATTTAAAACAATAATGTCACCGTTTAGACACGCATGCCATGTAACAGTATACTGTTAACCTTTATATTAATATGTGTATGTTATATTGTAGTAGATCTATCCATGTTCACCTCCCCTACAAACGTACAGAATAAATGGAATAAATTTGTAATTTTGTTTGATATAATAAAATAAATAGTGCATGGCTTCCAGTGTGACAGTACATATTGTCAACATTCGGGTAAATACTGTTAACCTCGCCTTCGCCTTGGGTAACAATATTTTCCTCATCTTGACAGTATGTACTGTCACAATTTGGAAGACATGCATTATTTATATAATATCACCTTTGCACTATGTATTCCACTATTCTAATTCATTTACATTTTTGATTTTATATGTTGGCCTAGTTGTTAACAAAGTTGAATGCTGTATATTTGTTGGAGGTGTGAAAGGGTTCCCCTTTTACCCTTTTCCAGAAACAAATAAGCAGCTGACAACCTTTAAAACATAGTACAAAACATTGTGAAGAAAAGATCAATTGCTCATTATGACCATATCAGTGCTGGGGGGGGGGGGGGGGGGGGGGGGGGGGGGGGGGGGGAGATATTGCTTGAGATGAGCAAACACTCTGCTGTGTCTTAAATATTGCTCTTTCTTTAAACCTCAGGTAGGGAGCTCAAAACTTTTGTCAAACAGGATGTAACTTCCAGGTCCTGGCATGTATTCATTTATTTAATACGGCTCTGACCCTTGCTGTATTTGCCTTGGGGTCACATTATGCTTGAATATGCCTTCAATTTTTGAATTTATTTACCTTGTTTAATGTGTTCTGTTTGTATTTTATCCAAGTTTATGCCATAAAATCATATAATTTAATACTTTTTTAAAATAAAAATCCCACATAACACAAATCTGCAGGGGAAAATACCTGAAAAGTCTTAAAATGAAAGCTGGTTTATTGAATAAAAAAAAATATGAGTGGAAAAGGAGGAAATTGCTCAAAGGACAAAATTTTCCATGTACATGTATACAGGCAGCCTCTTGTATGTAGTATGAGAAAGCCAGGTAATGCATTAGGTGAACTGGCCACAAAGATAAAACTGTAACACTGTTGTAAACATTGCTAAATATCAAACATTACCGGCTTTATATTTGTAATCATGCAGATTTGTTGTACAGGGAAGGATGAACAACAAATATATTTTTATACGCCTGTGTTAAGACGAGTGGTATTATGGGAACACCTGCGTTGCACACATTTTGTCAATTACCAACTTGAGTAATCTTCACCAAACTTAGTTTTAATGATTTTGGCAACATTTTCTTGATTTCGACCCAGAACATCCCAAGAATCCCAAGTTATTGCCCCCATTTAAGTGACGTTATCATACATTGGATTGTTTGATCTCTAAATTTAGAAATCTTAACCATATATGCACTGACCTTGTTAACCCTTTACCTCATACGAATGAATAACCTATGACTAAAAGTGGAAAACATCCTGGCTAAAGGAGAAATTGCTCATTTTGAGCAATTTCTACTTTCGTCACTATGTTTTCAAAAAGCGGTCTGCTGAAGAGGCTTCAGAAAGCGTCTATTTGAGGGAAAGGGTTAATGGTTACATTATCTTGGACAAGTTCAATTTCCAGTCAGATCACCCTACTTATGCTTATTATGTTCATTGCCCAGAAATTTGTGAAATTTAATTTCTTGGAATATGACCGTTATTCAAATATTTAGCAAACTTGGTCAAAATTTGTATTGCTGCAGTTTAGTCTAACTAAACACTTTTTCACATACAGAAATTTAGGAGTCTTCTGCAGTAGTAAAGTCCAACTTTAAATACATTGGTAGGGATAATAGAAGAATTATGATCCTTATGACCAATATTACTTTTGTCATACCCTATTTGATGATTTAACTAGCATTTATATAGCTATTCCACATTTTTCCGAATATATTTCAAAAGTCTTCCGCTGCAGATTTGTATGTGGGAGTTTGTCAAAAGTTGTCTGCTCTCTAACTACAGCCACTTTTAGCTTATCATAATAATGTTTCTGGATTTTTGTAAAGTTAAGTTTTTACCCAAATTGTATTATAAGGGTTCTTGTTGGTGTAAATTGTGACAGTTTTGCACGAGGATTTTTATAATATTTTTTTAAAAATTTTGTTCAGTTCATGAAGGGTCAACATTTCGGAATTTTTAGAGAGGTGTCCTCCACGTGGCTAAAGCTGGGCAACATTGATTAACCCATTCCCTCATATAGACGCTTTCTGACGCCTCTGCAGCAGACAGCTTTTTGAAAACATAGTGACAAAAGAAGAAATTGCACAAAACGTGCAATTTCTCCTTTTGCCACAATGTTTTCCACTTTTTGTCATAGGTTATCCATTCAATTATGGAGATTTTCTATGTTTTGACAAAATGCGTTCAAAGTCGTCTGCTGCAGAATTATCGTATGAGGAAAGGGGTTAATAATGTTGGCAAACTCCCTCAGAAATTTTTCATTTACATTCAAAATATATTCCATTATGCTACATTTATTGAATTTTAAAAGATTAACCCTTTCCTTCAAATACATCCTTTGAATACATTATGCCAAAAGGAGTAGCTCATAATGAGCAATTTATCCTTTTGCAATAAGGTTTTCAAATGATCAATAAAAAATACATGTTTGCAAAGTCATCTGCTCCAGTTTTGTTGAAAAGGGTCAACACTTTCCCTCATATAGACGCTTTCTGACGCCTCTGCAGTAAAACAAGCAATTTCTCCTTTTGTCACAATGTTTTCCACTTTTAGTCATAGGTTATCCTTTCAATTATAGAGATTTTCTATTTTTTGACAACATATGTCCAAAGTCGTCTGCTGCAGAATTGTCGTATGAGGGAAAGGGTTAAGACCAACTTCAGCAGATTTTTGTTATATCATGGTCACCTCTTCTTGTGTTACCTGGCTTTCTCATGTTGGTTTTTACCAGAACATTCTTTTAACTTTCTAATAAAAAATGGGCAGACAATTTTGTGCCAATGATTTCTGCTTATCAACAATGGTCGTTATATTTCTTTGACTGCTGAAATTGGAATCAGATTGATGGATTGATAGCATGCCTGAATTAACACTTATATTGGACTAATTTCTCCAATTAACCCTTTCCCTTATACGACAATTCTGCAGCGGACGACTTTGAACATATTTTGTCAAATAATGGAAAATCTCTATAATTGAATGGATAAACTATGACTAAAAGTGGAAAACATTGTGACAAAAGGAGAAATTGCACGTTTTGTGCAATTTCTTCTTTTGTTACTATGTTTTCAAAAAGCCGTCTGCTGCAGAGGCGTCAGAAAGCGTCTATATGAGGGAAAGGGTTAATTAATCAATTTGTCTTCCAATTGCTTGTGATTAAAAAATATAAAAGTAAATTCATATTTGTTTGCGTTTAATAGGAACCCAGTCTACGATACGTTCAAAGTACAGCCGCAGAATTGGATACTTAATCTATTCAAAATGTAATTATTGAATAGTTTGGTAAACATTTAGTCTTATAATGAGTAGTTTTACCTTTGGTCATAATATTTTCAAATGACAACTAATGAAGTGGTGGCAGAAAGTCGCTTTAACTTTGGAAAGGATTTTCGGACAATTGATTGCGGTTTAACCCCTTTTCCAACAATGTTTCAGTCACATAATGACGGCCAGTTTAACTGCTCATGTTTCTTGGCTTTCTCACACCAGTAGTACACACACAACATTCCTTCCAAGCAACTGGTTGCTTTTCCACATGTCTTGTCACAATTACTTTTGTCAAACGTCGAAAAGAATGTTGTCCGAGCTGGAGTTCGAACTCGCAACCCCTGGACTGACATGACAGCCCGCGTCGCTACCGGGGCTCGTTTTCGGACAAGGACATGGGAACAATATAAATGGATTATTGAATGATGAGAAAGGAAAATCTTTGCAGAAAGAAATTTAGATAAAGCACAGACAATAAAAAATATAAATTTGAAGCAAAATACATCTTCAAAAAGGGTTTTCTGAATGATGGATTATAAAATCTTTTATGATTGGGGTAGCTTGTTCGAAACAAGTGATCGTTTCATTTCCACCAATATTTTCAAAATGGATTTTCCACGATAACAAGGTTGTCCATATTGTAAAAAATTAAAATACATGTTACGGGTGTGTGTGTTTGCATGGCTTCCTCATGCTGCACCCACCAACATATTTATCAACTGTTACTACGCAACTGAACTATACATGTACATTAAATACAGATAAACGTAACTGTAGATTGAAAATGGGAATTTTATTAAGGATGCAATACATACAAAGGACAAAATAGCAACACAAATATAACAAGAGCTGTCTGCAAGATAGTGTGCTCAACTCTTTCCCTCATTTGACAATTCTGCAGCAGAGGACTTTTATCATATTGTCAAATAATGGAAAATCTCTATAATTGAATGGGTTACTATGACTAAAAGTTTTGTGCAATTTCTTCTTTTGTTACTATGTTTTCAAAAAGCTGTCTGCTGCAGAGGCGTCAGAAAGCGTCTATATGAGGGAAAGGGTTAACTATTATTAGTTAAATTATCTTGCCTACACATGGGGGGTGACCGGTCAATGATTGCATTTTTAACAGATTCAATATATTTTCTATATTAAAATAGGGCCATAAATCTGACAAAAACAAGCACTTATTTTATGTAGTCTCGTCTGTTAAGTGTATAAGTAGGACACAAATTTTAACTTGCATACTCTATAAATGCAAGTGGATTTTGCATAGTGCAACTTACAAAATAAAATGAGCTTGAACAAATTGAGAGAACCATGAAGAAACCATTAGTAAGAAGGATCTCCATGTCATTGTATGGCTTAAAAAACTTCACATGGTCTACCTCGGTCATGTAACTCATTTTGCGCCAGTGTGTTCTGGTTTGTAAAGCTCAAATGGGCCAATATCTTGAGCGGTCCGAGGAGAATATATCAGACACTGCAGGAACTTCAAAAAACAAAGAGTACCGTAACCCCCCAAAAATACAGACTGCTATCATAGCTTTCCGAAAAAATGATTGAAGATGGATAAGAGACTTGAATATTTATCAACAAAACGGGGTAAATTCTACAAACATCGTAAATGAAATAACCTGTAAGACTAAGGTATATGCTCAAAATTGCTTCTCATCAAATGTAATCGGATTAGTTTTATAATAATATTCCTGATGATGGATATACATTTAATACAACTGTATTTCAACATAGATTATAACCATATTAGGCAAATCATCATTGAAAGAATTTGGGTAAGGACATTGTCTAATTGACAGGATGCTTTCTGTGAAGTTTCATCCCCATTGACCTGCCTAGTATATTATATTTTTTTTTTTCCGAATCTAAACACATTCCCTCATTTAGACACTTTGATGCTTTGCAGCAAACAGCTTTTTGAAAACATGGTGACAAATGAAGAAATCGCTCCTTTTGTCACCATATTTTCCACTCTATTCAATCATTGTACTTTCATTCAGACCTATGGCAATTATAAAGAACAATTATTTAATAAGTTTAGATCAACAATCTAGCTGTCTCAGTCAATCGAATCAGCTAACCCATCCTAACTCTTTCCTACATACAATAAAAATGTGCAAATGTAAATTGTTTAAAACAATTAGGCAAAAACATGAAAAGTAAATCTATAAATAAAGGTATGATTACTGAATAAAGATGCAATCATGGTGACAAAAGCAGAAATGGCACATGTTCAGCAATTTCTACTTTGGCTATAATGTTTTCACAAAACTTATGCTGCAAAGGCTGAACAGATACATGTATACTGTATCAATTATCAAGATAAATATTATAACATTGGTTAGTACAATAGAAGGTTGAAATCAAAAAGCTAGCCGCCCCTGACAGATCACCAACTTGATTTGTGATCTGATCCTCATGAAATTATTTGATTTAGGTCAATAGCTCCGCCAGGGCTACAGTTAATCAGCACATTTCCTTAAAAAAAGCAAAAACATTGTCCAAAAAACACAATTCTTTTTATATCGCAAAATATATTATCATGATTCCACACATGTCTCGATAACGGGTAAAACGTTTCAACCTAAACCCTTTCCCACATACAGACGCTTTGTGGCGCCTCTACAGCAAACGACATTTGAAAACATTGTGACAAAAGGATAAATTGCTCTTCATACGATTTTTTTTTCGCTTTTCCACAATTTCATTCAATTCTGTTCAATAATTTAGCTATTATTTATAGAAGTATTCCACATTTTTGCCGACGTGATATCAAAGTCAACATATCTAGTCTATAAACCTATAACCGCCTCGGTGGTGTAGTGGTAGAGCGTGCGTTTTGGATTCGGAAGGTCGTTGGTTCGATCCCAGACCGGGTCATACAAAATACTTTGAAAATGGTAGTAAATGCGCTCAGGGTTTGCGGGGTCAGTAATACGATTGACTGGCTGCCAAGGTGTCAGGATATATGAACCAGTAGTACTGGTATCTAACCTGGAGCAAATGCCGTGATATAACTGAACAAAAGAAAGCGGCGTTAACAACCAAACAATCAATCAATCAACTAATAACTTACATAGTGTCATGCCAATGTCTTTTTTGAGACAGCATTTATAAACGACCGAGGCGGTTTGGTCCCAATGACATTATATGAGACCGGGGAAACTCTAATATGGTCGGCGGACACAGCGGAGTGTCCTTGGGCAATGCAGAGTTCCTAGCATAGTACTGGTTTGTTTATCCAGGTATCATGAACAAGTTAATAATTGAAATAACTGGAACAATGTTGAAACGGCGTATACTCCCAATATAATAATTATGATATTATTATAGTTATAATATAATATAATGAGGTTTGTTTCTCAACCTGTAGTAGGCTGATTTGAAAATCAGTGTATTGAAAAGGACAAATTGCGCAAAACAAGCAATTTCTCCTTTGCTCACAATGTTTTTGAAACTCTCTTTCAAACATTTGCTTCCACTTTCCTGGATGTTTCATTACTTCCCTTGGTTGTTTTAAAGGCAGAAGAAGATTCAAATATTACGTGAGCCCAGCCATGGGAAAAGGTACACGGTTGCGTTTCTTAACAGGCTGTTCTGAATCAACACTTGTTCACAACAATTCAACTTGTACCTTTTCCCATGGATTGGCACCTACCAGGTATACGGATTATCTGGCTAATCCACTGGCATATTGTCAATTAAATTTTAGCGCCAGTCGTAACTAAATGTGTCGTCGGCGCTTTCTATCTCTCTCCCACATACAAACAACGTTGAAAACAAAGTATGGGAAATCTCTATTGCATTAAAAATTATTGCATGAAATTAAAAACATTGTGGAAAAAGGATGAATCGCTTATTATGATCAATTTCACCTTGTTTTCACAATATTTGCAAAAGTCGTCTGCTGTATATCGGAAAGGGTTAATTAAGATCTTAGTTGGGAACTGTCAATTATTTTCATAGCCTTGTAATACCAATACACAGCTGCTTTTTATGTACGTTTTCCTTATTTGAAAAGCTTGGGTTTTATCGTTATGTCTAATAAGAAAGCTATGAATGTTCAGATTATGAATAACCACATTTCAAAAAGTAGTTTTGCATACACAATATTCACACAACTTTCTTACTTAGATTTTTTCTAGTCCCAGCTTTTCCTGGTGAAAATGTACTTCAATGAATTTCAGTATAACAAAACTCGGAATCTTTTACATGGAACCTATTTCAGCAAGCCGCGAATGGCGAGTTGAGGTTTTACTGCATGTGCGTACAGAGAAGACTAGGGTGAAATTATGCACACGCATATAGACTCGTCCGGGTCGCCTCTGTCCGCTTAATGTTATATAGAGCTAAATGTATCTTCTTAGCAAATACGAATTATTCCTGTCTAGATGCTAGCCAATGCAACTTTAACCCTTTCCCACATACATGTATACGTTTTTTGACACATCTGCGACAGATGACTTTTGAAAACATTGAAGCAAAAGGATGCACTGCTCATAATGAGGAATTTATCCTTTTGTAACAATATTTTTCTGCTTTATTCAATAGATGTTAATTCGTTTATAGAGAGTTTCCATGAATTTGTTAAATGTTTTCAAAGTCGTGTGCTGCAGATTTCTTGTATGTGGGAAATGGTTAAATGATGCCAAACTGGAACAGCTAAGACAACGAGGCGCCAAACGCGGCTCATTTTATGTTGGTGGGTTGCATAGTAGATACCCGACTCAAGTTAAACAATTTAACTTATCTGATAGACAAGTCGTTATGTACATCGTACATTGATAATCACTAGGTCCCAGAACTCTGACATACACGTGGGCAAATTAGCGTCCCTTTTCTGACATACGACATGCAGGTTAAATGTTTTGCCAACTACCAGGGACGTAGATATACTACTACCAAAAATAGTCATCACACACTTACCTTTTCGGAACACTGCAGTTAAAAACATAACCTTGAATTTAAGACTTTGCGACCAGAGACGATCAAGATCAGCTGGCGTCACCGCGAAATATATACAGGATCTGCAATATTCGCAAATGTGTCGTACACATACTATGGTTGTGTGAAATAATGAACATTATTATATAGGCCAGGGCTATTTCCACCCATAAATGTCCGGATAAACTGTCAAAGATACACATGTGCACTTTGATGTAAGATGTTTTCAAAGCAGAATACGAGCCATCCTACGAGAAAAACAAATTGTGGACTATGCGTAAAGTAACGATCCGGATCAGCCTAAGCATGCAGCGCAGGCTAACCCGGACATACTTTTTTGTCTCCAGTGAAGTTTATGTTTCAGGAACTGTATACCTCTATCTTCCTGAGACGGAATGTGTTGGCCCGGATTAGCCTGCGCGCACTGTGCAGGCTGATCTGTGTCGATACATAACGCAGAGTCCATAATGTTGGTTTTTATTTTCAATTCAATCTGGGAGCTTATCTTTGACCGGCCTCCATGCCAAACTATGTATTTAATTAAAAAAATGGACCTATCACCGGTGTTTGTCTTGTTATATGCCACAATTGCTTTATGAGACACGGTTATGACTATTCTTTGTATGTACACTTATGTGATTTGACAGTACGGCCATCAATTTCAAAGTCATCATTCAAGTTGTATCATGATCGTGTGAGACGAAGATACATTTTAATAGTTTCAAGTTTTTGCCGTTGAACTTCTTTCTGTATTTCGTGTCAATCTCATGTATTTTTCTTCAATTCCAGGAAAACAGTAACGGAGAGGAAATCTACAGTTCCCTGAAATACGTAAGGCCTGGAAATGGTTTCATTCCTGCGTTTAATCTTATGGAAAAGGTCGACGTTAATAGCGCTCACACCCATCCCATTTTCCAATTTCTACGGGAGCGTCTCAACACACCCACGATGACGGAGTGTCGCTTACGTCAAATCCAAAATGAATCATCTGGGAACCAGTCACAAGAATGGATATTTCATGGAATTTTGAGAAGTTTTTAATAGCTCCCGACGGTAAACCATACAGACGCTTTAGTCGAAATTTCCAAACAATTAATATCCGTCATGATATAAAGGATCTCATTGATAAATGTGAAACGGGATCAAAGTTAAATAACAGGTTGTGTTTTTATGTATGTGAAATAGTGGTACGTTATTTAGTGCGCTTTGTAACTATAAACTAAACGTTGTAGTAGGCTATTGGCTACTTTCCGACCATTGTATATTAAAAGTCAGATTTGGGTATTTACCTCAATATTGACTTGACCCATGACATCAAAGTGTGCCTGTTAGTTGGAAAGGGTTATGAAAAAACCAACTGATAGTATGATAAATCAGACACAGTTTAAAAATGAAGAAATTAGGCGTACTTCATAATATTATACCTGTGTATATTTGCATAAAGGTCACGGTTTGGTTAATATGGCCATCATATAGCAGTTATGCTGACAAACGAAATATATTTTCGAAGCGTAGTAGAAAACAGTATCGTTATCAAGGATGTTTCACTCCAAATGAGCTATTCTCCTGTCTCTGTTACAGATACGACTCATTGATCAATTATATTAACATTTTCCCACATACAACAGACGACGTTGAAAGCATGTTGGCAAAAAGCTGGAAAATCTCTAATAAATGAAGTTATAATTATTGCAAAAAGTTGAAAACATTGTAGCTAATGGAGAGATTGCTCGTTCTGGGCAATTTCTCCTTTTACCACAATGTTTTCAAAAGTCGACTGCTGCAGAGGCGTCAGAAAGCATCTATATATTGGCAGGTTTGAGGGTAAATATGTTATCGTCTATCACACCATGTATGTATAGTGATCTTGTTGTAAACATGAAATTCACATTAATAACGCCGGAAATGAGTTTGACACAATGACTGTGACATCAAAAACCTGCTCGTGTGCAGATGGTGTCACATGATGATTTAACTGACGTCATTTCCGGATTTGTTTCACGTTGATTTATGTGTATGAATATCAATTTATTGAAGGTATATCGTAAATGTACTAAATATTAATTTATCGAAGAAATGTGTCAAATGATTATCATTATCTCATTTTGAAATAAACAAACAAAAACTGGAGTGATTCATTTACTTTATCAAAAACATCATGATAACTGACGAACAAATATCAACATCTTTCAGTATGATCTGATACACAGTGCTTTGCCAAAAGGCACTCCATCACGACCGCCATAAGCGGGGTTTCAAATCTAAAACGCTTACAATATGTCTACGGCGGATTTCTCAAACTTGTAATAGTGCAAAGCACCGTTACAAACAACAAGAAATGAGTCCATATCGTTGTTTAGTTCAAATGTTTTTAAATGCCATGTGTCCCTTTCAACATGTGCCGTCAGTAGCTCTCTTACAAACATACCAGTCTTATCTACTTGGTGTACCGAATTTCCACCAGTCCAGCAGATGTATAAATTACCTTCACAATCTAATGAGACTCCGTATGGATATTTGAATGGTTCATATTTATATTCAAACACAATAGTGCCGTCAATAGCAATGGCGATAACTTTATGGTTACTAAAGCATGAAACATACAGCTGGTTCAAGTGTTCACTATATGCAATATAAGTTGATCTTCTAACGTCAGATTTTGTTGAAGTGCTGATAGGTAAACTTTCGGCTTGATTCCCAGTACGTCTCCAATAACATTCTATATTGCCAGACAGGCTTGATATCACATAAATACTATTTGAGTGTCTATTGTATGCAATTCCTCGACACCTTTCTGAAACATTTATTTCTTGGTCATATGAAAAATTTAAACCATTAAGCGAGATAACCCTCACCTTCTTCTCTGATGGAAACAGAACTGCTAATTTAGTAAGACTAACCAGTGTCATATTCCATGGTGAGGAAGGGAACTCATGTCTGAAAGCAACATTGCGATCTTTTAAATCGATTAGCGCAAATGAATCTCGATCCCTTTCAGAAATAACAACGACATTTTTGGAAATCCATTTACAGTCATCTATAGTTCCTGTGCCTTTAATATCCATCTCCATTTGTAAGACAGGGTGTCTTTCTTGAAATTGCATGTGACGGCTGACTATTGATACTGACCGCTTAACGACTTGAAGATTTATTTTGTTCAGTGCGGTTTGTAAATCGCTTTGGACACTTTGGAGGCCGCAGAGCTGGACGGTTTCCAATTTTGGATCTTTGTAACGTAACAATATATATTTTCTATTGTCATCAATACACTCTTTCATTTTTAATGTAGCAAAGAAACTCTGAAGTTTGTTGCCATATTTTGAGGCCGTCTCTACGACACTTTTAGCGTGACCAATTTTGTCCTTCACAGTACCTATTATTCCTTTTTCTTCAAACATCTCTGTAGTTTTCTGTTTCTGTATACAACTGTATTGTTCATTGATTCGGCCCATAAAGGCATCAGCTATTTCGTTAATATTCTCTTTGATTTCTCCGACGTGTGCTTGAAATGCGTCTCTAGACGAGTATAACGTAGATTCCTGTGTCTCCTGAAACTTAAGCAATGCTTCACAGTCGTTCATTAAATCATCGTGTTCCTTATTCGCCTCTCGTATCGTTAGCTTACCCCTTGATTGATCTAATACTTTCTCCATTGTTAAAATATTGTCACATTTTCTATGGTGTGCAATAACACAATGCTCACAGCAAAATTCATTGTGATCCATACATAAACACTTTACATCCACTGATTTATGTTTACCACATTTTCCTAAATCCTTCAATAGTTCCACATTACTGCAGTCATTATCCACAGACAGGTCAACAAGCTTGTGTTTTGATAATATCTTATTTCTCATGTGATACCTTTTACAATATGTACATAGGTAATCTTCACATTCTATACAATAGAACTCAGCCTTCACATCTGTGTTTTCTTGTTTACATTCGCCACACATTGAAGAAAAAGCTGACACGTTCTTTGTAGCACTACTGCTTACACACGCCATTAGTGTATCAAGAACCGGCAACGCCTCCACCCACTTTGTAATATCAAGGTCACTGTCAGGCAACTCGATAAACTTTCTGCAACACGGACAGTTAAATCCATGTTTACTTACAGTTTTTGTTTTGTAAAGCTGTTCTATGTATCCAGTTAAACACAGAGTACAAAACGAATGATCACATGCAAGTGTTTTTGGATATATAAATCGTTCCAAACAGATAGAGCAACTGTACAGAATGTCATCCTCGTCTTTAGCGGCCATTTTGATAAATGCGAAAGCGAAAGCAAAACCAACAGATTTTGGTCCTGAAATTCACGAAAATATCCTGTAGAAGTTTATCGTGCGTAGGACTGTACACATAGTACACGTCCTCACACGTCTATTTAAATGAGCCAACATAATATGTCTGTGTAGTTAAACCCTTTATCCACATTTATACGTAGCTATTGGTCGATTATCGACGTAAAAGGGTAGCAAACATTTGGTTTATGCCCACTTCGTCTTATCCCATTTTGTCTAATCCCATTTCGTCTACACCTTTTGCACTTTGTCCCATTTCGTGGTAGGCATACGTTGGCATACATCACAGGTCACTTTTTATACTTTGTCAAACATCACAGGTCATTTTAATTTATGCAATGAAGTGGGAGGAGTTAAAACAATAATTGACAGGTGTCCCGTCTGTTTACACATATTATATCAGTTAAAGTTTATCGATGAAGTGTTTATAAATAGAAATGTAAACTACAAATGGAGGACTAACAAGGGAAATAACGTTTTTAAATTCTTATTTCTTTTATTCGAAGTTTGACGTCAAATTAAATAAAGATTTTTTAAAACGAATTTCAGAGAGGCCAATATTCTTTGCATCTTCTGAACCTTTATTAAGTACAGCACACGCCTCTTTATTTCGTATTATTGTACGTATGTTTTTTACAGATTTAACTTTTTAAATTAACCCCTGATGTTTGTCAACCAAAATAGTACGTTGACAAACACCACAGGACATTCTCCTTCAGTTCAATCTCTCAACACACATGTTCTAGTTGATGGCTTTGTGCATTGGGAAAATGCATTGCACGGCACGCATGTGAACAGACCCTAAATACATTACATATGCGTATAAATTACCCCTGGTGTTTGTCAACGTATAACTGAAACCAAAACTATACGTAAACATATGCGTGAAAATGACGCCTGGTGTTTGTCAACGTATAAAGTTAACACAAATTATACGTAACATCACAGGACATTCTCCTTCAGTTCAATATCTCCATACACTTATTCTAGATGATGGCTGTCTGTATGGGGGAAATACATTGTAGGAAACGAACTCGCATGCACAAATCACATATGAATGTATATTGTTTTATGGCGCATCGACAGCTAAGGTCATTTAGCGCGCAATTAAATATAATTATTCATGATCCCTGGGTAAACAAACCAGAACTAGGATAGAAGATGTGCCTTGCCCAAGGGCACTCCACCATGACCGAATTGACGCGACTGGGGATCGAACCCTGTTTCGAAATCCCCGACGCTAACCACTCGACCACAGCGGATTCCACAAACAAATCACATGTACACACGGACATATGAACATACCCTAAATACAAAACATGCATGAAAACAACCCTTGATGTTTGTCAACGTATACATTTCCCCAAAAACATACGTTGACAAACATCACATGACATTCTCCTTCAGTTCAATCTCTCCATACACTGATTCTAGTTGATGACTTTCTGCATGGGGGAAATGGATTGTAGGGCACGGTCTCGATTGAAATTATCACATGTACACACGTACATATAAACTGACATTAAACGCATAATATATGCGTGAAAAAGACCCCTGATGTTTGTGAACGTATAAATTTCACCAAAAATATACGTTGACAAACATCACATGACATTTTCTTCAGATCAATCTCTCCTTACACTGATTCTAGTTAATGGCCTTCTGCATGGAGGAAATGCATTGGAGGGCACGAACACGTGTGAGATGATCACATATATACTTATGAACAAACCCTAAATACATATCATGCATACAAACGACTCCTGATGTTTGTCAACGTAAAAAATACACCAAAAGATATACGTTGACAAACATCACAGGACATTCTCTTCAGATCAATCTCTCTATACACTGATTCTAGAGGAAGGTCAGGGAAATGCATTGTAGGGCACGAACTCGTATTTAATTATCACATATACACACGTACATATTCACAGACCCTAAATACATAACTTATGCGTGAAAATGACCCCTGATGTTTGCCCGGTTTGGCCACGTATAGAGTTAACCAAAACTATACGTTGCCAAACATCACAGGACATTCTCCTTCAGTTCAATCTCTCCCATCTCTCCATACACTGATTCTAGTTGTTGGCTTTCTGTATGTTGGCAATGCTTTGTAGGGCACGAACAGGTATACAATGATCACCAAATTATACACACGTACTTATGAACCAAAACTATACGTTGACAAACATCACAGGACATTCTCCTTCAGTTCAATGTCTCCATACACTGATTACTAGTTGACGGCTTTCTTCATGGGGGAAATGCATTGTAGGGCACGAACACGTATACACTGATCACATATACACATGTATCTATGACCAGACCCTTACATAACATGCATGAAAACGACCTCTGATGTTTGTCAACGTATAAATTTCACCAGAAATATACGTTGACAAACATCACAGGACATTCTGCTTCAGCTCAATCTCTCCATACACTGATTGTAGTCGATGGCTTTCTGCATGAGGAAAATGCATTATAAGGCACGAACACGAAAAAAAAGGATCATATATAGACACGTACTTATGAACAAACCCTAAATACATAAAATGCGTAAAAATGACCCCTGATGTTTGTCAACGTATACAGTTAACCAAATATATACGTTGACAAACATCACAGGACATTCACTTATTCTAGTTAATGGCTTTCTGTATCGGGGAAATGCATTGTAGGGCACGAACACGTATGAAACGATCACATATACACACGTATATATTAACAGATCCTAAGTAGACAACATATGCGTGGAGATTACCCCTGGTGTTTACCAACGTATGAAGTAAACCAAAGCAATACGTTGACAAACATCACAGGACATTCTCCTTCAGGTGAATATCTCCATACAGTGTTTCTAGGTAAAGCATTGAAATTGACCCCTGACGTTTGTAAAAGTATAACGTAAACCGAAATTATACGTTGACAAACATCACAGGTTATTCTCCTTCAGATCTATATCTCCATACACTGTTTCTAGGTAAAACTTTGAAATGACCTCTGATGTTTGTCAAAGTATAACGTAAACCAAAACTATACGTTGACAAATATCACAGGTCATTCTCCTTCAGATCAATATCTCCAAACACTGTTTCTAGATAAAGCTTTGAAATGACCCCTGATGTTTGTCAAAGTATAACGTAAACCAAATATATACGTTGACAAACATCACAGGTCATTCTCTTTCAGATCAATATCTCCATACACTGTTTCTAGGTAAAACTTTGAAATGACCCCTGATGTTTGTCAAAGTATAACGTAAACCAAAACTATACGTTGACAAACATCACAGGTCATTCTCCTTCAGATGAATATCTCCATACACTGTTTCTAGGTAAAGCTTTGAAATGACCCCTGATGTTTGTCAAAGTATAACGTGAACCAAATATATACGTTGACAAACGTCACAGGTAATTCTCCTTCAGATCAATATCTCCATACACTGTTTCTAGGTAAAGCTTTGAAATGACCTCTGATGTTTGTCAAAATATAACGTAAACCAAAACTATACGTTGACAAACATCACAGGTCATTCTCCTTCAGATCAATATCTCCATACACTGTTTCTAGGTAAAGCTTTGAAATGACCCCTGATGTTTGTCAAAGTATAACGTAAACCAAATATATACGTTGACAAACATCACAGGTAATTCTCCTTCAGATCAATATCTATATACACTGTTTCTAGGTAAAACTTTGAAATGAACACTGATGTTTGTCAAAGTATAATGTAAACCAAAATTATACGTTGACAAACATCACAGGTCATTCTCCTTCAGATCAATATCTCCATACACTGTTTCTAGGTAAAGCTTTGAAATGACCTCTGATGTTTGTCAAAGTATAACGTAAACCAAAACTATACGTTGACAAACATCACAGGTCATTCTCCTTCAGATCAATATCTCCATACACTGTTTCTAGGTAAAGCTTTGAAATGACCCCTGATGTTTGTCAAAGTATAACGTAAACCAAATATATACGTTGAAAAACATCACAGGTCATTCTCCTTCAGATCAATATCTCCATACACTGTTTCTAGGTAAAGCTTTGAAATGACCCCTGATGTTTGTCAAAGTATAACTTAAACCAAATATATACGTGGACAAACATCACAGGTAATTCTCCTTCAGATCAATATCTATATACACTGTTTCTAGGTAAAACTTTGAAATGACCTCTGATGTTTGTCAAAGTATAATGTAAACCAAAATTATACGTTGACAAACATCACAGGTCATTCTCCTTCAGATCAATATCTCCATACACTGTTTCTAGGTAAAGCTTGGAAATGACCTCTGATGTTTGTCAAAGTATAACGTAAACCAAAACTATACGTTGACAAACATCACAGGTCATTCTCCTTCAGATCAATATATCCATACACTGTTTCTAGGTAAAGCTTGGAAATGACCCCTGATGTTTGTCAAAGTATAACGTAAACCAAAACTATACGTTGACAAACATCACAGGTAATTCTCATTCAGATCAATATCTCCATACACTGTTTCTAGGTAAAGCTTGGAAATGACCTCTGATGTTTGTCAAAGTATGACGTAAACCAAATATATACGTTGACAAACATCACAGGTAATTCTCCTTCATATCAATATCTCCATACACTGTTTCTAGGTAAAACTTTGAAATGACCTCTGATGTTTGTCAAAGTATACATTTCACCAAAACTGTACGTTGACAAACATCACAGGACATTCTCCTTCAGATCAATATCTTCATACACTGTATCTAGGTAAAGCTTGGCTTTGAACTGACCTCTGATGTTTGTCAAAGCATAACGTAAACTAAAACTATACGTTGACAAACATCACAGGTAATTCTCTTTCAAATCAATATCTCCATACACTGTTTCTAGGTAAAACTTTGAAATGACCCCTGATGTTTGTCAAAGTATAACGTAAACCAAAACTATACGTTGACAAACATCACAGGTCATTCTCCTTCAGATGAATATCTCCATACACTGTTTCTAGGTAAAGCTTTGAAATAACCCCTGATGTTTGTCAAAGTATAACGTAAACCAAATATATACGTTGACAAACGTCACAGGTAATTCTCCTTCAGATCAATATCTCCATACACTGTTTCTAGGTAAAGCTTTGAAATGACCTCTGATGTTTGTCTAAATATAACGTAAACCAAAACTATACGTTGACAAACATCACAGGTCATTCTCCTTCAGATCAATATCTCCATACACTGTTTCTAGGTAAAGCTTTGAAATGACCCCTGATGTTTGTCAAAGTATAACGTAAACCAAATATATACGTTGACAAACATCACAGGTAATTCTCCTTCAGATCAATATCTATATACACTGTTTCTAGGTAAAACTTTGAAATGAACTCTGATGTTTGTCAAAGTATAATGTAAACCAAAATTATACGTTGACAAACATCACAGGTCATTCTCCTTCAGATCAATATCTCCATACACTGTTTCTAGGTAAAGCTTTGAAATGACCCCTGATGTTTGTCAAAATATAACGTAAACCAAAACTATACGTTGACAAACATCACAGGTCATTCTCCTTCAGATCAATATCTCCATACACTGTTTCTAGGTAAAGCTTTGAAATGACCCCTGATGTTTGTCAAAGTATAACGTAAACCAAATATATACGTTGACAAACATCACAGGTAATTCTCCTTCAGATCAATATCTCCATACACTGTTTCTAGGTAAAGCTTTGAAATGACCCCTGATGTTTGTCAAAGTATAACGTAAACCAAATATATACGTTGACAAACATCACAGGTAAATCTCCTTCAGATCAATATCTCCATACACTGTTTCTAGGTAAAGCTTTGAAATGACCTCTGATGTTTGTCAAAGTATAACGTAAACCAAACTATACGTTGACAAACATCACAGGTCATTCTCCTTCAGATGAATATCTCCATACACTGTTTCTAGGTAAAGCTTTGAAATGACCCCTGATGTTTGTCAAAGTATAACGTAAACCAAATATATACGTTGACAAACATCACAGGTCATTCTCCTTCAGATCAATATCTCCATACACTGTTTCTAGGTAAAGCTTTGAAATGACCTCTGATGTTTGTCAAAGTATACCGTAAACCAAACTATACGTTGACAAACATCACAGGTCATTCTCCTTCAGATCAATATCTCCATACACTGTTTCTAGGTAAAGCTTTGAAATGACCCCTTATGTTTGTCAAAGTATAACGTAAACCAAATATATACGTTGACAAACATCACAGGTGACAAACAACACAGGTAATTCTCCTTCAGATCAATATCTCCATACACTGTTTCTAGGTAAAGCTTTGAAATGACCTCTGATGTTTGTCAAAATATAACGTAAACCAAAACTATACGTTGACAAACATCACAGGTCATTCTCCTTCAGATCAATATCTCCATACACTGTTTCTAGGTAAAACTTTGAAATGACATCTGATGTTTGTCAAAGTATACATTTCACCAAAACTGTACGTTGACAAACATCACAGGACATTCTCCTTCAGATCAATATCTTCATACACTGTATCTAGGTAAAGCTTGGCTTTGAACTGACCTCTGATGTTTGTCAAAGTATAACGTAAACTAAAACTATACGTTGACAAACATCACAGGTAATTATCTTTCAGATCAATATCTCCATACACTGTTTCTAGGTAAAGCTTTGAAATGACCTCTGATGTTTGTCAAAATATAACGTTAAGCATCTCACATGATAAGTTATTTGAGACAATTTAAAGTCACTGAATTATAAATCAATTTACACACCAGTTCTTGAAACAGAGTTATAAGTTAGTCAAAACGTTATGACATCGCAAAATAAGACAATCATTTAATAAATTGAAAATAAAAAGCTTAATTTGTACTATATACTTTTATTTTTATTTTACTTGGTCAATGTTGGCATTCATTTTTAGCTCGACTATTCGAAGAATATGAGAGGTTTACTACTCGCCCCGGCGTCGGCGTGGGCGTCGGCGTCGGCGTCCGGTTAAAGTTTTATGGCAAGTTGGGATTTTTCTTTCTTTGTACTTTATCTAGGGCTTTTAATTGAAATACAGTTACATATCTACTACCTTGCTTCACATTGAATTGCTGAGTGTGACCCTTCTTTTTTGGGTAAAAAACATGATTTTATGCTATTTTGGGTGGTTAAATTTTTATGGCAAGTTGGAATTTTCTTTTTTTTCTCAATTACTTGTGCTAGGGCATTCATATTTGGAATATAATTACATCTTATACCTTTCTCCACATCAAATGCTGAAGATGCTGACTGTGATATTTTAAGGGCAAAACACATGATTTATTCGATTTTTCTCAATAAGTACTTATGTTGAGGGTTTCTTATTTGGAATTCAATATCATCTTTTACCTGTATCCACATTAAATACCGAAGATGCTGAGTGTGACATTCTTTAAGTGGTAAAACACATTATATTTGGTGGTAAAATGTTTGGGGCAAGTTGGAATTTATTTTTATTTTTTTCTAAATAACTACTTCTGCTAGGGCTTTCATATTTGGAATATAAATCACCTAATATCTTTCTTTATATTGTTTGCTGGCTTAATATACTTAGTGTGATCTTTTTTAGGTAAAAACATCATTTGGGGTGGTTAAACTTTAGGGCAAGTTGACATTTGTATTTTTATTTTTTAACTTTTTAATAAGTACTTAAGTAAGGGGTTTCTTATTTGGAATTCAGTAATTTATACATTTCTCCACATTAAATGCTGAAGATGCTGAGTGTGAGGTTCTTTTAGGTTTAAAAGACATCATTTTGTGGGGTTAAAGTTTAAGGGCAAGTATGCAGTTTCATCTTTTAGCTCGACTATTTGAAGAATAATTAGAGCTTTACTACTGGCCCAACACTTTGCAACCGCCCCGGCTTCAGCGTCTGGTTAATTGTTCAGGGAAAGCTGGCATTTTCATTGATTACTCCAATACCCTTCATTTATTCAAACCACTTCATACTTCACACAATTGTTAAGGACCATCACACAATCAGGTTATATAATTCCATTGTACCCTAAATATGGAGTAATGCGCCTTGACTGACTTAGGAAATTTGAATTTTTAAATTACCTATATTTGAATTAGGTATCTATTCATTTCCTTTTACATTTATAGTAAATAGGATTTAGTTGTTCTTAAGTACAATAAAATGTAATAGTGCTTTATGTGAATAAGCGGCATATAGTCCAGAGCGCTGTCCTCCGACAGCTCATGTTTCGTCTTAAAAAAAAATTGGTTTAGTACATTTTTCTTCTTTCAGGTAAACAACTGAAACTCAAATATCCCCCTATTGAAAATGCCAAGAAGTGATTTTAAGGAGGAACCGTATAAATGATACATAATTAACCTTATACATGGAATGTTTGTGAATATGTACTTAATCAGACCACAGTGAATACACACTGGAGAGAAACCTTACATAAGTGTTTATATTCACACAAAAGATTATATACCGGACAACAGAACATCAAACTACAGACAATCATTATATAAGTGTTTAGTTTAAATGTCACACAAGATAATATATACTGGATAGAAACTTTATAAATGAGTTGATTGTGAAAGTTCATGTAGTAGGAAAGTAGTTTAACGTCACATAAGATAATACATAGTGAAGATTAACCTTGTACATGGGACGTGTGTGGATATGGACGTAATCAGACAACAGAGAATACACACTGGAGAGAAACATTATATAAGTGTTTATTTTAAATGTCACACAAGATAATATATACTGGCTAGAGACCTTATAAATGAGTTGATTGTGAAAGTTCATGTAGTAGAGAAGTAGTTTAACGTCACATAAGAGAACACATAATGGAGGTTAACCTTATACATGGGATGTTTCTTAATATGTTCTTAATCAAACAACAGAGAATACACACACTGAAGAGAAACCTTAATACGTGTTAAAATTTCATACAAGAGATCATATACTGGAGAGAGCCCTTATTAATGTGCCCATGGTGAAATTATATGTAGTAGAAAAGTAATACACAGAGAATACACAATAGAGATTAACCGTTTTACATTGGATGTTTGTGAATATGTACTTTATCAGACAACATAGAATACACACTGGGGAGAAACGTTATATTTAATTCTCAGAATAGAGATTATATACCATAGAGAGACCTTAAAAATGAGATGACTGTGAACTTGTGTGTTGTAGAAAGGTTATTTAACGTCATATAAGAGAGTACATAATGTAGATTAACCTTATACCTGGGTAGTTTTTGAATATGTTCTTAATCAAACAACAGAAAATACAAACACTGATGAGAAACCTTTATACGTGTTAAAATTTCACACAACATATTATATACTGGAGAGAGACCTTATTAGTGTGCCGATGGTGAAATTATGTGTAGTAGAACAGTAATACACAGAGAATACTCAATACAGATTAACCGTTTTACATTGGATGTTTGTGAATATGTACTTAATCAGACAACATAGAATACATACTGGGGATAAACTTTATATTTAATTCTCAGAATAGAGATTATATACCATAGAGAGACCTTAAAAATGAGATGATTGTAAACTTGTGTGTTGTAGAAAGGTTATTTAACGTCATATAAGAGAGTATATAATGTAGATTAACCTTATACATGGGATGTTTGTGAATATGTTCGTTATCAAACAACAGACAATACACACTGAAGAGAAAGAGAAACCGTAATAATTGTTTAAATCTCACACTAGAGATTATATACTGGAGAGAGACCTTATTAATGTGCCGATGGTGAAATTATATGTAGTAGAAAAGTAATACACAGAGAAAACACAATAGAGATGAACCGTTATACATTGGATGTTTGTGAATATGTACTTAATCAGACAACATAGAATACACACTGGGGAGAAACGTTATATTTAATTCTCAGAATAGAGATTATATACCATAGAGAGACCTTAAAAATGAGATGACTGTGAACTTATGTGTTGTATAAAGGTTATTTAACGTCATATAAGAGAGTACATAATGTAGATTAACCTTATACCTGGGTAGTTTTTGAATATGTTCTTAATCAAACAACAGACAATACACACTGAAGAGAAACCGTAATAATTGTTTAAATCTCACACTAGAGATTATATACTGGAGAGAGACCTTATCAATGTGCCGATGGTGAAATTATATGTAGTATAAAAGTAATACACAGATAAAACACAAAAGAGATTAACCGTTATACATTGGATGTTTGTAAATATGTACTTTATCATGTAGTAGAGAAGTCATTTAACGTCATATAAGACAATACACACTGGAGAGAAACGTTATAAATATGAATTAATATGTATTGTATAGATATTTTAACGTCATTTAAGAGAAAACATAATTTAGATTAACCTCATAAATGTGAGGTTTGTGAATATACATGTATTGAGAAAGGTAATTCAATAAATCTCAATACATCATAGGGACAAAAAATATAAATGTGATGTTTGTGAATACACACGTAAACAGAATCACCATTTAATTGAACTCAAGAAAATACATACCTGAAAGAAAAGTTATAGATGTGATGTTTGTAAATATAACCAGAAACAGCAAATAATCAAAGACAAACGAATATACACTGGAGAGTAACCTTGTAGATGTAATGTTTGTGAATTGAGATGTTATAGAAAAGAAATTAAATATCACACATAATAAAAAGAAACGTTATGAATGTGATGTCTCTGAAAATGCATTTAATCGGACTCAAGAGGACACAATCTCAAGAGAAACCTTACAATTATGTTTTCTTTTAATATGCATGTAAGAAGTAAGGTCTGATAAAGATGCGTTAATATGTATCTGCAAGTGCACAAAGGTGCACAGTAGTTCAAATTCTATGATTTATTTTTTTCCAATGTCAATATGGTGAGTTTTGGTGATCGCCTTTTGTCCGTCGTCCGTCGTTCGTCGTCAGTCGCCCGTCGTCCGTCGTCAACAATTGCTTGTTAACACTCTAGAGGCAACATTTTGCATCCAATCTTGATAAAAGTTTATCAGAACCTTTATCTCAATAAGATCTTGGACAATATCGAAACTGGGTCATGTGGGGTCAAACACTAGATCACTAAGTCAAATTTAAGGAAAATCTTGTTAACACTCTGGAGGCCACATCTTTGGCTTGAGAATGTTGAAACTTTGTCAGAATGTCTGTTTTAGTGATCTCTAGGCCAAGTGCGAAACTGTGTCATGTCCGGTCAAAAACTAGGTCACTAGGTCAAATTTAAGAAAATCTTGTTAAGACTCTGGAAGCCACGTTTTTTGCTTCAGCATGTTGAAATATTTTCAGAATGTTTGTCTTAGTGATCATTTAAGAACCACCATTACTTCATTCTAATTTTAAATTAAATGAAGATTTTGAATTTGAAAGAACAAATATTTCTAATGGGCTTAATAGTATAGGGCAATCGGAAATTGCCATTTTTAAACCTCACCTTAGCAAAAAATGCTTCTTTTTGTGATTACATTTTGTTCGATGGCCATCGTGCGTCAACATCTTCTCTTTCACAAGTCTGTCAAAAAAGCATTCTCTCAGTGTCCTCGCCAAAAGGTAGAAATGTTCCTTTCATAACCCTCTATGTGAACCTCTATCTGATTTAAAAACCATATTCATTAATTAAAAAAACAGGGTCGCCAGAGGGCGGGGCTGTTTTGCCTTAAAA
This sequence comes from Serripes groenlandicus, assembly GCA_031761405.1. Taxonomy (NCBI): domain Eukaryota; kingdom Metazoa; phylum Mollusca; class Bivalvia; order Cardiida; family Cardiidae; genus Serripes; species Serripes groenlandicus. Next base: position 68,792,769 of record JASEVX010000001.1, read on the forward strand.
ATGGCACTACAGTGAAAAATTAAATAATCTTCTCTAAAAGTGGGGTGAAATTCTACATATTACTTCAAGTCATATAGCTGGAGCTACATTGTTTGGCTTGTGCATGTACCTAGCTGTTCCTCTAAATGTTGTGCAAATGATGCTTCTTTACTTACAAATTCTACCTATCCAGGGACTTTTAATTTGTTTTCGTGAAAAATAATGATATCTTCTTTGAAGCAATTAAAGCTGGAGTTTCCGTATCTCTTCTTAAATATTACTCATGAAGGAATATTATTTTATTTTATTGAGAGATATAGTTTAACTTTGGTTAAGAAAACTTCTCCAGTGAAGATAAAACTGTTGGTACTTTGCACTACTTAAGTAACCTAGTCATCCGTAAGAAATTGTAGAAACAGCAACTCTTGGGATTAAATTTGCCAAAATAAAACACTTCTAAAGAAGAAAAAAGTTAACAATTTAGAAAAATTGTTTCTTTTTCATTTTCATGTGTATTACGAAAGTTTAGAAAAGGTCAAAACATATATTTTATTGAGTTCAATATGTTCTGGTACATACCAATTTAAAAAGTGTTTATACGATAGTACATTCTGTGCTTTTTCTTCACATTTCAATTTGCTTGTACATATTACCTTTTTTCACATTGAAATAAGTAGGAAAATGCACTGCATAAACTTGTTTTATGTTCGTGCATTTCACTCAAAAGAACATTTTGAGGCAGCAATCATTAGAATGCATATGCATGCATATATGGTAGTTAGTTTATCTTTAAAGTTTATTGACTAATTATGTCATATAAGAGTTGCCTAGTGACCTACAATAGCCATTCAACCCAAATTATAAGCATTTATACTTATTTTACTATTAGATAACTATTTGTTAACTTACAATAGTCATGCAATTTATCATTGTTAAAGTTTATGATTTTTACCAATTGCAAAACTGTTTGTTACTCAATTTACAATAGTATTGCAATTAATTAAGGTTTGAGTTACAAAGTTTAAGTTATGTTGTACTTTTTTCAGGACATGAACAATGTTTTAAAAGAAATTGAAATGTAATTAAGACAAAAAGGGCATTTTCTATAGTCTTGTGCTGAATCCTGGCATATTACGTTTAATGCAACTGACAAACTTTGGCTCAGCATTTCATTCATCGTATGATGTTCAGAGGGAATTTGTTTATGTGCGTCATTCGTCATACTTTAAATGTAATTAATTTAAAAGTAGCCAGTTTTTTACTCAGCTGTGGACGAAGTTCAAGATGAGTTTTTGTGTTCACATTTTGTCCGTCATCTGTCCCTCGTGTGTCGTCCGTCGTCAACATTTGCCCTTGTTGACAATCTACAGGCTACATTTTGCATCGGATCTTCATGAAAGTTTATCACAACAGACATTTATATGTATTATATTTTGGACAAGCTTGTAAATGAGGTCAAAAACCAAAATCACTAGGTCGAATTGAAGGAAAGTCTTGTAAACATTTTAGAGGTCATATTTTCAATTTGAGCATGTTGAAACTTTACGATATGTAAGCTAAGCTCGAACATGGGTAATGTGTGGTCAAAAAGGAGTACACTAGTAGAGTGTTTGGCTTTAAAAGTTTAAATTTGGCCAGAAATATTGTTTCGATGATATCTAGGTCAAGTTCGAATATGGGTCATATTTCTTAACAAACTTTGTGACTAGGAAAATCTTGTTAAGACTAGATGCCGCATTTTTCGCTAAAGGAACTTGAAATTTGGTCGGAATGTTAATCTAAATGCCAAGTTCGATTATGAGTCAATCCATAATAAATAACAATTGATTATAGGTCACTAGGCCAAATTGAATGAAAATCTTATCAATACTCTTGAGGCCTTATTTCCATTTTTAGCATATTGAAACCTTTTTAGTATGTTTTTCTTGATGATATGTAGGTCAAGGTCGAACCTGATCATAATGGGTTAAAAAGTAGGTCCCTATCACAAAATAAGGGGAAATCTTGTTAACAACTTAGACTTAGGCAATTTTCAATTTTGTCAGAATATTTGTATTAAAGATATCTAGGTCAAGAGCGAATACGGTCACATTGAGTCAGAAACAAGGTAACTAGGCCAAATTATAGGAAAAAACTCTTTAGAAGCCGATTTGTTTGGGTACAGCAGCTTGAACTTTGGTCAGTATAGTTATCTAAATAAAATCTAGTTTCGAAATCTAGTTCCAAGTTCGAATATGAGTCATGCCGGTTACTAGGTCAAATTGATGGAAATTCTTCTTTACAGCATTGGTATTGCATTTTTAGCTTTACCATTTTGTAACTTTATCAAAATGTTTGTCTTCATGATTTGTATGTCAAGTTCGAACATGTTGGGTCAAAAAGTAGGTCACTAGGTCAAATTGAAGGAAAATCTTGTTGTTTTCATGATATCTAGTTCATTTTTCAATAAAACAAAAATAGATCACAAAGCTAAATAATGAAAAATCAGGTGAGCGCACTACGGCCATCATGACCCCTTTCTTTTAAAAACAGATGTATACTACGAAACACAAATACTGATATGACTGTAATTCTGGGGAAATTTTGTGGAAAATTCCAACACATTTACATCTTAATTAATTTAGATATCTGCTGCAAAAACACTTCGTGTTAAGTATCACACTATTACTTTGTTTCCAAAACTACTCAGCTCTAAAGGATGACCTCTGAGTACACTTACAACATTCTCACTGAACTCGTTGAAACATGTTCAGATATTTTGGAAAAACTTTAATTAGTAATATCAAAAGACTTAAAACACCGACAAAAGGAAGATGTGCTGTTCGTGTGAATTTACTTGTTAACACTATCATTTCAAAGACGTGTTGTATGTGAACTGGAAAAGGGTTAAATCCCATGAAGAATAGTTTCTTCCATTTTCCAATATTAAATTTGTACAAATTGTATAAATCGCTATAATCAAGCAATTTCTCACTTTTTCAAAATGTTTCCGACATTACATTTTTTAAATGACGAGCCCCGGTAGCTAAGTCGGTAGGGGGCTGTCAATTCAGTGGTTTTAAGTTCGAATCCCAACTTTTTTTCCTACGTTTGACAAAAGTCAATGCCACATGCATCATTTGTCATCCACCCACGGACTATAAGTATATGTTGGAACGCAGCCAGTTGCTTGGGAAGAGTGTTAAATGGAGTACTGGTGTGCGAAAAACAGGAAAAACATGAGTACTGACGTGAACTAGCCGCCTTGATATGACTGAGAAACTGTTAGAAACGGCTTTAAACCCCAATCAAGCATTGTTAAAATATATTTTCAATAAACTAAAATATTTGAAAAAAGGAGAAATTGCTAAAAGATCTATTTTTATTTTATTTTGTATCGTTTTCATCTCTTAGCAATAGTTTTAATGGATGTAAAATAATTTAATTCTTAAGGATAATTACCTTTAATTTAATTCTTTTAAATCGTATAGTAAATAAAATAGCAATATGGAAGTTATTCTCTTGTTTCTTTTCAGTTTATTTGAACCAAAATGAACCAAAAATCTCCTGCTACATTCGGATAAATGCCGTGTAGTTATCAGTCCCACATTACATTTGCAGTTAGTTAGGCCTTTTTAGCTCATATGTGCCTGAAGTGCAGGATGAGCTATTGTGATCACTTTTTGTCATAATTTCTCCTTGTAAAATGCGTGAAAATGACCCCTGATGTTTGTCAACGAATAAATTTCATCAAAACTATACGTTGACAATCATCACAGAACATTCTACTTCAGTTCAATCTCTCTCTACATACACAGATTCTAGTTGATTGCCTTCTTCTTTCGGGAATTGTTTTCTGGGACATGTTCACGTAGGAATCATCACCTGTACAAATATTCGGGTAAACAGACCCTAAAACCGTACCATGCATACAATAACACCTGATGTGTGTCAAAGTATAAATTTTGAATGTTGAAATAATATCACAGGACAGTCTACTTCAGTTCAATCTTTCCATACACAGGTCCTACTTGATTGCTTTCTGCATGCATGAAATGCATTAAAGGGCGCGTACACGTATGAAATGATCACATATACACACGTTCTTATAAACAGACCGTAAATACTTAACATTCGTGAAAATGACCCATGATGTTTGTCAACGTATAAAACACTCAACAATATACGTTGACAAACATCACAGGAGATTCTAATTCAGTTCAAGTTCCTCATCAGCATACTCTCGTAAATGGCTTTCTTCGTGGATGAAATATATTGAAGGGCCGCGCACTAATAAGGAACATATACCAAATATATATCATTCATTAAAGTGACTCTTAATGTTTGTCAACGAATATCATGCATGAAAATTACCCCTGATGTTTGTCAACGAATAAACTCACAACAAATATACGTTCACAAAAATCAGAGGAAATTCGTATTTAGTTCAATATCTCCCTCCATACACAGGTTCTAGCTGATGGCTTTCTGTGTAGGGCAAATGAATTATGAGGCATATCCACGTATGAAATTATCACAAATTCAAACATTTTGATGAACAGACTTTAAATACATATCATGCACGAAAATCACTGCTGAACTTTGTCAACGTATAACACAATCCAAAATATACGTTGACAAACATCACATTACACATGAAAAACATCAGAGGGCATTGTCATGCATAAAACGAATTTGGGGTCTATTCACAAGTTTGAATGAATATGTGATCATTGCATATGTGTTCGTGTCCTTCAATACAATTCCCCCATGCAGAAAGCCATCAACAAGAATCTATGTATGGAGAGATTGAACTGAAGAAAAATGTCCTGTGATGTTTTTCAACGTATATCTTTGGTGAGTTTTATACTTTGACAAACACAAGTTGTCATTTTTTTGCATGATATATATTTAGGGTCTGTTCACCAGAATCTTTGTATATATATATATGATCCTTTCATATGTGTGTACGCGCCCTTAATTACATTTCCACCGGGAAGAAGGCCATCAACTAGAATATGTGTTTGGAGAAATCGACTCGAAGTAGAATGTCCTGTGATGTTTGTCAACGTACAATTTTGGTGACATAACAATCATCAGGGGTATTTTTTACGCACGCATGTTATGTATTTAGGGTCTTATCATAAATAAGTACGTATGTAGATATGATAATTCCATACGTGTATGCGCCCTACAGTAACCCCCCCCCCCCCCCCCCCCCCCAAATCAATAAAAAAGCAATCAACTAGAACATGTGTATAGAGAGATTGAACTGAAGTAGAATGTCCTGTGATGTTTGTCAACGTATATTTTGGGTGAGGGTTATATATTGACAAACATCACGGGTAACTTTCACGCCTGTGATGTATTTAAGATATGTTTAGGTATGTTCATAGGTATGTTTATAAATGTGATCATTTCCTTTGTGTACGCGGACTACAATACGAATGCAGAAAGCCATCTACGAGGATCAGTGTTTGAAGAGATTGAACTGAAGTAAAAAATCCTGGGATGTTTGCCAGTGTATATCATTGGTGTTATACGCTGACAAAGATAAGGGGTCATTTTTTATGAATGACATGAATTTGGTATATGTTCATTAGTATGTGTTTATGTGATCATGTCACACGTGTACGCGCCCTTAAATACATTTCCTCCACGAAGAAAGCCATCTACGAAAAGCTTAAACTGAAGTACAATCTCCTGTGATGTTTTTCAACGTATATTGTTGAGTGCTGTATACGTTGACAAACATCAGGGGTCATTTTCACGCATGTTGTGTATTTGGGATATGTTCACCAGAATGTGTTTATATGTGAACATTTGATAAGTGTACGCCATACAATACATTTCTCCTATGAATACGCGAACAAAGTCATCACCTAGAACCTAAGAATGTATGGATAGATTGAACTGAAGTATAATGTCCTGTGATGTTTGTCTTTGTATTGTAACGTGCACCGCCCTAACACCATCACGGGTCATCCATCCAGGTACTAACTGCGATGAACGTTGCTTAACTTAAACGAAAGGTATACCACTCTACCAACGTTGCTATAAAAGCCGGCTTCTACGACAAAGCCGTAAAAGTGATATTTAAACCTATACCCCGTTCCCGTTACAGTATGTTTTGGTGTTTATACTCTGACAAACGTCAGGGATCATTTGCACACATAAGTACATGTTTCTTTGTAATTAATTCCTACTTGTTCGTGCCCTGCAATGCGTTTCCCACACACAGAAAGCCGTTAACTAGAATCGGGGTATAGAGAGATTCAACTGGAGGAGAATGTCCTGTGATGTTTGTCAACGTATATTTTTGGTGAAATTTATACGTTCGCAAACATTAGGGGTCGTTTTCACGCATATGGGCAAACTTTCTTTCCGACGTTTGAATCAGTGTATTGAGAGATTGAACTGAAGTAGAATGTCCTGTGATGTTTATCAATGTTTATTTTTGGTGAAATTTATACGTTGACATACATCAGGGGTCGTTTTCATGCATGCTATGTATTTGGGGTCTGGTTTGTGCACAATAATGCAATTCCCCCATGCATAAAGCCACAATCTAGAATCAGTGTATTGAGAGATAGAACTGAAGTAGAATATCCTGTGATGTTTTTCAGTGTATATCTTCGGTGCAATTTATACGTTGACAAACATCAGGGGTCGTTTTCATGCATGCTATGTTTTTGGGGTCTGGTCATATGTTAATGTGTTTGTGATCATTGTATACGTGTTTGTGCCCTATAATGCATTTCCCCCATGTATTAAAAGCACAATCTAGAATTAGTGCATGGAGAGATTGAACTGAAGGAGAATGTCCTGTGATGTTTGTCAACGTATATTTTTGGTGAAATGTATACGTTGGCAAACATCAGGGGTCTTTTTCACGCATATATTTTGCGTTTAAGGTCAGTTCATATTTACGTGTATATATGTGATTATTTCAATCCAGACTGTGCCTTACAATGCATTTCCCCCATGCAGAAAGCCATCAACTAGAATCAGTGTATGGAGAGATTGAACTGAAGGAGAATGACCTGTGATGTTTGTCAACGTATAGTTTTGGTTTACATTATACTTTGACAAACATCAGAGGTCATTTCCAAGCTTTACCTAGAAACAGTGTATGGAGATATTGATCTGAAGGAGAATGACCTGTGATGTTTGTCAACGTATAGTTTTGGTTTACATTATACTTTGACAAACATCAGGGGTCATTTCAAAGTTTTAACTAGAAAGAGTGTATATAGATATTGATCTGAAGGAGAATTACCTGTGATGTTTGTCAACGTATATATTTGGTTTACGTTATACTTTGACAAACATCAGGGGTCATTTCAAAGCTTTACCTAGAAACAGTGTATGGAGATATTGATCTGAAGGAGAATGACCTGTGATGTTTGTCAACGTATAGTTTTGGTTTACGTTATATTTTGACAAACATCAGAGGTCATTTCAAAGCTTTACCTAGAAACAGTGTATGGAGATATTGATCTGAAGGAGAATTACCTGTGATGTTTGTCAACGTATATATTTGGTTTACGTTATACTTTGACAAACATCAGGGGTCATTTCAAAGCTTTACCTAGAAACAGTGTATGGAGATATTCATCTGAAGGAGAATGACCTGTGATGTTTGTCAACGTATAGTTTGGTTTACGTTATACTTTGACAAACATCAGAGGTCATTTCAAAGTTTTACCTAGAAACAGTGTATGGAGATATTGATCTGAAGGAGAATTACCTGTGATGTTTGTCAACGTATATATTTGGTTTACGTTATACTTTGACAAACATCAGAGGTCATTTCAAAGCTTTACCTAGAAACAGTGTATGGAGATATTGATCTGAAAGAGAATTACCTGTGATGTTTGTCAACGTATAGTTTTAGTTTACGTTATACTTTGACAAACATCAGAGGTCAGTTCAAAGCCAAGCTTTACCTAGATACAGTGTATGAAGATATTGATCTGAAGGAGAATGTCCTGTGATGTTTGTCAACGTACAGTTTTGGTGAAATGTATACTTTGACAAACATCAGAGGTCATTTCAAAGTTTTACCTAGAAACAGTGTATGGAGATATTGATATGAAGGAGAATTACCTGTGATGTTTGTCAACGTATATATTTGGTTTACGTCATACTTTGACAAACATCAGAGGTCATTTCCAAGCTTTACCTAGAAACAGTGTATGGAGATATTGATCTGAATGAGAATTACCTGTGATGTTTGTCAACGTATAGTTTTGGTTTACGTTATACTTTGACAAACATCAGGGGTCATTTCCAAGGTTAACCTAGAAACAGTGTATGGAGATATTGATCTGAAGGAGAATGACCTGTGATGTTTGTCAACGTATAGTTTTGGTTTACGTTATACTTTGACAAACATCAGAGGTCATTTCAAAGCTTTACCTAGAAACAGTGTATGGAGATATTGATCTGAAGGAGAATGACCTGTGATGTTTGTCAACGTATAATTTTGGTTTACATTATACTTTGACAAACATCAGAGGTCATTTCAAAGTTTTACCTAGAAACAGTGTATATAGATATTGATCTGAAGGAGAATTACCTGTGATGTTTGTCAACGTATATATTTGGTTTACGTTATACTTTGACAAACATCAGGGGTCATTTCCAAGCTTTACCTAGAAACAGTGTATGGAGATATTGATCTGAAGGAGAATGACCTGTGATGTTTGTCAACGTATAGTTTTGGTTTACGTTATACTTTGACAAACATCAGAGGTCATTTCCAAGCTTTACCTAGAAACAGTGTATGGAGATATTGATCTGAAGGAGAATGACCTGTGATGTTTGTCAACGTATAATTTTGGTTTACATTATACTTTGACAAACATCAGAGGTCATTTCAAAGTTTTACCTAGAAACAGTGTATATAGATATTGATCTGAAGGAGAATTACCTGTGATGTTTGTCAACGTATATATTTGGTTTACGTTATACTTTGACAAACATCAGGGGTCATTTCAAAGCTTTACATAGAAACAGTGTATGGAGATATTGATCTGAAGGAGAATTACCTGTGATGTTTGTCAACGTATATATTTGGTTTACGTTATACTTTGACAAACATCAGGGGTCATTTCAAAGCTTTACCTAGAAACAGTGTATGGAGATATTGATCTGAAGGAGAATGACCTGTGATGTTTGTCAACGTATAGTTTTGGTTTACGTTATACTTTGACAAACATCAGAGGTCATTTCAAAGCTTTACCTAGAAACAGTGTATGGAGATATTGATCTGAAGGAGAATGACCTGTGATGTTTGTCAACGTATAATTTTGGTTTACATTATACTTTGACAAACATCAGAGGTCATTTCAAAGTTTTACCTAGAAACAGTGTATATAGATATTGATCTGAAGGAGAATTACCTGTGATGTTTGTCAACGTATATATTTGGTTTACGTTATACTTTGACAAACATCAGGGGTCATTTCAAAGCTTTACCTAGAAACAGTGTATGGAGATATTGATCTGAAGGAGAATGACCTGTGATGTTTGTCAACGTATAGTTTTGGTTTACGTTATATTTTGACAAACATCAGAGGTCATTTCAAAGCTTTACCTAGAAACAGTGTATGGAGATATTGATCTGAAGGAGAATTACCTGTGACGTTTGTCAACGTATATATTTGGTTTACGTTATACTTTGACAAACATCAGGGGTCATTTCAAAGCTTTACCTAGAAACAGTGTATGGAGATATTGATCTGAAGGAGAATGACCTGTGATGTTTGTCAACGTATAGTTTTGGTTTACGTTATACTTTGACAAACATCAGGGGTCATTTCAAAGTTTTACCTAGAAACAGTGTATGGAGATATTGATCTGAAAGAGAATGACCTGTGATGTTTGTCAACGTATATATTTGGTTTACGTTATACTTTGACAAACATCAGGGGTCATTTCAAAGTTTTACCTAGAATCAGTATGTGGTGGGATTGAACTGAAGGAGAATGTCCTGTGATGTTTGTCAACGTATAGTTTTGGTGAAATGTATACGTTGAGAAATGATGTTTGTCAACGTATTGCTTTGGTTTTAATTTATACGTTGGCAAACATCAGGGGTTTATTTCCACGCATATGTTGTGTACTTAGGGTCTGTTAATATGTACGTGTGTATATGTGATCGTTTCATACGTGTTCGTGCCATACAATGCATTTCCCCGATACAGAAAGCCATTAACTAGAATCAGTGTATGGAGATATTGAACTGGAGGAGAATGTCCTGTGATGTTTGTCAACGTATATATTTGGTTAACTGTATACGTTGACAAACATCAGGGGTCATTTTTACGCATTTTATGTATTTAGGGTTTGTTCATAAGTATGTGTCTATATATGATCATTTTTTTACGTGTTCGTTCCTTACAATGCATTTTCCTAATGCAGAAAGCCATCCACTACAATCAGTGTATGGAGAGATTGAGCTGAAGCAAAATGTCCTGTGATGTTTGTCAACGTATATTTTTCGTGAAATATATACGTTGACAAACATCAGAGGTCGTTTTCATGCATGTTATGTATTAAGGGTCTGGTCATAGATACATGTGTATATGTGATCATTGTATACGTGTTCGTGCCCCACAATGCATTTCCCCCATGAAGAAAGCCGTCAACTAGTAATCGGTGTATGGAGACATTGAACCGAAAGAGAATGTCCTGTGATGTTTGTCAACGTATAGTTTTGGGTCATACATAAGTACGTGCGTATAATTATGTGATCATTGTATACCTGTTCGTGCCCTACAAAGCATTTCCCCCATGCAAAAAGCCATCAACTAGAGCCAGTGTATGGAGAGATGGGAGAGATGGAACTGAAGAAAAAATGTCCTGTGTTGTTTGGCAACGTATAGTTTTAGTTAACTCTATACGTGGACAAACATCAGGGGTCATTTTCACGCATAAGTTATGTATTTAGGGTCTGTGAATATGTGCGTGTGTATATGTGATAATTTCATACGAGTTCGTGCCCTACAGTGCATTTCCCAGACCTTCCTCTAGAATCAGTGTATAGAGAGATTGAACTGAAGCAAAATGTCCTTGTGATGTTTGTTAACGTATATTTTTGGTGAAATTTATACGTTGACAAACATCAGAGGTCGGTTTCATGCATGATATGTATTTAGGGTCTGGTCATAAGTACGTGTGTATATGTGATAATGGTATACGTGTTCCTGCCCTACAATGCACTGAAGTAGAATGTCATGTGATGGTTGTCATTAACCTGTGAATGGAGAATACTGAGAATAACCATAATTTATAAGTAAAGAAACAACAATGCAATACATGTAAGTTTAAACTTATTCATTTAACATCGATTGCGAAACAAGCTTTAAGCTCGGCGTCTGCTTCATGGATTCCTAACCAGGCCCTGAAACTATAAAACTTTTAAAACGTGCTCCATGCTCAGAAATGAACTCCATGCTCCAAATAAGGCTTTTGATTGGTCAATTTGGAGAACGAATTTGCTTCTGGCCAAACAGATACTTGAGCACAAATTCTGAGCACAGATTAAAATTTTATAGTTTCGGACCCAGTACTCGCGCCGTTTGTGTGTAAAAATCCCAAAGGCAGAACCCGCTCATCACGGGACCGCTGACGCTCTACCTCTGTGCCACGGTCTCCCAAACGTATACATGTAGTATATATAAGCATGCACATTCGTACTCGCGCCGGTTGTGTGGAAAATCCAAAAGGCAGAACCCGCTCATCACGGGACTCTAACCCGGGACCGTTGACGCTTTACCTCTATGCCACTGTCTCCAAAACGTATACATGTAGTAAATATAAGCAAGCAAATTCGTACTCGCGCCGGTTGTGTGGAAAAATCCCAAAGGCAGAACCCGCTCATCACGGGACTCGAACCCGGGACCGTTGACGCTCTACCTCTGTGCCACGGTCTCCAAAACGTGTACATGTAGTATATATAAGCATGCACATTCGTACTCGCGCTGGTTGTGTGGAAAAATCCAAAAGGCAGAACCCGCTCCTCACGGGACTTGAACCCGGGACCGATGACCCTCAACCTCTGTGACAAGGTCTCCCAAACGTATGTATACATGTAGTATATATAAGCATGCAATTTCGTACTCGCGCCGGTTGTGTAGAAAAATCCAAAATGCAGAACCGGTTCATCACGGGACTCGAACCCGGGACCGTTGACGCTCTACCTCTGTGCCACCGTCTCCCAAACGTATACATGTAGTATATATAAGCATGCAAATTCGTACTCGCGCCGGTTGTGTGGAAAATGGAAAAATCCCAAACGCAGAACCCTGTCATCACGGGACTCGAACCCGGGACCGTTGACGCTATACCTCTGCGCCACTGTCTCCAAAACGTGTACATGTAGTATATATAAGCATGCAAATCGTACTCGCGCCGTTTGTGTGGAAAAATCCCAAAGGCAGAATCCGCTCATCACGGGACTCGAACCCGTGACCGTTGACGCTCTACCTCTGTACCACGGTCTCCCAAAACATATATACATGTAGTATATATAAGCATGCACATTCTGAACCAACGTGTGATGCGGACGCCAGGTTGAGTAGAAGAGCACTCATATTTTTGGATAAGTCATACTTAGAATGGATAACAAACGCACCAATATACTTTCAAAACATGTCAATTTACCAGGGCCGACCGAACCCGAGGCCGAACTGACCAGAATTCACTAAATAAAATACATAAAACGAATAATTGCGGATAACTATTATGTTTAAATAGCTTGCTCTTCAGCACATCCACCCACGATGGCGAGAATCCGTTATAACAAATAAGGGTGTCCCAAATAAAGGTAAAAGCAACGCCCTTTAATAGGTCCCGCCCACACCTCTGGTGTTTGTCCGAAAAATTACCTGCGATGTTTGTCATAGTATGTTTACCTTTCGTCTACACCCCGGTGCCATTGTTGTTGTTGTTGTTGTTGTTATATTCTTCACCGCCAGAAATGGCGAACCCCTATGGAACGCCGAATCTACATAAACTCAAATATTTGAAGAGCTCTTCAAATATTTAGAGAGCTCTTCAAATAATTAGAGAGCTCTCCAATTGAATTAATGATATCATCAATTCAATTGGAGAGCTCTCTAATTATTTGTTGATATCACTATATAATTATTGCTAGCAACAATTCATTTGTTGCTCTCACTAAATGAATTAGAGAGCTCTCCAAATCAATTGGAGATATCTCTAATTCAATTAGTGAGAGCAACAAATGAATTGGAGATATCTCCAATTCTTCTAAATTAAACATATCCATAATTGATTTGGAGAGCTCTCTAATTCGGTTATATATGAAACAATACAATGTAAAATAACAAATGCTCCCTATTTGAATTCGTATGCGCATGTGTACCGTAGAAGCGGCGTTGTTTACTGTCCGAGTGCAGAACAGAATGGCAGAAAATGAAAATATACAAATATGTGGGTTATACATACAGTGTGGACCTATACCAGAGCATCTTTTCATTGGAAATTGTGTTATTTTATCGTTCTATTTTTGAAAAAAAATATAGACCAAAACAAACTAACTGATTGGACCATTATCAACAATTAATTGTTTTAGACCTGTCTTTTCTTAGTATTACATGTACAGTTTAGATCCAGATCAGTTCGCCTTTTCTTTGGATTTTTAATAGTGTAGACCTGCAATTGTTTGCATGTATGCATATTTTGCAAACAATATAGACCAGCACTGTTTGCATAGATGCGTCTTTTGCAAACAGTGTATACCTAGATCAGATGCCTCCTGTAGCATTATGTTTTAAAGAATATTCAGCGCTGAAGGGGTTAATATTTTCCATGGACAGAGAAAATTCAAACATTGCAAACAGTGTAGACTATGGTCATCTGCTCTTTAAGTTTACTAGGAAGCTGGTAATCTGAATCTTCTCTGATTGCAAAATTCTTTAAATGCTTTAAGGATGGTCAACGTCAGATGAAATGGCAATCTCCGTAGAAATATAGCTATGTATATTCATTGTATGAACAGTAGACGAAATGGGAGTAAGGGTGTAGACGAAATGGGACAAAAAACTGTAGACGAAATGGGATTAGACGAAATGGTATGTTACCAAACATTTAGTAAAAGGTCGCGCTTTGCTAAGCATAATGAGTATTTGTTGTGTTCAACATTGCGAACATTTATTGACAACGGACGCCAGACTAAATTATTTGGACCTCTGCATTTCGTAAAATGTAGATACGGTTCGTTCGAGAGTATTCGTATAGATCTTTGGGACTGATAGATTGATATGTCTCAACCCTTTCCAACAAAAAAAATATATGTAGCAGACGACTTTGAAAACATCTGGACAAAAAATTATAATAATAACATTTAAATGAAAGTGAAATAACTTGTATGTGGACAAGGGTTAAACGAAGTGTGATTAAATAGTTATACGGATCATACGAACATACAATAATTAAGATTCTAACTCAGACGTAAGATGCGGAGTCCGAATAATGTTATTTGGTGCAATTAAAACCATAAATTATACACAAACATTTTGCTCTTTCTTTAAATGGTAATGATCGCCGTTTTCAACAGTAATTAAGTTATATATAAAGGCGTTGTTTGGTTAAATTCCAGTACTTTCGGTATTATTTATTCTGACACTGGTGCATCATTAGTAAGGCTATCCCTGATCGTGAAGCAGATAAGTAATCCCTACCATTTTCGAGGATTGACCCCAGATCTCCTAGCTGCTCCTGAGACGGAAGCACTGACCACTACACAATGGAGACGGACCAACAATTGTTGTGGAAGTTCACCATAGTGACGCAATTATTTAACGCAAAATATATTATTCACGTGAAAGATAATTTTGTCGCCCAAATCCAGTGGAATAAAACGTGCACTAGAGCTTTGCCTGATTAACGAATGTTTTTTTTTAGAATATATGAGTTATTGTTTTTAGTACGTGATTTAACCTTTAACCTTCGACGTTTCGTTAAACTACGTGCACCTTTGATGAAAATAGTCCTAGTATTGTCCGATATTTTATCACTTTGATGTGTTTTTTTAGGGATGGGAATGAACATTCGAATATTTGAATATTCGAATTTCGAATATTTGAATATTCGAATTTCGAATATTCGAAAAACGGACGAATATTCGAATACTGTTTTCGAATAAGAATATTCGTTTTCAGTGTACTATTTTCTATTATTATTACTATTTTCAAAAAATTAAAAAAATTACTAGAAAAGAAGAACAATTCTTAAACACGCTGCTTGGTTTTCTTAGAGAGAACTACTTGACATAAATCGTAATTTTTCTATCAGATGTTTATTTTGGAGATTTTAATTGTATTTTGTTTACGTTAATTTGTAGATCGTAGGAATTCGTATTATAGCATTAGGATCTAAGCGTTAAGAACGTGTATAAAAAAAGCAGAGTTTTGAAGTAGAAAAAAGACGTGATATGCGGCTACGTGAATTTAAAAACACTTCGCTCCACGTGATAAAAAGGACCAACGTAGACTCAATTAATAAAACCAAACACCGTTGGACTTATCACTTGTCTATGTTTTGTTTGCATAATGATAACGTCTCTTTAAATTAAATTGCTTTCAACCTTATATGCAGATGATCAAACTCTATTCTCTACTTCACCAGACTCAATCAAAATCATGTTAGAAAATTTGGTTAACTATTGCCAAACAAATAAATTAAAGATTAACACAAAGAAAACAAAAATCATGGTATTTGAAAAAAGAAAAAGTAGACTTAAACACGAATTCTTTATTTATAATGAAACAATTGAAGAAGTTGAAGAATTCAACTTTCTTGGTGTTAATTTGTACAAAAACGGTTGTTGGTTTAGGACACAAAATAATTTTTCCGATAAGGGATCAAAATCTCTATTTGGCTTATACTCACTACTTGCTCAATATGAATTTTCAACACAAAAGAAATGTGAATTATTTGATAACTTAGTGCTTCCTGTAATGCACTACGCATCAGAAATATGGGGCATACATGCAGGACCAGACGTTGATCTTATTCTTAATAAATTCTGTCGAAAAGTATTATCTGTAAAAAAATCCACAAATCTACAGGCAATGTATGGCGAGTTAGAGCGTATTCCGCTTTCAATTTTAAGAAAATATAACATATTTAAATATTGGACTAAAATTTTGAATTTAAATGATGATGCAATAATAAAAAGAATTTATGAAATGTTAAAGACAGACGCAAACAAAAATATAAAATAAACTGGGCGTTTCATATAAAAACGATTCTGAATGATCTCGGTTTGACTAACTATTGGCTAAACCAAGATCAACAAATAATGGAGTTGCCTCTAATTAAACAAAGATTATTTGATCAATACTTTCAATCATGGTATTCTAATATAAATAACTATCATAGGTTAACTTATTACAGCATGTTTAAACATGAATTTAAATTTGAAAATTATCTAGATTACAAAGTAGACAAAAAATTAAAAATATGTTTAACTAGATTCCGACTATCCTCACATGACCTGGAAATTGAAAAAGGGAGACACTTCAATATCCCGCAAATAAATAGATTATGCACTTTTTGTAATATGAAAACTATCGAAAGTGAATATCATTTCCTACTTATTTGTCCTTATTTCACAGACTTACGCAAAGAATATCTAAAACCCTACTATTATACACGGCCAAATTTAAATAAATTTGAAAATCTGATGATATCAGGTAACAAGAAAACAATATTTAATTTAATGAAATTTATTTTTCGTGCGAATACATGCAGAACAGCAAAGTAACCATTTCTCAATCAAATTGTAATGTATTTTATATGTATTTGTTCTTCGTTGCCTCTCTATTTATGTAAAATTGTTAAAAGTAATGTATCTACTTATAACAAATAAAATTCTGTATTCTGTATTCTATTCTTTAAATATGTCAACTCTTTCCAATAATTCGCGAGTTGGAGCTAATCATGATTAAGGGTGAAGTGATAAAGAGTGTGTATGTGTCGTTTGTTGTGTTTTTACAACGTATGTCAAAACATAAGTAACAATAATAAAATCAATAATTGTCACGCGTACGTTTACCAGAGTTCTAAATATCTACTACCATGCAATTATAAACAAAATAACATTTCAGCTAGTGCGTGTGTGTGCAAGACGACCAATGCATCCTTTTATAATGGTAACAGCTTGCACATACAAGCGCTTGCTTATGTTAGCAAACCAGCCTATTCAGATAAACAGAGAAAGAGATATTTGATTGCTATCCTCTTTTATCTGATTAAATTTTATATTATAACCCGAGTAATCATGTTCATATGTGAGTGTGTGTGTGTGTGTGTTGCGATCGAGCGATTGCGCGAATGTATGAATGTGTCATGTACATGCAATTTATTTATTAATACTTATGTTGTATGATGAAAAACTATGTAAAGTTTAAGTCAATAAAATATCTATCTATCTATCTATCTAATCGTGTGTAACCAGACATCACATTGACGACCAGTTTGTTCGATATTTTTGAATCAACAAATATGTATAATGACAGTCTGCAGTTCCGTAAAACCCTCCCAGCCTAACCAAAACATAGTCAAACACAGCTGTTACAAAAATTGTATAAATCATACTTAAACATCGCATTTCGTCTCAAAAGTATGCAGCTTTCCTCTTTAAAAATGAAGTCACATCAGCCAACAAATTGAATCGTCCGCGTTTTTGTTTTCTTCCAACACGCGGTTAAATTGACTAGACGAAATCGGTAAAAGAAGTATTACCTAACTCCCTATGCTTTTTGTATGAATAAGATTTATAATTATTTCGTTAATTCGATTCAATATTAAACTCGGTAAACAAGCGACACCTGAATGAATATACGGCTTAAAAAACGTTGCGATTTGGTTTATCGTTCGGAAGAGATTTTTTTCTTGATTTACTTCAAATTGAAATTCAAATACATCTGTTGAGAAAAAGGAGAGTGTAAGTTCAGTTGAAAACATGAAATATATACGTAAACAATAGCTCAGACTTTTACTTGGAAAATTGTCATTATTTGAAAAAGGAAATGGGAAGTACCAGTGTTCGGATTAACCTGAAATCGGATACCGATTTCTGATTCGAAAAACGAATATTCGAATAAGAAAAACGAATATTCGAATATCGTTTTCAATATTCGTTCCCATCCCTAGTTTTTTTAATTAAGGGAACTCATATTCATACTATCGAATCAACACAGAGAATCAATTTTCAAGAAAATATCAAATTAACAGTAAAAGCATTCATTTCATGTGTCGGTAGGCACGTATGAATTCGAAGTTTAAGGCCAATTCACTAGTGATGTAGTGAACAGGTGCCCATGATGTAACGCAAATCGACCTTCGACCCCCACGCTGTAGAGTAATGTACATCTGCAGAGCTCCAGATAAGGTTTGTGAATACGTGATCATGCATTGAAATGCAGAAACATCGAATATGTGCTGTGTAGTATGCATTTAAATCCGGAATAACGAATATAAAACATTTTCTGTGCGTCGTTTAAATAATATGACGATATGAAAGTGTTACATTTTCCAGAGAAATCACGATCGTTGAATATAATCGCGGTCGAATAATTTACCCTTACACCGTCTAGTAATGCACCTTGGTATAATTTGACATTTCACCGGTGAGAATTGATACAAACATAATGTCGCTCGCGGGCGATAAAGATCCGTGTTTACAACCAATTAAACCTGGTTCGTTATTACAATATGTCAAAATAGAAGAACTGGAGATTTCTGCAATAGCAGAATGCATTTTGAATCATTAAATTTATGACGTGTAAATAAACAACAGCCAATTAAAAGAACACATCATGAAAACAATCGATCTTTGGAAACGGGAGTTCCTATGGTTGATTTTGACTGATGAAGTTATGTATTTTGTCTTAATACACGATACTGACCAATGTGTCCCTCAAATGATAAAGTTCAACAAGCTTTAGTGAGTTACGAATAATATTTAATATTTATTTCACATACCAATGAAAAATTCTGGAAACCTGACTTTAACCCATCGCAAGGGTCTGATTGGTGCGTTCAACTAAGAATCAGTTGTTAAACATAAGTTAAAAATCATTAAAAATTCCCTTCAGTAAAACAAGCATTTTGGACAGATTTTAAGTTTTACAAACAATTGATTACATTATATAATGATGTTGCATATGGAATTGACCCCAAAACAAATCACAATATTTCACACTATGAGGCAATCAAACATAAGCCTTTTGATATAATTACAGAAATAAAATCCATTTCATATGAATCCAGAAAGTAATTCATTTTGTCTTGAAATGCATTGTAAACATAAGTAGTTAGAGAGATAATTAAACAAGATTTGTAAAAATAAGTAAAATGTTTATTAAAGCAAATTGTAAATTCAATATAATGCAGAAGTAGGAGCAAATGCTTAGTTTCAACTTATTTATTTTACATCGATTGCGAAACAAGCCTTAGGCTTAGATTAATCACTCTCGATGTCTGCTTCCTGGAGACTTACTAAACCAGTACTCGCGCCGTTTGTGTGGAAAAATCCCAAAGTCCGGACCCGCTCATCACGGGACTCGAACCAGGGACCTTTGATACGAGAGGCAAATGCTTATATTGAGTCTTTTTCTAACAATGTTTCCTGCTGCAGTTTCATCACAATGTTGTCAATATGATGAGCATTTCTATTTTTAAATTTACTCTCTCACGGGAAATGTATATCGTTAAATTTCAGAGATTTTAATTTACTGTATAAACTGTTACATGGATGCATAGGAAGTGTATGAGTGAATAGAAGCATAATAAATAAGTTAAAAAACAAAAACATTTTGACAATTCAGTCTCCTTTATTTTGGGCTGATGGGCTTCCTGTAGTGATTCACTCTTTAATAATTATTTTAGAGAGTTAACAATATTTGACCCAAGTAATTTTTTGGAGCTCTGTATATCGCAGAGATGCCAACCCATTGAGCTGCTTCAAACTGTACGCAGAGATTTGTGAAATGGTGTGCATTTTAATTTGTTTTCTTAAGATGATTGTAGATAAACGAAATGACAAATAACACTTAAAGTAATACGCTTGGCGAATGTCGGACGAAGCGTACCACTGCCTTACCGTATCAGGACGAAGCGTACCACTTTCTAGGACGAAGCGTACCACATATAGATTATATAGTGACATTTTAATCATATTAATGTATTGTTTGTTAAACTGTTAAACAGTGTATTATGTATATTATTTTTTAATAATATTAATGTATTGTTTGTTAAACTGTTAAAAAGTGTATTATGTGATTTTTTTTTTTTTTTCTAGGCACCTATAAATGCTATATGTAAATAATATTTATGCATTTAACCAATAGATTATATTTATGAATTAAAATACGTCTATGATTTAACTACATATTGTTGTTATTTAAATTCCAGTGTTACAAAATAATGTACTAACTAAGTATTTAATTTATTTTATTCAAGATGTGTAATAACAAGTTTGTACTGTTTGAGGATCTTAATTGGGTTAAAGGAGTTCATCGTAATTACAACTTAAATAATTATACCTAATTAATATTATATTATACACTATTTGCTTGTTTGTTATATTATTAACTTAATTGTGTTCTGATTAAAGGAGTTCTCCGTCAAATAATTAAGTACTCAATGTCGCGAGACAAACAAAGATGAAATCGTATATATATGACGGTAATTTCATTCAAAACATCAGTAATCAGCTATGGCATCCGAATTTCCGTGTATCTCTTGCGCTGTGAATATCACTGGACGGAGTCACGCTATTCAGTGTGACGAGTGTGCCCGATGGCAGCATCGCAAGTGTAATACTGGTAAGCATTTTGTTCAAATATCTTTTCAAACATTGTAATGTGTAGTGGTTAATATCAATGTGAATACGAACTACCTCTGATAGAGGTTTATACAGTCTTATCTAATGTTCATCTTGTCTAATTTGCATCGATTCGTTTTACAATATAGCGAGAATAATAATAAATAAAATTTTGAATAGATCTAATTTCAAAGAAAGACATGTGTTATTTATTTGTATTTTTATTGCAGGGATCACACATGCTCAGTATTGTCAGTTGCAGAGGGGGCAGATCAATCTTGAATGGTCTTGCGTAGAATGTAGATCAGCATCAACAGACACAATTGCCGCTGACAGTACAGACTATGCTGCTGACAGCACAACTAACATATCACAGCTTCATATTCCACCAGCACTACCCACAGAACATGACTCCATGATACAGATTGAGCCGTCACGTATCCCAGATACGTCGTTCAATGTGGAAGTCGAACTTCAACATCCGCACCGAGTTGAAGACGAGTAAGTTGTTTAAGTAATTTAATCATCGCGATCGATTTATAGATTTGTTTCATTTATGAGATGTATAATATATGTGAAACAAGAAATATCTTAACGTCTTTATAGATTAACGTCGATACTTATGAGATAACACAAGAAATTGAACAATACCGAGAATATGTTACAAGGCGTCTATAAATTTCAATTGACGATAAATAACTGAAATCTTATCATGTTTCATGTTAATTGCTCTTAAATAGATTGCATACGTTTTCACTGATTTTTTTTCATTAAATACAACAATCATCAATCAAGATCATTTGAATAAAACATCTAGGTCAAAACCCACGGAAAACTTTCTGAATATTTATTAATTTTAATTCTTTATTTTAGGGAGCTATTAGATCCTCCTCCGGGTACAGACGTTATTCCAGACGGTCCGGTCACATACGAGGTTCTGGCTGTTGGTTCACGTGGGGGTGGTCGTATGTAACTCAGCAGCGACGGATTCAGCTATAACGTGAAGGTGTGCATTCTTCTCAGCTATATTCATGATTATGTTGCCAGTGCATAAAATACATTTAAAACAGGAGAAGATTAGTTTTTAAGCAAAAATATGACTAAGCAGAATAACTATATTTTAATTAAAACTTTACGAAGATATTTATTGTCATCATATAATTATAATAACTTGTGTATTTTCAGCGTGAAAGTAAGATATCCGGCTTCAGATTCTGGGTATGTAGCGTCCGATCCAAGACGAATAGATGTCCTGCTTGGATCAAACAGAATGATACCAGCCATATAAGCAGCAACATCCCGCACAACCACTCAGCTGACCCGACTAAAGCAGGATAATTGAAAGCTTCTGTCAAGGTATGTATGATTATAAGAAGTAAAAAAAAGAAATGGTGAAAAAATATATTTTTAAAATAAACATTTATTACGTATAAACACTAAACAAATACATTATACACGAGTGAAAATCAATGCAATACTGGATCCCATAATATATAGTCGAATTTGTCTTTTTTAACACTTATAATAATAATAATAATTTCGTCTTTATTTCAGGTCAAAAACATAGCAGCTGCAAGAAACTTCCGTCCCGCCGGTCAGATCGTGAAGGAGGCCCTTCGCGAGCTTGCCAACGTACACCAACACATTCGGGCTAAGCCAGTCAACCTATTGCGAGCTGCTAACAGACAACGCCAGGCGAATCGTCCAGCTGACCCAAAGCCTGGTGAGCTAGATTTTGTAGTAAGTGTTAACAGCTCAATATATCAAAAGTAATCTCAAATATCCGTAATATTAAAGGAACTAAATCAGCAAATACAAATATTATAAAAGTCTAATTATGTTACAATCAAGAAATATATTTATATATCTAAAGCCCACCCACCACCATTATAAAGACACTTAGATAAGTATATTTTTTCTATTTTTTATAACGGGTATCTCATTTGCATATTAATGTTATTCATTCCGTAAAAGGGGGTTAATAACGGAATGAATGCCATACTTGTGGGGTGCACCTCACAAACAAAACATCAAAGGAAATAACCCTACAAGTACACTCCCATGAGTTCGTCCGTCCGTCCGTCCCTCCGTCCGTTCGGGTTTTCCGCACTTTTTCCTTACATACTTTGAGCTATTGAGCTGAAATTTTGTATAAGGCTTTGTAGTGTGTCACAGATCAAGTTCATATTTCCTGGGATTTCGTCAATTTCTGAATGAGTTATGCCCCTTTTTGGACTTAGAATATTGGTTTTCCACATTTTTTTCCTACATACTTTGAGATATTGGCCTGAAATTTTGTATATGGCTTTGTAATCATGTGTCACAGTTATGCCCCTTTTTGGGCTTGGAATAATGTTTTTTCACATTTTTTTTCCTAGATTCTTTGAGGTATTGAGCTGTATTTTCGTTGTCATCAGTTACAAATCAAGTTCCTGATTTTATGCCCCTTTTTTGACTCAGAATATTGTTTCCCCCCCCCCCCCCCCCCCCCCCCCCTTTTTTTTTTACTTAATGCTATGAGCTATTGAGCAGTTGCTTTCAGCTATTGAGCAGAATTTGTTATTGCTTTGTTGTCATGAGTAACAAATCCAGTTCGCGTTTGTCGGCAATTTCTTTTCTTGTATGGCTTTTTTTAACTCGGATGAAGATGACATATGTGGACTGCATATCACATTCTACAATTGGACCCAATTTCCAAGAACTACAATTTAAAGTAAGTATTGTCTTTTTATTTATTTACATGTGTCGCGTTTCCTTATTTGCATGCGTCACATTTCCATGAAATGCTATTTCCTATGCATGTTTGCTTCATGCTTTCAATGTGGACCTTGTAACCCATCATGTGCCTTACTGATTTCATGTCTTATAATATGCACTGTTTTAAACATGGGCACAAAGCATAGGATGATATTATACCTAATATTCGGCACTAACCTTGGAGATACATAATACCCATCATGTGCCTTACTGATTTCATGTCTTATTTCCATGTATTATACTTATATTACATCATGTATCATGTGTAGTATGATATGCATAAACTGCCTACAGCAGGACCATATCATTCTGCAACAGGAATATCTCATAAGGTATACATACTATATTCCTATCAATGATCAGTCGATATTTATATGACATCATGTATCACTTATATTACATCATGTATCATGTGTATTAATATATAAATGAAATTTAAATGTACATTGCAGGTACCTGTAAAACGGCTTCCCAGGTCTTCAACGTCACGTCCTAAGCCTCAGTCACCAACTGTAGAGACATGTAAGTCAGGGGAGCAGCTAGTAGCAAGAACATCACATCAGGAATCAGTCACATCTCCAGACCAACCATCTAAGCCACAACTGCCTACAGCAGGACCATGTCATTCTGCAACAGGAACATCACATAAGGTATACATACTATATTCCTATCAATGATCAGTCGATATTTATATGATATCATGTATCATACTTATATTACATCATGTATCATGTGTATTAATATATAAATGAAATTTAAATGTACATTGCAGGTACCTGTAAAACGGCTTCCCAGGTCTTCAACGTCACGTCCTAAGCCTCAGTCACCAACTGTAGAGACATGTAAATCAGGGGAGCAGCTAGTAGCAAGAACATCACATCAGGAATCAGTCACATCTCCAGACCAACCATCTAAGCCACAACTGCCTACAGCAGGACCATGTCATTCTGCAACAGGAACATCACATACGGTATACATACTATATTCCTATCAATGATCAGTCGATATTTATATGACATCATGTATCATACTTATATTACATCATGTATCATGTGTAGTATGATATGCATAAAATTTAAATGTACATTGCAGGTACCTGTAAAACGGCTTCCTGTTCCACAACAGTCCCCTGTTAGTATCGAGCCTTCAACAGAGTCTTGTGAGGCAATAGAGAAGTTTCCAGTTGCGGGAACATCAAATCAGGTAAAGTTTTGACTTAATCTTCCGTATTACTACAAATACATGTTATTACCAATGATAGAATCATTTATTTTTAGGATTTTCCATGCACTTATTATCATAGAAATTCAAAGTGGATTCATCTCAATGTATTGCTTCAAGCATATATATTTATATCCATTGCTGTTAGCATATGGCAAATTATCATACAAATTGAAAGTGTATTCATCTCATTGTATTGCTTTAACCATATATAAATTTATATGCTATAAGGCATATACTATTCTCAAACTCTTTCTTGCCTATTTCAGACTAAAATCCAGGGTAATACTTCATGGGTAAACAAGTACATACAAAAGCAGAAAAAGCTGAAAGAACAGTACAGTTCCTTTCGAAAGAGGAAAGCGGATAACATCACTACAGAACATAAGGTCATCGTCGGCAAAAAACGAAAAATTGTATCTGAAGATGCATTACGAATGAGAACCTTTAGGAATAAACGAAGCAGGGAAACAGTAAAGCTACATAGAAAGGAGGATGCCGAGAGAAAAATTACAAGGAAGAACACAGATCCTCAGGACAAACAGAAAGATGCCGAGAGAAAACGGACAGCTGGGAAAACACTGGTCCTCAGGACAAACAGAAAGATGCCGAGAGAAAAAGAACAGCGTGGAAGAACACTGGTCCTCAGGACAAAGAGAAACATGCTAAGAGAAAAATAACAGCAAGGAAAAACACTGGTCCTCAGGACAAACAGAAAGATGCCGAGAGAAAATGGACAGCTAGGAAAAACACTGGTCCTCAGGATAAAGAGAAAGATGCCGAGAGAAAACGGACAGCTAGGAAAAACACTGGTCCTCAGGATAAAGAGAAAGATGCCGAGAGAAAACGGACAGCTAGGAAAAACACTGGTCCTCAGGACAAACAGAAAGATGCCGAGAGAAAACGGACAGCTAGGAAAACACTGGTCCTCAGGACAAACAGAAAGATGCCGAGAGAAAAAGAACAGCGTGGAAGAACACTGGTCCTTAGGACAAAGAGAAACATGCTAAGACAAAAATAACAGCAAGGAAAAGCACTGGTCCTCAGGATAAAGAAAAAGATGCCGAGAGAAAACGGACAGCTAGGAAAAACACTGGTCCTCATGACAAACAGAAAGATGCCGAGAGAAAAAAAACAGCGTGGAAGAACACTGGTCCGCAATACAAAGAGAAACATGCTTATAGAAAAAGAACAGCAAGGCAAAAAACACTGGTCCTCAGGATAAAGAGAAAGATGCTAAGAGAAAAAGGACAGCTTGGAAAAACAGAGACAGTGAGACACAACAGCAAGAAAGACACAAAAATACCACACAACATACTAAGAAAAGGAAAGAAAATGTTCCTAAAAGTAAAACAGAACTTATAGACACTTTTCGTGCCATAGTATCACAAGGACCTGTGTTTATGTGTACTTCCTGTGGTAAGTTATGGTTTAAACATAGTGTAATGAAGTTTCCCAAATCTCCTGGAATAGATAACCAAATTTGGATGTGCAGTACTTGCTACAGATATATAAGGAAAGCAGTCATTTCACCCATGTCCATAATGAACAAGGTGGTCTTAACTAAAACATGCATTCTACAGCAGCTTAATCCATTGGAAGAAACCCTATTAGCTATTATACTTCCATTTATGAAAATACACCAGGCTCCCCGTGGAAAGCTTAAAATACTTTTAGGCAATATGGTACTTGTTCCTGCTAATGTGGATTACACAGTCACCCAATAACCTCGTATGCAGTCCAACACAGGGACAATCAAGGCAACACTGAAGCGTAAACTCAGATACAAACATAAAGTCTATTGTTTCAATATAAGACCACAACTTGTGAGATCTGCAGCTAGATGCTTGGCAAAAGCTCCATTTTATAAGCAGTATGTAACTTACAATGAAGATTGGAACAAAGAACACTCTGTAGACTCCTCTTCCTCAGAAAGTGAAGACGATAAAGAGCCAACCACTATATCAACCCCTGTTCATGAAGTAGATACACAAAAACAGTATGATGACGATGATGAATATAATTGGAGTGAGATGGATGAAGCTGAACTGATGTCAGGGGAGGCTGATATGAAGCTCACAGCTCCAGACTACATAGAGCCTGGCGAGCGAGACAACATCTACAACTTTGCACCAGAAGAGGGAGCTGTTCCTGTGAGTGTTTTTATGGAGACAGATTGTGAAGAACTAGCATTTCCGGGTATTTTTTGTGGAGACAGAAGAGACCAGCAAATAATGATAGACCAGTACGAGTAACATATGGAGACATAGTAAAATCAGAACTGAGGAATGCTGATGGAAGGGCAGCCAGTAACATAGAAAATCTGTTCTTTAAAACAAAGAAATTGCAAATGAAAACTCTTCTCAACCAAGGGCAATTGGCACTAAGGAAAGTTAAAGTACAGAACAAAAACCTGACAGTACGGGATGTCAAGGGGGATGCAGCTAAATCTCTGATTCACCAAGACAAAGCATACAAATTTCTTGCAAGTATTCGTGGATCTCCTCCATATTTTCAAAAGGTGAGCAAAGACCTATTTGCCACGATCAAACAACTAGGACAAGCCACATTTTTTATCACCCTGTCTGCTGCTGAGTCCCGATGGAAACAACTGCTAAGAATTCTTGGAAGAGTAGTGGACGAGAAACAGTACACAGATCAGGAGTTGGAAGACTTGACATGGGACGACAAGTGCCGTCTGATTCAGTCCCATCCAATTACCTGCGCAAGACATTTTGACTTTTCTGTTTCCAAATTTGTGTCAGTATTCATGCATTCAAAATGTCATTCTCTATCAGAAAATGAAGATTATTTTTATCGAGTTGAATACCAACAAAGAGGATCACCTCAGTCTCTGATATACCATAACCTCATACCAATTGTTTGCTTAGTGTAATGGACAGAGCGCCGAACTTCGAAACTAGAGATCATTGGTTCGAGTCCCGCTACTGAAGACTATTTTGTAGTTCAGCATTTTTTTTACTCCAAATTGATTTCTTGGTCATCGGATTTACCGCACCGATTGTTTTTCAATTTAAAAAATAAATATATTTACATTTTATTGCTTCCCACCACTGAATAAATCGTGAAAAAAAAATATTTTACTGCGGCGAATTTTCTATGATTTTCTCGGTAATTCGACGCTTTTTATTATTCCAAAAAGCGTCTGGGCGATGTAAAGTTTACATTACGGCCACTTTTTAACAATTTCTACTCTTTTAAAAACGTATTTATCGCTAAAAAACTTCTCGTCGAGGATTTGGTTTACTTGATTTGTGAGATCGTTGGTTCGAGCCCCTCCGCATAAGGTTATTTTGTTTGCACTTTTGGTTCAGAATTTTTCTACTTAATGATCGTTAATGCAATTTTTGTATTACGCAGGTTTGTCCATATAATTCGAACGACTTCCTAAAACGGTGTTTGTGAAGGAATCTCTGAATTTCGGAGAAGGTCGATCGAAGTTTACCCTTGTTTTCAACAAACCCAAGCGTCCCCGTAGCGCAGCGGATAGCGCGCCAGACCGGGTTTGTCCATATAATTAGAACGGCTTAAAACAGTATGTATGAAGGTATCTCTGAATAACCTATCAGAGATTCGGTGGCTGTATCTTCCGTGAATTCATTACCTTAAATATAAATAATAAAAATAATTAATGCATATGACAATCACTGTTTGTTAGCTCGCCCACGGTTTATGGTTTATCATCGTCAATGTTTATCATTTTGGATTAGCTGTTGATAACTGTCTTAAGAGCTATACTGATATGCGACAATAGTAAATGTAATGTTTTATTAAATGCATAACATTTTGGACATTTATTTAAGCATCATATTTTATTTTACAGAACTTACCTGAATGTAATCTTCTTTGGAGCGGCGAGACATAAGTATATACACCAGTGGGACCTGTTTTTCATCGTCACCTTTCTTTACGAAGACGTGTACCGTCTGGAGTTGGTAGAACGCGGACTTTACTACTTTAACCCCTTCCCTCATATAGACGCTTTCTGACGCCTCTGCAGCAGACGGCTTTTTGAAAACATAGTGACAAAAGAAGAAATTGCACAAAACGTGCAATTTCTCCTTTTGCCACAATGTTTTCCACTTTTTGTCATAGGTTATCTGGATAACCTATGTTTTGACAAAATATGTTCAAAGTCGTCTGCTGCAGAATTGTCGTATGAGGGAAAGGGTTAAATGTACCGTCTTTTGGATTGTCGGAGTAGACTCATCTGGTGCTGTGTCTCATCATTGGAGTCACTGGCAAGGGGGTTGGCCTCATACTCGGGTTACCACCCGCCATCCAAATTCCGAGGAATCCGCCAATCTTATCAATTTCTGCCTGTGCGCCACTAAACTCTTGGCTAAAATATAAAACAAATACTTTCACAAATACTGAATTTAAATCGTGTCACTAGTACCGACAACATAATCAATAACCTCGGCCCTTTCATAACGCCTACGCCGTAGGTACACTGCCATTTAGCCATTAACCTTAAAAAGAAATAGTTAACGTTAAATAAGGTTATTTTACCTGGACAGCTAAATAAATACTCTTATTACTTTCATATCAACTACGCGGTAGGTACATTACCGTTAAACCATTAAGTTAAAAAAGTTAACTAAAATAATGAATATCTTTTAATAAAATGTACCTTCTGCTATCCTTTGTCGACACGTTTAAACGAATGCCCACTTATTATGTTGCTAATCTGTGATAATTGATGACATTTAGATGTCCCACTTATCTTTTCAAAAAAGCTTTCCATGCTGGCTACAAGACGAATGTTTGACGCAAAACGTCAAAGAGAAGCAGCAATTGTTCGTTGTACATGTAGAAATAAGAAAAAAGAACATTTAAATCCACACGGTAATATGCCGATATATTTATCCTTTTGAATACTGTATACTTCAAATTACCTCCCTTTAAGCAATACCAGGATTTTTACCTGTGCTTCATATGAATAAGATTGACAAACATTGAAATTATATGAATGAAAACTATTATTTAAATTAGTAACAACATCAAAATAAAATTCAAGCCAAAATAAGTGTACACATTTCATTAATTGTTTATAGATACCCTAATGTATAGGTATGAATATAAAATTTATAATACGGCAAAATTTATCTTGAAACAGATATTTCTGTAGTTTATATATATATATATATATATATATATATGTTCATGTCTGCACTTTACGATGACAATTGTGAAAATGAAAACCTATAGTGGGAAACGTTTATCTGTTGAACATGTATTTAAATGTTTAACTCGGTTAAATATTTGTATTCCCTTTCAATGGTTTATTTAAATCGTCATAAATGTGTATTATTAGACAAAGGTGTCAGACCAAATGGGATAACTATTTGCTGCAATTAGTTAAATTGTGCGTATACTTCAATTACCTCCCTTTAAGTACTACCAGGGTTTTTTTCTTGAATAAGTTTGATAAACATTAACAGATAGCAGACAGACATGGAAACATCAATAAATATAGAAAATCTCTATACATTAATCATTTAATTAAATGGAAAACAATGGAGGCAAAAGGATAATTTGATCATGATCAATTTCTCTTTTTACCATTATATTTTCACTCCGCTAAGACAGTAATCGGAGAACACAAGCATGAACAACAATTTCAAACAGTGTCTTCACAAAATTGAAATACAAAAGTTAAAACATGAAAGATACACATTGTTTGGACAGAACATGGTCGAATTCAACTAGTTACATGCTTCAGACAGACCAGCTAGTTGATCTCATCTTACATGAAGAAAGGAATAAACTTTACCCTTTCCTAGAAACAACAAATCTATAGCAGACAGATGTTTTCCACTTTTTGTCATAGAAAATCTCCATAATTAAATGGATAACCTATGTTTTGCCAAAATACGTTCAAAGTCGTCTGCTGCAGAATTGTCGTATGAAGGAAAGGGTTAACCCTTTCACACATACAACACATTTACACCAGACAGCTTTGAAAACATCCATGAAAAAAGAAAGCCTCTATAGATCATGTTAACAATAACTTATAGGGAGTAAAATAAATGAAACAAACCAAACCAGCTAGCCGCCTAGACAGTACAGCCGGATGATCGCATTATGAAGAAAGAAATTAAATAAGCGTGTCCCACATACAGCAAGTCCACATCAGACACCTTTGAAAACATCCGCACAAAAATATAGAAAATCTCTATAAATGTAACTTTAAAATGTCCTACATACAGTAAATCAACACCAGACAAACCCTTTGAAAACATCTATGCAAAAATATAGAAAATCACAAGTGTAACTTTAGTCTTTCTACAGCAGACAGCTTTGAAAATATCCAAACAAACATTTAAAAAATCCCAGACTGCAGATAGATTTGAAAATATTTAAGCAAAAGTATAGAAAATCAATATAAGTGATTTAGACTTAAGACTTTCCCACATACAGAAAATATACAGCAATTTAAACAGCTTTGAAAACATCCCCTTAAAAATATAGAAAATCTCTAGTTTAATTATTTTATGAATAAAGTTGAGAACATAGGGGCAAAAGGAAAAACTGCTCCGCATTAGCAATTTCTATTTTTGACATATTGTTTTCAATCACATGGTTTCATCCATGCATAAGAAATCATTATGCTTTTTTACATTCCAAAATGTTTGAACACAACATATACAATAGCAACACGTACATTGTTAAATAGCTTAACATTACCTGTACATAATGTACACCATCATAACTGAAGACAGAGTGCTGAGCAATAACGGACCAGAATCCTGATAGCCTCCAAAAGGTTGCAATGTGTGGAAATTTGCTCCTGATCTCTGTGGATATCATGATATTAACGGAATCCACGCGTGTATTAAACCAGTGAATATCCACAGGATGCCTTGATGAAGTGCTGCTCTGTCTATGCACAATCTGAGATACAACATCAGATCTGTGACTATATTAAAACTTTAGTTCCGCATGGAGTTGACCATGTAACATAGTCAACTTACATGGTCAACTCCATGCTGAACTGCAGTTTTAATATAGTCACAGATCTGTACTTCTGAAAATAGTAACGATGGACAAAGCAGGATTGCACAAATAATTTTTCCCAATCATGAGAAAGACAATGTTTGGCTGAAAGTCAGTTACCGTACCCACATGTGATTGGAGTGTAGAAATCTTGGCCCCAGAAAAACCAGAAAATTTTACATCCAATCCATTCAAGCCAAAATCAAGAGAAATGGAGCCACTGTGCTGGATCAAACTTTCTAATCGACCAACAAATGAATGTCCAACAATTTAAATCTGAGCCATTTTCACAAACAATAATGAATACAATAGTACAAATAATACAACACTACACAAAAATCGAAAGTGAATATTAATAACAATAGATTCTACTAGCTACACACTAGAGAAAAAAATCAAAATGATGTTACATGAAAAATAGAGCTTTCGAAATTAGGACCAATTAAAATAAAACTGGTTCACTGATTGGTCCATTATAAAGCCTCACAATTACAAACAATTTAATACTTCCAAATTTTATTTGGGTACGAATAAACAAAATGTTTTTAATTTTTTTCCGATGGTATTTTTATTTTAATTGATAAGTGAAAGGGTAAACCTTTCACAAAAATAAGTTTTTTACAATTTAACAAAATGCCCGCAAAACCCGTCAAGTCGCGCCGGTACTCGAACCTGCGCTAAACCTTACCTATATCGTCTTTAAATTTCGGTAATAAATCGAAGTTTGGTGAGAGGTTCCCTAAGTAAATTAAAACCAATGCAATTCATGTCGAATTTCGGTCGAACATAGGAATATCATTAGATAACGCTACCGAAATAGTTACCGAAATTTAACCAATCAGTGAACCCCATTCTACCAAAATTCAACTTGGTCTAGAATGTGTTTGATATACCATAACATCATATCAATTGTTTATTTAGTGTATTGGACAGAGCACTGAACGTCGAAACCATATGGTTGTATGGGCTTTAAAGTCATATAAAAAGTTGTTTTCGTTAGAAAAAGTTGTTTCCGCAAAAACAAGTTGTTTTCGGTATCTAGCTATACCGCGAAACCAGGGATCGTTGGTTCGAGTCCCGCTACTGAAGGTTATTTTGCTTGCACTTTTGGTTCAGAATTGTTCTCTTAAAGATCGTTAATGCAATTTTTGTATTACACAGGGTTGTCCATATAATTAGAACGGCTTCCTAAAACAGTGTGTGACGGAATCTCTGAATTTCGGAGAAGGTCGGTCAAAGTTTACCCTTGTTTTCAACAAACCGGAACGGGTTTGTCCATATAATTAGAACGGCTTCCTAAAACAGTATGTATGAAGGTATCTCTGAATAACCTATCAGAGATTCGGAGAAGGTCGGTCACCCCGTAACAAGATGTCAAGAAACTCTAAACCAATTTCGATCGAATCTCAGTCGAACTCAGGAATATAATTGCTTAACGCTATCGAAATAGTTCCGAAATTTAACCAATCGGTGAATCCCATTCCAAAACAAAATAGATATATAATATAAACATGTTCAATTGGTTCTTAGCCTAGTGGATAGAGCGCCGGACTTCGAAGTCCAACTGGTGTTATTTGTTTTGTTTGCACTTTTGGTGCAGACATTTTTCTACTTAAAGACCGTAAATGCAATGTTTGTATTACACAGGTTTGTCCATATAATTAGAATGGCTTCCTAAAATATTGTGTTTGAAGGAATCCCTGAATAACCTATCAGACATTTCGGAGAAGATCGCTCAAAGTTTACCCTTGTTTTCAACAAACCCAAGCGTACCCGTAGCTCAGCTGATAGCGCGCCGGACTGGGTGTGTACATATAATTAGACATTCTTCTCTCTACGTATAAATCAAAACACAAACATCCATATGCAAATACCAGATGGCGAGTCTAGAACATAAAAAGAGGCACGTAATATTAACACAAATAATTGATTAGGAACTCTTTACTTAACCAGAGTCTGGCTTCTAAAGAGACGACTACGTAACCAACCTTGCTATGATAGCTTTTCCATCTGCCATGCCGTTTCCATTTCCACTGTAGATGAACTCGCAGTATATGTGCACTTTCTCCTAATTAAGTCAGTAATGTTCAATGCCCCCAAAGTGGGTATACCACTCTTTCACGAATGAACCGTTCCCATTTCTTGAAATAACGGAAATATTTTCAAGACGTATTTTCCATTTTTGAAGAAACCAATATATTATTCATGTGCCACATCAACCCCTCGAAGCTAGATTTATCTATATCCGTTTATCCAGCTCAGATTTAATGGACTGCTCCAAACCTAAACATAAATGAAACAAAGACATACTTAAAAACATATTCGAATAGCCATAAATCCGAAGAAGAATTATCTGCCGTCAAATATACTAGCGGGAAAAAGAAACTGTGCATCGGGAAAATGTTTGTAATTTTTTTATTTCATAACATGGTACATATTTTAAACAACATAATAGTTTATCAATCTATCCTTTACATAATCAAAAAATGAAATCACCAAACATTTTACTCATTTAATCATGGCATCGCGTCAAAGACTGGTGGAGTGAAATCCAAAGTCACAAACTCAATATCTGGTATGTCCGCCTAATGCATTGATGACTGCACGTAACCTTCGTCTCAGACCCAACTAATGTTGCAAATATTGGTTGTGGAAGGTTGTTCCATATTTGCACCAAGGCATTTCCCAACTCCACCAACGTAACTGGCCGATTAGGTAGTTGACGTAAACGACGTTCCATTTCGTCCCAAACTTGTTCGATCGGCAATAAATCGGGCGAAACAGAAGGCCATGGAAGTCAAGGCTAAATCGTGACTCGTCCATGAAGAGTATTTCCCCCATAGTCTACGATTTAACCGAAGGCGAATTCGACACCATCCTAGGCGTGCAACACGGTGACGTCTTGTCAAAACTGGACGTATTGCAGGACGTCGCGGGCGTATGTTAACGGCACGCAAACGGTTCCGAACAGTTCTCGGATTAATTATTTGGTGTCCAGGAATAATTCTAGCCGTCAAACTTGCAGATTGGAAACGGTTACGAAGATGAGTGAGCCGAATATGGTTGTCTTGTAGACGTGACGTCACACGCGGTGCCCCAGGTCGAGGGTAGTCCCGAGTACTGCCAGTGTGCTGGTAACGTCTATACAGTGAACTTATAGTGATCGTATGCACACCAAATTGATAAGCGACCTCGGTTTGCTGCCTTCCAGCTTGCAGCATCCCGATGGCACGCAAACGCTGATTTTCGGTAAGCCGTGGCATCGTAACAATCCAACACAACACAAACTTTCGATGTTTTTCCGATTGATTGAATCTTTAACAAATGTTTAATGCTTTTAAACCTGTAAACTTTCGACTGTGTAAAGTGCGAGACCCAATAAACATGTAAACCGACGTCATCGGCTACTGCACGAACCACACGTGCGATTCGAGCGAAAAGTGGTACACAGGTTTCGCATATCATATTGATAACGTGTACTAAATTTTATGATAATCAAAATGGTATTTTAAAAAATATTCAAATTAAAGGCATGCACAGTTTCTTTTTTCCGCTAGTAGTAACTAACGTAATGACTATCTAAGTCTGCAGCAGTGAATAGCTTGGATAACATATTTCCATTTTGGAACTATAAGCGCGCACCGAAATTTTACGACTCAGAAAATCTGCTTGTTTGTTTTCATTTCTCGATATCAACTTCGGGACTAAAGTAAGTGTTCGACCAAACTTTTTTTCTTTTTTTTTCCTTTCTCTTTCCTATATATCTCTCCGCTACAAACATTCATAATATTGAAACCATTTTTATTATTAGACTAGAACATTCTTTCCCTGCAGCTTATCAATATGAGAAAACACGATCTGCGAACTGCTTTCAGCTCTCGCCATGTAGAGCTCGATCTTGACTCGCGCTCAGACCAAATATCTACGACTTCACTATCAGTGACACTATGAAAGAACCATAACCAGGTCCATTTGCGTCATCAAATACGTTTGCAACATTGAAACTAACTGAATCAATCGTAAGGAAATCGATCATGTATGCGGTATTAAGTATTGAAATCTCTGAATATTTCGACTGCTATAGACCAGTCATCGCAATTGCAACAACGACTTAGGAAATTTGCTTATCTGTTTTCATTTTTCGATATCCATTTCGGGATAAAATTAATGCTATGTCTTTAACATTGTTCGACTTAACTTTAAAGATTCAGTAAATGTATATTTCTGCTACCAACATTTATAATATTGCAACCATTTGTACTATTATACTCGACTAAAACAGTCTTTTCCTGCAGCTTATCAATGTGAGAAAACAGATATGCGAACTGCTTCCAGCTCTCGCCGTGTAGAGCTCGATCTTAACTCTGGCTCAGACCAAATATCTACGACTTTACTGTTAGTGACACTATGAAAGAACCATAACCAGAATCTCTTGCGTCATCAAATACGTTTGCAACATTGCAGTTGCAACTGAATCATTTTGCATTGTAATCATAAGAAAATCGATCATTAATACAGACTCCATTAGTATTGAAATCTCTGAATATTTCGACTCCTATAGACCAGTCATCGCAATTATAACAACGACTCGGAAAATGTGCTTGTTTGATTTCATTTCTCGATATCCATTTCGGGATTGAAAAAATGTTATGTCTTTAACATTGTTCGGCTTAACTTTATAGATTTTCACCAACTGTATCTGTCTGCTACCAACATTTGTAAAATTTCAATTAACCTCATAACAATCCATGAAATGGAAAACACGCGTTGAGCTATTTCATATTTCCTTCAAAAACAATAACGCTGATGCAAGTACATACAGTTTATCCGGGGCATCCCAACTTGCCCTACCCGATCTGCAGTTATACAAATATCTGGTTCTCAAACACACCACTTTACAATGCATCTACAACAGTGTCACTCCCTACGAAGCAGTCAATACCAGATCCACTGGCATCATCAACGACGTTTGCAACATTTTAATCTATATTAAAATATTAAATGGGGAAAAAAACATGCGTTCAGCAATTTTATATTTCTTTCAAAAACAACTCGTCCTATGCAAGTACATCCAGTTTCACCTGGGCAGCTCAGCTTGCCCTGCCCTTTATGCAGTAATAACATATTATTGGGTCTCAAACGCACCACTTTATACATAACGGATTGCATCTACAACAGTGAATCTCTAAAACAATATATTCAGATCCATTGGATTCAACAAAGACGTTCGCAACATAGCAATTAACCTCCTTATTGAAATATATCAAATGGAAAAAAACATGCGTTCAGCCATTTTGTATTTCTTTCAAAAACTACTCTACCTATGCAAAAACATCCATTTTCGCCGGGACATCTCAACTTGTCTAACCGCTATGCAGTAATAACAACTATCTGGATCTCAAACGTACCACTTTACACATGGCGCATTGCATCTACAGCAGTGACACTCTATAAAGCAATCAATACCAGATCAACTGGCGTCAACAAAGACGTTCGCAACATTGCAATTAACCTCATCATTACAATCCATCAAATGGGGAAAAACATGCGTTCAGCAATTTCATATTTCCTTCAAAAACAACTCTTCCAATGCAAGTACATCTAGTTTAACCGGAGCATCCCAACCTGCCCTACCTGATATGCAGTTATACAAATATCTGGTTCTCAACGAACCACTT
Source organism: Serripes groenlandicus (assembly GCA_031761405.1). Taxonomy (NCBI): domain Eukaryota; kingdom Metazoa; phylum Mollusca; class Bivalvia; order Cardiida; family Cardiidae; genus Serripes; species Serripes groenlandicus. The sequence goes on from JASEVX010000001.1 coordinate 68,830,269, forward strand.
TACCCATGACGCATTGCATCTACAAGAGTAAAACGCTCTATGAAGCAATCAATACCAGATCCACTGGCGTCAACAAAGGCTTTTGCGACATTGCAATTAACCTCACCGTTACAATCCATCAAATGGAAATAACTATATTCTTACACTAATCATAATCAACATTACTACTTATCTTTGGAAGTGTGTCAATGCTTGGCGTATCCAACACCACATCATTCGGCATGCCAATGACCGCTTTTCCAACAACGGAAACTAGATCCTGAAATACGCTGCTTTAATCACTCCAATTGGAAGTTCGGTAAATGTTCCATGCGAGTAAGAAGCTCGTTTGTGTCCATGTCCGAGGCTGCCACTTGGATTAATTTCTGGTAAAATCTTAAACAGGATGTGAACTGCTTGCTGTCGTCCGGTAAAATGAACTTATCCCGCCAATTCACAACAATATATACAAATAACTCACCAATATCTCGTGCTACCCATGCACCCAAGCGCTTACGAATAACCCTTTTGAATACGCTACGTGAAGAAAAATAGTTCACGCTATTCTACGAAACGCGTGACATTGATAGTATGTATGAAGGTATCTCTGCATAACCTATCAGAGATTCGGAGAAGGTCGGTCAAAGATTACCTTTGTGTTCAAAAATTAGACTCCGGGGTCTCCGTAGCGCAGCGGATAGCGCGCATGACTTCTAATCCGGAGGTCTTGGGTTCGAGTCCCACCGGGGATGATTGTATTGTTTCGCTGGGACTCAGGACATCAGGCGAGAAGATGTGCTACGTAATTTGTTATGACGATAGAAGAATCATTAGGCTTTCAAATTGTTCTGGCACTATTTCAAGAAGTGTAGTGTCCATTGAATTCAAGATCAATTCATCGTTTTAAATGCAAATATCTTATAGCGATTTTACATCAGTTTTAACATGTTGTTCAAGAGCCGCACCAACGTGTGATGAAATGTTTACGTATGTAATTTGCACATAATTAAGTCAATCTAGCCGCATGTGCTTGTTTACAAGCACACACGATAACTGTAAGCAACATGACCACTTTTTGTCTGACCCAAGTATTGCTCTCTATCAAGCTACACTGAATTATTCTCACGTTTAAAATTGAGTATTGAGATGCGTTAGGCGTGTATTAACGGCATGTTCTAAAACCTGGCCCGGCCTGGCCTGGTCTGGCCTACTGACTCAGCATTTTGTGACGGGCCAGGCCAGGCCAGGCCAAATTGTATACATATTGAGAGTACAAGCTCTGAATATACTGAAACACAATGATAGACCTTTATTTTGAAATTAAACTGTTTAATATAATAAAAAAAAAATCTGAGGTTAAATTTAGATAAAAAAAAAGTCGTTTTATTGAATAATAATCGAATACATTTGTATTTAAGTGCACAGATCGATTCTTAAAATCAATGTGTTCAGACTCAAGTAATACATACATATATATGTTTTATTTGTGATGATTTTTATGTTTTGTCCGCTTTATTTTAGATGTAGAAATTCCATTTTACGGTTCATTTAGTTGAACATGAAGTAGTTCAAAACTACTTGCATTATAAGTTCAATTGAAAACATGATTTTTGTATAAATAAAGTAAGTATACCTATTTTAATAGAGATGTTTTATTGTTTTGCGGAGATATTTTAAAGTCGCTTGCTGCAGATTTGTTGTAAGTGGGAAATTTTTAAGACTTGCGTGAAGGCGTACGTGCGTCTCCGAGTAATTTGATCTTGGTCTACATATTTCGTTATACATTTATTAATTATCAGTCAATACCCTTTTCACCACCTAGAGTGAACACCGACCTTAAGGACTCTGCGAGCAGTACAAATCAAGATCAACTTTCGTCTCCGTGTAATTTGCTCTTGGTCTACATATTTCGTTATACATTTATTAATTATCAGTCAATACCTTTTTCACCACCTAGAGCGAACACCGACCTTAAGGACTCTGCGAGCAGTACAAATCAAGATCAACTTTCGTCTCCGCGTAATTTGCTCTTGGTCTACATATTTCGTTATACATTTATGAATTCTCAGTCAATACCTTTTTCACCCCCTATAGCGAACACCGACCTTAAGGGCTCTGCGAGCAGTACAAATCAAGATCAGCTTTCGCCTCAGCGTAATGTGATCTTGGTATACATATTTCTTTAAACCGAGATCTGTGCACTTAAATATAAATTTATCTTCAATTTTTTTTTCTAAATAAAACTCATGATATTAAACATGCAGTTTAATTTCTAAAAAAAGGTCTATCATTGTGTTCCAGTATATTTAGAGCTTGTACTCTCAATATGTATAAAATCTGGCCTGGCCTGGCCTGGCCCGGCCTGGTCCGACACAAAATGCTGAGTCAGTAGGCCAGCCAGGCCAGGCCAGGTTTTAGAACATGCCAAACTGTACTAACTGCCCGTTTCCTATCAGAATCATATCAAGTTACATTGGCGTCAAATAAGCGCGTGTAACAAGATTTATTAATGCCGTTAATTCTGGTATGTATTCATTTATAAAATCCCGACTACAATTAGGCTATATGACCGTGCAGTAAGTTTAAAACTTTTGGATCTTTCGTGTCCTCTAACTTATATCATATGTCCCCGTAGTGCAGTGGATAGCGCGCCGGACTTCTAATCCGGAGGTCCTGGGTTCGAGTCCCACCGGGGATGTTATTCCATTTTGCAGTTTTAGATAGTTTTTGTATGTTTACTTAAAAGTGTGTGTACGCCGGATATAATAGTATTATTATTTAAATAAATTATATAAAGTTTTTCCTTGAATAATTACCAGTATAACCTGTTGTTTTTTTTTTATCCCGACACCGATAAATCTGTCGTAATGATATACCCTCAACCCTGAGCGCCAATGGGGAAAGCCATTTCTACATGTTTTAAAGTATATTGTATGACACGATCCAAGTTCGAGGCTTGATCTCACAGTGCCGAGGCGGACGCTTCAACGTCAGTTAGGGATTATTTTGCAAAGCGAATGAACAATGGTTTTAACGGGAGACAAGGTTTTTGTAATTGTATCAAGTCTAAGTAATGATCCGTCAGTGTTAGCATGTTCAAAATATGAATTCATGTATATGTCTTTTCAGTTTTCATACACACGTACACACGAGGGAACTTGAGTGATCGGCCATGCGTCCCCAAGAATACGGATAAAACACTAGAATTGAAGCCACACTCACATGGCCATTAATATGATGGTATGAGGATGCAACTAAGATCCCCCATTTAACCTCGTGTGGCTATATTGAAACATAGAAAACCAGACAAAATAAAAATCACAGGTCTTGTAATGTTTCATTTTCTTTCTCTGTTCAGAAGGAATGAGTTTATAACAGTCAGAGACCGTCTATATATCTGGGCCTTCAATCTAAGGAGAAGAACTCTGACTCCTCTACTCGGACACTCCGAATGTATACCATGCTGTCTGTCTGTACTCACCGTCGGGTCGAAGAACTGACTGTAGACAACTTGGCTGAAAGTAAAAAACACTAGAGGTCTTCAACAACAACTAGCAGCTCAGGCTCCAGATCAGCTCTAGAACGGTAGACTTATCCACACCCATTTGCTACCCCGACGCCAAGGTCAAGTGCGATATAAACTTCCACAATATGAAATATACCTTTTCCCAAACAATAACGCTTTCCGACGCATCTGCAGCAGACGACTTTAAAAACATATAGACAAAAACACAGAAAATCTCTTTAAATGAAGGTATTAGTTACTGTAAAAGTTGAAAACATTGTGGCTAAAGGAGAAATTGCTCGTTTTGAGCAATTTCTACTTTTGTCACAATGTTTTTATCTAGTTTAATAATTTAATGAATAAAGTTAAGAACATAAGGGCAAAAGGAAAAACTGCTCTGCATAAGCAATTTCTATTTTTGCCATATTATTTTCAATCACATGGTTTTATCCATGCACAAGTAATCATTATGCTTTTCTACATTACAAAATGTTTGAACAGAACATGTACAATAGCAGCACGTTCATTGTTAAATAGCTTAACATTACCTGTGCGTGACAAATGTACACCATCATAACTGAAGACAGAGTGCTGAGCAATAACGGACCAGAATCCTGGTAGCCTCCAGAAGGTTGCAATATGTGGAAATTTGCTCCTGATCTATGTGGATATCATGATATTAACGGCATCCACACGTGCATTAAACCAGTGAATATCCACAGGATGCCTTGATGAAGTGCTGCTCTGTCTATGCACAATCTGAGATAATACAACCGGTCAACTCCATGCTGAACTAAAGTGTTAATAGTCACAGATCTGTACTTCTGAAAATAGTAACGATGGACAAAGCAGGGTTGCACAAATCATTTTTCCCAATCATGAGAAAGACAATGTTTGGCTGAAAGTCAGTTACCGTAAACATATAATATGATTAGATTTAAGTTATCTGTTATAAATGTCACTAGGATTTAATTTATCTGTTATAAATGACACTATGGTGCGAAACAACCGAAATTGACAGGGTACAAAATAACTAGGGTACGAGACAACCGAAAATGACAGGGTACAAAATAACTAGGGTACGAAGTAACTGTCTCTCGAAATTTTGGCCCCAGAAAAAAACGAAATTTTTCAACAAATCCATTCAAGCTAAAATCAAGAGAAATGGAGCCATTGTGCTGGATCAAACTTTCTAATCGACCAACAAATGAATGTCCAACAATTTAAATGCGAGCCATTTTCACAAACAATAATGAATACAATTGACAATAAATGATAGTACAAATAATACAACACTACACAAACATCGAAAGTGAATATTAATAACTATACTAGCTACAGTTTATCTAACTGCAGATTTATATTGATAGATTTCCGATTTAATCACTAGCATCTTAGGGAATGGCTCAATTGTCGAAAATAACATTTTGAGAAAACACCTCAGACTCAGTCATGGAAACAAAGTGGCGATCCGCTAATGGTAACTTACCTAGCTATTCTAGTATCGCTTCAGTGTAAACATGCAAAGACAAATGAGAATGATTGGTTACATGTCAATAAGTGTATGTATTTGTCTTTCATAAAATGTCAAAATAAATAACTAACATAATTAAGATTGCTAGCTGTTGCCGCGAAAAACAAATGTTCTCTTCAAAACAAGGTAGAAATAACTGGGTTACGAGACGTTCAGATGATACGGATGAATTTGAAGTCCGACAAGCATCATGTTTATTGTGTATTTAAATAATACCATAAAGTACTTACCTGCCAATTTATACACAATAATTTTGTCTAATAAATAAGTTAGCGTGTCTTAAACATTAAAGTGATCCGCTATTGGTTATGATCCGCTAAGTGAACAAAATCATAATGTGTTTACATGAAAAATAGAGCTTTCGAAATTAAAACAGTTATTACAAACAATTTTTAAAATACTTCCATTTTATTTGGGTACGAATAAACAAAACGTTTTTAATTTTCTTCGGATGGTTTTTATATTTTAATTGATAAGTGAAAGGGTAAATCTTTCACAAAAATAAGTTTTTTACAATTTATCAAAAATCCGCAAAATCGGTCAAGCCGGTACTCGAACCTGCGCAAAACCTTACCTATATCGTCTTTAAATTTCGGTAATAATTGGAAGTTTGGTGAGAGGTTCCCTAGTGAAATAAAACCAATGCATTTAGGTATAATAGAATCTCGGTCGAACATAGGAATATCATTGGATAACGCCTAAATAGTTACCGAAAATTAACCAATCAGTGAACCCCATTCTACCGAAATTCAACTTGGTCAAGAATGTATTTGATATACCATAACAATATTTCAATTGTTTACTTAGTGTAATGGACAGAGCGCCGAACTTGAAAACTAAATATCGTTGGTTCGAGTCCCGCTACTGAAGTCTATTTTGTGCTTCAGAATTTTTCTACTCCAAATTGATTTCTTGGTCATCGGATTTACCGCACCAATTGTTTTTCAATTTAAAAAATAAATATATTTACATTTTATTGCTTCCCACCACTGAATAAATCGTGAAAAAAAAAAAAATTACTGCGGCGAATTTTCTATGATTTTCTCGGTAATTCGACGCTTTTTATTATTCCAAAAAGCTGCTGGGCGATGTAAAGTTTACTTTACGGCTACTTTTTAACAATTTCTGCTCTTTTAATGTAAAAATATATATATTTTATGTTTCTCGCTCGCTCGCTCCATTTTTTCAGAGCAAAAATCCGATGACCAAGAAATCAATTTGGTATGGCCTAAAGATCGTTAATGCAATTTTTGTATTACACAGGTTTGTCCATATAATTCGAACGGCTTCCTAAAACAGTGTGTGTGAAAGAATCTCTGAATTTCGGAGAAGGTCGGTCAAAGTTTACCCTTGTTTAAACAAACACAAGCGTCCCCGTAGCCCGGCGGATAGCGCACCGGACCGGGTTTGTCCATATAATTAGAACGGCTTCCTAAAACAGTATGTATGAAGGAATCTCTGATTAACCAGAGATTCGGAGAAGGTCGGTCAAAGTTTACCCTTGTTTAAACAAACACAAGCGTCCCCGAGGCGCAGCGGATAGCGCACCGGACTGGGTTTGTCCATATAATTAGAACGGCTTCCTAAAACAGTATGTATGAAGGAATCTCTGATTAACCAGAGATTCGGAGAAGGTCGGTCAAAGTTTACCCTTGTTTAAACAAACACAAGCGTCCCCGAGGCGCAGCGGATAGCGCACCGGACTGGGTTTGTCCATATAATTAGAACGGCTTCCTAAAACAGTATGTATGAAGGAATCTCTGATTAACCAGAGATTCGGAGAAGGTCGGTCAAAGTTTACCCTTGTTTAAACAAACACAAGCGTCCCCGAGGCGCAGCGGATAGCGCACCGGACTGGGTTTGTCCATATAATTAGAACGGCTTCCTAAAACAGTATGTATGAAGGAATCTCTGATTAACCAGAGATTCGGAGAAGGTCGGTCAAAGTTTACCCTTGTTTAAACAAACACAAGCGTCCCCGAGGCGCAGCGGATAGCGCACCGGACTGGGTTTGTCCATATAATTAGAACGGCTTCCTAAAACAGTATGTATGAAGGAATCTCTGATTAACCAGAGATTCGGAGAAGGTCGGTCAAAGTTTACCCTTGTTTAAACAAACACAAGCGTCCCCGAGGCGCAGCGGATAGCGCACCGGACTGGGTTTGTCCATATAATTAGAACGGCTTCCTAAAACAGTATGTATGAAGGTATCTCTGATTAACCAGAGATTCGGAGAAGGTCGGTCAAAGTTTACCCTTGTTTAAACAAACACAAGCGTCCCCGAGGCGCAGCGGATAGCGCACCGGACTGGGTTTGTCCATATAATTAGAACGGCTTCCTAAAACAGTATGTATGAAGGAATCTCTGATTAACCAGAGATTCGGAGAAGGTCGGTCAAAGTTTACCCTTGTTTAAACAAACACAAGCGTCCCCGAGGCGCAGCGGATAGCGCACCGGACTGGGTTTGTCCATATAATTAGAACGGCTTCCTAAAACAGTATGTATGAAGGTATCTCTGATTAACCAGAGATTCGGAGAAGGTCGGTCAAAGTTTACCCTTGTTTAAACAAACACAAGCGTCCCCGAGGCGCAGCGGATAGCGCACCGGACTGGGTTTGTCCATATAATTAGAACGGCTTCCTAAAACAGTATGTATGAAGGTATCTCTGATTAACCAGAGATTCGGAGAAGGTCGGTCACCCCGTAACAAGATGTCAAGAAACCAATTCCGATCGAATCTCGGTCGAACTCAGGAATATAATTAAAGACCGTAAATGCAATGTTTGTATTACACAGGTTTGTCCATATAATTATAACGGCTTCCTAAAATATTGTGTTCGAAGGAATCTCTAAATAACCTATCAGAGATTTCGGAGAAGGTCGGTCAAAGTTTACCTTTGTTTTCAACAAACCCAAGCGTCCCTGAGGCGCAGCGGATAGCGCGCTGGACCGGGTTTGTCCATATAATTAGAACGGCTTCCTAAAACAGTATGTATGAAGGAATCTCTGAATAACTTATCAGAGATTCGGAGAAGGTCGGTCAAAGATTACCTTTGTTTTCAAAAATTAGACTCAAGCGTCTCCGTAGCGCAGCGGATAGCGCACCGGACTTCTAATCCCGAGGTCGTGGGTTTGAGTCCCACCGGGGATGATTGTATTGTTTTGCTGGCACTAAGGAAAGCAGGCGAGAAAATGTGCTACGTAATTCGTTATAACGATAAAAGAATCATTAGACTTTCAAATTGTTCTGGTACTATTTCAGGAAGTGTAGTGTCCATTGAATTCAAGAACAATTCATTGTTTTAAATTAGGGATGGCAACGATTAATCGGTTACCCGGTTAACCGTATGTTTACCGATTAATCGGTTAGTAATTTAGGTAACCGAGTACTCGGAAGAAAAAATAAAATATATACACAGTTGTGTTTCACCTTTTGTTCTTTTCAATTTGTCACACGTAACTGACATGAGAGGTTAATTATTCACACCTCGATCGGCCAGTGTTTACATTACTGCGATAACAGCCTCACTCGATTTTATTGATGATCGTTTGTTTGTGTAGTGTAAATCGAATAATTGTCAATTAAAGGACGTTTTTTTTTTAAAAAACTTTGACGTCTAATAAGTGCAGTAGGAAATTATAAGATAATGACTTACTAATTATGTTCGGCGTTTGTTTTGATAATACAACTAATTGGAGTGAGTGTGATATATTTGAATTGTTGTTTTTGTAAATTATTATTTACCAACACGATTAGAAGATTTAAAGAATAATTTGAAGTTCGTAACAAATTTTCCCCTGAATTGGTATTTAAAGATATGCAGCTATGTACCTCTTTCATTCGACATATTATAACTCGTATAATAGTCACTTCGTTAAAAAAGATCTACAGAATATATTGCCATAATGCCTATCAGAAAAGACGTACCCAGCTGTCAATCCTTTAACCTGGTGGAAAGATCACGAAGTGAAATATTCAAAGATCACCCTCATCGCGAAGAAAACTCTAGCCGTCCCTGCCACGTCCGTTCCTTCGGAGAGTCTTTTCAGCCGCAAGACTGTTAGTTAATAATCTCAGAAACTGTTTGTCATGTGACCTAGCTAGCTAGTGGACAAAATCATTGTTTTGAATAAGAACATGTGCCAGTATGTTGAACTTGGATGTGAATGAATTAGAATATAGAACAGAAAGTCATTTAGTGTTAACTAGTTGTTTATTCATTACTACATGTCATTCATTTTACACTAGACTACTACAATGAATGTATCAACAATTGCATGATTATTATAAAATAAAAATAAACAAAAATGTTACCGTTTGTGTTAAAGTTCGCGGTAAAACTAATTGTCCGACATGAATGAAAACGTTCCGATAACGACGGTTAAGTCTGATTTATACATGACCGGGAAATGCGAGTTAAAACGACAACAACAATAACAGTGGATATTTATTGTCTATGAATCTATACGGTTAACCGGGTAACCGGTTACAAATTTGTACGAGTAACCGGTTAGTAATATCAGTAACCGTTGCCATCCCTATTTTAAATGCAAATATCTTATAGCGATTTTACATCAGTTTTAACATGTTGTTCAAGAGCCGCACCAATGTGTGATGAAATGTTTAAAAACATCTAGACAAAAACACAGAAAATCTCTTTAAATGAAGGTATTAGTTACTGAAAAATTTGAAAACATTGTGGCTAAAGGAGAAATTGCTTGTTTTGAGCAATTTCTACTTTTGTCACAATGGTTTTAAAAGTCGTTTGCTGCAGAGGCGTCAGTAAGCGTTTACATTTGGGAAATGGTATATTTAATATTGTGGAAGTTGATATCGCACTTGACCTTGGCGTCGGGGTAGCAAAGGGGTGTGGATAAGTCTACCGTGCTGGAGCTGATATTGAGCCAGAGCTGCTAGTTGATGTTGAAGACCTCTAGTGTTGGTAATGCTTTGAATTGTCCTCGTGGCGATTGGTGTTCGAATCCCTCTCCGTATAAAACTATCGATATTGTCTATGTTGTTATTGTTATTTTATATTATCCATACGCACTCAACGACCACGGCTCTTGTGATAAGGGAGATAATCGTTTTACTCCTGTTGGTAATTTCGTTATTTCCCTTTGACTGGAGTTCAGCGATGTACACCTGAAAATATTTATTTTGCATGAGTATTTTACGCAGTTGTTAACCTTTACCACCTACTACAACAAGTATGCAGTATACGACTTCGAAAACTTCTTAACAAAAATATTGAACATTTCTATAAATACGTATGAATGTCTGACTATTACTCAAAATAGTTGAAACATTGAGGCAAGGGGAAAAAATGCTATCAACAAGAAATTTTTCCTTTTGACTCAATATCGTCAGAGATGGACTGCTGCAGATGCGTTTGAAAGCACCCGTGTGTGAGAAACGGGGTTCAAAATGTATATTAACCTCGCTAGAAGGAAATGTATCTATTTGCGTAATATACACAGTCTCATCAGTCCGCCTTCAATAAGACAACATAATTAAGCCGTTCCACGAGAAAACCAACATTGTGGACTCTGCGTAAAGTATCGACCCGGATCAGCCTAAGCATGCCGCGCAGGCTAACACGGAGAGACACAATTCGCCTCCTGTGGATTTTCTGTTTCAGGAATAATAATTGTATACTTCTATCCCCTGAGACGGAATGATTTGGTTAGATATATCACGCAGAGTCCATACTGTTGGTTTACTAGTGGAACGAATCATATATATATTACTTCTGATGAAATGCTAGATGTGTGGTCCCATTGGTTTCAATCCTGTACCCCTATACAACATGCTATCATGGAGAATCAACGTGACCCCTGTTTGCGATACGCGGCTACTTTCAGATCTATCATAGTGGTTTCCAGAGTATAATGGGATCGAATCCTAAACCCCTGCCCTTGGTTCTTTGTTCGATCACGGCTGACAGCAGTCAAGGCACTGCTGTGTAAGACCTTATTTTTCCCGGATCATATTCTTCCCACCTGGGAAAAATAGGATCCTATTCTTCACAGCTGGGAAAAATAAGATCTCATTTGTCACACATTTCGAACATATATGTCACAGCTCCTAGGAAATTTGTGATCGAAACCGGTTTTTTATGTACCATGAAATCACATTCCTCACAGGTCAAAAATTGCATGAATTTTTTAACAAAAAAGTAAATTTTTACAACTGAGTCACATTTGTCACAGATTGCTATTGTCAGTATTGCAGATATATTTTGTTGATATACATGTATGCGTATATATTCTAGTTATAAAGAATCGTTGATTATGTTGACGTTGTTGTCATTTTTGTTGTTGTTGTTGCTGTTAGTTCTCGACTTGGCTGCAGTTGTAGGCGCAGTGGCGGTTGCTGTAGAGATAGCTGTTTTAATTTGTTGTTGTTTTTGTTTTTTGATGTTGTTGCTGTATGGGTATTAGTGGTATAAGTAGGAATAGTAATGGTTCTTGTTGGCACCGTAATAGTAGGTGTATGCGTGGTAGTGGTAGATTGCGGTGTGGTTGTTGTTGTGAATTGTGCTGGCAGTGTTGTGCTTGCTGTCGGTAGAATGGTAGTTGATGTAGGCGCAGACAAGGTATTTCTTTTTGTTCGATTGTTATTATAGGCGTCGTTGTGTTAGTTTATAGTCTATACCATTTTATACTAGCTCATTTTGAAGAAAGCTGGCAGCTTCTTTAATCACTCTCGAGTCCGCTTCCTGGGTCAAACTCACCAGTACTGAGTGCCCATGGGAAATATGTACGAAAACGTTCACCGACCGAGGATCGAACCCGGGACCTCTACCTCTGAGCGTCTGTTACTGTATAGATATTTGTTGTTGATAAGAGTTTAGATGTGGTTAATGTAATAATGATTGTTGTTGTTTTTGTTGTTGTTGTTGGAGATATACGTGCTGTTGTAGGTGCAGTACTTCCGCAATAATTGGAGATGGCACGTGTGGTAATGGGACTTGTAGGCGTAATAGTGGTAGTTGTTGGTGTTGTTGTGGTGTTTGGTCGCTTAATTGTGTTCCGCTCACCACGAAATGCTCAATGTGAAATATTGTGATCACCATATGTCCGATGTCTGTCCGTCGTTAATATTTTTAAAAAAATCGTCTTGTCTAGCCCTTGATAGTTGGTAAGTATGTAGCACCATATAGTGATCCTTTACAAAGATTGTCAAATGTTGCCATAGGGGTCAAATCTGGCACCGCCCCAGTGGTCAAACGTTTCCTATAGACTTGTATATGAAAATCTTCTTGTTTGCAATTGCAAGGCCCATATCTTTGATATGTGGTATGTAGCAACATAGTATATGTAGCTGTCTTTTATGGAACGCCGAATCTACATAAACTCAAATATTTGAAGAGCTCTTCAAATATTTAGAGAGCTCTTCAAATAATTAGAGAGCTCTCCAATTGAATTACTGATATCATCAATTCAATTGGAGAGCTCTCTAATTGATTTGCAGACCTCTCTAATTCAATTGAAGATATCTACAAATCAACAATTCATTTGTTGCTCTCACTAATTGAATTAGAGAGCTCTCCAAATGAATTGGAGATATCTTTAATTCAATTAGAGAGAGCAACAAATGAATTGGAGATATCTCCAATTCTTCCAAATAAAACATATCCATAATTGATTTGGAGATATCTCCAATTGAATTGCAGAGCTCTCCAATTGATTTGAAGATATCTCTAATTGATTTGGAGATATCTTCAATTAAGTTGATTTGGAGATATCTTCAATTGAATTAGAGAGCTCTCCAATTCAATTGAAGAGCTCTTCAATTGAATTAATGATATCATCAATTCAATTGGAGAGCTCTCTAAATATTTGAACAGCTCTTCAAATATTTGAGTTTATGTAGATTTGGCGTTCCATAGTCTTTTGCCGACACTGTTCAAATTAAGCTCTGATCCCTTTGATTCTCGTGTGGAAGATTCAGGCGCCCTGTGCATTAAAGAAATGATGGAAATAAGTAATCCTGAATAAGAAAATAGGATGGATATGCAATGATAGGCTGGTTCCTGAACTGTATCAATACTTTCCGATGATGTATATGGGTTACTTATGTGTTGAAATGAGGAAACGTACGAATACAGACGCGGAAGTGTGTAAAATCCGGCCATCTCCGCAACGTTATGTGAAAAACTCGGCCATCGTATTTATATTATTTCTACTGTTTTTTTCTTAATAAATCATAATAATATTGGTATGATGTGAAAGAGTGGATTATGTTGTTTGTAAATATATAAAATATAGACATTTGCTGATTACAGTTCAAGGTCCATGATTACGAACAGTCTCAAGTCCAAGTCTAGACCAACAGACTATACAAAATTGATCTTTATTCCATTCCATTTATAAAAATGTTTGTATATAATAGATAATAAGATTTTCAATAGATTATTAGAATTCAGCGAACATTCGCAGTTTTGCCTCTCGAGTTTGAACTCAAGAATTGAGACTGTTCGTAATCATGGCCCCGTGTTTCATTTACAAGTCTGAAATACCAAACCAGAAGTATATTAACTCTGTTATAAAGGCGTTAAAATACTTCGAGTAGTTAAGGCCTATTCGGACATTGGTCTTGCACGATTCCTCAAACACACACTAAGACTCTATTTAGTACACACTTGCAAATCAAACCAGATTATCGGAACCAATGTAACCTACGTATTTTCTTGCCAGATTTTCATTTTTAAAAATCACAGACACGATAGAAGGTACCCCGGATAGCGAAACTTCGTACTCATGAATGATAAATGTGGGGGAATCCAGGAACATACCTCATGCGACACGGAAATTGTTGAGTTATCCGTACCAAGATGTCAAGAAACTCTAAACCAATTTCGGTCGAAGCCAGCAATATCATTGGTTAACGCTACCGAAATTTAACCAATCGGTGAACCCCATTCTACCGAAATTCAACTTCGTCCTAATTAAATGACGTTTGCAATATTAAATTCTCAATCGTGTCTTTAGCCTAGTGGATAGAGCGACGGACTTTCAATCGGAGGTCGTGGGTTGGAGTCCCACCTGGTTTGTTTGCACTTTTGCTGCAGAAATGTTTCCAGTTAAAGACCGTTTAGTCCGGAGGTCATAGGTTCGGTTCCACCGATGATGTTTGTTTTCTTTTTACTTTTGCTGCAGAAATGTTTCTACTTATATACCGTAACTGCAATTTGTGTATTACAGAGGTTTGTCCATATAATTAGAACGGCTTCCTAAAACATTGTGTATGACGAAATCTCAAGGTCGTTCAAGGCTTACCTTTGTTTTCAACAAGTATACTCAAGCGTCCCCGTACCAAGATGTCAAGACACTCTAAGGAACCCAGGAATATCATTGGTTAACGCTCTGAAATAGTTACCGAAATTTAACCAATCGGTGAACCCAATTCTACCGAAATTCAACTTCGTCCAAACTAAAAAAGATTCACAAAACTAAAATTTCAATCGTGTCTTTAGCCTAGTGGATAGAGCGACGGACTTCCAAACCGGAGGTCGTGGGTTCGATTCGCACCGGTAATGTTTGTTTTGTTTGCACTTTTGCTGCAGAAATGTTTTACTTAAAGATCGTAATTGCAATTTTTATATGACATAGGTTTGTCCATATAATTATAACGGCTTCCTAAAACATTGTGTGTGAAGGAATCTCTGAATATTGATTGATTGGGGTTTAACGCCGTTTTTAACAATTTCTCAGTTATATCACGGCGGCCAGTTCACCTTCTCATGCATTTCCTGGTGTTCTCACACCAGTACTCCACACAACGATCTTCCCAAGCAACTGGCTGCTTTTCCACACTCTGAATAACCTATCAGAGATTACGGAGAAGGTCGGTCAAAGTTTACCCTTGTTTTCAGAAAACCCAAGCGGCCCTGAGGCGCAGCGGATAGCGCGCCGGACCGGGTTTGTCCATATAATTCGAACGGCTTCCTAAAACAGTATGTATGAAGGTATATTTCTGCATAACCTATCAGAGATTCGGAGAAGATCGGTCAAGGCTTACCTTTGTTTTTAACAAGTATACTCAAGAGTACCCGTAGCGCAGCGGATAGCGCTCCGGGCTTCTAGAAATCCGGAGAGGTCTTGGGTTCGAGTCCCACCGGTGATGATTGTTTCGTTTTTCTGGGACTCAGACGAGAAAATGTGCTTTGTAATTTGTTATGACGATAGAAGAATCATTACACGTTTAAATTGTTCTGGCACTGTTTCAGGAAGTGTAATTTCCATTGAATTCAAGATCAATTCATCGTTTTAAATTCAAATATCTTAAAGTCATGTAGCATCAGTTTTAAAATGTTGTTCAAGAGCCGCTCGGCTTCATAAAACATTGTGTATGAAGTTCAATGTGCGATGAAATGTTTACGTATGTAATTTGCACATGATTCAGTCAAACTAGCCTCATGTGCTTGTTTACAAGCACTGAAATAATGTTGAAAGCGGCGTAAAACCCCAATAAATAAATAAATAAAATTGTTTACAAGCTCACATGATAACTGTAAGCAACATGACCTATTTTTGTCTGACCCAAGTATTGATCTCTATCAAGCTACACTGAACTATTCTCACGTTTAAAATTGAGTATTGAGCTGAGTTGGGCTTGCATTAACTGCCCGTTTCCTATCAGAATCATATCAAGTTATATCGGCGTCAAATAAGAGGGTCTTCATCTCTGCAGAAGATGATCTAGGGTTATCTGACTCAAGTATGTCTCTGTATAAGCTATACTAGACTCTTCCCATGTATGAACTTGAGTAGATTATGGTTGGATGAACAAAGATGTATTAATGTTGTTAACTCTGGTATAACATTCGGACTACAATTATAACAGTTGCATATATATGACAAATAATCTTGGTTAAAATTGGAAATGGTACAACTTTCGTGAACCAGCCGATTTATAAGTCCCCGTAGCGCAGTGGATAGCGCGCCGGACTTCTAATCCGGAGGTCGTGGGTTCGAGTCCCACCGGGGATGATATTCCATTTTAGATAGCTTTTGATTGTTTGATTAAATGGTGTTTTACACTGTTTATAACACTTTTATTATTTAATAAAGTTATATCACGTTTTTCCTTGAGTAATTACCTCATAACCTGTGTAACCGGTATTTGTTATCCTGACACCGATGTATCTTAGTCGTAATGATATCCCTGCAACCCTGATCGCCAATGAAGGAAGCCATGACTATATGTGTTATCTATGGTATGACACGACCGATGTTCGAGGCTTGGTCTCACAGTCCCGAGGCGGACGCTTCACTACAACGCCAGGTAATCAGTATTTTGCATAGCGAATGAAAAAAGGGTTCTCCGGGAAAAACAAGGTTATTGTTATTGTATCAAGTCTAGATAATGATCCGTCACTTTGCATTCATGTATATATATGTCTTTTCATACACTCGAGGGGACGTGAGTGAATGTTCATGGGTCCCCGTCCCCGTACCAAGATGTCAAGAAACTCTAAACCAATTTCGGTCGAACCCAGGAATATCATTGGATAACGCTACCGAAATAGTTACCGAAGTTTAACAAATCGGTGAACCCTATTCTACCGAAATTCAACTTCGTCCTAATTAAAATACATTTGCAATATGGAAATCTCAATCGTGTCTTTAGCCTAGTGGATAGAGAGACGGACTTCCAATCCGGAGATCATAGGTTCGAGTCCCACCGGGATTATTTGTTTTGTTTGCACGTTTGCTGCAGAAATGTTTCTACTTAAAGACCGTTTAGTCAAGAGGTCATGGGTTCGATTCCCACCGATGATGTTTGTTTTTATTTCACTTTTGCTGCAGAAATGTTTCTACTTAAAGACCGTAACTGCAATTTGTGTATTACAGAGATTTGTCCATATCATTAAAACGGCTTCCTAAAACATTGTGTGTGACGAAATCTTAATGTCGGTCAAGGATTACCTTTGTTTTCAACAAGTATACTCAAGCGTACCCGTCCCCGTACCAAGATGTCAAGAAACTCTAAACAAATTTCGGTCGAACCCAGGAATATCATTGGATAACGCTACCGAAATAGTTACCTAAATTTAACCAATCGGTGAACCCCATTCTACCGAAATTCAACTTCGTCCAAATTAAAAGAGATTCACAAGATTGAAATCTCAATCGTGCCTTTAGCCTAGTGGATAGAGCGACGGACTTACAATCCGGAGGTCGTGGGTTCGAATCCCACCGGAAATGTTTGATTTCTTTGCACTTTTGCTGCAGAAATGTTTCTACTTAAAGATCGTAATTGCAATGTTTATATGACAGAGGTTTGTCCATATAATTAGAACGGCTTCCTAAAACATTGTGCGTGAAGGAATCTCTGAATATTGATCGATTGTTTGAGGTTTAACGCCATTTTTAACAATTTCTCAGTTATATCACGGTGGCCAGTTCACCTACTCAAGCATTTCCTTGTTTTTTCACACCAGTACTCCACAAGCGCACACGATAGCTGTAAACAACATTACCTCTTTTTGTCTGACCCAGGTATTGAAAGTGAGTATTGAGCTTAGTTGGGCGTGCATTAACTGCCCGTTTCCTATAAGAATCATATTAAGTTACATTGGCGTCAAATAAGAGGGTCTTCACATCTACAGAAGATGATCTAGGGTTATCTGACTCAAATATTTCTCTGTATAAGCTATACTAAACTCTTCCCGTGTATGAAGCTTTTGATTTCCGGTTGATTCATGGCAGGTTGACAAACACTTCGAGAGGACAATTGAAATATCATTTGAGGTAAAAGACGGATGTTGTAAAACAAGATATCAGCTTGAATCTGAAGCCTTCTACGGTCTACGTCTGAGAAACTTCCAGGTGACTTAATTTTGCTTTAAATGAATATTACTATGTATACTTTTGATTAAGTCATTATCAACTCTTATATATCGCTAGTCTACAGGCTGATGCCAATTTTTCTTAGTAACAATTAATTATTAGATATGTATCTTCCGTTGTATAAGAACGTCCTCCTGATTTTGGGCAAAATATGAATCAATTATTATGTATTTATTTGTTCTTAGAATGGTTTTTTGCACAACCACCAGACAGTCGGTTTACTATGGAAAGATTAGTCAGTGTCTTTGTATTTTACTTGGCGGCTATTAATCAAAACACATATCGTCTCCATCCACCGTGATTGAGCTAAAGATGATTGAAACGTCACTTCGCCGCCTATTAACCTATGAAGTTTGCATCGATGCTTTTTTAATCATTTACGTTCAAATCGTTATCATTCGAAATCGCGTTTCCGCCTCCGGAAAGAAGGGATTCCCACTCTGTGCATTTATTATTTTGCTACTTGCATGTGGAGATATGACAAAGCTTGGAAAAGATTGGGCATACTTAGGTCTCTAAAGTTTTTACTGTCACGGTCTTGCCTAGAAAGAATATATGTATCCTTCATTCGTCCCGTTCTTGAGTATGCTGATGTCGTATGGGATAACTGCACAGAGGCATTAAAGACTGGTTTAGAAGCTGTTCAAATTGAAGCTGCGAGAATTGTATCAGGAGCAACTAAACTTTGCAATATCGAATCACTCCTAAATGATCTTAAATGGGAATCTCTGTCAAATCGAAGAAGAAAACATAAACTTATTCTTATGTACAAAATGTCTTATAACTTAACACCTTCTTACTTGTCAAACGTAATCCCTTCACAACAACAAACTCGCTATTCCCTTAGGAATACTGCCAGTGTTCCTTTAACACGATCTAGAACCGATTTATATTCGTTTTCTTTCCTACCATCAGTTATTAGAGAATGGAATGCTCTCCCTCTTGATACTAGACAGGCACGATCACTAGAATGTTTTAAATCCATTCTTAATAAAAACAGGCGAAAACCACCATCTTACTATTCAAAAGGTACTCGCCGCGGTCAAATTCTTCATACATGTACTCGTCTTAGACTTAGATGTAGCTCGTTGAATTATGATCTTCATCGACGTTCGTTAGTGGAATCTCCTCTATGCTCTTGCGGATCCAGCTGATCACTACCTTCTTCATTGTACCAATTATAATTGCGCGCGAATTCAATTTATATCGAACATTCCGTGTCCGGCAACCCTTAACAACTTTTTATTTGGAAACGAGCACCTTTCAGAGAACCAAAATGGGCAACTTATAATAGATGTTCATAACTTTATAAAAGCATCAAAACGTTTTAATAAGTAGCGATACACTGACCCGACTTGCCCATCAACCTGGTTCCGCTGTCTGTCTATCTTATGTTTTGGTTAATCCCGTAAAGTTTAAAGTTATTAACTCTTTCAGCGCTGAATTGTTTAAAGTAGACTCTTCCATGTTCAAAATCGGGCGTACCCATTTCTCATGTAATAACAGTTTGGGACTATTTTGATGAGTAAAACGAAAACAATGCTGATTTCAGGTGAGACAGCTTGTTACGAGCTGACTCGCCTGAATCAGTATTGTTTGCATAAACCTCAATATTGCCTTTGGCGCTGAAAGAGTTTTAAAGTGTTATTTTCGTTTAACCACAGTATTAGTATTGCTGTAGAAGTATATATATAATTATACACGTAACAGATTGTGCACCGAGTAACCTAATCGATAATCGTTCATCGATGCAAATGATGACTTCATCTTGATATCTTCAAACGTAAACCATTGACAGTATTTTACGCAGTAAACCCCTTTCCGACTTTTTGACACATCTGCAGCAGACGACGTTTGAAAACTTTAAACCAAACAATTTAATAAATGCTCAAGTCTTAAAGATCTGCTTATATTCCGGGAATGAAAGCCTATCGCACTCTTACTCGATTCATAGGACCATTCTCGGGATGTTAACAATAATATTATCAACATGATGTTAACTGGTTTATATCAGATTGAGAAAATTATTTTTGCATGGAGAAGAATTTATATAAGTTTTTAGTAACTTGTTTTCTAATCCATGCTGATAAACACAACATTGTATGTATATGTAACTGTAACTATGTTACATAGCCATGAATGTTACATAGTTACAGTTACATGTGTCATGTGAATAAATATTGTTTAAACTAATTAGGGAAGCCATAACAACATGTAGTAATCTACTGTATGACACGACCGATGTTCGAGGCTTGGTCTCACAGTCCCGATGCGGACGCTTCACTACAACGCCAGGTAATCAGTATTTTGCATAGCGAATGAAAAAGGGTTCTCCGGGAAAAACAAGGTTATTGTTATTGTATCAAGTCTATATAATGATCCGTCACTTTGCATTCATGTATATATGTATGTCTTTTCATACACTCGAGGGGACGTGAGTGAATGTTCATGGGTCCCCGTAGCGCAGAGGACTTCTAATCCGGAGGTCGTTGGTTCGAGTTGATTGTGAATGATTGTTTTGTTTTGCTGGCACTCAATAAAGCAGGCGATAAAATAAGCTCTGTTTGTTATTTCATACTGTTCTGGCACTGTCACCCGTCAGTGTTGCTGTGACTAATTAGCCTTCCCTACTGTATATTATGATCAAGGTATTCAACGTTTGTTGTTTGTTGTTTACCCTCGCACTCGGCAATAATGCCTGGGTTGACTTTAACTACAGTGACAGCAGATGTTACATTGTCATTAGATAACGTATTAACTTTACCTTTAACGACAACATGGACAGGTGTCTCTGCATTTAATAATGGTTCTACAAGTTCCGTAGATGCTTTTATATCAACTGTGTTATCTTTAGCTTTCACAATGACCTGCACTGGGGCCTCTGCATTTGACTCAACAGCTTTCTCGGATGCTTTGATATCTAACGTCGTATCTTTGAATTGAGCTTGTGCACTAATATCAGTAACGTTAGCCTCAATTGCAACATGTGCGATGACATCAATAACGGGTGTTGGTACAGTGACCGGTGTATCTACTGTGTTTACAATATCAACTGCAAGAAGTATAGCAGGTGCGTTAGCGTCCGTAAGGTTCGTAGCCGAAACGTTCAGCGGTACGGCCGTCGTTGTTAAGCCATCTGGCGGGTCTGTTGTGTCTCCGTACATCATTTCCTGCATCATCGCCGGCGACATCCAAAGATTCATGTACCCGTAAGGCGACATTTGACCAAACTGATTGTAAGGCTGAATTGACTACCGAACATTACTCCCTGCATGTGAGACATACCAGTTTCTTGTGGAAACACATTGCTCTGCACGACGCATTGGCAGCTTACACCTACGCCGGGGGTAGCGATTGGCAAAGGTATATTATCATTAACGGTTTTTCCAGTGACAATTGGATAAAGATGTAAAATGTTCTACGAGATCTTGATGTAATGTATTGGGTGCCGAGGGACCGATATCTTGCAATGGCTGACCGACGAATGGTGTTTGAACCTGAACGCCGACTGGATCGTGCAAAGGAACTGATACCACGTTAGCTCCTAAAGAAAGACAATATTGATCCACAATTTGACCCGATGCAAGTGTAGAATATTGATCCACAATTTGACCCGATGCTAGTGTAGAATATTGATCCACAATTTGACCCGATGCTAGTGTAGAATATTGATCCACAATTTGACCCGATGCTAGTGTAGAATATTGATCCACAATTTGACCCGATGCTAGTGTAGAATATTGATCCACAATTTGACCCGATGCTAGTGTAGAATATTGATCCACAATTTGACCCGATGCTAGTGTAGAATATTGATCCACCATTTGACCCGATGCTAGTGTAGAATATTGATCCACAATTTGACCCGATGCTAGTGTAGAATATTGATCCACAATTTGACCCGATGCTAGTGTAGAATATTGATCCACAATTTGACCCGATGCTAGTGTAGAATATTGATCCACAATTTGACCCGATGCTAGTGTAGAATATTGATCCACAATTTGACCCGATGCTAGTGTAGAATATTGATCCACAATTTGACCCGATGCTAGTGTAGAATATTGATCCACAATTTGACCCGATGCTAGTGTAGAATATTGATCCACAATTTGACCCGATGCTAGTGTTTGAACTTGAACATGTCAAACATTATGCGCCGGCTTCGATGATATTACTGGAACTGGTTGCTGAACTGTTTGACCGAGGATCTTGGTATGAACCTGATCATTTCCGTTTTCAAACAGAGGAATCGTTTCAGCATGTTGCTGAACCGTTTGAACTACGACAGGCACTGGTCCGACCCGCTACCTGTGTTCGAATCTCCACGTCGACTTGACCTGAGTGTACCACTGTTACTGGCATGGTGTTACCGTTACCTGAGAACCTTGTCTGGACGACCACCGTGCCAGAATCGCCATCACCGCCTCCTGTTTCAATGTTATGTTATGACCGGCATGCGTTGGGACATTCTTGGATAAAGTCCGAACGCCTGGAAAAAACATTGCATTGCGACGGGTAATCTAAAATGGATTTGCATTGCGGTGACCAACTTCAACTGGTTTGTCGTGAACAAGAACGGACGGTCTGAGGGGCGACGATTGATGCTTTGGGAAAGAATCTAACGCTGCTGTTGCTGCTGTTGCTGCTGTTGCTGCTGTTGCTGCTGTTGCTGCTGTTGCTGCTGCTGGGTCTGTCCACCGATGTGCCTGTTAATCTTTGATTCTGTCTAGTTAACACCTCAGGTTATTCATAGTGTGGAATTTGATATCGCACTGGACCTTGGCGTCGGGGTAGCAAAGGGGTGTGCATAAGTCTACAATTCTGGACCTGATATTGAGCCTGAGCTGCTAGTTGTTGTTGAATACCTCTAGTGTTGGTAATGCTTTGAATTGTCTTCGTGGCGACTGGTGTTCAAACCCGTCTCCGTATAAAGGATCAATATTGTCTACGTTGTTATTGTTATTTATATTCTCCATACGGCTAAATATATTTCGTGATATCGGAAAATTTCCCGGTAAAACCTGATCCACTCTAAACGATCCACGGCTCTTGTAATAAGGGAGATAATCGATTCACTCCTGTTGGTAATCGTACTTGAGTTATTTCCCTTGGGCTGGAGTTAAGCGATGTAACGCTTTGAGAAGGTAAACCAAATCTGTTTCCTACACCTGGAAATATTTATTTTGCATGACTATTTACGCAGTTTTTAACCTTTCCGACCTATAACAATAATGCAGTATACGACTTCGAAGGCTTCTTAACAAAAGTATAGAAAACTTCTATAAACACGTATGAATGTCTGATTATTGAAAATAGTTGAAAACATTGAGGCAAGGGGAAAAAATGCTCTCAACAAGCAATTTTTCCTTTTGCCTCAAATGTAGACTGCTGCAGATGCGTTTGAAAGCACCCGTGTGTGAGAAACGGGGTTCAAAATGTATATTAACCTCGCTAGAAGGAAATGTATCTATTTGCGTAATATACACAGTCTCATCAGTCCGCCTTCAATAAGACAACATAATTAAGCCGTTCCACGAGAAAACCAACATTGTGGACTCTGCGTAAAGTATCGACCCGGATCAGCATAAGCATGCCGCGCAGGCTTACACGGAGAGACACGTTTCGACTCCTGTGGATTATCTGTTTCAGGAATAATAATTGTAAACCTTTATCCCCCTGAGACGGAATGTGTCGGCCCGGATTAGCCTGCGCGGACTGCGCTAGCTGATCTGGTTAGATATATTACGCAGAGTCCATAATATTGGTTTTCTCGTGGAACGAAACATATATATATATATTACTTCTGATGAAAAGCTAGATTTGTGGTCCCATTGGTTTCAATCCCGTACCCCTATACAACATGCTATCACGGAGAATCAACGTGACCCCTGTTTGCGATACGCGACTACTTTCAGATCTATCATAGTGGTTTCCTGAGTAAAATGGGATCGAATCCTGAACCCCAGCCATTGGTTCTTTGTTTGTTTAGGCACATGTCAAGGCACATGTGTGAACCCACCAGTCATGAATAAGTGTTATCGTTAAATAATCGGAAAAAAATGACGAAAATGCGTAAAATCCCATTTTTTTTTTTAAAAAAAAAATCGAAAGACACAATTAACTCTTCATAATGAATCCGTTGTTTTATTAACCGATCTGCACCAACAGACTTTGAAAGCATTTGGGTTAAAATGTGGAACATATCTCCCTGAATAAAAGTACAATAATTGCATAAAGATGACATCAGTGTGATATGCGTCGTTTGAAGCAGATGCGTCAAGATGCGTATGTTTGTGAGAAAGGTTGTTTAAATGTATAAGCCGCGACAACGAAGAGGTGTCTTATTGCATCTCTGTGTGTTAACCCTTATCCTGCTAGATGCTTTAAACTTGAATCATCATCGATTTGGTTAACATTATTTCAGGTTATACCACGTCGACTGAACTCGTATTCATGAGCCCTGTGGTAAACAGTTCTTTGCTGTGAAAAGTGTCTAGCCCAAAGGACTCTCATCTGTGTCTCGCCGTGAAAGGGGATCGAAACCGGGACGCCCGGTTCATAACCTTCTAGGCTAAACACTCGACGGATTCCAGCAAATTCGGTTTAAAGCATAGTCACTCTCGGTTGGTATGTACGACTATCCTCTGCGTTCGATTAATGAACAGTTTTCAAGGTCTAAAACCATACAGGACAAATAACCACGAGGTCAAAAACACTAAACCGTGTTACAAAAAATTACTCCCAACGTGGGGCTCGAACCCACGACCCCGAGATTAAGAGTCTCGTGCTCTACCGACTGAGCTAGCCGGGATATACATAGTGAAAAAGACAGTTCCAATTTATAACAGATTTTTTACTCTCTCTCTATATATATATATGGATATGAGTAAAATTATTTAAATTACTTTGAATTATAGTATTTTAATTATATTTAAAGAAGTAACAAGTTTTACTAATTTTATACCTTTTATATTTATATTAAACTTTCAGAATTAGATGTATATACAAATAAAGACTCTACTTTGAATTATAGTATTTTAATTATATTTAAAGATGTAACATTTCTTTTTAAAGTTTTACTAATTTTATACTTTTTATTTTTGAATTAAACTGTCAGAATTAGATGTATATACAAAGGTTGAAGATTTATAAATGTTGTGAATGCTGGTATGTATTCATTTATAAAATCCTGACTACAATTAATAACTGTGGCATATATGACAAATAATCTTGGGGAATGTAATCGTGAATAGTTTTAAATCTTATACCTTTCGCGACCTCGTGTCTATATTATATGTCCCCGTAGCGCAGTGGATAGCGCGCCGGACTTCTAATCCGGAGGTCGTGGGTTCGAGTCCCACCGGGTATGATATTCCATTTTGCACTTTTAGATAGTTTTGTATATCTCTGTATAAGATATACTAGACTCTTCCCATGTATGAACTTGAGTAGATTATGGTGGGATTAACAAAGTTGAAGATTTATTAATGTAATGAATTCTGGTATGTATTCATTTATAAAATCCGGACTACAATTAATAAAAGTGGCATATATGACAAATACTCGTGGGGCAAGTAACTGTGCAGAAAGTTTAAAATGCTTCACCTTTCGTGCCCTCACCTCTATATCATTTGTTTGTTTGCTTAGATGGTGTTTTACGCCGTTTATAGCAGTCTTATTATTTAAAAAGAAGTTATATCACGTTGATCCTTGATTAATTACCAGTATAACTGTTATTTTTTTATCCTGACATCGATGTATCAGTCGTAATGATATCCCGGCAACCCTTAGCGCCAATGAGGGAAGCCTTTTCTACATGTTATATCTGTGGTATGACACGACCCAGGTTCGAGACTTGGTCTCACGGTTGCTGAACTGTTTGACCGAGGATCTGAGTATGAACCTGAGCATTTCCGTTTTCAAACAAAGGAATCGTTTCAGCATGTTGCTGAACCGTTTGAACTACGACAGGCACTGGTTCTACAATAAAAAGCCGATGGCTGGGTATTGTATTGACCTGTCCGACCCACTACCTGTGTTCGAATCTCCTCGTTGCCGTCGTCTTCACCTGAGTATACCACTGTTACTGGCATTGTGTTACCGATACCTGAGAACCTTGTCTGGACGACCACCGTGCCAGAATCGCCATCACCCATTTTTTTTTAAAAATCACACTTTCGAAAGACACACTAAACTCTTTACCAATGAATCCGTTGTTTTATTAACCGATCTACAGCAACAGACTTTGAAAGCATCAGGGTTAAAATGTGGAACATATCTCCCTAAATAAAAGTACAATAATTGCATAAAGATGACATCAGTGTGATATGCGTCGTTTGAAGCAGATGCGTCAAGATGCGTATGTTTGTGAGAAAGGTTGTTTAAATGTATAAGCCGCGACAACAAAGAGGTGTCTTATTGCATCTCTGTGTGTTAACCCTTATCCTGCTAGATGCTTTAAACTTGAATCATCATCGATTTGGTTAACATTATTTCAGGTTATACCACGTCGACTGAACTCGTATTCATGAGACCTGTGGTAAACAGTTCTTTGCTGTGAAAAGTGTCTAGCCCAAAGGACTCTCATCTGTGTCTCGCCGTGAAAGGGGATCGAAACCGGGAACCTTCTAGGCTAAACACTCGACGGATTCCAGCAAATTCGGTTTAAAGCATAGTCACTCTCGGTTGGTATGTACGACTATCCTCTGCGTTCGATTAATGAACAGTTTTCAAGGTCTAAAACCATACAGGACAAATAACCACGAGGTCAAAAACACTAAACCGTGTTACAAAAAATTACTCCCAACGTGGGGCTCGAACCCACGACCCCGAGATTAAGAGTCTCGTGCTCTACCGACTGAGCTAGCCGGGATATACATAGTGAAAAAGACAGTTCCAATTTATAACAGATTTTTTACTCTCTCTCTCTATATATATATGGATATGAGTAAAATTATTTAAATTACTTTGAATTATAGTATTTTAATTATATTTAAAGAAGTAACAAGTTTTACTAATTTTATACCTTTTATATTTATATTAAACTTTCAGAATTAGATGTATATACAAATAAAGACTCTACTTTGAATTATAGTATTTTAATTATATTTAAAGATGTAACATTTCTTTTTAAAGATTTACTAATTTTATACTTTTTATTTTTGAATTAAACTGTCAGAATTAGATGTATATACAAAGGTTGAAGATTTATAAATGTTGTGAATGCTGGTATGTATTCATTTATAAAATCCTGACTACAATTAATAACTGTGGCATATATGACAAATAATCTTGGGGAATGTAATCGTGAATAGTTTTAAATCTTATACCTTTCGCGACCTCGTGTCTATATTATATGTCCCCGTAGCGCAGTGGATAGCGCGCCGGACTTCTAATCCGGAGGTCGTGGGTTCGAGTCCCACCGGGGATGATATTCCATTTTGCACTTTTAGATAGTTTTGTATATCTCTGTATAAGATATACTAGACTCTTCCCATGTATGAACTTGAGTAGATTATGGTGGGATTAACAAAGTTGAAGATTTATTAATGTAATGAATTCTGGTATGTATTCATTTATAAAATCCGGACTACAATTAATAAAAGTGGCATATATGACAAATACTCGTGGGGCAAGTAACTGTGCAGAAAGTTTAAAATGCTTCACCTTTCGTGCCCTCACCTCTATATCATTTGTTTGTTTGCTTAGATGGTGTTTTACGCCGTTTATAGCAGTCTTATTATTTAAAAAGAAGTTATATCACGTTGATCCTTGATTAATTACCAGTATAACTGTTATTTTTTTATCCTGACATCGATGTATCAGTCGTAATGATATCCCGGCAACCCTTAGCGCCAATGAGGGAAGCCTTTTCTACATGTTATATCTGTGGTATGACACGACCCAGGTTCGAGACTTGGTCTCACGGTTGCTGAACTGTTTGACCGAGGATCTGAGTATGAACCTGAGCATTTCCGTTTTCAAACAAAGGAATCGTTTCAGCATGTTGCTGAACCGTTTGAACTACGACAGGCACTGGTTCTACAATAAAAAGCCGATGGCTGGGTATTGTATTGACCTGTCCGACCCACTACCTGTGTTCGAATCTCCTCGTTGCCGTCGTCTTCACCTGAGTATACCACTGTTACTGGCATTGTGTTACCGATACCTGAGAACCTTGTCTGGACGACCACCGTGCCAGAATCGCCATCACCCATTTTTTTTTAAAAATCACACTTTCGAAAGACACACTAAACTCTTTACCAATGAATCCGTTGTTTTATTAACCGATCTACAGCAACAGACTTTGAAAGCATCAGGGTTAAAATGTGGAACATATCTCCCTAAATAAAAGTACAATAATTGCATAAAGATGACATCAGTGTGATATGCGTCGTTTGAAGCAGATGCGTCAAGATGCGTATGTTTGTGAGAAAGGTTGTTTAAATGTATAAGCCGCGACAACAAAGAGGTGTCTTATTGCATCTCTGTGTGTTAACCCTTATCCTGCTAGATGCTTTAAACTTGAATCATCATCGATTTGGTTAACATTATTTCAGGTTATACCACGTCGACTGAACTCGTATTCATGAGACCTGTGGTAAACAGTTCTTTGCTGTGAAAAGTGTCTAGCCCAAAGGACTCTCATCTGTGTCTCGCCGTGAAAGGGGATCGAAACCGGGAACCTTCTAGGCTAAACACTCGACGGATTCCAGCAAATTCGGTTTAAAGCATAGTCACTCTCGGTTGGTATGTACGACTATCCTCTGCGTTCGATTAATGAACAGTTTTCAAGGTCTAAAACCATACAGGACAAATAACCACGAGGTCAAAAACACTAAACCGTGTTACAAAAAATTACTCCCAACGTGGGGCTCGAACCCACGACCCCGAGATTAAGAGTCTCGTGCTCTACCGACTGAGCTAGCCGGGATATACATAGTGAAAAAGACAGTTCCAATTTATAACAGATTTTTTACTCTCTCTCTCTATATATATATGGATATGAGTAAAATTATTTAAATTACTTTGAATTATAGTATTTTAATTATATTTAAAGAAGTAACAAGTTTTACTAATTTTATACCTTTTATATTTATATTAAACTTTCAGAATTAGATGTATATACAAATAAAGACTCTACTTTGAATTATAGTATTTTAATTATATTTAAAGATGTAACATTTCTTTTTAAAGATTTACTAATTTTATACTTTTTATTTTTGAATTAAACTGTCAGAATTAGATGTATATACAAAGGTTGAAGATTTATAAATGTTGTGAATGCTGGTATGTATTCATTTATAAAATCCTGACTACAATTAATAACTGTGGCATATATGACAAATAATCTTGGGGAATGTAATCGTGAATAGTTTTAAATCTTATACCTTTCGCGACCTCGTGTCTATATTATATGTCCCCGTAGCGCAGTGGATAGCGCGCCGGACTTCTAATCCGGAGGTCGTGGGTTCGAGTCCCACCGGGGATGATATTCCATTTTGCACTTTTAGATAGTTTTGTATATCTCTGTATAAGATATACTAGACTCTTCCCATGTATGAACTTGAGTAGATTATGGTGGGATTAACAAAGTTGAAGATTTATTAATGTAATGAATTCTGGTATGTATTCATTTATAAAATCCGGACTACAATTAATAAAAGTGGCATATATGACAAATACTCGTGGGGCAAGTAACTGTGCAAAAAGTTTAAAATGCTTCACCTTTCGTGCCCTCACCTCTATATCATTTGTTTGTTTGCTTAGATGGTGTTTTACGCCGTTTATAGCAGTCTTATTATTTAAAAAGAAGTTATATCACGTTGATCCTTGATTAATTACCAGTATAACTGTTATTTTTTTATCCTGACATCGATGTATCAGTCGTAATGATATCCCGGCAACCCTTAGCGCCAATGAGGGAAGCCTTTTCTACATGTTATATCTGTGGTATGACACGACCCAGGTTCGAGACTTGGTCTCACGGTTGCTGAACTGTTTGACCGAGGATCTGAGTATGAACCTGAGCATTTCCGTTTTCAAACAAAGGAATCGTTTCAGCATGTTGCTGAACCGTTTGAACTACGACAGGCACTGGTTCTACAATAAAAAGCCGATGGCTGGGTATTGTATTGACCTGTCCGACCCACTACCTGTGTTCGAATCTCCTCGTTGCCGTCGTCTTCACCTGAGTATACCACTGTTACTGGCATTGTGTTACCGATACCTGAGAACCTTGTCTGGACGACCACCGTGCCAGAATCGCCATCACCCATTTTTTTTTAAAAATCACACTTTCGAAAGACACACTAAACTCTTTACCAATGAATCCGTTGTTTTATTAACCGATCTACAGCAACAGACTTTGAAAGCATCAGGGTTAAAATGTGGAACATATCTCCCTAAATAAAAGTACAATAATTGCATAAAGATGACATCAGTGTGATATGCGTCGTTTGAAGCAGATGCGTCAAGATGCGTATGTTTGTGAGAAAGGTTGTTTAAATGTATAAGCCGCGACAACAAAGAGGTGTCTTATTGCATCTCTGTGTGTTAACCCTTATCCTGCTAGATGCTTTAAACTTGAATCATCATCGATTTGGTTAACATTATTTCAGGTTATACCACGTCGACTGAACTCGTATTCATGAGACCTGTGGTAAACAGTTCTTTGCTGTGAAAAGTGTCTAGCCCAAAGGACTCTCATCTGTGTCTCGCCGTGAAAGGGGATCGAAACCGGGAACCTTCTAGGCTAAACACTCGACGGATTCCAGCAAATTCGGTTTAAAGCATAGTCACTCTCGGTTGGTATGTACGACTATCCTCTGCGTTCGATTAATGAACAGTTTTCAAGGTCTAAAACCATACAGGACAAATAACCACGAGGTCAAAAACACTAAACCGTGTTACAAAAAATTACTCCCAACGTGGGGCTCGAACCCACGACCCCGAGATTAAGAGTCTCGTGCTCTACCGACTGAGCTAGCCGGGATATACATAGTGAAAAAGACAGTTCCAATTTATAACAGATTTTTTACTCTCTCTCTCTATATATATATGGATATGAGTAAAATTATTTAAATTACTTTGAATTATAGTATTTTAATTATATTTAAAGAAGTAACAAGTTTTACTAATTTTATACCTTTTATATTTATATTAAACTTTCAGAATTAGATGTATATACAAATAAAGACTCTACTTTGAATTATAGTATTTTAATTATATTTAAAGATGTAACATTTCTTTTTAAAGATTTACTAATTTTATACTTTTTATTTTTGAATTAAACTGTCAGAATTAGATGTATATACAAAGGTTGAAGATTTATAAATGTTGTGAATGCTGGTATGTATTCATTTATAAAATCCTGACTACAATTAATAACTGTGGCATATATGACAAATAATCTTGGGGAATGTAATCGTGAATAGTTTTAAATCTTATACCTTTCGCGACCTCGTGTCTATATTATATGTCCCCGTAGCGCAGTGGATAGCGCGCCGGACTTCTAATCCGGAGGTCGTGGGTTCGAGTCCCACCGGGGATGATATTCCATTTTGCACTTTTAGATAGTTTTGTATATCTCTGTATAAGATATACTAGACTCTTCCCATGTATGAACTTGAGTAGATTATGGTGGGATTAACAAAGTTGAAGATTTATTAATGTAATGAATTCTGGTATGTATTCATTTATAAAATCCGGACTACAATTAATAAAAGTGGCATATATGACAAATACTCGTGGGGCAAGTAACTGTGCAGAAAGTTTAAAATGCTTCACCTTTCGTGCCCTCACCTCTATATCATTTGTTTGTTTGCTTAGATGGTGTTTTACGCCGTTTATAGCAGTCTTATTATTTAAAAAGAAGTTATATCACGTTGATCCTTGATTAATTACCAGTATAACTGTTATTTTTTTATCCTGACATCGATGTATCAGTCGTAATGATATCCCGGCAACCCTTAGCGCCAATGAGGGAAGCCTTTTCTACATGTTATATCTGTGGTATGACACGACCCAGGTTCGAGACTTGGTCTCACGGTTGCTGAACTGTTTGACCGAGGATCTGAGTATGAACCTGAGCATTTCCGTTTTCAAACAAAGGAATCGTTTCAGCATGTTGCTGAACCGTTTGAACTACGACAGGCACTGGTTCTACAATAAAAAGCCGATGGCTGGGTATTGTATTGACCTGTCCGACCCACTACCTGTGTTCGAATCTCCTCGTTGCCGTCGTCTTCACCTGAGTATACCACTGTTACTGGCATTGTGTTACCGATACCTGAGAACCTTGTCTGGACGACCACCGTGCCAGAATCGCCATCACCCATTTTTTTTTAAAAATCACACTTTCGAAAGACACACTAAACTCTTTACCAATGAATCCGTTGTTTTATTAACCGATCTACAGCAACAGACTTTGAAAGCATCAGGGTTAAAATGTGGAACATATCTCCCTAAATAAAAGTACAATAATTGCATAAAGATGACATCAGTGTGATATGCGTCGTTTGAAGCAGATGCGTCAAGATGCGTATGTTTGTGAGAAAGGTTGTTTAAATGTATAAGCCGCGACAACAAAGAGGTGTCTTATTGCATCTCTGTGTGTTAACCCTTATCCTGCTAGATGCTTTAAACTTGAATCATCATCGATTTGGTTAACATTATTTCAGGTTATACCACGTCGACTGAACTCGTATTCATGAGACCTGTGGTAAACAGTTCTTTGCTGTGAAAAGTGTCTAGCCCAAAGGACTCTCATCTGTGTCTCGCCGTGAAAGGGGATCGAAACCGGGAACCTTCTAGGCTAAACACTCGACGGATTCCAGCAAATTCGGTTTAAAGCATAGTCACTCTCGGTTGGTATGTACGACTATCCTCTGCGTTCGATTAATGAACAGTTTTCAAGGTCTAAAACCATACAGGACAAATAACCACGAGGTCAAAAACACTAAACCGTGTTACAAAAAATTACTCCCAACGTGGGGCTCGAACCCACGACCCCGAGATTAAGAGTCTCGTGCTCTACCGACTGAGCTAGCCGGGATATACATAGTGAAAAAGACAGTTCCAATTTATAACAGATTTTTTACTCTCTCTCTCTATATATATATGGATATGAGTAAAATTATTTAAATTACTTTGAATTATAGTATTTTAATTATATTTAAAGAAGTAACAAGTTTTACTAATTTTATACCTTTTATATTTATATTAAACTTTCAGAATTAGATGTATATACAAATAAAGACTCTACTTTGAATTATAGTATTTTAATTATATTTAAAGATGTAACATTTCTTTTTAAAGATTTACTAATTTTATACTTTTTATTTTTGAATTAAACTGTCAGAATTAGATGTATATACAAAGGTTGAAGATTTATAAATGTTGTGAATGCTGGTATGTATTCATTTATAAAATCCTGACTACAATTAATAACTGTGGCATATATGACAAATAATCTTGGGGAATGTAATCGTGAATAGTTTTAAATCTTATACCTTTCGCGACCTCGTGTCTATATTATATGTCCCCGTAGCGCAGTGGATAGCGCGCCGGACTTCTAATCCGGAGGTCGTGGGTTCGAGTCCCACCGGGGATGATATTCCATTTTGCACTTTTAGATAGTTTTGTATATCTCTGTATAAGATATACTAGACTCTTCCCATGTATGAACTTGAGTAGATTATGGTGGGATTAACAAAGTTGAAGATTTATTAATGTAATGAATTCTGGTATGTATTCATTTATAAAATCCGGACTACAATTAATAAAAGTGGCATATATGACAAATACTCGTGGGGCAAGTAACTGTGCAAAAAGTTTAAAATGCTTCACCTTTCGTGCCCTCACCTCTATATCATTTGTTTGTTTGCTTAGATGGTGTTTTACGCCGTTTATAGCAGTCTTATTATTTAAAAAGAAGTTATATCACGTTGATCCTTGATTAATTACCAGTATAACTGTTATTTTTTTATCCTGACATCGATGTATCAGTCGTAATGATATCCCGGCAACCCTTAGCGCCAATGAGGGAAGCCTTTTCTACATGTTATATCTGTGGTATGACACGACCCAGGTTCGAGACTTGGTCTCACGGTTGCTGAACTGTTTGACCGAGGATCTGAGTATGAACCTGAGCATTTCCGTTTTCAAACAAAGGAATCGTTTCAGCATGTTGCTGAACCGTTTGAACTACGACAGGCACTGGTTCTACAATAAAAAGCCGATGGCTGGGTATTGTATTGACCTGTCCGACCCACTACCTGTGTTCGAATCTCCTCGTTGCCGTCGTCTTCACCTGAGTATACCACTGTTACTGGCATTGTGTTACCGATACCTGAGAACCTTGTCTGGACGACCACCGTGCCAGAATCGCCATCACCCATTTTTTTTAAAAAATCACACTTTCGAAAGACACACTAAACTCTTTACCAATGAATCCGTTGTTTTATTAACCGATCTACAGCAACAGACTTTGAAAGCATCAGGGTTAAAATGTGGAACATATCTCCCTAAATAAAAGTACAATAATTGCATAAAGATGACATCAGTGTGATATGCGTCGTTTGAAGCAGATGCGTCAAGATGCGTATGTTTGTGAGAAAGGTTGTTTAAATGTATAAGCCGCGACAACGAAGAGGTGTCTTATTGCATCTCTGTGTGTTAACCCTTATCCTGCTAGATGCTTTAAACTTGAATCATCATCGATTTGGTTAACATTATTTCAGGTTATACCACGTCGACTGAACTCGTATTCATGAGCGCTGTGGTAAACAGTTCTATGCTGTGAAAAGTGTCTAGCCCAAAGGACTCTCATCTGTGTCTCGCCGTGAAAGGGGATCGAAACCGGGACGCCCGGTTCATAACCTTCTAGGCTAAACACTCGACGGATTCCAGCAAATTCGGTTTAAAGCATAGTCACTCTCGGTGGGTATGTACGACTATCCTCTGCGTTCGATTAATGAACAGTTTTCAAGGTCTAAAACCATACAGGACAAATAACCACGAGGTCAAAAACAGGACTACAATTAATAAAAGTGGCATATATGACAAATACTCGTGGGGCAAGTAACTGTGCAAAAAGTTTAAAATGCTTCACCTTTCGTGCCCTCACCTCTATATCATTTGTTTGTTTGCTTAGATGGTGTTTTACGCCGTTTATAGCAGTCTTATTATTTAAAAAGAAGTTATATCACGTTGATCCTTGATTAATTACCAGTATAACT
This sequence comes from Serripes groenlandicus, assembly GCA_031761405.1. Taxonomy (NCBI): domain Eukaryota; kingdom Metazoa; phylum Mollusca; class Bivalvia; order Cardiida; family Cardiidae; genus Serripes; species Serripes groenlandicus. The sequence continues at coordinate 68,865,391 of JASEVX010000001.1, forward strand.
GTTATTTTTTTATCCTGACATCGATGTATCAGTCGTAATGATATCCCGGCAACCCTTAGCGCCAATGAGGGAAGCCTTTTCTACATGTTATATCTGTGGTATGACACGACCCAGGTTCGAGACTTGGTCTCACGGTTGCTGAACTGTTTGACCGAGGATCTGAGTATGAACCTGAGCATTTCCGTTTTCAAACAAAGGAATCGTTTCAGCATGTTGCTGAACCGTTTGAACTACGACAGGCACTGGTTCTACAATAAAAAGCCGATGGCTGGGTATTGTATTGACCTGTCCGACCCACTACCTGTGTTCGAATCTCCTCGTTGCCGTCGTCTTCACCTGAGTATACCACTGTTACTGGCATTGTGTTACCGATACCTGAGAACCTTGTCTGGACGACCACCGTGCCAGAATCGCCATCACCCATTTTTTTTAAAAAATCACACTTTCGAAAGACACACTAAACTCTTTACCAATGAATCCGTTGTTTTATTAACCGATCTACAGCAACAGACTTTGAAAGCATCAGGGTTAAAATGTGGAACATATCTCCCTAAATAAAAGTACAATAATTGCATAAAGATGACATCAGTGTGATATGCGTCGTTTGAAGCAGATGCGTCAAGATGCGTATGTTTGTGAGAAAGGTTGTTTAAATGTATAAGCCGCGACAACGAAGAGGTGTCTTATTGCATCTCTGTGTGTTAACCCTTATCCTGCTAGATGCTTTAAACTTGAATCATCATCGATTTGGTTAACATTATTTCAGGTTATACCACGTCGACTGAACTCGTATTCATGAGCGCTGTGGTAAACAGTTCTATGCTGTGAAAAGTGTCTAGCCCAAAGGACTCTCATCTGTGTCTCGCCGTGAAAGGGGATCGAAACCGGGACGCCCGGTTCATAACCTTCTAGGCTAAACACTCGACGGATTCCAGCAAATTCGGTTTAAAGCATAGTCACTCTCGGTGGGTATGTACGACTATCCTCTGCGTTCGATTAATGAACAGTTTTCAAGGTCTAAAACCATACAGGACAAATAACCACGAGGTCAAAAACACTAAACCGTGTTACAAAAAATTACTCCCAACGTGGGGCTCGAACCCACGACCCCGAGATTAAGAGTCTCGTGCTCTACCGACTGAGCTAGCCGGGATATACATAGTGAAAAAAACAGTTCCAATTTATAACATATTTTTTACTCTCTCTCTATATATATATATGGATATGAGTAAAATTATTTAAATTACTTTGAATTATAGTATTTTAATTATATTTAAAGAAGTAACAAGTTTTACTAATTTTATACCTTTTATATTTATATTAAACTTTCAGAATTAGATGTATATACAAATAAAGACTCTACTTTGAATTATAGTATTTTAATTATATTTAAAGATGTAACATTTCTTTTTAAAGTTTTACTAATTTTATACTTTTTATTTTTGAATTAAACTGTCAGAATTAGATGTATATACAAAGGTTGAAGATTTATAAATGTTGTGAATGCTGGTATGTATTCATTTATAAAATCCTGACTACAATTAATAACTGTGGCATATATGACAAATAATCTTGGGGAATGTAATCGTGAATAGTTTTAAATCTTATACCTTTCGCGACTTCGTGTCTATATTATATGTCCCCGTAGCGCAGTGGATAGCGCGCCGGACTTCTAATCCGGAGGTCGTGGGTTCGAGTCCCACCGGGGATGATATTCCATTTTGCACTTTTAGATAGTTTTGTATATCTCTGTATAAGATATACTAGACTCTTCCCATGTATGAACTTGAGTAGATTATGGTGGGATTAACAAAGTTGAAGATTTATTAATGTAATGAATTCTGGTATGTATTCATTTATAAAATCCGGACTACAATTAATAAAAGTGGCATATATGACAAATACTCGTGGGGCAAGTAACTGTGCAGAAAGTTTAAAATGCTTCACCTTTCGTGCCCTCACCTCTATATCATTTGTTTGTTTGCTTAGATGGTGTTTTACGCCGTTTATAGCAATCTTATTATTTAAAAAGAAGTTATATCACGTTGATCCTTGATTAATTACCAGTATAACTGTTATTTTTTTATCCTGACATCGATGTATCAGTCGTAATGATATCCCGGCAACCCTTAGCGCCAATGAGGGAAGCCTTTTCTACATGTTATATCTGTGGTATGACACGACCCAGGTTCGAGACTTGGTCTCACGGTTGCTGAACTGTTTGACCGAGGATCTGAGTATGAACCTGAGCATTTCCGTTTTCAAACAAAGGAATCGTTTCAGCATGTTGCTGAACCGTTTGAACTACGACAGGCACTGGTTCTACAATAAAAAGCCGATGGCTGGGTATTGTATTGACCTGTCCGACCCACTACCTGTGTTCGAATCTCCTCGTTGCCGTCGTCTTCACCTGAGTATACCACTGTTACTGGCATTGTGTTACCGATACCTGAGAACCTTGTCTGGACGACCACCGTGCCAGAATCGCCATCACCCATTTTTTTTAAAAAATCACACTTTCGAAAGACACACTAAACTCTTTACCAATGAATCCGTTGTTTTATTAACCGATCTACAGCAACAGACTTTGAAAGCATCAGGGTTAAAATGTGGAACATATCTCCCTAAATAAAAGTACAATAATTGCATAAAGATGACATCAGTGTGATATGCGGCGTTTGAAGCAGATGCGTCAAGATGCGTATGTTTGTGAGAAAGGTTGTTTAAATGTATAAGCCGCGACAACGAAGAGGTGTCTTATTGCATCTCTGTGTGTTAACCCTTATCCTGCTAGATGCTTTAAACTTGAATCATCATCGATTTGGTTAACATTATTTCAGGTTATACCACGTCGACTGAACTCGTATTCATGAGCGCTGTGGTAAACAGTTCTATGCTGTGAAAAGTGTCTAGCCCAAAGGACTCTCATCTGTGTCTCGCCGTGAAAGGGGATCGAAACCGGGACGCCCGGTTCATAACCTTCTAGGCTAAACACTCGACGGATTCCAGCAAATTCGGTTTAAAGCATAGTCACTCTCGGTTGGTATGTACGACTATCCTCTGCGTTCGATTAATGAACAGTTTTCAAGGTCTAAAACCATACAGGACAAATAACCACGAGGTCAAAAACACTAAACCGTGTTACAAAAAATTACTCCCAACGTGGGGCTCGAACCCACGACCCCGAGATTAAGAGTCTCGTGCTCTACCGACTGAGCTAGCCGGGATATACATAGTGAAAAAAACAGTTCCAATTTATAACAGATTTTTTACTCTCTCTCTATATATATATATGGATATGAGTAAAATTATTTAAATTACTTTGAATTATAGTATTTTAATTATATTTAAAGAAGTAACAAGTTTTACTAATTTTATACCTTTTATATTTATATTAAACTTTCAGAATTAGATGTATATACAAATAAAGACTCTACTTTGAATTATAGTATTTTAATTATATTTAAAGATGTAACATTTCTTTTTAAAGTTTTACTAATTTTGTACTTTTTATTTTTGAATTAAACTGTCAGAATTAGATGTATATACAAAGGTTGAAGATTTATAAATGTTGTGAATGCTGGAATGTATTCATTTATAAAATCCTGACTACAATTAATAACTGTGGCATATATGACAAATAATCTTGGGGAATGTAATCGTGAATAGTTTTAAATCTTATACCTTTCGCGACTTCGTGTCTATATTATATGTCCCCGTAGCGCAGTGGATAGCGCGCCGGACTTCTAATCCGGAGGTCGTGGGTTCGAGTCCCACCGGGGATGATATTCCATTTTGCACTTTTAGATAGTTTTGTATATCTCTGTATAAGATATACTAGACTCTTCCCATGTATGAACTTGAGTAGATTATGGTGGGATTAACAAAGTTGAAGATTTATTAATGTAATGAATTCTGGTATGTATTCATTTATAAAATCCGGACTACAATTAATAAAAGTGGCATATATGACAAATACTCGTGGGGCAAGTAACTGTGCAAAAAGTTTAAAATGCTTCACCTTTCGTGCCCTCACCTCTATATCATTTGTTTGTTTGCTTAGATGGTGTTTTACGCCGTTTATAGCAGTCTTATTATTTAAAAAGAAGTTATATCACGTTGATCCTTGATTAATTACCAGTATAACTGTTATTTTTTTATCCTGACATCGATGTATCAGTCGTAATGATATCCCGGCAACCCTTAGCGCCAATGAGGGAAGCCTTTTCTACATGTTATATCTGTGGTATGACACGACCCAGGTTCGAGACTTGGTCTCACGGTTGCTGAACTGTTTGACCGAGGATCTGAGTATGAACCTGAGCATTTCCGTTTTCAAACAAAGGAATCGTTTCAGCATGTTGCTGAACCGTTTGAACTACGACAGGCACTGGTTCTACAATAAAAAGCCGATGGCTGGGTATTGTATTGACCTGTCCGACCCACTACCTGTGTTCGAATCTCCTCGTTGCCGTCGTCTTCACCTGAGTATACCACTGTTACTGGCATTGTGTTACCGATACCTGAGAACCTTGTCTGGACGACCACCGTGCCAGAATCGCCATCACCCATTTTTTTTAAAAAATCACACTTTCGAAAGACACACTAAACTCTTTACCAATGAATCCGTTGTTTTATTAACCGATCTACAGCAACAGACTTTGAAAGCATCAGGGTTAAAATGTGGAACATATCTCCCTAAATAAAAGTACAATAATTGCATAAAGATGACATCAGTGTGATATGCGTCGTTTGAAGCAGATGCGTCAAGATGCGTATGTTTGTGAGAAAGGTTGTTTAAATGTATAAGCCGCGACAACGAAGAGGTGTCTTATTGCATCTCTGTGTGTTAACCCTTATCCTGCTAGATGCTTTAAACTTGAATCATCATCGATTTGGTTAACATTATTTCAGGTTATACCACGTCGACTGAACTCGTATTCATGAGCGCTGTGGTAAACAGTTCTATGCTGTGAAAAGTGTCTAGCCCAAAGGACTCTCATCTGTGTCTCGCCGTGAAAGGGGATCGAAACCGGGACGCCCGGTTCATAACCTTCTAGGCTAAACACTCGACGGATTCCAGCAAATTCGGTTTAAAGCATAGTCACTCTCGGTGGGTATGTACGACTATCCTCTGCGTTCGATTAATGAACAGTTTTCAAGGTCTAAAACCATACAGGACAAATAACCACGAGGTCAAAAACACTAAACCGTGTTACAAAAAATTACTCCCAACGTGGGGCTCGAACCCACGACCCCGAGATTAAGAGTCTCGTGCTCTACCGACTGAGCTAGCCGGGATATACATAGTGAAAAAAACAGTTCCAATTTATAACATATTTTTTACTCTCTCTCTATATATATATATGGATATGAGTAAAATTATTTAAATTACTTTGAATTATAGTATTTTAATTATATTTAAAGAAGTAACAAGTTTTACTAATTTTATACCTTTTATATTTATATTAAACTTTCAGAATTAGATGTATATACAAATAAAGACTCTACTTTGAATTATAGTATTTTAATTATATTTAAAGATGTAACATTTCTTTTTAAAGTTTTACTAATTTTATACTTTTTATTTTTGAATTAAACTGTCAGAATTAGATGTATATACAAAGGTTGAAGATTTATAAATGTTGTGAATGCTGGTATGTATTCATTTATAAAATCCTGACTACAATTAATAACTGTGGCATATATGACAAATAATCTTGGGGAATGTAATCGTGAATAGTTTTAAATCTTATACCTTTCGCGACTTCGTGTCTATATTATATGTCCCCGTAGCGCAGTGGATAGCGCGCCGGACTTCTAATCCGGAGGTCGTGGGTTCGAGTCCCACCGGGGATGATATTCCATTTTGCACTTTTAGATAGTTTTGTATATCTCTGTATAAGATATACTAGACTCTTCCCATGTATGAACTTGAGTAGATTATGGTGGGATTAACAAAGTTGAAGATTTATTAATGTAATGAATTCTGGTATGTATTCATTTATAAAATCCGGACTACAATTAATAAAAGTGGCATATATGACAAATACTCGTGGGGCAAGTAACTGTGCAGAAAGTTTAAAATGCTTCACCTTTCGTGCCCTCACCTCTATATCATTTGTTTGTTTGCTTAGATGGTGTTTTACGCCGTTTATAGCAATCTTATTATTTAAAAAGAAGTTATATCACGTTGATCCTTGATTAATTACCAGTATAACTGTTATTTTTTTATCCTGACATCGATGTATCAGTCGTAATGATATCCCGGCAACCCTTAGCGCCAATGAGGGAAGCCTTTTCTACATGTTATATCTGTGGTATGACACGACCCAGGTTCGAGACTTGGTCTCACGGTTGCTGAACTGTTTGACCGAGGATCTGAGTATGAACCTGAGCATTTCCGTTTTCAAACAAAGGAATCGTTTCAGCATGTTGCTGAACCGTTTGAACTACGACAGGCACTGGTTCTACAATAAAAAGCCGATGGCTGGGTATTGTATTGACCTGTCCGACCCACTACCTGTGTTCGAATCTCCTCGTTGCCGTCGTCTTCACCTGAGTATACCACTGTTACTGGCATTGTGTTACCGATACCTGAGAACCTTGTCTGGACGACCACCGTGCCAGAATCGCCATCACCCATTTTTTTTAAAAAATCACACTTTCGAAAGACACACTAAACTCTTTACCAATGAATCCGTTGTTTTATTAACCGATCTACAGCAACAGACTTTGAAAGCATCAGGGTTAAAATGTGGAACATATCTCCCTAAATAAAAGTACAATAATTGCATAAAGATGACATCAGTGTGATATGCGGCGTTTGAAGCAGATGCGTCAAGATGCGTATGTTTGTGAGAAAGGTTGTTTAAATGTATAAGCCGCGACAACGAAGAGGTGTCTTATTGCATCTCTGTGTGTTAACCCTTATCCTGCTAGATGCTTTAAACTTGAATCATCATCGATTTGGTTAACATTATTTCAGGTTATACCACGTCGACTGAACTCGTATTCATGAGCGCTGTGGTAAACAGTTCTATGCTGTGAAAAGTGTCTAGCCCAAAGGACTCTCATCTGTGTCTCGCCGTGAAAGGGGATCGAAACCGGGACGCCCGGTTCATAACCTTCTAGGCTAAACACTCGACGGATTCCAGCAAATTCGGTTTAAAGCATAGTCACTCTCGGTTGGTATGTACGACTATCCTCTGCGTTCGATTAATGAACAGTTTTCAAGGTCTAAAACCATACAGGACAAATAACCACGAGGTCAAAAACACTAAACCGTGTTACAAAAAATTACTCCCAACGTGGGGCTCGAACCCACGACCCCGAGATTAAGAGTCTCGTGCTCTACCGACTGAGCTAGCCGGGATATACATAGTGAAAAAAACAGTTCCAATTTATAACAGATTTTTTACTCTCTCTCTATATATATATATGGATATGAGTAAAATTATTTAAATTACTTTGAATTATAGTATTTTAATTATATTTAAAGAAGTAACAAGTTTTACTAATTTTATACCTTTTATATTTATATTAAACTTTCAGAATTAGATGTATATACAAATAAAGACTCTACTTTGAATTATAGTATTTTAATTATATTTAAAGATGTAACATTTCTTTTTAAAGTTTTACTAATTTTGTACTTTTTATTTTTGAATTAAACTGTCAGAATTAGATGTATATACAAAGGTTGAAGATTTATAAATGTTGTGAATGCTGGAATGTATTCATTTATAAAATCCTGACTACAATTAATAACTGTGGCATATATGACAAATAATCTTGGGGAATGTAATCGTGAATAGTTTTAAATCTTATACCTTTCGCGACTTCGTGTCTATATTATATGTCCCCGTAGCGCAGTGGATAGCGCGCCGGACTTCTAATCCGGAGGTCGTGGGTTCGAGTCCCACCGGGGATGATATTCCATTTTGCACTTTTAGATAGTTTTGTATATCTCTGTATAAGATATACTAGACTCTTCCCATGTATGAACTTGAGTAGATTATGGTGGGATTAACAAAGTTGAAGATTTATTAATGTAATGAATTCTGGTATGTATTCATTTATAAAATCCGGACTACAATTAATAAAAGTGGCATATATGACAAATACTCGTGGGGCAAGTAACTGTGCAAAAAGTTTAAAATGCTTCACCTTTCGTGCCCTCACCTCTATATCATTTGTTTGTTTGCTTAGATGGTGTTTTACGCCGTTTATAGCAGTCTTATTATTTAAAAAGAAGTTATATCACGTTGATCCTTGATTAATTACCAGTATAACTGTTATTTTTTTATCCTGACATCGATGTATCAGTCGTAATGATATCCCGGCAACCCTTAGCGCCAATGAGGGAAGCCTTTTCTACATGTTATATCTGTGGTATGACACGACCCAGGTTCGAGACTTGGTCTCACGGTTGCTGAACTGTTTGACCGAGGATCTGAGTATGAACCTGAGCATTTCCGTTTTCAAACAAAGGAATCGTTTCAGCATGTTGCTGAACCGTTTGAACTACGACAGGCACTGGTTCTACAATAAAAAGCCGATGGCTGGGTATTGTATTGACCTGTCCGACCCACTACCTGTGTTCGAATCTCCTCGTTGCCGTCGTCTTCACCTGAGTATACCACTGTTACTGGCATTGTGTTACCGATACCTGAGAACCTTGTCTGGACGACCACCGTGCCAGAATCGCCATCACCCATTTTTTTTAAAAAATCACACTTTCGAAAGACACACTAAACTCTTTACCAATGAATCCGTTGTTTTATTAACCGATCTACAGCAACAGACTTTGAAAGCATCAGGGTTAAAATGTGGAACATATCTCCCTAAATAAAAGTACAATAATTGCATAAAGATGACATCAGTGTGATATGCGTCGTTTGAAGCAGATGCGTCAAGATGCGTATGTTTGTGAGAAAGGTTGTTTAAATGTATAAGCCGCGACAACGAAGAGGTGTCTTATTGCATCTCTGTGTGTTAACCCTTATCCTGCTAGATGCTTTAAACTTGAATCATCATCGATTTGGTTAACATTATTTCAGGTTATACCACGTCGACTGAACTCGTATTCATGAGACCTGTGGTAAACAGTTCTTTGCTGTGAAAAGTGTCTAGCCCAAAGGACTCTCATCTGTGTCTCGCCGTGAAAGGGGATCGAAACCGGGACGCCCGGTTCATAACCTTCTAGGCTAAACACTCGACGGATTCCAGCAAATTCGGTTTAAAGCATAGTCACTCTCGGTTGGTATGTACGACTATCCTCTGCGTTCGATTAATGAACAGTTTTCAAGGTCTAAAACCATACAGGACAAATAACCACGAGGTCAAAAACACTAAACCGTGTTACAAAATATAACTCCCAACGTGGGGCTCGAACCCACGACCCCGAGATTAAGAGTCTCGTGCTCTACCGACTGAGCTAGCCGGGATATACATAGTGAGAGACAGTTCCAATTTATATTTAAAGAAGTAACAAGTTTTACTAATTTTATACCTTTAATATTTATATTAAACTTTCAGAATTAGATGTATATACAAATAAAGACTCTACTTTGAATTATAGTATTTTAATTATATTTAAAGATGTAACATTTCTTTTTAAAGTTTTACTAATTTTATACTTTTTATTTTTGAATTAAACTGTCAGAATTAGATGTATATACAAAGGTTGAAGATTTATAAATGTTGTGAATGCTGGAATGTATTCATTTATAAAATCCTGACTACAATTAATAACTGTGGCATATATGACAAATAATCTTGGGGAATGTAATCGTGAATAGTTTTAAATCTTATACCTTTCGCGACTTCGTGTCTATATTATATGTCCCCGTAGCGCAGTGGATAGCGCGCCGGACTTCTAATCCGGAGGTCGTGGGTTCGAGTCCCACCGGGGATGATATTCCATTTTGCACTTTTAGATAGTTTTGTATATCTCTGTATAAGATATACTAGACTCTTCCCATGTATGAACTTGAGTAGATTATGGTGGGATTAACAAAGTTGAAGATTTATTAATGTAATGAATTCTGGTATGTATTCATTTATAAAATCCGGACTACAATTAATAAAAGTGGCATATATGACAAATACTCGTGGGGCAAGTAACTGTGCAGAAAGTTTAAAATGCTTCACCTTTCGTGCCCTCACCTCTATATCATTTGTTTGTTTGCTTAGATGGTGTTTTACGCCGTTTATAGCAGTCTTATTATTTAAAAAGAAGTTATATCACGTTGATCCTTGATTAATTACCAGTATAACTGTTATTTTTTTATCCTGACATCGATGTATCAGTCGTAATGATATCCCGGCAACCCTTAACGCCAATGAGGGAAGCCTTTTCTACATGTTATATCTGTGGTATGACACGACCCAGGTTCGAGACTTGGTCTCACGGTTGCTGAACTGTTTGACCGAGGATCTGAGTATGAACCTGAGCATTTCCGTTTTCAAACAAAGGAATCGTTTCAGCATGTTGCTGAACCGTTTGAACTACGACAGGCACTGGTTCTACAATAAAAAGCCGATGGCTGGGTATTGTATTGACCTGTCCGACCCACTACCTGTGTTCGAATCTCCTCGTTGCCGTCGTCTTCACCTGAGTATACCACTGTTACTGGCATTGTGTTACCGATACCTGAGAACCTTGTCTGGACGACCACCGTGCCAGAATCGCCATCACCCATTTTTTTAAAAAAATCACACTTTCGAAAGACACACTAAACTCTTTACCAATGAATTCGTTGTTTTATTAACCGATCTACAGCAACAGACTTTGAAAGCATCAGGGTTAAAATGTGGAACATATCTCCCTAAATAAAAGTACAATAATTGCATAAAGATGACATCAGTGTGATATGCGTCGTTTGAAGCAGATGCGTCAAGATGCGTATGTTTGTGAGAAAGGTTGTTTAAATGTATAAGCCGCGACAACGAAGAGGTGTCTTATTGCATCTCTGTGTGTTAACCCTTATCCTGCTAGATGCTTTAAACTTGAATCATCATCGATTTGGTTAACATTATTTCAGGTTATACCACGTCGACTGAACTCGTATTCATGAGCCCTGTGGTAAACAGTTCTATGCTGTGAAAAGTGTCTAGCCCAAAGGACTCTCATCTGTGTCTCGCCGTGAAAGGGGATCGAAACCGGGACGCCCGGTTCATAACCTGGAAATATTTATTTTGCATGATTATTTACGCAGTTTTTAACCTTTCCGACCTATAACAATTATGCAGTATACGACTTCGAAGGCTTCTTAACAAAAGTATAGAAAACTTCTATAAACACGTATGAATGTCTGATTATTGAAAATAGTTGAAAACATTGAGGCAAGGGGAAAAAATGCTCTCAACAAGTAATTTTTCCTTTTGCCTCAAATGTAGACTGCTGCAGATGCGTTTGAAAGCACCCGTGTGTGAGAAACGGGGTTCAAAATGTATATTAACCTCGCTAGAAGGAAATGTATCTATTTGCGTAATATACACAGTCTCATCAGTCCGCCTTCAATAAGACAACATAATTAAGCCGTTCCACGAAAAAACCAACATTGTGGACACTGCGTAAAGTATCGACCCGGATCAGCATAAGCATGCCACGCAGGCTTACACGGAGAGACACGTTTCGACTCCTGTGGATTTTCTGTTTCAGGAATAATAAATGTAAACCTTTATCCCCCTGAGACGGAATGTGTCGGCCCGGATTAGCCTGCGCGGACTGCGCTAGCTGATCTGGTTAGATATATTACGCAGAGTCCATAATATTGGTTTTCTCGTGGAACGAAACATATATATATATATTACTTCTGATGAAAAGCTAGATTTGTGGTCCCATTGGTTTCAATCCCGTACCCCTATACAACATGCTATCACGGAGAATCAACGTGACCCCTGTTTGCGATACGCGACTACTTTCAGATCTATCATAGTGGTTTACTGAGTAAAATGGGATCGAATCCTGAACCCCAGCCATTGGTTCTTTGTTTGTTTAGGCACATGTCAAGGCACATGTGTGAACCCACCAGTCATGAATAAGTGTTATGGTTAAATAATCGAAAACAAATGACGAAAATGCGTAAAATCCCTTTTTTTTTTTTTTTTAAAAATCGAAAGACACAATTAACTCTTCATAATGAATCCGTTGTTTTATTAACCGATCTGCACCAACAGACTTTGAAAGCATTTGGGTTAAAATGTGGAACATATCTCCCTGAATAAAAGTACAATAATTGCATAAAGATGACATCAGTGTGATATGCGTCGTTTGAAGCAGATGCGTCAAGATGCGTATGTTTGTGAGAAAGGTTGTTTAAATGTATAAGCCGCGACAACGAAGAGGTGTCTTATTGCATCTCTGTGTGTTAACCCTTATCCTGCTAGATGCTTTAAACTTGAATCATCATCGATTTGGTTAACATTAATTCAGGTTATACCACGTCGACTGAACTCGTATTCATGAGCCCTGTGGTAAACAGTTCTATGCTGTGAAAAGTGTCTAGCCCAAAGGACTCTCATCTGTGTCTCGCCGTGAAAGGGGATCGAAACCGGGACGCCCGGTTCATAACCTTCTAGGCTAAACACTCGACGGATTCCAGCAAATTCGGTTTAAAGCATAGTCACTCTCGGTTGGTATGTACGACTATCCTCTGCGTTCGATTAATGAAAAGTTTTCAAGGTCTAAAACCATACAGGACAAATAACCATGAGGTCAAAAACACTAAACCGTGTTACAAAAAATTACTCCCAACGTGGGGCTCGAACCCACGACCCCGAGATTAAGAGTCTCGTGCTCTACCGACTGAGCTAGCCGGGATATACATAATGTACTAACAGCCCGTTTCCTATCAGAATCAAATCAAGGCATGATTGGCGTCAAATAAGCGCGTCTTCATTTCTACAGAAGATACATCTAGGGTTATCTGACTCAAATATTTCTCTGTATAAGATATACTTGACTCTTCCCATGTATGAACTTGAGTAGATTATGGTGGGATAACAAAGTTGAAGATTTATTAATGTTGTGAATTCTGGTATGTTTTCATTTATAAAATCCGGACTACAAGTAATGTCCGTTCTCCGCGGTACATCGTATAGAGGAGAACAATTGTCTCAACAGGTTGGTATACTAAACTGGTTTGACTAGTTTGTGTCACGTAATTGGAGGCTATTTGTGATAAGAATGGTCAGTTCTACGCAGACCACGAGACGGTTAACTTTAATTCACTTAAAGTTCAAATTTGGAAATGAAAAGTATTATAATACATGAACAAGTTGTATATTGCTTATAAGGACATATCATGTGAATCAATACTATTGCCGTGATATGACTAAACTAATGTTGATAACATGTTAATTGGAAAATAGGTATGCATGCATGTAAGCTCCCCGTTATTCAGTATTTCGAGGAATAGTCAGAGCATAGCTACGGGAACACGTTTCCTCCTTTCTTTATTGAGAGGGGGTTGTTCGTGGGCGGCTCGTATTCTGTTTGAGAAATACGCAATCATAGTCGGTTTAAGAAGCTGTTGTCAGAAAACATAAGGAATTGTTTATCTTGTAATATACATGTACGGCTTTGTTCTGAAAGGACACCGACTTGATTGCTGCATGTTTGAATTGAATATTGCTGTTGACACTAACGGTGGCATATATGACAATAATCTTGGGGAAAGTGTACCTGTGCAGAAAGTTTAAAATCGTGTACCTTTCGTGTCCTCACAAATCACATGTCCCCGTAGCGCTCGGAAGGTCTCAATAAACTCCAACCAATTTCGGTCGGAGCTAGCAATTTCATTGGTTAACGCTACCGAAACCTACCGAGATTGTTACCGAAATTTAACCAATCGGTGAACCCCGTGCTACCGAAATTCAACTGGTTCCAAATCGAGGCTTATATTATATTTATAGACCAAAACAACCGCCATTTTGAAACTTTACGTTTACCTAAAAGTTACGGAATTTATTAAGATTATATCAGAGTGAATTGATTGATTTGTGTTATCATTATCATGTACATTATTTTCCCATTGTTATTTGACATATTATTCATTGAATTGTTATTTGTGAAAGACTTGATTTATTTAAATAATCACGTACTTTATTGTTCAAAATCAGTGTATTGAATTGTTTTAACTTTTATTAGTGTCCACATGTGAATGAAGGAGTTTATTGATTTCTAAAATTCCGTAAGTATAAGCTTGATAACTATTTACTGAATCACTAAATACGTCTGTTAGTTCTTTTTCTCACTACATGTACATCTGTCTTTTGTCAAAAGGTAAATATATTCTACAAACAAGTTGAAACAACTGTTGCAGATGTAGACTTTTGATTGTTTTGAACGTTTTCTACTTTCGCCACAATCTTTTAAAACGTTGACTGTTTCATAGGCCACAGATTCATGAAGCGTCTGCATGACAGACAAAATGTCAAACTAGAACTGAACTAGTGCATGTTTGATGTTCTAACACTCCTGAATTAACTTCCAAACTACTCTTTGTTTTTACAACAATGCTTTTTGTGTCACCCTGTGTAGCATGGTAGTCACTTGGGGGGATTACTTTGTTTTTTTTGTCCGGCGTCTGTCTGTCTGTTCAGCACCCTTTTTCGTAACACTTTCAATGAGCAGGTGCAGGTGACTAATATGCTTGGCGGACGACACCATTCTACTTATTACTTACTTGGACACTATCTTCCTCCAAATGCAATTTGTGTATGTCAGAACGTGTGCATGTCATTCGTCTTCCACCAATGGGCTAAGTGTATGTGTAAAAGCAGGCAGTTGCTTGGGAAGCGTGGAGTACTGTTGTGAGAACACCCGGAAATGCATGAGTAGGTGAACTGACTGCCGTTATATAACTTATAAATTGTTAAAAACGCTGTTAAACCCCAATCTATCCTAAAGGTTGCTTCAACACATGGGAAAGGGTTAATGACCTCTTGTGAATGTACTCAATAGCTTGTAATATCCAGAGCATATATATGTGACGTATGCGATATTTTGGCGCCAACTGAAAGACATGTTTAAGCTGTAGTGATTATATCTGATTTTAATTCAAGATTATTCTGTTCTCTTTCAGTAAGCGAGCAGTCAGAGTCTGTTAGACTCCTGCCACCAACATTTCAATTAAGCTGCATTCAGCTAGACAAGGTAATTATAATAATGTTTTCATGCTTACTATCTTGTTTAATATTTACAAATATACTGTATAAGTAAGTTTGTTACATTTTCATCAGAATTTTACAGCTCAAACGCATTCAATTTTGTGATTACTGAATGAGGGATTGAGAGACTAATTTTGCAACGGGAAAAGATGTTCATTATTTATCTAAATGCAAATATTTCCACGTTTTTAATATTTTTGCGTAGAATGTTTACAAAATTACCTTCATTTTGTCCAAGGCAAAATGATAAATACTCTTTTTGTCACAATGTCGTCAAAAGTCATCTTCTGCAAGTTGCAGATGCTTCAAAATTTGTCTATAAGAGGGGAAGGGTAAATTGTTTTGTTGGATAATGAGATTAATCAATTTTCCACCAAGTGCAGAGTCTGGAATGTGAAATACACAAACTCCCTTAACCCTTTACTGACATTTTTCACCCACCCCTTTTCAGAACCTTGTAGCTTTTGTCATTCTCCTCTCATGGCTGGCAATTATTTGTGTAAATGCATATGAATTCAATTTATAACAGGTTTTCCTGTTAACCAGTGACTGTGTTAACCCTTTATGTCATACAACAATTCTGCAGCAGTCAAATTTAAAAAAAGAAGGGATAACATACAACTGAAAGTTGAAAACATAGTCTCCAAAGGTGAAATCTGCTGCAGAGGCTTCAGAAAGTGTCTATTAAGGGAAATGGTTAAGAGGTTACTCTATGCATACTGATTTCAATCCATTTTTCTAGCTTTTGATCAGACTGATAATTGAAGGTTAAACTTAACTGGGTCATTTGGTGCTTGCTGAAGATATTGTTGCATAACATGTCCCTACCTCTGATTTTGCACTCTGGGGAGTCCTTCAGTCTTCAAAGGGACTAAGGATCCTTTCCTTTATATGTATGATTGACA
Source organism: Serripes groenlandicus (assembly GCA_031761405.1). Lineage (NCBI taxonomy): Eukaryota > Metazoa > Mollusca > Bivalvia > Cardiida > Cardiidae > Serripes > Serripes groenlandicus. Next base: position 68,881,476 of record JASEVX010000001.1, read on the forward strand.
CCCTTACCGCACACTTTCAGATTTTGTTAAATTTTTTATTGTTCATAACTGCTTTTTTCCAATGCTGTGTGTCCTTTAACCTGATTGTGTCAAGTAGAATAAATTTGTATTGACATGTCTTTAGTCCTGAACCTATATATTAAAGATATGTAGTTATTCAGTTGAATGCAGCCATTTCTTATAATGTACATTACCATTTGGCTCTGGACATCTGGTCATTATAGATTGTGACACCCTGAAACATTTTTAATCATCAACCTAGGAACTATTAAATCTCATTGTTTTGATGTATAATAAATGATTACCATTTTCTTCTGTTTGTCATCTTTAAATTTTCCTCATAATAGCTATTCTGTAATAACAGATATGTTTGAGCAAAGACTGTTTGACCCTATGTTGTGCTGACCACACATGTTCTCTTTCCGTTATTCAGCAGTCAGATTCTATTTTACCATGACTCCTGCCTAAGACTTTACCAGACGATTAATATATACTGTAAGCGCCGAAACGCTTAGTTCATTAATTGAACGAAAACACGCGAAAGTCATCGGGACGTATTTAGCGTGAGCTATTTTTAGAACAAGTTGATGCCCCCGGACAAGACAGCTAGTGCTGAAGCTCTGTGTCGATTTATGTTGAAAATTACCGTAGAAACCATATACTGGTATGTAAACCCTCAATGATACAATGATTAAATGTTTATTCCACATTTTTACGAAAGCATAAGTTATATGCATTAGTAGTTATTGCAATTTAAAGGGTTTGTCCTAGCCGGTCAAGTGCACAACAAAATGGCGACGTCCCTAGAGCACGCTGGTCACACCTGACTTCCATTTCTTTACCTTGTGTTCTGTATAATCAAAACTAATGTATGCATTGTGTCAATTAATATTGTTATCAAGTCACGAATTCTCAGTGAGCAATTTAAATGCCGTCAGCGGTATATTTAGCTGAAATTATTTGAACATTGTAAAAAAGGGAGAATCGCTCATCTGAGAATACATTTTGCTCCAGAAGAGTAATTGCTCATTTAAGAATACACAAAGTAGAAAAAGGAAACTGCTTGGTTAATAATGTAGGCCAATTTTCCCGGTAAACGCAAATATAATGATTATTTTTTATGCAAACAATTTGTAATCGTTGAATGTTTACTTATTTATGCAGACGACATTTGAACCATCTTGTGAAGAGTGGGATCAGGCTGACGTCGTATATTGTCTTATAACAATTTGCCTTTTCAGTACGACCCGGCTCTTTGTAAATGTGCATAGTTTTGGGTATTTTGAATGCATATTTAGTGAAAACAAAGATCAAACTGCATGTTTGAAGATTGTACTTTTGAAGTACTTGGTTTAGACTGAGATCAGGTTCTTATTTGTGAAGTGCAATTGTTTAGGCACTATATTGATGTATTTGTTTGTTTTCAGTCAATCACACTTATGAAAACGAATAAAGATGTGCATTGAAGATTGTTTTATCAAGTAATTTATACCCCGGACGACACATATACAATGTATTCCTAAATTTACCACAATAGTTTTAAAGAAAATGTGATGTAGTTGATGAAAAAGAAAAGCACTGACATAGATAATAATAATTTGTCCTGTAATTTTCGTGAGTTATGTTGTTGACCATATTAATTGACTTTTTAAAACATTGAGAAATGCTGTTTGTCAGTTTCTTCTTTTGGCCCAATGCTATCTAAGATGTAGACAATTATTGTGTTTTGATGAACAGTTGTTGAACAATATACATGCATACAGGGGTCACACTGGCCCAAATTTTCCTTCCGCCAAATTTTTCAGACCCAAAAACACAAATTTAATGTTTATTGCAGGTTACCTTGCATAGATGGTTGCATATCAGTGTCATCACTGAATAATGTCAATGCCAAATACTTTATGAATCATAATTTTCCAAAATGTGCAGACGAAGATTCATTGCTCGTTCATACTAAAGAATGTTCGACCGGTTCTAATGATTGGTGACGAACAAAAGTTAACATTATCTTATTTACTGATCTTTTTATATGTTAGACATTATTTTTTCTACCTAAAAATAAACCTTCTACCCAGAAAAATGTCTTTGTTGTTTTTGAAAACCATGCACAATTATTGACCTCAGAAGTATGCGTACAACATCCCAAAAAGTCCAATATAGTGTAATTATACTTCAGTTCTATAAATAGGAGCTGATTTGTGTTACTTGGTTATCGTTGGAGCAAAATTTAAACTGGTTTAGAGCTGCCGTTTTTAAATTTGTTTTTCCTTTTATTGATTCAGACAGATGGACATATATCAAATTATTTGGATATATTATTGAATAAGCTATCGATTGGTATGTTTGCTTTGTCATGCAGTTGTAAAAATAAGGAATAAATCGGCCGTTAAAAGTGCGCACAGAATGAATGTGAAAATTTCTCAAATATTTGTTTTTTGTAAAGAACCACGATTCAGCTTTTGTCTTTGTATGTATAAATATAGAAATAATATAAATAATATTCATTGAACAGTGTCTAAATGTTTTCAAACTTGTCATAATTTTCTTTTTCTTATATTTCAAAACTAATTAAAATGTAGTCAGCACCATATGAGATATGTAAAAAGGTATCTTCATTTTATAATTTTTTATCTAATACTATTTTGTTTTTATATTTCAGTATGGTCTTAATTCCAGAATTTAAAAGGAAGGGCAATGGAAGCCTTGTTCTCTCTGACAGCCTAGAAGCTCTAGCTGTCAAGAGAGAGCGCCGTGATAAGCTTTATAGCCAGGCACAATCTCCCAAAATAATTCGAGTTGTGGCTGAAAAATCAGTTGCCAAGTTGCAGGGTGATGTGAGCAATCCTAAACATCTGATGGGACAATTCACCATTCAGTTTGGAGTATTCAGGTCCTATTTTTATCTCCTTTTATAATTATTGTACTACTACAAGGCTTACTTTTATAAAGAAATAGCAAGAAACACAATATCTGTATGGCCACAACAATTTTATTTTAACCCTTTCCCACATATATATAGACACTTTCTGATGCATCTGCATCAGAAGTCTTTTGAAAACCTTGTGACAAAAGAAAAATTGCTCCAAACAAGTAATTTTTCCTCTTACCACTATCTTTTCAACTGTTTTCATTAAATATACCCTCATTTATAATAATTTTCTATATTTTTGTCCAAATGTTTCCAAAATGTTCTCCTGCAGATTTGTTGTATGTGTGAAAGGGTTAATTTCACCTGACTGTTAGATAAGAAGAAAATGAATGTCCACTTCTGTATCGGCTGTCATGTTTTGAATGAATAGTATATTATACAAATGATATTTGATTTTAATTTAACTTCGTTTTCAATAATGTTTCCGTGTAAATTACGGCTGCCATTTCACCTACTCATGTGTTTATTAAATTTCTCACTCCACACAACATACTTTCCAAGTAAATGGCTGCTTTTCCATATAGACTGTTAACCAATTGGTGGTAAACAAATGTTTCTTGTGACATTTGTAAAACGTCAGAAAGAATGTTTAACAAACTGGTGTTCAATTTTTCAACCCCTGGATTGAAAGCCTGTGTCACTACCGACTGAGGTAATGGGACTCTGGTTAATACTTAGTCTGAGCTTTCTAATGGAACACTTGTGTTTGATTTTAGATGATCGACCCTTCAATTGATCATGTATTATGTGTAAAGTTTAATAAACCTTGTTTATGTTTACATGTAACTGTTTAAATCCCAAAGAGAATTTTTTTTTTAATATTTATGCTTAACTTGTTTTAAAAGTCATCTGCCATAGATGTTTTGTATGTTCCAACATACAGAGTTTTTCTTATACCTTTGCTGCAAACCACTTTTAAAAACACTGTGCTAACAATTTAAATTGTTCATAATGAGCCATTTCTCCTTTTGCCAGTAAATTTTCAACTTGATTCACTATATTGTTCTTTCATGTTGGAATATTTAACTATTTCTTAAACTTGATTATTTCCAGAGGTAAAAGTTTTGGTTGGCTTGTGGAGAATGCCCTTGGGTATGTCGCCTTTCTAATGGGCAGTTTTGAGAAGGACAAAGGAGGGAAAGACAACAGGTGGCTAAACAAGATGGCCCTCAAGAAGTATATAGGCCTTTTTCCTGAGTGTTTGGAAGCTTTAGTTCAAAAGAAGGGGGAAAAAGCTCCACCTAAAGGAACCGACAATATATGTTAGTTTTTAATTATTGTGTTTATTTTACTTCATAGCTAAACGGTTTGTCAGTAACAATGTCATTGTTCAAGTTCTGTAAATTTAATGTTGCTTAATCCTTTTCCACTTGTAGACTGATTCTGACACATCTGCAGCCGACGAATTGAAAACATTGTGACAAAATAATAAATTGTTGAAAATGATCAATTTCTCCCTTTGCCATAATGATTCAAACTTTTTTTAGCTTGACTTTTGAATAAACGAGAGCTATTGTTATGACCCTTTACGGCAGCGGCGTTAAGGTTTAAGTTTTTTTGTTCAGCTTTTTTAGCTCGACTTTTGAAAAAACGAGAGCTAATGTCATGACCCTTTGCGGCAGCGGCATGGTTGTCCGGTTAAGGTTTTTTTGTTCAGCTCCGCTTTTTTTCTGTTTTCTATCAGTCGAGCGTCTGTGCCGTACGCGGTGCTCTTGTTAATTAATCAAGTCTCATTTATCGAGAAAGTTCAATTGTTTGTCAGTATGTTTTAATTTTTGTGTGCTGCTGAATAGTTGTATGTGGTAAATGTTTAATGTAATCTCCTTTTAGCGTTGTTCAAAGAATATGATAATATAATAAGAGAATCTCATTGAGCTTTTCTTTTAATAACTTTCCATATTTATAATTTAATTCCTGATATTTTATTTTTTTCAATAAAATGGCTACTTGTTTCTTCTTTCTATTTGTATAAGAAAGAATCTTTAAACATTGTTATAAGTAATTGTCTTTTAATCTTTACATTAATCGTTAAGTAAATGTTCAATAATTTCTCCCATAATCCTAATTAATTGTTTGTTTTCCTAGCAAGCCAGTCAGCAGAAGAAATGCCAGACTCAGAAGATGACTTCCTCCTGGCAGCCAGTCAGGGCATTGAACAAAGTGTCCAAAGTGCTGTTTCTGGTATGTAAATGGTTTTTTACTTGATAATATGGAAGTTTTTATGATATATATATTAAAAAAAATTAAGTCATAAAAATGATTAAAATTAATGGTTAATATAAAACATCTGCAATGAGTGAGTAGGGGAAATATGTATCAATTTTTATTAATTTGATTTTTTTTTTTATTATGTTGCTTGTTTTCTTCACAAACCAATTATTGTATTTTCCAAAGGAATGTTTTGAAATTGGATTCATAATGATATTTTAGTTTCAGCAGAACATTGCATGCACACTCTTGTTCACTTGTTTGTGTATTTTGATGTAATGGTTGATATGTGAACTGACTGAAAATACCAATTTCAGAACTTTCATGATTATGAAGAATATAGTGTTTATATATCATATATTTAAGAAATAAACTATCAACAACCGTGGGTTATTGGCGAATAACCAATGGTTTGGAGTTCTGATGCGCAGGAATTAACCACGAAGGCCTACGGCCTGAGTGGTTAATTACAACGCATCAGAACGACAAACCATTGGTTATTCGCCAATAAACCAAGGTTTTTGATAGTTTCATTTCGATTCTAACATGACCCGACACCTTAACAAAGGGAAATAAATGCACTATTTAGCAAACCAGTTTACCCACCAGTTTGCTGTTCCATCAATTGTGACTACCCACTGCATTATACGCATAACTGCAGAAAAAAACGACAAAGAGGGGTAGACTCAGCAACAAGACAATGTAATTTTATTTAATTAATTATTTAGTTTTCATTGTACTACACAAGTTAACAATATGTATAGAATGAGTGTAGTGGAGCAGAATTATTCTATTCTGTTCTACGGAACGAATGTCTACAGGGCTATTGTGTCACAATGTGTTCGAAAATTCAGCGATTTGAGGACAAAGAAATTTCGCTGAAATTCCCCACACTTATAGAACTCAATGTGATCTAGGTCTGGGCGTGTTCGTTATATCTGGGACTAATCTAGTTTCTGATAGTTTTTAGGTTAAAACCTGAAAAATCGACATTTTCACAACATATTTCTGTAGATCTCGCACCAGCAAATAACAGAATCAGCTAGAAACCTGAAATTCAACCTAAAACTTGTCCGAGATCCAGTGGAAACAACGGTGTGTTTAGATTTCTCATACATTTAGTTTGGATTCTTGGAGAAAGCTTTTAATAGGGGTTCTTAACTTAAATTTTTTCTGTGGGCGTGACTAAGAAATTGACGTCACGTGAGCGGTTTGACGTCATAACGTTACAGTGGTGCAGAGGTAGAGCGTCGGCCTCTCGTATCAAAGGTCCCTGGTTCGCGTCCCGTGATGAGCGGGTCCTGTCTTTGAGATTTTTCCACACAAAACGGCACGAGTACTGGTTAAGTCTCCAGGAAGCAGACATCGAGCATGATTAATCCAAGCTGAAAGCTTGTTTCGCAATCAATGTAAAATAAATAAAAATAAAATAAATTAAATATCGAGTCAGCCATTGCAGACGACGTAGTATACACATGTATGTTTCTTTACATCACGTGACGCTGAATGACAGGCTTATACGCGGGGGGATAACTGGAATAGCCAATGTGAAAAGTAGTGCATTTCCATTGGTTATTGACGAATAATCAACGGTTATTTTCTTCGCTCTCTATAGGCAAGGAAAACAACGTCATGTTAGAATTTATCCAATATTTTATCTATTTTAAGAACAGTTATATATAAATAAATGTTTTCTCTCTTAAAAGCATATATAAAAAGGTAAGTTTTTGAGTGAACAATTGCTTTACTCTGTAATCACTTTTGTATTATCTTACACACTGGCAATAGGCTTTCGGTGGTTGCTTCTTACACGTGATTTCTGTAACTAATTCACTTAGATCTAGAATAATTTTTATATTAATTAACACTGTATCTTTATTATGACATGCAGCATTAGTGTATGGATCTGAAATTGGATAAATTAATTTTTTGAATCATACACATTTTAAAACCTGATGCTAATGCATCCAAAGGCGTCAGGAAGTATGAAAACAAAAAAATGCTAATCATATTGTAATGTTTGTTTTGAGCACCTTTTGAATAATGACAGTGCTGAATAGTAAAATTAGTGCACACTTGCAATTTATACATGGATTAAATCTTTGGAACTGCATGATATAAATGATTTACAGTGTAATATTATAAAAATTATGTATCTATAGAACTCCTTTCTTTGGTATAATGGCTCTATTATCGCTTCTTTTATTATATGTGGTGTCGTTTTATACTGCATTATACAGTCAAACTTGTCTTAGGCAGTTACCCTAGGGAGAGCCAAAATGTGGCTGTTGAATGCAGGTTGTTGCTTAACACAAATCAAATAAAGAAGATAACGTTGTTTTTGTTATTCTTAAAGTGGCTTCTTTACCGAGTTGACCGCTAAGACAAGTTTGAATGTATTTATTTAATTCACTCTTAAAAACTATTTGTTTTGTATGAAATTCACAAAGATTGATAACATTCTGAAGAATGTGATATTAATACAAATATGCAGAATGTGATATTATTACAATTATGCAGAAAGTGATATCAATATATATCAGAATCACATTGATAGGATCTGAAGTTATCTTACTCTTTTCAACTTTGGAAGGCATTATGAGCAAATGGGACAATGTTCATAATTTTCCTTTTTTCCCAATGTTTTTACTGTATTCAATTGTTACTTTCATTTTTAGAATGATTCCATATTTTTACTTAAAAGTTTGTTTGTTTAATAGTTTATTACTATAAAAGTCTGAAGGTGATTTATTGTTATAGGTCTCTGTCCATGATTAACTTTATTATGTAAAGAGTCAAAATGACCAAACCTAATAATTTCCTTGTTATCGAAAGTGATTTTTTCGTGCAATCACCCTCTACATACATGTTCAATTTTTAATAAATTTTTGGTTAAAAATAGACACCCGAAAAGTGGTAAAATATACAATTAGCATCAAATGACTTATCTTACTAAATCTCTATACCCAATAATAATCAATTAATTTTCACAGGAAGAGTGTAAAGATAGGTCCTCTTTCAAAAGTGTTCCAAAAGCCTGATACTGATAATCTTTTTTATTCACAGTTTCATTCCAATTTTGATCACCTTTTTATTACATTTACGTTAGTATATCTGAAAGAATTGTAATTATATGTCCAAGCAAAAGGGTACAACAATGCTTTTCCAAACAGTGTATATCAAGTTCCGCCTGTCCATCTTTACAGTCTGACCAGATTTATACTCTTTGTTTTATGTCCCTTGAATAATCTGACTACACTTGGCTTTAAATGGCATTTATTATAGTATGTAGTATATTTTTAATATACAATTGCTAGATTAACCCAAATTGAAAACCTGTTATTGTATAATCCCGAAATGAAATTGATTAGTTTCATTATAAGTCAGTAGCGACAAGGGCTGTCAATCCAGGGATTTTGAGTTTGAAGCGCAGCTCGGCCAACATTCTTTTCGACATTTGACATAAGTCACTGTGACAAGCGTCATTCGTCTTTCACCAATGTTCTAACAGTAACTGTGGAGAAGCAGCCAGTTGCTTGGAAGGTATGTTGTGTGGAGTACTGGTGAGAGCAAACCAGGAAACATATGAGTAGGTGAACTGGCCGTCGTGATGTGACTGAACAATTATTGAAAACTGCGTAAAACCCCATCAATCAATGAACAGGGTCGTTTGATGAATATTAGTTGTATGTGGGGATTAATGATAATGTCATTTCTGTTGTTGACAAATGATGGTTTAAAAACTAAATTACATGTATAAATTATCTACTTGATCAGTGTCAGTCAATATAAAATGCATGAGTCACTACTTGCTTCTTAACCCTTTTCCTTCATGTAGGTGCTTACTGATACCAGTAGATAAATATTAAAGACATTGTGGCAAAATTAGACATGACTTATAATGATCATATTTTGACTTGATATCTCTAGTGCAGATTTGTTGTATTTGAGAATGATTAATGGTTTCCTTACCAATTCTCCTATCTTATTAATTAACCCTTTCTCACCTATAGACGCATTTTGACACATTTGAATTAAACAACTTCTGAAATGATGTTGACTTAAGGAGTAATTTCTCAAAACAAGCAATTGCTTCTATTGCCACGATGTTTTTAACTTTTTTCATTAATTATACCCAAGATTATAGACATTTTCCATGTTTTGAAGAAGACATTTTCAAAGTCGTCTGCTACAGAATTGCTGTATGTGGGAAAGGGTTGATATTAGTTTAGGTAGTGCATGAATATTCCTTCAATATAGTATGTTGTGCTGACTTTTGTGTTACCATTCCCCAACATGGAGACAAGGATCACCCTTCTTTGCGTCCATCCATGTCTGACGTTATACTTGTGTGTTTCTTCCGACACAGTATTTGTAAATGTTATCTTTTTAAATCATTTTTATATAATAAAAATATTGCATTTCTAATTTCATATAATATGAGATACCTTTCAAATTACAAATAACATATTTCGTCTGAAATGTTGTCGTATTAAAATCTAAATGTAGCGTAGCAAAATAATATATATATATATATATATAAAAATGTATTTCACCCCTTTAATTGAGTGGAGGTATATTGCTTTAAACATGTTTGTCTGTTGGTTAACCAAAGCTTGTCCAATTGATATCTCAATAATGCATGGACGTATAGTACTCAAACTTTGCTGGTAAGCTGAGTAGTACCATTAAATGACCCCTATTGATTATTAGTTCATATTGTTTTAAACGGTGAAGGTGACAGTGACTCAAATACAAAAATGTGCAGGTGGATACTGTTCGACCAACATCTGTTGATAAATATAATTATACACCGTTCGAAGAAGAGGGTGTATATAGGATTCACTGTGTCGGGCAGTCTGTCTGTCGGTTTGCTGGAAGCCTTATTTTGTCCGGCCTATTTCTTACAATCCACTGGGTGGAATTCAATAAAATTTTACCTGAAGCTTCTATACCAAGAGGAGATGTGCATATCCTAAAGTGGTTACAATTGCATGATATTTTACAGAGTTATGGCCCTTTTACTAATTAAGTCAAGGTGCTGTTTAGGGGGTATTTATCATCTTCAGTGATAGTTCTAGTTTTGTTGGCACACACTAACTATATCTTGAAAAAATATGTACCATTGAAGATCCTTATCATCAATTTACCGTCAGCGTTGTCTTCAAAACTGTAACTTTACCTCAGAACTGAAAATGGTTTAACATTTTAAAAGGAAACTAATACACATGTTCCTATGACAAATATACATGTCTATGCCAAATCACATAACTCTGCCCTTTAAATAATTTTTCAATAACTTTTTTTTTTTTTTTTCGACTTAGAAAAAAAGCAGACGATCGTTCGTTAGGCGGCATTCTTTTTCTATTATTATTTCACTTGTCCTTTCTTGTTCATCAAGTCATTTAATCATATAACTTATGTACTAATATAAATTGTGTATAAAACAGGTGTTCCAAAGAACATCCGATCAGTTTCTGCAGCGCCCGTCAAAGCAGTAAGAAGCCTGCTGTTTAGTAAAACACCATCCAAACCGTTGCGTCCTTGCATTCCTGTGCAAAGAGAGCAACTACCTTCAACAAGTAAAGGTAATTCTTGAGCTGTTATTTTTAGCTTTACTGGCCATAGGTCAGAAGAGCTTATGGGATGGCGTTGTGTCCGTCATGTGTCCGTCTGTAACCAATTCCTTGTGAACGCGATAAACTTTTCAGTTTTGATTGTGTCCCAATCAAACTTATACAGTAGTTAGATATTCATGAGAGCTCAGTTCCTTTTGCAAACCAGCCCCATCCGACAATGCAAGACTGGATTATGGCCATTGAAATTGTCAAGCTTGTGAACACAATAGAGGCTCCATTTACTATGTAAACTTCACCAAACTTAGATAGTAGTTATAAGAGCTCGGTTCCTTTTCAAAATGACCAAAGAACCATGCCATTAAATCCTGTTCTTGTTTATTGCTTCTTTAACCTTTTCCCATATACAGCCAATCTGCTGACATATAGCTTTCAAAACATTCAGGCAAAACTGAATTAAGGCAGTAGGAAAATAATGGACCTCTTCAGATATTGGCCGATGTCGGCTAATGTCTGCAAACTTCTGGCTATTTCTTAATAGTTCTGAATCGATCAGAAAAGTTATCTTTTTTCCACAAATGAAGTTCATGTTTGTGTTTTATACATTTTCTGATAGAATATTCTCAAAATTAGCTATATAATATATTTGAATACCAAAAATATGATACACCGACAAATGAAAACAAAGAAAAAATACCAACAAATGTAACGTCCTGTGACGTCATTGTCTGATTTCCCTCCTCAATATGTGAACATCAGTTTTCGAGATGAACACGGTGTTTTCGGAATGTTATGGTTATTAAAACTGCCCCTTCACGTAACCAAAGTATAATCACAGGTCACAACTATTCAGACACCAGTCTTTGTGACTTACATTCATGTGAACTGAAAAATTTAACGGCCATTTTCCATCTGAAACTGCCAAAAGGAGTGAGGAGAAGGCCGACGTGTTGTTGAATAAGGAGTTGTGATGGAAAAGCCTCGTAATTCTGCCAGATGGGCCCATTTCCACTGACATATTACAACATGATTGAAGAGCTTCCAAAAGGACTTTGCGTTTATTTTTATGTAATGGGTCAGAATCCCGATTGTCGGTTCATCAACAGAGTTGCATACGAAAAAATGCACCATGTAAATCAGCATGACATGCCTTGCTTTGACGCCAACACAAAACTCGGTACATGTATGTATAATTTATTTGTTCTGGCATAGTTGAAATAAATAATTAATCAAATCTGCAGCAGCAGACGATTGTGAAAACATTTAGTGAAGATCTGAAAATGTCTTGAAGTGAAGGTTTTCACTTAGTAAAATAAGTTTAAAACATTGTGGCAAAAGGAGTAAAATAAGTTTAAAACATTGTGGCAAAATGAGAAATTGATTGTTTTTAGCAAATTCTCCTTTGTCATAATGTCTTCAAAAGTTGTTTACTGTAGATATGTCAAAATGTGTTGATTTATTATGGTTTTACGCTGTTTTTAACAAATTTCAGTTATATCACTGCAGCCAGTTCACCTAACCATGTTATGTATTAATCTAGTTCCCTGCGTACTATAATACAAATATTATGTTAAAAAAATAGTTTCGTAGGGGCAGTTCATCCCGACTACCCATGTATTTCCTTGCCTCTCATAGAAGTATTTCACACAACATTCTTTCAAAGCAACTGGCTGCTTTTTCACATAAACTGTGGTGGAAGATTATTTACGCTAGTGGCATTTACTTTTATCAAATTTTAACTTTAACTTCCCAAGTGATAAGCATAAGTATTAGAAATGATTATCATTGTATTATGAAGTGGCTGTCTTGGAATATTATTGGAATATTATTATAATTTCATTATAATAAACATTTTTTGGTGTGTTAAAGTAATTACTTGTTTATTTTTCATTAATTATTGATAACTTTGGCGGTCCCGTCTGAGTTAACAACTTCCTGGTGACACTTAATATGCAAAATGAATCTGAAGATGATGGAGGAACGAGCTGGAGAAGCCATTGATGAAGTAGCTGTTGATTCTGCCAGACAAGCTGTTTGTGATGCTTACCAGATGGAAATGGAGTATGTTTCATTTCATTAACCATTCATAGGGGTGTAACGATACATTCTAATATTCGATATAATCTAATACAGGTCTGTACGATACGTATTAATTATTCGCCTCATTTATATTCAAATATTTACGAATATAATCAAAAGCTGTATGATTTAAATGAAATTCAATGTAACTGAACTACAAATATAATAAACCTTTTGTCACACTTGAAAACCTCTTTAGTTTCATAGCGCATTCTGAATTGTTTCAAAATTGCTATAATAGGGCTTGTTAACATGATACAGTCCTTATTTTTGATTTCAATCAAACTTATACAGTAGTTAGATATCCATGAGAGTTTCTTTCATTTCTAAAAAACGGCCAGATCTACCCATGCATGGCTGGATTATGGCCCTTGAAATTTTCAAAATTGCTATAATACAGCTTGTGAACACAATAGCGCTTCCATTTACTATCTGATCTTCACCAAACTTAGATGGTATTTGAAAATTGATGACATATTGGTTCCTTTTGAATCAAGCCAGATAAATGCCAGTAGAGCATAGGCCCTCATGGGCCTCTTGTTTTAACTTCCACTACTGACATAAACCTAACCACATCAGTAGAAAAACTAATGCCGAAGGAGAACATTAATTCACTGACCATACAAAATATGTCTATTATATATATCAAAACTTTTTCCATAACTTATATTTGTTTTTGGAAATCTATTTGTTACGACCTACTTCCTAAATAATATTTTATAATCTGTTACAGGGATATCGCTACACAAAAATCAACAAAAGCCAAGCAATCCATGGAAGGTTCACTGGTGAATTAACTTGGAGTGTGCCTGCTTCCTGATGAATATCTCTCTCTCTCTCTCTAAGGTATATTAATATTGAAATGATCATATATCCATATTGCTGAGAATTACGCCTGTGACCAATGGCAAAAGATGTGATTCGAAAACTTGTTATTGTTCATAGGCTTTAATGCATTCTTGACAGGCAGAAAACCGGAAGTGTGTTAGCACCATTGCCAATATAAATTAATGTAGTGTGTTTCTTCACTAAATATTGTAAAAGGAATCCGCATGGGCGAGTGGTTACCTGAAGGATTTGAATACTGGCGTCGAAGGTTTTATCTCCAGTCCCTGAACAACTGTCATGTTGGATTGCCCTTGGGCAAGGCATATATTATTTTCAGCTAATTGTTAGTCTTCAGTCAAATTACAGGAGTTGGTCATTCCGTCAAAGTGATAGATAGATAAATTATATTATGACCAGCAAATTTTGGATTGACAGTTTAGCTCGAACACTTTATCTTTACTGATGAGTTTATACAAATGCATGTTTTTATATGAGGTATAATTTTATCACTGAGATACTGTCATATTTTAAAAGTAGGCAAAGGGCTGAAGAAGGGGAGATATCTATTATCGTTTGATTGCTTGGGGTTTAACGCCGTTCTCAACAGTTTTTCAGTCATATAACGGCAGCAACCTGTTCACCTACTCGCATGTTCCCTGGTTTGCTCACACTGGTACTCCACACAACATACTTTCCAAGCAACTGGCTGCTTTTCAATATAGTCTGTTAGTCCATTGTTGAAAGACGAATCAATGTTGGACTGCCCTTGAGCAAGGCATATATTATTTTCTGCTTATTGTTATTCTTCAGTCAAATTTACATTTCAATGTATCAATTACAGGAGTTGGTCATACCGTCAAAGTGATAGATAAATCGATTATATTAGAACCAGCAAATTTTGGATTGACAGTCTAGCTCGAACACTTTATCTTTATTGATGAGTTTATACAAATGCATGTTTTTATAGCATATCTCGAGTACTGTGAGATATGGTATAATTTTTTCACTGAGATTCTGTCATATTTTAAAAGTAGGCAAAGGCCTGAAGAAGGAGAGATATCTATTATCGTTTGTTTGCTTGTGGTTTAACGCCGTTTTCAATAGTTTTTCAGTCATATAACGGCAGCAGCCTGTTCACCTACTCGCATGGACCCTGGTTTGCTCACACTGGTACTCCACACAACATACTTTCCAAGCAACTGGCTGCTTTTCAATATAGACTGTTAGCCCATTGATAAAAGACGAATCAATGTTGGACTGCCCTTGGGCAAGGCCTATATTATTTTCTGCTAATTGTTGGTCTTCAGTCAAATTTACATTTCAATGTATCATTACAGGAGTTGGTCATTCCGATGAAGTCATAGATTGATAGATTATATTAGAACCAGCAAATTTTGGATTGACAGTCTAGCTCGAACACTTTATCTTTACTGATGAGTTTATACAAATGCATGTTTTTATAGCGTATCTAGAGTACTGTGAGGTCTAATTTTATCACTGAGATACTGTCATATTTTAAAGTAGGCAAAGGGCTGAAGAAGGGGAGATATCTATTATCGTTTGATTGCTTGGTTTTTAACGCCGTTGTCAACAGTTTTTCAGTCATATAACGGCAGCAGCCTGTTCACCTACTCGCATGTTCCCTGGTTTGCTCACACTGGTACTCCACACAACATACTTTCCAAGCAACTGGCTGCTTTTCAATATAGACTGTTAGTCCATTGGTGAAAGACGAATCAATGTTGGACTGCCCTTGGGCAAGGCATATATTATTTTCTGCTTATTGTTAGTCTTCAGTCAAATTTACATTTCAATGTATCAATTACAGGAGTTGGTCATTCCGTCAAAGTGATAGATAGATAGATTATATTAGAACCAGCAAATTTTGGATTGACAGTCTAGCTGAAACACTTTAACTTTACTGATGAGTTTATACAAATGCATGTTTTTATTGTGTATCTAGACTATACTGTGAGGTCTAATTTTATCACTGAGATACTGTCATATTTTAAAGTAGGCAAAGGGCTGAAGAAGGAGAGATATCTATTATCGTTTGATTGCTTGTGGTTTAACAACGTTTTCAACAGTTTTTCAGTCCTATTACGGCAGCAGCCTGTTCACCTACTCGCATGTTCCCTGGTTGGCTCACAGTGGTACTCCACACAACATACTTTCCAAGCAACTGGCTGCTTTTCAATATAGACTGTTAGCCCATTGGTAAAAGACGAATCAATGTTGGACTGCCCTTGGGCAAGGCCTATATTATTTTCTGCTAATTGTTGTTCTTCAGTCAAATTTACATTTCAATGTATCAATTACAGGAGTTGGTCATTCCGACGAAGTGATAGATAGATAGATTATATTAGAACCAGCAAATTTTGGATTGACAGTCTAGCTCGAACACTTTATCTTTACTGATGAGTTTATACAAATGCATGTTTTTATATGAGGTATAATTATTTTATCACTGAGATACTGTCATATTTTAAAACTAGGCAAAGGGCTGAAGAAGGGGAGATATCTATTATCGTTTGATTGCTTGGGGTTTAACGCCGTTCTCAACAGTTTTTCAGTCATATAACGGCAGCAGCCTGTTCACCTACTCGCATGTTCCCTGGTTTGCTCACACTGGTACTCCACACAACATACTTTCCAAGCAACTGGCTGCTTTTAAATATAGACTGTTAGCCCTTTGGTGAAAGACGAATCAATGTTGGACTGCCCTTGGGCAAGGCATATATTATTTTCTGCTTATTGTTAGTCTTTAGTCAAATTTACATTTCAATGTATCAATTACAGGAGTTGGTCATTCTGTCAAAGTGATAGATAGATAGATTATATTAGAACCAGCAAATTTTGGATTGACAGTCTAGCTCGAACACTTTATCTTTACTGAAGAGTTTATACAAATGCATGTTTTTATAGCATATCTCGAGTACTGTGAGGTATAATTTTATCACTGAGATAATGTCATATTTTAAAAGTAGGCAAAGGGCTGAAGAAGGGGAGATATCTATTATCGTTTGATTGCTTGGGGTTTAACGCCAGTCTGAACAGTTTTTCAGTCATTTAACAGCAGCAGCCTGTTCACCTACTCGCATGTTCCCTGGTTTGCTCACACTGGTACTCCACACAACATTCTTTCCAAGCAACTGGCTGTTTTTAAATATAGACTGTTAGCCCTTTGGTAAAAGACGAATCAATGTTGGACTGCTCTTGGGCAAGGCATATATTATTTTCTGCTAATTGTTATTCTTCAGTCAAATTTACATTTCAATATTTTCCAAGCATCTGGCTGCTTTTCAATATAGACTGTTAGCCCATTGTTGAAAGACGAATGTCGCTTGTCACAATGACCCCTGGATTGACATCCCTCGTCGCTACCAAGTGAGTTACCGAAGCTCGGGTTTATCTATTGTCAGGGGAACTAATAATACATTAGTATACCTGACAAATATTATCAAAATTATGCCCTTACAACATAATTTTTTTTTTTTTCAGTTTGTTATTCTGTGACCAAATCACGGCAGCAGATATGAAATCAGGGAGTAGGTTTTTCTGTTTACACAGAGCCTTGTGTTCCAATTGCTACTGAGGCACAAAGAGTTACAGGGATATCATATCGTATATGTGAACAATGATCGTGACATGTTTGTGAATGTACATGCGTTGGTCTGTGAAACAAAAGATAGTGCAATTATCAAACTGTATAAGTGGTTGCAGAATTTTTCAAATGTAATTCTTGTTAAGCATAATGTAGAATTATTTTTACAATGTGTATTTTGCTTTATTGACAGTCTGCCATTGTTTAATAAGAAATTCCCAGATCAGTCTCACTCTCTCAAACAGGAAGACTTAATCAAACCGCATCTTGGCATTTCATATAATGCTCACAATGCTGAATCTGATGTCAAGGCCGCTTACACTTTGTGATGAGACAGAGCGTTTTGCTTTCAGTTTTCCCCCTGTTGCAATAAAACATTCAGTACAATTTGATACCGCAAAGTCTTCCAACATTAGCTCATTAGATGCCTTGATAAGCCATGGTTTAATGAATCGCACAATTTAAGAAAATATTGATGGATCTGGGTTATATTTTAACCATTTTAAGTTGATCTTCAAGCGGTCATGGGAAGATGGACTTTATGATTATTTCAAAAAGTGATGGGTTACTATGAATCACACATTCTAAAAAAGAATTTCAGGAAGTTATTCCCAAGTTTGGCAAGCACTTTGATTGTAGTGTCGTCTTTTGATCTGTTTTATATATGTAAACAATTACAATATGTGTTTGTTTCAAACAAAATATCATATGTCAACTTATTGATGGTGAATGTTGTTTTAACTTGGCCTTTCTGTTTGATACAGTATATAGACAATTATTGTATAGTTCATTTTAATTTACTAGTTATGTATATGTGATTTTTTTTCAATTTTTCATAGTTGTACTTTTTCAAAATTGAAAAAAAATCACCATTATGTTTTATTGCCATTGCAATTGACAGACTCTTATTCAATTGTTGATATCTTGATTTTCCTTATTTGGAGCTGTAACTCAATAAAGTAATTACTTAAGAGTGTATTAACACTATTCCTGATTAAAAACTATGAAATTTATTGCAAGTTTTGTAAGTATACCCCCAGACATTTCGTACTAAAATTTTGAAACAAGGGTGAGATAACAATTATAAGGTTATTTTCCAAGCCTGTGGTTAGAATCAACTGAAACTTCATATTTATATCTCTTGATAGATGTGGATCAAGAATATAGGAAGTTAAAGAACATTTGAATTTTTTGGCATGACATTAATTACCTTAATTTTACTGACATTTTAATTTTTAAAATACATTTGAAAACATGACTACTAGGTAGTAAAAGGTGATAAATTGTAAATACATATATGGGAATGCGTTTATTTACATTTACTACCATAAAATATATAATATTACTTTAAAATATTTGCAACTGCTATTTAAATTTAAGATGTTAAACAGATTACTTTTTATAATTGTGAATTCTACTGAGAGTCATAGCTTAATGTATATCATTCACTTTTATGTAAGAAACCCAAAAAATGAGTTGACATTATGTCTACATTTTTTGCTTATCTGTAAACTTTATACCATTTTCCCCACCTTATCCATAAACACTAAATGTTGTATAAAATAATTTATGTTGATATCAGTGAGCAATTTGAGTTGATACTGTCACTGATATATAACAACTACTGTTGGGTATGGGATGAACTTATCATTTATGTTTTATTAAACTATGTTCAACAGGTCATTCCGAGATTCACTATGAGATGACTCCTACCGCACCAAGCCTTAGAGGTCATTCAACTTCGGCTACAAAAGGTAATAATTAATGTATTGTGGTCCTTCTTGTATTTTCAGGATGAAACATCTGCCTGGCATACTTTCTCTCATCTTCGCAAGCCAAGGGTAATTTGTCCATTACATTACCATAATTACCCTTGGCTGACGGCTTCTTTAAATTTGAATTTCACGCTCTGCCACGTAGCGGTTGCATAAATACACATCCCAATTCGGAAACGGGTAACAAACGTCGTTGGTTTTCTGTTAATATGGCGACTGCTTCGCTTTAGGACTCGTCGCTTACAACCGCGAAATACAAAGAAGTAAAAAGTTTATAATCCAGAATCTTACAGACGAATATTATAGTGAGATCAATCTATGAAGGGACAGATGTGTTTGTGGCCAAGCGGACCGGTAACGGAAAGTCACTGACATATGAGTGTTTCCCTATCATGTTTCCTGGCAAAATAGGCTAGTCATCATTATTGCTCCGCTGACTTCCATCATGGAGGAGCAGTGCCGGATACTTGTTAGCCTTGGATTTATAGCAACATACCTGGGAATGGACTGCATCCAGAACAAGGAGATCGAGAACGGGACGTTCGACTTCGTTTTTGGAAGCCCGGAAGCTTTTTAAGGGAGATGGCGAACTATAATGTTGACTGAAAATTATCAGGAAAGACTGGGATTAATTGTGGTGGATGAAGCCCACACAGTCATTCAATGGTATGTAATTATAGCTGACAAAATGATTATCTATATGTTCTTAGAGTAAATGTTGCACCATAATGTTCAATGCAAACAGATCATAATTCTTGGCAAACTAGCACTGACATTGCAGGTTTATGTATTCCCTGTTGTTATATATTGTCTATGTTGGGTTAGAGTTACTAGTTCGGATCGTTGATATGGAGCCCTGTTGATATACAAGTTCCACCAATGACACCCACTGTTATTTCCAGTATTATTTCTTCTTTTCTTCTTTTTTTCAATTTAATGATTGTCAAACAGAAAATGGTACAGTATTTATATCAAGCTAGATATGAAACAGGAATAATGATTATTGATATCATAATATGACTCATCTTTAAAAGAACATTTATTTGAAATGGTCTTATTACTTCTGCTATAATATTTCAATTAATAAGCTTTGAAAGCAAATTAATCATTGCAATTATCATGTAAATTCCTCAGCATATATTATATGTTAAATTAGGATTTTATCATTGAACTTGTGAATGTGTTATTTTGGCCTAAATACACTTTTAGCAGTCTACAATTCTTAAGTTGACAAAAAGGTTTATAGAAAGATTATGTCTCCAATGTTGTTGTAGATCAATCCATTCCTACAGTCAAATAATTTTCACAATATAATGAAATCTCAACAAGTGATGTGGTTTGATCCTTGGACTGACAACAAACTACAAAGACTGTTCAAGCTTTCAAGACTGTTCAAGCTATATTACTTTGGAGCTCTAGTTATTTTTTTTGTATCTGTTTGAAATAAGTATTTAATGATTATAAGTTGAAAGAAATATAGATTAAATTCATATTTGCTTGCATGAAAATGAAAATAATAAATGGAGGTCAGTCAGGCTGTGATGTCAACATGTTTATACCAGTTCCAAACTAAACAATTGTTATAGTGTTGAAATTAACATTTAACATTTTCCAACATACAACAAATGTGCAGCAGATGACTCTGAATTTAAAAAGGCAAATACAATGATTTTTACTAAAAAAGTAAGTTTTTAATCATCGAATTCAGTTGAAAACATTGTGGCAAAAGGAGAAATTACTTATCTTGAGAATGTTTTCCTTTTGCCACAATGTTTGCACAAGATGATTGCTGTAGAGGTGTGAGAAAGCATCTTTATATGGAAAAGGGTTTCTACATGTATGTACAATATTACATGTAAATATTAGTTGATTGAAACAAATATAGTCTATAGATAAAATTCGCATTTGCTTATATTATCAAAACAAGAAAACGAAAAGATGATGTTAATCAGGTTTGTTATGCCAACCTATTCATAATAAGACTTGAAGAGGACAATGAGACACTGAATTGCTCACACAAATACAGTACTGCCTGAATATGATGTTGCCTGTTAAAAAAATCTTGAATACAGCAAATAAGCATATTTTTTCAAAATGTCAAAGCAGAACTATAAAAAATCTATACAGCTGAAAGTTTAACCCTTTCCCACATAAAAACAATTTAAAACGCCTTTGCAGCAGATGACTTTTGAAACATTGTGTCAAATTGCTCATAATGAGCAATGTCTCCTTAAAATTGCTAAATTCTTTTCTATTCTCTATTAGATAAATTTTCATAAGCTGTCTGCTTCAGATGCATAAAAATGTGTCTGCAAGTGTAAAAGGTTTAAGACAAAATTGATATTGACAGGACATAAATTAAATGATTAAAAAACATATTGTAACATTGCAACTATATCTTGTTAAATGGAGTACTTAGTACATGTATGTAACAATCCGTCTAACATGGTTTATAAAATTCCTGTTTTATTGGAGTTTACCCCTTTCCAACAAATTACGCTTTGCTTGGAAAGATGCTGCTGATGTTTACGAGAAAAAGGGGAAATTGATTATTTAAAGTAATATCCCCTTTTCACAATTTTTTTTGGTGTATAATAAGGCTGCTGCTGGGGCATCATAAAATGTCTTTCAGGTAAAAGTCTAATAGTTTAAAACCATACATATGTATGACATAATTTGATTATTTACTTGTTTAATACGTTTGTGAGAAAAGGGGAAATTTGTTTCTTTTTAGGTATATCTCCTCTTTTCGCAATGTTTGATTATATTAACTAAAGCTTGTTATTAAAAAAATTTGAAGATTCTGATGAGATTAAGTAAATGGAGCATGGAGAGGATGATCTGATCCGGCACTGTTCAGAAATGCCAATTTGAAATTTGTCTCATATAAACAAGCTAAAATAATCTTTGATAACATTGTAAACGCAGTTGCAGCTTAATTCTTAACATGTTTTTTTTTTAGAATTTCAATGATCTGACCAGTTCAACAGAAGGGAGTCAAGATCCATTACCAGCAGCCATTTATATCCCAAAGCCTAAAATTTGTCGTCCGCCACCAGGAAAAAGAAGATGCCTGAAATTTGCCAGTCCTGAGTAAGTTTGTCATGTTGTACACATGTAATTTATACACATCCTTCTTTATGAAAGTGAACTGAGATAACATGCATAGTAATTTTGAGGTAATTGATTGATTGAGGTGTAGTCGAAAAATTCCAAATCATTTCAGCAAAAATATCTCCATAAAATTAAATCTAGGTATAATTATTGAATATATATTGGAGAAAATATTGAAACAAAATGGAGAAATAGTTCATTATCACAAGGTTTGACGATTCATTTTCCGCAGATGCATCATATACAAGTTATGTAAGCAACTACCAAGCCCAAATTGGATTATAACAGACAAAGAGCATACATTATTTACATGCTTCAATTGCATGGACATATTTGTAGATAATTTGAGGAATGACTTCATCACACAGACTGTATTCATGTATTTAACCTTTTCCACATACAACAAATATGCAGTAGATGATATTGAAACTGTGAACAAAGGAGGAAGTGTTCTTAAAAAGAAATTTTTAATTTTGCCAAATTGCCACAATGTTTTCAAATGTCATCTGCTGAATGAGCTTGCAAGTGGGAAAGCCTTAAAATGGAATATATGACATTTTGAGGGTTTTTAACTTTGTTTCTAGGGCTACTTGTAGGTGACACTCAACTTATAGTATGTACATTTAATCTAGGGGCATTATCACATTTCCATACATGCAACACAACATTGTGGAAAAAGAAGTTTCCTTTTAAGCACATTTTCTAATCTCCTACAAAACATATAAAATTTATGTTCGTTTATGTTATTGTAGATACTACCTTTTTACAAAGGTAGTTAAAATGCATGTAAGATGAAAATTTATGCTATTGAAGAAAATGCTTAATTAATGAAATAAGTCACAACCTTAATAACCGAATCATTTAAGGCATTTTGGATTGCTTTTATTAAATTTTATATCACTTTTCTAAGATTATTCTAGATTACATGGGCCAAACATAATTGAGGCACCATTCCAGGTATTTTGTCAATAACTAATCTATATGGAAATATACTTTAATAAAAATGAATTATCATTTATTCCTTCTCCAACATAAGAGACAGAGTGTAATATTTTGAGTTGATATTTGAAAACACTATATGGTAAATTTTCTTTAACCCTTTCCCAAATACAACAAATCTTCCATAGAAGACTTCTGGTCAAATATATGGATACTCTCCATAAAAGAAATGACAATATTTGAATTGAAAAACATAACGAAGAAAGGAGAAATTAATCATAATGAGCACTCCTTTTGCTTTATTGTATTCAAAAGTCATCTACTGTAAAGTGGTTTGTAAGTGGGAAAGCGTTAATGGATGAATAACAGATGTGTTCTGTCTTGACAAATTGTTTGCAGCAGAAGGCACTTGAACATATTTCCATAAAGGAGACATTGCTTATGATGGTCAACTTTAATTCTAATATTGTTTTCTACTCTATGATATATTATGAAATAATTCATTTCATTTAACCCTTTCCCTCATAGGTCTGCAGCAGATGACTTTGAAAACGTCTAGGCAAAAGTACAGAAAATCCCTTTAAATGAAAGAACATTTATTGAATAGAGTTGTAAACATGGTGACAAAAGGAGAAATTACTCATTTTCAGCATTTTCTTCTTTTGTCGCCATGTTTTCAATAAACTGTCTGCTGCAGAAGTGTCAGAAAGCGTCTATATGAGGGAAAAGAGGGTAAAGGAGATTTCAAGATTTTTTCTAATGGGGTTTTTCTCAGTTTTGTATACTGCAAATTTGATTTATTTTGGAAAATCTTAAATTTATACAAATAAATGTACTAAAATAATGTTATTCTCGCTACATCCAAATACAAAGAATTGCATAAGTAGTTAAAACGGAACAACAGGAGAGGTTTAATTTCCTCTGTTGTTTGATTGTTTACTTCTTGCACTTATAGGGAAAATTACAGTTGTGTTCAATTCTGTGTCTGATATATAAATTATAAAAAGAACAACTGTTGACAACAATTCCTATCAATGTACAGTCTTTGAATGAACAAATCTGTCTTTGTATACATAATACATTAACCAAACAACATTAATCATCAGCAGCTGCTGCTGTCCTTATACAATTTTTGCAATATTTATACCCCCAGATACATAGTCACGCTTGTCGATCAGTCGGTCATTTTGTCGGTCCGTTGGTCTGTGGACATTTCTTGTTAACACTATTTCTCAGCAACCCTTGGTTAGAATTCAATATAACTTCACAAGAATGATTGATACCAAGCCTAGTTGTTCATATTGTCGGCGTGTTGCACTGGATTTTTTTAAAATGAGTTATGGCCCCTTGAATTTCTCATACATATGTATATTGTCAGGCACCAGCTGCGGGTATTCATCACCTTCAGTTATATTTCTAGTTCCTGGTAAAATCTCTTTTTTCTTTCCTGGAACAAAACTGGACTTGATGACTGTTCACTAGTTTTCTCATCATTTGTTTGCATACAGACTTGCACATTTTTGGAAGAGAGCAAGTGCTTACTGTTGGGATTTTGGCAGTCTCAGGTCTCACATATAGTGCCAACCTGCCTAAATAGTATTTTGCCAGTAATACAATCAGTTGATACTGTAAATAAAACTTTATCAATGATAATAATACAAGTTAATTTGATAATGTTTAAATAATTTTTGGTTAACCCATGACCTGACCTATATGTGTAATTTTTGAAGTTATCTGATGCAGATTTATTCCATGTTATTGTATATTAGAAAGGGTCATACAGGTTATGGGTTGGATCACTATATAAAAAATATATCATAATTGCCCATACATAATAAATATTTATTTACTTCAGGTGTAATTCCAATGTATATGGTTGTTCTGAAGTCAGAAGACCACACTCTTCAGAATAAGCTTGACAGATGTGACCACTTACACAAGTTTAAACCCAGGAACTAAGCACAAAGCTTGTATTTTTCATTGCAAGTCAGAGGAATAAGAGATAATGAGAGAATCTTATTTGTCATTCTCCTTTTCTCACAATGCTCTCATGTACCCAATACAATGCTCATCCTTATTTGTACACATCAGAAGAAGAATAGGGGCACATGTTGATAAGGCATAGAATAAAACAATGGATAAGGATTACCCTTAATCTGATGTGTTATCTTGACTTTTTCAAATTGAAAATAAGAGTATGAAAAATGTTAACAAACTTGTATAAAATGTTTGCAATGAAGAAAACGTTTTGAGACATATTGAAATTATTAACATTTTCCAACATACAACTAATTTGCACCAGACAAATGAAAACATATGAACAACAATATGTACAACCTTTGAACCAGGAAGTTTTAAGTCCTTCAAAAAGAGTTCAAAACACTGTGGCAAAACGAGAATCAACCCATCATGAGCAATTTGTACTTTTGCCATAATGTTTTCAAAAGTTGTCTGCTGGAGAGGCTTCAGGAAGAGTGTTGGAGATTTTTAAAACTTGTACATGTAATTCAGTACCACATTGAAATAATAGGAGAAATAAAAAATCATAAAGAAAAACATTTGTTTACTTAGATATATGATTGTGTTCAAAATATATTCTCAATATATTACCCTTAAGAAAGTGTAAAACCTGTGGCAAATGACTTGCCTGTGCATCCACACTAAGGACTCAATTGGATACCGATTTACATAATTTGTACCTTCTATGACCAATTTCTAATAGTGCTGAGTGCGATCAGATGTAAACAAGTCATTTTACACCGGTCTGGGACCTAATGGTTGTTCTTTGGAGAGCCTTACTGAAATGTTCTGGGAAAAGGTGGAATTCGTAAAATGAGCGGTTCAAGGCAAACCAACCTTGATATAATTTTAACAAGTGTACATAAAGATCCATGTTAAAGGATCAAAATGGTTACCGGTACAGTTTCCTGTGACTTTTTAGCTCGACTATTCGAAGAATATGAGAGCTTTACTATTGACCCGGCGTCGGCGTCCGGTTAAATTTTTAGGGCAAGTTGGCATTTTCATTCATTTATAAGTATTTGTGGTAGGGCTTTAATATTTGGAATATAGTTATATCTTATACCTTTCTTCACATTGAATGTTAAAGGTACTGAGTGTGACCTTCTTTTTGGGGTAAAAAACCTGATTTTCGGTGGTTAAAGTTTTAGGGCAAGTTGGAATTTTTTTTTATTTTTTGTTTCTCAATAAGTACTTATGCTAGGGCTTTTATATTTGGAACATAATTACATGTAATACCTGTCTTCATATTGTATGCTGAAGATTCTGAGTGTGACCTTCTTTTTGGGGTAAAAGACGTGATTTTGGGTGGTTAAAGTTTTAGGGCAAGTTGGCCTTTTCATTTAATTTTTTAATTTTTCTCAATAAGTACTTGTGTTAGGTCTTTCATATTTGGAATATAATTACATATAATGCTTTTCTTCACATTGTATGTTGAAGATGCTGAGTGTGACTTTTTGGGAATAAAAATAACATGATTTTTGTTTGATTTTAAGAATTTTAGATAAATTCATAATTTTTGGTTACATTCCTTTGTAATTGTGATCATTCATTTATCAAATATAATTCTTCAACATATCAAACTGGTTTTGCATGATGTCAAACATTTGTTAAACCTTTTTTTAAGGTTTTGCTATTTTTGGACTCGGTCAGTTTTAACATTTGCGTTTAGCTCAACGTTAAAGTTTCATAATTCAGATCACTTCATACTTCACACATTTGTTAAGGACCATCGTACAATTAGGTTAGATAACTCCATTGTTTCCTAAATATGGAGTAATGGCCCTTGAATTACTTAGACAATTTTGCCACAATGTTTTCTAGTTTTTGTCATAGGTTATCCATTCAATTATTGAGATTTTCTATGTTTTGACAAAATATGTTCAAAGTCGTCTGCTGCAGAATTGACTTATGAGGGAAAGGGTTAATAGTACTTAATTGCAATATAATAAAGTAGTGCTTTATGTGAATAAGCGGCATATAGTCGAGCGCGCTGTCCTCCGACAGCTCTGGTTATGACTAAATGGTGAATGGCCAAGAATGGTTATGCACACGTTAATCCAGATATTCATTGGCACACATGCCTTTAGCTTGGTTTCCAAAATTGATTGGTTGGGGTTAAACGCCTTTTTTCAACAATTTTTCAGTCATATCAAGGCAACTCTACTCATATGTATTCTGGATTTCTCACACCAGTTCTCCACACAACATACTTTCCAAGCAACTGGCTGCTTTTCCACATAGACTTTTAACCCATTGGTGAATGACACTTGTTACTGACTTGTCAAACGTCGGAAAGAATGTCGCCCAATCTGGGGTTCGAACTCAAATAAAGATGTTATTTTAGGTCTTTGCCTTATCTACAGCTAGGATTTTTATTTTGGAAATGTCTTTATCAGGTAAAGGGTTAAATAGAAGTTCTTTGTAAACAATCCTTGATTTCATTTCCAGATTGTTACAATTTTAAATCATCCATATAATAGTGCAAACATGAAAACATTGTATGGAAAGGAGAGATTGTAAGTTAGCTGTGAAAACCCGTCTCTTTTATCATAATACTATAGCTAGATATAGAGGCTATTTATAGTAACACGATATTTTATCGTCGATATAGTGTGGTTTACTTTACTGTTTTACTCAAAAAGATAATGAATAATATTAATTTCTCTTACAATGCTAGACAATAACATAGCGCATAAAAAACTCTTGTCTGCGGAAATGTCAACACTGACAGTATGCGGTTTCTCCGTAACACTTCGCTGTTGTAATACAATGCTGTCATCCATAATCATTTTGACAGCATGAAAATACATTTTGCTAAATTACTTATATTAAGCCTTGTACTATTTTTGTTTCAACGAAATAGTACTGTATTGATAGCGAAAAACCAGGTGGGATGTGCGTTAAGTTTTCAATACGATACACCACTTTCGCCGACACTTTCTTGTTTGTCTAACGTAACGACGGTTGTTATGGTGGGTGGGGCTCAATTTGTAAAGAGACATTAGATGTGGCGAAAAAGATCTCTACTCTTTTTAATTAGATTACGAAATACGGCATTTTCCGACCAACTCCCGGGTTACTACGGAAGCGGCGGCCATAATTGTTGTAACTAACAAGGTTTTGTTACATGGCAATTGATTGGATGCGTAAATGTTTCTACGCATCCAATCAAATTGCACAGCGGGCATTTCAATTTCTAAAGAGGCCGTCCGCCAAGGGTATTTATGGGAATGGTAATGTACGAAGTAGCCTTGGCTAGCGAAGATGACTTTCTCTTGACATATTGGCAATTAACCTGATTTTTTGTGTTTGTTTCTTGAAACACAAATGTTTAAAAAGGTGAATTAACCCTTTCCGTCATACAAGAAATCTGCAGCAGACGACTTTGAACATTATTTGTCAAAAAATAGAAAATCACTATAATTGAATGGATAACCTTCTGGAAAGTAATGTTATTTAAGTGTTTGCTTTTTAAAATAAACGAAACTAGTTAAGTTTAAACAAATATTGTCTTAAAATTTATGTATTATAAATATCGAAGTGATGACGTTCGTGCATTCTTCATATTTTTTTTAAATATTAAATTACCAAAATCTAAATTTTTAGTTAGATTTTCAAATTATTCATGTTGGGGAGTACAGACTAAATTCAAACTCAATTTTGTTGAATAATTTTTATTTAATCCAAAAATCTAATTTCAAAATTCAAATTCTTTGCATAGCACTTAATCTTAGCAATACGCACTCACAGCCAATTAATTTCTTGTTAATGCATTTATGACCATTTGTATATAAAATTAGTTTTATTTTGCAGTGGGTGATGAGTCGGATCATAATCCTGAGTTGTCTTTAGCCACCACCACCCTTATATCTCAGTCTTCGGCAAGACAAGGTAATACTCCTTTAGTTTAAGCTTATGGATCACCATGTGGTGTGTTTTAACTGACATATGTGTTCATTTAAACACCTGTTGAATAAATTGATTGTAACTGTTTAAATTGATTATTTAAGCCAAAGGATGGGACATTGAAATCTATAAGATTTCCACTTTTTGCCATAATGTTTTCAATAGCTGGTTGCTGCAGAGGTGCGGAAAAGCGTGCACCTGTAGCAAATGGTGGTAAAGCCTGATTTTTTTACTGCTAATCACGAGTTACAAGAACTTTCCTAATGCTTATTCATTGGTATATGAATTATATTAATTACATTTTCAATCTAAAGAAATCAATCAAATACTTTATAAATGTATTTTGATAAAGAAAAAGTCATGTTAACCCTTTCCCTCATAAAGACGCTTTTTGACCTCTCTGCAGCAGTCAGCTTTTTAAAAACATAGTGACAAAAGAAGAAATTGCACAAAACGTGCAATTTCTCCTTTTGTCACAATGTTTTCCACTTTTAGTCATAGGATATCCATTCAATTATGGATATTTTCTATTTTTTGACAAAATACGTTCAAAGTCGTCTGCATAATTTTCATATGAGGGAAAGGGTTAAGAGTGCTTTGATGATGCAAAAGTTTACATCAACATTGATTTTGGCATACTATCTGATGTCATTACATATAATATGGTCGAATTATAATCTTCTATGATAATTATATCCTGGGGTGTTTAAAATAGATATGTCCTTTCAAATAGTGAAGTTAAACAGACAATGACATTTTTTAGATTTATTTTTAAATAAGTTTTCAGGTGGCATGAGTTTTGTGTTTATTTCATTAGTTGTTATTTTCTCATAGATAGTCGAAACTTTAAACATATTGTGGGAAAAGGAGACAGCACTAAGTGGCATTTTAACTAATGTTGGGCAAACTTATTACACTTTCATCTGATTATTCACTGTAACATATCTAGTGTTGGGTGCAAGACTCCTGTAACTGCTCTTTTTGTCCAAATTGACATTTTGATGTTTTTAAATACATTTTTCATGCCCTGATAAAATATGACAGAAATAAACTTTGATAAATGTGTAAAAGTATTGTAACTGAAAATGTCCTCTTGTAAATAAATGTGTAAGCTATGTATAACCCTAACAGTTGACACATATTAAAGGTAATAACAATCTCTTCTATGAACAGATGTTTTGGTTGTTCATGGGATAACAATGCATCTGCATGATGTACACTTAATTGATTTGGGTTTAACACCTTTTTTAAGAATTGTTCAGTCATATCATGGAGGCCAGTTCATGTACTCATGTGTTTTATGGCTTTCTCACACCAGTAATCCACACAACATACTTTCCAAGCAACTGGCTGCTTTTCCACATAGGCTGTTAGCCAATTGGTGGTAGAAGAAAGATGCTTGTCACATTGACTTTTGTAAAATGTTGAAAAGTGTGTTGTCCGAGCTTTGGTTAGAAATGATCGTTAATCTTTTTAAAATTGATCTGTACCAATTAATTTTCAGGTCCAATATTTAAAAAGTGGAAAAATAATGTCACAGACCATGACCAGAGATGGATCTCTTCAGAACTGTTTTTCTCAGACCACCGTGGGATTTCCCACATGAATTTTGACCGGGTCACAAAGATCTGGTGGAATCCTCCAGAACCCCCAATATTAAATCAAGCTTCTCCATTAATTGAGAACTATTTCGGACACAGACTGTTTCTGTGGATGCCGGTAAAGCTGTGGCGTATTCAAGTTTACTGTCCACATTCAACATGTCCACGTTCAGCGCTGTTCTACTGTGGTGTTTACCAGGTAATAAGAAAGGTAATAGATGTTTCTGACTTCTATTACTTAGCTTCAGAAACGCTTATCTGCAAAGGTTGTAAGAAGAAGCAAATCTCCTGGAGCCATTCAATATTGTCACAACTAGACATTGGGCATAGAAGCATGTTTCCTTGCATTCTAACGACTATGAAAGCCTGCGACAATAAGGTTGCCATTTTAATGAGGCAGAGGGGCTTGGGAAACAGTGCTACCCAAATACAGAAGAAAATCCAGGAACAGCACAGTACTGAGTGGTACTCCAAGATCATTCAGTACCTTACAGCCTGCTCATCTATGAAAAAGGGTTTGGTTTTTATGAGAACGGCACCCATAATGGAAGAAACACCATCCCTGGCCGATATTCCTGGATATCACTGGTTCATGCAGGTCTATATCCAGGATGTGTTGCAGCGCCTGGATGAAGTTAAAGCTAATATTACTTCAGTTTTCGGCAGGATTCTGAAAATGGATTCCACGAAAAAAATCACTAAGAAATTAGCAGGACCTATGTCAGGGACCGTTGAATGGGCAACCAGCGTTGGCAATGAGCATGGTCAAATTTTAATGTGTGTTTTAACTTCGTCTGAAGGAAGATTTGGTCTTTATCGAATGGCCCAGGGATTGATGAAGAGATATACGGATTCAAATGAGTCACATCCAGAGGCAATATATGTGGACAGAGACTGTTGTGGGGCCAACACTATTGAGGTTCTCTTTAGTGATTGGAAAGATGTGATAATCCGGTTGGACATATGGCATTTCATGCGTCGTATCTCTTCGGGATGCCAAACTGACTCACACCCTCTTTACGGCCTCTTCATGCAGAGGTTGAGTCATGCCATCTTTGTGTGGGATGAAGATGATGTACGCGCTCTTAAAGCCGCCAAGCAGTCAGAGCTTACTGCCCAACACATAACTAATCCATCGGAGGCTGACAAAATGCGAGCTATAACCAAAGCAGAGCTTGCTCTACACTGCCGAAGAACAACGCGGGGGGAGGCAGAAACGACCAGGCTTATACAGGAGCTCATTGATGCCTTCGATGGAGACAAAGGCAGGGACACACTAGGAGTGCCACTCATTAACAGTGTACGGATGAGTATGGAGTGGGAAGGTCAGAAGAAACATGTGGGTTGCCTCCAAGATCCACCTGGGGTCCAACTCTACATCCAGACTGGCACTCTGATCAAGTTTGGACATGTTCTTCCAACATACAGATGCTGTCGTGGCTCAACTTCCCTGGAAAGCTACCACCTTCATTTGAACAGATTTATACCAGGTAATTTATTTTTTTATCTGAACAATCTTTTGATTGATGTGTCAAGCAGCAAAAGATCTGTCGTTAATTCTTTCAAACACCGGCATGGCCCTTTAGTATTTGTTTTGATAAGCGTAATTTGTCTTCTACAAATGGGCTAAATGATCTTCTATGTTCAAAAAGAGGCACTTACCTTGGTGTGTCATGTTATAAGTGAAAAACACTTGAAGACTGCATTAAACTGAAAGGAACCATTGGATCAATCATTTCTTTTTAACTAAGCAAGCTTATATGAGGTAACCATCTTCCAAAATTGATTGACAAATGATGGAATATAAGAACATCTGTTATTGTGGGTTATTCTGAATAAAGCCAATAGTTTCTCATCCTAAGTCGAGTGAAATTTGCCTAAATTATTAAAACTTAAATTAATGTAAATTTGAGGTTTACTGTATGGAAGCTATCTTAAGAGTATTTAGGCAAGTATACAAAATGATAACTTTACACATCCAAACAGTATGATCTAACTGTATTGCGTGATAATATTGACCCAACCCTGACCTTTCTGGTAATTATTATGATACATTGAAAATCTTTATTCCTTGAGAAATCACAAATCCTAATCAAAATTAGCTATCATCTTTGCACAAAGGTCAGGATTGTTCAAATTTCTGTTAATTTATTGTTTAGTATATTGCATGTTAGAGGCTTCCTGAAGCACCTTTGACATAGAAAAACTATGACATTCCAGTTCAATCAGCACTTATTTGCAGGTTGATATGAATCTACACCAAAGACAATGATATGGTTCTTTTTCCTGTACAATGTATACACCAAACAAAATCTTTCTTTGTTTCCATGTAAATCGACCATTTTTAGTCCTCAATTGTCACACTTTCTAAGTGTTTCTCATGTAGAACACCATATATCATTGAGAAGAGTTACCTCGTAGCTTTAAAACAATCAAAAGAAAATGTGGAGTCATGCATTATGCAAGAAATAACTGACCAGGTGAAAATGGTTACCGTCATTTCAGACCAAATCGGGCCCGGACAAAACCGGTGTTTAGCATTCTCTACTTTCACTTTCAAACAAGGTCAAAATGCTTAAAATGATCAAATCAATCATTTCCAGTGTATCCTATACACATTCACAATGCATTTAAACTCAATGTCATATATTTAATACATTCTGGTGATGCTATACACTCATTTCCACACAAACAAAGGTTTTTTTGCCGGATTGCTGTAGCAATTCTGATCTATAGATTGGCGATGTCCGTCTGTATGTCCGTGAACATTTTGGTTAAAGTTTCAGTTTGAGGCCAAATAGCAGCACTGGAAAGGGTTACAAACTTGAAACATTGCCTGAAGGTAACCAGTAACAAGTTCTATTGATTTCTATGGTTACTTTGACCTTGATCTAGGTTTGTCGATTTTCAAGGTCAAATAGCTGTCAGTCCTGCCTTACCGTCTTCAGCGGTTTCTTATTAAGGGACTATAGTGGTGTAAATCAGCAGATGCATTTAGCGTAATTTGACCTCTAGAACAGTTCTTTGATATTATATTTTGTTTTTCAGGTACTCAAGCAAACGATATGGTTTTTCAAGCTTACCTGGTAGATGGTCTGTCAAGATGGAACCAGGATCGGGCCACAACAGCTGCTGGAAGTCATGAGCCCACTACATACAGTGGACTTATGCGACACACGGCTAATATGCTGTCCCAGAAGGTATTTAAGAAGAACGTGTCCAGCTACACAGCTCCCAGAGTGTACACTGGTAAGTTATTTATTATGTTACTTGTATATGTATCTTTTGCCGGATTGCTCTAGCAATTCCGGTCTATAGTTTGGCGATGTCTGTCCGTCTGTCTGTCAATATTCTGGTTAAAGTTTCAGTTGGAGGCAAAATCTCAGCACTGGAAAGGGTTACAAACTTGAAACTTTGAATACAATGATACTGAATTATAGTTATGCAACAGATACTTTTGGGTCCTGACTATTAACATCCAACATTTGAATTTTAACTTCTTTTCATATTATCAAATAAGTTTCCACAGTATTTAACCACTTTTCATGACAGTTCTAGTTAAGTATGCAGTTTTGTAACTATTTTTTATGTAACAAATTTTCAGGTGAACTGATAGGACTGGAATATCTATATGACCAAACAGGCCGTCCTCTACAAGAGTATGACCAGGCTATTCAGACAATGGAGGAAAAAGGTCTGCCAGTGGATAGGAATGAAGAGGCTACTAATATACAGGAAGATGATGACATTACGGTTAACCTTGTAATCGACCCACTTCCTGAACCAGCACAGCTTGTCCCTCCTGTTGCAGGTAGAGGTATGTTATGTTTCTTAAACAAAGCAGAGACTTTTTCTTGGTGTTTCAATACCAAAAAAATGTACAGCGTCCATCACTTGCAAAGGAATCCTTTTTCAGCTATTAACCTGTTGACGATGTAGCGTTTTTAACCCGAAAAATTGACATTAGTCCACAACTTTTGCTTTATTGTAGGGATGGCAAGGGTTACTGATATTACTAACCGGTTACTCGTACAATTTTGTAACCGGGTAACCGGTTAACCGTATAGATTCATAGACATCCACTGTTATTGTTGTTGTTGTTTTAACTCGCATTTCCTGGTCATGTATAAATCAGACTAGAACGTCGTTATCGGAACGTTTTCATTCATTGATGCTGAGCTTACATTGCTGATTTGTTGAATGAGACATTCTTCTTCTAATCGTGTTGGTAAATAATAATTTACAAAAACAATATTATTAATAGTCATTATCTTATAATTTCTGCTTTTATTAGACATCAAAGTTATTTTAAAAGAAACAAACCGTCCTTTAATTGACAACTATTCGATTAACACTACACAGACACACGATCATCAATAAAATCGAGTGCGGCTGTTATCACAGTAATGTAAACACTGGCCGATCGAGGTGTGAATAATTAACCTCTCCTGTCAGTTACTTGTCATAAATTGAAAAGAACAAAAGGTGAAACATAACAGTGTATATATTTTCTTTTTTCTTCCGAGTACTCGGTTACCGAAATTATTAACCGATTAATCGGAAAACATACGGTTAACCGGGTAACCGATTAATCGTTGCCATCCCTACTTTATTGTGTTGAACATTTAACTTTTTAATGTCATATTTTCTGGGAGATATCCCACGCTAATTTCAATACATCTTAAATTTACGGCTACAACTTGAAACTATAAATGTCAAATGTCTATTTCAACCTGAAAACGCAGTATGTTCTACGAAAGATACATTTTTAATTCTGCAATGAATTATTAAAAGGATTGTGGCATAAGAATAAATTGCGCCTTATGAGCCAGTGATGAGTTTATTTTGAGTATGCACAACATCCGGTTTCATAATGTCATAAGAGGGATATTGAGTGAATATATATATATACAAGTTAACTCCTTATTTATGACTCTAACAACCACATTCAATTCCTTTCAATACTTCACTATTTGTCGACAATTTCAATTTTTTGGTTGGCTTCGAAAGAATGTTGTGAGAAAGCCAGGAAAACACGGGTAGGTGCACTGAACGCCGTGATATGACCAAAGCTGTTGAAAGCGGCGTTAAACTCCAAACAAACAAATCAATTTTTTGGTTACTCACTGTTATGCATATATGTTATCACAGTCTTCAAATTAGCTGTACATAGGAAATGATTATAAGTATACATTTTACTTTACAGGTGACACTGATTCTAGGCCAGTGCTGTCATACCCGACAGAATCCCAATACCAGGCTTTATGGGAACCCTACGATAAAGTAAGATGACTAATCAATTATTACGCTGTTATCAGTACACGTATTTCATAAACTTTTAAAATTTTCTTTATATTTGCAACCACAATACATTTTATTCAATGCAACCAAATGATTTAATAGCATATATAGCATTTGGATTGTCTTTCATCAATCTTCTTGCGGGGAAGAACATTACAC
Source organism: Serripes groenlandicus (assembly GCA_031761405.1). NCBI lineage: Eukaryota > Metazoa > Mollusca > Bivalvia > Cardiida > Cardiidae > Serripes > Serripes groenlandicus. The sequence continues at coordinate 68,917,517 of JASEVX010000001.1, forward strand.
CAAAAGTATTGAAAGATTTCAAACCAAACTTGATCAAGGACAGTAAACGACTATTTGTACATAATAGCACTGTGATCCAAGTCATCATGGGGACATTTAGTAGATGTAATCTGATTATCTGGTCATCAATTAAGCTGTCTATTGCATAATATTATCTAGAGCGACTAAATCCATTTCTTGTTTATCTGCGTAGCATGGTAGGCATTTAGGGATTACTTTTTTTTTTGTCCGGCGTCCGTCTGTCTGTCACTTTTTCGTCACGTTTTCAAATAACTATTTTTTCTACTCAAAGGATTACATTGAAACTTCTGACAAATGTTTATATCAATGTGTGTGATTGGTTCACAAAAGGGGGATAATCCAAATATTTTTATATCAGATTTACTGACCCTTTTCTGTCAAAAAATAAAATTTTCTGACAAGGCCCCGGCAGGTGAAACACGCGCTCCGGGGAGCACTCCATTCTAGTTGTTTTAAAAATTAATGTTTGACTTGCTTTTATTTTGACTTTCATATTTTAGCCTGTAAGTCGCCAAGCCACACCAGAGGCGCATGATACTTCACAAGAAACAATAACGCTGGAAGATGGTCATCAGACAGATTTATCCGGAACCAGTGACCACATTGAAGTAAGTACATCATTTTATAGGTTATTGCATCTGTATGGGAAAGTATTGTGTTTGATTCACAATATAATATTTTTCCATAATCATGAAAAAAAGCTTTATATTGTATAATTTGATAAAGCCTATTGTCAGATAAACTTATATAGACCATCAAAAACAACTATAGCCTAATGTGTAGCAAAAACAGATGTCATTCAATTACACGTCTCATTCTTACATCTGAAACAACATATGCATTTAGACACGGACAGTGCGATTAATAGACCCGATTTTTTTTTTTAATTATCGAATTTCCACTGCATGTCAAAGGTTTGTTGCGAGCGCTGTGTTGCGTTACTGTGAAATAGTTCTGTCCTTAGCAAGCAGCACATGAAAAAGATCTGATTGCAATATGGACAGATATTCCATCTATATTTTTTCCACATGCAAAATAGAAGGATAAATATCAAAGTATACAATAAATAATATTACCTTAACATATATTAGCTTATAATACATCCGTCTCCTTCGTTCGAAGGGCATGTTGTTTTCCCTTTCATTTGTTTGGTGTATATCTTGGGTACATATCATAACTTGAAAATTTCATATTGAAATTATATATATTATATATCTCTTGACATTGTTGTGAAGTTGTCATTACGACTGACTGGCTGGCTGATGTAAGGATGAAGTTACCAGTAGTAGTGGTAACTTTCTCTTGAAATGCCATGATATAACTGCGAATTTGTTGAAAGTAGCGCAAAACAGTCAATTGTATTATGTCACAAACTAGATACAAATGGTTGGTGTGTGTTTGTACTGACCATACATTTCAAACATAATAATAAGAAATTAATGATTTCGCCAAATTGTTTGAACTGATTTCAATAATTGTTGTTTCCTTACCTTGGAGTAAATGTTTTCAAAGTTACTGCTGCAGATGTGATTTTAGCTCGACTATTCAAAGAATATGACAGCTATTCTACTCACCCTGGTGTCCACGTCACACCTTGGTTAAGTACTTAAATACTACATTTATTGCATTGAAACATTAGACAACACTACCCAACTATCACACCTGTTTAGATTATCAAGTTAGATAACTCTATCTATCTCTATTTTATGCAAGTTATGGCCCTTTTTTAACTTAGAAATTCTTGTTAAAGTTTTGTGTGCAACAAAATTTAGATTCCATATCTCAGTATTTACTTGATGAATTGCATTGAAACTTAATATAACCCTACCAAACTATCACACCTATGTAAATTATCAAGTATGATAACTCTATCCAGTATATTTTTTAATTTATGGCATTTTTTTAACTAGAAATTTGGTAAAAGTTTTGCATGCAACTACATTAAGAGACCATACCTTAGTAACTACTTGATGCATTGCATTGAAACTTTATACAGCCCTTCCCAAACATCACACCTATGTAAACAATCAAGTACGATAACTCGATCCAGCATTTTATGCAAGTTATGGCCCTTTTTGTGTCATCCTGCATAGCATGGTAGGACTTTGTTTTGTCCGGCGTCTGTCTGTCCGTCCGTCACACTTTCAATGAGCAGGCGCAGGTGACACACCGTGCTCTACGGAGCACTCCATTCTAGTTGGACTTCTTATTAAAGTTTTCCAACTACATTTAGAGTGTAATCTCAGTAACAACTTGAAGCATTATATTGAAACTTTATACAACCTTTCCCAATTTCACAACTATAAACACAACCAATTAATCTCTATCCTGCAAATTGTTATCCTTTTTTTACTTAGAAATTATGGTTAAAGGTTTGCTTGCAACTACATTAAGAGTCCATATCTTAGTAACTACTTGATGCCTTCCATATATATGTTAAATAACTCTATCCTGCATATAATGCAAATTATCACCCTTTAAGAAATTGTGGTTAATGTTTTGCATGCAACCTAATTAAGAGTCCATTATCTCAGTAATTGAAATAAGTGGTGGAATAGCCAAGCGCGCTGTCCTCCAACAGCTCTTGTTATGTTGGAAATGGTTAATATAGAAACATAATACATGTAATACAAGTGAATGTTTAAGATGGTTATATGGTTATATATATGTCATATTTGCCATGAATATCCATATCTTTCACTGGTGATATAACATTTTAAGACAATATTAATAAGCAGGGACTGTTTTGATCGAGGTTTTACTTGTCACACATGAGATATAAGTATTATCCCGAACATTCATCCTTCATATGTTCCCTTTTATTGGCCATAGCATAAGTTCAAACAGAAATAATGTTAACATATATATAAAAGGAATGATAATTCTTGATAATGACTTAAACTATTTTAGGAATCTGTTGGTCCAGACAATATTCCAGGGTTTGACAGAGTCCAGGCTCTTGCTAAGTTCCTGGCCACACTGAAGGACGGGGAACTTTACCTTACAGAGTCACAGGCAAATGAATTAGTCAGTTTATGGGGTGCTCTGACTGATCATGATAAACGCCAAACCAAGTTCTCCGCTATCTACTCTAAGAAGACCAGAGGCAGGTTCAGAGCCAAGAGAGATGCAGCACCAGGGATAGAGCATTCAGAGAGGTAAGTTTTTCTTATGAGTAAAATATTGTGATGTCATGTGTCTTGGCGTAGGTTTGTGTGTTTCCGCTGTATGTTTTAAAACAGTCTGTATGGATCTCATGACATCACATTATTATCTATATAATATCTATATATTCAAACGAAGATGATTCTAATAGACCGTTACTTTGTACAAACAACTAAAAGAATCGAATCGAATTTTGATGTCCTTCTGAATATCCATCCATATTAGACTGCTGGTGTGTCTGTCTATCTCCATTTCTTTGTATATTTTGCTGACCATTTGTCTGTATGTATCACATAACTAGATTAACTAGTCTACAAAATCTGTCTGTCTCTTCTCCCTATTTAGCATGATGTCTCTCTGTATGTCTGGGTTAGGGTCATCCTCTCTTTCAGTTTTTAAAGTTGCCCTGGTCTGTCTGTCTCGCGCTATTCTCTTTTTTTATTCTCTTTCTCTCTCTCTCTCTCTCTCTCTCTCTCTCTCTCTCTCTCTCTCTCTCTCTCTCTCTCTCTCTCTCTCTCTCTCTCTCTCTCTCTCTCTCTCTCTCTCTCTCTCTCTCTCTCTCTCTCTCTCTCTCTCTCTCTCTCTCTCTTTCTCTTTTTTTCTCTCTCTCTCTCTTTGTGTGTCTCTCTCTCTTTCAGTCTTCTCTTGCAATTCAATTATTTGTCAGCCTCTGATCTTCTGTCTCTCATTTCTTTCGTTTATTTTTGTTTATATTTATATATACGTCTCTTTAGCTCTCATCTCTCTTTATTACATATATGTCTGTATCCTCTATCACCTATATTTATCATCTGTTTATCATCATATTGTCTGACATCTCTGTACCACACATATGTCTCTCTTTATCCTTTATTTATCACATATGTGTATCTCTTTTATCCTCCATCTATCACATATGTCTTGTTATCACCCCTCTTTATCACATAATCTGCCTCTCTCTCGTTATCATTATTTATCACATGTAATACATAGCTTTATCCCCTCCATTTATCGTATATATATATATGCCTAACTGTATCCCCTCCATTTATATATGCATCTCTGTACCCCCCTCCTTTTATCACATATATATATGCCCTTCATTATCACACATGTCTATTTATACCCTCTATCACATACATACTCTTATACCTATATCACATATTTGTCTCCCTCTATCACATATATACCTCTCTCCCTTTATCACACCCATGTATGCATCTCTTTATCACATATATGCCTCTATATCCTCCCTCTTTATCACACACACATATATGTTTCTTTATACCCGCTATCACATATATGCATCTCTTTATCCTCACTTTGTCACATTTTTCCCAATGTCTCTCTTTAGTACAAATGGCTCTCTTTATCACAACTATGGTTCTCTTTATCCTCTATTATCACACCATGCCTCTCTTTATCCTCTATTATCACACAATGGCTCTCTGTCTCACACCAGTGTCTCTCTTTATCCTCTCATTTACCACACCAGTGTCTCTCTTTATCCTGCCATGTTTCTCTGTATCACACCGATGTCTCTCATTATCACACACCTATGTCTCTTTATCCTTATTTATCACACCCATGCTTCTATTTATCCTCATTTATCACATCCATGCTTCCCTTTATTCTCATTGATCACACTCATGTGTCTCTTTAGCACACATGGCTCTCTTTATCATCTTTCTCACACCTGTGTCTCTCTTTATCCTCTATTATCACACCAGTGTATTTCATTTATCCCATGTTTCTCTTTATCACACTAGTGTCTCTCTTTATCACACTTGTGTCTCTTTATCCTCTCATTTATCACACCAGTGTCTCTCTTTATCCTCTCATTTATCCCATGTTTCTCTTTATCACACCAATGGCTCTCTTTATCACATGTGTCTCTTTATCCTCTCTTATATCACACCAGTGTATCTTTTTATCCTCTCATTTATCCCATGTTTCTCTTTATCCTCTCTTTTTATCACACCATTGTCTCTCTTTATCCTCTCATTTATCACACCAGTGTCTCTCTTTATCCTCTCATTTATACTATGGTTCTCTTTATCACACCAGTGTCTCTCATTTATCACACCAATGCCTATCTTTATCCTCTCATGTATCCCATGTTTCTCTTTATCACACCAATGTCTCTTTATCACACTAGTGTCTCTCTTTATCCTCTCTCATTTATCCCACCAGTGTCTCTTTATCCTCTCATTTATACTATGGTTCTCTTTATCAAACCAGTGTCTCTCATTATCCTCTCATTTATCACACCAGTGTCTCTCATTGTCCTCTCATTTATACTATGTTTCTCTTTATCAAACCAGTGTCTCTCTTTATCCTCTCATTTATCACACCACATGGATCTCTTTATCCTCATTTATAACACAATGTATCTCTTTATCACATGTATCTTTATCCTCTCTTTATCACACAGCCATGTCTCTATTTATCAATAATGCCTCTTTATCACACACCATGTGTCTCTTTATCACACATGGCTCTCTTTATCACATACCCATGTCTCTTTATCCTCTCTCATTTATCACACCAGTGTCTCTCTTTATCCTCTCATTTACCCCATGTCTCTCTTTATCACACCATTGTCTCTTTATCACACACCCATGTCTCTTTATCCTCTCTTTATCACACCATGGCTCTTTTTCTCACACAAGTGTCTCTTTATCCTCTCATTTATCACACCACATGGATCTCTTTATCCTCATTTATAACACAATGTATCTCTTTATCACATGTATCTGTATCCTCTCTTTATCACACAACCATGTCTCTTTATCATTTCTTTATCACACATACATGGCTCTCTTTATCCTCTCATTTATCACACCCATGGCTCTCTCGGTTATCACACTCATGTTTTTCTGTATGCTCTCATTTATCACAACCAGGTCTCTCTTTATCACATACATGCATATCTTTATCACATTTTATGTCTCTTTATTCTCATTTATCACACCACATGTATCTTTATCCCTCTATCACATATATGCAATTCATTGTCACACATGACTCTCTTTATCATACAACCCATGTCTCTCTTCATCCCCTCTATTATAACATATATGTTTATTTATCGACTTTACCACATGTGTCCATGTGTCCATCTCCATCTCCATGTCCATGTCCATCTCTTTATCCTCACTTTATCACACATAGGTCTCTCTTTACTCTCAAACTTTATCACACACACACACACACACATGTATCTTTAGCCCCTCTATCACATATATGCATCTCTTTATCCTCACTCTTTATCACATTATATGCATCTCTTTATCCTCTCATTTTTGTGTCAACTGGTATCATGGTAGGCACTTAGGGAATACTTTTTTTTTTGTTTGGCGTCTGTCTGGCCGTCCGTCGTCACATTTTTTTATCACGTTTTCAAATAACTTTTTTTGTAATCAAAATAATTATATTGAAACTTCTGACAAATGTTTATATCAATGAGCTACATCAACATGAATGTTAAACATTTAAACAAGCTGTAAAACATATCAACAAATCTCACTGCTTATGATCATTGATAGTAAAGGAAAAAACAGACAACATTAAATCCCTGTACGTTACACAAATTGTTCAAACCATAATGAAAAATGACTGTTTTTTCAGGAGCATCCGAGGGCCAGATTCTGTTCCGGCTGCGTGGCCAAACTGTAACCGGTATGTTGAGGCCCTAATTGAAAGACTGTGTTCAATGTTTCCGGGGTCAAGGCGCGTGGAAGGCCATGCCTGGACGAGATGGTCACTAATAATTAACGCTTATACCAAGATAAGGAAAACCATTTTAAGGAATGCAACTGTGTTGGCCCAAACAAAGCTTCAGCTGCCTGAAATCAACCAAAAAACCTTAAAGGCTTGGTAAGAAAGAGTTATTATGTGTTGTGTTTTGCTATATGAAGATAACAACTTTTGTACCCAATTTTTATATGCCGCCGGAGGCGGTAGTATATTGGCGTCATCTTTTCCGTCCGTCCATTTCTTGTGAACGCAACTCCTCCTACGTTTCTGACTGAATCTTTTCAAAACTTGGTCAATATCATTACTATAATGGGTAGTTAGTTATGCCTTTCGAAACTTGGTCACTATAGCATATTCACTTGAGAACGCAACTGAAGTTTCCAAACAGGTAGAAGTGCATAAATCAGGGATTATCCGGTAGAGTGATTTTTATATCACTATGATCACTATTTTTATATCATTTATGTATCCTATTTTCTTCCTGACTGAAATAATTTGTTGAATGGGACATTAAATGATTGTTTTACCATAATGGTAGTTTTGTGGTTCTTTTTCATGAAATTACCATTTTTTGGTTCGGCCATTTCGATAGAGATTCCAATGATAGTTTTGTGATACATGTTAAAAGCATTAATTAAAAGGACCAATCTTGATCTTTATATTTTGTTGCGGCGTATATTGTGGCTGCACTGGCACTCTTGTTTTACCTTATATTGATTTGAATGCTTAATCTCAATTTTTTTTAATTTTATATCATATTATCAAATGAAGTCGGAATAGTTTGATGGTTTAAATAATCAAAGTTTGATGTTATAGAGATCTGAGAATAATAGAGTGTTAGAATTGTTATATAATATTTTCTGTTTATACAAAAATAATAAGACAATATTTCATTTGAAAACCATTTATTTTATTAGCTCATTGCAGCAGGAAGTGATCTAAAGACCGGTGTTGACTTCCAAACTTCTCATTTCAAACTTCACACTTCACATATGTTATATGTTTATAGTGTAAAGTGTGAAGTTTGAAGTGTGAAATTTGAAGTGTGAAGAAAGAAATTCAGACTAAACACTTCACACTTTAAACATATTATCTATGAAGTGTGAAGTTTGAAGTCTGAATTTCAAACTTCAGACTTCAAACTTCACACTTCAAACACATTATCTATGAAGTTTGGAAGTCACCACCGGTCTTTCGTATCCTTGAGAGTGATTGTTGTCCGTTTGACATTGTGCAGTATCAGTATCACTTTGTTAGCAATGTTCAGGCAATATTTTACATCTGATCTTCATGAAACTTTTTCAGTTTGTTGTCTTTGATGATATCTAGTCAAAGTTTGATTATGTGTCATTTCATGATACATATCATCACTGATTTCAAACGCTGTAAGGTTGGTTCTCTTACAGGACCCTTCACATGATATCAATGCAGAAAGAACATGTTGAATCAGTATGTAGTTTCATGTTTTAATCATAAATTAATGTGTTTTTTTGTCTATTATTAGGTATAATGACAATGAACGGGAGATGAGCCGGAGGGTGCTATGTCAGGGATTGGAATTACCTGAGGCTCCCCTGACATCTGCAACCCCTCTTATGACCCCCGTCAAAACAAAAATGCGAGCGGCAAGCAATGTGGAAACGCAGCACCAATTTACAACCCCACAGGACACATCTGGTAGCGTTTTTCTTAAATCCAAAACATTTAAAGCAATAAAAAAAGCGGCATCAACTACAGTTTCTTCTTCAGATACAGATACAACCATCAAAATAGAAAATTCCTCCAATGATTTGTATATTATACCAACAACATTTTCGTCTATAGAAACGGCCACAGGTTTTCCTATACCATCAACAACAACAACAACAACAGGTTCTTCAATAACAATACCAACAGCTTCTACTATACCAACAACAACACAAACAACTATAACATCTATACCATATATAACATCTATACCATATACAACAATGCGCTACCGGAAACGAAAAATGGAAGAAGAAAGAATTGGGAATTTTAAAAGAAAATATGATTTACAAAAGACCGCAAAAACCTGTAAAAAGTGCCATCAAGTGATTTTAAATCCAGTTCATCGAAACTATTATGGAAATTTATATTGTTCAGTAACGGAAAACATTACTTTTGAAGAGTGGAAACGCCAATTTGATGGTAAGAACTATGGAAAGAAGAATAAGAAAAACATAGAATAAAAACTTCAATATAAATAAAAGACCTGTGACAACTAAACCAGAAAAAAGAGGGCCAATCATCTCTTCCTACATTTACATTAACCAGCTCTCTTCACTTTACTGAGGAGATGATATTTTTAATTTCTCACTTAATTTATTAACCATTTAACCAAAATAGTTCTTATCTTATAAGATGACAACGTTTGTACCAACTGTCTGAGGCGGTGGTATACATCATCATTATTGTACAAGCCACAACTTGCCAGGAAGAAATGATACTTTCCTTTTTTCACTATCTACAAACACGTTAAACCAGCCCTTCCCACATGGAGACAATGTTTTTATACTACAAGTTTCTGAAGAGATGATACTTTCCATTTTTTACCACGTTGAACCAGCCTTGCCCCCTGGAGACAATATTTTTATACAACACGTTTCTGAGATGATACTTTCCTTTTTTCAATATCTACAAATACGTTGAACCAGCCCTTCCTCCCTGGAGACAATGTTTTTATACTACAAGTTTCTGAAGAGATGATACTTTCCATTTTTCACCACGTTGAACCAGCCTTGCCCCCTGGAGACAATATTTTTATACTACACGTTTCTGAGATGATACTTTCCTTTTTTCAATATCTACAAATACGTTGAACCAGCCCTTCCTCCCTGGAGACAATGTTTTTATACTACAAGTTTCTGAAGAGATGATACTTTCCTGTTTTCAACACGTTGAACCAGCCTTGCCCCCTGGAGACAATGTTTTTATACTACAAGTTACTGAAGAGATGATACTTTCCATTTTTCGCTATCTACAAATACGTTGAACCAGCCCTTCCTCCCTGGAGACAATGTTTTTATACTACAAGTTACTGAAGAGATGATACTTTCCTGTTTTCGCTATCTACAAACACGTTGAACTAGCCCTTCCCACCTGGAGACAATGTTTTTATACTACAAGTTACTGAAGAGATGATACTTTCCATTTTTCGCTATCTACAAACACGTTGAACCAGCCCTTCCCCCATGGAGACAATGTTTTTATACTACACGTTGCTGAAGAGATGATACTTTCCATTTTTCGCTATCTACAAATACGTTGAACCAGTCCTTCCCCCCTGGAGACAATGTTTTTAAACTACAAGTTACTGAAGAGATGATACTTTCCATTTTTCGCTATCTACATATTCATTGAACCAGCCTCGAATAGTTTATTAACCAAACTAGTTCTTATCTTATATGCTGACCACGTTTGTACCAACTGTCTGAGGCGGTGGTACAAACTGATATGTCTTCAATATTAACCAATAAATACCAGCCACAGCTTGCCGAATGCCTTGGAGGAAATATACCCACCTTAAACAGACCCGCAACAGTTACAACAGAATGAATGTGAACTGGATAAAAAAAATCCTGCCTATACAAAGACCAAAATATATATAAATTAAGAAACATTCCTTGGACATGAAAAAACCCGAAAGCCTTGGAGGAAATATACGCCATTTTTAAATAGACCCGCAACAGTTACAAAACAGTGAATGAATACTGCCTACGCAAATTTTGAATTCGCCTGAACAGTTATAATCTTATAAGATGACCACGTTTGTACCAACTGTCTGAGGCGGTGGTACCAAGTTATACATCATCATTATTAAGCCACTTGCCAGGAAGAAAGGATACTTTCCTGTTTTCGCTATCTACAAACACGTTGAACCAGCCCTTCCCCCATGGAGACAATGTTTTTATACTACACGTTACTGAAGAGATGATACTTTCCATTTTTCGCTATCTACATATTCATTGAACCAGCCCTTCCCCCCACTGGAGACAATGTTTTTAAACTACAAGTTACTGAAGAGATGATACTTTCCTGTTTTCGCTATCTACAAATACGTTGAACCAGCCTTGCCCTCTGGAGACAATTTTTTTAAACTACAAGTTACTGAAGACATGATACTTTCCATTTTTCGCTATCTACAAATACGTTGAACCAGCCCTTCCCCCATGGAGACAAATGTTTTTAAACTACACGTTTCTGAAGAGATGATACTTTCCATTTTTCGCTATCTACAAATACGTTGAACCAGCCCTTCCCCCCTGGAGACAATGTTTTTAAACTACAAGTTACTGAAGAGATGATACTTTCCATTTTTCGCTATCTACATATTCATTGAACCAGCCTCGAATACTTTATTAACCAAAGTAGTTCTCATCTTATATGCTGACCATGTTTGTACCAACTGTCTGAGGCGGTGGTACCAACTGATATGTCTTCATTATTAACCAATAAATACCAGCCACAGCTTGCCGAATGCCTTGGAGGAAATATACCCACCTTAAACAGACCCGCAACAGTTACAACAGAATGAATGTGAACTGGATAAAAAAAATCCTGCCTATACAAAGACCAAAATATATATAAATTAAGAAACATTCCTTGGACATGAAAAAACCCGAAAGCCTTGGAGGAAATATACGCCATTTTTAAATAGACCCGCAACAGTTACAAAACAGTAAATGAATACTGCCTACGCAAATTTTGAATTCGCCTGAACAGTTATAATCTTATAAGATGACCACGTTTGTACCAACTGTCTGAGGCGGTGGTACCAAGTTATACATCATCATTATTAAGCCACTTGCCAGGAAGAAAGGATACTTTCCTGTTTTCGCTATCTACAAACACGTTGAACCAGCCCTTCCCCCCTGGAGACAATGTTTTTAAACTACAAGTTACTGAAGAGATGATACTTTCCATTTTTCTCTATCTACATATTCATTGAACCAGCCTTGAATACTTTATTAACCAAAGTAGTTCTCATCTTATATGCTGACCATGTTTGTACCAACTGTCTGAGGCGGTGGTACCAACTGATATGTCTTCATTATTAACCAATAAATACCAGCCACAGCTTGCCGAATGCCTTGGAGGAAATATACCCACCTTAAACAGACCTGCAACAGTTACAACAAAATGAATGTGAACTGAATAAAAAAAATCCTGCCTATACAAAGACCAAAATATATATAAATTAAGAAAAATTCCTTGGACATGAAAAATCCGAAAGCCTTGGAGGAAATATACGCCATTTTTAAATAGACCCGCAACAGTTACAAAAGAGTGAATGAATACTGCCTACGTAAATTTTGAATTCGCCTGAACAGTTATAATCTTATAAGATGACCACGTTTGTACCAACTGTCTGAGGCGGTGGTACCAAGTTAAACATCATCATTTTTAAGCCACTGGCCAGGAAGAAAGGATACTTTCCATTTTTCGCTATCTACAAACACGTTGAACCAGCCCTTCACCCATGGAGACAATGTTTTTATACTACACGTTACTGAAGAGATGATACTTTCCATTTTTCGCTATCTACAAATACGTTGAACCAGCCCTTCCCCCCTGGAGACAATGTTTTTATACTACAAGTTACTGAAGAGATGATACTTTCCATTTTTCGCTATCTACAAATACGTTGAACCAGCCCTTCCCCCCTGGAGACAATGTTTTTATACTACAAGTTACTGAAGAGATGATACTTTCCATTTTTCGCTATCTACAAACACGTTGAACCAGCCCTTCCCACCTGGAGAAAATGTTTTTATACTACACGTTACTGAAGAGATGATACTTTCCATTTTTCGCTATCTACAAATACGTTGAACCAGCCCTTCCCCCCTGGAGACAATGTTTTTATACTACAAGTTACTGAAGAGATGATACTTTCCATTTTTCGCTATCTACAAACACGTTGAACCAGCCCTCCCCCCCTGGAGACAATGTTTTTATACTACAAGTTACTGAAGAGATGATACTTTCCATTTTTCGCTATCTACAAATACGTTGAACCAGCCCTTCCCACCTGGAGACAATGTTTTTATACTACAAGTTACTGAAGAGATGATACTTTCCATTTTTCGCTATCTACAAACACGTTGAACCAGCCCTTCCCACCTGGAGAAAATGTTTTTATACTACACGTTACTGAAGAGATGATACTTTCCATTTTTCGCTATCTACAAATACGTTGAACCAGCCCTTCCCCCCTGGAGACAATGTTTTTATACTACAAGTTACTGAAGAAATGATACTTTCCTGTTTTCGCTATCTACAAACACGTTGAACCAGCCCTCCCCCCCTGGAGACAATGTTTTTATACTACAAGTTACTGAAGAGATGATACTTTCCATTTTTCGCTATCTACAAATACGTTGAACCAGCCCTTCCCACCTGGAGACAATGTTTTTATACTACAAGTTACTGAAGAGATGATACTTTCCATTTTTCGCTATCTACAAATACGTTGAACCAGCCCTTCCCCCCTTGAGACAATGTTTTTATACTACAAGTTACTGAAGAGATGATATTTTCCAGTTCTCGCTATCTACATATTCGTTGAAACAGCCATGAATAGTTTATTAACCGAAATGGTTCTCATCTTATATGCTTACCACGTTTGTACCAACTGTCTGAGGCGGTGGTACCAACTGATATGTCTTCATTATTAACCAATAAATACCAGCCACAGCTTGCCGATTGCCTTGGAGGAAATATACACCAACCCACCTTAAACGGACCCGCAACAGTTACAACAGAATGAATGTCAACTGGATAAAAAAATCCTGCCTATACAAAGACCAAAATATACATAAATAAAGAAAAATTCCTTGGACATGAAAAATCCCAAAAGCCTTGGAGGAAATACACGCCATTTTTAAATAGACCCGCAACAGTTACAAAAGAGTGAATGAATACTGCCTACGCAAATTTTGAATTCGCCTGAACAGTTATAATCTTATAAGATGACCACGTTTGTACCAACTGTCTGAGGCGGTGGTATCAACTTATACATCATCATTATTAAGCCACTTGCCAGGAAGAAAGGATACTTTCCTGTTTTCGCTATCTACCAACACGTTGAACCAGCCCTTCCCCCATGGAGACAATGTTTTTATACTACACGTTACTGAAGAGATGATACTTTCCATTTTTCGCTATCTACAAATACGTTGAACCAGCCATTCCCACCTGGAGACAATGTTTTTATACTACACGTTTCTGAAGAGATGATACTTTCCATTTTTCGCTATCTACAAATACGTTGAACCAGCCCTTCCCCCCTGGAGACAATGTTTTTATACTGCACGTTTCTGAGGAGATGATACTTTCCATTTTTCACCATCTACAAACACGTTGACAATGTTTTTATACTACAAGTTACTAAAGAGATGATACTTTCCTTTTTTCCCTATCTACAAATATGTTGAACCAGCCTTGCCCCCTGGAGACAATGTTTTTATACTACAAGTTACTGAAGAGATGATACTTTTCTGTTTTCACTGCCAATCCAACATGGATATTTTGTTGTTATACTTCACATTAGTGAGGAGAATATATTTTTTGCTATGTAAACAACAACAAGCCCCTCTGCCTGGCTACAATGTGACCATTCAACATGGCTTGGAGGAATCTTATGCTATTTACACAACATCAAGCTTCAAACAAACCTGGAACACTTACAAAAGGAATGAATGAAAGTTATCATCTTATATGCTGACTACATTTGTACCAACTGTCTGAGGCGGTGGTACCAACTTATACATCATCTTTATTAACCAATTAATACCTGGCACTACTTGCTGAAATACTTGGAGGAAACAACAACCTGAAACACACCCACAATAGTTACTACAGAATGAATGAATACTGGCTACAAGAATGTTGAATTAGCCTGGACTGATTTTATAAACCTAAAAAGTTATCATCTTATATGCTGACTACATTTGTACCAACTGTCTGAGGCGGTGGTACCAACTTATACATCATCTTTATTAACCAATTAATACCTGGCACTACTTGCTGAAATACTTGGAGGAAACAACAACCTGAAACACACCCACAATAGTTACAACAGAATGAATGAATACTGGCTACAAGAATGTTGAATTAGCCTGGACTGATTTTATAAACCTAAAAAGTTATCATCTTATATGCTGACTACATTTGTACCAACTGTATCAGGTGGTCCTACCAACTTAAACATCATCATTATTGACCAATAGATACCAGCCGAAAGCCGACCACGTTTGTATCAACTGTATGAGGTGGTCCTACCAACTTAAACATCATCATTATTGACCAATAAATACCAGCCGAAAGCCTTGGAGGAAATAAGCACTAGCTACAAACAAACCTGCAACCGTGAGGCAGTTGTACCAACTTATATGTCGTCATTATTTAGCAATAAGTAAGTCGGAACTTGCAAAAAACAAGACTATAAAAAAACAGAATAACAAAATGTTAAAACAATACATTATTGTGTTTAAAAGTGTAACTTAGTGTTTTAATCATGGTGTACAGATACTGTCTGAAGAATATGCATCAGCTGACATTGGAAAACATTGAGGCAAAGAGAGATCATAATACACAATATTTCTTGTTTTGCCGCAATGTTTTCAATTATATTTAATAATAATTCGAAAGTTGTTTTCAAAGTCATCTACTCCATATTTGTTGTATGTGTGTAAGGGTTTAGTTTTAATCAGACCGATCTTGGCCTTTACTGATATCAGTCACATGAGACATAATATCATTTGGGTATAGAATCCTAAATTTAAATGTATTTATGAACATAAGTAAATATCAATAAAACTGCAGCACTTTCCCAGACACATTCTTATACATAAAAAGCAGATGACATCCAAACCCTTTATGATTAAAGGATCAATTGTTAGTTATGAACAATTATTCCTTTGGCAAATGATTTCTAATATTTCAATGTTTTTACTTTCAATCCTGGAGATTTTCCGGAATTTTTGTCTGGATGTTTTAAAATTGTGTTGAGGCATATGTGGGAATAAGACTTTAAAAAAATTCCAGGTAAAAATTTGGAACAACTTAATAAATTGATAGATTTATATTGAATAGAGTTGTAAACATTTTGGAAAAGAGAAATAGCTCAAGTGAGGTCTTTCTTTTGCATTTATGTTTTCAAAGCATCTGAAAGTTGGAAAGTGTAATACATGTGATACATTTTAAGAAATTGACTTAAACATAGTTTGTGTTAAAAGATTATGTTGTATGAATGAAATGGTAGTCCGACTGTATGGCATTTTAAAATCAGTAATCAGCAGATCTTTAAATTGGAACGATTAAATGACTAGTATGCAGAATGTGGAGGGTTGATCAAACTTAGCAGAAGCCTGATCTGGACAATCACTGTCTGCAGTTAGCCAACTTCTCTGAAAAAAAAATAAGTATTTGACTTCAGATGCCCATTCCTTTAACACTTTCCCACAAACAACAAATCTGCAGCAAACCTTCTTTTGTCAAAATGTTTTCAAATGTTGTCTGCTGCAGAGGCGTCAGAAAGCGTCTATATGTGGAAACAGTTAGTTAATTAATGACTACCTTTTCCCAAAAACAGACACATTTGTAAAGATCTTTTTAAAGTCATCTGCTGTGCTTTATGAGGGAAATGGTTAATATGTGTTCTTCATTACAATCTAGTATAATGACTTTTGAAAACATTTGTAAATATATTTTTTAAGTCATCTGCTGTGCTGTATGAGGGAAATGGTTAATATGTGTTCTTCATTACAATCTAGTATAATGACTTTTGAAAATATTTGTAAGTATCTTTTTAAAGTCATCTGCTGTGTTGTATGAGTGAAATTGCAAATATTTGTTCGTCATTACCATCTAGTATAATGACTTTTGAAAACATTTGTAAAGATCTTTTTAAAGTCATCTGCTGTGCTGTATGACGGAAATTGTTATTATTTGTTCTTTATTATAATCTAGTATAATGACTTTTCAAAACATTTGTAAAGATCTTTTTAAAGTCATCTGCTGTGCTGTATGAGGGAAATGGTTAATATTTGTTCTTCATTACAATCTAGTATAATTATCCCTTTCCCTCATATAGACGCTTTCTGACGCCTCTGCAGCAGACAGCTTTTTGAAAACATAGTGACAAAAGAAGAAATTGCACAAAACCAGCAATTTCTCCTTTTGTCACAATGTTTTCCACTTTTAGTCATAGGTTATCCATTCAATTATAGAGATTTTCCATTATTTTACAAAACATGTTCAAAGTCGTCTGCTGCAGAATTGTCGTATGAGGGAAAGGGTTAAAGAATTGAAAACATTTGTAAATATCTGTTTAAAGTCATCTGCTGTGCTGTATGAGCAAAATTGCTAATATTTGTTCTTTATTATAATCTAGTATAATGACTTTTGCAAACATTTGTAAAGATCTTTTTAAAGTCATCTGCTGTGCTGTATGAGGGAAATGGTTAATATTTGTTCTTCATTACAATCTAGTATAATCACTTTTTAAAACATTTCTTAAGATCTTTTTAAAGTCATCTGCTGTGCTGTATGAGGGAAATGGTTAAATGGTTAATATTTGTTCTTTATTATATTGTAGTATGATGACTTTTGAAAACATTTGTAAATATCTTTTTTAAGTCATCTGCTGTGCTGTATGAGGGAAATGGTTAATATTTGTTCTTCATTACAATTCAGTATAATGAAAATATTGTGACAATAAGAGAAGCTGCTAATTATGACCAATTTCTCTGGTTGTAACAATGATTTTAAGCCAGCTGAGCCCGGGTAGCTTAATCGGTAATGACATGTGCTGTCAATGAAGGTTTTGTGAGTTTGAATCCCAGCATTCTTTCCGACTTTTAACAAAAGTCACTGTGCTTCATTTGTCTTTAAGGAATGGGCTAACAGTCTATGTGGGAAAGCAGCCAGTTGCTTGGAAACTATGTTGTGTTTAGTATTGGTATGAAAAAGCCAGGAAATGCATGGGTAGGAGAACTGGCCGCCTTGATATGAGTGAAAAATTGTTGTAAACTACGTTAAAACGCCAATCAATGCAAAAAACAATGATTTTAATTGTCTTTTGATGTATAGTGTGTGAAAGGGTTGATATTTGAACATAGATATATAATCTGATGTAACAACTTTTGATTTCATTTTGACAAATGAAAAATTTATCAGCAATAACTCCATTGACCACAATGTTTTAAAAAAAAAGTTTTGATGCATATTTATTGTATGTGTTAAAAGCCTTAACGTTTACATATGTGTCTGTTAGGAGAATCTGATATAATGACTTTTGAAAACATTGTGACATAAGCGGATATTAATCAGAACTATCCATTTCTCATTTTGCCACCAGGGAGTCAATTATTATATTTCTATTTACATGAATTTTGATCAAAACAAGTAATTTCTCCTTTTGCCCCATTTTTTTAGCTCGACTTTTGAAAAAAACAAGAGCTATTGTCATGACCCTGGTGTCGTTGTTGGCAGTGGCGGCGTGATGGACATTTTCTTTGGTTTTTAATATGAGTTTAAAGTTGTATGCTTCAGTTTTGATGTTTTTGATATTTGTACTATATTTTATTGTTGAAAACTTTGTGACAAAAGGAGAAATTTATTATTTGAAATGTTATCTCCTGCAGATTGGTTGAATGTTAGAAATGGTTTATAATCAAACTTTACAATAAACCAATTTCAGGGTTTTTAAAAAAAAAAAGGCACCTAAAGGATAAGTTACTCAGAACATTTAACCCTTTCACACCTGCAGACGCATTTTGATGCAATAGCAGCAGACGACGTTTGAAAATATTGTGGCCAAAAGTGAAATTACTCATGATGCTGCTGGCCAAATGCCGGAAGAGCTTATGCCATGGCGTTGTGTCCGCCGTACGTGCCTACGTAAACAATTGCTTGTGAACGCGATAAAGTCTTCTGTTTTGATTGTATCTCAATCAAACTTATACATTAGTTAGATAACCATGAGATATCGGTTCCTTTCATAAACCAGCCAGATCCGACAATTTTTTTCTGGATTCCGGCCCTTGAAATTTTTAAAATTGATATAATAAAGGTAGTGAACACAATGGAGCGTTCATTCCCTATCCGATCTTCCTCAAACTGTGTTAGTACTTAAATATTGATGAGAGCTTGGTTCCTTACGAAAACCAGCCAGATCCGACAGTTTTTTCTTGATTACGGCCCTTGAACTTGTTAAAATTGCTAAAATAAAAGTAGTCAACAGGATGGAGCGTGTATTCCTTATCCGATATTCGTCAAACTTTGTTATTACTTAAATATTGAGGAAAGCTTGGTTCCTTCCGAAAACCAGCCACATCGGACAGTTTTTGATGGATTACGGCCCTTGAACTTGTCAAAATTGCTAAAATAAAAGTTGTCAACAGGATGGAGCGTGCATTCCTTATCCGATGTTCGTCAAACTTTGTTAGTACTTAAATATTGAGGAAAGCTTGGTTCCTTACGAAAACCAGCCACATCGGACAGTTTTTGATTGATTACGGCCCTTGAACTTGTCAAAATTGCTAAAATAAAAGTTGTCAACAGGATGGAGCGTGCATTCCTTATCCGATGTTTGTCAAACTTTGTTAGTACTTAAATATTGAGGAAAGCTTGGTTCCTTCCGAAAACCAGCCACATCGGACAGTTTTTTCTGGATTACGGCCCTTGAACTTGTCAAAATTGCTAAAATAAAAGTTGTCAACAGGATGGAGCGTGCATTCCTTATCCGATGTTCGTCAAACTTTGTTAGTACTTAAATATTGAGGAATGCTTGGTTCCTTACGAAAACCAGCCACATCGGACAGTTTTTGATTGATTACGGCCCTTGAACTTGTCAAAATTGCTAAAATAAAAGTTGTCAACAGGATGGAGCGTGCATTCCTTATCCGATGTTTGTCAAACTTTGTTAGTACTTAAATATTGAGGAAAGCTTGGTTCCTTACGAAAACCAGCCACATCGGACAGTTTTTGATTGATTACGGCCCTTGAACTTGTCAAAATTGCTAAAATAAAAGTTGTCAACAGGATGGAGCGTGCATTCCTTATCCGATGTTCGTCAAACTTTGTTAGTACTTAAATATTGAGGAAAGCTTGGTTCCTTCCGAAAACCAGCCACATCGGACAGTTTTTGATTGATTACGGCCCTTGAACTTGTCAAAATTGCTAAAATAAAAGTTGTCAACAGGATGGAGCGTGCATTCCTTATCCGATGTTCGTCAAACTTTGTTAGTACTTAAATATTGAGGAAAGCTTGGTTCCTTACGAAAACCAGCCACATCGGACAGTTTTTTCTGGATAACGGCCCTTGAACTTGTCAAAATTGCTAAAATAAAAGTTGTCAACAGGATGGAGCGTGCATTCCTTATCCGATGTTTGTCAAACTTTGTTAGTACTTAAATATTGAGGAAAGCTTGGTTCCTTCCGAAAACCAGCCACATCGGACAGTGTTTGATAGATTACGGCCCTTGAACTTGTCAAAATTGCTAAAATAAAAGTTGTCAACAGGATGGAGCGTGCATTCCTTATCCGATGTTCGTCAAACTTTGTTAGTACTTAAATATTGAGGAAAGCTTGGTTCCTTACGAAAACCAGCCACATCGGACAGTTTTTTCTGGATAACGGCCCTTGAACTTGTCAAAATTGCTAAAATAAAAGTTGTCAACAGGATGGAGCGTGCATTCCTTATCCGATGTTTGTCAAACTTTGTTAGTACTTAAATATTGAGGAAAGCTTGGTTCCTTACGAAAACCAGCCACATCGGACAGTTTTTTCTTGATTACGGCCCTTGAACTTGTTAAAATTGCTAAAATAAAAGTAGTCAACAGGATGGAGCGTGCATTCCTTATCCGATGTTCGTCAAACTTTGTTAGTACTTAAATATTGAGGAAAGCTTGGTTCCTTCCGAAAACCAGCCACATCGGACATTTTTTTTCTTGATTACGGCCCTTGAACTTGTCAAAATTGCTAAAATAAAAGTTGTCAACAGGATGGAGCGTGCATTCCTTATCCGATGTTCGTCAAACTTTGTTAGTACTTAAATATTGAGGAAAGCTTGGTTCCTTCCGAAAACCAGCCACATCGGACAGTTTTTTCTTGATTACGGCCCTTGAACTTGTTAAAATTGCTAAAATAAAAGTAGTCAACAGGATGGAGCGTGCATTCCTTATCCGATGTTCGTCAAACTTTGTTAGTACTTAAATATTGAGGAAAGCTTGGTTCCTTACGAAAACCAGCCACATCGGACAGTTTTTGATTGATTACGGCCCTTGAACTTGTTAAAATTGCTAAAATAAAAGTAGTCAACAGGATGGAGCGTGTATTCCTTATCCGATATTCGTCAAACTTTGTTATTACTTAAATATTGAGGAAAGCTTGGTTCCTTCCGAAAACCAGCCACATCGGACAGTTTTTGATGGATTACGGCCCTTGAACTTGTCAAAATTGCTAAAATAAAAGTTGTCAACAGGATGGAGCGTGCATTCCTTATCCGATGTTCGTCAAACTTTGTTAGTACTTAAATATTGAGGAAAGCTTGGTTCCTTACGAAAACCAGCCACATCGGACAGTTTTTGATTGATTACGGCCCTTGAACTTGTCAAAATTGCTAAAATAAAAGTTGTCAACAGGATGGAGCGTGCATTCCTTATCCGATGTTTGTCAAACTTTGTTAGTACTTAAATATTGAGGAAAGCTTGGTTCCTTCCGAAAACCAGCCACATCGGACAGTTTTTTCTGGATTACGGCCCTTGAACTTGTCAAAATTGCTAAAATAAAAGTTGTCAACAGGATGGAGCGTGCATTCCTTATCCGATGTTCGTCAAACTTTGTTAGTACTTAAATATTGAGGAATGCTTGGTTCCTTACGAAAACCAGCCACATCGGACAGTTTTTGATTGATTACGGCCCTTGAACTTGTCAAAATTGCTAAAATAAAAGTTGTCAACAGGATGGAGCGTGCATTCCTTATCCGATGTTTGTCAAACTTTGTTAGTACTTAAATATTGAGGAAAGCTTGGTTCCTTACGAAAACCAGCCACATCGGACAGTTTTTGATTGATTACAGCCCTTGAACTTGTCAAAATTGCTAAAATAAAAGTTGTCAACAGGATGGAGCGTGCATTCCTTATCCGATGTTCGTCAAACTTTGTTAGTACTTAAATATTGAGGAAAGCTTGGTTCCTTCCGAAAACCAGCCACATCGGACAGTTTTTGATTGATTACGGCCCTTGAACTTGTCAAAATTGCTAAAATAAAAGTTGTCAACAGGATGGAGCGTGCATTCCTTATCCGATGTTCGTCAAACTTTGTTAGTACTTAAATATTGAGGAAAGCTTGGTTCCTTCCGAAAACCAGCCACATCGGACAGTTTTTTCTGGATAACGGCCCTTGAACTTGTCAAAATTGCTAAAATAAAAGTTGTCAACAGGATGGAGCGTGCATTCCTTATCCGATGTTTGTCAAACTTTGTTAGTACTTAAATATTGAGGAAAGCTTGGTTCCTTCCGAAAACCAGCCACATCGGACAGTTTTTTCTTGATTACGGCCCTTGAACTTGTTAAAATTGCTAAAATAAAAGTAGTCAACAGGATGGAGCGTGCATTCCTTATCCGATGTTCGTCAAACTTTGTTAGTACTTAAATATTGAGGAAAGCTTGGTTCCTTCCGAAAACCAGCCACATCGGACAGTTTTTGATTGATTACGGCCCTTGAACTTGTTAAAATTGCTAAAATAAAAGTAGTCAACAGGATGGAGCGTGTATTCCTTATCCGATATTCGTCAAACTTTGTTATTACTTAAATATTGAGGAAAGCTTGGTTCCTTCCGAAAACCAGCCACATCGGACAGTTTTTGATGGATTACGGCCCTTGAACTTGTCAAAATTGCTAAAATAAAAGTTGTCAACAGGATGGAGCGTGCATTCCTTATCCGATGTTCATCAAACTTTGTTAGTACTTAAATATTGAGGAAAGCTTGGTTCCTTACGAAAACCAGCCACATCGGACAGTTTTTTCTTGATTACGGCCCTTGAACTTGTTAAAATTGCTAAAATAAAAGTAGTCAACAGGATGGAGCGTGCATTCCTTATCCGATGTTCGTCAAACTTTGTTAGTACTTAAATATTGAGGAAAGCTTGGTTCCTTCCGAAAACCAGCCACATCGGACAGTTTTTGATTGATTACGGCCCTTGAACTTGTCAAAATTGCTAAAATAAAAGTTGTCAACAGGATGGAGCGTGCATTCCTTATCCGATGTTTGTCAAACTTTGTTAGTACTTAAATATTGAGGAAAGCTTGGTTCCTTACGAAAACCAGCCACATCGGACAGTTTTTGATTGATTACAGCCCTTGAACTTGTCAAAATTGCTAAAATAAAAGTTGTCAACAGGATGGAGCGTGCATTCCTTATCCGATGTTCGTCAAACTTTGTTAGTACTTAAATATTGAGGAAAGCTTGGTTCCTTCCGAAAACCAGCCACATCGGACAGTTTTTGATTGATTACGGCCCTTGAACTTGTCAAAATTGCTAAAATAAAAGTTGTCAACAGGATGGAGCGTGCATTCCTTATCCGATGTTCGTCAAACTTTGTTAGTACTTAAATATTGAGGAAAGCTTGGTTCCTTCCGAAAACCAGCCACATCGGACAGTTTTTTCTGGATAACGGCCCTTGAACTTGTCAAAATTGCTAAAATAAAAGTTGTCAACAGGATGGAGCGTGCATTCCTTATCCGATGTTTGTCAAACTTTGTTAGTACTTAAATATTGAGGAAAGCTTGGTTCCTTCCGAAAACCAGCCACATCGGACAGTTTTTTCTTGATTACGGCCCTTGAACTTGTTAAAATTGCTAAAATAAAAGTAGTCAACAGGATGGAGCGTGCATTCCTTATCCGATGTTCGTCAAACTTTGTTAGTACTTAAATATTGAGGAAAGCTTGGTTCCTTCCGAAAACCAGCCACATCGGACAGTTTTTGATTGATTACGGCCCTTGAACTTGTTAAAATTGCTAAAATAAAAGTAGTCAACAGGATGGAGCGTGTATTCCTTATCCGATATTCGTCAAACTTTGTTATTACTTAAATATTGAGGAAAGCTTGGTTCCTTCCGAAAACCAGCCACATCGGACAGTTTTTGATGGATTACGGCCCTTGAACTTGTCAAAATTGCTAAAATAAAAGTTGTCAACAGGATGGAGCGTGCATTCCTTATCCGATGTTCGTCAAACTTTGTTAGTACTTAAATATTGAGGAAAGCTTGGTTCCTTACGAAAACCAGCCACATCGGACAGTTTTTGATTGATTACGGCCCTTGAACTTGTCAAAATTGCTAAAATAAAAGTTGTCAACAGGATGGAGCGTGCATTCCTTATCCGATGTTTGTCAAACTTTGTTAGTACTTAAATATTGAGGAAAGCTTGGTTCCTTCCGAAAACCAGCCACATCGGACAGTTTTTTCTGGATTACGGCCCTTGAACTTGTCAAAATTGCTAAAATAAAAGTTGTCAACAGGATGGAGCGTGCATTCCTTATCCGATGTTCGTCAAACTTTGTTAGTACTTAAATATTGAGGAATGCTTGGTTCCTTACGAAAACCAGCCACATCGGACAGTTTTTGATTGATTACGGCCCTTGAACTTGTCAAAATTGCTAAAATAAAAGTTGTCAACAGGATGGAGCGTGCATTCCTTATCCGATGTTTGTCAAACTTTGTTAGTACTTAAATATTGAGGAAAGCTTGGTTCCTTACGAAAACCAGCCACATCGGACAGTTTTTGATTGATTACAGCCCTTGAACTTGTCAAAATTGCTAAAATAAAAGTTGTCAACAGGATGGAGCGTGCATTCCTTATCCGATGTTCGTCAAACTTTGTTAGTACTTAAATATTGAGGAAAGCTTGGTTCCTTCCGAAAACCAGCCACATCGGACAGTTTTTGATTGATTACGGCCCTTGAACTTGTCAAAATTGCTAAAATAAAAGTTGTCAACAGGATGGAGCGTGCATTCCTTATCCGATGTTCATCAAACTTTGTTAGTACTTAAATATTGAGGAAAGCTTGGTTCCTTACGAAAACCAGCCACATCGGACAGTTTTTTCTTGATTACGGCCCTTGAACTTGTTAAAATTGCTAAAATAAAAGTAGTCAACAGGATGGAGCGTGCATTCCTTATCCGATGTTCGTCAAACTTTGTTAGTACTTAAATATTGAGGAAAGCTTGGTTCCTTCCGAAAACCAGCCACATCGGACAGTTTTTGATTGATTACGGCCCTTGAACTTGTCAAAATTGCTAAAATAAAAGTTGTCAACAGGATGGAGCGTGCATTCCTTATCCGATGTTCGTCAAACTTTGTTAGTACTTAAATATTGAGGAAAGCTTGGTTCCTTCCGAAAACCAGCCACATCGGACAGTTTTTTCTGGATTACGGCCCTTGAACTTGTTAAAATTGCTAAAATAAAAGTTGTCAACAGGATGGAGCGTGCATTCCTTATCCGATGTTCGTCAAACTTTGTTAGTACTTAAATATTGAGGAAAGCTTGGTTCCTTACGAAAACCAGCCACATCGGACAGTTTTTTCTTGATTACGGCCCTTGAACTTGTTAAAATTGCTAAAATAAAAGTAGTCAACAGGATGGAGCGTGCATTCCTTATCCGATGTTCGTCAAACTTTGTTAGTACTTAAATATTGAGGAAAGCTTGGTTCCTTCCGAAAACCAGCCACATCGGACAGTTTTTGATTGATTACGGCCCTTGAACTTGTCAAAATTGCTAAAATAAAAGTTGTCAACAGGATGGAGCGTGCATTCCTTATCCGATGTTCGTCAAACTTTGTTAGTACTTAAATATTGAGGAAAGCTTGGTTCCTTACGAAAACCAGCCACATCGGACAGTTTTTTCTGGATTACGGCCCTTGAACTTGTTAAAATTGCTAAAATAAAAGTTGTCAACAGGATGGAGCGTGCATTCCTTATCCGATGTTCATCAAACTTTGTTAGTACTTAAATATTGAGGAAAGCTTGGTTCCTTACGAAAACCAGCCACATCGGACAGTTTTTTCTTGATTACGGCCCTTGAACTTGTTAAAATTGCTAAAATAAAAGTAGTCAACAGGATGGAGCGTGCATTCCTTATCCGATGTTCGTCAAACTTTGTTAGTACTTAAATATTGAGGAAAGCTTGGTTCCTTCCGAAAACCAGCCACATCGGACAGTTTTTGATTGATTACGGCCCTTGAACTTGTCAAAATTGCTAAAATAAAAGTTGTCAACAGGATGGAGCGTGCATTCCTTATCCGATGTTCGTCAAACTTTGTTAGTACTTAAATATTGAGGAAAGCTTGGTTCCTTCCGAAAACCAGCCACATCGGACAGTTTTTTCTGGATTACGGCCCTTGAACTTGTTAAAATTGCTAAAATAAAAGTTGTCAACAGGATGGAGCGTGCATTCCTTATCCGATGTTCATCAAACTTTGTTAGTACTTAAATATTGAGGAAAGCTTGGTTCCTTACGAAAACCAGCCACATCGGACAGTTTTTTCTTGATTACGGCCCTTGAACTTGTTAAAATTGCTAAAATAAAAGTAGTCAACAGGATGGAGCGTGCATTCCTTATCCGATGTTCGTCAAACTTTGTTAGTACTTAAATATTGAGGAAAGCTTGGTTCCTTCCGAAAACCAGCCACATCGGACAGTTTTTGATTGATTACGGCCCTTGAACTTGTCAAAATTGCTAAAATAAAAGTTGTCAACAGGATGGAGCGTGCATTCCTTATCCGATGTTCGTCAAACTTTGTTAGTACTTAAATATTGAGGAAAGCTTGGTTCCTTACGAAAACCAGCCACATCGGACATTTTCTGGATTACGGCCCTTGAACTTGTTAAAATTGCTATTATTACGGCTCATTATTTCCAATTTTGAAAGAATGTTTTCAAAACTCTTTTGCTCTAGAAGCATCATAAAGCGTCTGCAAGAAAGAAAGGCTTCATATTGATTCTTTCTTATTATCAGGTATAACTTTATTTAAACAATATTGGGGACAAATGGATATTGTATGAAAAATGTATGACTAATGTCTCCTTTCATGAACATTTTCAAATATCATCTGATGCATATGTATGTGGTAAAATTGTTTATATTTTCAGAATTTGTAATTAATGATAATCTGGTTTGACTAACTTTGCAACAAAAGTAACTGCTAATAAGAAATATCAACTATTTTAGTTCATTTACATTTTTGATTTCATATGCTGGCCTATTTGTTAACAAAGTTGGATGCTGTATAGTTGTTGGAAGTGTGAAAGGGTTACCCTTTTACCCTTTTCCAGAAACATATAGGCAGCTGACAACCTTAAAAACATACATGCCAAAATATGAAAACTCGGCTGTAGAACCCTTCAAAAAGGTCTGCAAGAGGGAAAAGTTTAATATTTTAATTTTTGTTTATCTTGTATAAATTATTAAAAACAAAAAGGATTGTCACAATAGAAGAAAGTGCTCAGTATGACCAATGTCTCCTTTCATCACAATGTTTTAAAATATCGTCTCCTTCATATTTGTTGAATTTGTGAAGGAGTTAATATTTGTAATTAATAATAAGCAGGTATAACTTATTTTGAAAAATATTGTAACAAAAATAGAAAATACATATAAAAAACAAATCTCCTTTAGTCACAATGTATTCAATTATTCGACTTTCATTTACATTTTTTTTCAATATTTTGGCCTAGGTGTTAACAACGTTTGGTGATGTTTATTTGTTTTTGCTGTAAAATGGTTAACCCTTTTCCAGAAACAATTAGCCTCCTGAACCCCATGGAAATATATATGCCAAAATACAGAAACTCTCTATAGATGAAGTGGTAGTTAGTGAATATATTAGAAAACATTGTGACAAAAAGATAAATTGCTCATTATGACCAATTTCATCTTTTTCAAAAATTATTTCAATAGTCATCTGCTGTAGAAGCATCATGAAATGTCTGATAATCTGATTTGACTCATTTGGAAAACAGTTCAACAAAAGTAACTACTAATAATAATTATTATACTTCATGTGACTTTGTAATGTTAAATACTCATCTACTCATCATGGGCAATTTCTTACTGTCTCATGCTAACAGTACATTCTTGACCAGTTAACATTTTACTGTTACATAACATGCGCGTCTAAAATGTTGGTTATGCATGACGTCATTTAAAACAATAATGTCACCGTTTATACACGTGTGCCATGTAAGAGTATACTGTTTACCGGTATATTAATATGTGTGTGTTATATTGTAGTAGATCTACCCATGTTCACCTCCCCTACAAAGGTACACAATAAATGGAATAAACTTGTAATTTTTTTCGGTATAATAAAATAAATAGTGCATGGCTTCCAGTGTGTCAGTAAATATTGTCAACATTCGGGTAATTACTGCTAAACTCGGCTTAGCCTTCGGTAACAATATTTTCCTCATGTTGACATTATGTACTGTCACATTGGAAGACATGCACTCTTTATATATACCTTTGCACTATGTATTCCACTAGTCTACTACATTTACATTTATGATTTCATATGTTGGCCTAGTTGTTAACAAAGTTTGATGCTGTATATTTGTTCCCCTTTTAACCTTTTCCAGAAACAAATAGACAGCTGACAACCATAAAAACATATATGGCCAAATATGGAAACTCTATAGATGAAACTTAACTTAATAAATAGAGAAGAAAACATTGTGAAGAAAAGATCAATTGCTCATTATGACCAAATTTTTAATTTTGCAGGTATGATTGCAAAAGTAGTCTGACGTAGAACCATTAAAAAGGGTCTGCTGGAGTAAAAAGGTTTATAATTTGTTATTGGTTTACCTGTTAAAAAAAATGATCGTGACAAAAGAAGAAAGTGCAAAGTATGAATAAATGTCTCCTTTCATCACAATGTTTTTAAAGAATGTGGGAAGGAGCTAATATTTTTCATTAATGATAAGCTGGTATAACTTATTTTGAAGACATTGTAACAAACATAGAAAATACACATGAATATATTTTCTCCTTTTGTCACAATGTATTCAATTATTTCACTTTCATTTACATTTTTTTCCATATTTTGGCCGAGGTTTTAACAATGTTTGGTGCTGTTTATTTGTTTTTGCTGTGAAATGGTTATCCCTTTTCAAGAAACAATTAGCCTCCTGATCCCCTTGAAAATATATATGCCAAAATACAGAAACTCTATAGATGAAGTGTTAGTTAGTGAATAGATTAGAAAACATTGTGACAAAAACATAAATTGCTCATTATGACTAATTTACACTTTTTAAAAAATGATTTCAATAGTCATCTGCTGTAGAAGCATTATAAAGCGTCTGCAACAGGAGGGAAAGGGTTAATATTTATATTTTATAAATGTCTGGTAAAACATAAAGTGGGACAAAAGGAGATATTCAAATCTCGCATTGCATAAAATGTTAAATATCATGTCATTTAGAGTTTTTGTATCGCGGACAGTGATAATATAAGTGAACTTAATAATAATCGAGTAAAAATAGTTTTTAAAATAAATCAACAATAGGAGAAAAGGGTTAAAAGAAGCAAATTTTTCTTTTGGCACTATGTACCAGTATTAAATTTTAAGACTGTCATTTACATAATGTTTTTTATGACAAAATATGGAAACTATACATGAAAGTGTATGTAGTGAATAAAATAGAATTTTTTTATTACAAAGACAGAAATTGATCATTAGGAACTCCCCAAGAAGCTTTTCAAAAAAGGATTCATATTCTACTTTTGTTCTAGCCTATTTGCTTTGAGCTGGACATAGCTATCGCAATGGCAGTTTTCGTGTTTGTATGTGCCTGCGTCCATGAGTTGGTCTGTCTGAACCGTGTCCAGCCTTCATCTTAACCATGCATCATAGGATTTCCAAAAAACTTGGCACAAACATTCACCATGATCAGGTGGCGTGCCAGGCGCTTAAGAGCCAAATGCATCAGAAATGTCTAGGTCCGCTAAGGTGTTAAAGATAAAAAATGAGTACCGTTTGATACGAATGTGAAATAGTGAATAATGTCACTTATCATTTAAACTTGGGGTTTGATAATTTTACTGAAATAAGAACATTTCATTGTCTGATCGGTTTAATTTCTGAAAATTTTATAATTCATTGAAGAAGAGGAATTGCATAATTCTATTTGAGACAAAAATATCATTTGTTATTATTTATCAATGAATTATATAATTTTAAGTTATTATAACTGGTATTATCAGAAACAATACAACATTAAATATAAAATTGTAAATTTTAAATGCACTCCTGTATAGCAGAAGGCACTTTATTAACTGCTATCAGGTCAACTCTTTGTCGGTCTGTGCTAAAATTGAAAAAAAGAGTAATATGTCAGTTACAAAACCTTTCGTGCCGGCTTGACATGTTACCTGAGGGCATTTACTAAATATTCTAGTATAACTACTTTGGAAAATAATGTGACGAAAGGAAATATTGCTTTTTACAAGCAATCTCCTTTTATAGCAATGTTTTCAAAAGGCATATATGTTGTATGTAAAAAGGGTATATATATAAAATTGATTAGTATGTGGAATAAATACTTCTTATACATTGTGACAAAAGGGAAAATGGCTCGTTATGATCAATCTCTCATTTTAGTACATTGTACAAGGTTTCAAAAGTCATATCCAGCAAATTGGTTGTCTGATAAGTTTGTTGTATGTTGATAATTAGAAATCTATCCTTATATAACAATGACTTCTAAAGTTACCTCCTGCATACTTGCTGTATCTGGTAAAGGGTTTATACTTGCACTCTGTTATAATCTGGTAATACAAATTATTAAGACATTGTGAAAACATGGCCACAAGGTATCCAGTCATTCATAAGTGAGCTATTGTGACTACACTGTTTTCATTTGTGTCTGTTTTAGTCAACAATTTCTTTAAATAATTTAATATTACAAGATACATACATGTACATGTAGTACTATAACGGCCAAAATATTATAACTCTGAAAACATTCAATATGTTCTACAAATATTAATTTGTCAATTAAGAGCATAATTTGCTTCTGACAAATTAAATATATGACCACAGACTATACTTTAACCCTTTCCCTCATATAGAAGCTTTCTCACGCCTCTGCAGCAGACGGCTTTTTGAAGACATAGTGACAAAAGAAGAAATTGCACAAAACATGCAATTTCTCCCATGGCCACAATGTTTTCCACTTTTTGCCATAGGTTAATAGGTATGCTGTGACATAAGCAGTTGCAATACATTTAATGTAATTCAACTAAGTGTTAAGGTTCATTTTCATTTTGTTCTCATTCAGTATAATTTAGAATTGTTATGATGTTTTGTTAATAAAATTGCACTTTCATACATGTATATATTTATGTATACCGGTAAGTAATATGTATGTATATGATCCTTTCACTATGGAAGGAAGGATCATATTTAGCTCTTTACCAGAACCATTCATAAATATATAAGGTTCTGCAGCATATGACTATTAAAGGCAGAGCTGGGGAGGAGATATTGCTTGAGATGAGCAAACACTCTCTGCTGTGTCTTAAATATTGCTATTTCTTTAAACCTCAGGTAGGGAGCTCACAACTTTTGTCAAACAGGATGTAACTTCCAGGTCCTGGCATGTATTCATTTAATTTATACGGCTCTGACCCTTGCTGTATTTGGCTTGGAGGTCACATTATGCTTGAATATGCCTTCAATTTTTGAATTTATTTACCTTGTGTTTTGTTTGTATTTTATCTAAGTTTATGCCAGAAAATCATATCATTTAATACTTTTTTTTAAATTGTTTCCCACATACAACAAATCTGCAGGGGAAAATTTTAATGAAAGCTTGTTTATTGAATAAAAATAAATATGAGTGGAAAAGGAGGAAATTGCTCAAATGGCTAAATTTTACATGTATACAGGCACAGCCTGTTGTATGTAGTATAAGAAAGTCCGGAAATGCATTAGGTAAACTGGCCAGAAAGCTAAAACTGTAAGAATGTTGTAAACATTGCTAAATATCAAAACATTACCGGCTTTATATTTGTAATCATGCAGATTTGTTGTACAGGGAAGGATGAACAACAAATATACTTTTATACGCCCGTCTTAAGACGAGTTGTATTATGGGAACGCCTGCGATGCACACATTTTGTCAATTACTAACTTCACCAATCTTAAACAAACTTGGTTTTGATGATTCTGGCAACAATTTCTTGATTTCAACCCAGAACATCACAAGAATCCCAAGTTATTGCCCACATTTTATTGACATTATCATACAGTGGCTTGTTTGAACTCTAAATTTAAAAATCTTTACCATATATGCACTGAACTTGTTAATGGTTACATTATCTTGGACAAGTTCAATTTCCAGTCAGATCACCGTACTTATGCTCATGTTCATTGCCCAGAAATTAGTGAAATATAATTTCTTGGAATTTTACCGAAATTAGTGAAATATAATTTCTGGGAATTTTACCGTTATTCAAATGTTTACCAAACTTGGTCAAAATTGGTATTGCTACAGTTCAGTTTTACTAAACACTTTTTCACACACAGAAATTTTAGATTACTCTGCAGTAGTCCAACTTTGAATACATTGGAAGGGATAATAGCAGAATTTGATCATTATGACCAATTTTCCTTTTGTCTTACCCTATTTGATGAATTAACTAGCATTTCTATAGATATTCCACATTTTTCCAAATATATTTCAAAAGTCGTCTGCTCTAGATTTGTATGTGGGAGATAGTCAAAAGTTGTCTGCTCTCTAACATCAGCAACTTTTAGCTTATCATAATAATGTTTATGGATTTTTGTAAAGTTAAGCTTTTAGCCAAATTGTATTATAAGGCTAATTAGGGTTCTTGTTGGTGAAAATTGTGACAGTTTCGCACGAAGATTTTTAGAATATTTATTTTTTAACTTTTGTTCTGTTTATTAAGGGTCAACATTTCGGAAATTTTTGGCTATTTTTCAAAATTCAAAATTTGGCTCTTCGAGAGTAGGCCTCCACGTGGCTAGAGCTGGGCAACATTTATTAATAATGTTGGCAAACTACCTCTGAAAATTATCATTTTCTTTCAAAATCAATTCCATTATGCTACATTTATTGAATTATGAAAGATTACCTCTTTCCATAAAATACATGTTCTTTAAAACACCTACAGCAGACTACATTGAATACATTGGGCCAAAAGGAGGAGCTCATAATGAGCATTTTATCCTTTTAAAATAAGGTTTTCAAATGTTCAATAAAAAATACATGTTTGCAAAGTCATCTGCTCCAGTTTTGTTGGATGTTAAAAAAAAAAGGGTTAACACAAACTTCAGAAGATTTTTGTTATATCATGGCAGCAAGATCACCTCTTCCTGTTTTACCTGGCTTTCTCATGTCGGTATTTACCAGAATATTCTTTCAACTTTCTAATAAAAAATGGCCAGACAATTTAGTGCCAATGATTTCTGATTATTAACAAAGGTCGTTATATTTCTTTGACTGCTGAAATTGGAATCAGACCTATGCATTGATAGCATGCCTGAATTTACACTTCTCCTGTCAATGAAATTATCTTGTCATGAAAGATATTGGACTAATTTCTTCAATTAAAAAAATTGTGTTTCAATCGCTTGTGATTAAAAAATATAAAAGTAATTTCATATTTGTTTGCGTTTTATAGGAACCCGGTCTTTGATACGTTTCAAGTACATCAGCCGAATTTGATATCTATTCAAAATGTAATTATTGAATAGTTTGGTAAACATTTAGTCTTATACTGAGCAGTTTTACCTTGGGTCATAATATTTTCAAATGCTATCTAATGAAGTGGGGGAAGAAAGTCGCCTACACTTTGGAAAGGGTTTTCGGACAATCGATTACGGTTTAAAGCAGTTTTCAACAATTTTTCAGTCATATAATGACGGCCACTTCCCCTACTCATGTTTCTTGACTTTCTCAGAAAAGTATTACAAACAACATTCCTTCCTAGCAACTGGTTGCTTTTCAACATAGACTGATAGCCCATTATTGGAAGACGAATGACACTTGTCACAATAACTTTTGTGACAATGTGGGAAACAATGTTGGCTGAGCTGAAGTTCAAACTCACAACCCCTGTATTGACAGCCCGCGTCGCTATCGTGACTCGTTTTCGAACAAGGACATGGGAACAATATAAATTGATATTTAATGATGAGAAAGGGAAATATTTGCACAAAGAAATTTAGATTAAGCACAATTAATAAAAAATAACAATTTGAACCGATTTATTTTAAAAAAGGCTTTCTGAATGATGGATTATAAAATTGTTTATGCATGGGGTAGCTTGTTCAAAAATGTAATTGTTCCATTTCCAACAATATTTTCAAAGATAACAAAGTTGTCCATATTGTACAATTAAAAATAAACAAGAAAAACCATGAGGGCCTAGGATTTACTGTATAAGTTTGATTGAGATACAATCAAAACTGAAGACCTTATCGCATTCACAAGCTCTATTATAGCAATTCTGACAATTTCAAGGGCCATAATCCAGTCTTGCATGGCCGGATCTGGCTGGTTTGCAAAAGAAACCAAGCTCCCATGGATACCTAACTACTGTGTAAGTTCGGTGAAGATCAGATAGTAATAGGCCATAATCAAGTCTTCCATGGGCGGATCTGGCTGGTTTGCTAAAGGAACCAAGCTCTCATGGATATCTAACTAATGTATAAGTTGGATTGAGATACAATCAAAACTGAAGACTCGCTGGTTTACGGACACACGGAGACCACACCGTTGCATAAGCTCTTCTGACCTTTGGCCAGTAGAGCTAAAAATTAAAATACATGTAACAGGTGTGTATGCATGGCTTCCACAGTTGCACCCACCAACATATTTATCAACTGTTGCAATGCAACTGAACTATAGAATACTGATAAAAGTGACAAAACTGTGTAGATTTAAAATGGGCATTTTATTAAGGATGCAATACATATAAAGGACAAAATAGCAACACAAATATAACAACAGCTGTCTGTAATACAGTGCGCTCAACTAGTATTAGTTAAATTCACTTGCCTACACAAAGGGCGTCAATGTTTGCATTTTTAACAGATTCAAAGCATTTTCTAGGACATAAATCTGACAAAATCAAGCACTTATTTATGTAGGCTTGTCTGTTAAGTGTTTAAGTAAGACACAAATTAAAACATACTCTCTAAATGCAATTTGCAAAGTGCGACTTATAAAATAAATGACCTCAAACAAATTCAGAGAACCGTGAAGAAACCCAAACCATAGTAAGAAAATCAATGGGTGCATGATCTCCATTTCATTGTATGGTATGGCTTGAAAAATTTGAATGGTCTTCCTAAGACATGTTTATTATAACTCATTTTGCGTCTATGTGTTCTGGTTTGTAAAGGTCAAATGGGCCAAAATCTTAAGCGGTCCGGGGACAAGATTTCGGGCACCGCAGGACCTTAAAAAAAAAAAGGGTCCCGTAACACCCCAGAAATACACAGACTGCTATCATAGCTTTCCGGAAAAAAAATTGAAGATGGATAAGACACTTCAATATTTATCAACAATACAGGGTAAATTCTACAAACATCGTAAATGAAATAACCTGTAAAACTCATAGGTATATGATTGCTTCTCATCAAATGTAATCATAAGTTTTATTATTATATTCCTGATGATGGATATACATTTAATACATACAACTGTATTTCAACATAGATAGCCATATAAGGCAAAACATCCTTAAAAGAATTTGGGTAAGGACATTGTCTAATTGACAGGATGCTTTCTATGAAGTTTCATCCCAATTGACCTGCCTAGTATATTATATTTTTTTTCAGAATCTTAACACTTTCCCTCATTTAGACACTGATTCTCATCAAATGTAATCAGAGTAGTTTTATTATTATATTCCGGATGATGGATATACATTTAATACAACTGTATTTAAACATAGATAGTCATATTAGGAAAAACATCCGTGAAGGAATTTGGGTAAGGACATTGTTTATTGACAGTTTGCTTTCTGTGAAGTTTCATTGCAATTGACTTGCCTAGTATATTAGAATTTATTTCAGAATCTTAACACTTTCCCTCACTTAGACGCTTTGATGCTCTGAAGCAGACGGCCTTTTGAAACATGGTGACAAATGAAGAAAGTGCTCAAAACAAGCAATTTCTTATTTTGTCAACATATTTTCAAATGTATTTAATCATTGTACTTTCATGGCAATAAGAACTTAAACAATTATATAATAAGTTTAGATCAACAATTTAGCTGTCTCGGCCAATTAAGTCAGCTAACCCATCTTAACACTTTCGTTCATACAATAAATCTGTGCAAATGCAGACTTTAGGCAATTAGGCAAATACATAAAAAGTAAATCTATAAATAAAGGATATACTGAATAAAGATGCAATCATGGCGGCAAAATGAGAAATGGCACATGCTCAGCAATTTCTATTATGTCCACAATGTTTTCATAAAACTTATGCTGTAAAGGCTGAACAGATACATGTATATTGTATCAATTATCAAGATAAATATTATAACATATTGGTTAGTACAATAGAAGGTTGAAATTAAAAAGCAGCCTCTGACAAGACCACCCGCTTCATCTCATCCTCATCAAATTGTTTGATTTAAATAATTGGGTCAATAGCTCCAGCTAGGGCTACAGATAATCAGCGCATTACCTTAAAAAAGCAACACATTGTCCAAAAAAACACAATTATTTTTACTATTACATTGCCTAGTAATGATTAAATAATATATATTCACTCTGTACAACTGATCCACATTAGCTTTTAGGAGAAAAAATTATGAATTTAACAAGCTACCAATCTCACACAGTCCAGCCGAGCCCTTTCACACATACAGTAAATCTACAGCCGCCAGCTTTGAAAACATCCACGCAATTAAAAATATCTAGCTTTGATAATGTCCACACAAAGATATAGAATATCTCTATCAATGTGACACTTTCCCACAATCAGCTTTGACAAATAATGTCCACGCAAAAATAGAAATTATATAAAAATGTAACTTTACCCTTTCAAAAATAAATAACTGACAGCTTTGAAAACATACATACAGAAATATAGAAAATCTCTATAAAAGAATTATTGAATAAAATTGAAAACATGTGGAGAAAAGGATAATTTGATCATCATGACCAATTTGCCTTTTTACCACAATATTTCAACTGCCTCAGACAGGCATTTTCATCCATTCATATAGTAATCAGAGTACACAAGCATGAAAAAAAATATATTAAACTGTCATATCAACATTTTTAGTGACTTCATACCATTGGATTAAAACAAAAATTAACATGAAAGATACATATATATATATTTTCAAAATCTCACATGTTGCACAGAACAAGGTGGAATTTAAAAAGCTACCTGACTAAAGACAAATCAGCTATTTTATAAAATCACCTCGAGAAAGGAATTGAATGAACAGGTCTTTTAACATTATACATATCTCTTATTACCCAAAGAAATATTAGGTTGTGGGTACTCCAAATTATCCTCTGAAGGAAATCAATAGCTTACCGAGGTTATGAAAACTTCCACACAAAAATATAGAGAACAACTATAGCCTTGAAAACGTCCATGGAAAAATATAGAAAATCAATAAATGTAATTTTACCCTTTACATGAACAGCACCTTTGAAAACATCAACATAACAGTATATAATTTGTCTATAAATGTTAATTAAACCTTTGCAACCTACACCAAAAACTCTGAAGAATATATATAAATTTTCGTTCAAGAAATTTAAAAATAAAGTGCAAAACATGTAGCCAAATGATAATTTGATCATCATGAGCAATTCCGATTTTTGACACAATATTTCACTGCCTCAGACAGACCAGCTTGTTCATCTCATCAAGATTAGCGGAAAACTTTCCCATAAACAACATGGAATAAAATGGAAAATAATGCAGCAAAAGGAGAATTTGATCATCATAAGCAATTTCTCGTTTTAACATTATATTTTCACTCCACTTAGACAGTCAAGACGTTTTCATTCCTTAAAACTAATCATGGTTTACATTTCACCAATGGGCAAAAGGATAATTTGATCTTCATGAGCAATTTATCTTTTTACTGGAATATTTTCAATGCCTCAAGACAGTTCAAACATTTGCATACATTCATATAGTAATAAGATTTTAAACCGACAAATCAACATTTTAGTGTCTTCAAACAATTGGATTACAAACATACAAATATATTGTGTACACACTCTCACAATGTTTCGACAGAACATGGTGGAATTCAACTAGTTATCTGCCTCAGACAGATCAGCTAGTTGATCTGATCATAAATAAATGAATAAACTCTAATATTTCCAACAAACAACACATCTATAGCAGACAGCTTTGAAAACATCAACACAAATATATATAGAAAATGTCTATTAATTATGTCTCCCCTTCTCCGAAAGGGGGGACATGCTGTATTTGTAGTTATTCTTATTCTTCTTATTATTATTATTCTTCTTCTTCTTAACTTTTGTTTGTCCAGAGCAGAACTCGGAAACTACTTGAAGTAATTGATTGAAACTTGGAACATAGATAGATGGCAATGTGAAGTTGTGCACCTTGCAAGAATTATAACTCTGGGCCACTTTGTTGCAAAGTTATCTGCCCTTGTTCAATATTTTAATAGTGTAAACTTTGTCCAGAGCAGAACTCAGAAACTACTTGAAGGAATTTATTGAAACTTGGAACATAGATAGATGGAAATGTGAAGTTGTGCACCTTGCAATAATTATGAGTTATCTCCCCCTTCTTCAATATTTTAATAGTGTAAACTTTGTCCAGAGCAGAACTCAGAAACTACTTGAAGGAATTTATTGAAACTTCGAACATAGATAGATGGCAATGTGAAGTTGTGCACCTTGCAATAATTATGAGTTATCTCCCCCTTGTTCAATATTTTAATAGTGTTAACTTTGTCCAGAGCACAACTCAGAAACTACTTGAAGGAATTTATTGAAACTTGGAATTTAGATAGATGACAATGTGAAGTTGTGCACCTTGCAAGAATTATAACTCTGGGCTACTTCGTTGCAAAGTTATCTCCCCCTTTTCAATATTTTAATAGTCATTGACAAACTGCAATGGGGAGACATATGTTTTTTCATAAAAACAATCTTTCTAGTTATTTTTGGAATAAATTGGAAAACAATGGGGCAAAAGGAGAATTTGATCATCATTTATAAGCAATTTCTCTTTTTACCATTATATTTTCACTCCGCTCACACAGTCAAGATGTTTTCAGTTCACCCATTTGCATCCATTCATATAGTAATCCGAGTACACAAGCATGAAAAACTAAATTTTATACTGACAAATTATCATTTCAGTGTCGTCAAACAATTGGATTACAAAAATTAAACATAAAACATACATATATTTTGTACACACTCACAATGTTTGGACAAAACATGGTTCAAACATGAATTTTATAACTCTGGGCCACTTTGTTGCAAAGTTATCTGCCCTTGTTCAATATTTTAATAGTGTAAACTTTGTCCAGAGCAGAACTCAGAAACTACTTGAAGGAATTTATTGAAACTTGGAACATAGATAGATGGAAATGTGAAGTTGTGCACCTTGCAATAATTATGAGTTATCTCCCCCTTCTTCAATATTTTAATAGTGTAAACTTTGTCCAGAGCAGAACTCAGAAACTACTTGAAGGAATTTATTGAAACTTCGAACATAGATAGATGGCAATGTGAAGTTGTGCACCTTGCAATAATTATGAGTTATCTCCCCCTTGTTCAATATTTTAATAGTGTTAACTTTGTCCAGAGCACAACTCAGAAACTACTTGAAGGAATTTATTGAAACTTGGAATTTAGATAGATGACAATGTGAAGTTGTGCACCTTGCAAGAATTATAACTCTGGGCTACTTCGTTGCAAAGTTATCTCCCCCTTTTCAATATTTTAATAGTCATTGACAAACTGCAATGGGGAGACATATGTTTTTTCATAAAAACAATCTTTCTAGTTATTTTTGGAATAAATTGGAAAACAATGGGGCAAAAGGAGAATTTGATCATCATTTATAAGCAATTTCTCTTTTTACCATTATATTTTCACTCCGCTCACACAGTCAAGATGTTTTCAGTTCACCCATTTGCATCCATTCATATAGTAATCCGAGTACACAAGCATGAACAACTAAATTTTATACTGACAAATTATCATTTCAGTGTCGTCAAACAATTGGATTACAAAAATTAAACATAAAACATACATATATTTTGTACACACTCACAATGTTTGGACAAAACATGGTTCAAACATGAATTAAACTAGTTAGCTGCCTCAGACACACCAGCTAGTTGATCTCATCATGAATAAATGAATAAACTCTAACATTTCCAACAAACAACACATCTACAGCAGACATGAAAACATCAACACAAATATATATAGAAAATGTCTGTTAACCCTTTCCCTCATATAAACACTTTTGGACGCCTCTGCAGCAGACGGCCTTTGGAAAACATAGTGACAAAAGAAAAAATTGCACAAAACATGCAATTTCTCCTTTTTCCACAATGTTTGCCACTTTCAGTCATAGGTTATCCATTCAATTAAGGAACTTTTCTATATTTTGACAAAATACGTTCAAAGTCGTCTGCTGCAGAAATAACGTGCAATTTCTCCTTTTGCCACAATGTTTGCCACTTTCAGTCATACGTTATCCATTCAATTAAGGAACTTTTCTATTTTTGACAAAATACGTTCAAAGTCGTCTGCTGCAGAAATGACGTATGACACAAAGTGTTAATTAATATTGAATAAATTGGAAAACAATGGGGCAAAAGGAGAATTTGAAAAATCATTTATAAGCAATTTCTCTTTTTACCATTATATTTTCAATCAGCTCACACAGTCAA
Organism: Serripes groenlandicus; assembly: GCA_031761405.1. Lineage (NCBI taxonomy): Eukaryota > Metazoa > Mollusca > Bivalvia > Cardiida > Cardiidae > Serripes > Serripes groenlandicus. Next base: position 68,958,440 of record JASEVX010000001.1, read on the forward strand.
GATGTTTTCATTCATTCTTAACCCTTTCCCACTTACAGCAAATCTGCAGCAGACAACTTTGACATGATTTAATTTAACGAGCTAGGTGTCTCAGACAGACCAGCTAGTTGATCTCATCATGGAGAAAGGAATAAACTTTACCCTTTCCCATAAACAACAAATATATATTAGACAGATATGAAAACATCTACACAAAAATTCGGAAAAACTCTATACGGTAAAACAAAGGGGCAAAAGGAGAATTTGATCATCATGAGCAATTTCTCTTTTTACCATTATATTTTCGCTTCCCTTAGACAGTAATCAGAGTACACAAGCATAACAAAATTAATTTGTGTCTTCACAAAATTGAAATACAAAAGGTAAAACATGAAACATTCACAATGTTTGTACAGAACAGGGTTGAATTCAAATAGTTACCTGCCTCAGACAGACCAGCTACTTGATCTCATCTTCATGAAGTGAAGAAAGGAATAAACCTTACCCTTTTCTAGAAGCGACAAATTTATAACAGACAGCTATGAAAACATCCACACAAAAATTTAGAAAATCTCTATTAGAACACAATGGGGCAACCGCATAAAAATATAGAAAATCTTTATAAATCATAAAATGGAATTTTAATATTTCATGCATACAGCAAACTAACACCAGACGAACCCTTTGAAAACATCTTTGCAAAAATATAGAAAATCGCAAGTGTAACCAGACAGCTTTGAAAACATCCAAACAAACATTTAGAAAATCCCAGACTGCAGACAGATTTGAAAACATCTAAAGGTAAGCAAAAATATAGAAAATCAAAATAAGTGTTACTTTAGACTTTCCCACATACAGAAAATGTACAGCAATTTAAACAGCTTTGAAAACATCCACACAAAAATATAGAAAATCTCTAGTTTAATGATTTAGTGAATAAAGTTGAGAATATAGGGGCAAAAGGAAAAACTGCTCAACATAAGCAGTTTCTATTTTTGCCACAATTTTTTCAAATTCCAAAATGTTTCGACAGAACATGTACAATTGCAGCACGTACATTGTTATATAGCTTAACATTTCCTGCGTGCGACAAATGAACACCATCAGAAATAAACACAGAGCGCTGAGCAATAAACGACCAGAATCCGGATAGCCTCCAAAAGGTTGCATTGTTTGGAAACTTCCTCCTGATCTCTGTGGATATCATGATATTAACGGCATCCACACGCGCGTTAAACCAGTGAATATCCACAGGATGCCTTGATGAAGTGCTGGGCTGTCTGTGCACAATCTGAGATAATATAACGTGGTGAACTCCATGCTGGAGTAAAGTTTTAATATAACCAGACAGACTTCTGAAAATGGTTACGCTGGACAAGGCAGGATTGCACAAATCATTCGTCCCAATCATCAGAAAGACAATGTTTGGCTGGAAGTCAGTCACCGTACCCAAATGGGATTGGAGTGTAGAAATCCTGGCCCCAGAAAAACCAGAAAATTTAACATCCAATCCATTTAAGCCAAAATCAAGAGAAATGGAGTCCTTATGCTGGATAAAAGTTTCTAATCGTCGAACAAATGAATGTCCAACAATTTGAATGCGAACCATTATGAATACAATTGACAATAATAATAGTACAAATAATACAAACAATGAATACAATTGACAATAACTGTACAAACAATACAACACCCACACAAAAATCGAAAGTAAATATTTTAGCTACACACTAGAGAAAAAAATCGAGATGTGTTTACATGTTTACACAATAGAGCTTGGTCCTTACACAAAATTATATAACTGGTTCACTGATTGGTCCATTATAAAGCCTCACAATAACAAACATTTTCAGTCTCCAAATTGAATACATATCATTTGGGTACGAAAAAACAAAACATTTATAACTTTCTACGATAGTTTTTATGTTTTTATTTTTTAATATTGATAACTGAAAGGGTAAATATTGCGGGAAAAATCACAAAAATTAAGTTTTATGAAATCTAACAAAAACCCGTAAAACCCGACAAGTCGCGCCAGTACTCGAACCCGCGTAAAACATGACCTATATCGAGTATAAATCTCGGTAATAAAGTGAAGTTTGGTGAGGGGTGTCCTTAGCGCAGTGGATAGCGCGCCGGACTTCTAATCCGGAGGTCGTGGGTTCGAGTCCCACCGGGGATGTATTTTTTTTAAAGTTAAAAACAACCAGTTAAGAAATCGTTTTGTCAGCATTTGATAGGTAACTTGTTAAATTATTTCTTCTTTAATACTCGCATTTAAATCTACATATTTTTGTTAAAGATTGTAGGTCGGGAACTTTATTTGATATGTTAGATGAATGACCAATGGATAACTTATTTGTTTTAAAGTTAAAAACAACCAGTTATCATAATCAACATCAGAACTCGTTTTGTCAGCATTTGATAGGTAACTCGTTAAATTATTTCTTCTCTAATACTCGCATTTAAATCTACATATTTGTGTTAAAGATTGTAGTTTGGCTATGAGGGAACTATATTTGATATGTTAGATCTACAACCAATGAATAACTTTTGAGAATCATAAATCCTGTATGACGAATTTTAACAATTGCACGCTCAAGATTTCAAATGTTAGTATCAGGTATGCGTAAGATATCTTTCGTCTGGCAGACAGTCCATGTCATACAGCTGATGAGGGTATTGCCACGAAGACTTCGAACATCAATCTATTCTTATGTTAACGCAATTTGGAGCTCTTGAGGCGTTGTCCGTTCGTTAAGTTAACGCAATTTGGCGCTTTTGGCGAGTTGTCCGTTCGTTAAGTTAACGCAATTAAGAGCTCTCGACGCGTTGTCCGTTCGTTGAGTTAACGCAATTTGGACCTCGTGAAGCGTTACATCCGTTCGTTAAGTTTACACAATTTGAAGCTCGTGAAGCGTTACATCCGTTCGTTAAGTTTACACAATTTGGACCTCGTGAAGCGTTACATCCGTTCGTTAAGTTTACACAATTTGAAGCTCGTGAAGCGTTGTCCGTTCGTTAAGTTTACGCAATTTGAAGCTCGTGAAGCGTTGTCCGTTCGTTAAGTTTACGCAATTTGAAGCTCGTGAAGCGTTGTCCGTTCGTACGCGGCGTCTGGTTCGAGTGTCTAGATAGTCCCATAATAAGCCAAAAAGATAAGCAGGCATTTCAAGAAATCTTGATAGATAATGGCGCCGTAAATTATAGCGTAATGTTGTTGAAACGTTATACCTTTTTTGTGTCGTAATAGGTATTACGAGAGACTGAATAACTCCGTCGCAGAAGACTACTTCTATTCCAGTGCATTCAATGAATACAAAAGATCTTGTGAGTATGAGCGATACCGCCGAGACATTAATCTGCCTCGCCAAAACGTAACACGCACAATTATAAAAGCGGGGGCAAAGCATCCCAACCTTTCAGGTAAAGACCCACTGAAGCCCATCCGACCGAACCAAAGAGAACCGCTATCGTTTGAAAACGTTTTGCCTATGTCAGCAGTTTGAAAAAACGGCAGTTCGCTACTTATGAAAACATTGTGATCAAAGGTGAAATTGCTCATGATGAGCAATTTCTCCTTTGGCCACAATGTTTTCAACTTTATTTAATAATTAAGCTATCTTTTATGGAGATTTTCCAGGTTTTTGTCAACATGTTTTCAAAGTTGTGGACTCTGCGTAAAGTAGTTGGAAGACGGCAGTTCACGCCAATCATGCGCTCTCGCCTTCCTTGACGTGTTTCATGAGGTCAAGCCTCTTGTCTATAATTCGGTTCTCCCTTTCTCACCTTCAGACGCATTTTGACACATCTGCAGCAAACCACTATTGACACATTATTGTGTCTAAAAGGTGAAATTGCTTAAAATGATCAATTAAAACAAACTATAAAAAAAGCGTAGCCTAGGAAGTTAGGGAAAAGTTATTAAATACCCATTACATGTGTTGTTTCTTAAATCATTTTATACAATTTATTTATTCATAAAGGTTTTTTTTTTTTTTCCAAACATATAACAGAGTTTTTCTTAACAATAATAATGTTGGTTGCTCCCTCTTCGATTATGTCACCCCATGGTACAAAATTAAAACCTATCCAATACTGACGCCTCGCTTCCACGCGGCGTCAATAATTGCTTTCTATAAACAGTAAAATCACGTAATTGATAAATATGCTGTTGAAATTGTTCTCGTTGTTAAAACGTCCGTTAAATTGTTCGTGCAGGTATCTTAAAGTGGAAGACATTGTGTCAAAAGGAGAAATTGCTCGTTTTGAGCAATTTCTTCTTTGTCACTATGTTTTCAAAAACCCGTCTGCTGCAGAGGCGCCAACACGCGTCGTTATGAGGGAAAGGGTTAACTCTACTCCATGTTGCAAATAAGCCTATAATGCCATAGTTTATTAAATAGTCTGAAAGGACACTTAGAAATGAGTGGTTTCACACAAAAGTTAAAATTGTCCAAATGTAAAGGATTTTGGGTTATTTATTATGAAGTAATCTGGATCAATACGAACCTCATCATCGAACTCGTGTCCTTTATTTAGAGAAAAAACTTAATCTATTCCACTAGATATTTTCAATAAAGGTCTAGAAAAGTGTTACAATTCACACAAAATACACTAAGGGGAGTAACTCTTACGAGCTTATTTATTACTGAACCCAAATACCTGTATTATCATTAGGTATGTTTTTATTTCTCTGAAAATATGTCAATATAAGCGTCTTTGTGATTCAAATTAAGAATTAATTTGAGAGAAACATAAACAGCAGATTTTTCTACATTTCAAAAGATTCATTACTGTCTGAACGTAATTATCTTTGGTTTTCGTGATCAATCTCTTGAAATATACTACTCAGGAAATAAATTGACCAATCAAATGTCTCGTAACAATTTGCAATGTTTACGTTCACACCAATGAGTTCTATTCAAACCTAACGGGACAGAAAAAAGGTAGACGTGCCCAGCATTATGTGGAATTTTTCGTAATTAAGTTTTACTTGTGTAATAACGTGATTCAGGGAGAGACATGGATAATAGGCCATCCCGGAAACTGTTGAAACCTCCAGTTGCTAAAAGGAGAAGTCGCCTTGTTCCCAAGGATCAAAAGGTGAGTTTTTTTTAAAAATGAAGCTCGTGACTCAGAACAGGTGTTGTCAAATTTTGTAATATTGACAACTCCTGCCATATCATATATGTTTGTTTTTTGATATTACAACCCCAATGACACATTTTATATATCCAACAAGTAACCTCGTGTTATGGTTCCAGCAAAGTTCGTATTCAGCCGTGCATTATTAAAAAGGTTACATTGGTAACCCAGGTCATTAAGTAAAGTTGGACATTTGCTTGGAAAGTATGTATGGAATACTGGTGTGCGAAAGCTGAGAAACACATGAGGAGGTGAACTGACCGCCATGCTATGACTGAAAAGTTGTTGAAACAGCGTTAATCCTCAATCAATCAATCAATTTGACATATTGCAAAACCTTTTTGAGTGGGTGTCAAAATTAAAATTAAATGGTAAGGCAAAATGGAATGTTCATTTATTATTGTCAGTTCAATGTCTTTTACCATACATGTGATAAAATTCATAATTCGTGGTCACCTTTCCAGGACAGCTGACGTAATGACCACCAAACTAGGGGGCATGGGGTCATGTAGTCCAAATAATTTAGACTTTCGGTTTCTCATTTTATCATCTGTCATGTATTGGTCAACAGATTTGGTCGCGTATACAGGATAATAACAAAATGAATCAAAGCGCTAAAAGCATTAATGGTATAGGGGCATATGTAAGTTGAAAATATATGGCATAGATAATATGGACAAACATTGTTGAAACAATAAACAATGACCTTTAAAACAAACCAAACCAAAAATGTGTGAAGCAACATATACTGCCTGCCAATAACATATATACCTTATTTATCAAAGTTTGACCCTTTTCTTGTATAAAAAAATAAATCAGGATGGACAAAAGATTGACAAAAAAGTGAGCAGTGACCCTAAATTAAAATATTTCCAGTTCAGAAATCACTAAAGATCCACAATGTATATTGTAATCATGCAGATAAATGAAAGACAATCGAAAGCATGCTAGAGTTATGTTTCATTTTGCACTGCACATCTGTAGCTCAGAGTTCCTATACACTAAGTCTTAAATTGAAACATTGGACATCTATTGAGATAATAACCGAAGAAATGAAAAAAACCAGATCAGATTTGTGTTCAAAATATTGTATCGATCTCCTAATCCAAATGTATACGTGTGACGACTTTGAAATGGATCCGCGAAACAGAAACAAAGTTTTGACCCATTAATGCAAACCATAAAGGACAGACGGACGGATGGATGAACACAAAGACGGACAGACAGTCAGTCACTCCGGACAAAGTACACAGCTTGGGGAAGCACTCATTAACGAACAAGGGCATTTCACGGAACGCATGTGTTGCATGCGAAAGTCATATAATAAGTGAGAACATGGAAAGACAAAAATATACACACTCCAAACGTAGCATGCTAAAGTTATGGTAATGGTGCACTGCAAATCTGTAGGTCATAAGTTACCTACAAACCAAGTTTGAAATGGATACAATGGAAATTAATTGAGACAATCGCTGAACTAAATAAGGAAAGATGGAGATAACTAAAATAAACAGACCAGAGTTATGTACCTAGTACTTTGCCGTTCTCCTTATCACATGGTATAAGTGTGACCACTTTGAAATAAATCTGCCATACAGTAACAACGTGTTGACCAATACATGCAATCCATGAAGTATTGATTACAGAAGTCGTACAAGGTTAATTTACAAAAACCTATTTAGACCACATTTCTAGTTTATTTGTCAACAGATACATCAAGGACTAGATTACACGTCGACGGACGATGAGTTTTCAATTAACGCAAAGGCATATACATTATAAATCCTGTCCCAAAATCGCTAGAAGCGCCTCAATTATAAAATAAATAATGACCTTGCAGTTATAACTAGTGTGTATGTTGACATTTTCGGATAAATTTCTTTCCGGCGTTTGACAAAAGTCAATGCAACATGCGTCAATCGTCTTTCACCAATGGGCTAAGTCTATGTGGAAAAGCAGCCAGTTGCTTGGGAAGATTGTTGTGTGGTCAGTACTGGTGTGAGAAAACAAGGAAATACATTTGTAGGTGAACTGGCCGCCGTGGTATTACTGAGGAAATGTTAAAAAAGGCATTAACCCCAATCAATCAATGTTAACTTATCTCTAATAAATTTGTAGATTTAATTTCTATTTCCTATTTTGAATAGTGATGAAAACATTGTGGAAAAAGACAAACTTGCTGATTATCATTCATCTGTTAAGGTGAGTCAAATGTGTCTAAAAGGGGCAACGGTTAAAATAATAACTGTAGACAAATGTTTTCGTTATCTAGGTTATAGAAACAAATTGATTCATGTTTCAAAGCATTGTTTGGAAAGGAGGAATTGCTCATTGTCAGCAATTGCTCCGTTTGCAAATACACTTTCAACATTTGTATGTAACTACATAGCTATAACGGAAACGGTTCAACCCTTTCCCGCTTACAGTCGCTTGTTGACGCATGTGCAGCAGATGGCTTTCAACTATATATTTTTCCCCTTGATGTAAGGGAACATTGCTTGTTATCATTCATCTCTAGCATGTTATTAAAAATGTGTCGAGTAAAAGAATGTCCATAGTAAAACGTTCAAATATGAAAAGAATTAATTTGAAACGTGTTTGGATGCATTGAGTGAAAAGGAGGAATTGCTCATTGTTAGCAATAGCTCCATTTTCAACAATATTTTCAATATTCAAACTGTTATAGTATCACGTAAAGGATTCCGCTTCCATGGGGAGGGTGTAACCATTTTCCGCTTACAGATAGATGTGCAGCAGACGACAATCGAAAACATTGTGACAAAAGGAGAAATTTCTTATCGTAGGCAATTTCTACTTTTGCCACAATGGTTTCAACTCCTTTCAATAATTTTATTTACAGTGATTTGCACATTTCTCTATATAAGTCGACTGTTGTAAACTAATGGGGTCACAGCACGATCGACGTTACCTAACACCACTGACATTGAGGTCAATCATAGTTCAGAGTGTGTTTCATGCGTTGGAACTATTTTGTCTCATTAAATAATGCAAGCGGAGGGTTTTTCGTGATTCGGTAGAACCAAGGAAATCGTTGAAAAGGCAGATTATAACCAATCGAAACTCAATTTTGGCGTAGGAATTCAATTTGAGTGGACAGTGGTTGCAGCCGTAATCCGACTTGTCGAAAGCAGCCTGAGTATGAGATAGTGGCGAAACGCCCCTATCCCAAAAATGAGCATATGTGATGTCAATTTTTGAAGGACTAGGGGGCATGCAACAAAAAATAATCATAACATTAATGTCCAAATTGGTGCATATAAAGACTACTTTTAACCCGCAACCTGATATTTAATTTCATGTTCAATGGATTCAGTGTTGTAGTTGTATATTAGTTGTTAGAGAATCTCACTATGCCATGAGAGTGGTACACCCATTCTTGTATCAAAGTTTGGTTAAACTAGAGACTTTGTAAATGGTACCATAATAGTTATGACTCTTCTTGTTGAACAGAATTTCTCCGCAGCTTAACAACATCTGTGTTCAACTTTTGACTTAAAGTACTCGTAACTGGTAATTTACTGAAGGTGGAGACATTTTATGACTGAACAATTGTTACTAGTGGCTTATAATGTATTTCAAATGTCATTTGTGTGTTCTATCAAAAGTTCCAAAAATACATGTATAATTATTGTATATGAAAAGCTAGAAGTCTAATTATAAGTCATCATAAGCTTACTTAAATGAAAGGGAAAATTTGGGTTGCTGTTCATGATCTATTAATATAAGTGTTTAAAGTGGTTCTGTGGAACTGCTCATCAGTTAAAGTGAAGTACTTGTCAGAGGTAACAATTACTAACATTCCTGATTACACACACATGATTCAATAGATTTTTTAACCCTCTCCCACATATGGACGCTTTCTGACGCCCTGCAGCAGACGACTTTTGAAAACACTGACAAAAGGAGAAATTGTTCAAAACTTTCTCCTTTTGCCACAATGTTTTCAACTCTATTTAATAATTAACCCTTTCCCACATATAGGCGCTTTCAAAGTCGTCTGCAGCAGATGACTTTTGAAAACATCGTGACGAAAGAAGAAGTTGCTTTTAATGAGCAATGACTCCTTTTGCCACATTGTTTTCAACTTTATTCAGTAATTAAACCTTCATTTATAGGTTTTTTCTGTGTTTTTGCCAAGATGTTTTCAGTCGTCTGCTGCAGTTGTGTTGTATGTGCCTTATATATCTAGAGCTCTATATCTATGTCACATAGGCCTTTACCTATGGTGTGTTCTTCAGTAGAAATGTATTTCAAGTTGCAGTTTTGAAGTATTTGAGGAAAATATAAAATATAAAACATAATTTGGAAACGAGAGATCAAATGGCAAAAGCACCTTATACCAAACTAAGTTATTTGTCCCAGGGAAAAGACGAAGTCTGTAAAAAGTGCTGATTGTGCTCACTATTGCAATGAAATATGTGTTATTTCTTGTTAACCCTTTCCAACGATGTGACATACAACAATTCTGCAGCAGACAATTTTCAAAACATGTTGACAATAATGTGAACAATCTCCATAAATGTGAGTTTAACCCGGCATTCTTCATGTTCTTATTTGACCTTCAAATCCTATGTTGTGTGTACTTAAAAGTGAGACAATTCTTTTGACTTTAGGTACACACAAGTGACACAACATAGGATTTGGTTGAGTAATAAGAGAAAAATGATCGGGAAAAGACCTGCTCTTTAAAATTGAATCCTAGTACTTGGCATATATTTGTAAAAGGAATATGAAATTTATTCCAGACCATTCTCAAATACCATCTAAGATTTATTACCATATAATTATATTATCAATTCTGATAGGCTTGTAATTCAGGCATTCATTTTGGGAATGGGAGATTGCAGGTTTGAATCCCTGAGTGGCGACAGTGAGGTCTGTTCTGACTGGGTCGGTTGGTGAAACATATTAAGCTAGTTGAATAATTGTTCCGAATGTTTGCCTGTCTGGTGCCTGGCAAAAAGGACAGCATTCAGAATTGATTGGTTGTGGCTTAATGCCGTTTTCAACATTTTTTCAGTCATATCACGACGGCCAGTTCACCTACTCATGCATTTCCAGGCTTTCTCACACCACTCACCAGTAATCCACACAACATTCTTTCCAATCAATTGGCTGCTTTTCCACATAGACTGTTAGCCCATTGACGAAACACGAATGACGCTTGTCACAATGACTTTTGTTTAACGTCGGAAAGAATGTTGACAGAGTTGGGATTCAAACTCACAATCCCTAGATTGACAGTCCACGTCGCTACCGAGGCTAAGCGACAGCATTTAGGAAGTAAATCTGTTAAGGTGTCTCTTATGATGTTAAGCCAGAAATGGCTGGCCCTGGCAATAGTCAATAATAAACAAACTCTTTACTTAAGTTTTATATGAGCTTTAACACTATAGATGGAACTTTGTGCATCAGATGCTAATGAACTGTATAAGATCAGTCCAAACATCATTTGGTCAGTGTTTGGATTTTTTTACAAGAGGATTCTTTGATAACCTGTTTACTTGATAATCACAGATCCTTATCATACTGTGACCATACTGGTTGCACAAGTCAAAAGGCTCATCTTTCTGAGTAAAGGAGCATGTAAAAGAGTTGTGTAGCATGCTTAGTAAGTTGCACAATGCAGTTAATCCTATTAATTAAATCCTATACCTCATACAGAGAATGTTTGACTGCTACATCTGGGACGAAACATTTTCGCCTATATTTTCAAAAAAGAAAAATAGCTCAAAAGAAACAATTTCTCTGATTTATACAGCTGAATAATCCTCTGATGTAATTTCCAAGTTTAACATTTAAATGGCCTTGATACTTCTTTAAAATCACATAAGATTATGTTGTTCTCAGTATTATCTGATTCCATGATAGTCAGACTTTGAAAGCAGACATTTGAAGATATTTTGTTATTATTATCGGATTCCATGCGGGGGTGGCAAAATCCATTTTCCGTATTGCCCAGCTTGTCCCAGAGCCTGTGCGGACAAGTGAACTTTTGTAGGGATTTACTAAGTATAACTATCATACAGACAAGTGCAAAATAGCATTTTGAAAACAAGAAAAGATTAGCCGATTCCGTGTTAAACAACTTTGTCAGTCTTTGAAAGCACAAAAGATATGTTCTTATTATTATCTATTATTATCTGATTCCATATTTGTAGGTATTTGCAGGCAATTAAAGCCTTCCTTCATTTACAATGGAGATGAAGGAATAATTTAAATTTTAATAATTTTGGACACATTTGATAAAAATCAACCCTTTTTCACTTTCTGACTGTGGCAGACACATTTGAAAACATAGGCAGGACAATAGAAATTCTCTTTGAATGAAAGTCACAATACTCAGCCCCTTTCCATCCAATTTTGTGAAGACTCCCTAAGCCTATAATATTGGTGTTGTGAAATTCAATGTGCAAAACTGTTAAATTGTGAAAACAATGACATAATAAATTGCAAAATTGTGCCGAAAAATTATTTTATATTTATATATGTATGAATGAACTATTATGAAATCTTATAGACAACAAGGTAGTACTCCAATTTATTTTGCCTTATGACTTAATGCACTTCCTACTGGAGTAATATGAAAGCATACGCACATTGTTTGCTTTGTGAATTTTGTCTTTCATTTGTTTGCTTTGTGAATTTTGTCTTTCATTTGTGAAATGTTTGATGTAGCCTTAATTCAGCCTCTAATATAGTAGGTGGAAAGGTGCTGATACTTATTGAATAAAGTTGAACATGAGAACCTAGTGGCAAAGGGGAAAATTGCACAATATCAGCATTTATAGCTGATCTGTTTTTTGAAGAAGAAAAAATCGGGCATTTTGATACCCTTGGTGTCGTCAGTTAACTTGAACCTTACCTCATTACTCAAAACACATTCAGCTTTTTCAACTGAAACTTAGTACATAATTGGTTCCTAGGAACAATACGCATGCATACATGCATGCATAAACCAAGTCACACATAACTGGCTTTAATAATTATTCAGTTATGCCCCTTTTTGACTTAAAAACACAGACGAGCGTTGGTGTTCACTCCGCGACACTCTTCGTTATCTTTTGCCACTATGTTTTGAAAAGCTTTTGCAGAGTTCAAGTGAATTAGCAGTTCATGTGGTTAAATCCTTACTTGTCTTTTAAGCGCTCAGTTGCACTGTTACATCATACAGGATAATTGAAGAATAAACAAATAATCAATATTGATTGGAAAACATCAGTCATGTTTACTTCAACTAAGGCAGTTGCCACTTGTTGCAATTTCTCAATATTGTCATATTATAAGCTTTTTCTTATTTAAGCAAAAGATCTTCAGAATTCTAGCTTTACCATAACAAAACTTGAGTTTCAAGATTGAAAGGTTTTATTCAAATATTTAGGCCAGTGGCCCATGATACATTGTATAAACAATAAATATATAGGCTTTAGAAAGTAGGTGCACTATCAACCTCCCATACAATAGCGATTATGAGTGTTTCAGTAACATACAGCTGCGCATGACCTATAGGCTAATGTTACATGGCTTTTTTAGTCCTACATGTATTTCCCAAGATGTTACAATTGTTTAAAACCATACCTGCCGTACATGTCTGCATGTAATAGATTTCTAGATTCTTTTACCCTCCAAAACTCAGTTTCAAATGCAGGTTTACTTTATGTGGGTGGAGTTCAATTCTGTTACATGATGTAATCTGAAGATGTACAGAAGGATGGTTGTTTAGGTGTATTTTGTACAGAATAAAAACTGATATACTTGGTGTATAATGTTCGTTTTTTTTATTAAAATCAAACACCCTTCATATGTTCTGCTGGTTTGTTTACCTTTTCAAAATAAGTCTATTCATGACTGCAGACTGATTTTGGCGCAATAGCTGCAGACAACTTCGAAAACATTGTGGCCAAAGGTGAAAGTGCTCATCATGAGCAATTTCTCCTTTGGCCACAATGTTTTCAACTTTATTTAACAAATTTTTATAAGCTATCTTTTATGGAGATTTTTCTTGTTTTTGTCACCATGTTTTCAAAGTCAACTGCTACAGATTTGTTGTATGAGGGAAAGGGTTAATACATGTATTAAGATCTATCTAAATATCTAAAGCTGTTATCTGAAGCATATTTTTTTACTGTAAAATACATGTACTGTTTGTTCATAAATAATGCTGCTTTCAACAGTTTTAACACAGCATTTCCTGTGTTATTTACCAGATTACTGGTCCATTTATTATGTAACCAGCGAGTCAGTCAATATTAACCCTGTAATCCTGAATGCCAAGGAGGGAATTCCATTACTACCATTTTTAGCTCGACTTTTGAAAAAACGAGAGCTATTGTCATGACCCTGGCGTCGTCGTCGGCGGCGGCGTGGTCGTCCGGTTAAGGTTTTTTGTTCAGCTCAGCGTCAGTCGAGCGTCTGTGCCGTACGCAGTGCTCTTGTTTTGGTCTTTGGTATATGGCCCTGAAATAAATGTACATTGTCATCAGGGGGCGGGTTGTTATCCCTGATATGGCTGTTCTTCTTCTCCAAAGGCATTTTGCCGATTTTAAAATAATGTAGTAGGAAGGATTCTTTGTTGACTATCAGATTCCTTCAAGCCATGTTAATTGGTTGAAAAACATGGCCTCCAGGGGGCAGCGCTGTTTAGCCTTATATATTGTTTAGTGATTTTGCCTAATGCAGTGAGGCGATACTAGCCCTCTTGTTTCTAGCTCAAGGCGAGTTATTGTGATGGCCCTTTGTATGTAGTGTGTGGTTGATCAACATCTTCTTCTCTGTAACAAGTGAATCAATTGGGATGAAACTTCACAGAAAGCATCCTCTTAGACTCTTAATGTCCTCACCATAATTACTTCAATTTTCTTTTATTCATGCAGAATTCTGTTTACCATGGCAACCAAAATGAAAAACTTTAAAAAGATTCTCATCCAAAACCGGTTTACCTATTTTCAAATAGTTTTGTAGACCCTCTACAAGATAACTTCAAGGCATGTTGGTTTATAAAAAAATAAGTTATTGTTGTAGGCATGACAAATCTGTCAAATCACATTGCATAATTTAGGTGAGAGATCCAGGTCCATCATGGCCCTCTTGTTGAAAGTCTTGGGAACAGCAACAGGTTCATGTCATGGCAGGATTGAATTTTAGAACTTTGATTGCACTCTATAAGAAAAGTTAAATGGTCAATCTATAATGTAATAACGACCGGATATTATAATGTTAACTTTTCTTGTTTGTTTGAAAAGTTCAAGTAGATTTTGACAACTTGTTAGCTAGAGAGAGATTTACATTCCTGGCTTGTTTAAACACCACTATCAAGACTGCTGAACTATGAGAGTGAAACTATGAAAGTTTAAGCTTTTGATTGACAGGGTTGTTGCCAGATACAATGTATACTAATAAGTAGTGCTCTTTGGGAAAACTAGCTGTTGTACATGGTGTATTTATTTCAATGGTAAATAAAAAAATATGCCTAAATTTCATCTATAGACTGATCCAAATTTATGAAGAGTAGCATTTTCTTGAACCCTTTTTCTTTTGCAAGCTGCAGACCATAATCAAACTCAACTATGGAGATGCATATAGGTTGACCGTGATCTGCACTGATACCGTATGGTTGTTTTTATGGCTTTTAAAGTCTCATGAGTATTCAGATGTTGCAAATTTTTACCTTATAATGGTTGTTTTAAGCTCGCCTGCAAGGTGAGCTATTGTGATCACATTTTGTCTGGCGTGCATTGTCAACAATTGCCCTTGTTAACACTTTACAGGCTACATTTTGCATCCGATTTTCTTGAAAGTTTATCAGAACATTCATCTCCATCAAATCTTAGACAAGTTGTAAACTGGGCCACATGAGGTCAAAAACTAGGTCACTAGGTCAAATTGAAGGGAAATCTTGATAACACTCTTAGAGGCCACATTTTCAACTTGAGCATGTTGAAACTTTATCAGAATGTTTGTCTTGATGATATGTAAGCCAAGTTCGGTCATGTCAGGTCAAAAAGTAGGTCACTAGGTCAAATTGAAGGAAAATCTTGTTAACACTCTAGAGGCCGCAATTTTTGCTTCAGCAGTTTGAAATCAGAACTTTGTCAGAATGTTTGTTTTAAAAATATCTAGGTCAATTTAAAAATATGGGTCATTTTGGGTCAGAAACTAGGTCACTAGGCCAAATTGAAGGAAAATCTTGTTAACCACTGTTGAAGCCACATTTAGGCCACATGTTCAACTTGAGCATGTTGAAACTTTATCAGAATGTTTGTCTTGATGATATGTAAGCCAAGTTCGGTCATGTCAGGTCAAAAAGTAGGTCACTAGGTCAAATTGAAGGAAAATCTTGTTAACACTCTAGAGGCCGCACTTTTTGCTTCAGCAGTTTGAAATCAGAATTTTGTCAGAATGTTTGTCTTAAAAATATCTAGGTCAATTTAAAAATATGGGTCATTTTGGGTCAGAAACTAGGTCACTAGGCCAAATTGAAGGAAAATCTTGTTAACACTGTTGAAGCCACATTTTGTGCAACAGCAGCTTGAAATTAGGTCAGATTGTCTTATCTCAATGATATCTAGGTCTAGTTCGAATATGTGTCATGCCAGGTCAAAAACTAGGTCACTAGGCCCAATTTAAAGAAAATCTTAACACTTTGGAGGCTGCATTTTTTGCTTCGGCAGCTTGAAATTTTGTCTGAATGATATCTAGGGCAAGTTAAAAAACTAGGTCACTAGGCTAACTTGAAGGGAAATCTTGTTAACACTCTGGATACTGCATTTTTAACTGGAGCATGTTGAATTTATATCAGAATGGTTGTCTTGATAATATGTAAGGTCCAGTTGAACATTGGTCAAGTTGGGTCAAAAAGTAGGTCACTAGGTCAAATTTCAGGAAAATCTTGTTAAAACTCAAAAGGTCACAATTTTATATTCAGCAGTTTGAAATTTAGTCAGAATGTTTGTCTTAATGATATCTAGGGTCAGAAACTAGGTCACTAGGCCAAATTGAAGGGAAATCTTGTTAACACTGTAAAAGCCACATTTTTTGCTTCATTAGCTTAAAATTTGGTCAGTATGATTTTCTTAATGATATCTAGGCCAACCATGAATACGGGTTATGCCCGGTCAAAAAGTAGGTCACTAGGCCAAATTGATGGAAAATCTTGTTAACACTCAGGAGGCTGCATTTTTATGTCAAAAATACATTACCAGTCATTTAATACCTGATATATAATCTCAACACCGTTAATTCATCCAGAAAAGAAGCTCGCGCAGCCATGCATAGCCCTCACGCGTGTGTGATACACACGGCCGCCGGTAATACCGGCGCAGCACGGGCCATGTGACCCCCACTTTTAATTTCTGGACACACCAACTGACAGCTAAGAATTTATTTCATTTTTATATTTTATTTCTTGGTCTGTTTAAGGCATTCGCCTTAAACAAGTTATTTTCATTCAGTTATTCAACTACATTAACAACCTAACAACATAATTGTGTAAATTACTAATTGTAATTAAGTTGTTTTTTGTGAACACAACTAACTGAGAAGTCACGGGTGGGTTACCCCACCCACTATTTCAGTTACGTATCGGGTGCGGTAATGGCCATTCATTCTTTCAACGAAGTTATAGTTACACCGACCCTATTAGCGATAATATATTATTATCGCCTTGTATTACATTATGTATATTAATTAAACATGAACAATTTTGGAAAATATTTGTAAAATCTTTTTCATTGAAATACGTTCCGTGATCAACGGGTATAGTAGAAAATAAAAAATAGAAAAAATTTATATTTTTTGTTGAATCGTATAAATTGTTTTGTTTCATATATATTCTATGTCACATAGTGGTGATCAGAGGCGTGACTCATAACGGCTGTATGAGACACGCGTCTGTCCTGTTTTGCGTTCACTAAGTACACACAGGATTCACCCTGTGAGTACTTCTCTTCCTGGCCTGCTTCCATTTGGAAACAGTCTGGGTTGAGGAGGACTCACAAAAGCTGGAAGAGTAAGAAGACCCCTAAAAAGGTTTCTCTTAGCTCTACGAGTGAAGCGGAGTTTGAGGGGTTCTCCCAACAATCAGACTCCGCGGCTGTGTTGAGTGAGCAGAAGGTCAGAGCTGTTCCTTCTTCACTCCGCACAACCGCTCAGAGGTCCAGATTAGGAGGTGTAATCAGCTATTTTCCCCACAAATTCCCTCTTAGGAAACAAACCCTATGCTGTGGGTTCTCAATACCCACAGCATAGGGTAAGAGGGTCAAATGAGGATTTTAGACATGCATACGCCCCTTATCTGGAGCTCTGACCGCTCCCCCTCAGCTTCGGCTGGTCCTTCGCGGGACATGGAGGAGCGGATGGCAGCGGCTGATGTCTGTTATTCCGTCGGGAAACAAAGGCCTTCGGGCCAGAAACCGTACGGACACAGTGATGGTTGGCCTCAAGAGTGAGCAACCGTCTGCTGAACGACATTATCTGACGCCAGGTGTTGGGGCTGACCCTTCGGGAGACGCCATGGGTCAATCAAAGGGAAACCTCACTGATTGGCCACCTCTAACACCACACTCTGCAGTAAGCAGTCTTCGGACGCTTACAGAGTGCCAAATTATAATGTCTGCGGACAGAATTCTTTGGAGACCGGTGATAGAGCAGCTTCACAACTGCCTATCATTAGTCAACCGGGTAATGCTTGCGAGCAAAACCTATGTGACTACGGGTAACCGGGTACCGGGCAACCAGTCAGTCATTTCGCCTAGGCGCGACCAGTCACCGGGCAAATCCGGCAGTCATTTAGCGATGACGCGACCGGTCAGTCATTAAGCCATGACGCGACCGGGCAAATTATCAGTCAGTTTAACATGACGCGACCGGGCAGTGGGCAGTCAAGGTAACGAGCAGTCGTTAAGCTAGTACCACTCGTTCTTCGCACAACCGGTCTATACGGATATTCAAAACACTGGTCATTACGCACCAGGCTCAGATATCCAACCGTCTAACATCGGTTATAAGGAGTACAGGACAGATAAATCTTTCCTTTCTCCAAGGGGAATAGTGTTCTTCTGTAGGGATTACACTCCTCAAAAGAATGAGAATAGAAGAGTACGGATATTCAAAACACTGGTCATTACGCACAAGGCCCAGATATCCAGTTATAGGTAGTACAGGACAGAGAAATGTTTCCGTGTCTCCAAGTGGAACATGGTACTTCTCTAGAGATTACACTCCTTCCCCGATACAAAGCTCCGTTTCAAAAGATGTAACGGATCGGTGATAGGCGGGTTAACCAAGCCTACCGGGATCAGCAATACCCACCTGATGGGAATTCACTGTTCCCGGAAGGACACCTTTCGAAGAGGCAGTCCTTAGAAGGCAAACCCCCGATCGGAATAACTCAGGTTTTCCGTGAAAGGGAGGTCGAGACCGTCCCATACGGTTAGTTCGGCGCCGACGATCGATCCAGTGCGACCTCTCTCTACTGCGGAGAGAGGAGGTTCATATCACACGATCGACACCTTAACACAACAATAAAGTACACCAAGATTGAATATTATTTTCAATCCCTTCTCTTACTTTTATAAGACTGTTGTGTCTTTCAGTTGAAAGACGGATTAGAGTCAAGCATCGTAGGGCTCGACACTCTCCCACCTCCTCGTCTGACGGGCGGGGGCGGGGGGGGGGGGGGGGGGCAGTCCCCTTCAGATTACGAGCCGGCTGTAGAGCGTTGACCTCTACAGCAGAACATTAAGGAAGTACTTAGGGTGGTGCCTAATACGTTATGCCCGAAGGTTGACGCTTAAACGTCGTTTAAACCTATAATGATTTCGAGCAAAACCTACACTCTGCAGTACAGCAGTCTTCGGACTTCTACAGAGTGCCAAGTTATAATGTCTGAAGTTTTTGGAGACTAGTGATAGAGCAGCCTCACATCAGCCTATCATTAGTCAACCGGTCAGTAATGGTCAGAGGGAGCTACCATTACTGAACGTTCCCAGAGCTGGGTAACGAGCAGTCGTTAAGTCAAGTTGACTCCAACCGTTTTGTCAATATTATGACATAAGCATTGGACAACCGGGTGTTTTCGAACACAGCCAAGTGAAAATCTCCTTCGCAGAGTTGTCGTTCCTTACACTCATATGAATGTAATGAGTCGATAGTGCTAGAGAATGAGTCAAATGCCTACCGAGTACTCAATTAATCACTGGGCATAAACGGTTGTCGCGTGAACGTTCACAGGGCAGTCAAACTCTTAACTGGGCATAAACGGTTACCGGGCAAACGGTCACCGTGAAAACAAAAATTCAACTATGAATTCTTCGGAATTCAACAGTATTCCAATTGACAAATGTCCTCGGACACAGTCATTTGGAGATCGGGCAATGTCTTTAGACATAGCCAGTAAGGCACCGGTCAAACGGGTAATGTCTTAGGACATAACCTTTCGGCAGTCAATCGGGCAGTATGCTGGGACATAGCCGATTAAACAGTCGGCCATCGGGTATGGGGAGTACCGGTCAAATAGTTATGTCGGTCCCCAGGGAGGAGAGAGTGCGTCTCTAGGGACTACACTCCTCCCAAGTAATACCCATCGTACCAATTGTTGGGACGAGTCGATGTCCGACGGTATTACATGGGAGAGATTCAGTTGATTTCATAAATCAATCCCCTATGCTGGCCTACCGGGATCAACCGTTCCCAGAGGATAGTCACTCTGTGAACTCTCTCATACGTGAGCTCGGACCGAAGGTTGATTCCATGCGATCTCATTCTTCTTCGGAAAAGGGATAAATTCCTCGATCATGACTCCTTCATAGGATTCCTCCCACCAATGGGCTAAGTTTTGTGGAAAAGTAGCCAGTTGCTTGGGAAGATTGTTGTGTGGAGTACTGGTGTGAGAAAACCAGGAAATACATGAGTAGGTGAACTGGCCGCCGTGATATAACTGAGAAATTGTTAAAACGGCGTTAAACCACAATCAATCGATCATAGGATTCCTCCATGTCGAATCGGACACTGACATTCCGGTCCAGAACCGGCTTTAGTCAATCCGCACGTCGTCGGGTAAAACCCACGACCCCGTCTTGTCTGACGAATAAGAGACATATCGGGTTCAGTGCTCCATCGGATGATTAACAATTTAGAGCTGGACTCTAAATAAACTATCATTAGTGGGAAGTTACTGCATTCACTGCGTCCATAGGCGCATTTCGGCGTATGCGGCAACATTGTTCACAGGGACAGAACGTACAGTGACTTCTGCAAGGCATTCTTAGAAGCCCAACCTGTGAAGACACAAGAGACAGGCTAAGTTCGAGCCTAGCTTTCTGCTTCCGCTGGCCCTGCCTTATCAAAGCCCCGTACGGGAGCAAAGTTGGCATACAACCAAGTAGAGCACTGTCCCTAATCCGCGGCTATAGGGAAGCGCTCCTCTCTATTAAGCTAACAGGAATGCCATGGAGTGGGTATCAACCTTCCATTCGGTGGTTTCTACAACCGTCTTTCGTCTGGTTCCGGTGAAGACCGGAATAAGACTTATCGACTCAGATTGCGTCTAGTACGGTCGAGTAATAAAATGGAATGTTCCGTTTTATCAAGAACGCAATCCGGAACGGCTGTCTGAGCGATTCTTAGACCAAACAGACACCTGTTACCACGTACCGGTTGCTTTTTCATCGAGGAATAACCGTCGATTCTTTGTAAACGGGGAAGTGTTCCTTTCAAACACTTCACTTCGATTACCTGCGTTTAGAATTAATTCCCAAAACGGGCAAGTCGGATCTATTCCCCTCAAGAGACTCGTTGTAGGACGTTTCTCGTTGAGCTGGCCCTTCGGACAGACTCGATTCGCTATAAGAGAATCCGATTACCATGTCCTGGATAAGGATCAGTAATTAAGGGAAACGGTCCGATACATGCTTCATACTACACCCGAATTGTTTACAGTTCGGGGCAGTGTGTTAAATACTCATTACAGTACAGGGCTTAACTGACTAGGACATGTACATGATCAATAGAGTAGACAGTAGTCCTTCGATTGGCAATAATTATTACTCCCTGAATTGCCCCCATAATTCAAATGAGTCAACTTCCGGTGTCGTTATTCTCTTCCTGACAATGACTTTAGAAACACAGTATTGGCCCAGAGATCGTAGTTCAACGTTCTTCTGGCCTGCCTATCGACATAACCGTTACATCTTCATTAGAAGTAGACAGTTCTTACCGATTGGTGTTTTTTAAGGTACGTCAATCAGTAATTTATGCTTACATTTGTTGCCGACCTCTCGCATTCAAGATTTGGCGATGAACACAACAATTATTGTTCGATGCTCCAATGCGCTTAACTTCAAAGTTCAGATCCATTTCTCTCCAAACTTTTACGTTCTTCGGAAGCGGCCGATTCTTAAGTTATAAACTGAGACTTAAATTCGTCTTGCTTGGCGAACACTATCAGGGAAGTGAGTTCTTTGCTTTCAGTAAAAACGAATTTCATCAGGTTTTACAGCCGTATGGTTATTCAACCGTTCTTATAAACCTGTATTCCTACTGAGACCAAGTTGCCTTTGGTGCTTCCTAACCCATCACATTTCACAACCTTTCTGTGAACTGTGTTCCCTTAGATATAACCTGATCTTGTACCCTGTCAAGGGTCTTAAGTTCTATATAAAACATTCGAGGGCTGTAAGAGCCACAGTAGGGGTTATTCAACCTCAGGTAGGAGAAGGATATGTCAGCAGCGTATTCAAACACTGGATATCCTATTCCTTTAATTAGTAATAAGATCCTTCTGATAAAGTCCTAAAACGTTTCAATCAGAAATTATTCCTCTCTGGACACACAAGTGGACTCTCAGCGAGTACTTACCTAATTAATACACAAATTACTAAATACATAAACAGTTGTGTTTATATTTAGTAGTACCGTAGGTACTCTTACCAAGTGCTACGATTTCTCGGGACCGGCATTGTGTTGGACGATCCTCCCGACCGATGCTGCAAAGTCATCAGGTATTAAATGACTGGTAATGTATTTTTGACATAAAAATGAAGTTTTTTAAAGTAAAACATATTTTTATTAGAAAATACTTACCAGTCATTTCAGATTCCCGCCTCCCAACCCCGCGTCGTCACCCAACACTAAACGCTGCAAGTTAACGGTGAAATTAAAAGTGGGGGTCACATGGCCCGTGCTGCGCCGGTATTACCGGCGGCCGTGTGTATCACACACGCGTGAGGGCTATGCATGGCTGCGCGAGCTTCTTTTCTGGATGAATTAACGGTGTTGAGATTATATATCAGGTATTAAATGACTGGTAAGTATTTTCTAATAAAAATATGTTTTACTTTAAAAAACTTCATTTTTGGCTTCAGCAGTTTGAAATTTTGTAAGAATGTTTGTCTTAATTACATCTAGGTCAAATTCAGATATGGGCCATAGTGGGTCAGAAACTAGGTCAATAAAGGAAAATATTGTTCAATTTCCGTAGGCGGCATTTTTACTTTGAGCAAGTTGCAACTTTATCAGAATGTTTGTCTTGATAATATCTAGTCCATGTTCGAATGTGGGTCATATCAGGTAAAAAAGTATAGATCACAAGGCCTAATGAAGGAAAATCTATAGCTTAGTAAGTCTCATGTGTATTTTTATGTTGGAACTGACTTTAGTTGACATTGTCGATAAATGCTATAAATATTATAGGATTCAAAGTCTGAATAGTTTTAGTAAAATACTTATATATTATATATGCTATCACTGAGACTTCTTTTCCGAGTGCATCTCGATTTTAGCACCTTAAATTAGTATCAAAGCCTATTACCTGATATATTATACTGGCCTGCCTTTAAATAATCAGAGAAATATCATAATATTATGTAACATTTGAATAATTGAAAGTACAGCATTGGTACAGAGAAGAGTGGTGATAATTTTGTAAAGATAAATGCTCATTTTTAGAATTTTCCTTTTCCTGCAATATTTCCCAATACTCCTAGCTTGTTGTTGATAAGATTCAGTTGGGATATATACTTATACTTAGTACTATGTTCTTAGACAATTACTATTATTTAGTCTTTCAGATATAAACTTGACAATAATTTGTTCTTCAATAGTTGTGACTTTATGATATACATAATTACACAAATGTGTACGATAATTAGCTGATATTATAGTCATAGATTTTGTGGATTTGCCAAATCTGGCTTAATTCATCATTGCTATGTATACAAACAGATCTGTATGTACATGAGAGAAATAACTATCAACTTTTAAAGTTTAAATGATTTACCCTTTCTCTTATACAGATGAGCTTTGAAACAATTACAAATTAAAAATGTAGAATGCAACCGACATTGCAGGAGATTGAGAAAAATATAGGCACTTGTTTGTTTTTTTGTTATGAAAACCTTACAGCTCATTTCCAGTGCCATATAACAATTATACTTTCATCTGTTATCCCCCACCGCCTACCCCAATATTGATGACCTTGAAATACAGTATTTCACTGATCTTTTGATAATTGTCTGTCACTGCATCCTTCCATTATTCTTTGTGAGAGCTTAAAATGATACACATATAATCTCATACTACTTTAACCCATTCGCAAATACAGACGTATTCTGACACCTGCAGCAGACGACTTATGAAAACAATTTCTCCTTTTGTAACAATGTTTTCAATTTTTTCAATAATTTAACTTTCTCTTAAAGAGATTTTCCATAATTCTGTTTATATGTGTTCAAAGTTGTCTGCTGCTGATTTGTTGTATGTGGGAAAGGTTTAAAATTATTGTTACACATGTATATCTTGACTGGCCGATTTCTACCATCAGTCCTCTGACCTTGACCTGAAAGATTTATTATGTCTGTTCAAAAGCCTTCATTTAGGTTTCAGTTTGCATAACAAAGAGTTGGTGCATGGAAAAAGGTACAATTTGACATTTCTGAAAATGTAGGTTTGATTAAAATTAGCACTGGAGTCTGCACTGTTCCCAAAAGCCATCACTTAATTGTACCTTTTCCCATTGATATGCTCATATAGGCTTTGTTTGCATTAAGGTCTGACCAGTGCTACAGATAACTTTTTGGATCAATTGGGTCAGTACCCAACCATTTTTCAAGAATTGGGTATTTGGGGTTTTAATTGGGTAACACCAATTTTAATACCCAACAATATTTTAACAATTGGGTATTTTCTGAAAATGATATGTATATGAATGACTTAACAGCTAGAGTAGTAGAAACTCACCTTTTTATTCAAACATTTCCAAATGGGCATGATTATTAGGATATTTACACCAGGTAGCACATCCTTTGTGCATCAGATATAACAAGTAGCACATCCCTTGTGCATATACAAAATCTGTGAACTGTCAAACAATAACTCAAAACTATTCTAAACTGGAAACTTGTCACTTATAAGTCTATTTAGTCTATTTAGCAAAGCTTCGGCTTTTTTGCTCTTGGTTTGTACTCTGAAAACAGTCTATGTTTCCTTCTTTTTTTCCTTAACCAGTGTTCAATAGCAGGGTGTAAGTCATAGCTGGCAAGGTATGGCCCAATCATGCTGATAGTGAGAAGAATGTCGAGCTTCTCAGCACCTAGTGATGCTCGATATTTACTTTTTAATCTATTCTGAGTACTAAAACTCCTTTCACAATCAACACTTGTAAGCTGCATGCAAAGTGCTATTTGAGCCAGTTTTGCAAAGTTTGGAAATAGGTCGGAGTGAAGCAAGATAATTCTTCTGCACAGCTGCACAATTGACAACTTTACATATGCCCCTTTTATCATGCCCTCAAGCCGGGGCCATTCTTGCTTAAGTTGTTCAGGATCTAGCACTCTGGGAATGATGGTCTCTTCTGCCTCTACACCTTCAATTAAATCTCCATGAATTGTTTTGACCTGCTTTTCAAATCCATAGAAAGCACCTAAATGTTTAACTGCCTCTGAAGACTCGTCATTTACTAGGTCTGATTCAAACACTTTGCTCAGGTCATCAAACAAGTCAGTATCTTTCTTCTTAAGCCTTTCCTTTAGATTTTTCTGCATGTGCTTCAGGTAATCTAACCTAAGAGACTCAAACTCCTTATCCATAGTCTTGCTGTAAAATACAGTCTCACCATTAAGTGTTGCCTTACCATCCTCTATTGATACCCTCTGTTTCATCTCGGACAAAGCTTCACCATCAACAGTATTCATAGTGTCAAGTTTGGAAAGGGTACCTTGAACAAGTGGACTGATTTCACTGAAAAGTAAGTTCTGTTTCTGGAATTGGCAACTAAGCACAGCTAGTTCATTATGCACGTCAAGCATGAATCCTGTTACAAGAGCAACCTTATAATTGTTAAAGTATTTGTGTAGTCCTTTGGCTACACTGTTTTTATCCTTTGTAAACTTTGCTAGCGTTGCCAAAACTGATGAGTATGTTACAAACACAGCCTCCACAGCATTTCTTAATCCAAGCCATCTGATTGAATGTGGTTCTTTTATGGATATCTCCGGTTCTTCAAGTATTGCTTGTATTTGCTTTAATGTTTGTGTTCTATTACTAGACCCACTCATAAAAAAGTACAAAGAACCAAACTTATCCCTGAATTTGACCATAAACTGGTCTTTCTTGATTGTATCTGTGCAAGCTAAATTAAGCCGGTGGGCAACACAATGGGTTTGTATGCAAAAAGGGGCATACTTTGCCTGCAGCTGTACACCTACGCCCGTCTTCTTGCCTGTCATGACAGCAGCACCATCCGTTGATAATGATATACATGATGAAAGTGGTAAATCCAACTGTTTCAATGTTTCTACAAGACAGTTGACAATTGTAAATGCTTTTCCATCAACTACTGGTACATTACACAGTGATTTTGTGATGGGTTCACCTGATTTTACATATCTTATACAAATTGAAAGCCTCTTCTGAACTGTCAAATCCGTGCTTTCATCAATCATCATTCCAAAAAAGCCAGATTCTTTAATGTCGTTTACAAGGTCTGTTTTCAAAATATAACAGATTGACCTTTGAATGTCAGTTATAGTGTCCCAACTTAAATTTTGGTAGTTCATACTCACTCCATTCATTGTTTGTAAATTCAAAAGACCATTTATTTGTTCTGATGGTAGTTCAGATTTGGCAGCGAAGTACACAGTCCTAAACAGGCTTTTGTCTTCATCACTGACTGGCAATTTCAAATCATTATTGTTGTCTGTTTCATCACACAACTCAGAAGTTGTTTGTTTGCTTTAGATTTTTCTGATATTCTGCAAGCACTTTTATGTTCATTGCTCTCATTGTGTCTAGATAAACTGGACATCTGTATACTAGGGGATCCTTCATGGGCCAGTACATTGCTTATCTTTAGTTTGTCTTTAAATTCTAGGCATGTTTTACAACAAAGTCTTATTTGGTCATCTTCACCTTTAATCATAAGCCAAGGATACTTAACAATCCAATCTCTCAACGTTTTCTTCGCCGTAGGCTTCTGCACACAAGTGAAAACATCGTCTATAATTTTTATCGCGATTGATCGTGCAATGTCGTTGCTATCACTATCAGTGACGCACAAGGTAATGATGTCATCAATGATACTTTTTGCAAGTTGTTCCGGGTCAGAAGTAGATTTGGGGACCGTAAAATACTTAAATATGTCGTTTTTCTGTGAAAGAGTTGTCACATCAAACTTTTTTCTTCCCCGTTTCGCCATTTTGTATACAAATCACTGGGCGCTTGTTTCCGCGGTACAAAACAGTTTGAAATGCGAACCAATCTCTCGACTGATACAGATTCCATTATCCCACAATTTGATCAATAAGAGCTATCCCCCTCTGGGCGAAATCTATTTTTATCACTGGGCGCTTGTTTCCGCGTTACAAAACAGTTTGAAATGCGAACCAATCTCTCGACTGATACCGATTCCATTATCCCACAATTTGATCAATAAGACCTATCCCCCTCTGGGCGAAATCTATTTTTAATCATGGAATTTCCAGTTTCTAGTATCATTTCAACCTTATGTTGCATACGCAGGCCGAAAAAAAGTTTTGCGTAATCGGATTTTTGTATGCTTTTTTGTATGCTTTTTTGTATGCGCAAGTTTAATTTTTATTGGGTTTTTGCTATTTTTAATTGGGTATTTACGCAAATACGCCGCTTATCTGTAGCTCTGTCTGACTATCTTTGATTCCACTCATCATAGGTCAATGGAATTTCACCTTGACAAGTATATTAGTGCTGCCAACATCTTGTGACCTATCTTTTACACATGAATTCAAACATCTTTCACCTGAATAAGCCTAAGAAAGGAGAATTGCTTTTACCTTTGGGGCTTGACCTACATATCATACACATGCAGGTCATTGAATTTTCACTAGGAATTTGATGCTGTAACATGGTTATTATCTTTTTGTTAAATTTTAACTAGTTTCAGATGTAAACTTGTGCATTTTTGAAGATTTTCAGTTTCACCAATCATACTAACATAATAGCACATCACTGATAATAGGATAATAAATTTAATATCGTTTTTAAAAAAACCATTTGCACCTGCCGTAACAAAATTTAATGTTGTTAAAAGTCTTTAATGTAGAGCATAAATATTTATATTTAGCATGTCATTCTACCAAAATGGTCGAGCTGCGGGACTTAAAAAAAAATCTTAATGGACAAAACATGTGGATATATATATATAGCCTTAACTGTCATAAACAAATATTTACAATTCCTTTGGCGATTAGTGAGGGAGGAGATATCATAAGGCTATTAACCCCTTTCCTCACAATACCTCACTATGTTGGATTAGCCAATAGGATAACAAAAGAAAACATTGTGGGAAATGAGGCTTATTATCCCTTAATTTTGTTGGAACACCATTGCAAAGTTCGAGACTAACCATTGCCTCTTTACTTTTAAATATTTAAATTAACTATTAAATATTCTTGACCCATTAAATGACTGTAATGAATGCAGAAGTTAATTGAAAAGGGTATTTGTATGCTATGTTAATATGACACACTGTGTTATGGACAATTTGTTACAATTTTAAAGTTTAACACCGTTGTGGTTCAAATGGGTCACAATTACGTTGTAAATCTCCTTTGAAAGAATAAACCTACATCAGTTTGGATGTATTGAGGTGAAAACATTCAAACCTGGCCAAGCAAAAAGGATCTTCACCATACAATGCGTGCACAATATAATGAAATCTAAATCTTTCATAACTAATTAGTTCTTGTACAGACACATTTTGAAAACATCATGGGAAAAGAAGAGCATGGGGGAAAATGGTGTCATGGTGAGCAATCTCCTTCAGCGATCGACTGCATGGATAACCATTACTATAAAACGGTCCACTAATTTACTCCCAACATTGATAGTGATATAGTTCAAGTAAGTGATTTACCTCTTACCAATGACATATGGTGCCAAAACTACAAAATTTTACTCTGTATGCAGAATTTGTGCTCAAGTATATGATTGGACGGAAGTAAATTCCTTTTCGATATTGCCCAATCAGAACACTTTTTTGGAGCATGGACTTTTGTTCACAGAGAGAACGTTTTCATTGTTTTATAGTTTCTTGGCCTGATGTCAAATATTAGGCTCGATCATAGCTGTAGATTGCTTTGGTAAACATTGTGGAAAGCAACTTATCCTTTTCTTACAATATCAAAATGTTGAGGTATTTTACTTAAAAAATACCACATATGATTTTAATAAGCCCAAAAGGCAGGTCGAATAGTCAAAGTTTAAGCAAATATGATATTGGTCAAAATGGAAGTTCGAAATGTTTATATATAATTAGCCTAATAAGTTTCTTGATGCAGTGATTTGAAAACATTTCATCAACAGAACACTGACCATTTTTGAATGACATGGTGCATTCTTTAACCTATTTCTAACATAGACTTACATTGTTGAAAGAAAGTCATAAAACATTTTTCACCTTTTTCCTTTTGCTGTAAGATGAAAAATAGTTTGTATCACATTACCTGATTATGCTGCTTCAAAATGGTTTGAAATTATCTGATGAAAACAATGTCAAATCTAACTAAATGTTATTAAATTTTAATTGAGTATTATAAGCATAATTAGTATTTAAGCATTGTAAGGAAAGAAATTACTTAAACTGCAGAACTTTATACAACAGATGGTACCCCTATATGGTTATCATAACGATATAAAAGAAATGGTACCCCTTTCCAGTTGTACACAACTTTATACAATAGATTGTAACGCCTATTTAGATGTACACAACTTTATACTACAAATGGTACCCCTATCTGGTTGTACGAAAACTTTATACAACAGATGGTGCCCCTATCCGGTTGTCTACAACTTCATACAACAGATAGTACCCCTATCCAGTTGTACACAACTTAATACAATATATGGTACCCGTATCTAGTTGTAGACAACTTTATACAGAGATGGTACCCCTATCTGGTTGTCTACAACTTTATTCAACAGATAGTACTCCTATCTGGTTGTACACAACTTTATACAAGAGATGGTACCCCTAGTTGGCAATGTACACAACTTAATACATCAGATGGTACCCCTATCTGGATGTACACAACTTTATACCCTATCTTGTTATACACAACTTTATACAACAGATAGTACCCCTATCTGGTTGTTCAGTTCTTTATACAACAGATGCAACCCCTATCCATTTGTACCCAACTTTATACAACAGAGGATACCCCTATTTGGTTGTACACAATTTTATACAACAAATGGTATCCCTATCTGGTTGTCTACAACTTTATTCAACAGATAGTACTCCTATCTGGTTGTACACAACTTTATACAAGAGATGGTACCCCTAGTTGGCAATGTACACAACTTAATACATCAGATGGTACCCCTATTTGGTTGTACACAATTTTATACAACAAATGGTACCCTTATCTGGTTGTACAAAACTTTATACAACAGATGGTACCCCTATCCAGTTGTCTACAACTTAACACAACAGATGGTACCACTATCTGGTTGTACACAACTTTATACAATAGATGGTTCTCCTATCAGGTTGTCCACAACAGATGGTACCCATTAGAAGTCAGTTGTACAGAACTTTATACAACAGATAGTACGCCTATCTTTTTGTACACAACTTTATACAACAGATGGTACCCCTATCCTGTTGTACACTTCTTTACACAACAGATGGTACCTCTTTCTGGTTATACACAACTTTACACAACAGATGGTACCCCTAGTCAGTTGTACACAACTTAACACAACAAAGGTAAACCTATTTTGTTGTACACAACTTTATACAGCAGATGGTACCCCTATCTAGTTGTCTACAACTCAACACAGCAGATGGTACCCCTAGTCAGTTGTACACAACTTAACACAACAGATGGTACTCCTATCATTCTGGTTGTCTATAAATTTACACAACAGATGGTAAAAATTCATAGTTTCAGAATGCTCGCTTCTCATCTGGAATCCGCTGTGGTCGAGTGGTTAGTGTTGGGGATTTTGAAACCGGGTGTCCTGGGTTCGATCCCCAGTCGCGGCACTACGGTCATGGTGGAGTGCCCTTGGGCAAGGCACATTTTCCAGCCTCGTACTGGTTTGTTTACCCAGGGATCATGAATAAGTGAATTGTCGCCGTGATATAACTGAAATAATGTTGAAAGCGGCGTAAAACCCCAATAAATAAATAAATTGCTTCTCATCTACTTGAATCAGGTGCAGGGGGTCGCAGTTTTGATCCTGACATCAGGTTATACCAAAAAACTAAACCAGGAAATTTTGTGATACAACTAAACAAATTGTTGAATTAGCATCGTAAAACACCATACAAACCTAAATGAATTGATTGCAAAGTATATATATTAACTTTGAAAGTTGTGTACAGAGAGTGACCCAAACAAAGCATTTGTTAAGCTGGTACTTGTCAATCATAATCCAATCAGGGTTTTTAAATTCACTCAAGGTTACGGGAAATCAAAACAGTAATATATAGATGAATAACATTTTCTGATGTTTTTTTATCAGAACCCTTTTGTTTAAAGCAGACGACTGAAATTATCAAAGCAAAACCATGTATATGTTTAAAAAAAAAAAAAAATTATAATATCAAAAATACCTTATAATATATATGGGATCTGACATGAGTTGTCATTTCATATAAAGCTTTATTAAACGAGTTCAAGAAATGTGTTACTAATAACAAATTTTTGGGATGAGTTTAATAAAACTTTTTTATGAAATGACAACGAATGTCAGATTTTTATTATCACATAATGAAACACGAAAAGAAAATCGGGTTTTCCAAATATATTTTAATTTCGTCATTAAAAGGTATAACAATGCCGCCAATAATTATGCCAAGGCCATATTCAGCTTATTTAAGGGGTTTATTAAAAGTGATCATAAATAAACACTCTAAAGTGACTTATGAGGCGTATTTCGATGAAATGTACTTAATGTGACGTCATTTTCCTAGTATTCGGTTATGTTATATTACACACATTATATATAAAGAAATACGTAATGGGTATATTAGATTGGATACACTTGCATTGTCATGTGATAACATTTCCTACCCATCATTTCCATTCAGAAAGAATCCGTGTAGATCCCACTATCTTCTAATTGTATGGGCGCCGGCGTGAAAGTGTGACAAATGGAGAAATTGTCCTGTTATACTGATTAATTTCTCATTTTGCAACAATTTTTTTGAAAGTCATCTGCTGAAATGATCCGTCAAATCGCCTCTGTACGTGGTTTAGGGTTAAAAGGAGAATTGAAGGTTTGTCTTCAACCATAACCAGTCAGACTAAATTAACAAATTATAAAGTAACTAAAATAATCATATATAATTATATTGATATAGGAAGGTAAACCCATTTCCTCTTGACTGTGTCTGTGAGTCTTAGATTTATACCAATCTGAAAATATCTGAAGAAACAATAACATCTGGATGAAATACTTTTAAAGCTTCAATCCAACTTGTGGATTGTTGTGGGACAAGAGGTACAATGTAGTTATAAATTTAACAATTAAGTTCTCCATGTTTCCAATGTTTCAAAAAGTTGTAAATAACTTTAACCCTTTCCCACAATTACAACAATTCTGCAGCAGACGACTTTGAAAACAATCCCCGAAAAAATTGGAAACTCTCTTTAAATGAAAGTACAATAATTGAATACAGTTGAAAACATGGTGACAATTCTCCAAAAAGGAGAAATTGCTAATTTTGAGCAATTCCTTCCCTTGTCAACATGTTTTCAAAAAGCCGTCTGCTGCCGAGGCGTCAGAAAGCGTTGACTGTAGCAGGGGCAGTCTAGGTTATTTATTAAACCCAGTGAAGTGGGATAATCTGATTATACCCATGTTCAATGAAGATATTTTGGATTTACATAATCTTTGATAGTCATTGTTTACAAGTGTCATATTTGTCGGCTGTTAAAAAGTCACGGGACAAGGGAATTCCCTTATGGAACTGATCTTAAACCTTTCCCTCATAAAGACGCTTTCTGACGCCTCTGCAGCAGACGGCTTTTGGAAAACATAGTGACAAAAGAAGAAATTGCACAAAACATGCAATTTCTCCTTTTGCCACAATGTTTTCCACTTTTTGTCATAGGTTATCCATTCAATTATGGAGATTTTCTATGTTTTGATAAAACATGTACAAAGTCGTCTGCTGCAGAATTGTCGTATGAGGGAAAGGGTTAAAGGTTCTTATTGTAGATACATGTATAGCAATTTCTCCAACTTCGACAAAGTTTAAAAAAGATGTTTGCTGTGCACTGAAAGCAGATGCATCTAAATGTGTCTGCATGAAGTGCATATGATGTGGGAAAGAGGTAAACTGAAGATATTTTCAGTTAACCCTTTTCCACTTACAACAAATTTGCAGCAGACGACTTTAAAGAAAAATTTAAAAAATCTCTATCAAAGTATGTATAGCTATTGAATAAAGTTGAAAACATTGTAGCTGAAAGAGAAATTGCTTGTTTTGAGCAATTTCTCCTTTTGTCACAGTGTTTTTAAAAGTCGTCTGCAGCAGAGACGTTCAAAAGGCGTAGATAATTATGTGGGAAAGGGTTAGTTCTCAAAGACATAGATATGGCAAAGTATTTCCACACAAACAATAATTCTTCCTTTGTTCTTCCCATGCATTTATTATGTGGGTCACTGGAAGACCATTTTATTGAGTACCTGCATTAGCAAGTATTTCACGAATTAACCCTTTCCCACAAACAACACATCTGCAACAGCCAACTTTGAATTTTTTTTTTCGCTGACATGGAAAATCTTTATAAATGAAAGAACTTTTATTGAATAAAGTTAAAAACATAGCGGTAAAGGGAGAAATTGCTAATTTTGAGTAGTTTCATTTTATGCCACAATGTTTTCAAAAAGAATTTGCTGGACATGCATTATAAAGCATCTGTATGTGGGAGTGGGTTTATGACAGATGTATCGAAAGTTTACTTTTAAGGTCTTTCAAATCTACCTAAAAACCTAGATTATACACTCAGTTCATTTACTGTACTCAAATAGGGTTGTATACATAGACAAGGTGTGTAACTCGGCCTTATTTTGCTTTAAAACCTATGTTGTGGATACTCAAAAGAATTGTTTCAGTGAGATATCTCTTGTTCTCTGTTATCTATAGATGTGCTCATTAAACGCCTGTAGGGATGCATTAATTATGTGAACACCTGCAGCGGGTAGGCGGTGTTCACACATTGGCCCCTCTTTAAGTCAATAGTTTTCATCTGATCTACATCAAACTTGTTGAACAGGTGTTGGGCATAATGTTTCGTCCAAGTTCGATAACCGCCAAATGTTACAAGACTATTTTGGATTATGGCCCTTGAATTGGTTTTGTCCACATTTTAAGTAGAACAGCTTTCATTAAATATTCAACTTGTTGAACATGTTTGTGGGCATAGTATCTTGGCCAAGATGGACAACCAGCCTTAATTGTGCAAGCTAGGCTCTTCTTGATCATTATGGCCCTTGATTTATCCGATATTGGCCAAATAAGCACTGCTCGATCTAGCTTAAAGTCGAACAGTTTTCATCTGATCGTCATAAAACTTGGTGACACATACATAGGACAATTTGGGTAGATCATGCTATATAATTTCGCTATATTAAGTTCTTTTTCCCGGAACCTCCAAAAGCCTTTTACTCTATACATGTATTACCAATTCACCTAACTTCGGGCCATTTACCTAAACCTCCAGCACCCTTTGTTTTATCTCGAGTTTTCATTATTATATTTGTAATTACGTACCATGATATAAATGCCATTTACCGTCATCAATATTAACCCTTTCCCACAAACAACAAATCTACAGCAGACGACTTCGAAAACATATTGCCAAAGACGTGAAAATCTCCATAAATAAGGGTTTAATTATTATGAACTTGAAAACTTTGTGGCAAAAAGGGAAATTGCTCATCATGAGCAATTTCTCCTTTTGCCACTAGGTTTTCCGAAATGTCATCTGCTGCAGATGTGGCGGAATGTGTCTACAAGTGGCAAAGGGTAATAATTATCAGAATATTTACATTTGAATCATCGCGAACTCATTTTAAAAGGAATTGTCTCTATTTTCAGATTACTCTTGAGAAAGTTCTTGGATTAACATCGACCAGCAAATCATCATTAGCATGTGATTCCAATACAGGGAATATAGCATATTTAGCTGGGTAAGAAATTACTTATATCTTCTTACTCTTCTCCACATACAACAAATCTTGAAAAAAGTTTTTGAAGCCATCTTCAGCTGATGAATATAAAACACAACTTTAGAGAAAGACACATTTATTGTAAATAATGAGCAAATGATCTCATTTTTGCACAATCTTTATGTTTTGTTGAGCTTTGTTATCAAAGGAGACAACGCAGGACCCAGGAGCAGTTGAACTTTAAATATGATGTAAGGGCAAATAGATTAAAGGGCATTTTAATTGTAAATGCCATATGGAAAAATCCAAATAAGAGTTAAATGGGCATTTTAATTGAAAATGCCAAATGTAACTTTTCATATATAAGATAACCATTACTTTTGTATTATTTACAATCAAATAATAACTTATTCTTCTTTTCTGGTACCTCCGGATGTAGAGTAAGGGAAAATATCATGGTTTAATTTAGTTAAATTATTTTTAGGTTCAGAGATAGAAAATGATTGTGTCATGATTTGATGGCCACAGAGTTTTCTTATATTTATACAGTCAAACCTGTGCTTAAGAACACCTTTGTATATATATAGCAATTCCCTATCTTTAGCAACCACATTTTTAGTTTCCGAATTACTAATTTTCTACATAAATGATCCTGCAATTTAAGACCACCTGTGAACAAAACCATAATGTTTTCTTCTCATGGTTGGTCTTTAAACACAGTTTGAACTGTATTTCAAAGTTCAGAGATAGAAAATTGGTGTCTCCAGATTTGATGGCCAGGGAGTTATTTTAGTTATACATGTATATACATAACAAAATCAGAAATGGTATTTCAGCTTGTTATTTGAAAACTTTATGTAACTATTTTAGTGAAGTAGGTTAATTGGATTCAAGTATTTATAATGAAAAGTTTGTGTGACTGTCACCATCTTGATTTAATTAAACTGGGAATGAAGATATTTATTAGATAGGTGTGAGACAACTCAATTTGGCCGTGTCACATGAAAACATTACCTTCAGGACTCTGAGTCGAGTGTTCGAGACCCAGATCAGCTTGCACCTCTGGGCAGTCTGATCGGGGTTTTCACTGTAAGCTCCTTAACCCTTTCCTGCATACAACAAATCTGCAGCAATCGACTTCGAAACATTTTGCCAAAAAAGTAGAAAATCGCCATAAGTGAGATTTTAATTATTTAATAGAGTTGAAACATTGTGGCAAAAGGAGAAATTCCTTGTTCTGAGCAATTTCTCCTTTTGTCACAATGTTTTCAAAAATTGTCTGCTGCACTGTTTCTGAGGCATCAGAAAGTGTCTCATGCAAACATGCTTTGGTATCATTTGTTACGAAAGTGTTAGGGGGGTTATCATTTATACCTTATAAGTGTAAATTGGTTCTGAAACCTCCAGTACTGCGTTTGTGTGACATTGCTCAATTTAGTGATGAAGGCTTAAGGACATTTTGAATGATAGAAATTTACTTATATTTTTTATCTATTTTTTGTCACTAAAGGAATATATTAGAATCTCTTTCCACAAAATCAAGTTGCAAAGAAAAACTATTTATAAGTACAAGAAAATAAACAAAAACTGGTCTGAAAATGAAGAGGAATCCACATTACATTTTTAGCTCGCCTATTCGAAGAAATAGGGGAGCTTATGTAATCACCCCGGCGTTGGCGTCTGCGTTGCCAGCTTGGTCAAACCTTTGTGTGCAAGTTCTTTTCTCAGACACTGTGTATGCTGTTGCTTTGAAACTTCACACACTTATTCAGGGTCATTAGGTGACTTTGTATGTCAAGTCCCATAACTCTGGAATGGATTTTGACTGAATTGGGCCCCTTTTTGGACTTAGAATGTAGGTCAAACCTTTGCGTGCAAGGCCTTTTCTCAGACACTGTGTATGCTGTTGCTTTGAAACTGCGCACACCTATTCAGGGTCATTATATGACCTTGTATGTCAAGTCCCATAACTCTGGAATGGATTTTGACTGAATTGTACCCGTTTTTGGACTTAGAATTTTGGTCAAACTTTTGCGTGCATGGCCTTTTCTCAGATACTGTGTATGCTGTTGCTTATCGTATATAAATAAATTAACAGATTTAAAAGGCCCAAAAGGGCCTGTATGGACTTGGTTAACATTTGCATGCAAGTATTGAAAAGGTGTTTTATCTTGCAATAGGTGATACTGTGTGACTTTACCTAATGCTATAACTGTTCTGAAGTAGGCCCTTATAGACGATGGCCCTGATAGGCGAGCTATATTGTCCTCCGACAAATCTTGTTATTTAGTTATTATCTACATATTATCACATTTATCATTGTGAATAACCTGAGGGACCTTGTAATTGAGGGAGAAATTGTAATTAATTAATATTGAACTGATAGTCAATTGATTACTTCATTAAACAGCTAGCATCTTTTCCAAAGGCACTAGATACAGTCTGTATCAGGTAAAAGGTTATAAAGCAAAACAATATTGAACATACAGCAAATATACAGCAGAAGACTTTGAAAATGTCTACTTAAAAATATGGAAAATCTTCATAATTGTATATGATTACTGAAAAATGTTGAAAACATTGTGACAAAAGGAGAAATTGCTCGTTTTGAGCAATTTCTCCTTTTTAGCTCGCCTATTCGAAGAAATAGGGGAGCTTATGTTATCACCCCGGCGTTGGCGTTGGCGTTGGCGTTGGCGTTGGCGTCCGCGTTGCCAGCTTGGTCAAACCTTTGCGTGCAAGGCCTTTTCTCAGACACTGTGTATGCTGTTGCTTTGAAACTTCACACACTTATTCAGGATCATTAGGGGACCTTGTATGTCAAGTCCCATAACTCTGGAATGGATTTTGACTGAATTGTGCCCCTTTTTGGACTTAGAAATTTGGTCAAACCTTTGCGTGCAAGGCCTTTTCTCAGACACTGTGTATGCTGTTGCTTTCAAACTTCACACACACTTATTCAGGGTCATTAGGGGACCTTGTATGTCAAGTCCCATAACTCTGGAATGGATTTTGACTGAATTGTGCCCCTTTTTCGACTTAGAATTTTGGTCAAACCTTTGCGTGCAAGGCCTTTTCTCAGACACTGTGTATGCTGTTGCTTTGAAACTTCACACACTTATTCAGGATCATTAGGGGACCTTGTATGTCAAGTCCCATAACTCTGGAATGGATTTTGACTGAATTGTGCCCCTTTTTCGACTTAGAAATTTGGTCAAACCTTTGCGTGCAAGGCCTTTTCTCAGACACTGTGTATGCTGTTGCTTTGAAACTTCACACACTTATTCAGGGTCATTAGGGGACCTTGTATGTCAAGTCCCATAACTCTGGAATGGATTTTGACTGAATTGTGCCCCTTTTTCGACTTAGAATTTTGGTCAAACCTTTGCGTGCAAGGCCTTTTCTCAGACACTGTGTATGCTGTTACTTTGAAACTTCACACACTTATTCAGGATCATTAGGGGACCTTGTATGTCAAGTCCCATAACTCTGGAATGGATTTTGACTGAATTGTGCCCCTTTTTGGACTTAGAAATTTGGTCAAACCTTTGCGTGCAAGGCCTTTTCTCAGACACTGTGTATGCTGTTGCTTTGAAACTTTACACACTTATTCAGGGTCATTAGGGGACCTTGTATGTCAAGTCCCATAACTCTGGAATGGATTTTTTTCAAACATTTGGATTTTTTTCTTTTTCTTTTCTTGTATTTTTCAATTTTGCGTTTAGCTCAACGTTAAAGTTTCGATTTTTTTTTTTTCTCAATAAGTACTGGTTCTAGGGCTTTCATATTTTTTGGGGTAAAACATTTGTTTTTTGCTGGATTTTGAAAATTGGGCATAGCTTCTTCATATTTTGTTGGATTAATTTCATTTTTTTGTATTTTTGAACTTTGAGCATTATTTTTTTATTTTTTATTTTTTTTCTTGAATTTTGGAACTTTGTGTTCAGCTCAATTTTTTTTTTTAAATTTCTTGTATTTTTGAACTTTTTTTTTTTATTATTTCTTGTTTAAAAATAATTGTGTTTAGCTCAATGTTAGAGTTTTGTTTACTTTTTGTGTTTTACACTTGCCTTGATAGTCAAAGCAGGGGACACAGTGAGACATTTAATTATGCGTAATTCTTGTCTTTCTTTTGTAAATTCAATTTCAACTGAATTATTCCACTTTTGGATTTTGGACTTTATACCCATGCTATAACTGTTCTGAAGTAGGCCCTGACAGACGATATCCCTGATAGGCGAGCTATATTGTCCTCCGACAACTCTTGTTTCATGATGTTTTCAAAAGTCGTCTGCTGCAGATGTCTAAAAATGTGTCTATAAGTGGGAAAGGGTTAGGAAAGAAAAAAGCAAAAACTTTGACATCATCTTGAAATAATAGTTATAATTTCTTATGGTAACAGTGCATCAATATTTGTTTACTTATTGTTGTATTAATAATTCAAGTTGGTCAGGGAAAAGTGTTAATCACTAAGATGTGTCATGCTATAGTCTAGACTAGGGACATGTTACCTGTAATATGTTTGCTGTACTCCGGTTTAGGTTACACAGTACCTTTGGCCCCAAGGGTAAGACTTGTCTCCTTATTTTATGTTGACCTGTCCATTGTCATGACCTACTGGTACAGAAAACAACACTTCGATTCAGTTTTATTCTAGGATGTGTTGTAATTCCTTTAAATTGTTACAATTGTTAAATTGTTACCGTCAGAAATGATTGCATTTAAAAAATATTATTTCTCATGTAAATCATGTATTGAATGGAACTGATAATAATAGCAACTCATTTGCTTGAAATAAGTAGATGAGACTCAATTTTGACAAGTTATTTCATATTGTAAAAGTGTTTATAATAATGCACCTACAAAATGGTTCAGGGCAAAGTGTCACCCTCAACCTGCTGTCATTCCGTCATTGCATGATAATTGGTTTCTGTTCATTATCCTTTGAATACAAGCAGATATTTCAATGGTATGTGGTGTTTTAGGATACATGTCAAGTACTTAAGTTGGTGGCTGTCAGATCATGCTAAGCAGAGTGAGTCATTGCCCTTGGACTTTCAAGTTGGTTGTTGTCATGTTGTTTTTAGTGGAGTTTATGCCATGATATACATTTCTCAATGTCCTCTGTTTTTCATTACAATGCATGTAGATAATTCAATGATCTTTGTGGCTGGCTGAGACTGTACCCAAGAAGTGCTTATCGTCATTCTCGTCACCTTGTTGCCGACTTTGTCCTCCAGAGTCAGCAATGTAACCAAAATGTTTGTTTTTGTCTTAAAATTGTACAAAATTAAAAGCAAGCCCTCTCTCATCAAGTTATATTGCTGTCCTGCCAGGACAGCTCTTATTGGTGAATAGTAGTATTATGACTATAATTATAAATCTAGTTCAATCCTTTCCCTCATATAGACCCTTTCTGAATCTTCTGCAGCAGACAGCTTTTTTAAAACATGGCGCCAAAAAAAAAAAAATTGCTCAAATTGAGCAATTTCTCCTTTTGTCACCATGTTTTCAACTCTATTCAATTATTGTTCTTTATTATAAAGGGGCCTTTGCCTAGGCGTTTTCAAAGTCGTCTGCTGCAGATTTGTTGTATGTGGGAAAGGGTTAATTTGGGTCCCCGGTAGCTCTCAGCTTAGTTTAAGTGGAGATATTTTCCCTGAACTATGAAAAATTCATGGACTTATAGATTGCCCAATTTACTATTTGGCTGCATTCTTGTTGTTCCAACACATTGTTAGTTCTGAGATTAATTTAGAAGGGTATGTGGAGTGTTAAAATAAAATAATCAGATTCACCTAGATTTATTTCAAAGGAAGTGATATTACTTTTAAAACCCTTTTCCACATACAACAAATTGGCAGCAGGCGACTTTGAAAACATACCTGAAAAAAATTGGAAACTCCCTTTAAATGAAAGATTAACAATCATTGAATAGAATTGAAAACATGGTGACAAAAGGAGAACTTGTTCGTTTTGAGCAATTTCTTCCTTTGTCGGCATGTTTTCAAAAAGCCATCGGCTGCAGAGGCGTCAAGATGTGTCTATATGGGGGAAAGGGTTACTAGTAGTGATATCATATAATCCACACTTTTATCTGCTCTATAAGTTGAAAAATAAATAACTTTAGTCCACTTTACTTGACATCACATATTAAAGGCTTAATTTAAAGTTCAATAAAA
Source organism: Serripes groenlandicus (assembly GCA_031761405.1). Taxonomy (NCBI): domain Eukaryota; kingdom Metazoa; phylum Mollusca; class Bivalvia; order Cardiida; family Cardiidae; genus Serripes; species Serripes groenlandicus. Next base: position 68,999,425 of record JASEVX010000001.1, read on the forward strand.
CCACCAGTGCAATATGAAACCTCCCTATAGAGTCATCAGACAGATCTTTGTTTGCCACAATTTGACTTTAATTTTTCTTAGAGCTCAGTCTTAATTAATCCTTTTCCATTTGCAGAAGCTTTTTTACGCCTTTTAAGAGGACGACTTTTGAAAACAAGTGTCAGAAGGAAAAATTGCTCATGATAAGCAATGTCTCCTTTTGCAACAAGTATGTTTTCATCTCAATTCATTAAATAAACTTTCATTTATAGGGATTGACTACATTTGTTGACTGCCGTTTGCAAAGTCATCTGCTTCAGATTTGTTGACTGTACATGGGTAAGGGTTAACCCTTCCCCTCGTACGACAATTCTGCAGCAGACGACTTTGAATTTTTTTGTCTAAAAATAGAAAATCTCTATAATTGAATGGATTATAACCTATTGACTAAAAGTGAAAAACATTGTGGCAAAAGGAGAAATTTCTTCTTTTGTCACTGTTTTCAAAAAGCCGTCTGCTGCAGAGGCGTCAGAAAGCGTCTATATGCGGGAAAGAGTTTATTGGAAAGTCTTTATCAGTCACCTTCATCAAACTTACAGAACTTGAAGACTTGGCTGGTACTCAAAATCAGCCAATTATACCTCCCTGACAAAAATACAGTATTTGACTGGCAATGTTTCTGTTTAATTCTTTCCCAGATACAACAAATCTCCTGCAGCTGATTTTGAAAAAATCTAGTCGAAAAATATGGCAATCTCTTTCTGGGATCATGTGCTCCATGTATTCATACTTGTCAGCGGTACTCAGTACTTGTCTTTAACCCTTTCCCTGATATAGACGCTTTCTGACGCCTCTGCAGCAGACAGATTTTTGAAAACATAGTGACAAAAGAAGAAATTGCACAAAACGTGCAATTTCTCCTTTTGCCACAATGTTTTCCACTTGTTGTCATAGGTTATCCAATCAATTATAGAGATTTTCTAATTTTTGACAAAATACGTTCAAAGTCGTCTGCTGCAGAATTGTCGTATGAGGGAAAGGGTTATAATTATGAGTACAAGTGCTCATACTTACCTGAGTACTAAGGCAACATGGCCAATACTTATGATTATTTTAAAAGTAGTGTTACTGTAAAGTATACACACCCAATTCAGTACTCAGTTCTTACTTGAGTTCTCCTTAACCCTTTCCCACATACAACAAATCCGCAGCAGACGCCAATGAAAACATGTAGGCGGCAATATTGAAAATCTCTAAAAATCAAAGTTTAATTAAATTTCAACAGTGACAAAATGCGGAATTGCTCATTTATATAAGCAATTTCTTCTTTTGTCACACTGTTTTTAAAAGTTGCCTGTTGCAGAGGCATCTGAGAATGCGTCTTTATGTGGGAAAGGGTTAAGCATCCAGTACTCGGTATACTTACTCAAGTACAGTGAGTAACCCCCAGTACTCAACCCATCCCTGATCTGTATGGTTTGAACATTTTTGATGCAAAATGAGATATTTCTGTTTATAAGTCAATTCTCCTTTCGCTATAATGTTTTCAAAATGAATCTGCTGCAGAATTGAATCAAAATGCATTCTGTGTGTGGGAAGAACTAAATAGGTAGCGGAAGTACTAGAGAAAAGATAATCCAGCCCATAAAGTATTTGATTGTTACATCGAATCATCCTGGCATTACGTAATTATCCTAATTCTCTGGTAAGTTAATTATATAAACAAGAATTTCTCACTCTACTTACCTTTGAAGGTAGATTGTAAAGAAAACAGTAAGTGTATAATCAAGTGTATTTATAAGCTGCATAAGCAATTTATTTTTCAGACATTTACTCTAGAATTTAGGTACTACATGTCTTGCTAGTGCAACCTAGATGATTGCACGACGTAATCTTCTCGCTGAAATCATTCTTGACTTTTGAAAATATTGTGAAAAGGTCAGAACTAGCTCATGAGATTTTTCCCTTTGTCTCGTCTGTTTGTGCACTTATAATTTGCCTGATTTTGATTTTCTCTTGGACTTACATTTTGTATTTGTTAGTGTGTCTACTTCTTCAAATGAAACATTTTAGGGCTTATTGATTATGATTTTATCAAACACATTAAACAAGGTAGTTACAGTTGCTTTCTTCTTTGGTGAAAAAAGAAAGAATGGAGGAACTGTGGTTCAAATCCAAGATTCCCCATTTATTATTGGTTTGAAAAATGTTAATTTAGATAATCAAATTTGAAGAACTTTCGGCCATGTGATCATAAATCTCATATCCTATTACATTCTTATAGACATGATCTTATTTAATAAATCTTTTAGGTAAGAACAAGGGTTCAAGAACTGTTCACTTGCCGTTAGAGTGTTGATAGACTTTGTATTTCTCTGTAATTGAAACATTGTAGGCTGTCACAACAGTTTCTACAAATGTTTGAAGTTTTATCTCCCCAAGGCTTAATGAGAGTTGCCATATGTTTCAAGCTCATCACATGAAATATTACTCACTTACATTAATACTCTTTGTAGTTTCTAGTGATAATTAACAAAATAGTCATATATATTCAACTCTTTCCCACATAAGCAAATCTGCATCAGACGACTTTCAAAACATACCTAAAAATAATTGGAAACTCCCTCTAAGTGTTAGTACAATAATTGAATAGAGTTGAAAACATGGTGACTAAAGGAGAAATTGCTCGTTTTGCTCATTTTGAGCAATTTTTATATCAAAAATACCCCCTGTGAAATGTTGTTCTTGAAATTATGAACTTTTCATGCCACTTATGAACTGTTCATGAACTGCCATTAAATAGTTCTTAATCACAGTTCACAAACTTTAGTTCATGAACAGTAAGACAAACTTGTTCGTGAACTGTTCAAGAACTGAAGAAGAACATAGCAAATTCTTAACAAGTTCATAAACATCTGTCAAGTGTAATTCAAGTACTTTTAATGAACCCTATAAGTTCTTATTCTGTTCTTGAATAGTAAGTTTAATATAAATATATCACTGATTTTAAAATGATATTTAATTAAATTACAATGACTTTTTAACTCAGTGTGAATCTCTTAAACTACCATTCTGAATAGAGAAATAAGAACATTTTAATATAGATCATTTCTAGAACCAAAGAAGTTCTTATAAATGTATTATAGTGAAAACTTTTGAAATCTTCTTGTCAAAAGTAAAGGCCCTAGTGAAAAACATTAATGCAATTCCAGTGAAATTTCATTGTTACCTGCTATGTTACTGGAATACCAGTAGAATAACCAAAAATACCACTGGAACTGAACTTGAATTTAAAATATACCAAGGGAGTTAACTCAAGCATAAAACACAGGAACTCTTCAAAAAGAAGTTAGTAATGTTTACTACTTCCTTTACGTTTTTTGGTGGGAGAAATATGTTGTGTTTCAAAGGCACAGAGAAGTTTTTTGTAATATCTTATGAACAACTTGATGGGCACATTTGGTAAATGTCTTAAATGTTACATTGTTTATTAAATTAGCAAATTGTATTATGCTATGTCATAAACAATAAGTTCATATTGGTGATTTATTTAAGTATCACATTGCCACATGTGAAAGAAGCCAATTGTCTTCATATAACAATTATTTTTTATTGAATTCTGGTTCAACTATGTTTCAATGAACCAGAATATTTTCTGTACATAATCTGCACAGGCTTTCTGTAATTTCTTCTGTACAAAATCTGGTTCTTAGGTCCACCCAGACTATTTCATACACTGGTTACCAACCAATTGAACATGAACTTTTCATGAACTGTTCATGAACAGTAGTTCTTGAACTATTCATATACTGTAGTTCTAGAACTGTTCATGAGCGATAGTTCTTGAACCGTTCATGAACAATCCATGAAGAGAAAATGGCACTATGAATTTGCACTGGAAAAAGTTCTTGAACAGTTCATGTTTAAAAAGAAAATCAAGAATATTTCATGAATTTTCCGTTCTTGAACAATTCATGAACTTTTTAATGACACTGTTTCCTGAATGTGTCATGAACTGTTCATGACCTGTTCAAGAACTACATATTTAAGAACTTTTTAAGAATTTGTGCCATTTTATCTTCATATACATCCCATGAACTGTTCATGAACCAGGTACCTGAACTTTGCATGAATTATACAAGAACTGTTCATGAACAGTAATTATTCATTTCACAGGGGACATTACCAGTCATTTAATACCTGAACGCTAGCATATCCCTCACGTATCCGTGACATACACGGCCGCCCGGAAGTACAGGCGCGCACGTGAGCGGGTAGTCACTTTTCATTTTTGGATTCACCGGAGTAGTCGATAAGAAAAATTTATATTATTATTTCTTCTTCCAATTAACTCTTTTGTTTTATAAGGCCCTGCCTTATAATCATTTAATTGTCCAAGATATTTTTTTTTTTTTTTTTCTGCATTAACGTCACAGCCGTAAATTATTTACTTTATTGCTGTATTTATTGTTTTGTAGCGGACGATACTCTGAGAAGCACGTGGATTACCCCACCCGCTAATTTCAGTTACCGTCTTCGGGTACGGAAGTCCTGCTGTTTTCAATACTTTTTCCCTACCCTGTTAGCGATAGTACATTAACTATTGCTGTATGAATTATTGACTGTTCTATTCAATATTTGTGAAAAAAATTTGAAACAAAATTTATTTCAATATACGTGTCCAAGCTACCGGTGTCCCCGTGGTGTGGATATATAAAAACGGATTATAAACGGATTATATACGGATTATTTACTGTTTGGTGAGTATTTTGAATTATGTCAATGTCAATTACTGGTGAAGGGATGCGGAGCCCATGTGGTCATGCTGTGCACCTATGGGATTCGCATCCGACCTGCGTTGTGTGCACCAAATGCACACAGGCTTCACCTTGCGAGTACTGCTCGACATGGCCTATTTCCATTTGGAAAAGCAGGAAGATAAAGAAGACCCCTAAGAGGGTGCCTTTATCTTCATCGAGTGAGGCAGAGTTCGAGGGGTTCTCCCAACCGGACTCTGCAACGGTGTTGAGCGAGTCGAAGGGCAATGCTGAGCCTTCTTCTCCGCTCAACACAGCCGTTTTTCCGCGCGCTGAGGAAATTCGGATGGTAGCTTTGGGTGAGAGTTGCTCCGTCGGGAAACTTCAGAAACCGTACGGAAACAGCGGGGAAAATGCTCAGCTGGATCATTTAACCGCTGAACCTCACCATCTGTCGCCTGGTGTCAGGGCTGGGCCTTCGAAAGAAGGAGTGCCTTTGGTAGCTTTCCGGGAAACCGCAGGTTGTACCAATCCGACACCATACTCTGGGCTACAGCGGTCTTCGGACAGCTGCAGAGTACCGGTTACTTACGTCGGGGGACGTAGTGTTCCGGAGACTTTGTATAGTGCAGCTTCACTCCTGCCTATGCATAGTCAACCTGGGTTTTGTTGGGCTGAGCAACAAAACCCAAATACCGAGGCACGTCAGGTCACCGGGCAACCGGAGAGGAGTCATTTGTTAATGACGCGACCTGTCACCAGTCAGTCCGGGTTGGACTGGACTGGGCCAGTCAGTCACGTTGCCATGACTAGACCAGGTAATCGCTCACGTATCCGTGATGCGACAGGGCAAAGGTCCGATTGCAAGGACCCAGCCAGGCAAAAGGTTGATCGTTTAGCAGCGATTCATCCTGGCAGTCAGACTATCTTAATTGATTCGACGACTAGCCAAAATCGCGCGCATGGAGACATGCCGCATCAGGTCAGTAGCCCATTTCGTTATGGTGCTACGGGCCAATCGGTCACGCTTGTGAATACGACACAAACACCAGTGTCTTATGTAAACACAGGCCAACCGAGTAGTCAGGCATTTTTCAATGCCTCGTCTACACTGCCAGACGACTATGTAAACATGGCGCGTCCAGGCACGGGTTCTGTGGTGATAGACCGAATTGATTCAAATTATCGATCGATCTCTGCTCCACTACAGAATCAGAATAATTTTAACCCTGGTATTGCACCGGGTTCGATTATTCCTCTGTCTTCCATCGGGTATGGGGGTTACGAAAAATCTTTTTCTTCCCCTGGGGGGACAGTGTATGTCGCTAGAGAATACGCTGCCCCTCAATACCAGCCACCGGTCCATACTATGGAACCGTTAGGTGTTAGACAGGCCTACCGGGATCAGCATTACCCATCTCATGGGGATTCACTGCTCTCGGGGGGACACCTATTTGATAGGCAGTCCGGTTATAGGCAACCTCGGGATGGTAGCTTTGGGTGAGAGTTGCTCCGTCGGGAAACGTCAGACACCGTACGGAAACAGCGGGGAAAATGTTCAGCTGGAACGTTCAACCGCTGAACCTCACCATCTGTCGCCTGGTGTCGTGGCTGGGCCTTCGAAAGAAGGAGATGCCTTTGGTAGCTTTCCGGGAAACCGCAGGAATTGTACCAATCCGACACCATACTCCGAGCTACAGCGGTCTTCGGACAGATGCAGAGTACCGGTTACCTACGTCGGCGGACGTAGTTCTCCGGAGACTTGGTATAGTGCAGCTTCACTCCTGCCTATGCATAGTCAACCGGGTTTTGTTTGGGCTGCACAACAAAACCCAAATGCCGAGGCACGTCAGGTCACCGGGCAACCGGAGAGGAGTCATTTGTCAATGACTCGACCTGTCACCAGTCAGTCCTTTTTGGACACGACCGGGCCAGTCAGTCACGTTGCCATGACTAGACCAGGTAGTCGCTCACTTAGCCGTGATGCGACAGGGCAAAGGTCTTATTGCAAGGACCCAGCCAGGCAAAAGGTTGATCATTTAGCAACGATTCATCCTGGCAGTCAGACTTTCTTAAATGATTCGACGACTGGCCAAACTCGCGCGCATGTAGCCATGCCGCATCAGGTCAGTAGCCCATTTCATTATGGTGCTACGAGCCAATCGGTCACGCTTGTGAACACGACACAAACACCAGTGTCTTGTGTAAACTCAGTGCAACCGAGTAGTCAGGCATTTTTCAATGCCTCGTCTACACTGCCGGCCGGCTATGTAAACATGGCGCGTCCAGGCACGGGTTCTGTAGTGATAGACCGTATTGATTCAAATTATCAGTCGATCTCTGCTCCACTACAGAATCAGAATAATTATAACCCAGGTATCGCACCGGGTTCTATTATTCCTCTGTCTTCCATCGGGTAGGGGGGTTACGGAAAATCTTTTTCCTCCCCTGGGGGGACAGTGTATGTCGCTAGAGAATACGCTGCTCCTCAATACCAACCACCGGTCCATACTATGGAACCGTTAGGTGTTAGACAGGGTTCAACGGCCTACCGGGATCAGCATTACCCATCTCATGGGGATTCACTGCTCTCGGGGGGACACCTATTTGATAGGCAGTCCGGTTATAGGCAACCTCTGGATCAGAATACATTGCGTCATTCAGTGAAAGAGAGGTCGAAACCGTCCAATACGGTCAGTTCGGCCCCGGCAGAAGTTTTTGCATGGCCGTCCTCTGCTGCGGAGAGGGGGCCTGCTTCGCAAAATCTTCGGCAGAACATGGATTTTCTGATTTATCCCTGTCTGAGTCGGACATAGATCTACCGGTTGGAATACCGAGTAGACAACCTCAGAGGAGTACCTACAACCCTACATCTTCGTCTGACGATAATGAGGGAAATAGGTCAACTTCCGATGAGGAGCCAGCTGTAGAGCGTTGGTCTCTTCAGCAGGCTATTGACGAAGTATTTCGGGTGGTGCCGAATACTTCATGCCCTAAGGTTGACGCTCCCCACGTCGCAAAACCTTTCGAGCCTAGAGGAACTTAATGTACAAGCTTTTCGCCAGTGCACTTGCTTCCTCAAACTAACAACTTGGGCAGGTTGTTAGACCAATTGCAGTCGACCAGGTCTCTAGAGGCTATACCTCCAGGCTGGTCGGTCCCAGGACCCATTTCTAGGAAATGGGTCAACTCTAAGGCGTATTCTACGTCTAAGGAGTTCTTCCCGGTCAAAGTGCCAGCTTTAGACGGGGATGCAGCTACACTGGGGTTAACTGCACCCGCTTCTGTCCAGGTCTCTTTTAAGATACTAGAGAAGTGGGAGGCCAGAGCAAGACTGGGTGTATTGGTGTCATCTCATGACAACCATTTCGCAGTCGCTCTGTCTTTGTTGTTGAAAGAGGAGAATATCTCTAGCCTAGGGGCTAACAGAATTCTCGAAGCTTTCGACACAGGCAACAGGCATCTCATGGCACTGAATCTTCAGACCATCACAGAGATACTGTCCATGAGGAGGGACGCAGTTATAGTTGCTCCTAACTCATTGCTACGTGCTAGCAAGGACAGCCTGAAAGCCGCACCATTGGAGTCGAAACAACTCTTTGATGGAAGGATTGCTGCGGTGACAGCTTCTGATGCTTCAGAACAGTCGACGCCTTTCGGCGAACGCAGCTAAGGCTTTTGCGCAGGGCCAGAAACGTTCAACGAATTCTGCGAATGTGGGTAGTTCTAAGAAACCCAACCCAGCAAAGAAGCCAAAACGGTATGTGAAGGCGTTTCAGCCTAAACAAACCCCTTCCACGGGTCAGAAATCGGCTAAACCGAAGCGCCCCTATCAGGGTACTAACATCGGCAGCCTGCTAGAGTTAACACGAATCCAAAGCCGCAGCCCTAGGGATTCGCTCCTCTCTATGACAATCCCAAGGTCGGAGATTACAGTCGGGGGCCGCCTGTCATTTATCACGGAGGAGTGGGAAAGTGTCACATAGGATCGTTGGATTTAGTCTGTGATACAGGAAGGGTATCTGATTCCCTTCATTTCCCCCCCCTCCTCTGACAGGCGTGCCGATCGACATTTCGTCTCGTCATCCGGCCATGTCAGAGGTGATTTCATCGCTTCTGAAAAAGAATGCCATAGAGAGCGTTCTCAACCCCAATTTTCGGGGTTTCTACAGCCGTCTTTTTCTTGTTCCGAAGAAAGACGGCAAGTGGAGACCGGTTATAGATTTATCTGCGCTAAATCTATTGATTCCGGTCGATAAATTCAAAATGGAGTCGACCCGCTCCATCCGAGTTGCAATTCGGAAAGGCGACTGGGCGGTCTCTCTAGACCTAACACACGCCTTTTTATCACATCCCGATCGCTTCCTCCTCGAGGAAATACCTTCGGTTTGTGATAGAGGGAGAAGTGCTCCAATTTCAGGGCTCTTCCCTTCGGCCTCAAGTCCGCCCCTCGAGTGCTTACGAAGATATCAGGGCATGGGAGCATTTCTTCGTATGAAAGGACCCCAACTTCTTCAATACTTCGACGATTGGCTTCCCCACAGGACGGATCGTGTACTTCTATTTCACGATCTATCCCTAGCCTGGCGGACCATTCTGCGGTTGGGTTTAATACCCAACACGCAGAAGTCGGAATTAATTCCGTCAAAGAGGTTCACGTTCGTGGGTATGACGTTTTTCACCGACTTAGCGGTAATTCGAGTACCTTCGGACAGAGTCTATTCACTAATACAGAATAGACAACTATATTCCACTCATTCGGCAGTGGACGTTCAGAATTCGCAAAGGAATAATAATAATTACTCCCCGAGTTCATAATGAGGCTGAGAACCATTTCGTCAACTTCCGGTTTCACTTCTGGAAGGAATTTCTGGAAGGGAAGATGATGACAGAACACTTCTCTGGCCCAGAGACCGTGGTTATACGTCCTTCTGGCCTGCCTATCGACATAACCGTTACATCTTCCTTAGATATAGACAGTTCTTACCGATTGATGTTAATAAGGTAGGTCAATCTCTCTGAACGTTAGTCGACGGCTACCGCTTCTTAAGTTTTACTGAGAATTATAAATTCGTATTGCTTGGCGAACACTAACAGGGAAGTGAGTTCTTTGATTTCAGTAGAAATGAATTACATTAAGTTTCACAGACTGATGGTTAGAATTAAGAAAAACCCAATTGTAGGAGTTAACTCCAAAATTGGATTTGTCTTGCGTCCTTTGGTCGCTTACAAGAGCTCCATACGAACTCTTGAATCGACGTCTTTAAAGTTTTTTACTTATAAAACCCTCTTTTTATTAGCTTTAACTACAGATCGTCTCTGTAGAAACCGGGCAGATCAGATTCAATGAATCTGATGGCTCCTTACTCTACTGTGTCAACAAGGGTTCCTGTCTAAGAACCAGTTGCAGTCGGTCCTGCCTGGGTCCCCTTGTGGCTTCACAGCGAGTGGTTTGCTAATTCACATAATCCAACACATAAATAAAGTGAATACCGATTGAACCTGTATTCAATCCCCTCTTTCCCTTTATACATCCGTTGGAATCAAGTATGTTTGTTCCTAAAAAAATATGGAATAATATACTACAACGTACCTGGAACGACAGTAAGTATTGGTCGAACCTCCCGTCCTATGCTACGAAGTCATCAGGTATTAAATGACTGGTAATGTATTTTTGATATAAAAATGAAGTTTTTTAAAGTAAAACATATTTTTATTAGAAAATACTTACCAGTCATTTATAGAGTCCCACCTCCCAACCCCGCGTCGTCACCAATACTTAACGGTGAATGAAAAGTGACTACCCGCTCACGTGCGCGCCTGTACTTCCGGGCGGCCGTGTATGTCACGGATACGTGAGGGATATGCTAGCGTGGGCGTTTTTTTTGGATAATTAAGGTGTATAGAGATGATATATCAGGTATTAAATGACTGGTAAGTATTTTCTAATAAAAATATGTTTTACTTTAAAAAACTTCATTTTTCTTCTTTTGTTGGCATGTTTTCAAAAAGCTGTCTGTTGCAGAGGCGTCAGAAAGCGTCTATATGTGGGAAAGGGTATCTACCGTCCTCTTCCATATGTATTAAAAATCTGACCTAACATGATATTTTTAAGCTCACCTGCACACTTTTTGTCTGTCGTCTGTCATCAACATTTGCCTAGTTAACACTCTACAGGCAATATTTTGTATCCAATCTTCATGAAAGTATATATATATCAGAACATACATCTGATGATCTCCATTAAATCTTGGACAAGTTAGAAAATGGGTGACAATTGTGAGGTCAAAAACTAGGTCACAAGTTCAAACTGAAGGAAAATCTTGTTATTATACTCTATTGGCCGCATTTTTAGCTTAACTAAAACTTTGTCAGAATAAATGTCATAAAAGTTTATCAGAACAAAAATCTCCATCAATTGTTTGTTTGAGTTTTTTACGCCGTTTTCAACATCTCTATCAAATCTGGGCAAATGTAGAAACTTGGTCGGATGATGATATCCGATCAAAAATTAGGTCACCTAAGATCAAATTGTAGAAAAATATTGTAAACACTCTAAGAGACTGTACTTTCTGCTTGCTTCAGCAGGTTGAAAACTTGTCAGAATGTTTGTCTTGATGATCAAAAACTAGCTTACAAGGTCAAATTGATAGAAAATCTTGTTAACTCTCGGGAAGCCGCATATTTAACATGTTGAAACCTTGCCAGAATAAAAGTCTTGACGGTATCTAGTCCAAGTTTGAATATTGGTTAAAAAACTAGGTCACTAGACCAAATTGAAGAAAAAACTTGTTAACACTCTGGAAGCTGTATTTAAATTTGAGCATGTTGAAACTTTGTCATAATAATTATCTTGATTGATATCTAGACTAAGTTCCAATATAAATCCTGTCCTGTCAAAGTCTAGTTCTTTAGGTCAAATTAGAGAAAAATCTCAACACTCTGGAAGCCGTATCTTTAATTTGAGCATGTTAACCCTTTCCCACATACGACAATTTTGCAGCAGACGACTTTGAAAACCTTCCCAATTTTTTTTTGGAAACTCCCTTAAAATGAAAGTACAATGATTGAATAGTGTTGAACACATGGTGACCAAAGGATAAATTGGACGTTTTGAACAATTTCTTCTTTTGTCGCCATGTTTTCAAAAAGCTGTATGCTGCAGAAGCGTTGGAAAGCGTCTACATGAGGAAAAGGGTTACAACTTTGTCTGAATAGGTATTTTGATGACATACTAGGCTAAGTTGGAATAAATTTGTTTGGGTCATGTCTGGTCAAAAACATTGTCACTGAGGTCAAACTGAAGGGAAATCTTGTTAACACCAAGTATTAACTGAGCTGACCTCAAAGTGAGTTATTGTGATTTACTATATGGCTGGCATAACTCAGGTGAGTGATCCAGGGCAATCATGGACCTCTCGTTTTGGTTAATCCTAATAATTTAATCTGTATATAATTAAAACAACAACAAAATGATGTAAAAGATTATTCTTGTGATTAATATACAATACATACAGCCTTGGAATGTGGTTACTTTTGTTCATTTCATGGACAAAAGATCCTTATATGTCATACTCTTTTTAAACCCATTCCAAAATCCAACAAATCTACTGCAGACAATTTTAAAAACATCTTTGCCAAAATATCAAAAGTCACTGTAAATGAAAGTATAATAATTAAATAGAGAATTTTGTAAACACTGGCAAACAGAGAAATTGTTCATCATGAGGGGTTATTAAATGCATGTAAATCAAACTATATGATAGAGGTGAAAACATTGTGGGAAAAGGAATAATGGATTGTTTTGCTCGCATATAGCTGTCTGAAAAGTTACTTCAAATCTATAGATTTCTGATATTGTGATCGCATTTTTGCCTTATATGGCTATACAGGGTTTTCAAAATTAACCAATTGCCGATCAAAACTATCTGTTAAAATCACTATTTAATCTGTTAGTTTAGCTCCCCTGGACTTCATACCAGGGAATTGCCCTTGAGCTGACCCCAAGCCTGATCGGTTACTTCCCATTTGATCTGTTACAGCAAATCATTTTGACAACCCTGGATAAAGTAAAAACTTAAAATTCTTCTCCGAAAGTGTCGAGCAGATTTTCAAATAATTTTGTAGTAATGTTCCTATCAGATTCCTTCAAGCCATGTTGATTAGTCGAAAACAATTGCCACCAAGGGGCGGGGCTTATATGGCTAAAGTGAAACAAAATAATATCAGGTGAGCGATCAAGGGTCATCATGGCCCTCTAATTTAGAATAACTAATAATTGAAACATTATATTTTGATCGCTGTTAAAATAAAATTACTTGATAAGATTATTCATTGCCTTTGGATATTGAAACATCTTATTTATCAGTTCTCTTCAGTATTTTCTCAAGGGCTGTTAGTGTATTCGTTTGTATAGTGATAAATGCCGCTTTCAAAAATTGTTCAGTTATATCAAGGTGTTTCCTGGGTAAGTTACCAGTTCTACTGGTCCATTTAGCCTGACACCAGTGAGGTAATTGTATTGCTATTAAACCCCACTATAACTTCCATTTTTAAAGTCTTGGTATGTCCTGGCCTGGGATAAAACTCGCAACCTCTCACATAGACACTCTACCACTTCACAACCCAGGCTGTTAGATGACATGGATGCCATGATGTCACTGAAATACCATTCAAAACTGCTTTAAACTCTAACTAAATCAATTACAAGCTGGAAGGCGACATGGAATTCGCCTTGGTGATTTTCGCCTTTGCATAGAGTTATGGTTCCTGTACACTGCACTTCCTCTCATTGTGCTTTACCATTGTATGAAGTTTTATTAGATTCCATCTAGTAGTTTAAACGTTATTCTACGCACAAGATAGTAAGAAAGGACAATAACTCTGTAAATAGGTAAAATAGAGTTATGGTTCTTGTACACTGCACTTCCTCTCATTGTGCTTTACCATTGTATGAAGTTTTATTAGATTCCATCTCGTAGTTATATTTGGAAACAAAGGCCTAAATCAAAAATCTTAATGAAGTTTTATTAGATTCCATCTCATAGTTATTAAGTTATTCTCCGGACAAGAAAAAGTAACAAAACTCTAAGGGCAATAACTCTGTAATTAGGTAAAATAGATACCCTATCTTTGAAAGGCTACCATTTGGAAACAAAGGCCTAATTCAAAAATCGTAATGAAGACCTTTTTTCTAAATATCTCGAAGTATCTATAACGGAAGTTTCAGCTCTCCACCTTCAAAACTGTAGGAGAAGATAGAAAAATGGTTTTGGTTTTGGTTTTTAAAAGTGTTTTTTTGCTAACTGCATTGCAACGGTTGGGTCTTTAGCAACGAAACTCAAACACTCACACCCTGAGCCCCTATGACACCTGTTCACCAAGTTTCATCAGAATCGGCCGTTGGTTTGGGCTGTGGAGCGTCGCTTAAAAAAACAACTTGGTAGACAGACACACACGCAGACAGACGGAAAAGCCTGACAATAAGGGATACCTTAAGCGAATCCAAAGAATGCTATAGACTGCTGATCAGAAATAATTATTTGTAAAAGAGAAATTGCTCAAAATGAACATTTCTATCTTTGCCATAATAGTTTTAAAATGGTAGTTAAAAATTCTACTTCAAGTTTATTATAAGTTAAAACACTTCATGCAGATGTTTTAAAGGCACTGATAACTCAAGAGGTCCAGATATGGAGGGGTAAACAGCTGTTTTCCTCACAATATCGTTATAATCCAAGCAAATCCTATGTCGTGGGAACTCTATAAAAACGTCTCATTGAGACGATTCTTTTGAGTACTCACACCATAGGTTAGAATTTTAGAACATTTAAAACGCCCCTTATCTAGAGCTCTGTGACTCTTAATGTATCATATCAGGTTAATGGTTTAATTTCATTTCTACCTGGATGTAATATCCTCATAATGAGGACACGAAATCTTGTGGGTAAAAATTAAGAACAAGTAAAACTGTTATAACTAATACCTTGGGACATGCAATGGTAAATGCCTGGGTGAATTATTAGAAATCTAGTGCACAAAAATTTGTAACATCTGGAAAGAGAATAAACCCTTGCTTGTTTATAGGATACATTTCTTTGCCTTTAATTATCTCTAAAACAGAAGCAATTCCACTTTTAAGAACTAATTTGCTACTTTTTCACCATAATGTATCCTGTTTTAAAGTTCCATTATATTTTAATTATATTTTATTTAACTTGCTATCATTTATGATTTTGATATCAATTTATTGAAGTCCCTGCAATCTACCGTGGGACTAATAAGTCTACAGAGAAAATTTGCAAGAGACTATGATGTAATGTTGTTTTTGGGTCGATGTTTTTTGTACATTCACTAGCTGGAAGATATTGTGGACAGGGATGATCATTCATGGTGATTTTTATGATGAACTACATTACTCTGTCATTATTTTTGTAAATGCTGTGGCACATATTTTGGTTTGCAAAAAACCCGAGACACAACTTGGTGAAGTATATTGTAGATGTTTTCCAGATAGGATAAGTTTGACCCTTTCCATCATTAAAACAGATGCTTTCACAGCAGATGACTTTTGAAAACATTATAGCAAAAAGAGAAACTGCTCATCATGAGCAATTTATCCTTTTGCCATAATGTTTTCATTAAATTATTAAACCTACATTTTCAAATTGTTGCCTATTTGTTTTTAAAGTCGTTTGCTGCAGATTTATTGTATGTGGGAAAGGGTTAATATCTATCATCTGCCTTGAAAATTTGCCCCTAAAACATGATTTCTGATGCCTCGATCTGAGGCAGACAATAATTGAATACCTTTTGTCACAATGTTTCAACTTTATTCTATAACTGTTCTTTCATTTATAGATAGTTTCCATATTTTTCCTAGATGTTTTCAAAGTACCGGTAAGTCTGCTTCAGATTTTCTGTATTGTGAGAAAGGGTTAACCCTTTCCCTTATACGACAATTCTGCAGCAGACGACTGAACATATTTTGTCACAAAAAAGAAAATCTCTATAATTGAATGGATAACCTATGGCTAAAAGTTGAAAACATTGTGGCAAAAGGAGATATTGCTCGTTTTGATATTGATATTGTCTCACATTTCAAGGACTTTTCATGAACACAAATTCTTGAAAAAGTTCATGAACTGAAAATGATGCCTTAAACTAGTCATGAACAGTTCTTGAACATCCTTTGAGACCTCAATGAAATTATGCCTCAAATTATTCATGATAAGTTCATGAACAGTTCTTGAAATTTATAATTTTTGTCCTAAAACAAAGTTACATATCATTTAAAACATATATTAATGTTAATTGTCTTGAAAAAAACTTATTATTGAACAATAACAGTTACTGTAAATCACAACTTTTAAAAGATGTGCTACACACTCACTGTATGAACACATGGCGTCTTCCATACATGTGGCAATGTGATACTTTAGTAAATCACCAATATTAAGATGTTGTTTATGACATAGCACAATACAATTTGATAATTTATTAAACAATGTAACATTTAAGACCTTAACCAAATGTACCAATCAAGTTGTTCATAAGAAATCACAAAAATCTTCTCTGTGCCTTTGAATAACAACATATTTGTCCCACCAAAAAACGTAAAGGAAGTAGTAAACATTACTTACTTCTTTTTGAAGAGTTCCTGTGTTTTATGCTAGAATTAAATCCCTTGGTATATTTCAAATTCAAGTCCAGTTCTTCAACTGTTCTCAAAGCCGCATTGAAGTCAATTCATGCACTTTTTAAGAACTCAACAAATTCTTCAACTGATCTTAAACCAGTTTTGAAGTCAATTCATGCACCTTTTAAGAACTGGACAAATTCTTCAACTGTTCTTGAACCATTCATGATGTCAGTTTATGAACCTTTTAAGAACTTGACAAATTCTTCAACTGTTCTTGAACCATTCATGATGTCAGTTTATGAACCTTTTAAGGACTTGACAAATTCTTCAACTGTTCTTGAACCATTCATGATGTCAGTTTATGAACCTTTTAAGAACTTTTATATTTTCTTGAACCAATTGACATGTTCTTCAACTGTTCATGAACTGTCCAAGAAAAAACTTCAAGGACTGTTCATGTCCAAATGTTCATGAACACTACTCTAGAACTGATGAAGAGTGGTTCATGAACAATCCTTAAAAGGTATGAAAAGTCATGATTTCATGAATTTCATTTCGCAGGGGGCCATCAGAAAGCATCCATATAAGGGAAAGGGTTAAGTACCTGATGTCAATGAATTGATATTTACTTAAGATATGACCGTGCTTAACCCTTTCCCTCATATAGACGTTTTCTGACGCCTCGGCAGCAGACAGCTTTTTGAAAACATAGTGACAAAAGAAGAAATTGCACAAAACGTGCAATTTCTCCTTTTGACACGGAATCCGCTGTGGTCGAGTGGTTAGCGTCGGGGATTTCGAAACCGGGTGTGCCGGGTTCGATCCCCAGTCGCGGCATTACGGTCATGGTGGAGTGCCCTTGGGCAAGGCACATTTTCTAGCCTAGTACTGGTTTGTTTACCCAGGGATCATGAATAATTAAATTTAATTGCGCGCTAAATGACCTTCGCTGTCGATGCGCCATAAAACAATATACATTCATTCCTTTTGACACAATGTTTTCCACTTTTTGTCATAGGTTATCCATTCAATTATAGAGATTTTCTATTTTTTGACAAAATATGTTCAAAGTCGTCTGCTGCAGAATTGTCGTATGAGGGAAGAGAAATTATTTTATGACCCTTTTGAAAATTGTTGAGTAAAGTTTTAGAAGTGTCTGTCTGTATAAAGTAAAAAAGTTGTCTTTTGTCTTAATAAGGTGGTTTTTTGGTGCAATTAAACATTCATAAATCTTGCTACAAAACCACTAGAGCATGTTTGATATATAATGTTGGTGGTATAATTTTTGTGATGAAGTAAATTGATAATCTCATAGCTACAGGACATTTGAATATCAAAATTATTTTCCTTGATAACATTTCCCTTTTGTCAGATGAACTGGGTCAATTCGATATTCATGTAATATAAACCGTTTTCTCTATTCAATTAGTACTGCCTCGTGGTGTAGTGGTAGAGTGTCCGCCTTGGATGCGGGAGGGTGTGATCCCAGTTTTGGTCATACCAAAATACTTTAAAAATTGCTAGTAATGGCTGCCCTACTTGGCACTCAGGGTTGCAGGGTTGCAGGGTTTAACTTTACGACTGAATGGCTGGTGTCAGGATGAATGGATCAGTAGTACTGGTATATTAACTTACCCAGGAAACACCGTGATATAACTGAAACATTGTTGAAAGCAGCAGTAATGTATTATACACCAAACAATCAATCAATCCATTCAATTAGTATGCATGTATCAAATTATGTCTGAGATTTAATTGTCTAGAAAAAGAATTAAATCATGCATAATCTAGCTCATTGTGTCACCCTGCGTAGCATGGTAGGCACTTAGGGATTACTTTTCTTTTTGTCCAGCGTCTGTCTGTCTGTCACACTTTTTCGTCACACTTTCAATGAGCAGGTGCATTGGTGACATACATACTCCGCGGAGCACTCCATTCTAGTTTCGTTGTTAAATGTCTCATTGTAATTAAATTTTTAGTAATCCACTGTCAATGAAGCCCAAAATCATGGAGCATTTGATTGATTTAACTCTTTCTCACATACAACAAATATGCTGCAGACGACTTAGAAAGCATCTTGGCAAAACTATTGGTTCCACTTAATTTATCGAAAGCTTAATTTTTTAAAAGTGTTCAAATCATTGTGTCAATAGGAGAAATTGCTGATTAATTATGTATGAGCAATTTCTCCTTTTACAACAATTATTTCAAAATTTGTCTACTTCATATGCATTGCTCTAGTCTTCATTGTCTTCCCTGTAAGCAGATGCATTAACCCTTTCACACATACAGCAAATCAGCTGCAGACGACTTTGAAAACAGATTCTAGGCAGATATATAGAAAATCTATATAAATGAAGGTATAATTTCTGAAATAAAGTTGAAAACATTGGGGCAAAAGAAGAAATTGCTTGTTTTGAGCAATTTCTTCTTTTGCCACAATATTTTTAAAAGGCGTCTGCTGCAGTGGGGTCTATATGCGTCTATATGTGGGAAGGGGTTAAGACCCCAAAATCGTTCAATTATAATGCTGTAATTGTCAAGGTTTACTTCAGCTGAGTGGTGTAGGCATTTGATATGGAGCATTCAAGGCAAGATGCCAATTAAAATTCCATGGGCATTGCATCAAATAAAGCAGTCATTAGGTATGTCATCTTGTAACATACCTTTCCAGTTTACAGAATTTTTACAGTGCTGAAGAATCCCCACTAATAAATAAGTACTGCATTTAGCATCAAAAACAATAGGAACTAAAAAGAATAGAGATATTATTTTGGCAAACAGTGAAGAGTCTATCATTCTGTGTAGGACATTGTGCTGGCTGATATGTTTCTACAATTAATGGTCACAAATGTCCTAAGTTGGTTTTCCTAGAGGGTGGCTCTTAGTAGAAGTATTCATAGCCCTCTAAAATAATATTTAAACAGTACTTCAAGCTGTGAATTGAACAAATATGTTGGTACTACTTTGAGCGATGCATTAATCAGTGAAAACTAATGTGACTGATCGACTGTTCACTTTAATACATCTGCTTTATTGTTGGAACATTCATTCTTTATACAGATGATGATTTTTTAAAGGAAATTAAAGCCAGCTAGGTTAATACAGTTAAGAACATCTTGAAATTTTACCGTTCACGCTCCGTTCCGTTCCGCTCCGCTCACGTTCCAATCCGCTCTCAAAGCGTTCAATCATTCATAACATTGTGATTGCTTTTTTCTGTTCCGTTCAGATTGAGCGCTTTTTTACGCTCACTCGGAACGCTTTTTTTTCGATCAAAATCCGTTCAACGATTTGATTGGCTTTAATGAAATATTTTCGTTTATATTTTTTTTTAATTAACCCTAAATATCAACAAACGATCTAGAGTTTTTTCAGCACAATCGTAAGTAGCAAATTGTATTACGAAAATGATCATATTAATAATATTTGTTACATTCTAATTCAATCGGATACTTGAGTGTCTTATAAGACAAAAGTTTAGTATACAAATATGACTTTTAATAAAATAGTTTCGTAAAATAATTATCGGATAGTTCTTGCAACCGTTCAATGAGCGAATGATTGGATTTTTGCAATCATTATGATTGTTTCGTTCAGAGCGCAAAATTCCGTTCCGCTCATAAAGCGTTCCAACTTCGTTCCAATCATGTTCACGATCCAATCACGTTCCGCTCAGATTGTCAATTTCATGATGTTCTTAACTGTACTATATCATCCTCAAATAAAAATGTATTCCTTTTTCAAAGTTTGAGGATTATTTATTTTTTGGCCACAATATTTTCAAGCATGTTCTGTTACAGATTTGGCAAATATTGTCTGTTTCAAAAAATGAGGTTAACTACATAATTTAACACTTTCTGCAATGTTATGGCTCTCATCATAATGATTCTGTCAAACCTTCTATAATATATTAATTTATATACTGAGGCAAAATTGGTTCAATAAATAATTATTATCAAATTTATCAGTATGATAATTGGGTCATTTGATACACAGGGACTGTCAGATGTATCACTTCAGTTATCATATATCGTCATAATGTATGAAGATGCTTTTTGTGTGATATAGATATATCAAAGGACATGGAGATATCATCTTTCCGCATGGTAGGCTATTATGTAATGTAAGTTATTATATCAGGGCCATTGTTACCATACAGCTCCTATCTTCCTTTAACCTTTTCCCACATTCAACAAAGTTGTAGAAGAAGACTTTATTAACCCTTTCCCACATACAACAAATCTGCAGCAAACGACTTTGAAAACAATCACGCAAAAACATGAAAAAGCTCTATAAATGAAAGTATATAAATAATTACTGGAAAAGGTTGAAAACATTGTGGCAAAAGGTGAAATTGCTCATTTTGAGCAATTTCTCCCTTTGTCACAGTGTTTTCAAAAGTTGTTTGCTACAGATGCATCAAAATGCTATAATGAAAGCCTCTATAAATGTAAGTTTAGTTATTAAACAAGAGTTTAAAACAGTGTGGCAAAAGAAGAAATTGCTCGTAATAATACAGTCTGGCTGCTGCTGCCTTATCAATTAAGATACACTTATTATGGAACTTGACTTGGAGGTTACTAATGGGCCTGACTAGTAGATAAATAATACAGACCCCTATTGATTTAGAGGTCATCAGGTCAAAGGTCAAGGTCACAGTGACCTTGAATGCGAAAAGCTTATCCGATTGATAACTCAACATTGCCTGCACCCATGGCCCTCAAACTTGACATGGAGGCTGGGGGTGACCAGTAGATGACCCCTATTGATTTTTAGGTCATCAGGTCAAGGTCACTGACCTTGAACGCGAAATATTGTATGCCTACACATTCCAGCAGCCTTCTGACCTTGAACACGAAATCTTGTCCGAGTGATAAACATTTCCTGCACCTATGGCTCTCAAACTTAACATGGAGGATGGGGGTGACCAGTAGATGACCCCTATTTTGAGGTCATCAGGTGAAAGGTCAAGGTCACTGTGATCAAGGTCACATTGACCTTGAACGTGAAAAGGATGTCGAAGTGATAACTCTGCTTTGCCTGCACACATGGCCCTCAAACTTCACATGGAGGCTGGGGGTGACCAGTAGATGACCCCTTTTGATTTTGAGGTCATTGGGTCAAAGGTCAAGATCAGCCCTTGAGAGGTAAATATTGTATGCCTACAAATTCCAGCAGCCTAACACATCTCATAAACTTGGATCCTGTTTAGACCATGCACGAGGGGCGTTCGGAAAGTTTTGAGACAATGTCCATTTAACACTTCCTTTGACACATCGTTATGAAACTTAAGCATGTATGAGAATATTATATTTCTAAAGCTTATATTCAGATTATAGTATTGTGATGTCAGCCATTTTTTTATATTCATATCCATAGCAACATGCGTTGTAAAGACCCGGCGCAACCCTAAATTTCTCGATTACACCGCACTTTATTGAACACACAATCATAATAAAAACGCGCGAAACTTTGTAAAACATACATGACGTTATTCTTAATTCATAACATCATTTGCTGAAAGTATTCCGGAAGTAATAATTTAAATACACGCACCTAGAGAATCATACTTACTAAGTGCATAATGCAGACGCAAACAAAAGAGGAACAGCAGATTTTAATTAACAAATTTGGTCAACCTCAGGAAAACGCCACCGGAAACTAAGGAGCAGTTGGAGAGGGCTAATAAAGGTGAATCTGTGAACAAGGCACTTGTGGACAGATGGAATAAAAGTTTCAGTGACGGTAGAACATGTACAAAGTACAAACACATATCCTTTTGTCCGTCTGAGATGATGAAAAGGTTGCAATTATGTACAGAACACTCTTAATACAGATCGGCAAATGACTGTGAAGGATATTGCAAATTTGTGATATATTGGTACAGCGACTGCTTACAAGATTTTGACAGAAGATTGTATTTGAAAAGTGAATGAAAAGACATGCGAAATGGGTACAGTGCGTCGGGCGATTCTTTGAGAAGGAGTTAAATTAGGAACTGCGTTAAAACAGCATTATTGTTTAGACGTTACGTGAAAACGACGTTACTGCGCCGGGGACCTTGTAGATATCATTTTCTATGTATTGTTGTTAATGTATATATTGCGTTATTTGAATGCAAATTGTACCATTCAGTAGATTATAACTTAAAGATACACTGTGCGAATTTTTATTCACTGTTTCCGATTTATCATTAAAAAACAAAGATAGTCTCAAAACTTTCCGAACGTCCCTCGTATACCTCTTGGAAGACATTCACAATCAATACAGCATCAGTTCCTTCCACTCAACCTTCTTCTCGGACCATTATTATGTGGTTTTGAAGTTACAGAAGCCAATGTGAAAACCATGCAGACAGAGAAAATGCATTTATTTCTAGTAACAAGGTTACAACATAAGTTACTCTCAGCTGACCAGTCTTGGTCATGTAGTGATTATTAACTAACATATATTGCTCATATTACTAATAAATCAAATAACTCATTCAAATGTACGTGATATGTACTAATATTCCCTGCAGCCAGGAGGATACATGTTTATCTGCAAATATCAGTCATCATCTCAATGTGATTAAAGAACTGTACCTACGTACCATCCTCACTTTCAATGAAAATTGGTCATAATCTTAAAACTGACTCGTTACATCCAATGTGAAATGACAAATCCGCTGGCATTTTGGTCCATGTGAATTTTATTCAATTCTCCAAATATTCCTGACAACATGGTGCTCAGTTTTGACAAACATTTCTTGTTACAATATTGTTTTCCACTCTATTCAATAATTTCATTTTCTATATCTTTGCTCAGATGTTTTCAAAGTCGTGCCGCAGATTTGGTGTATGCATGTTAGGAAGGGTTTACATACAATGTAGATTTGTTGTATGTGGGAATGGAACTTTATAAAATTTACATACAATGTAGATTTGTTGTGTGGGAATGGTTTTACATGCAATGTAGATTTGTTGTATGTGGGAATGGTTTACATACAATGTAGGATTGTTGAATGTGGGAAGGGTTTACATGAAATGTAGAATTGTTTAGTCTACTTTCTAGCACTTAGGTTCCTTGAAAGGTTCCAGACACCTGCCTTATCAATACAAACCAAATGGATTTTTATTAGAGAAAGAGGTTTGGAGGCACTCACTATTTTTTTCGTCTTGTTAATTGAAGTCTGCCACACTTCTGTGATCTGATTACAGTGCACTAACCTTGGTGTGTAAACATGGTTAACCCTTTCCCACATACAACAAATTTGCAGCAGACGAAAACATTCCCGAAAATAATTGAAACTCCCTTAAAATGAAAGTATAATAATTGAATAGAGTTGAAAATATGGTGACAAATGGAGAAATTGCTTGTTTTGACCAATTTCTTTTTTTGTCGCCATGATTTCAAAAAGCTGTCTGCTGCAGAGGTGTCAGAAAGTGTTTATATGAGGGAAAAAGTTAATTAAGCTTATTTTATCTTCTGTTCCGTCACCAATAATTTTTCTAGTAAGTGCAATATAGGTGTATGGGTTAAAGTTTGTCTAGTATGAATGAGCAATGTAAACATGCATGTTATCTTCGTCTGCAAATTTCGAAAAATTATGATTTGTTAAGTACTTTTACATGACATTTTCGAGTGATGACACCCATTTATATGCAAACATCTATGCAAGGTAACCTGCAATAAACATAAAATTCGTTTTTATTGTTTGAGAAGTTACAATATCATATTTTTCAAAAACGAGTTGGGGTGTGGGGGTAAAAATTTCACTGGACCGATTGAGATTTCAATATTTTCCGAAGCCCTGGTCGATACATTATGCAGAGTCCATCATTTTGGTTTTTTCGTGGGACTGCTCATTTATAGGACATGTTGGACTATTTGAAGAAAAAGAGGGCTATTGTTCTCAACCTGGCATCATTATTGGCGTTGCTGCTCTAATTTGATACAGATATTTATTTACATGGCAAGAATTTTTGTAACCATGCATAGCCCTAATATTGAATGATGGATAACTTACTGATATTAAACGACCATAAAGGGAGACCAAATAACAGGTATTGGAGCCTGCTGCATATCCCAAGGTCAAATTTTAAGTCACTATGGGTAGTGAAAGACTTAACCTCTTCCAACATACAACAAATCTGCAGCAGACGACTTTGAAAACATTACTCAAGATACAGAAAACCTCTAGAAATGAGGATATAATTACTGAAAAAAAGTTGAAAACAATATGTGGCAATTGTGAGCAATTTCTTCTTTTGTTATAATGTTTTCAAAAGTCGTCTTCAACAGATGCATCAAAATGCATCTGTTCTGTAGGTGGGAAAGGGTTAATTTTACTAACCATAAAAGATTTTTATTGCAAGTTGTATTTCATTCTTTAATGACACCCTAATTTGCATAGTGACGTTGTTGAAACATGACAATTTTGGCAGAAAGTGTATTTTTTTGACAGATTATAAATTAATTATAAGGTATAATAATGTTCAAGCTATTAGTCTTGCCATTTTCCTGAGAACATTTTTCAATTCCTGTGAAACAGTATTATAGGGCTAATCCAGGAAAAAACTGTCAAGGGGGGACTGGAATGACCACCAATTTTTAGGGTACGTGACCTATCAAACTTTAATTATTTTGGTCACTAATTTTAATTTCAATTAAAAAATACCCTCCCACCCACCAAATAAAAAAAGCTTGTAGTTCCTCCACCCTTAGTCTATTTTTATGCCGGAATCTCCGATTCAGGGGGCATATAGTTTTTGGTCTGTCTGTTGGTCTGCACGTCTGTCTGTTGGTCTGTCTGCTGTCTGTCTGCACAAATTTTTTTTTTCACCTTGCGACCTTGACCTTTGACCTAGATGTAGTTTTTGGCCTGTCTGCACGAAAAAAACTTTAACCTTGACCACTACTTTTGAACCATAACAGGTACGGCTACCATATTTCACATGTGTATTCCTTGTGACATTACCTTTCTGTCAGTACCAAAATGTTTGACCTTGCGACCTTGACCTTTGACCTAGATGTTGCCATTCTCGAAAAAAACTTTAACCTTGGCCATTACTTTTGAACTATAACAGGTACGGCTACCATATTTCACATGTGTATTCCTTGTGACATGACCTTTCTGTCAGTACCAACATTTTTGACCTTGCGACCTTGACCTTTGACCTAGATGTTGCCATTCTCGAAAAAAACTTTAACCATGGCCATTACTTTTGAACCATAACAGATACGGCTACCATATTTCACATGTGTATTCCTTGTGACATGACCTTTCTGTCAGTACCAACATTTTTGACCTTGCGACCTTGAACTTTGACCTTGCGACCTTGACCTTTGACCTAGATGTTGCCATTCTCATTTTTTAGCTCTACTGGCCAAAGGCCAGAAGGGCTTATGTCGTGGCGATGTGTCCGTCGTCCGTGCGTGCGTGCGTGCGTCCGTGCGTCCGTAAACAATTTCTTGTTAACACGATACAGTCTTCACTTTTGATTGTATCTCAACCAAACTTATACAGTAGTTAGATATCCATGAGAGCTCGGTTCCTTTCGAAAACCAGCCAGATCCGCCCATGCATGACTGGATTATGGCCCTTGAAATGGTCAAAATTGCTATAAAAGAGCTTGTTAACACGATACAGTCTTCACGTTTGATTGTATCTCAACCAAACTTATACAGTAGTTAGATATCCATGAGAGCTCGGTTCCTTTCGAAAACCAGCCAGATCAGCCTATGCATGACTGGATTATGGCCCTTGAAATGGTCAAAATTGCTATAAAAGAGCTTGTTAACACGATACAGTCTTCACTTTTAATTGTATCTCAACCAAACTTATACAGTAGTTAGATATTCATGAGAGCTCGGTTCCTTTCGAAAACCAGCCAGATCCGCCCATGCAAGACTGGATTATGGCCCTTGAAATGGTCAAAATTGCTATAAAAGAGCTTGTTAACACGATACAGTCTTCACTTTTGATTGTATCTCAACTAAACTTTTACAGTAGTTAGATATCTATGAGAGCTCGGTTCCTTTTGAAAACCAGTCAGATCCGCCCATGCAAGACTGGATTATGGCCCTTGAAATGGTCAAAATTGCTATAAAAGAGCTTGTTAACACGATACAGTCTTCACGTTTGATTGTATCTCAACCAAACTTATACAGTAGTTAGATATCCATGAGAGCTCGGTTCCTTTCGAAAACCAGCCAGATCAGCCTATGCATGACTGGATTATGGCCCTTGAAATGGTCAAAATTGCTATAAAAGAGCTTGTTAACACGATACAGTCTACACTTTTGATTGTATCTCAACCAAACTTATACAGTAGTAAGATATCCATGAGAGCTCGGTTCTTTTCCTAAACCAGCCAGATCCGCCCATGCAAGACTGGATTATGGCCCTTGAAATTGTCCAAATTGCTATAATTGAGCATGTGAACACAATAGAGGCTCCATTTACTATCTGATCTTCACCAAACTTAGATAGTAGTTAAATATTGATGAGAGCTTGGTTCCTTTTGAAAACCATCTAGATCCGCCCATGCAAGACTGGATTATGGCCCATGAAATTGTAAAAATTGCTATAATACAGCTTGTGAACACAAAAGAGCCTCCATTTACTATCCGATCTTCACCATACATACATGCTCTGGATTGAAAATGACCAAAGAACCATACCAGTAGAGCATAGGCCCTCATGGGCCTCTTGTTTTTTAACCTTCCCCACTACTTTTGAACCATAACAGGTAAGGCTACCATATTTCACATGTGTATACCTTGTGACATGACCTTTCTGTCAGGACCAAAATTTTTCACCTTGCGACCTTGACCTTTGACCTAGATGTTGCCATTCTCGAAAAAAACTTTATCCTTGACCACTACTTTTGAACCATAACAGGTACGGCTACCATATTTCACATGTGTATTCCTTGTGACATGACCTTTCTGTCAGTATCAACATTTTTGACCTGGCGACCTTGACCTTTGACCTAGATGTTGCCATTGGGGGGCATCAGTGTTTCACAAACACATCTTGTTTGTCCTGGAACAGCCCATAGTGGGATATCAGGATTACTTTGAGGATGAGGCTTATAGCTGTCTTTTGCTTTTCCTTAGCTTGTATGCAGATAAAAAATAATGACGCTAATTGGTAAAACAAGACCAGGGGCTTTCTAAGAGAAG
This sequence comes from Serripes groenlandicus, assembly GCA_031761405.1. Taxonomy (NCBI): domain Eukaryota; kingdom Metazoa; phylum Mollusca; class Bivalvia; order Cardiida; family Cardiidae; genus Serripes; species Serripes groenlandicus. The sequence continues at coordinate 69,026,974 of JASEVX010000001.1, forward strand.
TTGAAAGATTAATTAGACCATCAAATAGAAAACGGATCAGTCGATCTATTCAGAAATGTGCAGAAATTAATTTCATTAAAAACATTAATTCAAAGATGGTAAGCTATATATGTTAACCCTTTCCCATATGCAGACAAGTATTTTGATGCATCGGCAGCAGATGACTTTTTGAGAAATTACTCATAATGAGATATTTTTTTCCATTTGCCATCATGTTTTTAACTCTATTCAATACTTAACACTGTCATTCATTGAGGTTGTCAATATGTTGCCTAGGATTTTCAAAGCTGCAAGTCTGCTTCAGATTTTGTTGTAATTGGGAAATGGTTAAGAAAGGTGTTCCATAATAAATCAAAGTGTCGTCAGTAGTGGCAATTGTGTAGAAAGTCCTGCAAAGTAACAAGCAGTATCTCGGTGTTGGCCTTGTGATTTTCAATATATATAGGCATATACGATAATGCTCGATCTCCAACTCAATTCGGCTACACTTTCAGCATTGATTGCTTATTGACGCTAGAACGTACAGAAGTGTCTAACTTGTACACTGCATGACATCGAGTCCTTTAAACCTCTTATCATCTAGACGCTTTCATATATTGCAACAACTACAAAATAAAGCGTTTATAATATTGAGATTTAAGAATAATCGATAACCATTCTCGCGAGCTATTTATAGAACCTTTTGGAATTTCCAGGTCTACGCCTTCTACTGAGTATCATGAGAGTTATAGAACGCGCAATGATATTTATTATCTGCCCAAACATGAAGAAAGATAATATTTACATAATTTAACTTGATGTAGATATTATCTCAATAAATCTCAAATCTTAATTAGTATCAATCCGGTACCAAAGTAGCACTGACATGATTATTATTAATGTTCAAAACTGACTATGTAATTTTTTTCGTACCATTATGTTATCAAAAGCACAGAAACAGTAAATTGTCCTCATTCTGAGGTTCTAGAGCAGACTAAATGATGTGTGACTATACCTAGCCATAAATACAGGTATGAAATTGTATAATTAGTAATGCAACTGTAAAATTATACAGAGGACTAGAAAAGAGGGAGTGAACAGGTCTTTTCCCCACAATATTTCTCTTATTACTCAAGCCAAGCTGATTTCAAACCCCAGCTCGGCCAACATTCTTTCCGAAGTTTGACAAAGGTCACTGTGACAAGCGTCATTCGTCTTTCATCAATGGCCGGCTAACAGTCTATGTGGAAAAGGAGCCAGTTGCTTGGAGAGTATGTTGTGTGGGGTACTGGTGTGAGAAAACCAGGACACATATGAGTAGATGAACTGGCCACCGTGATTATTGAAAACAGCGTTAAACTCGAATCAATCAATCATTCCTTATAACTCAACAAAACCCTATGTTGCGGGGACTCAAAAGAATCATTTCACTGAGACGATTCTTTGGAGTAGCCAGAACATAGGGTTTGAATGTCAAATAAGGATTTTAGAACATGAAAAATGCACCTTATCCAGAGTTCTGATTATACAATAATTTTGTCATTGTTATAAGGAAAGATAATGACAATTCTTTAAGTGAAGCACATTCGGTTCATTGGCATTCATAATGATAACAGTTGATAAGGATTATTTGATAATGTTTTCCCACATACTATTATGTTATGACTCATTTTGAAAACATGGTGGCAAAAGGAGTAATAGCTCACATGAGCAGTATCTTCTTTAGTCACAATGTTCTCATATCTATTCATTAATTATGTCTCCCCCTGTATACAGGGGAGATATATTGTTTTTGTCCTTGATGTCTGTCTGTCTGTCTGTCTGTCTGTTCGTCCCCAAAATCTTGTCCGATCCATATCTCCCAGACGGCTTGAAGGATTTTCATGAAACTTGGGTCACTTGTTCACCTCGTCAAGGCGACGTGCAGAACCCGCGTCTCGACCATACTGGGTCAAGGTCAAGGTCACGCTTGAAGGTCAAATGTTTGAGGCTTTATTTTGTGTCCGCTCCATATCTCCTTAAAGGATTTTTATGAAACTTGGGTCACATGTTCACCTCATCAAGGTGACGTGCAGAACCCGCGTCTCCACCATACCGGTTAAAGGTCAAGGTCAAGCTTGAAGGTCAAAGGTTTTAGGCTTTATTTCGTGTCCAGTCAATATCTCCAAGACGGCTTGAAGGATTTTCATGAAAATTTGGTCACATGTTCACCTCATCAAGGCGACGTGCAGAACCCGCGTCTCGAACATACTGGGTCAAGGTCAAGCTCACGCTTGAAGGTCAAAGGTTTGAGGCTTTATTTTGTGCCGCTCCATATCTCCAAAACAGCTTAAAGAATTTTCATGAAACTTGGGTCACATGTTCACTTCATCAAGGCGACGTGCAGAACCCGCGTCTCGACCATACCGGTTCAAGGTCAAGGTCACGCTTGAAGCTCAAAGGTTTTAGGCTTTATTTCCTGTCCACTCAATATCTCCAAGACGGCTTGCTTATGTTTAGCAACAGTTGTTAACTGTTTTGAAGAATACTTCAGTCTTGAATGTTACAGCTGCAGTAAAAATATGTGTTTCTGTAAACCATTTGAAATCATGTCCACTTTGTACCAGGTCAAGACAAAACATTAGTAATTAAAAATTGAGTACTGTCCAACTTGGTCAAATTTTTGTTTGTCTGCTTTATAGGTTGGAATGTTTTGAGAGATTTTGACAGATATTTGAGGGGGAGACATATGTTTTTGTCAAAACAATTCTAGTTCACTTTTATTTTTGGGGATTTTTTAAAATACTGAAGATATTGATGTTTTAAAAGTCATCTGCTGCAGATATCGGAAAGGGTTACCATTAGCCCTTTCCCAATAATAGATCTATGCATTGTGACATAGACTCTGAAGCTGATGACGTAAGAAATTATGGAGGCATTAAAAAAGAAATTGCTCATAAAGAGCAGTTTCTCCTTTTACCACTCTGATTTAAGCTCTATTTAATAGTTATTCTCTCATTTATACTGATTTTCCATGTTCTTGTCACTTTAGAATGATATGCTATTATATCCCTTTGATTAATCTGTTTTTGAGACCATTCTTAACATTTTCTCACATACAAAACTTATGCAGCAAAATGAGAAATTGTTTTAAAAAGTCGTCTGCTGCAGATGCGTCAAAATGTATCTACAAGTGGGAAAGGGTTAAAGGTGAATAACCATGTTCAGATTATGGCTTACTTTTTTAGCTCGCCTGTCATGTTGACAAGGTGAGCTTTTGTGATCGCCCGTCGTCTGTCCACAATTTCTTGTGAACACGATAAAGTCTTCATTTATTATCCGATGTTTACCAAACTTATTCAGTAGCTATATATCCATGAGAGCTTGGTTCCTTTCGAAAACCAGCCACATCCGTCCATGCATGACGGGATTTATAATGGCCCTTTAAAATTGCAAAATTGCTATAATAATGAGCTTCAACTGTGAACAAGATAAAGTCATCATTTATTATCCGATGTTTACCAAACTTATACAGTATAAACACGATAAATACTTCATTTATTTGTCACATGTCCTTTACATTGATTTATAAACATGTGACCATGACCTTAGTGTGATCTTTTACAATCAAATATCATCATTTACAGTCTTTGGATGACCTTCACCATGACTTTTTGACCTTTTATTTTATTTTTGTAGAGCAATTAATTAAATTAGGACCCTAAAACAGTCTTACTCAGGTGAGCGATATAATGGCCCTCTTGTATAAAAAAAAATGTTGTTCTTGGTTGGATGATGAGGCTTGAAGATATAATAACTGAATAACTAGTGTTTTAACATTTATGAGTAGGAATTATGGTTCATTAATGTTTGATCCCTTATTTTCCCTTTCAATCCAAAATAGTGGTGCATGCATGAACTGACCTTGGGCAAGGCACATTTCCTAGTCTAGTACTGGTTTGTTTTCGCATAGGGATCATGAATAAGTGAACTGTTGCCGTGACATAAATGAAAAGATGTTGAAAACCCAAATAAACAAACAAATCCAACCTGAATGTAATTGGCATATATGTTTACTCTTAGCATGCTAGAGGCAGGTTTCGTCAACTTTTAATGATTTGTAACAAACAGTTTGAATCCAGATCCAAACTGTTTCTATTTCAGTAAACATTTTGGGAAAAAATATATTTTTTCCAAAGTTTGCAGACAACAATATTGCAGACGAAAATAAGAAAATATAGCAGACGAAAATAATTAATTTAGCATGCAAAGAGCCAAGATGTTATGTATAAATGTGTGTCACACACAGCAATCATTTGACTGCTTCATTGTTTCATTATGATCTTGACAAGTCATTATGTCTTGGCAAATATCCTACATTGCAGATGCTGTAATACCATGCATGCATTCTGCATCAGGTACATTCTGGTTCCTGCCAAAGAAAAATGCATTCCCATGAAAGAAAAAAATCAGAACAATGCATTCCCAGGACAAAAAAAATGCTTATTTCATAGAGAAAATGATTTATTGTTTTATCTTTCATGGAGTTAATGTACCAAAACTCATTATCTTTATTATATCATTATCATATCTCTTTTTGATAAATCCTAAGATTGCAACAAAGGCAATCAATGTATTAACCCTTCTGTCCACATTCAACAAATCTGCAGCAGATCGAGCTAGGACTTTGAAAACATCTATGCAATTAAGATAAGGAATATCTCTTTTAATGAACATATGATTAATGAAAAGCATTGAAAACATTGTGGCAAAAGGAGATATTGCTCATTATGAGCAATTTCTCTTTTTGGCACAATATTTTCAAAATCAGCTGCTGCAGAGGTGTCAGAAAGCGTCTCTGTGTTGGAAAGGGTTAATTTTGAAAAGATAGTGACAAAAACCTGAAAAATCTACATAAAAGATAGCTCAATTATTGAATAAAGTTGAAAACATTGTGGTAAACGGAAAAATTGCACAGCATGAGCAATTTCACCTTTGGCCACAATGTTTTCAAAAGTCGTCTGCTGCTATAATGCGTCAAAATGCGTCTGCAGGTGGGAAAGGGTTGAGCAGTTTGACACATCTTTTACAGACCTTTTTTGAAAACATTTGGCAAAGGGAGAGGTTATACATTCTGAGCAAGCTTTTCTATACAACTCTCTTCAATAATTGACATTTATATTATACTGATTTTCCTTATTAGCTCACCTGAGCACACAAAGTGCTCAAGGTGAGTTATTGTGATCATCTTTTGTCCGGCGTCCTTCAATATCTTCTCCTCAGTAACCAGTGGGTCAAATGGGATGAAACTTTACAGAAACTATCCTCTCAATGACCTCACCAGACTTCCTTCAAATTTTTGGGATCCATGCAGGTTTCTGGTTTCCATGGCAACGAAACGAAAAAAACCTTTAAAATTCTTCTTCTCCAAAACTGGTGGCCAATTTTCAAAAAGAATTGTAGAAATGTTCCTTGGATGACCCTCTATCAGATTCCTTCAAGCCATGTTGATTGGTTGAAAAACATTGCCACAGGGGGCAGGGCTATTTTGCCTTATATGGATGGCTATAGTGAAAACTTAAAAAATCTTCTCCTCCGAAAGCGTCATGCTGATTTTTTCAAATAATTTTGTAGAAATATTCCTTAAGTGACCGACCCACTATCAGATTCCTTCAAGCCATGTTAACAGCAAAATTAGATTGCGCCTGTTTTATGTAGTTAAACCTTTTCCCACAAGCAAACGCTTTCTGACACCTCTGCAGCAGATGAGTTTTGAAAACATTGTGGCTAAAAAAGAAATTGCTTCAAATGAGCAAATTCTTCTTATGCCACAATGTTTCTAAACATATTCAATACTTGTAATTTCATTTATAGATATAGTGTCAATATATTTTTCTGCATGTTTTCAAAGTTGTCTGCTGTAGATTTGTTTGTATGTTGGAAAGGGTTAAATTATGTTTTCTCCGTATTTATTTATGGAATTTAGAATAGACTAAACCCGTACGAAGATTTTAACAGGATTCCAGCAGGACCCTGGTAGGAATGTACCAGGAATCTAGCAGGAATCAATTTTTCCTGCAGGAATGTAACCGTACATGGAAAAAACCTAATTTCCTACAGGGAAAATTTGTTCATACTGGAAAAGTTTCCTGCTATAGTAACAGGAATCCCTTTACTGTAGCTGGAATATTGGTGAAATTCATATTCCTACTAGGAATAATTCATCTTATAATATTTAAAATCTCCAGTTAATGAAACTTTGGCAGGATTTCTAGAACTTATACTTTTTCATAGCAGGAATTTTATACTTTAACATTTTACTAACTTGGATTCTGAAACTTAGAAAATATGCAAAAGAAAATCTAAAACTTTAATTAAAAAAAATGGTATACAATCCTTAGTTCCCCACTGGGGTATTCAAGATCAGTAGGTACAATCCTAAATGAAAAAGCCATTGAAATTTAAATAGCAATTTCTCCTTTCCTCACAATATTTTTAAAATGTGTTTGCTGTAGATGCATAGAAATGCCTCTACAAATTGGTAAGGGTCAACTTATTTACCCGGGAAAACTTAGCAGCTAACCTATTTTTAACCTACACAAATGAGTCATGTCATACAAAAATGACATTTGGTCTCTGCAACCAGCCGATATTCATATAACTTGATAAACCTGCCCAGTCTGCTTCTAAGGGTCTCTAGTCACACACACACAGCTTTAACTACACAGGGGGGAAACAATGACTTAATGTAAAACTTGACATAGAAGTATTAACTGTGATCATAGTTCATTGATATATAATGTGGGTTTTCATATGACGTGGCTCAATCTCTCCCCAGCATTTTAAACAAAGGTCGGTGACTTAATTATGACGCAATAGGTCACGTGAATGTTAGACAGGCAGGATTTATGTAAAAGTAAGTTGGACTTTCCCAAAGCATTTATATTCTGATCAGTCCAAATTAATGAATTGGTGACAATTGTTATTAACTAGATTTAAAAAATGCTTCAAAAGTGTTACATATCTTCACCTCTGTGCAAATTTGACCAGATTTTTATAGATTCTTCAAACAAACAACTAGACACCATTTAAAAACATTGTGAGAAGAGGTGAAACACTTACCTTTCGAGTGTATTCAAACATCGTATATATATTTTGGATTTACGGTGACTATCAAGAGGAGTTGTTTTTTGTTAGTTTTTCTTTCAGCTAACAAGCTTTTGAAAACATTGTAATAAAAAGGAGAAACCAAGTAATTTCTGAGTCGATTCATAAACCATGTATACATATCTCTACTATCAAACATTTGTTTTAAGTTTTACTTTCAGCTAACCAACTTTTAATTTTGAAACATTGTTGGAAAGGGAAAAACACATTACGTCTGATGAATGCGTCTGCAAGTGAAAAAGAGTTAATTTAAGTGTGCAAATGGATATTAAGTGTGAAGTTATTTATACAGTGTCTCTTAAGTAATTTAATTATCTAAGGAAAATCTGGAATAAACTCATATTTATCAACCACTCCCATCGACGGTCTGTAATATTTTTAATTGATTTATGTTTAAAGTCTTAAAACTTTTCTGCATATTTGTTACTTTCGACAAGTCACTTTTGTTATGCATTGATCTTGTTACGTCATGAATGACATGTGGTATGACGTCATTAAAAAAGTCTATCGGCGTTTGGAAAATTGTTTAAATCAAGATGGCGGCCTTTTTCAACCCATGCTGTTTTCACAGAATATATGCGATATCGGCGATAGTTTGCATCTATTTCTGTTTAGTTGATGGATTAAGTGTTCTGGAATATTCGTAAGTAAATTATTTTACTTTATTTTGCATTATTTCATTTGTATTGCAATCAAAATGCTGTTACGAAGATCTCTCACCCTTTCTCTGTCCCACAATATTTAGATCAACAGAAATATTTTAAAGCATTTATTTGATCATATATCATAATTGGAAAATATTTACTTGCGTACAGCGACGGACCACCTTAGAATGATTAATGGGTTTTTGTATAACCCTTTCTGGGATTCAACACAGGAGATCAAAAACAAATTGTTTCCATAAATCTTTACTGGAGCAGTGTGCACAAATTCAAGACCATTGTTTCATTTACACATTTGTATCAATGAGTCCTTTGATGTGTTCTCCCAAAATAATGAGTCCTACTAAATTACTGTTGTTTTTTCACATTTTAATTAGTCTATGACTCGGCAGAAAAATTAAACATTCAAGACACATTCCCATGTTTAGAAATATTTGTCTGAACCAGCAATTTAAATTAATACTTGAATGTATACTTTTCAGTTGAAGCAGCTAGGCAAGAAAAATTTGGAAAGCATTCTAGCTTTGAAAATTGACCAACCAAGGACATTACCTGTGACGTGTTCCAGATGAACTATTGACAACATGGTGATTTATATAAATTTATAATGGTGATACCAGGGTCTTTCAAATACTATTTGAAAGACCCTGGTGATACTGACCTGTCGTCTTAGATGATTGATTGATTTGGGTTTAACGCCATTTTCAACAATTGTTCAGTCACATCACGGGGGCCTACTCATGTATTACCTTGCTTTCGCATAGGATGATTGATTGATTTGGGTTTAACACCATTTTCAACAATTGTTCACATCACGGCGGCCTACTCATGTATTACCTTGCTTCGCATACCAGTACTCAACACAACATACTTTCTAAGCAGCTGGCTGCTTTTCCACATAGACTGTAATCCCATTGATGAATACCCGGTTGCGGCGACATTCTTTCGGGCGATGTTTTCCATTGCCTCTCACCTCTGATCTATGTGAGAAAGTAGTCCGTGGCTTCGAAAGAATGTTGTGTAAGTACTGGTGTGGGAAAGCCAGGAAAACATGGGTAGGTGCACAGACCGCCGTGATATGACCAAAGCTGTTGAAAGCGGCGTTAAACTCCAAACAAACAAACCATTGATGAATGACGCATGTCAAAGTGACTTTTTCAAACGTCAGAAAGAATGTAGGCCGAGCTGGGATTCGAACTCTCAACCCCTGGATGAGGTCTAGGTCCGCACATTTTTCATACAGACCTCGTCAAATTAATGAAGAAAATAACCGTTCTTGAGAATATTCTAAGACTTGAACTCAAAAATGCAATATTTAACGATGAATATTAAGTAAAGTATTTGAGATTAATTTGCAAACTTACTTTATATTAGATATTTGCCTTTAAATGAACGTCCATGAAAATTGAAGCTGGTTTATCAGAATGCAAACTTGAGAACAATCTCAAAAATGGTTGCTGGATTCGAGATCTTGAGTATTTTCATTAATGTTTTGTAAAAGAAAGATGACTGGCACTGCATATAACTAGGCAGACATGATCAAATAGAGGAAAGGTAGCTGTGTAAACGAAAGTAAAATTATTGAATAAAGTTGAAAACAGATAATAGTGGCAAAAAGAAAAATTGCTCATATTGTATTTAAAAGTCATCTGCTGCAGAGGTGTCAGAAACCGTCTTTATGGGTAAAGAAGCCTTCAAGGGTTCATTTATTATAATTTTCTATCTTTTACTTTCATTTGAATAGCTCCATACACAACAACTTAAAAGAGCCCCTTATAGAGGATGGTCCAGTCATCACCAAACTGAAACAAACTTTAACCATTTCCTCATAGTTGACGACTGATGATTTGACCACCAGACTCTACAAGACTCTGCTTAGTGATACCCATCAGTGCTTTGTTCATGCACAATCAAATGGATTAATTCTTTAAGTTAAACTATGTTTCCAGATCACCCTTTGTTTTTAAGTGGCAACATTCTTAAATATTCCTGAGTTGTTTGTGAACAATTTTTCAACCTACTTCTTGAATTGTGAATGCTTGTGTTTGTTTTAGAATTTAAAGTTGACACTTTCCCTCATACAAGGGATCTGCAACAGCTGACTTTGAACATGTCCTGGCAAAATGAGTTGTTATGGAAAATCTCAATAAACCAAAGCGTTTTTTTTTAATTGAGTTGAAAACATTGTGGCAAAAGGAGTAATTGCTCATTATAGATGAGAATTTTCTTCTTTTTCCACAATGTTTTCTAAAAGCGTCTGTATGCGCAAAAGGATAAAAAAAATTGTTCTGATATATATGTTAATTACCATCAAATAAATCAATGATGCATTATCAGCATCTCTTGATTAAACATTTACAGTTATTATTTATTCTAGTAAAAATTTGATTTGGATTCCTGGTAGGATTTTGTTCTAGGAATCCTGTTGGGTATTTGAACCTAAAATAGTGGTCTAGTCCACTCTCTTTAATAATTTTACTTATAGATTTTCCGTATTTTGTGACTAATTAAGGACCATCTTGGCCCTCTTGCTTCTTATTAGCTCGCCTGTCACGTAGTGACAAGGTGAGTTTTTGTGATCGCCCGTCGTCTGTCCACAATTTCTTGTGAACACGATAAATTCTTCATTTATTATCTAATGTTTACCAAAATTATACAGTAGCTAGATACACCATGGGAGCTCAGTTCCTTTCAAAAACCAGCCAGATCCATCCATGCATGACTGGATTATGGCCCTTTAAAATTGGCAAAATTGTTCAAATTGACCTTGTGAACACGATAAGAACTTGATTTATTATTCGATGTTTACCAAACTTATTCAGTAGCTAGATAAACATGGGAGCTTGGTTCCTATTGAAAACCAGCCAGATCCGTCCATGCATGACAGGAAGATGGCCCTTTAAAATTGGCAAAATTGCTATAATTGACCTTATGAACAAAATAAAGTAATCATTTATTATCCGATGTTTACCAAACTTATACAGTAGCTAGATATACATAAGAGCTTGGTGCCTTTTGAAAACCAGCCAGATCAGTCCATGCATGACGGGATTATGGCCCTTTAAAATTGGCAAAATTGCTATAATTGATAATTTATTATCTGATGTTTACCAAACTTATACAGTAGCTAGATATACATGAGAGCTCGGTTCCTTTTGAAATCAGCCAGATCCGTAGATGCATCACTGAATTATGGCCATTTAAAATTGTCAAAATTGTTATAATCGACTGTGAACACGATAAAAACTTCATTTATTTGTCATTTGTCCTTTACATTGATTTATAAACATGTGACCATGACCTAAAAGTGATCTTTTACAATTAAATAACATCATTGTCTTTGGATGACCTTCACCATGACTTTTTGACCTTCTTGTCTAAACATTAGTAACCGTACATATAAGCACTGTTGAGTCTCATAAAAGGTTGAACCTGGATTCCTTTGATTCTTTGTACGATTTTTGTACCAGGAAACGATTCCTTGTAGGAATTTTGTACCAGGAAACCTGATAGGAAGTTTTAACCTATTTAAGTATCAAAAATCTTTTTGGATTTTGTAATGAGATTCCTTGTAGGATTTTTTCTATATTCCTTGTAGGATTTTGTAACTGGATTCCTTGTAGGTATTTAATCCAACTAGTTTTGAAATATGCAAATGAGGTTTGATTTCCTGCTACTAGGATTCCTGGTAGGAAAAAAGTAGAAGGAATCCAGCAGGAAAATGGCCCGAAATATGTAAATGAGGACAAAATCCCTGCAAGGATTTTTTATCAAATATTCCTACAGGATTCCTGTTAATCTAATTAACATATTTCGCTCTATTTTCCTGCTGGTTTCCTTGTAGGATTTAGAGCGATATTCCTGTATGAATCCTGTTATATTACGCCTGGACTGTTTCGTACGGGAATGTATCATGACTAAGTAATACTGGTTACCTTATCTTAAGACTTATTTTGATACACCTGCTCCTGTGTGTTATAAATGTGGAGCATTGAAGTGCCCTTTGGGTGGCACAGCTAATTATGGGTGTCACTTATATTGCTCTAATGAGTCCATAGGCTGTATAAAAGCAAAGTATTGTGATGTGCTAATTGACACTCCCAGTCTCTTTGCTGGATTCAACATACACTTAACCATATCAATGCTGAGTTTTTAAAATGAACTTGTCCAGCTTTGCATTTGGAAGAGTTCATTTAAAGCCAATTTTAGGAATATCAAGATAAAAATGTTGAGTTGAGCAGCCAACAATATGATAGTGAGCCAATTGTCAGCCAGCGCAGTTAAATTAGATTTTCATCTTGTTTGCTAATCATAATTGGGATTTCCCCATTTTCCCTCTGTGTTTTCAAAGGTATAAGGTGACAAAACTTGTATGTATCTTGAAATGAGTTGACTTATAATTTCTTTCAGTTCCCCTATATTCACCTAGTGCACAATTTTGTGCGTAAACTGTTTTGAAAGAAACTGAAACAAAAGGGGGATTCTTAGTCTTGAAAATGTGATACATCTGTAGCTTTTAAAAACTTTTTGAGAAAAGGAGAAACAAGCAAATCTTAAAATACATAAAATTTTCTAGAATATGTCATGTTTCAGATTTCTGCCAAGCAGATGTGTCTAAAATGTTATAATTCGGGTGAAAGGGGAAAAAGGATAACAAAAATTCACCGTAAAACGATTACAGACTGATTACAGACTAACATATTAGGAAAATTTACATTATGTCTCTATATATAACACTGTGACAATATTTTATTTCACGAATCCCTGGTGATATAAAATGCCCATGTGGTTTGATATTAACCCTTACATACTCATTTGTAGAGTCACATTGTTGACATCTACAGAAGACGTGATTTGAAAACTTTGTGACAAAAGGAGAAACTGCTCATTAACTCTATACAATTAATCATTATAATTGCACCTGTTACACAGACTTGCTGTGTTTGTTTACAAATGTATTCAAAGTTGAGATTTACTTCATTTGTTTACAAAAGCTTTAAAAGTCATCTGTTACGGATGCGTCAAGATGTTGGTACTGGTTAACCCTTACCCTCATATAGACGCTTTCTGACGCCTCTGAAGCAGACGGCTTTTTGAAAACATAGTGACAAAAGAAGAAATTGCTCAAAACGAGCAATTTCTCCTTATGACACAATGTTTTCCACTTTTAGTCATAGGTTATCCATTCAATTATAGAGATTTTCTATCTTTTGAAAACATATGTTCAAAGTCTGCTGAATAATTGTCGTTTGTGGGAAAGGGTTAAAGGGCCGATTTATAATCATACAAAATACTTCATTCATGTTTTAAAAAAGGTGTCAGTAGTAGTCATCATCTCACATTGACACTCACTGCCTTGTAGTATTAGGATTGGTAAGATAAATGGTTTTATCCCATAATTTATTTGGTAATAATATTGTGTGAATTATAGGTCTTGTCAAACGCAGGTAACTGGTTAACCCTTTCCCTCATACGACAATTCTGCAGCAGACGACTAAATTGAATTTATTTTGTCAAAAAATAGAAAATCTCTATAATTGAATGGATAACCTATGACGAAAAGTGGAAAATATTGTGGCTAAAGGAGAAATTGCTAGTTTTGAGCAATTTCTTTTTTGTCAATATGTTTTCAAAAAGTCTGCTGCAGAGGTGTGAGAAAGCGTCTATTATGAGGGAGAGGGTTAATGTTTACCCTCATGCAGACATTTGGTTTAGTTTATAACCATTATGAGAGATGTTTCTGTATGTCTATTTTCAGGTGTGTTGTGGTCATATACAATCCAAAGAAGAACAAACAGAGTCACATCTTTAACTTTTCCAAGAAAACATTGACAGCTGTCGCCTACTCTGGGGATGGAAAACACCTTGTTACAGGGGAGGTAACTCATCTTTTTTTACGCTCATATTCACCAACATACAGCAAAATAATAAATATGCAGCAGACAACTTAAAAATGAAAACAGCTTGGCAAAAAAATCAAAAAATCTCTATAATTAAAGTAACATTATTGAATGGATTTAGAGCCACAATGATTTCAAACATTGTCTGCTGCAATTTGAATCAAAGATGGATGGTCTGCATGGGTGAAAGGGGGAAAATGGATTGTGTCACTTTAACCCTTTCCCTCATATAGACACTTTCTGATGCCTCTGCAGCAGACAGCTTTTTGAAAACATAGTGACAAAAGAAGAAATTGCACAAAACGTGCAATTTCTCCTTTTGCCACAATGTTTTCCACTTTTTGTCATAGGTTATCCATTCAATTATGGAGACTTTCTATGTTTTGACAAAATACGTCCAAAGTCGTCTGCTGCAGAATTGTCGTATGAGGGAAAGGGTTAAGTTGTCAACTGTTAATTATCCTATGTTCACCAAACTTTGCCACAATGATCATGGGAATATTTATCTTGACTAAAGTTGGATGAGAATGCACAGATCCCTTAACCCTTACCCACATACACATGCTGATGCCTCAACAGCAGATGACTTTTGAATACATTGTGACAAAGAAGAAATTGCTCAAAACGAGCAATTTCTCCTTTTGACACAATGTTTTTATCTCGATTCAATGATTATACACATGTACTTTCATTTATAGAGATGTTTTATAGTTTTGCCTAGAGATTTTCAAAGTCGTCTGCTGCAGATCAGTAGTATGTGGGAAAGGGTTAATTCTAATAGAATTAATTGTCATTTTGTGTAACAGTTCCTTATTGGTGAAATTGGTCAAATAAGTATTTTAATGAGACATGTATATTAACCACATTGCACCATGATCAATTGTTTCTACCTGTAGAACTAGGACAGTATGTTTAACCCTTTCCCACATACAACAAATAAATCTAAAGCAAACATCTAGGCAAAAATATGGAAACTCTATAAATGCAAGGACATTTATTGAATAAAATTGTTAACATTGTGACCAAAGGAGAAATTGCTCATGTTGATCAATTTCCTCCTTTGCTTAATGTTTTTCAAAGGTCATCTGCTGCAAAGGTGTCAGTGTATATGTGGGAAGGGTTCATCATTCTATGCATTTAATGTGACCGTCACGGCCAATAAATAGTTAGTCATCTTTTTAACTCTTAGCATGCTAATTAGCAGTGGGTTTTGCCAGACGTTGATGACATTAGCAAACTGTTTGGATCCAGATCAGAAAAAATTTTTTTTTTTTTTTTTCAAAATTGTGCAGACGAAAATAATTTAGCGTGCAAAGAGTTTTAAAAATATTTTCTTTTCCATCATTACATGGTTGTAATTTCATTTGTTTTAACATTGGATGAATCATGTGCAGCATTGGGAATGGAGTACATAGGCTGATCAGAGCTTAAGCTAGGAGGACTGGGTTAAATTTATTATGCAGCCTCTCTAAATAAAGTCTTTTTGTCTCAAAACCTAGAAAATCTCCGTAAATGAGAGTTTAATTATTGTATAGAGTTAAAAACTTTGTGGCAAAAGCAGAAATTGCTGGTTTTGAGGAATTTCTACTTTGATCACAAGGTTTTCAAAAGTCGTCTGCTGCAGAGGCGTCAGAAACGTCTATATGTAGGAAAGGGTTAAACTCCATTTATTGTCATTATGACTCTCGTCTCATCTCATCCTTGCTGGATAAGGTCCCTTTAATGGGATTATTAGCTACCCTTGACCCTTTTAGTGGATTTGGGTTAATTAGAAAGAACTAATGCATGGTATGATTACTCAGTGTGTCTAATTGTCATGAATAAACCATGATATCATGAATTGTCCCTTATGTTCTATTGATCATTCATTACAGCCCTTGGAGCATGGGTCTATAACAACTGTACTGATGTCTCAAACAGTGGTTCATTGACTTTTCCTGGTTAACACACTGGACTGTCAATCCAGAGGTCTGGGGGTTCAAACTCTGGTCCGGGATCTGGAAATTTAAGGGGTACTTCTAAGCATCTCCGACTCAACTATAGGTCAAGTACTGGTCCCTTCCAGGAAAAATAACCTCAAGTGTATCTGACTGCTATACACCTGGCATGTTAAAGAACCAAAGGGTCTTTTCAAAAAGAGCTAGGGTATTGCAACTGGACTCCCCTATATCTATCTTACTTTGTCTGCTCGCCAAATAGTTAATTTTGCATGGCGAGGGTAAATAATTAAAAAAAGACAAATAAAATTGACTTTTCCTCACATAATAGACTGATGTTTTAGGTGTTCCATTTGATTGCCTCTTTAAAATGGCCTTACAATAACTTCATAAAGTCATCTGTCTGTATAAAGTCAGTGCTTGCAAGCATGATGAAAGTTTATATGAAATAATAAAATATAATATGAAGTTTGGACTTGATAATAGATAAATTTGAGACAAATATATATAAATTCTTGATGAAACAAAATTGACAACTGTTTTTTGTTTGAAGTGAAGCCAATGCATATTCATCTTCATATTCATGACATTTATATTGCTTCGTAAACATGAAACCAATTGAGCCACTGTAAAAAAAAAATTATAAGTCAAGTTATGATTTTAGAAAGGAAATTTAAAGCTGTCATTCTTGTTATACAAAATTAAATCAATATATACAATATATTATGATAAAAACTAAAAGTATGCAATAAAAAAGATTATTGACCCTATACATGATGATGTTCTTTGAAATCGTTGTTGAACAAACGTCGTTCTTTCGCATTATGGTGCCTCACAAACTCAGCAATGTCGGCAAAAGAACTCTTGTGTACATCAATGATTCTCCAGTACAGGGTCAATAACTGTCATATATAGATCTATATGTCAAGACTATTCAAGGCATTGAAATCAGAAAAAATAGATTTATTGTAAGCGTTATTTGATATACATTAATACTTTTAACCTTTCCCACCTATTATAAGCCGCATCTGCAGCAGAGACCCTTGAAAATTTTGTAACAAAAGGTGAAATTGCTCAAAACAAGCAATTTCTCCTTTTTCCACAATGTTTTCAATATTTTTTTCTCTAATAATTATCATGTTCAAATTCTAAGATTTACCATATTTTTTTTACAAAGTCTTCAGTCATCTGCTGCAGTTTTAATGTTTGTGGGAAAGGGTTAAAAAACGTAAAAAGGCGCGCATCAACAGGCATATATATGTATCATGGAAAACATACATAATAACTATAAACAAATAAAAGCAATAGTTTGAACAAGTTTTCAATTACAGTTTTAAGTGGGTTTGTTCATTAGCTCATTTTTTATATAATGGAAAAGTTCACTCACAGTGATTATCGTAATGAATGCTGAATGTTAACCCTTTTCCTCATACAACAATTCTGCAGCAGATGACTTTGAACATATTTTGCCAAAAATAGAAAATCTCTATAATTGAATGGATAACCTATGACTAAAAGTGGAAAACATTGTGGCAAAAGGAGAGATTGCTTGTTTTGAGCAATTTCTTCTTTTGTCACTATAATGTTTTCAAAAAGCCATCTGCTTCAGAGGCGTCAGAAAGCGTTTATACAAGGGAAATGGTTAAGCAGTCATAAATCTTTGATTACAATGTAATGGTATCAGCTGTTTGAGAGGAACAGGATTTCAAAAAACTAAATGCCATCATATATGCGTACCGGAAATTTTGAAATCTCAATCGGTCCGGTGTAATTTTAACACCCCCCTCGTTTTTGAAAATATATGATACTATAGCTTTTCAAAAAATATACATGAATTTCATGTTTATTGCAGGTAACCTTGCATAAATGGTTGCATAACAGTGTCATCACTCGATAATGTCAATGTAAAAGTCGACTTTTGAAAACATTGTGGCCAAAGGAGGAATTGCTTATGATGATCGAGCAATTTCACCTTTTACCACGATGTTTTCAACTCTATTCACTATAATTATACTTGCATGATTTAAAGAGATATTTACCACTATTTTAATAATTTGCTGTTTTAAAAGTCGTCTGCTGCAGATTGGTTGTATGTGGGAAAGGGTTAATAAATGCAGATGCGCCAATTAATGTTCAGCTCTCTTGTTTTACCTGAACATTTAACACGCTGATAACCCAGATTTCCTGTGTTAACCCTTTCCCTCATATAGACACATTCTGACGCCTCTGCAGCAGACAGCTTTTTGAAAACATAGTGACAAAAGAAGAAATTGCACAAAACATGCAATTTCTCCTTTTGCCACAATGTTTTCCACTTTTTGTCATAGGGTATCAATTCAATTATGGAGATCTTTTTTGACAAAATACGTTCAAAGTCGTCTGCTGCAGAAAAGCTGTATGAGGGAAAGGGTTAACTTTCCCACATATAGACGCTTTCTGACGCCTCTGTTGCAGACGACTTTTGAAATAACTGACAAACGGAGAATTTGCTCAAAATTAGGGATTTCTACTTTTGCCGCAATGTTTTCAACTTTTTCCAGTATTTAATATACCTTCAATTATAGAGATTTTCCATAATTATTTTGAGGAGACGTTTTCAAGGTCGTCTGACGTGCAGTGCAACAGATTTGTTGTATGTGGGAAAGGGTTAATATTCAGATCACCAATCAATGTTAAATAAACTTGCTCAATATGCAGATGCACCAGTTCCAATGTTCACCTGTACATGTAACAAGTTTACTGATAACCCAGAATTCCTGGGTTAAGTCAGAACAGACTTTCATAGTCTCTCTTGACAGGCAGAATCAAGGAGGAATGATGGGAAATCTCTGCTATGTCAATCACCTGTTCTTGTAGGGATAATATTCTACCCTGAAACGTTCATGACTATTAACCCTTTCCCTCATATAGACACTTTCTGACGCCTCTGTAGCAGGCGGCTTTTTATAAAAAAATAGTGACAAAAGAAGAAATTGCACAAAACAATGTTTTCTTCTTTTTGTCATAGGTTATCCATTCAATTATGGAGATTTTCTATTTTTTGACAAAAATAAATACGTTCAAAATCGTCTGCTGCCGAATTGTTGTATGAGGGAAAGGGTTAATAGGAAATTTTTTATGAACAATTTGAAGCATTTTTCCTTGTTTGTCTATGTAAAAAGGGAGGAATATACAAAGAGTGTGAGAATAAGCACGATTTCCCCTCCAAGATTGGATACTTGAGAAAGCTATGAAACACGTACATGAGTATGTGAGCTGGCTGCCGTGATATGACTGAGAAATTGTTGTAAACAGTGTTAAATCCAAATCAATCACTTGTTGTATTAAACAAATGTGATAAGGAAGTGAATGATTAATGTTAGAAACCTTTAACCCTTTCCCACATATAGACACATTTTGACGCATCTGCAGCAGATGACTTTTGAAAACATTGTGACAAAAGAAGAAATTGCTCAAAACGAGCATTTTCTTTTTTTGCCACAATCTTTTCAACTTTTTTTCAGTAATTATACCTTCATTTCCTAAGAGAGTTTCCATATATTTAGTAGATTTTTTCAAAGTCGTCTGCTGCAGAATTGTTGTATGTGGGAAAGGGTTAACCTTGACTCGCTACTCAAGTGTTCATCATTGAAATGGGGCTAAATATGAAGTTTTTTAAAGTAAAACATATTTTTATTAGAAAATACTTACCAGTCATTTAATACCTGATATATCATCTCTATACACCTTAATTATCCAAAAAAAACGCCCATGTTAGCATATCCCTCACGTATCCGTGACATACACGGCCGCCCGGAAGTACAGGCGCGCACGTGAGCGGGTAGTCACTTTTCATTCACCGTTAAGTATTGGTGACGACGCGGGGCTGGGAGGTGGGACTCTATAAATGACTGGTAAGTATTTTCTAATAAAAATATGTTTTACTTTAAAAAACTTCATTTTTATATCAAAAATACATTACCAGTCATTTAATACCTGATGACTTCGTAGCATAGGACGGGAGGTTCGACCAATACTTACTGTCGTTCCAGGTACGTAGTAGTATATTATTCCATATTTTTCAGAACAAACATACTTGATTCCAACGGATGTATAAAGGGAAAGAGGGGATTGAATACAGGTTCAATCGGTATTCACTTTATTTATGTGTTGGATTATGTGAATTAGCAAACCACTCGCTGTGAAGCCACAAGGGGACCCAGGCAGGACCGACTGCAACTGGTTCTTAGACAGGAACCCTTGTTGACACAGTAGAGTAAGGAGCCATCAGATTCATTGAATCTGATCTGCCCGGTTTCTACAGAGACGATCTGTAGTTAAAGCTAATAAAAAGACGGTTTTATAAGTAAAAAACTTTAAAGACGTCGATTCAAGAGTTCGTATGGAGCTCTTGTAAGCGACCAAAGGACGCAAGACAAATCCAATTTTGGAGTTAACTCCTACAATTGGGTTTTTCCTAATTCTAACCATCAGTCTGTGGAACTTAATGTAATTCATTTCTACTGAAAGCAAAGAACTCACTTCCCTGTTAGTGTTCGCCAAGCAATACGAATTTATAATTCTCAGTAAAACTTAAGAAGCGGTAGCCGTCGACAAACGTTCAGAGAGATTGACCTACCTTATTAACATCAATCGGTAAGAACTGTCTATATCTAAGGAAGATGTAACGGTTATGTCGATAGGCAGGCCAGAAGGACGTATAACCACGGTCTCTGGGCCAGAGAAGTGTTCTGTCATCATCTTCCCTTCCAGAAATTCCTTCCAGAAGTGAAACCGGAAGTTGACGAAATGGTTCTCAGCCTCATTATGAACTCGGGGAGTAATTATTATTATTCCTTTGCGAATTCTGAACGTCCACTGCCGAATGAGTGGAATATAGTTGTCTATTCTGTATTAGTGAATAGACTCTGTCCGAAGGTACTCGCATTACCGCTAAGTCGGTGAAAAACGTCATACCCACGAACGTGAACCTCTTTGACGGAATTAATTCCGACTTCTGCGTGTTGGGTATTAAACCCAACCGCAGAATGGTCCGCCAGGCTAGGGATAGATCGTGAAAAAGAAGTACACGATCCGTCCTGTGGGGAAGCCAATCGTCGAAGTATTGAAGAAGTTGGGGTCCTTTCATACGAAGAAATGCTCCCATGCCCTGATATCTTCGTAAGCACTCGAGGGGCGGACTTGAGGCCGAAGGGAAGAGCCCTGAAATTGGAGCACTTCTCCCTCTATCACAAACCGAAGGTATTTCCCCGAGGAGGAAGCGATCGGGATGTGATAAAAAGGCGTGTGTTAGGTCTAGAGAGACCGCCCAGTCGCCTTTTTATGTCAAAAATACATTACCAGTCATTTAATACCTGATATATAATCTCAACACCGTTAATTCATCCAGAAAAGAAGCTCGCGCAGCCATGCATAGCCCTCACGCGTGTGTGATACACACGGCCGCCGGTAATACCGGCGCACGGGCCATGTGACCCCCACTTTTAATTTCTGGACACACCAACTGACAGCTAAGAATTTATTTCATTTTTATATTTTATTTCTTGGTCTGTTTAAGGCATTCGCCTTAAACAAGTTATTTTCATTCAGTTATTCAACTACATTAACAACCTAACAACATAATTGTGTAAATTACTAATTGTAATTAAGTTGTTTTTTGTGAACAACTAACTGAGAAGTCACGGGTGGGTTACCCCACCCACTATTTCAGTTACGTATCGGGTGCGGTAATGGCCATTCATTCTTTCAACGAAGTTATAGTTACACCGACCCTATTAGCGATAATATATTATTATCGCCTTGTATTACATTATGTATATTAATTAAACATGAACAATTTTGGAAAATATTTGTAAAATCTTTTTCATTGAAATACGTTCCGTGATCAACGGGTATAGTAGAAAATAAAAAATAGAAAAAAATTATATTTTTTGTTGAATCGTATAAATTGTTTTGTTTCATATATATTCTATGTCACATAGTGGTGATCAGAGGCGTGACTCATAACGGAGGTGTAATCAGCTATTTTCCCCACAAATTCCCTCTTAGGAAACAAACCCTATGCTGTGGGTTCTCAATACCCACAGCATAGGGTAAGAGGGTCAAATGAGGATTTTAGACATGCATACGCCCCTTATCTGGAGCTCTGACCGCTCCCCCTCAGCTTCGGCTGGTCCTTCGCGGGACATGGAGGAGCGGATGGCAGAGGCTGATGTCTGTTATTCCGTCGGGAAACAAAGGCCTTCGGGCCAGAAACCGTACGGACACAGTGATGGTTGGCCTCAAGAGTGAGCAACCGTCTGCTGAACGACATTATCTGACGCCAGGTGTTGGGGCTGACCCTTCGGGAGACGCCATGGGTCAATCAAAGGGAAACCTCACTGATTGGCCACCTCTAACACCACACTCTGCAGTAAGCAGTCTTCGGACGCTTACAGAGTGCCAAATTATAATGTCTGCGGACAGAATTCTTTGGAGACCGGTGATAGAGCAGCTTCACAACTGCCTATCATTAGTCAACCGGGTAATGCTTGCGAGCAAAACCTATATGACTCCGGGTAACCGGGTACCGGGCAACCAGTCAGTCATTTCGCCTAGGCGCGACCAGTCACCGGGCAAATCCGGCAGTCATTTAGCGATGACGCGACCGGTCAGTCATTAAGCCATGACGCGACCGGGCAAAATTATCAGTCAGTTTAACATGACGCGACCGGGCAGTGGGCAGTCAAGGTAACGAGCAGTCGTTAAGCTAGTACCACTCGTTCTTCGCACAACCGGTCTATACGGATATTCAAAACACTGGTCATTACGCACCAGGCTCAGATATCCAACCGTCTAACATCGGTTATAAGGAGTACAGGACAGATAAATCTTTCCTTTCTCCAAGGGGAATAGTGTTCTTCTGTAGGGATTACACTCCTCAAAAGAATGAGAATAGAAGAGTACGGATATTCAAAACACTGGTCATTACGCACAAGGCCCAGATATCCAGTTATAGGTAGTACAGGACAGAGAAATGTTTCCGTGTCTCCAAGTGGAACATGGTACTTCTCTAGAGATTACACTCCTTCCCCGATACAAAGCTCCGTTTCAAAAGATGTAACGGATCGGTGATAGGCGGGTTAACCAAGCCTACCGGGATCAGCAATACCCACCTGATGGGAATTCACTGTTCCCGGAAGGACACCTTTCGAAGAGGCAGTCCTTAGAAGGCAAACCCCCGATCGGAATAACTCAGGTTTTCCGTGAAAGGGAGGTCGAGACCGTCCCATACGGTTAGTTCGGCGCCGACGATCGATCCAGTGCGACCTCTCTCTACTGCGGAGAGAGGAGGTTCATATCACACGATCGACACCTTAACACAACAATAAAGTACACCAAGATTGAATATTATTTTCAATCCCTTCTCTTACTTTTATAAGACTGTTGTGTCTTTCAGTTGAAAGACGGATTAGAGTCAAGCATCGTAGGGCTCGACACTCTCCCACCTCCTCGTCTGACGGGCGGGGGCGGGGGGGGGGGGGCAGTCCCCTTCAGATTACGAGCCGGCTGTAGAGCGTTGACCTCTACAGCAGAACATTAAGGAAGTACTTAGGGTGGTGCCTAATACGTTATGCCCGAAGGTTGACGCTTAAACGTCGTTTAAACCTATAATGATTTCGAGCAAAACCTACACTCTGCAGTACAGCAGTCTTCGGACTTCTACAGAGTGCCAAGTTATAATGTCTGAAGTTTTTGGAGACTAGTGATAGAGCAGCCTCACATCAGCCTCACATCAGCCAACCGGTCAGTAATGGTCAGAGGGAGCTACCATTACTGAACGTTCCCAGAGCTGGGTAACGAGCAGTCGTTAAGTCAAGTTGACTCCAACCGTTTTGTCAATATTATGACATAAGCATTGGACAACCGGGTATTTTCGAACACAGCCAAGTGAAAATCTCCTTCGCAGAGTTGTCGTTCCTTACACTCATATGAATGTAATGAGTCGATAGTGCTAGAGAATGAGTCAAATGCCTACCGAGTACTCAATTAATCACTGGGCATAAACGGTTGTCGCGTGAACGTTCACAGGGCAGTCAAACTCTTAACTGGGCATAAACGGTTACCGGGCAAACGGTCACCGTGAAAACAAAATTCAACTATGAATTCTTCGGAATTCAACAGTATTCCAATTGACAAATGTCCTCGGACACAGTCATTTGGAGATCGGGCAATGTCTTTAGACATAGCCAGTAAGGCACCGGTCAAACGGGTAATGTCTTAGGACATAACCTTTCGGCAGTCAATCGGGCAGTATGCTGGGACATAGCCGATTAAACAGTCGGCCATCGGGTATGGGGAGTACCGGTCAAATAGTTATGTCGGTCCCCAGGGAGGAGAGAGTGCGTCTCTAGGGACTACACTCCTCCCAAGTAATACCCATCGTACCAATTGTTGGGACGAGTCGATGTCCGACGGTATTACATGGGAGAGATTCAGTTGATTTCATAAATCAATCCCCTATGCTGGCCTACCGGGATCAACCGTTCCCAGAGGATAGTCACTCTGTGAACTCTCTCATACGTGAGCTCGGACCGAAGGTTGATTCCATGCGATCTCATTCTTCTTCGGAAAAGGGATAAATTCCTCGATCATGACTCCTTCATAGGATTCCTCCCACCAATGGGCTAAGTTTTGTGGAAAAGTAGCCAGTTGCTTGGGAAGATTGTTGTGTGGAGTACTGGTGTGAGAAAACCAGGAAATACATGAGTAGGTGAACTGGCCGCCGTGATATAACTGAGAAATTGTTAAAACGGCGTTAAACCACAATCAATCGATCATAGGATTCCTCCATGTCGAATCGGACACTGACATTCCGGTCCAGAACCGGCTTTAGTCAATCCGCACGTCGTCGGGTAAAACCCACGACCCCGTCTTGTCTGACGAATAAGAGACATATCGGGTTCAGTGCTCCATCGGATGATTAACAATTTAGAGCTGGACTCTAAATAAACTATCATTAGTGGGAAGTTACTGCATTCACTGCGTCCATAGGCGCATTTCGGCGTATGCGGCAACATTGTTCACAGGGACAGAACGTACAGTGACTTCTGCAAAGGCATTCTTAGAAGCCCAACCTGTGAAGACAC
Organism: Serripes groenlandicus; assembly: GCA_031761405.1. NCBI lineage: Eukaryota > Metazoa > Mollusca > Bivalvia > Cardiida > Cardiidae > Serripes > Serripes groenlandicus. The sequence continues at coordinate 69,051,726 of JASEVX010000001.1, forward strand.
AAGAGACAAGCTAAGTTCGAGCCTAGCTTTCTGCTTCCGCTGGCCCTGCCTTATCAAAGCCCCGTACGGGAGCAAAGTTGGCATACAACCAAGTAGAGCACTGTCCCTAATCCGCGGCTATAGGGAAGCGCTCCTCTCTATTAAGCTAACAGGAATGCCATGGAGTGGGTATCAACCTTCCATTCGGTGGTTTCTACAACCGTCTTTCGTCTGGTTCCGGTGAAGACCGGAATAAGACTTATCGACTCAGATTGCGTCTAGTACGGTCGAGTAATAAAATGGAATGTTCCGTTTTATCAAGAACGCAATCCGGAACGGCTGTCTGAGCGATTCTTAGACCAAACAGACACCTGTTACCACGTACCGGTTGCTTTTTCATCGAGGAATGACCGTCGATTCTTTGTAAACGGGGAAGTGTTCCTTTCAAACACTTCACTTCGATTACCTGCGTTTAGAATTAATTCCCAAAACGGGCAAGTCGGATCTATTCCCCTCAAGAGACTCGTTGTAGGACGTTTCTCGTTGAGCTGGCCCTTCGGACAGACTCGATTCGCTATAAGAGAATCCGATTACCATGTCCTGGATAAGGATCAGTAATTAAGGGAAACGGTCCGATACATGCTTCATACTACACCCGAATTGTTTACAGTTCGGGGCAGTGTGTTAAATACTCATTACAGTACAGGGCTTAACTGACTAGGACATGTACATGATCAATAGAGTAGACAGTAGTCCTTCGATTGGCAATAATTATTACTCCCTGAATTGCCCCCATAATTCAAATGAGTCAACTTCCGGTGTCGTTATTCTCTTCCTGACAATGACTTTAGAAACACAGTATTGGCCCAGAGATCGTAGTTCAACGTTCTTCTGGCCTGCCTATCGACATAACCGTTACATCTTCATTAGAAGTAGACAGTTCTTACCGATTGGTGTTTTTTAAGGTACGTCAATCAGTAATTTATGCTTACATTTGTTGCCGACCTCTCGCATTCAAGATTTGGCGATGAACACAACAATTATTGTTCGATGCTCCAATGCGCTTAACTTCAAAGTTCAGATCCATTTCTCTCCAAACTTTTACGTTCTTCGGAAGCGGCCGCGTCTTAAGTTAAAAACTGAGACTTAAATTCGTCTTGCTTGGCGAACACTATCAGGGAAGTGAGTTCTTTGCTTTCAGTAAAAACGAATTTCATCAGGTTTTACAGCCGTTTGGTTATTCAACCGTTCTTATAAACCTGTATTCCTACTGAGACCAAGTTGCCTTTGGTGCTTCCTAACCCATCACATTTCACAACCTTTCTGTGAACTGTGTTCCCTTAGATATAACCTGATCTTGTACCCTGTCAAGGGTCTTAAGTTCTATATAAAACATTCGAGGGCTGTAAGAGCCACAGTAGGGGTTATTCAACCTCAGGTAGGAGAAGGATATGTCAGCAGCGTATTCAAACACTGGATATCCTATTCCTTTAATTAGTAATAAGATCCTTCTGATAAAGTCTTAAAACGTTTCAATCAGAAATTATTCCTCTCTGGACACACAAGTGGACTCTCAGCGAGTACTTACCTAATTAATACACAAATTACTAAATACATAAACAGTTGTGTTTATATTTAGTAGTACCGTAGGTACTCTTACCAAGTGCTACGATTTCTCGGGACCGGCATTGTGTTGGACGATCCTCCCGACCGATGCTGCAAAGTCATCAGGTATTAAATGACTGGTAATGTATTTTTGACATAAAAATGAAGTTTTTTAAAGTAAAACATATTTTTATTAGAAAATACTTACCAGTCATTTCAGATTCCCGCCTCCCAACCCCGCGTCGTCACCCAACACTAAACGCTGCAAGTTAACGGTGAAATTAAAAGTGGGGGTCACATGGCCCGTGCGCCGGTATTACCGGCGGCCGTGTGTATCACACACGCGTGAGGGCTATGCATGGCTGCGCGAGCTTCTTTTCTGGATGAATTAACGGTGTTGAGATTATATATCAGGTATTAAATGACTGGTAAGTATTTTCTAATAAAAATATGTTTTATTTTAAAAAACTTCATTTCCGAATTGCAACTCGGATGGAGCGGGTCGACTCCATTTTGAATTTATCGACCGGAATCAATAGATTTAGCGCAGATAAATCTATAACCGGTCTCCACTTGCCGTCTTTCTTCGGAACAAGAAAAAGACGGCTGTAGAAACCCCGAAAATTGGGGTTGAGAACGCTCTCTATGGCATTCTTTTTCAGAAGCGATGAAATCACCTCTGACATGGCCGGATGACGAGACGAAATGTCGATCGGCACGCCTGTCAGAGGAGGGGGGGAAATGAAGGGAATCAGATACCCTTCCTGTATCACAGACTAAATCCAACGATCCTATGTGACACTTTCCCACTCCTCCGTGATAAATGACAGGCGGCCCCCGACTGTAATCTCCGACCTTGGGATTGTCATAGAGAGGAGCGAATCCCTAGGGCTGCGGCTTCGGATTCGTGTTAACTCTACCAGGCTGCCGATGTTAGTACCCTGATAGGGGCGCTTCGGTTTAGCCGATTTCTGACCCGTGGAAGGGGTTTGTTTAGGCTGAAACGCCTTCACATACCGTTTTGACTTCTTTGCTGGGTTGGGTTTCTTAGAACTACCCACATTCGCAGAATACTTTGAACGTTTCTGGCCCTGCGCAAAAGCCTTAGCTGCGTTCGCCGAAAGGCGTCGACTGTTCTGAAGCATCAGAAGCTGTCACCGCAGCAATCCTTCCATCAAAGAGTTGTTTCGACTCCAATGGTACGGCTTTCAGGCTGTCCTTGCTAGCACGTAGCAATGAGTTAGGAGCAACTATAACTGCGTCCCTCCTCATGGACAGTATCTCTGTGATGGTCTGAAGATTCAGTGCCATGAGATGCCTGTTGCCTATGTCAAAAGCTTCGAGAATTCTGTTAGCCCCTAGGCTAGAGATATTCTCCTCTTTCAACAACAAAGACAGAGCGACTGCGAAATGGTTGTCATGAGATGACACCAATACACCCAGTCTTGCTCTGGCCTCCCACTTCTCTAGTATCTTAAAAGAGACCTGGACAGAAGCGGGTGCAGTTAACCCCAGTGTAGCTGCATCCCCGTCTAAAGCTGGCACTTTGACCGGGAAGAACTCCTTAGACGTAGAATACGCCTTAGAGTTGACCCATTTCCTAGAAATGGGTCCTGGGACCGACCAGCCTGGAGGTATAGCCTCTAGAGACCTGGTCGACTGCAATTGGTCTAACAACCTGCCCAAGTTGTTAGTTTGAGGAAGCAAGTGCACTGGCGAAAAGCTTGTACATTAAGTTCCTCTAGGCTCGAAAGGTTTTGCGACGTGGGGAGCGTCAACCTTAGGGCATGAAGTATTCGGCACCACCCGAAATACTTCGTCAATAGCCTGCTGAAGAGACCAACGCTCTACAGCTGGCTCCTCATCGGAAGTTGACCTATTTCCCTCATTATCGTCAGACGAAGATGTAGGGTTGTAGGTACTCCTCTGAGGTTGTCTACTCGGTATTCCAACCGGTAGATCTATGTCCGACTCAGACAGGGATAAATCAGAAATCCATGTTCTGCCGAAGATTTTGCGAAGCAGGCCCCCTCTCCGCAGCAGAGGACGGCCATGCAAAAACTTCTGCCGGGGCCGAACTGACCGTATTGGACGGTTTCGACCTCTCTTTCACTGAATGACGCAATGTATTCTGATCCAGAGGTTGCCTATAACCGGACTGCCTATCAAATAGGTGTCCCCCCGAGAGCAGTGAATCCCCATGAGATGGGTAATGCTGATCCCGGTAGGCCGTTGAACCCTGTCTAACACCTAACGGTTCCATAGTATGGACCGGTGGTTGGTATTGAGGAGCAGCGTATTCTCTAGCGACATACACTGTCCCCCCATGGGAGGAAAAAGATTTTCCGTAACCCCCCTACCCGATGGAAGACAGAGGAATAGTAGAACCCGGTGCGATACCTGGGTTATAATTATTCTGATTCTGTAGTGGAGCAGAGATCGACTGATAATTTGAATCAATACGGTCTATCACTACAGAACCCGTGCCTGGACGCGCCATGTTTACATAGCCGGCCGGCAGTGTAGACGAGGCATTGAAAAATGCCTGACTACTCGGTTGCACTGAGTTTACACAAGACACTGGTGTTTGTGTCGTGTTCACAAGCGTGACCGATTGGCTCGTAGCACCATAATGAAATGGGCTACTGACCTGATGCGGCATGGCTACATGCGCGCGAGTTTGGCCAGTCGTCGAATCATTTAAGAAAGTCTGACTGCCAGGATGAATCGTCGCTAAATGATCAACCTTTTGCCTGGCTGGGTCCTTGCAATAAGACCTTTGCCCTGTCGCATCACGGCTAAGTGAGCGACTACCTGGTCTAGTCATGGCAACGTGACTGACTGGCCCGGTCGTGTCCAAAAAGGACTGACTGGTGACAGGTCGAGTCATTGACAAATGACTCCTCTCCGGTTGCCCGGTGACCTGACGTGCCTCGGCATTTGGGTTTTGTTGTGCAGCCCAAACAAAAACCCGGTTGACTGCATAGGCAGGAGTGAAGCTGCACTATACCAAGTCTCCGGAGAACTACGTCCGCCGACGTAGGTAACCGGTACTCTGCAGCTGTCCGAAGACCGCTGTAGCTCGGAGTATGGTGTCGGATTGGTACAATTCCTGCGGTTTCCCGGAAAGCTACCAAAGGCATCTCCTTCTTTCGAAGGCCCAGCCACGACACCAGGCGACAGATGGTGAGGTTCAGCGGTTGAACGTTCCAGCTGAACATTTTCCCCGCTGTTTCCGTACGGTGTCTGACGTTTCCCGACGGAGCAACTCTCACCCAAAGCTACCATCCCGAGGTTGCCTATAACCGGACTGCCTATCAAATAGGTGTCCCCCCGAGAGCAGTGAATCCCCATGAGATGGGTAATGCTGATCCCGGTAGGCCTGTCTAACACCTAACGGTTCCATAGTATGGACCGGTGGCTGGTATTGAGGGGCAGCGTATTCTCTAGCGACATACACTGTCCCCCCCAGGGGAAGAAAAAGATTTTTCGTAACCCCCATACCCGATGGAAGACAGAGGAATAATCGAACCCGGTGCAATACCAGGGTTAAAATTATTCTGATTCTGTAGTGGAGCAGAGATCGATCGATAATTAGCATCAATTCGGTCTATCACCACAGAACCCGTGCCTAGACGCGCCATGTTTACACAGTCGTCTGGCAGTGTAGACGAGGCATTGAAAAATGCCCTACTACTCGGTTGGCCTGTGTTTACATAAGACACTGGTGTTTGTGTCGTATTCACAGGCGTGACCGATTGGCCCGTAGCACCATAACGAAATGGGCTACTGACCTGATGCGGCATGTCTCCATGCGCGCGATTTTGGCTAGTCGTCGAATCAATTAAGATAGTCTGACTGCCAGGATGAATCGGTGCTAAACGATCAACCTTTTGCCTGGCTGGGTCCTTGCAATCGGACCTTTGCCCTGTCGCATCACAGATACGTGAGCGACTACCTGGTCTAGTCATGGCAACGTGACTGACTGGCCCAGTCCAGTCCAACCCGGACTGACTGGTGAAAGGTCGCGTCATTAACGAATGACTCCTCTCCGGTTGCCCGGTGACCTGACGTGCCTCGGTATTTGGGTTTTGTTGCTCAGCCCAACAAAACCCAGGTTGACTATGCATAGGCAGGAGTGAAGCTGCACTATACAAAGTCTCCGGAATACTACGTCCCTCGACGTAAGTAACCGGTACTCTGCAGCTGTCCGAAGACCGCTGTAGCCCAGAGTATGGTGTCGGATTGGTACAACCTGCAGTTTCCCGGAAAGCTACCAAAGGCACTCCTTCTTTCGAAGGCCCAGCCCTGACACCAGGCGACAGATGGTGAGGTTCAGCGGTTAAATGATCCAGCTGAGCATTTTCCCCGCTGTTTCCGTACGGTTTCTGAAGTTTCCCGACGGAGCAACTCTCACCCAAAGCTACCATCCGAATTTCCTCAGCGCGCGGAAAAACGGCTGTGTTGAGCGGAGAAGAAGGCTCAGCATTGCCCTTCGACTCGCTCAACACCGTTGCAGAGTCCGGTTGGGAGAACCCCTCGAACTCTGCCTCACTCGATGAAGATAAAGGCACCCTCTTAGGGGTCTTCTTTATCTTCCTGCTTTTACGAGTCTTACTCCGCACGACCTTTTTCCAAATGGAAATAGGCCATGTCGAGCAGTACTCGCAAGGTGAAGCCTGTGTGCATTTGGTGCACACAACGCAGGTCGGATGCGAATCCCATAGGTGCACAGCATGACCACATGGGCTCCGCATCCCTTCACCAGTAATTGACATTGACATAATTCAAAAATACTCACCAAACAGTAAATAATCCGTATATAATCCGTTTATAATCCGTTTTAATATATCCACACCACGGTGACACCGGTAGTTTGGACACGTAAATTGAAAATAAATTTTGTTTCAAAATTTTTTCCAAATATTGAATAGGACAGTCAACAATTCATACAGCAATAGTTAATGTACTATCGCTAACAGGGTAGGGAAAAAGTATTGAAAACAGCAAGACTTCCGCACCCGAAGACGGTAACTGAAATTAGCGGGTGGGGTAATCCACGTGCTTCTCAGCGTATCGTCTGCTACAAAACAATAAATACAGCAATAAAGTAAATAATTTACGGCTGTGACGTTAATGTAGACAAAATATCTTTGGACAATTAAATGATTATAAGGCAGGGCCTTATAAAACAAAAGAGTTAATTGGAAGAAGAAATAATAATATAAATTTTTCTTATCGACTACTCCGTTGAATCCAAAAATGAAAAGTGACTACCCGCTCACGTGCGCGCCTGTACTTCCGGGCGGCCGTGTATGTCACGGATACGTGAGGGATATGCTAACGTGGGCGTTTTTTTTGGATAATTAAGGTGTATAGAGATGATATATCAGGTATTAAATGACTGGTAATGTATTTTTGATATAAAAAGTCCCTACCTGTATGTATATCAGTTTGTGCAATCATGGGAAAAACCACAGGGAAAATTGAGATAATTTGATGTATTATCACCTAGGTATATTTATAGTGAAAGTTTACAGTTTGATGTCACTGATAAACTACTTCTCATTATCTATTCTGTGCAATCCTTTCCCTCCCGATGTTTGTATATATTTCTCTCGCATAAAATTCAAGTTTTTTATCACCTGCCTTGGCAACACTTAGGAATCACTTCTCTATCGTCTGTCCATGTGTATATCTGTCTCTTAAACATTGACTTGCTTATAATTGGCAGTGCTGCACAAGTATTCTTGTACTGATTGTTGTTACTACTGTTTTAATGTGTTGCAAAATGTTTCAAAGAAAGTAATTTATGCTTGGAATGATTTATCTCCTTCATCAAGGAAATGTGAAAAGTAATATACATTAATCTTTTGATGGTACATGTACTTGTAAACCTTAACCCTTTCCCTCATATAGACGCTTTTCGACGCCTCTGCAGCAGACGGCTTTTTGAAAACATAGTGACAAAAGAAGAAATTGCTCAAAACAAGCAATTTCTCCTTTTGCCACAATGTTTTCCACTTTCAGTCATAGGTTATCAATTCAATTATAGAGATTTTCTATTTTTGACAAAATATGTTCAAAGTCGTCTACTGCAGAATTGTCATATAGGGGAAGGTGGTTTAACACTTGCAGACGCATTATGATGCATATGAAGCAGATGAGTCGAATTCCTCCTTTTGCCACTTCACTGTAATGTAATTATACTCTCAATTATCCATATTTTAGCCTAGATGTTTTAAATTCGTCTGCTACAGAATTGTCTTATGTTGGAAAGAGAGCAAGTAAGATGGCGGCCAACATTTTTTTTCCACAACGTCAGACTTGGTGCAATTTCATATTGTACATGGCGTTATATCAAAAGGAATGGCTGAAACATAGCAGAGGTCTGATATGATACTTTTACAATCATCTACCTTGGAAACATCGGGGGAAAAGTATAAACCATCTGGAAACATGGAATGATAATACTGATATAGAGAAGAAACATTCTAAAATGTTTTCAAGTCATGTCTTGCATTGGTCTGAAATGTCTGTCTCGGATAAACTGTTAATTTTGTCTGGATAAAGACAGTATTTCAAGGCTGAATGCCCTGCAGTGTGTGCATTAGCGGTAAATTTAGTACATAATGATAGTACCATTATCTGTATATTATGTCAAATAAACATAGAGGTGAAATGAACCACTGATTCAGAAAATGATGGTGTACCTTTTAAGACAAATTTACTTTAATTTAATAATGTATTGGTAGAGCTTTGGGGTTAAAATATGGCCTTTTCAACAGTATTTCAGTTATTACAGAACAATTAATTACAAAGGGCTCTAAATAATATAAGGGGTGTTTGGCATGTTCTAAAATCCTTATTTGACCCTCTAACCCTATGTTGTGGGTACTCAAAAGAATCGTCTCAATGAGACGATTCTTTTGAGTAACGTACCACATCAAAGGGTTTGGTTGGATAACAAATAAGATATTGTAAGAAAAAAGAGCTGAATACTCCTTCTTATCTGGACCTCTGCAAGTTACATTTTTGATAATCCCTGGATGACAATAATTACTTAGGCAAAGAAATGGGCATGAAGACGAGGTCAATCCACTATCGCTGCAGGATCTATCTCGGCATACACATGTCAATAAGAATTTCATAATGCAAAGCACCCGGCACGACGATGGATTCCAGAAATATTGCTGGTTCAACATATTCATAGGATTACTGGGTCTTTCAAAGCAAACAACTGTAAAAAAATTAATCCTATTTCTATTATATGGTAAACAGTTTGAATTTGGCATGATTTATATGTGGTATAATTAATCACTACAGATATGAAAGCAGCTGAAAGGTGTAGTTATACTTGACATATAAACTTTAACCCTTTCCCACATACAACAAATCTGCAGCAGATTACTTTGAGAACATCTACACAAAAAGTATGAAATATCTCTATAAATGAAAGTATTGTTTTAAGCAATTTCTCCTTTTGCCACAATGATTTCAAAAGTCGTCTGCTGCTGAGGAATCAGAATGTGTCTTTATGTGGGAAAGGGTTTTACTTGATATACTAGTATTGTGAGAATTATAAAAAGTTTTTAGAATTTTTTGAAATATGAAAGTGAGATTTAACCCAAAGTTGAAATCATTATGGGAAAATTGAAAAAGCTCTCATTTTGAACAGTTTATTCATGATCTTTCTCTCAATGTTTCAAATAAGTTGTCTACTGGGAAGACGTCATTTCTTTCAATGACTGTATCTGAGAAACCGATAAGCTCTTCTCAGTTGGTTTCCCATAATCCTTTCCCACCTGCAGACGAATTTTGACTCAATAACAGCAGGCAACTTTTGAAAACATTGTGGCCAAAGGTGAAATTGAGCAATTTCTCCTTTGGCAACAATGTTTTCAACACAATTAAACAATTATGGAGATTTTTCAGGTTTTTGTCACTATTTTTTCAAAGTTGTGTGCTGCAGATTTGTTGTATGTGGGAAAGGGTTAAAGACCTTGTACACCTATTTAGCACCTTTTTATATAAACAAACAGAACACCTGTATACAAGATTTGTTGATTCAGGCCTCTAGATGTTTAAATTAAGACTGTTTATTTTAAGTAGATATACATTTTATTTATTTGTATTTTATAGGTTTCTTTGAAACTTAAATCATTTGAAGTAACTGATTACAAATAGATGGTTCTAAGCTCACCTGAACATAACATGCTTAAAATGAGCTCTTGTCACTGATAAGCCTGTGACTCTATACTCATCATGCATGCAGTCATCAATACTGTCATAAAACAATACCTTATAAACAACTCGGCCAATTTCAACCAAACTTAACACAATTGTTTCTTTTGTGGTCACCTTTCAAAATGGTTAATAGAATATTAAATTAATTGAAGAATACAATTCTTTGGTTTCGGCCAAATCAGTTGGTTGATTGATTGATTGATTGATTGATTGGGGTTAACACCGTTTTCATCAATTTTTCAGTCATATAACGACGGCCAGTTCACCTACTCATATGTTTCCTAGTTTTCTCACACTATTACCCCACACAACATACTCTCCAAGCAATTGGCTGCTTTTCCACATAGACTGTTGGCCCATTGGTGAAAGACAAATGACACTAGTCACAGTGACATTTGTCAAATGTCGGAAAGAATGTCGGCCGAGCTGGGGTTCGGCTATAGATGGCTAAATCAGAAAGGGGGTAAAATGACAGAAATTAAATTGATTTCAAGATAATTTGACAGAAATGTTTTTAGGCTTGAAATCAGGAAACTGTTCAACTATCCTATGAGGTTGATGGTTGATAATGTATGTCTTACAGTATGTATTTATTGTATATTTCAGAGTGGTCATCAGCCGGCAGTTAGAATCTGGGATGCTGCAGAGAAGGTTCAGATCACTGAAATCCATGGCCATAAATTTGGAATCAGTTGTGTGGTAAGTCATTGAAATCATTTAATCCCTTTCTCTGTTAACCCTTTCTCAGATACAACAAATCTTCAGCAGAAGATATCTCGACAAAAAAAGGAAATTATTTATAAATGAAAGTAAAATAATTGATAAGAATTGAAAACATTGTGACAAAATAGAAATTGCTCATTTTGAACAATTTCACCTTTTGTCACAATGTTTTAAGAAGTCGTCTATTGCAGAGGCCTCAAAAAGCGTCTGTATTCATGAGGGAACGGGTTAAATAACCATCAATTCTAATTATTCTCCAGCAAACAGTTTTTAAAACATTGTGTAAAACAGATAAATGGTTCATTTCTAGCAATTTGAAAACAGTGTGCTCAAAATAAATTATATACTAATTTCTGTATGAAAATGCATCTTGGGAAGAAATTGTTCCACATGTCAAGATTGGGTCATTGTGACCTTGACCTCTGACCTCATATCTTGTATGCTATCACACTTCGAGTTACCAAATTTGGTATGAAGATGCATTAATCAAGGGTGTGCTTTGGAAGGTTTTAGATTGATGTAATTTTGACATTTGACTCAATTTAAAACACATATTTCCTACAATTTTACACATTGAGTACGTTACCCATATTTGGGTATGAACATGAATAATTGAAAGACAGAATGTCATGTACTGAAATTGGGTCAATTTGACCTTAATTGACCTTGAACCTGCCAGAATTTTTATCAAAAGCTTGTCAGGCCATATCTTGTGTGCTATTGCACCTCAGTTACCAAATGTTACCAGTTTTGGTATCAAGATGCAATATCAGAAGAGTGTGTGACATGGCTTGAATGTACGCTGTTGTGACATGACCTCAACTTTGACCAAATCAAGTGTTACCAAATTTGCTTCATACATGTATGCATCTTGGGAGGCTGGTTATCACATACTGAAATAAGATCACTCATCATTGACAGTGGGACAATTGATTGTCTACACAATTCTTTTTCTTGTTTATCCAGGAAATTCTTTGATATAACTGAAATCTGTTGAAAGCAGCTTTAAAACAAATAATAAGGTTCTGAATGTCTGTACAAATTAAAGCTGTATGTATTCAATTTTAAGTACATTGATATTAACCCTTTCTCACATATAACAAATCTAAAAGCAGACGACTTTAAAAAATGCCTAGCTGGTACTCAAACATATTGAAAAAAATCTATTATTGTAGGTATAATTACTGAAAAGAATTGAAAACATTGTGACAAAAGGAGAAATTGCTCAAAAAGAGCAATTTCTCCTTTTGTCACAATGTTTTCAAAAGTCGTCTGCTGCAGATGCGTCAACAGGTGGCAAAGGGTTAAGTTCACAAGTTCAACCTCCCACCATCTCTCCAGGGACAATATTCATGAATACATAAGGGCATCTTTATCTTCATTTACATTTTTACAGAATATTATAATTTTTGTTTGACATTTTCAGTAAATAATATTACATCCGGAAATTTGAAATTTAATAGTTTTGATACAAACTTGAAAGTATTATGATAAAAAGAGACAAACTGTTAGCAATGATTTGAGAAAATTCTATTTTTTGTCATCTACCTTTGCTGGGTAACTTTTATAGGGATCACTTCTCTGTTTTCACTTTTCTCTGTGTCTGTCTGTCTGTCTGTAATTTGAATTGGTTATAGAACATGGTATAGGCTGGTAACATAGGTTTTTAAGTGTTTTCAGCATTAGTATGCTGTAGAGACATTAGATTCAGTCTGTTTCAGGCAGAGGGTTAAGTAGAATTTATAATTTACTGTACACAATCATTATCTTTTAATTTATAACCTATAAATCTTTAACACATTTCCGTATTTGGCAAATTGTCTTTACATAAAGGAGTCTATTTTGTACATATACCAATATTAAGTTGGTTCAGTAATTGTTGGTTCACATGCATTGGTTAGTTAGCATCCACCTCCATCCAGTGCAAGAGGTCATAGGTGCAAGCTGCCTCTCGGTCAAGTTTAAGTTCAATCTTATTTATTTTACATCATTAGTGAAACATAAGTCACATATTAGTCTGCTTCCTGAACACACAACCATTACGTGTGTGTGTGTGTGTGTGTATGTGTAAGCGAAAACCCTACATTTGGAGACCACAGTGAGTCAGTCTTATGGGAAGTAAACCTGTGACATTTGGATTGGCAATCTTTCTCAGAGTCATTGTCTAGTATTATTAATCCCCCTTTACAACATGCAGACACATTTTGACTCGCCTGCAGCAGATGAATATTTATGAGCAGTTTCTCCTTTTGCCACAATTTGTCATCTCTATTAGAAAAAAATCTTTTTTTTTTTAACCCTTTTTCACATAGGACATATCTGCAGCAGATGACTTTGTAAACATCTAGAACAATTTATGGAAAATCCCTGAAAATCAAAGTATAATTACTGAAAAGAGTTAAAAATATTGTGGCAAAAGGAGAAATTGCTTGTTTTGAGCAATTTCTCCTTTTGTCACTATGTTTTCAAAAGTTGTCTGCTGCTAAGGAGTCAGAACGCAAATATTATAAGGTTAAGGCGATCTTGCATACTTTTGCCTACATGCTGTCAAAGTTGTCTGCTGCAGACTTATTGTATGTGGGAAAGGATTAACAGCTTGTTCTTTGCATCCGAATGACGGATATATGTTATTGTTAGTAAATGCATTTACTTAATCTTATAGTAACTAAAAGAGTACATAGTGCTGTCAGGGTTAAACTGTGAATAGTTACTAATTTATCAGGTGGATCTGTATCATGCTGAGAATGAAAAAAAGGCTGTTTTTTTGGCAGCTATTCAATGGGGACATACCTCACTGTATTATAGTATTACAACCTGTGACAGATTCTTTATCAATAAGACATGGAACATTTGTATGACATGGCAATTATGTGTTATCCCTTTCCCCCTTAGTACACCAATCTGCAGCAGATGGCTTTAAAAAAATGTCTATCCAATAATATAGAAAACCTATATAGGAATGTTCAATTATTTAATAGAGTTTTAAACATTGTGGCCAAAGGCAAAATTGCTCATAATGAGCAATTTGTTCTTTTGCCACATTATCTTACATTACATTATATGGTACATGTAATGGAGAAAAATGACAAGATGTACCTGCGACTTAATTATGAGTGAAATAAACGATGTTGAATGCCAATGAAATAATATAGCATGAGTAAGATGTAAGTTACTAAATGCAAGGTAAATAAATGATATCTTTACTTTTGCTTTCGAAAAGTCTATCTTAGTGCGTTAAAATAGTATATTTATATTGCTTATTGGATGCTTATTATCCAATTTGCCAGCAAATGTTAATCGAGATCAGACTGCAAATGTGAAGGTTGTTCTGGATCTGTCCTAAATGGCTAAAACCTTTTGGTTTCTTTTCCTGAATTGCAGTGTAAATTGTTATCATGTTCAATGGCAGACAGAGACGGAGTAAATTATAAAATATAAAGCTTTGCCTGGAAATATGAACTTTCCTCTGATGTTTTTAGAACTTTGTTGATGTTTCATTTACTTCTGAACATTAGGTTAATATAATCTGTAATTGATTTGTTTAGTACTTATGAGCTGTTTTACGAGGCCCGGCCCTGCTAGCTCAGTCAGTAGCGGTGCGGGCTGTCAATCCAGGGGTTGTGAGTTTGAACCCCAGCTCGGCCAACATTATTTCTGCCAATGGGCTAACAGTCTATGTGGAAAAGCAGCCAGTTGCTTGGAAAGTATGTTGTGTGGAGAACTGGTGTTAGGAAACCAGGAAACATATGAGTAGGTGAACTGGTCGCTGTGATATGTCTGAATTCTTTTTGAAAACGGCGTTAAACCCCAATCAATCAACCGTTCCGAGAGAAAACCAACATTATGGACTCTTGCAAAATGTATCCACCCAGATCAGCCTGCACAGTCTGTGCCGGCTGATCTGGGCTGACTCATTCTGTCTCAGGGGGAAAGAGGTTTAGAGGAATGATTCCTGAAACAAAAAATCCACATGCTGGTCCTGGTCGATACTTGACGCAGAGTCCACAATGTTGGTTTTCTCATATGAATTAAGTGCTTAATCATGAATAGATTGTTAATCCTTTCCTTGATGGCAGACAACATTAAAATTTTGCAAATATTTTATTGGATGAACAGAAATTGCTCATTTTTACCAATTTCTCTGTTTACCACAATTTTTTGAAATTACACTTGGATGTTTTCAAATGTTCAAGGTTATTACTCAGATGTTTTCAAAGCAGACAACTGTTATTAAATATTGTATGAGGTAAACGATAAATATGTTAAACAATGGGATAATGTTTATGACATACTTAGGCATAACATATCAATCTCCTGCTGAATTCCCACGTAATGAAATATTAAGGATATACCTTTGCTGTTTGTGAGATATTATGTTTTATCCTCACCCAAGAGTTATATGTACACAATGAGGGCCAAACCACTCTAAACAACCTTTAGGACGTTACTACAAGGGAAGATCTAGATGGGAGTATACCTCAATGTAGTCTGATTGTCATCTGGTATGACAAACATCCTGCACCTGTGTGGTAAAGGATTATTACATAACATTGGACTTATATATACAAGAAAAATACAATTCCATTAATTGTCATTAATATCAGAACCACTGAAGGTTATTTTTGTGTGATGCTGCTCATTTAACCCTTTCCCTCATACACATCTGCAGTAATCAACCTTGAAAGCAACTATAGAAACAGTCTTATTATAATCACTATAAATGAAAGTATAATTATCTGTTAGGACTTAAAAAACATTGTGGCAAATGGAAAAACTGCTCATGAGAAATTTATTGCTTTGTTGCAATGTTTTTAAAAAGTGTATACTATATATAGGATCTGACATGAGTTGTCATTTCATATAAAGTTTTATTAAACGAGTTCCAGAAATTTGTTATTAAGCGACCTTTTGGCGGGCTTAATGACACATTTCTGGGACGAGTTTAATAAAAAAAAATATGAAATGACAACGAATGTCAGATTCTTTTCATCACATGACGAAACACAAACAGAAAATCGGGTTTTCCAAAGCTATCTTAATTTGTCAGTAACCTGTATAACAATGCCGCCAATAATTATGCCGAGTTCATATTCAGCTTAGTAAACAAATTCATTAAGAGTGATTATCAATAAACACTCATGGGATATTCAATTTATCAAATAAAGTGACTTATGAGGCGTATTTCGATAATATGTACTTAACGTTTACAATATTTCTAGATGAAATTTAAGGGTTTGGCGCCAAATTGACACACATTATGACGTCATATTCCTAGTATATTAGTTATATTACACACGTTATATATAAAGAAATACGTAGTGGGTATATTAGATCGGGTACAATCATTGTCATGTGATAAATAAAATTATGCTATAATATATTCATCTTATGTGTCGGTATGAGGGTAAAAGGCTAAGGTGTCTGAGAAATTCTCTGGATAACGAAACTATTGCAGTTGATAATAAAAAAAAAATACCATACCCAAATAACTAATTTGCTATACAAAAGTCAAATGCTATACGAATTTAGTGAATTTATATGTAATAGTAGTTTGTCTTTGAGATATTTCCCAATAGTTCACCATCTGAGGGCTCTATATTAGAAAGAACAGTCATATTTAAGTATGATCAAGTTTAACCCCCCTTTCTCACATACAGCAAATCTGCCTTTAAAACATCTAGGCAAAATGATGGAACATTTCTATAAGGGAAAGTTTGATAATTGAAAAGAGCTGAAAACATTGTAGCAAAAGGAGAAATTGCTCCTTTCAAAAAAAGTTGTCTGCTGCAGAGGCATCGGAAAGCGTCTATATGTTGAAATGGTTTAAATGAGTCTGCAACCTATTTCCACAACTCTCCTAATATCAAAATGATTGTCGGGGGATTCACTCCATGGCACTCAGGTTTGTGGATACAGTATCATGATTAATCATATCATAATAAAGTCCACCAGGAAGAAACCAGGAATTTGTGCAAACAAACTGAAATATTGTTGAAAGCAGACTTTATAAAACTGTAAAACACTAATCTTATAACTTCATTTTTTCATGTTTCAGGCATTTTCACCCAACCAGAAGTACATGGTGTCTATAGGAACTCAACATGACATGCAAGTCAATGTATGGAACTGGAAGACTGGATCAAAGGTTGCCTCAAATAAAATATCCAGCAAGGTTTGTAAACTCTCCATATTTATGTAAATAGAGTTGAAAGCTTTACGGCAAAAGATACAATTAGTCTTTGTATATTTAACACTTTCCCACTTGGAGACTCATTTTGAAGTCCTTGCGAAGGCTTTTGAAAATATTGTTCTAGGATGATGATTTCTTCACATTTATAATGACCATGATCCAAGTAAGATCCCTAACGATTATGGGGTCAATAGGTCTAATTATTTGCTCAGTGGTGTAGTCGTAGAGTGTCCGCCTCGGGTGTGAGAGGTTGCGGGTTTGATCCCCTGTCGGGTCATACCAAAGGCTTTAAAGATGGAAGTAGTGGCTGCCTGTCTAGGTGCTCAGGGTTGCTTGGTTAGCAATATGACTGTCTGGCTGGTGTCAGGATAAATGGACCAGTAGTACTGGTAATTTACCCAGGGAGACTGTGATATAACTGAAATTCTTTTGAAATCGGCGTAAAACACAAAACAATCAACCAAATGATTATGGGGTCCATAGGTCTAATTAATGTCAAGGTCACATTTCACTTTGTTGCTGCAGGGGTATTCATCTCATGGGACAGTTTTTGTTTTGTCAGAAGTAAAAAAAAATAACGACTAGTGTATGTGTAGGGGACACAACACAATCACATGTTTTCAAAAAGCCGTCTTGTGCAGAGGCGTCAGAAAGCATCTGTTTGTGGGAAAGGGTTAAAGCAGTAGGTCTCAGACTATACATTTTTGGAACCAGTTTTTTTCTTCAATTATAAATCAAGGTTTGCATCAATCAACAACCCAGTTCTAGACTTATACAATCCTTTATGACATGTTTTCCAGGTAACAGCCGTGTCGTTTTCTGCTGATGGAACCTATTTTGTAACAGCTGGCATGAGACATGTTAAGTTCTGGTATTTGGACAGTAGTAAATCAAAGGTTTGTGTCTCGGATAGTTTTTATCTTTTTCCTCATATTGACCTCTTTTGAAAACAAAATTGCAAACAGAAAATTTACGGTACTCCAGATGAACAATTTCTCCTTTTACTACAATGTTAGATTAAAATCATACTTTCAGATGTATAATTTTTATACCAAGATATTTTGAAAGCAGAGGCCTCTAAAGAATATCTGGTAAACAGCTTTTGAGATTGATATGAGCCGTTCCATGAAAAAAAAAACATTGTGGACTTAATTATTCGACCTGGATCAGCCTAAGCATGCCATGCAGGCTAACCCAGACAGACACTTTTAGCCTCCTGTGGATTTTCTGTTTCAGGAATCATTACTTTTTACCATTTTCTTCCTGAGATGTGTCGATCCGGATAAGCCTGCTCTGACTATGTAGGCTGATCTGGGCCGATACATTATGCAGAGACCATAATGTTGATTTTCTCATATGTTGATTGAAATACACTTTGTCTGATTTTATTACATCATGTACTGACTAAACATGTATAGGAGATGGACAACAGACAAATAAAGAATGTGTTATGAGACAGCTTTATGAAATGTAGCTGATAGATTTTACCTTTTGTACTTGTTCTGTTTGTGTATTCCTAAATAAAATGGAACTGACACAATTCCTGCCTTACATGAGGAATATGTTTTTAATATTTTTTCAAAATCTTTCCAATGATGGCAGCATAATTTTAGAATGTTGTCAAAATTATATAAAGATAATCAGGCTAAAAATGATAAATGCATAGTTTATGGGTTTTCAATTCAGAGAATAACTGCATTTTATAAAAAAAAAGTGCTGTGTTAGGATGTCATCAGCCATAGGCAATACTTTAGAAGTTTTTCTCTAATATAAACTTTTGTTAAAAATAAGGGAACATCTGAGGTGATTGATTGGCAGTAGGATGATATTGTCCACTAAAGCAATCTGCTCTTTAACCCTTTCCCTCACATAGACGCTTTCTGACGCCTCTGCAGCAGAAGGCTTTTTGAAAACATAGTGACAAAAGAAGAAATTGCTCAAAACGTGCAATTTCTCCTTTTGACACAATGTTTTCCACTTTTAGTCATAGGTTATCCATTTAATTATAGAGATTTTCTATTTATTGACAAAATATGTTCAAAGTCGTCTGCTGCAGAAATGTCATATGAGGGAAAGGGTTAAATTTAAAGAATTTATGCTTATCCGATCTTCACCAAACTTGACCACAATGTTTATGGACATAATATCTCTGTCAAGTTTGAGCCAAAGTCAATCTTGAGTTATGGCCCGTTGAGCATCTTTTCTGATGTTCTTATCCGTCTTAAGTTTGATTGGTTTGTTTCCTCATTTCAGATAAATGAAACTGTACCCCTTAGTGGTCGTAATGCATTGCTAGGCGACTATAAGAACAACTTCTTCTGCGATGTTGCCATGGGAGCTGGTGACCAGCTGAACAAGACATACTGTATAACACAATCGGGGCGACTTTGCCAATTCAATGAAAAAAGGCATATGGATAAATGGGTGGACCTTAGGGTGAGTATTTGTTATAAATCTTATTTCAATAGAGTATAAAGAAGAACAAAATCAGAGCTCTAGATAAGGGGCGTTTTGCAAGTTCTAAAATCTTTCTTAGACAATATATTCCTATGATGTGGGTACTCATAAGAATCGTCTCATTGAGACGATTCTTTTGAGTACCCACATCATAAGGTTTGGTTGGATAATAAGAGAGATATTGTGGGAAAAAGAGCTGTTCACCCCTTCTTATCTGTAACTCTGACAAAAGAGAAGTTCTGCAAACATTGTGAGCAAGTGAGAAATGGCACTTCTATTCTCACGATATTTTAATACCTTTCTTGAAATAACACACTTATTTGGTTATTGGTAAATTAACCCCTTCCCACTTGTAGACGCATGTTGACGCCTCTGAAGTGGACAACTTTTGAAAACATTGTGGCAAAAGGAAAAATTGGTCATAAAGATATAGAGAATTGTTATAGTTTTTGTGTACATGTTTTCAAATAGATGCTTTCTGACGCCTCTGCAGCAGACAGCTTTTTGAAAACATATTGACAAAAGAAGAAATTGCTCAAAACGAGCAATTTCTCCTTTTGACACAATGTTTTCCACTTTTAGTCATAGGTAATCCATTCAGTTATAGAGATTTTCTATTTTTTGACAATATGTTCAAAGTATTCTGCTGCAGAAATGTCGTATGAGGGAAAGGGTTATACCTTTCCAAAATACAGACAACTTTTTACCATTTGCAGTGTATTAAATATTTGAAAACATGGTGCGAAAGTTGCTCATAGCAGAAGACTGTAAAAAATGATGCCATAAATGACTGTCCTTGCTTACTATGCTTATCTCCTTGTTTGAAATTATACGTATTTTTCTACACTTGCAATCACCGAAAGAAAATGTTGAAAGTAACCAGGATCCTTGCCAGGTTTCTGACAATTATTTAGTCTCAGCTGCATATGATTATATAAACTGTTATATGAAAACGAAAAATAACTCATGTTGGCAGTTTATCCTTGTCAACTAATTTTGATGAACATTTTCCTTTCCTTATACTTTATTTTTAGCTCACCTGAGCTTTGCTCAAGGTGAGTTATTGTGATCGCCTTTTGTCCGGCGTCCGGCGTCCGTCGTCCATCGTGCGTCGTCCGTCAACTTCTTCTCCTCAGTAACCAGTGGGTCAATTTGGATGAAACTTCACAGAAAGCATCCTCTCAATGACTTCACCAGAATTCCTTCAAATTTTTGGGATCCATGCAAAATTCTGGTTTCCATGGCAACGAAACCGAAAAAACTTCAAAATTCTTCTTCTCCCAAACTGGTTGGCAGATTTTCAAATAATTTTGTAGAAATGTTCCTTAGATGACCCTTTATCAGATTCCTTCAAGCCATGTTGATTGGTCAAAAAACATGGCCGCCAGGGGGGGCGGGGCTATTTTGCCTTATATGGATATAGTGAAAACTTAAAAAATCTTCTCCTCCGGAAGTGTCAGGCCGATTTTCAAATAATTTTGTAGAAATGTTCCTTGGGTGACCCTCTATCAGATTCCTTCAAGCCATGTTGATTGGTCGAAAAACATGGCCGCCAGGGGGGGCGGGGCTATTTTACCTTATATGGCTATAGTGAAAACTTAAAAAATCTTCTCCTGCAAAAGTGTCAGGCCGATTTTCAAATAATTTTGTAGAAATGTTCCTAGCGTGACCCTCTATCAGATTCCTTCAAGCCAAGTTGATTGGTCGGAAACTATGACTGCCAGGGCTTAAATAGCTAAAGTGAAAAAAAAAAAACAGGTGAGCGATTCCAGGGCCATCATGGCCCTCTTGTTTCTCATTATGAGGCATTTAAAAAAGAATATATCAAGCACTGGATTGAAAAAAAATACCCTTTCCCACTTGCAGATAGATGCGTTTTGGTGAATCTGCAGCAGATAACTTTTGAAAAACATTGTGGCAAAAGGAGAAATTGCTTATATTGAGCAATTTCTTGTTGTGCAACTATCATGACTGTTTTCAACTATTATACTTTCATTTGTCAAGCTTTTCCATTACTTTACCTGAATTTTACCTAAATTTTGCCTTTGCCCACAATGTTTTAAACTTTATTTTACAATAAAGCTATCTTTCATGGAGATTTTTCAAGTTTTTGTCACTACGTTTTCAAAGTTGTCTGCTGCAGATTTGTCGTATGTGGGAAAGGGTTAACTTCTTTTTCTCACACTTTCTTTGTAACCATAACCGGTGCAAATGCAAGCCAAGCAGGATTGATCAATCATGACCAAAAAACATTGATTCATGAGGAATGTTTTTGATAATTAATTCAATGCTTGCAGCTATTTTCGAACACAAACATGCATCCAATTTGGTGAATATGACATGTTTATACTTCATTACTGCAGGTGTAATCTCCATGAGTTATGTGAATCTCAAAACAGCCTTGTTTTACTCGCATGAATTTGAGCCCCATCAGGAAAAATGAATCTGAACTTTAGAAAAACCGTGAAAACCTAGTTGAACCTGTGCAATCACACATCAGAGGCAATTTACACTCATGTTAAAGACAAGGGTGTAACAACATCTTGCTTAACCCTTTCAAACATACAGCAAATCTGCAGCAGACGACTTTGAAAACATAGTAACAAAAACTCTAAAAATATGGAAAATCCCTATAAATTGTAGGTATAATTAATTACTGAAAAAAGTTGAAAACATTGTGGCAAAAAAGAATTGAGCAATTTCTCCTTTTGTCACGATGTTTTCAAATGTCGTCTGCTGCAGATGCGTCAAAATGCAGTGGGAAAGGGTTAAAACTAGAAGGGTAGCAAATTACTTTTTATGCCCCCCCCGGAATCTCCGATTCGGGGGGCATATAGTTTTTGGCCTGTCTGTTGGTCTGTCTGCACAAAAAAAACTTTAACCTTGACCACTACTTTTGAACCATAACAGGTACGGCTACCATATTTCACATGTGCATTCCTTGTGACATGACCTTTCTGTCAGTACCAAAATTTTTGACCTTGCGACCTTGACCTTTGACCTAGATGTAGTTTTTGGCCTGTCTGCACGAAAAAAGCTTTAACCTTGACCACTATTTTTGAACCATAACAGGTACGGCTACCATATTTCACATGTGTATTCCTTGTGACATTACCTTTCTGTCAGTACCAAAATGTTTGACCTTGCGACCTTGACCTTTGACCTAGATGTTGCCATTCTCGAAAAAAACTTTAACCTTGGCCATTACTTTTGAACTATAACAGGTACGGCTACCATATTTTCACATGTGTATTCCTTGTGACATGACCTTTCTGTCAGTACCAACATTTTTGACCTTGCGACCTTGACCTTTGACCTAGATGTTGCCATTCTCAATTTTTTTTTTTAACCTTCCCCACTATTTTTGAACCATAACAGGTAAGGCTACCATATTTCACATGTGTATACCTTGTGACATGACCTTTCTGTCAGTACCAAAATTTTTCACCTTGCGACCTTGACCTTTGACCTAGATGTTGCCATTCTCGAAAAAAACTTTATCTTTGACCACTACTTTTGAACCATAACAGGTACGGCTACCATATTTCACATGTGTATTCCTTGTGACATGACCTTTCTGTCAGTACCAACATTTTTGACCTGGCGACCTTGACCTTTGACCTAGATGTTGCCATTGGGGGGCATCAGTGTTTCACAAACACATCTTGTTCTCTCTTGTACCTTATATTTTATGCCTAGATGAAAGAAGATTCATTTTTCTTTTTGCCTGACATGGCTCATTCTTAACCCTTTTCCACATACAAGAAATCTGCAGCAGACGACTGAACATATATATCTTCTATAATTGAATGGATAATCAATGAATGAAAGTGGAAAACATTGTGGCAAAAGGAGAAATTGCTCATCATGAGCAGTTGCTTCTTTTGTCACAATGTTTTCGAAAGTCGTCTGCTTCAAATGCGTCGGAAAGCGTCTGTTTGTGGGAAAGGGTTAAGCATCTAGAAACCTTGAAATCTTTGCTCAGGCTGCTGCTGATAGATTACGTCTTTGCATCCAACATGGCGGGTTTTAGCTCGCTTGAAAAGTGTACTTGGAAAGCGTAATTTGTCACTCTGTGTGCTCAGTTTGGGTTGCCTGCCGCCTTAGGGAAATGTTTAAGCTTTCATTTTCCCCCACTTTGTGAGCTCTGTTGTCTTCTTACAACTCATTTTGAATTATTCTTCTGATTGTAAATAAAGAGAAGCCCAACTATTTCCTTATGTGTTAGAAAGAGTTCATAAATTCCTCAAGTTTGCCAAAAGAGACATGATAAAGTTCATGCAAGTTAGTTATAACTACACAGATTCAAAAGATTTAGTAACAGTGTGATGCATTAATCACATAATGTAAGGGACAATAAAATTAATGATTAAATTATGTAGATGTTTTGTTGTAGGCTGAAGATGAAAAGGGAGATAACTCTATTGTAATTAATTACTTTTCTTTACATTGCTGGTTATGGTTGCTTTAAATTATATCAAAATACAACAAAATGTCAGGCATTTTGTACAAAGTAAGGTAACCTTGGTCCTGTCTTCAAAATTAGAAATGCATTTTATATTCAACCCATTCCAACATACAACATACAACATATCTGTGGCAGACGACCTTAAAAACATCTGGGCAAATATCTGAAATATCTCTATTAACCCTTTCCCTCATACGACAATTCTGCAGCAGACGACTTTGAACATATTTTGTCAACAATTTGAAAATCTCTATAATTGAATGGATAACCTATGACTAAAAGCCGTCTGCTGCAGAGGCGCCAGAAAGCGTCTATATGACGGACAGGGTTAATGAAAGTGTAATTACTGAAGAGAGTTAAAAACATTGTGGTAAATGAATAAACCATGACCATGACCATTTTCTTCTATTGTCACACAAGACTCTAAAAATGGTAGTAATGGCTACCCTCCTTGGCGCTCAGGGTTGCGGGGTTACCATGACGACTGACTGGCTGATGTAAGGTTCAATGGATCAGTAGTACTGCCTGGTAACTTACCCAGGTGGCATAACTGAAAATTTGTCTTTTGTCACAATGTTTTCAATGGTCATCTGCTAAATATGCGTCAAAATGTGTCTGTAAGTGGGAAAGGGTTTAAATGATTCTATCGTTTGGTACAAGAAACAGTTAAAATTGTTCTACTGTTGTTTAACCGTTTCCCGCATCATTTTTTTTTTACGCCTGAAAACATGGCGACAAAAGAAGAAATTGCTCAAAACGAGCAATTTCTCCTTTTGTCACCACGTTTTCAACTCTATTCAATTATTGTTCTTTCATTTAAAGGGATTTTCTGTGATTTTACCTTGACGTTTTCAAAGTCGTCTGCTGCAGAGTTATTGTATGTGGGAAAGGGATAAATCCTCCCCCTAATACAGATGATAATTCCTGACTTTGTGTATATAAGCAACCAAAACCAATCCGCTAGACCCAGTGATTTTTAACTTGTACATTATATATTTTAACCATCTCCTCCCATGCTGAATGCATTTCCTTTTTTCAGACACTGTATATCTAACCTTTAACCGTTTCCCTCGTACAACAATTCTGCAGCAGACGACTTTGAACATATTTTGTCAAAAAATAAAATTTCTCTATAATTGAATGGATAACCTATGACTAAAATTGGAAAACATTGTGACAAAAGGAGAAATTGCTCGTTTTGAGCAATTTCTGCTTTTGTCACTTTGTTTTCAAAAAGCCGTCTGCTACAGAGGCGTCAGAAAGCGTCTATATGAGGGAAAGGGTTAATTTCAATCATAGTTGTATACATTCATACCTTGTCATATTTCTGAATTTAGTTCTATATCTTCTCCAATATGCATGAGTGATATTTACTTGCCAATATATAAAACATATGTTTATCCTTCCATGTAATCCCGAAGACCTTTCACCAGAGTGTATGAATTTATTTTTGCCCAGTAATTTATTTGATGTGTATTCTAATCCGTCATGACGAGAAAAGTAGCAGTGCATGCGAAATACAAGTCTTGTTTTTGTAAATTATTTTGATTAATTGGGGCTTAACGACGTGTACACCAATTTTTCAGTCATATCACGGCAGCAAGTTCACCTACTCATGCGTTTCCTAGCCTTCTCACACCAGTAGTACTCCACACAACATACTTGTCGGAAAGAATGCAGGCCGAGCTTGTCATTTTTCAGACAACATGTCAATGTTTTGATTATGTTTGTCATTGTGTTTCAGACAACATAACTGTCATGTCAATGTTTTAACTATCTTTGTCACTGTGTTGCAGACAACATGTCATTGTTTTAACTATCTTTGTTATTGTGTTGCAAACAACATGTCAATGTTTTAACTATCTTTGTCACTGTGTTGCAGACAACATGTCAATGTTTTGATTATGTTTGTCACTGTGTTTCAGACAACATGTCAATGTTTTAACTATCTGTGTTATTGTGTTGCAGACAACATGTCAATGTTTTAACTATCTTTGTCACTGTGTTTCAGACAACATGTCAATGTTTAAACTATCTTTGTTACTGTGTTTCAGACAACATGTCAATGTTTAAACTATCTTTGTTACTGTGTTTCAGACAACATGTCAATGTTTTAACTATCTTTGTCACTGTGTTTCAGACAACATGTCAATGTTTAAACTATCTTTGTCATTGTGTTTCAGACAACATGTCAATGTTTTAACTATCTTTGTCACTGTGTTTCAGACAACATGTCAATGTTTTAACTATCTTTGTCATTGTGTTTCAGACAACATGTCAATGTTTTAACTATCTTTGTCACTGTGTTTCAGACAACATGTCAATGTTTTAACTATCTTTGTCATTGTGTTTCAGACAACATGTCAATGTTTTAACTATCTTTCTCATTGTGTTTCAGACAACATGTGCCAACAGTATATCAGCTGCTGAAGACTATATATTTGTGGGTTGTGCCAACGGTGCTGTGAGAGTATTTGATGCCACATCTCTAAACTTTATTGTGACCTTACCTCGACCTCACTACCTCGGTGTAGATATTGCCGCAGCTAAAAATCCTAGGTTAGTGAATTGGATGACCTTTCAATGGTTCAATTCTTTCCTTCATGAACTTTCTTTTAATGCTTCAATGTCATAATAGCTGTGAAGACAAATGCTATAAAAATAATCTGTAGATAGAAAATAGATTTACCATTTCCCACCTGTAGACACATTTTTGAGCATCTGCAGCAGACAACTTTTGAAATTATTGTGAGGAAAAAAAAAAGTGATCAAAATAAGCAATGTCTACTTTTGCCAAAATGTTTTCAACTCTTTTTTAAAATGAGTCATCTATAGAGAGTGTCTATATTTGTCATTAGATATTTTGAAAACTGTCTGCTACAAATTTGGCGTATGTTGGTAAAGACTTAAAAAGAAAAATTACGATCATGTGTCCTATTTCATCAACAGCATTATGTTATTTATCTTTATTTCATTATGTTCTTTTCCAAAATGTTTTTGGAAGTCTTCTATGAGGAAAGAAGCTGAATAACTATCCCTCATGACCTTTTGAGGATGACTGTAACTATTCATAGATGATTCTATTTGCAAAACGTCATTTATGTATGTTTAGAATTCAAACCTTACAAGCTGTGTTCTAAGGTCTTTGCTGTACATCAGTATCTATTTTATTACCTTACAAGCTGTGTTCTAAGGTCTTTGTTGCACATCAGTATCTATTTTATTACCTTACAAGCTGTGTTCTAAGGTCTTTGCTGCACATCAGTATCTATTTTATTACCTTACAAGCTGTGTTCTAAGGTCTTTGCTGTACATCAGTATCTATTGTATTACCTTACAAGCTGTGTTCTAAGGTCTTTGCTGTACATCAGTATCTATTTTATTACCTTACAAGCTGTGTTCTAAGGTCTTTGCTGTACATCAGTATCTATTGTATTACCTTACAAGCTGTGTTCTAAGGTCTTTGCTGTACATCAGTATCTATTTTATTACCTTACAAGCTGTGTTCTAAGGTCTTTGCTGTACATCGGTATCTATTTTATTTGCAGAATTAAAACATTTCCCACATGCAGATACATTTGACACATCTTTAGAAGAGGACTTAAAAAACATTGTGGGAGAGGGGAAATTATTCAACTCTTCAATGATTATCCTTTCTTTTATGGAAATGTGTGGGAAAGTGTTAGCATATCATCTATACTAACCTTGTTTATCACTTTGTTTTCAGTCAAATTCATACAGTGCAGGATGCAGACATTAGATACCCAGATACACTGGCTATAGCATTTGATGATGGACACAGGAAGGTATATACAACATGCACTTAATAATTTCACTCATACAACATATCTGCAGCAGATGACATTTAAAACATACTGACAAAAACGTGAAAAACGCCATAAATGAGAGTTTAATTATTATAAAGAGTTGAAAACATTGTGGCAAAAGTAGAAATTGCTTGTTTTGAGCAATTTCATCCACAATTATTTCAAGTCATCTTCTGCAAATGCGTCAGAATAACGCCTCTACAAGTCGAAAAGGGTTAACTATTTCAATATACAACAAATCTGCAGCATACAAATGAAACATTTTTTGAAAAAAATATTGGAACTCTATAATTAAAAGAACAATTATTGAGTAAAGTTTGAAAATTGTGTCTGCTAGAGGTGTCAGAAAGCGTTTGTATGTAGGACAATGTAGATCCTCTACCTGATATGATTAATATTCTATATTAAAAGCATCACAATGATTGTAAAGTAATTCAAAAACTCAAATACGTGTATGTACTGATATTCACTTATATACTTTCCCCTGCCACCTTTACTCCTTAAAATATTTAGCTTTAGTTGATTGTGTTTGTTTTTCTATTCTAGGTAACATGTATCTACAATGATCATAGTATGTACATATGGGATGTGCATGATCTAAAGAAGATTGGAAAATCATGGTCATTTCTGTTCCACAGTTCATGTGTATATGGAGTTGAGGTAAGACAAACCAGCAGATAAGATAAATAAACCCATCCCCACTTCCAGACGCATTGTGACGCAATTGCAGCAGACGAGTTTGGAAAACATTGCGGCCAAAGGTGAAATTGCTCATGAGGAGCAATTTCTCCTTTGGCCACAATGTTTTCAACTTTATTTAACAATTAAGCTACCGGTATCTGTTATGGACATTTTTCTGGTTTTTGTCACAAGGTTTCCAAAGTCGTTTGCTGCAGATTTGTTGTATGTGGGAAAGGGTTAAATAAGTTTTATCAAGATTGTATACCAATGAACAGAATGAAAAACGTTGTTCATATATTCTATGCTGCAAATTCGTGCTCAGGGTTGCGTGGTTAGCATTATAACTGGTGTCTAGATAAATGGACCAGTAGTACCTTAACTTACCCAGGAAATGCAGTCATATAACTGGAAAATTGTTGAAAGCTGTGTAAACAAGGGAGAAAGTATAAGAAAGTACCTAGTGGTATATCCTACATGAACAGGGAGAGGAATCCATAATCACATGTTTAAGTAATGTTATTATTATGTAATCATCTGTAAATTTTCTTGTGATAGTGTCAAGGTATGACTAGTAATGACATACACAACTTATTCAGAGATCACATGTTCTAGTAATGACAGACACAACTCATTCAGAGATCACATGTTATAGTGATGCTAGACACAACTTATTCAGAGATCACATGTTCTAGTGATGACAGACACAACTCATTCAGAGACCACATGTTCTAGTGATGCTAGACACAACTTATTCTGAGATCACATGTTCTAGTAATGACAGACACAACTTATTCAGAGATCTCATGTTCTAGTAATGACAGACACAACTTATTCAGAGATCTCATGTTCTAGTAATGACAGACACAACTTATTCAGAGATCCCATGTTCGAGGTATGACAGACACAACTTATTCAGACATCCCATGTTTGAGTTATGACAGACACAACTTATTCAGAGATCACATGTTCTAGTAATGACAGACACAACTTATTCAGACATCCCATGTTCAAGGTATGACAGACACAACTTATTCAGATATCCCATGTTCTAGTAATGACAGACACAACTTATTCAGAGATCTCATGTTCTAGTAATGACAGACACAACTTATTCAGAGATCACATGTTCTAGTAATGACAGACACAACTTATTCAGACATCCCAAGTTCTAGTAATGACAGACACAACTTATTCTGAGATCACATGTTCGAGTTATGACAGACACAACTTATTCAGAGATCACATGTTCTAGTAATGACAGACACAACTTATTCAGAGATCACATGTTCTAGTAATGACAGACACAACTTATTCAGAGATCTCATGTTCTAGTAATGACAGACACAACTTATTCAGAGATCTCATGTTCTAGTAATGACATACACAACTTATTCAGAGATCACATGTTCTAGTAATGACAGACACAACTTATTCAGACATCCCAAGTTCTAGTAATGACAGACACAACTTATTCTGAGATCACATGTTCGAGTTATGACAGACACAACACGTCCATTTCTTGTGAACGCAACTCCTCCTACGTTTCTGACCGTATCCTTTCAAAACTTGGTCAATGTCATAACTATAATGTGTAGATGTGCATGAAGCGGCAATTTTCTGGTTCATTGATATTTGCAAGATTTATGTCCCTTGTAACTTAGTCTCTGTAGATGATTGATATTGTTAGTTAATACCAAAGTCAGCTAGGCTGGTAAGCAGAGTAAGACTTTCAACTCTGAACAAGTGTGGATAAACTGTTTTGCTCAAGGAAACACCAGGCTGCCCCTGCAGGGATCGAACCTACTACCCAGGCAACCATGATCTCAGGTCCCTGTCTCTTCCAGCTATGCTAACTGGTCTCACATACTTCATTTTGAGCTTATGTATACAGACATGTTAAAAGCAATAATTAAAAGGACCAATCTTGATCTTTATATTTTGTGGCGGTGTATATTGTGGCGGCACTGACACTCTTGTTCAGTTATATCACAGCATAAAATAGCAGTACTACAGGTATTATCTATCTTGACACGGATAAATCAGTCGATATGCTATCGCCACAACCCTGACCGCCAAGGAGGGAAGCCATTACAACAATGTTTAAGTATTTGGATGCCCTAACCTCTACATCAGGTATTCAGTTCCCTGTTATTGAAGGAGGGTATCCATTACTACAATTTTTTAAAGTCTTTGGTATGAGCCGACAGGGAATAGAAACTTGGTCTAGAATCTATTCAGACATAGATTTCATTCAAGTTTCAGATGTTATAAACATTGTTTATGTTTTTTAGATGTACCCTGTGAATGACCCAAGTCAAACATCGATACTTCCAAACCATTCCTTCATCTCATGTTCCAATGATGACACTATACGTATATGGAACTTAGATCAACACATGGCACAGACAGATACATATAAAAGTAACATTTACTCCCACGTAAGTTGTTTGTTTATGTTTGTTACTCTAAATATGGAGCATCTTTTAGTTTCCAAATTCCTTTACAACTTTTAAATCCCTATAATGAGGGTACCCACAATATAGGACTTAATTCAGGTATACTAGAGATACATGTTAAAAGACCTTTTTCTTCAACATATTTTCATTAACTTATTATCCATTATGCTGTTTTATATTGTTACGAATTTGAAGAGATAATATAAAGATAAGAATCTGGATGAAAAAGTGTTTTTTTTAAAGACGAGATAGAAAACATTATAGGAAAAGTTAACCACTCAATTGAAGAAGTTGTTTTTTCAACCATATATTTTTTATGTTGCCTGCCATTTTTCTATTCTCAAAGGTGAACCCATCTTGAGGGCTTGGCGTGAAACTGTTGTAACTAAAAACCTATTTTGAAAACCCTGGTTTAGGGGCAATTTTGACCCCTTTGTAAACAATGCAAATTTAGATACCATTGCTCAGAATGAGCAATGGCACCTAAATTTCCATTGTTTACCAAGAAAAATGATTTAACACTTATAAAGACTTTATGGCGAGGTGATTAATCTTGGTAAACAAATACCAATTTTAGTTACTGTATAGCTATGTGACAATGTTTTATGACATAGAACTTTAGAACATGGGTTGTAACAAATCTTTGTTGACTTTTCTTTATTTTAAATATGCATTTATGTGAGAATAAATGCGTTTTGACACAAATCATATTGTTTTTAAAACTTGTAGAATATGTATAGCCAAGTAAGTATGTAGTACACAAAGTAGAGGTGAAAATGAAGGGGGTCTTCCTTTTTGAATTTTCAAGCATAAATTTTTCTGCCTTTCAAGTCAAAAGAAATATTGCATTGATATTATCTATTCTTTGGAAAAGGCACAAAACAACCCAGCAAAATCATTGTATATCATATGATATTTTTATTTTTGTTAAATTTGGAAGCATATGAATAAAATCATAGACAATTCTGGACGAATATCATTCATCATCATCACGTGTAATTTATCCTTTCCGACAAGGCCGAACCCCGGTAGCTCAGGTGGTAGCAACGCGGACTGTCAATCAAGGGGTTGTGAATTTGAACCCCAGTTTGGAAAACATTCTTTCCAAGGTTTAATAAAAGTCCATGCAACAATCGTCATTTGTCTTCCACTAATGGGCTAACAGTCTCATGGAAGAGGAAGCAAATTGCTTGGAAAGAGTGTTGAGTTGAGTACTGGTGTGAGAAAGCCAGGAAATGCATGAGTAGGTGAACTGACAGGACATGACATGACTGAAAAAGTGTTGAAAACAGCATTAAACCTTAATCAATCAATCAATCTTTTCCCAACAAATTTTTCAAAACTTGTCTCCTGGAGAGGCATCACAATTTCTTTCTATAGGAATGGATAATCATTCTTGTTATTTTGTTTCTATATTGCTGGCTTTAGAAACCATTTCATGAATGAAAATGTTTTAAAACTTTATAAATTATGTTCTGTTATACATGTATATCTTAAAGCACCGTTACTGCTATAAAAATTACATGATAAAGAGATATATTAAAAATGCAATGGAGTTGGATTTGAGGGTTTCAGTGTTTTGAAGTGTTGCAGGACAAGATGGTTTTAATAGTTTTCCTCATAGAACAAATCTGCAGCAGACGACTTTGAAATCAACTAGGCAAAAACAAGGAAATGGTCTATAAATTACTAAAAAGAGTTGAAAACATTGTGGCAAAAGAAGAAATTGCTTGTTTTGAGCAATTTCTACTTTTGTCACAATGTGGGCAAGGCACATTTTCTAGCCTAGTACTGGTTTGTTTACCCAGGGATCATGAATAAGTGAACTGTCGCCGTGATTTAACTGAAATAATGTTGAAAGCGGCATAAAACCCCAATAAATAAATAAATAAATTTATCACAATGTTTCCAAAGTCATCTGCTGCAGAGGCGTCAGAAAGCATCTATATGTGGAAAAGAAATAATAGTTTTCCAATGTCTTTGAAGTCTCATTTCATAGATTATAATTTAGTATTGATTGACTTACTAACACTCTTGTTTGAATGTACACTCAAACATATTACATTAGTTTTTAGCTCACCTGTGCACGAAGTGCTCAGGGTGAGTTATTGTGATGGCCTTTTGTCCGGCGTCCGGTGTCCGTCAACTTTTTCTCCTCAGTAACCAGTGGGTCAATTGGGATGAAACTTCACAGAAAGCATCCCCACATTGACCTCACCAGAATTCCTTCAAATTTTTGGGATCCATGCATAATTCTGGTTTCCATGACAACGAAATGATTTTTTTTTTAAAAACCTTCTTCTCCAGAACTGGTTGGCAGATTTTCAAATAATTTTGTAGAAATGTTCCTTGGATGAACCTCTATCAGATTCCTTCAAGCGATTTTGATTGGTCGAAAAACATGGCCGCCAGGGGGCGGGGCTATTTTGCCTTATATGGCTATAGTGAAAACTTAAAAAATCTTCTCCTCCAAAAGTGTCAGGTCGATTTTCAAATAATTTTGTAGAAATGTTCCTTGGATGACCCTCTATTAGATTCCTTCAAGCCATGTTGATTGGTTGAAAAACATGGCTGCCATGGGGGCGGGGCTATTTTGCCTTATATGGCTATAGTGAAAACTTAAAAAATCTTCTTCTCCCAAACTGGTTCGTAGATTTTCAAATAATTTTGTAGAAATGTTCCTTAAGTGACCCACTATCAGATTCCTTCAAGCCATGTTGATTGGTCGAAAAACATGGCCGCCAGGAGGGGCGGGGCTATTTTGCCTTATATGGCTATAGTGAAAACTTAAAAAATCTTCTTCTCCGAAAGTGTCAGGCCGATTTTCAAATAATTTTATAGAAATGTTCCTTGGATGACCCACTATCAGATTCCTTCAAGCCATGTTGAATGGTCGAAAAACATGGCCGCCAGGAGGGGCGGGGCTATTTTGCCTTATATGGCTATAGTGAAAACTTAAAAAATCTTCTTCTCCAAAAGTGTCAGGCAGATTTTCAAATAATTTTGTAGAAATGTTCCTTAAGTGACCCAATATCCGATTCCTTCAAGCCATGTTGATTGGTCGAAAAACATGGCCGCCAGTGGGCAGGGCTGTATTGCATTATATGGCTATAGTGAAAACTTAAAAAATCTTCTCCTCCGAAAGTGTCAGGCAGATTTCCAAATAATTTTGTAGAAATGTTCCTAGGGTGACCCTCTATCAGATTCCTTCAAGCCAAGTTGATTGGTCGAAAACTATGGCTGCCAGGGGGCGGGGCTTATATAGCTAAAGTGAAAAAAAAAATCAGGTGAGCGATTCCAGGGCCATCATGGCCCTCTTGTTTCCTTTCCCAATTAAACTCAATTGGTTACATGTAAACCACTACAAAAACCCAAACATAGCACAATTGTGACCGGTGTAAAGTCAGAACAGCTTGTGCAGCTGTACAGTCTGATCAGAATCTACCTCTTTTGTCAAATCTTTTTGAAAGCTTCTTTGATTAAAAACAAATTAGTGCAGACTCAGCTGAGATTGCCTATATGTGCAGGATGATTTGTTGCAATGTACTCCAATCTTCAATGATTTAGTAAGGTTAGTCGCTTTGTAGCATTTTGCATATGAGTGATTTGGGGTCTTATTGCATAAATGCAAAGGATGAGGTCAAGTGAGCCCTTTCTGAATAGACTTGCCATTCCTAGATGCAACTGTTGACAAAAATCTAGCAGTGCATCTCAATCTCAATAGATGTCATGCCAATGTATTATTAAAGGATGTCCAACCAGAAACAGCACATATATTGTTAAAAATGTCTCTAAAGGAACCGATAATTGTTCAATTGACGATGACGTTTATAGAGCTACTTTCATTCTATATAGGAGAATCCTTATTTTGTCTCCGTGTTATTCATTTCATTGCAGAATCAGGTACATTTTGAATTGTATATATCCCGTCTTCCATTTATACTTCATTTAGAGTATATATGTAGAGAAAATCACTTTATAGAATTGTAATTCCTGAATTGATTGGAAAAAAGCAATTTGAAATAGTTTATTGAAGCAGCTGGGTCCAATAAACCAACTGATTAATGTAAAATATGTTTGGTTAGCCATGTCTGCACATTGGTATTTTATGAAGTACATGTATTTCTTTTGGGATTCAAGGTTTGATAGAATCTATGTTATATAGCTATAAATAAAAACTTAGTTTTCATTATGCTGGCCCTTTGGTGGGATACCAATATCATATTACATATGAGTCGTTCCACGAGAAAACCAACATTATGGACTCTGCGTGAAGTATCGACCCGGATCAGCCAAAGCGTACCGCGCAGGCTAATTCTGGCAGATAATTTTCGCCTCCTGTGGATTTTCTGTTTCAGGAATTATTAATCTATACCTTTATCCCCCTGAGATGGAATGTGTCGGCCCAGATTAGCCTGCGCGGGTCCATAATGTTGGTTTTCTCATGGAACGGCTCATATATAAAGTGAATTTTACAAAGACATACTAATTTTATATAAGATTGATTTTTAATTTTGCACACACATTTAATTTCTTAAGTAAATGGTTTAGGGTCATACATTTAGATATTTTGTTACCTTAGTCATATTTAACAATTGGGTTAAGCTCAATGTTAAAGTTTCATGTTTTTACTTTTTCTAAATAACTACTAGTGCTAGGGCTTTTAAACTTATGACAACCTTCGTATTGAAAACTGAAATTGCTGGGTGAGACCTTATTTTCTGGGTTAAAAACATGAATTTTTGTGTTTTTTAATTGATTTTAAGAATTGGACATAATTAACTTCTTCATTTTTTGTTAGAAAGCTTTGAAATTTTGCTCAAAATTTTGCACGAACATTTCATATTGATAGTCAAAGCGGGTGACGGCGAGACATATAAATTATGCATAATTATTGTGATTGGATTCGTTTACTTTCAGGACCTGTTGAAGATTATGTATATGGATCCAAGTCTGACTTCCCTTTGTGATGTCGACTATAATCCTTGTAAGTGTTAACCTTGATCTTTATATTTCTTTGTATGTCTCCTTAACACTTTCCCTCATACAGACACTTTCTGACGCCTCTGCAGCAGACGGCTTTTTGAAAACATAGTGACAAAAGTAGAAATTGCTTAAAACAAGCAATTTCTCCTTTTGCCACAATCTTTTCCACTTTTAGTCATAGGTAATCCATTCAATTATAGAGATATTCTATTTTTTGACAAAATATGTTCAAAGTCGTCTGCTGCAGAACATTTCCTACATACAACAATTCTGCAGCAGACGACTTTGAACATATTTTGTCAAAAAATGAGTAAGACTAAGTGAACTGTCGCCGTGATATAACTGAAATAATATTGAAAATGGCGTAAAACCCCAATAAAACAAAACTGCTGCAGAGGCGTCAGAAATCATCTATATGAGGGAAAGGGCTAATCAAGCATTATACTTTTATTTACAAAGAATTTCCATTATTTCTGTATTGATGTTTTTAATTCTTTTGCAAAGGCTTTGTCTTACAACAACTCTGAAGTAGAAAACATATAGGTAAAAATATCAAACATCTGTTTAAATGAAAGCATAACATTTTTGTCACAATGCTTTCAAAAAGTCTTCTGCTGCAAATGCGTCAGAAACTGTTTAAATGAGCTAAACCTTTCCCACATACAACAAATCTACAGCAGACTACTTAGAAAAATTGTACACAAAAATATGGAAACTTTCTATAGATGAAAGAATATTTACTGAATAAGTATGAAAACATTGTGGCAAAAGGAGAAATTGCTCATTATAAGCAATTTCTTATTTTGCCACAATGTTTTCAAAATGTCTTCTGCTGCTGAGGCGTCTAAAATCGTCTATGTGGGAAAGGGTTAAGCACCAGGTGTATACATTACTTTCAGCTGGTGCTGCTGATAAAACCGACACAAACTATGATGGAAAGAATGGTATACGATCTATCCGGGTGAGCCCTGATGGCCAACATTTAGCGTCCGGGGACAGACAGGGAAATGTCAGGTACATATTTATTGTAGCCTTACCGATAACTAGTGGTTTAATTGTAGTTTTTCACCATTTTCAACGGTTTCTCATTTATATCAGGGCGGTCAGTTCACCTAATCCTGTTTTCTGTTGTCCTGCACCAGTACTTCTCACAACATTCTGCCCAAACAACAGTCTGTAATCTTCCCACTGGACTATTTTTAGCCGATATTATGGAAGAAGACAAATGATGCTAGTCTCAATGACTATTATTACTCATCGTCCAAGCTTTGGCTCAACTCTTGACCCCTGGATTAATAGCCCTTGTTAGCTTGTCTGTTTTCCAAAGAAAAAAATACAGGGGAGTGTGATACCCTTGGCGTCGGCGCCGTCACAAAACTTTAACCTTGCCTCAAAACTAGAAAAAATAATCCACATTTTCAAATGAAACTTCCTTGGAACTATACACATGTCTATACCAAGTCACATAACTCTAGAGTTAAATAATTATTCAGTAATGCCTCTTTTTCTTTTTCTATTTAGAAAAAAGCAGACGAGCGTTGGCATCCTTGTGACTCTCTTGTTATTAATTTTGTCATTTAAGCCTTTCCCACATACAAATTTATATATGAACTGAGCAATTTCTTCCTTTGCCACAATGTTTTTAAAAGTCGTCTGCTGCAGTGGCATCCGAAAGTGTTTATACGTGGGAAAGGGTTAAGCATGTCCTATATTATTATCATCGCAAGTCACTTAATCATGACTATTTATTCAGGATCCATGAGTTAAAACATTTGAAGGAAGTTAAGCAGATAGAAGCCCATGAGTCTGAAGTTTTGTGTTTAGAATATTCCCACTGGAGTCATGGACCGAAGGTTTTAGCCTCATCGAGTCGTGATAGACTGGTTCATGTGTACGACGCAGAGCAGAATTATGGCCTGTTGCAGACCCTGTCCGATCATTCCTCCTCCATATCCGCTGTCAAATTCACAGAGACAGATGGACAGTTGAAAATGTTAACCTGTGGCGCTGATAAGTCAATATTGTTCAGGAACTTACAACAGGTAAGATTGTGTCTTCTAGATTAAGGATGTAATTAATGACCTAATTGATTGATTGATTGGGGTTTAACCCCATTTTCAACAATTTTTCAATCATAGTTCACCGATTCATGTGTTTCCTGGCTTTCTCACACCAGTACTCCACACAACATTCTTTCCAAGCAAATGGCTGCTTTTCCACATAGACCGTTTAACCTAGGGGTGGAAGACAAATCATTTATGTCGCTTGTCACAATGACTTGTCAAACATTGGAAAGAATGTTGGCCGAGCTGGGGTTCAAACTCGCAACCCCTGGATTGACAGCTTGCATTACTACCTACTAAGCTACTGGGGCTGGGTAATTAATGTTCTAAACACTTTTGTAAGACAATTCTTTGAGCACCCACAATATAGAGTTTGGTTATGTGATAAAGAAATATTGATTAGACAGACCAGTTTATTGCCTTTTCTAGACCACTGATTGCCCAACCTTTAATGCCTTGGAGACTGAGTGTTTCAATTGAGGCTTTTTTGTCTATGTATACCTCAAGTAGTATTTGACTTACTGTCATAAATTCTTTGAGTTCAACAAATGAAATCTGCAGCAGACGATTTGAAAACATTTAGGCAAAAATATGGGAAATTTCAATAATTGAAAGTATGATTATTAAAGAGATGAAAACATTGTCACAAAAGGAGAAATTGCTCATAATGAGCAATTTCTTCTTTTGCCACATTGTTTTCTAAAGTCATCTGCTGCAAATGTATTAAAATGTGTCTGTAGGTGGGAAAGGCTTAACATACTGTGGTATGAAAGTAGTATTAGAAGGGCTACAATTCCAGACTTTTATCAGAAGTAAGATCCTATCTATAATCTTGTGAATGTTTGAGGACAGGGAAGACTTTGATGAGACTGCGATATCCACAGACTCACCTGGGTCTTCACTGTACACATATGGAGGGCTTCAATGCAAGATGGTTGTAACTGCATTGTGTAACAATTTGTAGTTACAACGATTTTGCATGAAACCATCGACATTGCATAAAGACCAAAAATCCTCAGATGAAGCTCATTCATAATCTTATTACAGGAGCCAGACTTCCAGTTTGTACTGGGTGATCATTTAGTAGAGAAGACGACACTGTATGATATGGACGTGGAACCATCACAGAAGTTTGCTGCTATCGCTTGTCAGGATAGAAATGTCAGGTATGTCTTTTTTATTAAGCTTGTTGGTTCTTTCATCCATATTTTGATTCACATGTCTGTATATTTGTATTCCAGGTACAAGTCACTAAACTTCCATATGAAATTCAGAAAGTTTCTGGCCTATTTCCAAAACAATTTTGTAGAAATGTTCCTTGAATGAATGTATATTGTTTTATGGCGCATCGACAGCTAAGGTCATTTAGCGCGCATTTAAATTTTATTATTCATGTTCCCTGGGTGAACAAACCAGTACTAGGCTAGAAAATGTGCCTTGCCCAAGGGCACTCCACCATGACCGAATTGCCGCGACTGGGGATCGAACCCGGGACACCCGGTTTCGAAATCTCCGACGCCAACCACTCGACCACAGCGGATTCCTAGGAAATGTTCCTTGAGTGACTCCTTATGAGATAACTTCATGCCATGTTGATTATTTAAAAATAAAAAAAGGTTATTGTGGTTGGCATGACTGCATTACTCAGGAAGTCTAAGGGTGATTTATTGCAATCACTCGCTGTCTGGTGTTCGCCAATCGTATGCGCCTGCTCAAATCTTCTTCTCTGAAACAACTGGTCCGATTTCACCCAAACTCTGAAATGTTCCCTAGTAGGCCTTCATCAAAAAAAAATCAAAGATTTAAATTATATGTACAACTTTGGTTCTCAGGGAACCCTTTACAAAAAATATTCAAGCTATATTAATTTGTTGAAGAACCGGGTGATCAAGTGGCATCGGAAAAGGCGCAAGATGACAAAACTTTATAATTCCATTTTTCTGAAACTTCTTGTCAGATCTAAAGTAAATTCAGCAGAAATGTTCCATCAGTGTCTCTTCTCTACATAAATCATTCAAGCCATATTGATTGGTTGAAAGTCATAGGTTTTAGCAGATGCATATTACCTACTATAACATCACTCAGTTGATCGATTTAGGGCCATCTTTGCCCTCTTGTTTTAAATAGATTTTCCATGTTTTTGGCTAGATGCATTGCATATGGATTAGGGTTGAGGTAGATTATTGCAAGATCGTTATTTATATCTTACAGAATCTATAATGTAAAGACAGGCAAGAAGAAGAAAGAGTATAAAGGATCGCTGGGGGACGATGGTATTCTGTTGAAAATGAAATTAGACCCGTCAGGCTCCTACGCGGCTACTAGCTGTAGTGACAAGAATATGTGTATACTGGACTTTTACACTGGTGAATTATTGGCCACTATGTATGGTCACTCTGAAATAGCCACTGATGTCCGCTTTATGAATGACCTGAAACATGTGATATCCACATCCAGTGATGGGTATGTAACATTGATCCGTTGTGTGATATTGTTAACCCCTTCCACACATGCGTCATATCTGCAGCAGCAGATCCATGCAACAATATGGATAATCTCTATAAATGAAAGAATGATTATTGAATGGAGTTGAAAACATTGTGGCAAAAAGAGAAATTGCTCACATCAAGCTATTTATCTTTTTGCTACAATGTTTTCAAAAGTATAAAATAATTTGAAACCAGCGAAGAGCAAGTTCAGTTTGTACTTTCAAGCTTTCTAATCAGGGTAATTTGTGCTTTGAATTCAGTTTCCTGGAAGCATACTGAGAACAGTAAACAGTTATTTAAAGGATATTTGTGTGTTTTTCCCTGATCAAAAATTATTGTTTAAAAAGGAAACAAGACAAATTGTTCCTTTTAACCAAATAATATTTAATTTGTTTATTACCGACATTAAATGATATGCAGTTTATATTTAAAATCGGGAAAAACCAATGACGTTAACGCACCCCCGGGCAACAGTTAATAACATTGACCTGCAGTCAACAGTTCAAAACATTGTAATATTACCAATTTCTAAAGAAAAAGTCAAAAATGATTAATTAACATTTATATAGTGCATCAGGTAATAATTATTACTTTTGAAACACTGTTCAGAGTGAGCAATCTGAAAACGATGGCCGTCAATTGGAACTTGAAGGACAGGTTTTTTTTACACATGTTTTAGTTTGTTAATATTTTCCAGCATACAACAACATCCAGACAAAAATATTGAGAACCTTAAATTAAAAGTATAATTATTGAATTAAGTAAAAAAAATCATGGTGTCAAATATAGGAATTGTTCATTAAGAGCACATTCTCAATTTGCAACTTATTTTTCATAAGTGATCCACTGCAAATTCTTTAACCCTTTCTCACATACAACAAATCTTTAGCAGATGACTGTAAAAACATGTTGGTAAAATTTGAGAAATCTCTTTTTATGAGAGTTTAATAATTAAATACAGTTTAAAACATTGTTGTTAAAAGATAAACTGATCATTATGAGCAATTTCACCTTTCGTCACAATGCTTTCAAAAGTTGTGTATCGAAGAGGCGTCAGAAAGCGTCTGTATGTGGGAAGAAAAGTTTAACCCTTTCCCTCATACGACAATTCTGCAGCAGACAACTTTGAACATATTTTGTCAAAAAAAAGAGAAATCTCTATAATTGAACGAATAACCTATGACTAAAAGTGGAAAACATTGTGACAAAAGGAGAAGTTGATCGTTTTGAGCAATTTCTTCTTTTGTCACTGTTTCAAAAAGCCGTCTGCTGCAGAGGCGTCAGAAAGCGTCTGTATGTGGGAAGAAAGGGTTAAACTGAATATGTATTTTGGAATGGTTTGACTTTTGGTTTGTTTGAACTATTATATAAAGTATTTTAAAATGTTATGATAACTGCTTCTATGAAAGTGAGACAAGAGAATACTCCAGCAGTTCTTTCCCTTGTATTATTGATTTTATTCACTGATCATTATAAAAACGTTAAGTTCTAATAACATATTTATCAAAATCGTTTTTAGGAAATTCTCCTTTTTAAATGTATGTCGATAGATGGGCCCTAATTATGGGATCACCTTCAGCGGGCTGCATCCATTAGTGCTTTTTAAGTCAAAGAGTTTTTAGCTCACCTGTGCACGAAGTGCTCAAGGTGAGTTATTGTGATCGCCCTATGTCCGGCGTCCGTCGTCCGTCAACATTTTCTCCTCTGTAACCGGTGGGTCAACTGAGATGAAACTTCACAGAAAGCATCCTCTCAATGTCCTCACCAGAATTCCTTAAAATTTTCGGGATCCATGCAGAATTCTGGTTTCCATGGCAACGAAATGAAAAAAACTTCAAAATTCTTAAAATCTTCTCCTCCGAAAGTGTCAGGCCGATTTTCAAATTATTTTGTAGAAATGTTCCTTGGGTGACCCTCTATCAGATTCCTTCAAGCCATGTTGATTGGTCGAAAAACATGGCCGCCAGGGGGGGCAGGGCTATTTTTCCTTATATGGCTATAGTGCAAACTTAAAAAATCTTCTTCTCCAAAAGTGTCGGGCCGATTTTTAAATAAATTTGTAGAAATGTTCCTTGGGTGACCCTCTATCAGATTCCTTCAAGCCATGTTGATTGGTAAAAAAACATGGCCGCCGGAGGGCGGGGCTATTTTGCCTTATACGGCTAAAGAAAGAATTAAACTTAAAAAATCTTCAACATCTTCTCCTCAGTAACCGGTGGGTCAATTGGGATGAAACTTCACAGAAAGCATCCTCTCAATGACCTCACCAGAATTCCTTCAAATTTTTGGGATCCATGCAGAATTCTGGTTTCCATGGCAACGAAACGAAAAAACTTCAAAATTCTACTTCTCCCAAACTGGTTTGCAGATTTTGAACTAATTTTGTAGAAATGTTCCTTGGGTGTCTCTCTATCAGATTCCTT
The DNA here is from genome assembly GCA_031761405.1 of Serripes groenlandicus. Classification (NCBI taxonomy): domain Eukaryota; kingdom Metazoa; phylum Mollusca; class Bivalvia; order Cardiida; family Cardiidae; genus Serripes; species Serripes groenlandicus. The sequence continues at coordinate 69,094,320 of JASEVX010000001.1, forward strand.
GAAGCCATGTTGATTGGTCGAAAAACATGGCCGCCAGGGGGCGGGGCTTTTTTGCCTTATATGGCTATAGTGAAATCTTAAAAAATATTCTCGTCCAAAAGTGTCGGGCCGATTTTCAAATAATTTTGTAGAAATGTTCCTTGGATGACCCTCTATCAGATTCCTTCAAGCCATGTTGATTGGTCAAAAAACATGGCCGCCAGGGGGCGGGGCTATTTTGCCTTTTATTGCTATAGTGAAAACTTAAAAAATCTTCTTCTCCAAAAGTGTCAGGCCGATTTTCAAATAATTTTTTAGAAATGTTCCTAGGGTGACCCTCTATCAGATTCCTTAAAGCCAAGTTGATTGGTTGGAAACTATGCCCGCCAGATTGCGGGGCTTTTATAGCTAAAGTGAAAAAATTTATCAGGTGAGCGATTCCAGGGCCATCATGGCCCTCTTGTTTTTCATCCGATCTTCACCGATCTTGTTAACCCTTTCCCTCATACGACAATTCTGCAGCAGACGACTTTGAACGTATTTTGTCAAAACATAGAAAATCTCCATAATTGAATGGATAACCTATGACAAAAAGTGGAAAACATGGTGGCAAAAGGGGAAATTGCACGTTTTGTGCAATTTCTTCTTTTGTCATGATGTTTTCAAAAAGCCGTCTGCTGCAGAGGTGTCAGAAAGCGTCTATATGAGGGAAAGGGTTAAAAACATATTTGTTGGCATAATGTTTTAACCAAGTTTGATTATCAGCCAATTCGCTCACAGCACTTTGGGATTATGGCCCTTGAATTATCCAAAATTGGCAAATTAGCCTGGTCTCTTCTCTTAACCCTTTTCTACATACAGACCCTTTCTGACCTCATTTTTAAAATCAGTTTGGCCTTAGGCATTTGCCACAATGTTTTCAACTTTATTCATTGATAACAGAGCATTTCAACATTTTTGTCTAGATGTTTTCAAAGTCATCTACTGCAGATTTGCGGGTAAGCGCCAAGTCGAACTTACATAGAATAGAAATGCAATAGAAAAGGGAGAAATGTCTCTTTTTTAATCTGACAGGAGATAAAAGTTATCCTCAGTGAATAAAACAAAACCATATAAGTGACTGTATTGAAATTGTGTTGACATCCCACTGTAGTGAATGAATCTTATTAATTATTCAAACAGAGGGTCTGGTCTGCTCTCTGCCTATTTTAGATCATAGATGTGCACAAGCTGTCTTCATGTCATTAACTCTTACCCACATATAGATGCTTTCTGACGCCTTTACAGCGGACAACTTTAGAAAACATTCTGACCAAAGGCGAAATTTCTCATAATGAGGATATCTCCTTTTGACACAATGTTTTCAACTCTTTTTAACAATTAAACTCTCACTCATAGGTATTTTTCATGTTTATGTCAATATGTTTTCTAAGTCATCTGTTGCTGATTTGGATTAATTAGCTTATTATTATCACTGAAACTTTGTCAATATTGAGTCCCCTGTCAAATGAATTGCTTCAAGCATACTAGTATTTGTCACTACATCCTGTGTAACAAGTTGTAGTTATGACTGTTTAGCATGAAATGTTAACCCTTTACCTGATATGAAACATTTAACCCCCCTTTCCCGCAGACAACTTTTAAAACATCTATAGAAAAAAATATGGAAACTCTATAAATGAAAGTGTAATCACCTAGTAATGTTGAAAATATTCTGACAAAAGGAGAAATTGCTCTTTATCGAACAATGGCAAATTGCTCAACTTATAAATTTGAATCAATTCACAATTCTCTTATAAATAAAAATCACATTCACTGATCTATTAGTATTTCCAATATACAGTCAAACCTGTGTTTAAAGACCACCCATGGGAAGAGAACAATCTGATCTTTGTTCAGTGGTGGTCTTTAATTGCAGGGTCATTTATTCAGAAAATGATTAATTGGGAATTGGTTGCTATAGACAGGGAATTGCTTAACAAAAGTGGTAGTTAGCACAGGTTTGGCTGTAATTCAAATAATATTTCCAATATAAAGTCCAACCTGTGTTTAAAGACCGACCATGGAAAGAGAACAATTTGATCTTTATTCAACAGTGGTCTTTAATTACTGGGTCAATTATGCAGAAATTGAGAAATAGGGAAATTAAACATGTGGTTGCTATAGACAGGGAATTGCTAAACAAAGGTGATCTTCAGCACAGGTTTGACTGTATTTTGAAAAGTGAGGATAGCATAAGTAGCAAAGTGGAAGAATTATAAACCTTACTCAGAAACAGACAACTATTTACCCTTAGGCAGCTGGCTCAACGTTGCGGAAAAATGAAAAATACCTCAAAATTACTTTCGCCACAATGTTTTCAACTCTTTATCAAAACTGAACTTTAGATATATTTCCTGTGTTCAATAACTGCTCACTCAATCAAGTTAAAGGTTGGCATCTCTTAAATAAGTACATCGGATAAACAAATTTAATAAATGATTTGAATTAAATAATTAATATTTCAAATGGCAATCTGAGATTTAACAAGAAAGAACATGGGTTAACTTAGAATTCAGATTGTAAAGTATATCCAGGTGACTGAATGTAGATGGTGTCACTTGGATACATGTCCTAGTCAATGAGTGAGTGTCTTTGATCAGTCTGTATTTATTTTTAATTGTTTTTATTTACTTGTACCTTTCTGATAGTCTAATGTAAAGATTGAGTAAACCCCTGTTAACCCTTTCCCACATACAACAAAACTGCAGCAGACGACTAAAAAATATGGAAAATCTCTATTATTGTAGGTATAATTACTGAAAAAAGTTGAAAACGTTGTGGCAAAAGGAGAAATTGCTCGTTTTGAGCAATTTCTTCTTTTGTCACAAAGTTTTCAAAAGTCGTCTGCTGCAGATGTGTCAAAATGCGACTCCAGGTGGGAAAGGGTTAATGGAATGAGTAACAGTTGAATCATGGTAAATTGTCCATTTGTGACATCAGCTGCTATTGATTGTGGTTGGGACACATGTGTGCACATTACAAATTTCCTAGAATCAATGTGGTTTTTATAACTCCATATTGTGGTTTTCATTAGTATTGTGTGCGGATTGAACATGAATGGAAAATCATTTGTAAAGGTATGCTAATGTAAATCAGACAAGGGAGAATTTTCTTTTTTTAATTTGAGAACAACAAGAACACTAGGAAACTATTAAACTCATATTAATTTCATAACTCCTACTATTTCTAGAAAGTGTCTTTTGCAGAGACATCAGAAGTCAGATATATCAGGAGGAGTGTTTAACCCTTTCCCTCATACGACAATTCTGCAGCAGCAACATATTTTGTCAAAAAAGAGAAAATCGGATAACCTATGACTAAAAGTGGTAAACATTGTGGCAAAAGGAGAAACTGCTTGTTTTGAGCAATTTCTTCTTTTGTCACAATGTTTTCAAAAAGCTGTCTGCTGCAGAAGCGTCATACTTGTATATTCTGTTTATATGTAGATATGAAACACTTTTACAATTTGCATATAACTACTATTTATTGATGTATATTTGACTGGAAATCATTAAAACATGTTCAATTTGCGTATATTTAACTTTATACAGATGTTTATTTATGATATGGTTATACAATTTGAAATACTTTTACCATATTTTAACTATTTTTGGATGTTTATTTATCTGGAAGTATGAAACGGTTATACAATTCGAAACACTTTTACCATGTTTTAACTATTTACAGATGTTTATTTATCTGGAGGTATGAAATGGTTATACAATTTGAAACACTTTTACCATATTTTAACTATTTTCAGATGTTTATTTATCTGGAGATATAGGAATCCGCTGTGGTCGAGTGGTTAGCGTCGGGGATTTCGAAACCGGGTGTCCCGGGTTCGATCCCCAGTCGCGGCAATTCGGTCATGGTGGAGTGCCCTTGGGCAAGGCACATTTTCTAGCCTAGTACTGGTTTGTTCACCCAGGGAACATGAATAATAAAATTTAAATGCGCACTAAATGACCTTAGCTGTCGATGCACCATAAAACAATATACATTCATATTATCTGGAGATATGAAATGGTTATACAATTTGAAACACTTTTACCATATTTTAACTATTTACAGATGTTTATTTTTCTGGAGGCATGAAACGGTTATACAATTCGAAACACTTTACCATGTTTTAACTATTTACAGATGTATATTTATCTGGAGATTACCCAAAGAAATGACCACTCACATGCAGGACAGACTCAAGGAAATGGACAAGGCCCCTTTCCTCATTTCCAATGGAAGTATTAAGTAAGTGGGATACATTTAGAACAAATTAATGCCAATCTTTTCTTACTATGGACTTGCTTTTCACCTGTATGGAAGTTTAATTCCCAAAACCTTTGTCGGACTTAAGCAAAGGTTAACAGAAAATTTAATGATCAGTTCTAAGGTTAGCTCGGCATAATGAAGAGAAAATTGACTCAAGAGTAATTGCCTTTTGGTCAAACTGATCCATAACACAACTTGTCAACACTAAGTGTAGTTCTGCCTGTTATATATCCAAATACGGATCACATGTCTAGGATGCACTGGACTATATTTATCACATTTACCCAATGATGTTGACCTCACTCAGCTGTATAGGAATCCGCTGTGGCCAAGTGGTAAGCATCAGGGATTTTGAACTGGGAGTCCAGGGTCTGATCACCAGTCGCGGCGGTCATGGTGGAGTGCCTTCTAAAGAGCAAAGCACATTTCCTAGCCTAATACTGGTATGTTTACCCAGGGATCATGAATGGTTGAACTGTCTCTGTGATATAACTGAAATTATGTTGAAAACTGCATTAAACTTAAATGAAGCTAACTCACCTTAATGTGTTGGTAAACCTGAAATGCATGATCCATCCCCTGAAAATGACTAACATGACTTTATTATTTCTACAGTAAAGAATCCCTGAGCAAACATATGGATGATCTGGACAGTGTGCCGGTTCCATTAGGCAGAGAGGTCTTTTCCCCGCAGTCAGTACTGAATCAGATTTATCCTGATTACAAAACGTCAAACGACAACAACAATATCATTCCTGACCAAAAATCTAAGGACTATAGATTTAGTATTAGTCAACTTCCTAGCTGGGCTAAGAAGCAGGTAAGAGTTTCCATTTAGCTTTATTGTGACACATTGATAGTGTCTCTGTTGTCTGTGCTTCCATCTGTCTGTCTGTCGCTCACACTTTGACTGAACAGGATATTGATATTGGTTATTAGAAGGTGAATCATTTGCTCCTTTGAACATTCTGTTCATTATAAAGTTTCTTTTAAGTTCAAGCCTCCAGTAATGGTATTTTACTCATATACAGCTGACAACTTTTGGAAGCATTGAAACAGAAGGAGAAGTTTCTCTTTAACCCTTTCCCTCATACGACAATTCTGCAGCAGACAACTTTGAACATATTTTGTCAAAAAATAGAAAATCTCTATAATTGAATGGATAACCTATGACTAAAAGTGGAAAACATTGTGGCAAAAGGAGAAATTGCTCGTTTTGAGCAATTTCTTCTTTTGTCACTTTGTTTTCAAAAAGCTGTCTGCTGCAGAGGAGTCGGAAAGACTCTATATGAGGGAAAGGGTTAAGTATTTCTGTTGTCACAATTTGTTTAATCCCATTCTGAGATGTCTTCATGGACATTTTCCTCAATTTTTCCCCTTAACACGTTTTGAAGTCGTCTGCTACAGATTCTTTTTATTTTGGAAAGTGCTGTTAACACCAATGCTCATCATCTTAAATGACATCATTTCACATTTTGATATTATTCTTGCGAAATTAATTAGTGCTTACAGATTGCTTCTTTTACTAGAAAGAGCTTTCGTAAATAGCTCTGACGAGACAAATTGATACAAACTGTCTTTCTGTTTTAAATCAGGTGAATGGTGGAAGCAATGTCCAAACAGAAGACTCTGGGCCCAATCAGCCAGCCAGAGGTCGCTGGGCCCAGATAGCCGAAGGTCAGACCCTTACAGTTAAACAGCAGGATGGGAAATCAGTGGAGTTTGACTTTGCTACTGGTAAGTGATTTCTTAACCCTTTCCCTCATACGACAATTCTGCAGCAGACGACTTTGAACATATTTCATCAAATAATGGAAAATCTCTATAATTGAATGGATAACCTATGACTAAAAGTGGAAATCATTGTGACAAAAGGATAAATTGCACGTTTTGTGCAATTTCTTCTTTTGTTACTATGTTTTCAAAAAGCTGTCTGCTGCAGAGGCGTCAGAAAGCGAAAGGGTTAACAGTTTATGAAATTAGCTGTAAAAAATTAGCAATGGATTGTTACCTATCCCTATACCAGATGTGGAATTTGTCCTGTACAGTTAGTCCTCACTGTCTGACCATGTTCTAAACTGTTGACTGCTCTTCTCAAAATGTCCTTTTTAACTCTTTCCCTCATACAATTAATCTGCATCAGATGACTTCGAAATCATCTGGTAAGAAAGATGGTAAACCTCTAAAAGTAAAAGTTTTAACATTGGATAGAGTTGAAACAATTGTGGCAAAAGGAGTATTTGCTCATAATTAGCAATTTCTCCTTTTGTCTTAATGTTTTCAAAAGTCGACTGCTGCAAACACGTCAAAAAGCATCTGTATATGATAACAAATATAAAATTTCACACTAACATCTGGACAGGAAAGTCATATCTGCACATAACAGAACTTGGACAATCTTTATCCATTATTGAAACGCCAAAAATATATATTATTTTTCAAATTGTTAAGAAGAAAGTGACTTCTCCTCTTCTCCTCTTTAACCACTTTGCCAAATGTCATAAAACTTAATAAGAACATTAACTCAATGTCCTTTTGTTAATTCCTTCAAATCTTTCAGAACCATGTAGAATTCTGCCATGGCAATGGAAAGAAAAACACTTTTAAAATCTGAAATCAGTTGATTTTCAAAAAAGGATTGTAGAAATCCTTCTTGGGTGACCCTTTCAGGATTCAGGATTACTGCAAGCTATGTCAAAAACATCCTGACTGGGAACAGAGCTGTGTTGCCTTATATGGCCAAAGTGAAAACTTCTCTTTTGAGTATTTTGGTCCGATTTAAAAAATATTTTGAGAATTGTTCCTTGGGTGACCGACCCTCTACCAGATTTGTTCAAGCTGTGTTGTTTAGTTTAATGTTGACCTTCAGGGGCTAGGATGGTTTATATCCTGTTTGTCATAACATTTTAAAACTCTTCTTCTCAGAACACAATGATCCAGTTAAAAATTATGTTATAGAAATAATCCTTGGACAACCATCTACCAGATTCTTTCAAGTTATGGTGATTAGTAAAGATAACGTAGCTGCCAGGGTAGCTAAGCTGTTTTAACCGTTTTACCTGAAGTGGTACTTTAACCCTTTCCCTCATAAAACAATTCTGCAGCAGACGACTTTGAAGATATTTTGTCAAAACATAGAAAATCTCCATAATTGAATGGATAACCTATGATAAAAAGTGGAAAACATTGTGGCAAAAGGAGAAATTGCACTTTTTGTGCAATTTCTTCTTTTGTCACTATGTTTTCAAAAAGCCGTCTGCTGCAGAGCTGTCAGAAAGCGTCTATATGAGGGAAAGGGTTAAAGATCTTCTCAGGACATATTTGGATGATTTTCTAATTATTGCGTAGACATATTCCTCGACTAGTTTTCTTTAAGCCATGTAGACTGGCAAATAAGAACGTGGCAGGCCGTTTACCCTATATGCTTAACCCTTTCCCTCATATAGACGCTTTCTGACGCCTCTGCAGCAGGCGGCTTTTTGAAAACATAGTCACAAAAGAAGAAATTGCTCAAAACGAGCAATTTCTCCTTTTGCAACAATATTTTCCACTTTTAGTCATAGGTTATCAATTCAATTATAGATATTTTCAAATTTTTGACAACTTATGTTCAAAGTAGTCTGCTGCAGAATTGTTGTATGAGGGAAAGGGTTAAAGCGAGAACTTAAAAAAAAAAATCTCCTCAGAATATTTTACCTCGATTTTCAAATTATTGCATATACATGATCTTAGGGTGACCCTCTACCAGATTCCTTCAAGCAATGATGATTTGAAAAATAAATGTGACCTCCATGAATTTTTGCTGTTTCATTCTTTATGCCCAAAGTATATAGGGTTATTATAAATACGCCTCATAAATCTCTTTATGTAATAAATAGAATATCTCATTTGTGTTTATTTATTATCACTTTTAATAAACTTGTTAACTAAGCTGAATACGACGCTCCCCAAGGCTTGCGTCATATCATCTTATTGAAATTGTTTAATAAAAGCAATAATACATAAACACACATAAAAAATCCTCTATTTATACTTTTAAATTGAAAACATTACAAGGAAAGATATATAATGTAAGAGGCTTTAAATGGGTGAGTGACCTTACTGTCTGGCAATAATATAGTGAAAATTTACCATCCATGAATTTAATCCAATTAGTGTATGAATTATAAATCCTTTCCCACATGTAGATGCCAGTACGCTTTCTGACTCCTCTGCAGCAGACAGCTCTTTGAAAACATAGCGACAAAAGAAGAAATTTCTCCTTTTGCCACAATGTTTTCCACTTTTAGTCATAGGTTATCCATTCAATTATAGAGATTTTTTTTTTTTTTATAAAATATGTTCAAAGTCGTCTGCTTCAGAATTGTCGTAGGAGGGAAAGGGTTGATACTGTGGTAAAGTGTTGTTCATTCTCGCTCTGTCAATCTATTCAACATTCATACCTAAAATGATTAGGCTTAGATTTTATGTGTTGCTCAAAGACAACACCACATTACAAGACGAGAAAGATGGGGGAAGACAAAAAGACACCTGATTACTTCCTTTTATCCAGGATGGATGTATAACAATATCATGAAATCAGGGCATCGGGGGAGAGAGAAAATGGCGTAAAACACTGTGGAGGGAAGTTAAGTTGACCAAGATTAACGGAATTAAAAAAGTAATGTCAGTCAGACTTTAACCATTTCTCTGATACAGATACGTGATATATGTGATGCATCTGTAGCAGAGCACTTTTGAAAACATTTTGGGAGAAGGGAGAAGTTCTTCAAGATTATAAAAAAAAAATTGCCAAAAAAATGTTTAACCATTTCCCTCATATATACGCTTTCTGATGCCTCTGCAGCAGACAGCGTTTGAAAACATAGTGACAAAAGAAGAAATTGCACAAAACGGGCAATTTCTCCTTTTGCCATAATGTTTTCCACTTTTTGTCATAGGTTATTCATTCAATTATGGCGATTTTCGATGTTTTGACAAAATACGTTTAAAGTCGTCTGCTGCAGAATTGTCGTATGAGGGAAAGGGTTAAACTCTATTATAATTACACCATTTGACAGATGTTCCCATTTGTGCCTAAGGTGTATTCACTGCACCTGACTATTAACCCATTCCCTCATTCCAAGAATCAGGAATCCGCTGTGGTCGAGTGGTTAGCGTCTGGGATTTCGAAACCGGGTGTCCCGGGTTCGATCCCCAGTCGCGGCACTACGGTCATGGTGGAGTTCCCTTGGGCAAGGCACATTTTCTAGCCTAGTACTGGTTTGTTTACCCAGGGATCATGAATAATTAAATTTAATTGCGCGCTAAATGACCTTAGCTGTTGATGCGCCATAAAACAATATACATTCATTCATACCAAGAATCAGAAGCAGAGGACTTTAAAAACATACCCAAATCTTTTTGGGATCCCCCTTTAAATAAAAGTACAATAATTGAATAGAATTGAAAACATGGATAATCATGCTGTTTACTAATGATACTTTTATTTATAATGATCTGTTTTGAAACATCTCGGGAAAAGGTTGTTAATTGTATCAAGATATTAAGAAGTGTAGGATTGAAAGAGCTTTGAAAGCAGTGTGGGAAAAAAAGAAATGCTTATTTTTTAACAATTTCTTTACCTGTAATGTTTTTAAAGGTCATCTACAAAAGAATCAAATGCCATCTGTATCAGGTTAATGTTTTAATAAAAATGTTTTATCTGAACATATTTTACCACAAAACTTTGAGTTGCTACTGTTTTACATTATTACCCTTTCACACGAACAACAAACCTGCAGCAGACGACTTCAAACTTATTTGAAAAAGGAAAATTTGAACATTCTTTCTACGAGGGTCAGTCGTAAAGTTCCCGGACTGTTCTCATAAAATGCGCATTTTTTATCAAATCGTATTAATACTCGGAAATATTAAAATATGATGTTTTATAGTCATGTAAAGAAAAACTTACATGTATTTATTTGATATAAATGCTTTATCCATTTAAATTCATTAATGCAGTTTACGTGGTACGGAGCAGTTTGAAATCATACATAATTAGGAACAAAATCTAGATGTATTATATCTCTGTATTATATCTCAAATCTTCAAAACTTGGCGTGTTAACGTCATAATTTCAGACATGTTGTCAGAATCATATCTATTGAATACTTCCTGAAAGTTTTGACGTCATATACGTCATAACAAGTATGATATCGCAGGCTAAGGATTGCTACCCTTCAACATGTGCAATAGTTAAAACGCCAACGTCATTTCGCACGGAGCAACGTTCGGTGATAAAATATTGCGCAAATGCAGGAATGACTCCTACAGATACTTTTAAATTTATGGAACTGACCCGAATAGAAAGGTCAGCCAAACAATAGTTTTTGAATGGTATCGACTGTTCAAAGACGACAGAGAAGAACTTGAAATCAGCTCTAAAGTCGATCGACCAACATTAAGTGACAGATGTTCATGCTGTAACACGCGAAGTTGCCGACAACAGACAAAGGACGGTTGCTAAAATCGCTCATCATAGGTTATGAGCCACATAACGGTTCATAACATATTAAAGGATGAACTGAACAATAAAGTGTGTTCGATAAGTGGATGGAGAGGCACCAGAAATGTGTTAATTCATGTATTAAATACTTTGAAAAAGCCTGACGTTAGACGTGATGTCGGGTTACGTGTACAAAGTGCTCCGTGCGGTTGATGGTTATGTGTAACAATGTGTTGTTATTTAATGGTATGCTGGTCGTTTTCTGTAAAATTTGCTACATCACTTCAGAAAATATCTATCTTTCCAACGTTTGGTTTATTTTGGTTTTAAAACAAGTAGTATCGAAATGATATGCAGAGTCCGAGAACTTTACGACTGACCCTCGTAATAAAATAGTTTTGGCAAAAGAACAAATTGTTCATCATCAGTTTTATCTGCTGCATAGGCCTTAGAAAAGCTGCCATATGTGGAAAAGGGTTAATCATTTTACCGAAAGGATGGAATCTTCTCATAAAATCCATTCCCATATGCAGACTTATTTTGAAGTACACATCTGATTTCAACACAATTTGACAGAAACCATCCTCAGATGACTCCACATGAATTGTTCAAGTCATTTCATTAGACGCCAGGGGGCATCAGAAGAGGTGTTGACAAAACCTTCAAAGTGCTACCCTAATTTCTAGATCATTTCCTGGTACATATTTTCAGTGCAGATTGAGTGATCACAAGTCTGATAGTTCACTGCATACTTTATGAGCCGTCCAGCGAGAAAACCAACATTGTGGACTCTGCGTATAGTATCGACCCAGATCAGCCTAAGCATGACTCGCAGGCTTATCCGGGCAGACACTTTTTCTACTTCAGGAATCATTACTCACTACCTCTATCTCCCTGCGACTGAATGTGTCGGCCCAGATCTGATATAATAGATACCACAAGAGAAAGTTGATGCAAGGCATCAATGTCGCCGGAAAAGACTAATGATTTATTTATGTATTCTTGACTTTCATTAACCTATACAAACATTAGGAACGTTGAAATGAAAACATTTGCTTATAAATTTTATATTCATACCTATACATTAGGGTATCTATAAAAAAATAACGAAATGTGTACACATTTATCTTGGCTTAAATTTAATTTTGCTGTTGTTACTTATTTAAATAATAATATTCATTCATATAATTTCAATGTTTGTCAATCTTATTCGAATCACAAGGTAAATATCCTGGTATTGCTTTAAAGGGAGGTAATTTGAAGTAAAACAAAAGTCTTCAAAAGGAGAAATATATTAGCATTACCGTCTACAGCTTAAATTGTTCTATTGTTTGTGGATTTAAAAATGTTCTTTTTTCCTTATTTCTACATGTACAACGAAATATTGCGGCATCTCTTTGACGCTTTGCGTCAAACATTCGTCTTGTACTTATCTAAAATAAAATAATATCACTCGCTTTTTCATATCGAAATGCGTATGCGCGAAAATCGATGTTAAAGGTCACGAAACTACACAACAGAATAGGGTCTATATTTAGCTTAGAAACAGTTCCTACTTTAGATATTCATGGATTTACATTATTAAATGAATTCTACACAAATCAAGACATCTCTTAGAACATGAAAACAACATTTAGTAAGTTAAAATTGCTATTAAAAGGAGAATTCGACGTGATATTTATCTCGATATTGACACATAACGGTCTGCAGCAAGTCTAGCAGGGACCGCTTGTGTCTTCGTAAATAAAACAAAAAAACATAAATGCGAGTCAAAATAAAGGAACTGAAAATACCTAAAACATCGGAATATTTATTTCATTTTAGATGTGTCATTACTTAGTGTTTTTAAACAAAAACAATTGTAATATGTTCAAGACATCTAAATGTGTTTCTTTCTAATAATAATCCCCCCTCCCATGTGATTTCAGAAAACCTATTAAAAATAGAAGTCACGGGCTTCTGCCCGGCGACTAATAATGTTGGTTTTCATGTGGGACTGCTCATATGTGAACTGACCTTGTTCATCCGGCTGCAGTTCAATAATAAATTGGACCCTTTTTGATGCGTCTGCAGCAGATGGCTTTTGCTACAAGGTTTTCATCTCTATTCATAAAGCAAACTTCTATTTATAGAGATTTTAACCAATTCCCACATACAGCAGACTGAAATTATCAAGTCCAAAATATAGAAAATCTCTATAAATGGTTGTATGGTTATTTGTTTGAGTTGAAATCATTGTGGCCAACCGAGTAATTGCTCATTATGAGCAATTTCTCCTTTTTTCCATAATTATTTCAACGGTCATGCATCTGCTGCAGAGGCATCTGAGAACTTCTTTAAGTAGGAAAGGGGTTAAAGATGTCTGCTGCAGTTTTGTTCTATGTGTGAAAATGCTAATCACACTATACATAAAGCAAAGGATCTACAATCAAATAGAATGTAATGTTATAAATTGAAGAGATTTAGTCAAACACATTAACTCGTTATCCTCTCAGCTAAAGTGTGAAAAGTTTAATCTTGTATTGTTAGTTGTATAGGTTAAAGTCTTTAATGACCATCAAGTGGTTGGTGTTATGTAACAGTAATATATACACAGTTAAAGTGATCTAAATGTCTGCTATTATACAATGGTGTTACATCTACTGTGCATGAGACCATATCTTTATAATACTGTAGGACAAATGTTTGGTGGGAATCGAGAGACTTTGATTATTTCTCTAGAGCACTTGACTATTCAAATAGTACCTTCATATACTTGAGGTCATTTGACTGACTCTTTTTGTACTTTTTATTTTGCAACCTGAGGTTATAAGTAATGAGCAATTTCGCAAATTGTCACAATGTTTTTAACTCGATTCAATAATTAAAGTCTTATTTATGGAGATTATTAAAAAAAAATTGTAAGATATCTGCTGCAAATAAGCTGTATGTGGGAAGGGGTGAATTAAAAGCAAATGCGAATTCATTAATAAAGGCTTTGTCCTCACTCCGACAGGGCAAATTTCCCTAAACAACTTCAGTACTGGTTCATGTTAAAATAAACCCCTTTCCTGCGGCAGACGAATTTGAAAATCTTTGTAAATTATAGTTAAATTGTTGAATAAAGTTGAAAACATGATGGCAATAGGAGAAAATGCTTATGATGAGCAGTTTCTCTTTTTTGCCACAATGTTTTAAAAAGTTGTCTGCATGTGGAAGAAAATTAAAGTACTATGCACTAAGCACCTATATCTAGATGCCTTAGAAAAATAGGGTTGTAAGTGTTACATACAACCTTATATTATCCATACATATTTTGGAAATGGCTTTTCATGAAAATTTGCACCTGTTATGAAGACCAAAATAGCTGCAGAAAATTTAAAATAAAGTTAACCCTTTCCCTAATACGACAATTCTGCAGCAGACGACTTTGAACGTATTTTGTCAAAAAATGGAAAATCTCTATAATTGAATGGATAACCTATGGACTGAAAGTTGAAAACATTGTGGCAAAAGGAGAAATTGCACGTTTTGTGCAATTTCTTCTTTTGTCACTATGTTTTCAAAAAGCCGTCTGGTGCAGAGCCGTCAGAAAGCGTTTATATGAGGGAAAGGGTTAAGACTTTGTAATAAAAGGTTGTATGTGCAGATGATAATAAAAGAAAAAAGTTGTATGTAACACTCACTTCTGACTGTTGTTTTAACCCTTTCCCTCATACAACAATTCTGCAGCAGACGACTTTGAATGTATTTTGTCAAAACGTAGAAAATCTCCATAATTGAATGGATAACCTATAACAAAAAGTGGAAAGTATTGTGGCAAAAGGAGAAATTGCACGTTTTGTGCAATTTCTTCTTTTGTCACTATGTTTTCAAAAAGTCGTCTGCTGCAGAGGCGTCAGAAAGCGTCTATATGAGGGAAAGGGTTAATCCCAAACCCAAAGCAAAATGGCACGATATTTGTTAACCAGGTTTTCCGAAGGAAAAATCTGGTTATTAGTTCGGCGAAGTCGGCGGGTGGGCGGGCGGGCGTCAACTTTCCTTGTCCGGACCATAACTTTGCCATGCATAGAGATATTTTCAAATAACTTGGCACATATATGAACTTTATCAATATGATGTGTCACATGCAAAACTTTTGTCTGTAGCTTCAAGGTCAAGGTCACAGTGACAACAAATAAACATCAGTTGAACTTTTCATGTCCGGACAATAACTTTTTCATCCATAGAGATATTTTCAAATAGCTTGGAACAGATATACACCATATCAAGACGCTGTGTCATATGCACAATTTATGTGTTTAGTTTCCAGGTCAAGGTCTTTAGCTTCCAGGTCAAGGTCACAGTGACAGAAAATATACTTTACTTGAACTTTTTTTGTTCAGACCATAACTTTACCATGCATATAGATATTTTCAAATAACTTCTCGCAAATATGCTCCATATTAAATAACTTGGCAATTTAAAAGAATATAGCATAGATATGAGTAAGTTTCATAACCTCGGGCCCTGGATCTAGTCTGTTTGCAAAGGCATAAACTCGTTACTATCAAGTAAAGGGTTAAGGCAGATCACTGATTATCAACCTGGCATTAGGGAGCCTAAAATGTGGCTGCTTACAACAAAAGGTTGCTTAATATCTGTTATCTATTATATGTTCTTAATAAATGAGGCCATCAACACACGATTGACTGTATTGAACTGATATTTGTTAGATAAAATTGTGATATATTTAATTGACAATGTAATTATGATTATTCATCAATAGAAATATTCCCTGTTACTTGAATTACAAGCTTTGATTAACTATTAACAGAAAGATTTGACGGATCTGTTAATTCTTAATCAAACACCTTCCATTATAGAAAACCTGGTTTCATGGAATTTCCATGTCTTGTTTTAATTAAAAATAAGTGGTAATTTATCGATTTTATTGAAACTAAGCATAAATAAATTTATATTTCTGATAAAAAATGCAACTTCTCTATGATGGGAAGTATAATTATTGAATGCAGTTGAAAACAGTGTGACAATGGAGAAATTGCACTGTTTTCAAAAGTCGTCGGCTGAAGAGGCGTCGGAGAGCGTCTGTATGTGGGAAAGGGTTAATCAAAGTACGAAACTTCTTTACTTTAAGGGACTCGCAGCCTTCCTTAGAACTTGGAACTCGCATGAGTAGGTAAACGGGCCACCGTTATATGACTAATTTTTTTTTTGAAAATGGCGTTAAACCCTCATCAATCGGTAACTTCTTAGAACTTAATGTAATGGGCATAGAAATATAATAGATCTCGGATATGCAGGTGTTAGAAAAAACCTTACTACTCGTCTAATGCACCGATGAATCACCCAGAAATGCTATGACACTGAAAGACTGTTTTAAGTATAACAAACTGTAAAACAAAAGTCACCAAAAAAAAGTTGTTTACATGTAATTGAATAGTAATAAGGGTGTGTTGTAGACTTTCAGTTTTCTTTAAGCACTAAATCGATACAGGTTTTCATAAACAAAATCCCAGTCGCAGTAAACAGTGTGTGGGGTTTTATCTCATGATTTACAATTATAAACTTAACTCCTCCCCTCATACGACAATTCTGCAGCGGACGACTTTGAACATATTTTGTCAAAAAATAGAAAATCTCTATAATTGAATGGATAACCCATGACTAAAAGTGGAAAACATTGTGTCAAAAGGAGAAATTGCTCGTTTTGAGCAATTTCTTCTTTTGTCACTGTTTTCAAAAAGCCGTCTGCTTCAGAGGCTTCAGAAAGCGTTTATATGAGGGAAAGGGTTAACCTGATATGATAGTTTAATTAAGTTCCATTTTCTTTGAAAACTTCTGAGAGGAAAATAGTAAAATTAAGATAACTGAAGAGTGTTTGTTTGATACAGAAAGAGTAGAGAAAATAGTTAAAAAGACATATTGCCTGTTTTCTCATTTGACCGCAGTATTTTCCTAATTCCACTGCTGCAAATGACATCAAGAAGTTTGTTTTATTTTTGATATTTTAAATGATGAATTTAAGGAAAAAGAATTTTCAAAGATATCAAATTGGTCTGATGAGTATATCTATTTATTCCTGTTGTGAGTAATCTAACATTTCATTAACCCTTTCCCACATATAGACACTTTCTGACACCTGAAGCCGACGACTTTTGAAATCATTGTGGCAAATGGTGAAAATGCTCATAATGAGCAATTTCTCCATTTGCCACAATGATTTGAACTCTATTCAATAATCATGCTATCCTTTATAGAGATTTTCTCTTTTTTTGGACTGTATAATTTCAAAGTCGTCTGCTGCAGATTTATTGTATTTGGGAAAGGGTTAAGTCAAAATTATGAGAACTCGAGATCTATAAATGAAAGAAGAATTATTAAAATAATGTTAAAATCATCGTGGCTCAAGGAGAAATTGGCTCATTTTGAGCCTTTCCTCCTTTTGCCACAATGGTTTCAAAAGTTGTCTGCTGTCCATTAGAGGCATCAGAAACCAACTTGATGTAACAAAGGGTTAAATCTTATTATTAAAGCTCAAAAGTCTGTCAAATCAGTGCAGTTTAGTAGCGTACTTCACTATATATATAACTAGCTGTGATAATCCACTTTTAACAATACTTTCACTTGAGAGGGTATTACTACTCATTTTACTTCTTCTAAGATTCAAAAACTAAAAATTATAAGTGTGCCAATGTATCTTTATACTTTTGTGGAAATTGTTTTAGGAAAAGGTACCCATCTGTGAAATGTCTTGTATTATTTCATTGTCAAAATATTCGTTGGAGTAATACATGTTTAAGCAACGAAAAGTTGATGAGCTATCTTCAAGATTAAGGGTTCTCTGAATGGTGCTTGATCAGATTGCAAGCCGTCTTAAGTTGTCGTGTTATCAAAATATCTGTCAAAAGGGTACTTGAAGTGCTATTGGTATGATGTGGTCATTAGTTGATAAAGCTGGATTTTACAGAACTTACAGAATGTTCAGTGATTGGATCATTTCTGCTTCATAATGCTTTAAGATGTCTTTCTCTGTTAAAAACTGGAGTTTCAGTTTAAACTGAATTAAGTGATGTAGAATATAAAAAAAACTGTTGGTACTGTATATAAACAAAACATAAAATTGAAATAACTTTTAATCATTTAATTTTTGTTTTTCATAAATCTCAAAATTTACTTTTTAGAAACATTCAACAACTACCATGTCTTATTTTACCCCCGCAGTTTTATGTGGCTTACTCGATATGCAAACATTAAGGCCTAGCTGCTATCAGGGTCTTATCTACGTCCCTGCTGCTATCATCTTGTTTAAGGGGCGTTTTAGTACTACTTGATCAGGTTACCTTCCATTAAAAGTTGTCTCCTTATCGGCTATACAGGTTCTTGAAGTGCTACTGATGTGGCATGTGCACATTATTTGACAAGGTTGGATTTGGTGAATGTTTTGTGACTACTGATTAATAAAAAGTTCATCTAGTTTCTTATGAGGAAATCTTTAGATATAACAAAAGGATTAAATGGATGATATGATGAGAAACATTTCTTAGTCTAAATAAATGGGCATATATTATTTTGTACAAAATTTGTCATTCATTCTTATGAACATTCTGAGTTTAATCCTTTCCCACATATAGACGCTTTCTGACTCCTCTGCAGCAGACGACTTTTGTAAACATTGTGACTAAAGGAGGAATTGCTCAAAACTAGCAATTCTCCTTTTGCCACAAAGTGTTTAACTTTTTTCAGTTATTATACCATCATTTACAGAGATTTTTTATGAAATTTTGTATGATGAAAAGTGTTTACTATTATTAATCATTAAGGTTTTTGTCTGAAGCTTTCAAAATTTAAGTGGTAGTGAGTTTGAAGCGCATTTCAGCCATTTATTCTTTTCAATGATTTACAGTTGCTTGTAAAAAATGTTTTATGGAGTACTGGTGTGAGAAAACTAGGAAACAAATAAGAAGGTAAACTAGCCACCATGATATGACTGGAAAACGGTTGAAAACGGCATTCAGCCCCAATCAATCAATCAATTATTGACAACAACCACTGTGACTAGCATCATTTGCCTTCTTCCATCAATTATTAACCCTTTTCCACTTATAGACACATTTTGATGCATCTTATGATCTACAGCAGACGAATTTCCAAAACATTCTGACAAAAGGAGAAATTGCTCATAATGAGCAATTTCTCCTTTTGCCACAATGTTTTCAACTCTTGTCCATAATTAAAGTTTCATTTATAAAGAGTTTTCATTTTTTTGCTTAGATCATTTTAAAGTCGTCTTTTGCATATTTGTTGTATGTGGAAAAGGGTTAAAATATTGTATGTGGGAAGGTAGCCAGTTACAGAATGTTGAGTGGAGTTCAGGTGACCGAAAGCCACATATATGTACAGTGAACTGGCCGCCGTGATCTAACTGAAGTACAAAACTGAACTACTGTTGAAAGTGGCTTTAAAGTCCAATCAATCAATCAGTCAGTTAAAATTGGTTAAACTTTTACCTAATTTTATATTTCAAAGATTTGCCTGATTTAAATTCATCCGAATGAATGAATGGTCATTTTGGGCGCTTTTACAAAACATTAACAACTACAAATGTTAACATTTTGAAATATAAACTTAAACAATCTAAGAGACAATTACGTTTAACATTATGGATGAGATACCTAACAAAATTATAAAAATGTCTGATTAAATGCAAAAAAAATTCATCCGAGGAAAACAATCTAAACAGCTGGAAAGTTTACAAACTTGAGAAAAAAGGAGATTTGCTTTTTTTCCCAAGACATTTAAAAATGTCATCTGGTGCAATGTCATCAGAAGTTGTGTGCATCAGAGAAATGGATAAACAATATCAAACCTGTTAATACTTATAGTAATTTTAAAAGACTGGTAAGTTTATTCTCTCACAAAATGTGCCATTTGTATTGAAATAACTGATATGTGATGAACATGTAGATGTCATTGATAATATTGTTTTAAATTGCATCATGTGTTGTTTAGACTCATGCATCACCCGTTGTAATGATTGTTAATCTAACACAGTGTATCAAGTTGCTGATCTGGAACTGTACATATGAATAAGAAAATCAGATGGATTATTTTTTTTCCATTTACCTTATGATTGTCTTTCAACCATTTCCTACAAATTACTATGACATCTCAGCAGCAGACTGGGAACGTCTGGTTAATAATATGGTTATCCTTTATAAATAAAAGTTTGATCATTGTATAGACTTAATTATTAGCAATTTCTCCTTTTGTCATAATTTTTTCAAAATTGTCAACAGCATAAGCATCAGAAAGCATCTGTATATGGGAAAGGGTTAAGATCTGTTTGCTATAAAAACATTTTAACTAGAAAATGTATAATTTTAATAAAAATAAAAAAATAAAACAAATGCTTGTTATGAGCAATTGCTACTATTTGAATCCACTTAGGTACCTGCTTGATTTTAGGTTAAATTATGTTCAAAGACTGAATGATAATGTGTATGATTAAAGGTTAAAGTAACTGAATCATTTGAATGAACATGCTCTTAAACCTGTGATAAATTTCTGATAATATTTCCTGTCATTGTTTTATTTTTCTATTGCCGTAAATAAACGATCTCTTCATTATTTTCTCGCATCATATTCAATTTTACAATTCATTAATTTTAAGTCCTTTACCACGTCTAATTAATGTATATTTAATCTTTATTTCATCTATCTGAATAATCAGATAATCAGGACATTATAATACAAAGTGGTAAATAATTTCTTACAATAATGTTTTTCCTCATAAAGACTATGTAAACTGTTCTTTTGATCATCAAGTGGATTCAGTAATGTACAGTGTGACAAATGGTCAGTGAGGTGCAATGTCAACATATTATAACAATGATTTAAAGACAGTTGGTGCCTTGGCTGAGATGCATGTTCAAATTGATGATATGTGATAGTATTGTTATGTACATTGATTCTAATTCTGTTGTGACATACTATAAAATATGAACACTGCATCATTATTTGATATAATTTTACCGTAATCTGTGAATTTTAGTTCAAAAGTGAAATGCATTTATACAAAAACAATATGGCTTCTGTGGATGACCTTGACATTCAGTGTTTGATTGACAGCTGGAGATGGAGAT
Organism: Serripes groenlandicus; assembly: GCA_031761405.1. Classification (NCBI taxonomy): domain Eukaryota; kingdom Metazoa; phylum Mollusca; class Bivalvia; order Cardiida; family Cardiidae; genus Serripes; species Serripes groenlandicus. The sequence continues at coordinate 69,115,221 of JASEVX010000001.1, forward strand.
GCAGAAAAGCATGTAAGTTTCCTGTCTTATGAATTTGAAATTAAATTGACTTAAAAAAATCAGAATGATTGGTTCTTTAACCCTTTCCCTCATACGACAATTCTGCAGCAGACGACTTTAAACATGTTTTGTCAAAATATAGAAAATCTCTATAATTGAATGGATAACCTATGACAAAAAGTGGAAAACATTGTGGCAAAAGGTGAAATTGCACGTTCTGTGCAATTTCGTCTTTTGTCACTATGTTTTCAAAAAGCCGTCTGCTGCAGAGGCGTCAGAAAGGGTTAATTAATATGTGTAACTTATATACCCCATTCATGTTACTCTGATGAGCTAGACCTCTGTTCTAAATTGTGTTCTACAGTTGAATTTTTAACCCTTTAACACATACGACAATTCTGCAGCAGACGACTTTGAAATATTCTTTGCAAAAACACTGAAACTCATTTTGAGCAAATGTCTTCTTTTGTCAACATGTTCTCAAAAGTCGTCTGCTGCAGAGGCGTCGGAAAGCATCTATATGGGGGGAAAGAGTTAAATGTTTGGAGTGGATTCTCTCCTTGGAAGCACTCAGTGTTGCAGGGATACATATAGCATTATTACTACTGATGCACTAGTGTCAGGATAAGCTTACCAGCATAACTTGTAATTAACCATTTAACCCTTTCCCTCATACGGCAATTCTGCAGCAGACGACTTTGAATGTATTTTGTCAGGGTTCAACATTAACTTTTTTAGTTACTGGACCAGTGGTCCAGTAAGTTTTGGAATGCACTAGACCTGACCTTATCTCAACTGGACCAGCCAATGAATGTTATCAATGATGCAATATACCAAGAAAGGATTAATTTTGTAAATCTTTAGTTTGTAGTGTATATTTGGATTGATATTCAAATTAACAGTAAAACACAAATGATACAGTACTTTTTTCTGAAGTTAAAACATCATATAATAATAAATATAAACCCTTTCCCACATACAGACGCTTTCTGACACCAGTGACCTCTGCAGGACTGCAGCAGACGACTTTTGAAAACATTGTGGCAAAAGAAGAAATTGCTCATCATGAGCAATTTCTTATTTTGCCACAATGGCAATGTTTTCAATTATTTTCAATAATTATACTTGCATTTATGGAGAGTTTCTCTGCTTCAGATTTGTTGTATGTGGGAAAGGGGTAATATGCTGTATTACAGTAAGTAATTGTGCCACAAATAACAAACATGCACATGTCTTGAACACAGTCTGTGTAGAGACATCGGTCAGTTATCAAAGTCTGGCCGTCTGGCTCTCTGTCCCCAATGCCAACTGAGTTCCAGGGCTCGCTGAGCGTTGTAATCCTCATTACAGCTTCTTGGATTCTTCCGTTCCTTTTCTTTATTGTTACTACCGCTGTCATCATTTTTATCGGAAGAAAATCCGAATTGAAACAGTTTATTTGACATTATGATGATTTTACGATCGGCTGCTACGGTAAACAATGTAAACATACCGGAAATTGGTCTAAACTATTGTCGTAAAATTTGAGATGCCAAAGCAATCGGCTAAATATAAAGCTAGCATTCGTGTTTATACTTGAATCAAACACTTTAATTTACTATAAAAAACTAATGTTGCGTAAACATGCAGAGAAAAAACAAGATTACTAATTGAAATTGGTTTTACAACTAATTTTTAAAAGAGAAATCGCAACTTTTCAGACATTTCAATATCGGCTGCTAACGATTAAATTGGGATCCCAAAAATTACGACAATAGTTTAGAACAATTTCCGGTATGTTTACATTGTTTTCTTTAGCAGCCGATATTGTAATGTCCAAAAAGACATTCGAGAAGAGAATCGGCAGACAATATTTTCGACCGTAAATCTATCGGATCCTTTGATTTGTTTGACAACAAATTTGGGCAGATATTAATGGAATAAGAACACGACCAGTCGGTCTTGCCAGATGCTAATGTAGCTAGACCGGACCAATGAACTACTAGTGAATGTCGTTCGGTCGTGCGTTAATGTCGAACCCTGTTTGTCAAAAAATAGAAAATCTCCATAATTGAATAGATAACCTATGACAAAAAGTGGAAAACATTGTGGCAAAAGGAGAAATTGCATGTTTTGTACAATTTCTTCTTTTGTCACTATGTTTTCAAAAAAGCCGTCTGCTGCAAAGGCATCAGAAAGCGTCTATATGAGGGAAAGGGTTAAAACATCTTGATATAATTGAAATACTGTTGAAAACAATATAAAAACAAACATTCAAATATTTAACCCTTTCCGACATACAACAATTATGCAGCAGACGACTTTGAAAACATATTGACAAAAAGTTGAAAAATCTCCATAAATGTGAGTATAATTAAATATGTAGTTGAAAATATTGTGGCGAAAGAAGAAATTACTTGTTTTGAGCAATTTCTTCTTTTGCCACAATGTTTTCAGAAAGTCGTCAGCTGCAGATGCATGAAAGTGTGTTGACAAGTGGGCTGGGTTAATTATCAACAAAATATTGAAACAGATTATTGTCAATGAGTAGTAAATTGATATAAGGAAAAGATCAGATTTACAAACCATAAATTTTGAACTTTGAGTGAAGACTGATTAAAGTTAATGTTACATGAAATTTTCCTGTGGGATAATGATGACATCAAAGCATGTATTCAGAAATTAAAAAGTTATTTTTCCTCATGGATGACTTTTTCCCTGTTTTTTAAATTATTGGAATATTGAATGGATTCTTACCCAGTTCTTTTTCCCTTTTCCTGTATTCATCTCAACATCAAGAGGATGCAGATTTTCAATCTCTTTGCAATATTTAAAAATATATAAACAATGGAGAAGTGTTTACGTGCCTGTGTCCTCATGACATTCAGACTAGGTTATGTCACTTGTTACGCACTTTCATCAACTATCACCATATAAATGGTCCTTGCTTTTCTGATAAAGGCTAAAAGTGGGGGCATCAGTCTGTGTCCTATGGACACATTCTAATTTACAACATCAAATGGTCAACAATCATAACATTGAACTGTCATACATTGTTAGACAGTCAAGAAATTTAACCGTTTCCCACATACACCAAGTCTGCAGCAGACGACTTAGAAAACAATTATGCAAGAACATGGAAAATCTCTATAAATGAAAGTATGATAACTGAAATAAGTTGAAAACATTGTGGCAAAAGGTGAAATTGCTTGTTTTGAGCAATTTCTCCTTTTGTCAGAATGTTTTCAAAAGTCCTGCAGAGGCGTTAGAAAGCATCTTTATGCGGGAAAGTGTTAAAAACAACAACATACAGTCATGTTTGATCATTTTAGAAAGATCCAGACATAATATACCTATCCTTGGTCTTTCATGATAGCATTCCTTCATTTCATATAAGTTGATCCTGTCAATTTTCTTTACCTCCATTTAAAAGATCAAAGGTTGAAATGGTAGCCATTGTACATTTCAGAGTTTTAAGTGGTTGTCATATGGTTCAGACATTTTATTTCAATAAATGTCAAAGTAATACCTAACTGGAGATAACGTACAGGCTAAATGGCTTTGCAGGTTATTTACTTGTAAATAAACTCCTTGAAAGAAATTCTACTGTTTGGGCTAATAGCCTTGTGTGTTGGCTTAGCACACATTACATAACACATACAACTTTTGACTCCTAGTACAACTGGTTTTTTTTATGCCCCCGGAATCACCGATTCAGTGGGCATCTAGTTTTTGGCCTGTCTGTCTGTCTGTCTCTTTGTCTGTCTGTCGAAAAAAACTTTAACCTTGACCACTACTTTTGAACCATAACAGGTAGGGCTACCATATTTCACATGTGTAAAATTGTTGACCTTGACCTTTGACCTAGATGTTGCTATTCGGGGGCATCAGTGTTTCACAAACACATCTTGGTTTTTTTAAATAGAAATATTGCTCGTTTTTCTCACAACCTTTTTTTAAAAAAAAATTAAATGTTTTAAATCTTATTTTCTGAATGTTTGATTATACTGTTCATAGATTATTCTCTAATTACACAGAATAAAAGTAATATCATATAAACTGCTAACTCATCACCTGATTTTAGTTCACCTGAGCACTATAAGTGCTCCAGGTGAGTCATTGTGAGCACATTCCGTCTGTTGACCATCTGTCGTGCAAAGTCTGTTTGTCAACAATCAAGGCAACATTTAAATCCAAACTTCATGAAAGTTTATCAGAACATACATCTCCAAGAAATCTTTTTTTTTAAATTTGCAACTGGATCATGTGAGGTCGAAAACGAGGTCACAAGGTCAAATTGAAGAAATCTTGTGAACACGCTGGAGGCCACATTTTTAACTTGAACATGTTAAAACATTTCTCTTGATGATATTTAGGCTAAGTTTGAATATAGGTCATGTCCAGTCAAAAATTAGGTTACTAGGCCAAATTGAAGAAAAATCTTTAACTCTCCAGAGACCACATTTTTTAATTCAGCAGCTTGAAACTTTGTCAGAATGTTTATCTTGATAATAGCTTGGCCACCTTTGAATATCCAAGGTCATGTTGGGTCAACATAGTAAGTAGGTCACTAGGTGAAACTGATGAACAATAATACTCTTGAACCCACAGTTTGCACTTAGGCATGTTGAAACTTTGTTACAGTAATTGTCTAGATGATATTAAGGCCAAGATTAAATATTGGTCATGTCTGGTAAAAAACTAGGTCACTAGGCCAAATTTGAGAAACATCTTGTTAACATTCTAAGAGACCGCATTGTTTGTTACATCAGCTTGAGTCAGAATGTTACTCTTGATGATTTATAGACCAAGCTCAAATATGGATCATGTCTGTTTAAAAACTAGGTCATTAGGCCAAATTGAAAGCAAATATTGTTAACACTCCGGAAACAGTATTTATAACTGGAGCATGTTGAAAACTTTGAATATTGGTCATGTCCTTTCAAAAACTAGGTCATTAGGCCAATTTGGAGGAAATCTTGTTAACACTTATGAAGCTGTATTTTTAGCATGTCAAAATGATTGTCTTGATGATGTCTAGGCCAAATTCGGGGCATGTTGGGTCAAAAACAAGGTCACTTCTAAGGCCAAATTGAAGGGAAATCTTGAAAATGCTATTATAAGCTTACCCGACAGCAAAATGTGTTATTATGATTGACTATGTGGTAACTCAGGGGAGTGATCCATGGTCATCATGGCCCTCTTGTTTTGAGGTACATCTCAGTAAATGAAATACTATGTTATTGAATTGATTTGAAAACATTGTCGCTAAAGTCATCTGCAGACACATCAGAAAGCATCTATATGAGGCAAAGTGTTAATATTAGATAGAAAGCTGTGTGGGGTAGAGCATCTGTAAATTTTGTTTGTCACTTTAAAATCTGCGTTTTTGAAAAATACAAGTAGATATCAAATATTGACTCAAAAGTAACAAACAAATTAAACATGCAGAAGTATCATTATTTCTACAAATGACAAATAAAACAAAGTGATATCACGTTTTTGGTCCATAAAACACTACAATCCTTTACGTGTCATAAATCAGTTATTCTTTTTATAGAATAATGCATTTTTGTATAATGATATAAGGATAATAATTATATTCACTATAAAAATAAAATCATGAAAGTTTTTGAAAGTTGTCAGCTATCACAAAAGTATCAAAAGTTGTCTGTTTTAAGGAAAGAGTGAACTTAAACGAAAGCTTTAACCCTTTCCCACATACAATAAATCTGCAGCAGACAACTTTGAAAACATAACCGAAAAAATAATTGGAAACTCCCATTAAATAAAAGTACAAATTAATAATTAGAAAAAACAACATGGTGACAAAAGGAGAAATTGCTTGTTTTGAGCAATTTCTTCTTTTGTTGACATGTTTTCAAAAAGCTGTCTGCTGCTGATCGAGGCATCAGAAAGCATCCTATATGAGCGAAAGGGTTAATTAACAAAATAAATAAATCGGGACACCGGGAGAACAGTCTTTAGTTTGCTCACAAGCTTTCTGCCACCTCCTAAAGCGGCATTAATCCTGTAATTGTATTTTATCCTTTTGGTAAATAATTAGTAAAAATGTCACTAGAAAAACATGTCTACTTTCCTATTTCGTTAACTTTTTCAAATCAGATGTATAATTTATAAAAATGAAAAATGAAAGAGTAATAATTAAATCATTAAGTATGTATATTTTTTTTTGTCACAATAATTTCGAAAGTTGTCAAAACGCATCTGCATGTAAAAGGGGCTTAAATTTTTGAACTGAAATGTATCAAAAAGGCTAAATTTAAATTGATATGATTTCAAATAAAAATAACGGTGTGGATAAATGAACTTGGTACCCGTTTGTGGTTTTCCTCCTTTGCACAATTAGAGTCATGGTAACCAGAGCATTATTTGTTTTCAGCAATGGAGTTAACCAATTACTTCTCATGATATTTCAATTTTTTTTTACTTGCCAATCAACAGAAGTTGAAAAATCGTATTGAGCTATTTCACCTTTTATTGCAATGTTTTCAAAAGTTGTTGACATCAGTGTGAAGTAATGTCCGGTTAAAAGTCTGTGTGGAAAAGTAGCCAGTTGCCTTTGTAGAACATTGTGTGGAGTACTCAACAGATGGGAGAGGACAAAATCATCCCTTTGCAAAACGTTTTCCATTGAAGAAATCAATAACTAGCTGTTTGATTAAAAAAGGATTGAATTGACATTGCAGACCATCATGGTAAAAATATTTTAAAAGTCTTAGTGACAAAGTTACTCTAAGCAGCACAAAATATAACTGATAGAAATAAATATACCAAAATGAATGTGAATCAATTCAACTTTTTCTTGTGCCAACATAAATATTTACTCATTAAATTTTTGCTGAAAGAATTGTGTATCTTTCATTTGGCTCGTTATATCGTTATAGTATTATTTTGATCAGATTTGTCAATAGTCGCACCTAAGTGTTTGCTTTCAATCATTATAATAAATGTTACGGTTTAAAATCCTTCTAATATCTGCCTACTCACCTATTACAAAAACAAACACATATTTGGAAACTATAGGTACATATTTTATTTTCCCACATACAGCAAACCTGCAGCAGATGACTTTGAAAACATTTTTGTCAAGATACAGAAAATCTATATCAATAAAAGTACAAGAGAAAGTTGATACAACGCATCAATGTCGCTGGATATCCATAGTGCAGTTATGCATCACACTAACATTATAGTAGTTGAATAAACAGTTATCAACTGAGGGGCATATTGGAACATCAGGGGTGGGGTCAAGTGAAAATGTATCATAACTTGCATTGTTTTGTCAACGAAGTGAATGATAATTGAAGCCTTTCATTGTTTATGATCAATCTCCATTCCAAAGTAGGTTGACCATATATACACACAACCAACTAATTATTGATCATAAACAGTAATGGAAATGAGTAATCTTGCCAATCATTAGTCTTAGTATGTATACAGTGCTTTCATTAAGGAATAATTATAAGATTTGTGAATTCCACATACACTTTTCAAGATGTTTGTCAGAATATTTGAATTTTATTATTTTTCAATAAAATCACAAAACAGACAATTTAGGATTTGCATGCAATAGCACGTCATTTTACCTTTCCTCTTTTAAAGTCAACAGTGGACACCTTTGCAGCAATCTACTTTTAAAACAATGAGATAAGGGTTAAATCGCTGAAGACATGAGTTTTCTCTTTTTCTCAAAATGATATTAGCTTAGCATCCTAATTATATCATACTTTAACAAATGTTGAAATGTAGTCCAATATTTATAAATTAGACCACCTTCGAAATATAATATCAACTAAACAGTTAAATCTCATTGAAATTGTTGTATAATTTAAACTTAATTTCGAACATAAACTTAGCCCTACAACATGTTAATTTATTTTAATTCTTTCCTTCCTTTTTTATAATGAAAACAACAAACTACTCATGTTTTAAAATTATAGTATGATGAGCGCCCTTGTGTTAATGATGCATAACAATATGCAGATCGGAAGCAATATGCCTTTAGGGAATTAAATGACACATTTAAAATTGTCAAGGACGAAATAATTTTGTACGAAAGACCCGATTCTTTGTTATTCGCAGAGGTGTCGTTCTTGAAACTCTTTATAGGCAGAGAGTGTTCGTTCAAAGTCATTTTTCCATTAAAACCAGTTTTATCTCGGTTTGTTCTTTTCTTCATTTGTTTCGAACCAATTAAACATTTTAAATCACCTATAATTTACTATTTGTAAGTGAATGTAAAGAGCGGCTCTCTGCAAAGGAGATTGATCTACGCAGTTGGTATTCGCGAGTCACGCAGGTGCGCGTAAGTAAACAAATTAGACTGCGACGTAAAGGTTTGTAGTTATCGACTTTTGAATACATGTAGTATATAGTATAAAATACAGTATACCAGTCTAGCTAATAGGGTCTGTTTTGTCTTCGTAAATAAAACAAAAAAACACAAATGCGAGTCAAAATAAAGAAACTGAAAATACCTAAAACATCGGAATATTTATTTCATTTTAGATGTGTCATTACTTAGTGTTTTTAAACAAACACAATTGTAATATGTTCAAGACATCTAAATGTGTTTCTTTCTAATAGTAATCCCCCCTCCCATGTGATTTCAGAAAACCTATTAAAAATAGAAGTCGCGGGCTTCTGCCCGGCAACTAATAATATTTACTAACAGATGAAAACATTGTGGCAAATGGAAAAATGGCTTGATTTTCTGTCACAATGTTTTTAAAAGGTGTCTGCTGCAAGGGTTCAAAAAGCGGCTGTATGTGGAATAGTGAAAAATAGTTTAACCCTTTGATTAGTAACTTGCACAAACTTCTGCAGCAGATGTGCTGCTTATGAAAACAGTGAGACAGAATTTAATGATCAAATTACTAAAATTAACTTTCATTTTCAGAGATCTTACACTGATTTGTGGAATATCGAACTATATTGCACTTCATTGGCCTCGCTATCTTAATAGGATGGCTGTGATCAAATTTTTAATTGCACATTTCATAATCCTCTTGAATAATTGAGTATAATGATAATTATCCCCCGCCAAAGAAGGATATTGTCCATCTGTCCTCTCCTCTCCTCTCCTCTCCTCTCCTCTCCTCTCTGCCACAATGTTTTCCACATTTAGTCATATGTTATCATATGTTATCCATTCAATTATAGAGATTTTCCATATTTAGCTCTACTGGCCAAAAGCCAGAAGGGCTTATGTCGTGGCGATTCGTCCGTCGTCCCTGCGTGTGTCCGTGTGTCCGTCCGTCCGTAAACAATTTCTTGTTAACACGATACAGTCTTCACTTTTGATTGTATCTCAACCAAACTTATACGGTAGTTAGATATCCATGAGAGCTTGGTTCCTTTCGAAAACCAGCCACAGATCCGCCCATGCATGACTGGATTATGGCCCTTGAAATGGTCAAAATTGCTATAAAAGAGCTTGTTAACACGATACAGTCTTCACTTTTGATTGTATCTCAATCAAACTTATACAGTAGTTAGATATCCATGAGAGCTCGGTTCCTTTCGAAAACCAGCCACAGATCCGCCCATGCATGACTGGATTATGGCCTTGAAATGGTCAAAATTGCTATAAAAGAGCTTGTTAACATGATACAGTCTTCACTTTTGATTGTATCTCAACCAAACTTATACAGTAGTTAGATATCCATAAGAGCTTGATTCCTTTCGAAAACAAGCCAGATCCGCCCCATGCATGACTGAATTATGGCCCTTGAAATTGTCAAAATTGCTATAATAGGGCTTGTTAACATGATACAGTCCTTATTTTTGATTGTATCTCAATCAAACTTATACAGTAGTTAGATATCCATGAGAGTTTGGTTCATTTCTAAAAACGGCCAGATCTACCCATGCATGGCTGGATTATGGCCCTTGAAATTGTCAAAATTGCTATAATACAGCTTGTGAACACAATAGAGCTTCCATTTACTATCTGATCTTCACCAAACTTAGATGGTATTTGAATATTGATGACATATTGGTTCCTTTTGAAACGAGCCAGATCAATGCCAGTAGAGCATGGGCCTCTTGTTTGATAAAATATGTTCAAAGTTGTCTGCTGCAGAATTGTTGTATGAGGGAAAGGGTTAAGAGTTGTCTGCTTCTAAATAATATAGCATCTTGAACATTTGTATAAAGATTTCCACACTATTATCAAGTGTGAAATGTGCATGCAGAAAATGCTTGCTTTGATTAGTTTGTCTTTATAAATGCAAGAATATTTATTGAAAAGAGTTAAAAACATTGTGGTATTTAAGTCAATCTATTGCAGAAGCATCAAAAAGTGTCTGCTTGTGGGCAAGAGGTTTAAATGGTTAACCCTTTCCCACATGTAGACACTTTCTGAAGCCTATGCAGCAGACAACTTCTGAAATCATTGTATCAAAAGAAGAAATTGCTCATAATAAGCATTTTCTCCTTTTGCCACATTGTTTTCAACTCTTTACAATAATTACACTTTCAACTTTAAGAGGTTTTGCATATTTTAGTCGTCTGCTACAAATTAATTTGTATGTGGGATAATAATAAGGAAAGGGTTAAAACATAAAAGATCAGGAATCAAAGACCCGGATACATTGACCCAGGGACTTTCATAATGGTATCATTGTTCACAAAATATGAGCAACTAAGTGCAATTAACAGACCTGATTTTCTCGCTTATATAAGAAGATTTGTCAGGTCTTATTTAAGCATTTGTTAATTGAAGCATATGACTTATTAACAGAGAGATTTATATACTCATGTTGTACATAAATCATTACATTGTGGCTTATAAATGCTTTCTAATTGGTACATACAACATTTGATACATTGCTGCAGACATTTTTTGAAATCATCGAAATGAGATTTTACATAGTTTTGCCTAGATCTTTTTCAAAGTTGTCTGCTAAAGATTAGTTTTAAGTAGGAAAGGGTTAAAAAGAAACTTTTTGTCATATTGATTTCGTGTTGCATGGTATCTTAGCAGGGTGACACATTATAGGGTTTTAACTTCTCCGTCTGTCAAGCTATCACTTACTGACATTATTGGCAGGCATTACGTGTGTTTATTCTAGCACTCTTTTTTGCCGAGCCCAGATAGCTCAGTCGGTAGCAACACCGGCTGTCAAATTGTCAATTCAGGGGTTGTGAGTTCAAACCCCAGCTCGGCCAACATTCTTTCCGTTGCTTGACAAAATTCATTGTGACAAGTGTCATTCGTCTTCCACCAATGGGCTAACTTAAACAGTCTAAGTGAAAATGCTGTCAGTTGCTTGGAAAGATTGTTGTGTGGATTACTGATGTGAGAAAGCCAGGAAACACATGAGAAGGTGAACTGACCGCCGTGATATTACTGAGAAATTATTGAAAAAGATGTTAACCCAAAGCAATCAATCTAGCAAACTTATGTTATTTAATGGCCTTTGCCATTAAATTCGGAAGTTTCTAAAACTCGATATCAGGGAAATCTGATTAAAAGATTGGTAAGTTAACCATAATAACCAAGACCAGATTAGCCTATTACTGAAGTGTAAAAGACTTGTCAGCTATCATTATATATACCTATATTATTACTGCCCTGACTGTGTAATAAGTAAATCTTTATCCTTTCCCCAGAGGTCTAGATAAGGGAGAGTGAATAGATCTTTTTCCCACAATATTTCTCTTATTACCCAACTAAACCTTATGTTGTGGGTACCTCATAAGAATTGTCTCAGTGAGACGCTTCTTTTGAGTACCCACAGCATGGAGTTTGAGGATCAAATAAATATTATAGAGTACTTAAAAATTGCCTTTTCTAGAGGTCTGCTTTCCGACAAAGAAATTAAAACAAATCTGCAGCAGATAACTTTGAAAACCTTAAGTCAAAGATATGAAATATCATATTAGGTTATCTGAGTAAAATCATTCATTAGCCCTTTCCCACATACAGACGCTTTCTTCAGACGCCTCTGCAGCAGACGGCGTTTTAAAAACAAAGTGACAAAAGAAGAAATTGCTCAAAACAAGCAATTTCTCCTTTTACCACAATGTTTTCCACTTTTAGTCATAGGTTATCCATTCAATTATAGAGATTTTCTATTTTTTGACCAAATATCGAGGGCTTGGCGTGAAACGGTTGTAACTTAAAACCTATTTTGAAAACCCTGGTTTAGAGGCAATTTTGACCCTTTTGTAAACAATGCAAATTTAGGTGCCATTGCTCAGAACGAGCAATGGCACCTAAATTTACATTGTTTACCAAGAAAAGTGATTTAACACTTATAAAGACTTTATGGCGAGGTGATTAACCTTGGTAAAAAAATACCAATTTTAGATACAACCGTTTCACGCCAAGCCCTCGATATGTTCAAAGTCGTCTGCTGCAGAATTGTCGTATGAGGGAAAGAGTTAACCCTTTTCCCACGTGTTACATTAAAGTCTGCAGCAGACTACTTTGAAAACATATTGACAAAAATAGAAAATATCTCTGTTATTAATAGTTTATAATTATTGAATAGAGTTGAAAACATTGTCTCAAAAGGCAAACGTCTGTATGTGGGAAAGGGTTATTGGAAAGATATGAAAATTGCTTTACAATATCATTTGAGGTTTACTGAGTAAAATCATTCATTGATATAGTTTTCTGTCAGCAGCCACAGGGCATGTTAGTGCTGTGACCCCTTATTTGCCATTGCTTTAACCCTTTACCACATACGACAATTCTGCAGCAGACGACTTTGAACATATTTTGTCAAAAGATAGAAAATCTCCACGTTTTGTGCAATTTCTTCTTTTGTCACTATGTTTTCAAAAAGCCGTCTGCTGCAGAGGCGTCAGAAAGCGTCTATATGAGGGAAAGGGTTAACAATGACACCTGTCCTCATAAAAACAGACAAAAATGTGAAATATCCCAAATATTTGACTGCTCCAATTGAAACCTTTGACTTTAATGAACATACTGTTTTAATTTTATTTCCTAATAAAGTGTAAACATGTTAAAAATAATAGGGTAGAAACTAAATTGTCACTTATTATTTCATAAAATTAAGCATCTTCAAATAAAATACTGGTTCATACAGTTTTAGATTTTGCTGATTTTCCAATACTGCAGTTTTAAGTTATGCAAGCACACACACTTTCTTATACAGAAAAGGATGTGTGATGTTTACAGAGATGAAATTACATGTAGGTATTTGCATAGATCTGGTAGCTTCTAATCCTTTCCCATTCGCAGAAGCATTATGACGCATCTACAGCAGACGACTCTTGCACATTGTTTTTAACTCAATTCACTGATTGAGTTTTTCTCTAGGCAAACCAATCTAGATCTTGGTCTACCTAAATTGTTTGCAAAATTGAAGTGTAAAGTGTCATAAAGCAAGATCATGCTTAATTCACAAAAACTTATAGTTATACCCCCCTTCAAAGAAGATGGGGTATATAGGAGTCATTGTGTCGGGCAGTCTGTCGGTCGGAAGCCATATTTTGTCCGGCCTATTTCTTACAAACCAATTTTTTCTATACCAAGAGGAGATGTGCATATCCTAAAGGGGTTACAATTGCATGATATTTTACAGAGTTATGGCCCTTTTACTAATTAAGTTATGGTGTAGGTCAAGGTGCTGTTTAATTGGTATTTATCATCTTCAGTGATAGTTTTAGTTTCAATTGTTTGAAATTGCTTCCATGGATCCTTGGTGCTCAGGGTTGTCTGAGGATGAAAAATGAGGTACAGTATATTACTGGTTATTTACCCAGGATATGCAATGATATAACTGAAATACTTTTGAAAATGGCGTAAAATACAAAACCACCATAAAGTCAAGTCTACTATAAGGGAAAGAGATATCCCTTTCCCACATACAACAATTCTGCAGCAGAGGACATCGAAAATGTGTTGGTAAAAACATAAAAAATCTCCATAAATAAGGGTTTAATTATTAAAAGGAATTGAAAACATTGTGGCAAATGGAGACATTGCTCATTACGAGCAATTTCATCTTTTGCCACAATGATTTCAAAAGTTGTATGCTGCATAGGCATCAGAAAGCCTATGTATGAGGGAAAGGGTAAATCAATGTTTGATCATAATTGATTTGAATAGAGAAAATGGCTGTCAATGAATTTGAAAATGAAAAATTAATTGCCCCTTCTGAATTCTTTCAATCTGTGTTGTTGCCTTGAATGAAGTTCATTGTTGGATATAAAGTGTGAAAATAGCCTGATCATTGGCTTTCATTTATCATAGTAGCCCTTTCCCTTTTCATATTTTTAGAAACAAGACTGCTTATAACACATGCACAGATAGAATTTTAACTTCAGAAGTGTTAGAAGTATAAGTTGAATTCTATTGAAAACGTTGTTTGAAAGGATATCATTGCTCCTTTTGAACAAATTGTCCTTTTTTTCCCATGATGTTTTGTCAAGCTGTCTGCTACTGACACATAAAAAATCATTCGTTTCAGAAAAAGTTATCAAGGCTTATTAACTCTCAATACACAATTCTGATTTGAACCTGAAATGGTGATGTCCTTTAAAACAAGCTTGAGATTAGCTAGTGAATATCTTATGGAGACGTATTTTGGTCAGCATTGTTTGCTGGGACATTTGTTACAATAATATGCAAAAATAACTTGTTACAGTCTAAAGTAAAGTGGAATTGGCAATTAATTCTTTCCAACATACAACACATCTGCAGCGGACGACTTTAAAACATTATAAGTGTCAAAAACCTGAAAAATCTCCATAGAAGATATATGTAGCTATAAATTGTTAAATAAAGTTGAAAACATTGTGGCCAAAGGAGAAATTGCTCATTTTGAGCAATTTCACCTTTGGCCACATTGTTTTCAAAAGTCGTCTGTATGCGGGAAAAGAAATATTTAAAAAAAAAAAAGAACTGTTGATGCTGAGTTGACATTGTAAAGGGTTAAGGTTTAGTTTTCTTTTCATAGGTGGCTGTAATTAATTGCCTTTCAATTCAAACTTAGTGTGTGCCTAAGTTTGGTCCCAGTATCATTGGGGTTAAAGAAGGATGTGATGAATGCGTTTGACTGTGTATTCTGTTTTGTTTGTTCCCTAGGACATATTTTGTGTGGTCAATGGAATGTGATGCTCATCTCATATTTCACCATTTTTACCTGATGTGATATTCTTAAAAACAGTGCTGTAAACATCAGGTGAAGCAAAGTTATCTAGAAAATTACGAGAGTAAAATTTTGGAAAGTTAATTGTATTATTAGAAAAGAAGAAAATGCTTTATATTCTACATTTTCAAACATTGTCTACTGTTGAGGCTATTGAAATTGGCTTACCGGTACATTATAAGTGCAATAAATAAGGACTTCATCAATGTGTTTATGGGTGTTATATTTTATAACATCTTATAAATAGTGTTTGTCATCTTCCTGGATATGTATAATGCGATAAAAATAACACTGAAAGTGCCGAATTTCTACAGTTATATTGGAAATAAAAATTTAATTGTAACAGAGACATAAAACCACTAAAAGTGATAGTGGGAATATATACCCTAGTGCTATTTAAACATTTCCAACATACACAAAATGTGCAGCAGACGACTTTTAAAAAATCTTAATGAAATGTAGATCAATTAAATTATTGCTGTTGATTAAAGGAGAAATTTCTCATAATGAGCTCAGATGTGTCAAAATGTGTCCGCCTGTTGGAAAGCGCTCATCTTGAATCTTTAACTCACATGCTACATTCAGACTTGCTCAAATGAAAATTAGAATGTAAGATATGAGATTATTGGAAATCTAAATAGAAAGAGGCAAGTCAGAAACATTGGAATTACAATTTTGGTGAAGAGTTAAAAACAATATTTTTATCAGATTCCTCCTTTTATCATAATTTTTTCAAAAGATGGCTGCTATAATGTGTCAAAAGTAGTCCTTGTTTAGGATATGGTTTACAAAATAAGTAATTATTCTGCCTATGAATGAGTGTAAATGTTTTCCAAATACCGTAGAAGGTTTAATTGAAACATACACCATATAAATTTCGAAAGTTGATTAAAGCTGAAGTGAAACAAAACACTCCATATTTCAAACGTTTTTCACACCTACTGCTTACAAATTGCGGTAACAGGTCACTGCAAGTTGTGTATTTGTGATGGGAGACTATATTTCATGAGTATTTGTAAAAACCCTTTGCCTGTTCAACAACACTGTTCTACACTGGATTTTAATATATTAACCCTTTCCGTCATACAGACACTTTCTGACAGCTCTGCAGCAGACAGCTTTTGGAAAACATGGCAACAAAAGAAGAAATTGCTCAAAACGAGCAATTTCTCTTTTGTCGCCATGTTTTCAACTCTTATTCAATTATTGTACTTAATTAAAGGGGTTTCCCCAATGTCGTCTGCTGCAGATTCGTGGTGTGAGGGAAAGGGTTAACATGGCACAAGATCTAATTTTATTAAAATCTAAGCAAAAATATGGAATCCCTATATTTGACCGAAACATTGGTTAAACCAGTTGAAAACCTTGTGCCAAAAGTAGGAAATGCCCATTATGAGAAATTACTCCTTTTGCCTCAATGTTTTCAAAATGCGTCTTCTGCAGAAGAGTCATAATGCATCTGTAGTTCAGGGAAAGGGTTATGAAAACACATTGTACATTAATTATTAAAAATCAGTGTGTATAACAGCTGCACATATTTTTATTTCAAAGACCAGCAATAAATGGAAATAATTGGATAACAAGGGAAAAACTATGTTTATATCTTGAATTGTCACAGCGTGTTAATTGGATAATCAATAAATCAATCAGCAGCCATGGAAAATGTCCCATCATACTTGCGGACAATGGAGATGGTACAACATCACATGTACCTTAACAGGATGAACTTTTATGGTCTTGATGAGAAGTTATGTTACGATTCCTCTTTGGATTTTTTAGATAGAAAGCGGCTCACGGTCGAGCCTGATGACGCTTCCATGGATATGCGGAGAGAAACTATAGTGCTGGATAGACCCTCTACAACACCAAAGGTATGTGTAATTGCTCTTGTCTTATGTAATTTAACCCTTTCCCTCATACGGCAATTCTGCAGCAGACGACTTTGAACGTATTTTGTCAAAACATAGAAAATCTCCATAATTGAATGGACAAAAAGTGGAAAACATTGTAGCAAAAGGAGAAATTGCACATTTTGTGCAATTTCTTCTTTTGTTACTATGTTTTCAAAAAGCTGTCTGCTGCAGAGGTGTTTAACCTTTTCTCACATAAAGCAAATCTGCAGCAGACAACTTTGAAAATGTCTTCTCAAAAATATTGAAAATTATATAATTGTAGGTATATATTTACTGAAAAAAGTTGAAATCATTATGGCAAAAGGAGAAATTGCTTGTTTTGACATGATGTTGCAAAAGTCGTCTGCTGCAGATTGGTCAAAATGCGCTATAGGTGACAAAGAAAATGATATCAAAATATCTAGGCTGCTGTGGAAAGAGAAATAATGTTTTTCTGCTTCATATCTACTCAGAATGAATGCTTTTTATGCAAAAAACATTTACTACTGAATATAGTCACAATGATTTCAAAGGACGTCTGCTGCAGAGGTGTGACAGAAAGCGACTGTATGTGGGAAAGGGTTAACCATAACTTATTTATCACTCAATTTTTAAAGTATAATTATTCATGAGCATTATCAGAGGTTTAAATTGAGTCTACAAGATAAGCTGAGATGATCCAACTGATTTGTCTTTTACTTGTGGAACTGAAATATTTAAGTCTGTCCATGGTTACAAGCTGGCATGACTGAAGAGTGTTGATTTGGATCAAGTTGACAGACATTTTTACCTAAGCTTGTGTAATTAAAGTTATTTGTGAACAATGTTTAACGACTTAGAACTTGATCTGACTGTGTAGATGCACAGACTGATCTTGATCTACACCGTACAGAATAGTCAGCCTGTACCTTTTTCTCACATATAGGCTCATTTATTATGTTTATCATATAAGTTAATTAACCGTTTCCCTCATATATACACTTTCTGACGCCTCTGCAGCAGACGACTTTTTGAAAACATAGTGACAAAAGAAGAAATTGCACAAAACGTGCAATTTCTCCTTTTGTCACAATGTTTTCCACTTTTAGTCATAGGTTATCCATTCAATTATAGAGATTTTCCATTATTTGACAAAATATGTTCAAAGTCGTCTGCTGCAGAATTGTCGTATGAGGGAAAGGGTTAAGAGCATCTTTTACAGCTAATAAGGGAGACAGTATGGGTCTTAATTCTTACCAGCATTTTTTGGCGCAATGTTTTTGAAAATTTCAAGTCCTCTAAGTTGAAACTAAAAATTTGAGAAATTCAGTAGCAAATATTTTTGAAGCAGATGAAAGTATTGCAAGACATTTATCAATTATTATTGGTTTTTAAAACTCCCATGTTTTCTAAATGTTTGCCGCCTACAGAGGGTTTACAAATTGTGTGTTTCGAAAATTTTAGGCATCCTACTCAATGAACAAAAAATTCATGTTGATTTTTCCATGCCTCTATAATAAGCTTATCCCTTTACCAAATACAGTAACTTTCATTTATATTCTAATTTACATGTTTATCTTATTACACTGCATATCAAATATAAATATAAACAGGGTTGAGAAGAAAGCTTTTTAGCTCGATTATTCGAAAAATAAGGGGAGTTATTGTAGACACCCTGGCGTCGGTGTCGCCGTTGGTTAATGTTTTGGTGCAAGCTAGCATTTACCCTTATAACTTACATACGCCTAGGCCAATGATCTTCAAACTTGGTATGGACATAATTTATAGCAAGTTGGTGATGCCTAATTAGTTTGGAGTCAGTAGGTCAAAGGTTGAGAACACTGTAACTTTCTATATATAGAAACAGTTCATGGTTAAAGTGTGTGTGCAAGCTAGCATTTACCCTTATAACTTACATACGCCTAGGCCAATGATCTTCAAACTTGGTATGGACATACTTCATAGCAAGTTGCTGATGCCTACACAGTTTGGAGTCAGTAAGTCAAAGGTCAAGGTCACTGTAACTTTCTATATAGAAACAGTTCATGGTTAAAGGTTTTTTTGTGCAAGCTATAGCATTACTTATAACTAACATACAACTAGGCCTATGGTCTTTAAACTTTGTATGGACATTCTTCATAGCAAGTTGGTGATGCCTTTAAACTTTGGAGTCAGTAGGTCAAAGGTCAAGGTCACTGTGACCTTCTATATGGAAACAGTTCATGGTTAAAGTTTTCATGCAAGCTAACATACACTTAGGCCTGTGATCTTCAAGCTGGTCTTGCCTAGAGTTTGGAGTTAATAGGTCAAAGGTCAAGGTCAAATGTGACCTTTCTGTCAGTTAATGGTTAGTTTTTGTGAAAGCTAGCATTTACCCTTATAACTAAATACGCCTAGGCCTATGATCTTCAAACTTAGTATGAACATACATCATAGCAACTTAGTGATGCCTAGAGAGTTTGGAGTCAATAGGTCAAAGATCAAAAGTCAAGTTCACTGTGACTTTCAATACAGAAACATTCCTTGCTTTAAAACTACTGATTGCTTAGGCCTTCGACCCTGAAACTTAGTTTTGGTAATGTTCATGTTGATGCATTCCATTGAAACGTTATACAACCCTTCCAAACCATCACACCTATGAAAATAATCAAGTTAAATAACTCTATCCTGCATATAATGCAAATTATCACCCTTTAAGACATTGTGGTTAATGTTGAGCATGCAACTACATTAGAGTCCAATATCTCAGTAATCAAATAAGCGGTGGAATAGTCGAGCATGCTGTCCTCCGACAGCTCTTGTTTAGGAAGCTCTCTCTTTGTGTATTTCAGGCACATTTTGATATGATTGAAGCAGTCAATTTTTTTTAAAAGACTGAGTTGAATGCTTTCAAAGCATAAAATCAGATGTATCTGTATATTTTGATGCATAGTTTAAAACTTTTTTTGAAAAAGGAGTCATTGCTTACTTTGGGCAATTTCTCCTTTACCCACAGTGTCTTCTTATGTAGTCTGCTGCATTGGCATATTTATAGCCATCTTTATATAAGGAAATAGGTCAAACAGACAGGTATACCATTCATAATATTCAAGATACATACATTATAATGTCAAGTCCTCCTTCTGGAATATCTAAAGGCAGCTTTATTACATTGAACGTTGACAAAGGATGGTATTATCTATTAGATACGTTGAATTGACATATTTCATGTTTTATGGTTTATAGAGATGACATGCCGAAATCCCTGTATAATCAGAATTACTGGGTTATCAGCATTCAACCTTTGTCCAATGTATACTTTTACCAATCCTCATTAAGTCCTTGGATCAAGTCGATGGGGCTACTAAAATATTTTGATGGGCTACGTAGAAATTTGGAATATTTCGGGTTTTATTGCGGCTATGGATAAATAGCATATTTTGCTCCATTTAGTTGTAAATTAGAAAATGTGAAATCAGAATTTTAAGGAACACCATCATGAATAAACCCTTTCCCTCATGCAGATGCATTTTGACGCAGTAGCAAAAAGACGACTTTTGAAAACATTGTGACCAAATGTAAAATTGCTCATGATGAGCAATTTCTCCTTTGGCCACAATGTTCTCCACTTTATTTAACAATTAATCTATCTTTAATGGAGATGTTTCAGGTTTTCATCACTTTGTTTTCAAAGTCATCTGCTGCAGATTCTTCAGTAGAAATTTGTATAAAGACATCTGATGATGATGATGATGATGATGATTATCTGTGCAAGTCATAGAAAAACCTTACACAGAGCTGATAATAAAAACAATTACAGTTAATTAAAAAAATACGGAACTAATTTTAATTTTATGAAGCATCATTAATTTCTTCTGTTTTAATGTACTTTTAATTTCTGTAAATTAATGCTGTTATAATGTAAAATCTTGTTAATTTAGATTACTTCGAATCTCAATATTTATTTCTCACAAGTGATTAGATACCTGCTGGTCTCACTGTAATGGACTATAAGTTTACCCTCTATTTGTCTGTTACTCCTTGTCTGTCTAAATGAAAGTATATTAGTGCTATGACAGTTTAAAGGTCACAGGTCATTTTCAAATGTAGTTATAAAAATTCTAGATTGCCAGACAAATTAATAAATATTTTAGTGTCAACCAAGACCTCTGGCCTGATCATGACTGTTGATATAGGCAATCTGACTAAAGTACACGATCTGACCAAATGTAAGCGTTAATTGGAGATGATTTTAATGAGATTGTTGATATAGGCAGCCTGAAAGTAATGAAATGTATTGTATTGTATTGTATTGTATTGTAAATGAACTAATCTGCATAGCATCCAATTTTTCTGTTGGCATGAAGGTCAAGGACTGGGTATTTGTGATTATAAATCATTATTGTGTGATAACTACATTCATGAAATAAGATTGTGTGTAATTATTTGCAACAAGGAGATGAAACTCTTTTTCAAATTTTGGTTTGATTATCAAGGGCACTTTCAATGGTCAAATATCCCACACCTTGGATAATGAAGTGTTTTGTGTTTGAGGTCATAACTTAGTGTGCTTGGTGGCAGTTTCCAGTTGGCTTGAAGTCAAGGTGATTGATTTTAAGGTCAAATTTTTGTGTCACCCTGCGTAGCATGGTAGGCACTTAGGAATTACTTTTTTTTTTGTCTGGCGTCTGTCTGTCTATCCTTCACACTTTCAATGAGCAGGTGCAGGTGACACACCGTGCTCCGTGGAGCACTCCATTCTAGTTAAATTTAAAAGCTGCACTAGATGTGGATCCTGCTATTGGGATTCTGCCCCCTGACCTGTATGGGACTCCTGAATTGCCTGCAGTACTTGCATTTCTTGTTACATTTTATAACATTATACAGTTATTTAATGTGTATTTGTGTAACAGTAAAAACTGTTGTCCAGAGGTGAGGGGATGACTTTTGAACTGTTGTCCCTGACACTGGATCAAGGACAAGATCGAGTTTTGACCGTTACACAAATGCCCATTATTTAACTGTTTTATAACCTGATCCAAAATTATTGTTTAAAGATAATACAACTTATATATATTCACTTCAAGCAAATGTGATTCAATTTATTTACACAAAATTATACCAACATTAAAAATGATGTAACCAATGATGTAAACACACATGGTGGCAACAGTTCAAAAAATAGTGAAAAATGGTTAATTAACATTTATATAGTCCATTAGGTAAACAATTTAGAATGTTGAATGAAAAATTATTGATAGGTTTTGACAAGTTAAGAAAGAAGATTAATTGTTACAGCAAGAGAACTTTGTTGAAAGAAGGGAAATTATATTATGAACAATTAATCATTGGAAAATGTTATTTTTAACGAAGTAAGGCACTGCATTGTCAATCTCTTATCTTTATATGTCAGGCCATAAGTCTATCGTATTTATACAAGGAACATTATTGGTTAATTTAAACTTACTCCCTGTTGTTATTGGGTGCTGACCCTTTTTCACTCACAAAAAATATGCAGCAGATGAATTATAATATATAGCAAACATATTATTGAAAGTTGAATAGAGTTGGAAGCATTGTGGCGAAAGGTAACTGCTGCAAATTGTGACAAAATGGGTATGCAGGTAGGAATTGGTTTATAATTAACCGTTTCCCACATATAGCACTTTCTGATGCCTCTGCAGCAGACGACTTTTGGAAACACTGTAACAAAAGGAGAAATTGTTCAAAACAAGCAATTTCTCCATTTGCCTCAATGTTTTCTACTTTTTAGCTCGACTATTCGAAGAATATGAGAGCTTTACTACTCGCCCCGGCGTCGGCGTCCGGTTAAAGTTTTAGGGCAAGTTGGCATTTTCATTCATAAGTATTTGTGCTAGGGCTTTAATATTTGGAATATAGTTATATCTTATACCTTTCTTCACATTGAATGTTAAAGGTATTGAGGGTAAAAAACATGATTTTCGGTGGTTAAAGTTTTAGGGCAAGTTGGAATTTTTTTTTTTTTTTTTTCCTCAATAATTACTTATGCTAGGGCTTTTATATTTGGAAATAATTACATCTAATACCTGTCTTCATATTGTATGCTGAAGATTCTGAGTGTGACCTTCTTTTTGGGGTAAAAGACGTGATTTGGGGTGGTTAAAGTTTTAGGGCAAGTTGGCATTTTCATTTAATTTTTTAATTTTTCTCAATAAGTATTTGTGCTACGGCTTTAATACTTGGAATTTAGTTACATCTTATACCTTTCTTCACATTGAATGCTGAAGATGCTGAGTGTGACCTTCTTTTTGGGGTAAAAAACCTGATTTTCGGTGGTTAAAGTTTTAGGGCAAATTGGAATTTTTTTTTCTTTTTTTTTTCTCAATAAGTACTTATGCTAGGGCTTTTATATTTGGAACATAATTACATCTAATACCTGTCTTCATATTGTATGCTGAAGATTCTGAGTGTGACCTTCTTTTTGGGGTAAAAGACGTGATTTTGGGTGGTTAAAGTTTTAGGGCAAGTTGGCCTTTTCATTTAATTTTTTAATTTTTCTCAATAAGTATTTGTGCTACAGCTTTAATATTTGGAATGTAGTTACATCTTATACTTTCTTCACATTGAATGCTGAAGATACTGAGTGTGACCTTCTTTTTGGGGTAAAAAACATGATTTTGGGTGGTTAAAGTTTTAGGGCAAGTTGGCATTTTCATTTAATTTTTTAATTTTTCTCATTAAGTACTTGTGTTAGGGCTTTCATATTTGGAATATAATTACATATTATGCTGAGTGTAACTTTTATGGAATAAATAACATGATTTTTGTTTGATTTTAAGAATTTGAGATAAATTCATAATTTTTGGTTACATTCCTTTCTAATTGTGATCATTCATTTATCAAATATAATTCTTCAACATATCAAACGGGTTTTGCATGATGTCAAACATTTGGTAAACCTTTTTTTAAGGTTTTGCTATTTTTGGACTCGGTCAGTTTTAACATTTGCGTTTAGCTCAACGTTAAAGTTTCATAATTCAAATCACTTCATACTTCACACATTTGTTAAGGACCATCATACAATTAGGTTAGATAACTCCATTGTTTCCTAAATATGGAGTAATGGCCCTTGAATTACTTAGAAAATTTTACCACAATGTTTTCTAGTTTTGTCATAGGTTATCCATTCAATTATGGAGATTTTCTATGTTTTGACAAAATATGTTCAAAGTCGTCTGCTGCAGAATTGCCATATGAGGGAAAGGGTTAATACTGTACTTAAGTGCAATATAATGAAGTAGTGCTTTATGTGAATAAGCGGCATATAGTCGAGCGTGCTGTCCTCCGACAGCTCTTGTTTCAGTAATTATACCTTCATTTATGGTGATTTACTGTGTTTTTGACTTGATGTTTTCAGCCGTCTGCTGCAGATTTGTTGTATGTGGGAAAGGGATAAGAGATCTTTTGATTTACACTGAAATAGGGAATCTGTCAGTCTAAATTCTTTAAAACATTTACAGAATCCGCCGTGGTTTAGCGTCGGGGATTTGAAACTGGGTGTCCCAGGTTCGATCCTCAGTCGCGGCAAGACAGTCATGGTAAAGTGGTAGAGTTTTCTAGCCTAGTACTGGTTTGTTTACCCAGGGATCATGAATAAGTGAACTGTCGCTGTGATATAACTGAAATAATGTTGAAAGCGGCGTAAAACCCCAATAAAACAAACAGTAGTAATACATTGCATTATTTTTGCTATAGTTTTTAGACATTGTCTGGCACAGATGCCTCAAAATGTGTCTGCATGTAGGAATGGGTTAACCCTTTCCCTCAATTCCGACAATTCTGCAGCAGACGACTTTGAACATATTTTGTCAAAACATAGGTTATCCATTCATCTCCATAATTGAATGGATAACCTATGACAAAAAGTGGAAAACATTGTGGCAAAAGGAGAAATTGCATGTTTTGTGCAATTTCTTCTTTTGTCACTATGTTTTCAAAAAGTCGTCTGCTGCTATTGCGTCAAAATGCGTCTGCAGGTGGGAAAGGGTTAAACACCTGTTACAAGACAGATCTTGATTTACACCAAAATCAAATAGACTTCTTGTCAGTCTGGATTCATTGAAATTTGTATTATAACAAAGTTATAATGCTGCTTAATCTTTGCCATACTTTTCAAAATATTTTTATTCAATGGTTTATTAGAAAAGTGTGCATGCCAGTTCTCTTTTGAAAACAGTATGAAGTGGTAAACTGTGAGCAAGTGCTACATTTGCTTACAATATTTTCAAAAGTCGTCTCAGGGAGATGCGTTAAATTGAGTCTGATGTGGGTACATACAAAGTTAATGTCTCTTTTAAATAGATCTGTTTAAGCCTAGTTCCATGAAGACTGACCTAGGAGGGTTTTAAAACAACCACTAAATATGAATTTCAGTCATATAAGCCCTTATAATAGAGATGGCAACTAAACAGGATTAGATATCAATTAAATCTATTTATTACTGTGTAAGGTCTCTTTCAAATCCAATTTCTCTATTTCCTTTTGATCTGTTTTCATTAAATTATGTAATAACTCTCAACTTTAAACAGCCTATGACAGATTCTTTGACAATTTTATGAGTTGAACATTATTATTCATGGTAATAATGTTTTTGTTAACCCTTTCCCTCATATAGACACTTTTCGACCCTCTGCAGCAGACGGCTTTTTGAAAACATAGTGACAAAAGAAGAAATTGCTCAAAACAAGCAATTTCTCCTTTTGTCACAATGTTTTCCACTTTTAGTCATAGGTTTTCGATTCAATTATAGAGATTTTCCATTTTTTGACAAAATATGTTCAAAGTCGTCTGCTGCAGCATTGTCGTATGAGCTGGGAAAGGGTTAAACAGTAAGCTGTTTCAAACCCTTTCCCATAATGAGATGTAATGCATGCACTGTGAGTATATGTCACAATAAAATGTGCTAAAAGCTTTTGGAATTCTTATCCAATTTCCTTGACAGATCCAACTTTTGAAATGTCTGCAGCAGTAAAATAATGAACACTTTGTGTACATGTGATTAGCCCTTTCTCATGCGACAATTCTACAGCAGAATACTTTGAACATATTTTGTCAAAAAATGGAAAATTTCTATAATTGAATGGATAACCTATGACTAAAAGTGGAAAACATTGTGGCAAAAGGAGAAATTGCTCACTTTGAGCAAATTTTTTTTTGTCACTGTTTTCAAAAAGCTGTCTGCTGCAGAGGCGTCAAAAAGCGTCTATATGAGGGAAAGGGTTAAGAGGTAATTGATATGTGAAATATTTCCCTTTTCATCAATATTTTTAAATGTAGTCTGTATTAAATTTGTGACACGTCTTTGTTTTATCTATTTTAAGAATATGCCCATCATCCATGATGATACAATAGTAACAGAGGATGACGAAGACGATGATTTCCTTCCTGTATCATCAATGACTTTTACCAAACAGGACTTGAACAAATCAACTGTGAACTGGGATGATGTGAGTATATTGACCTGAACGCATCTATATAATTGAATACAGAGTTAAAGATATTGTGGAAAATGGAGATATTCATGCAAGCTGGTTTTATGACCCATTACCTAATTAATTTTAACCTTCTCCGTCATACAGCAATTCTGCAGCAGACGACTTTGAACGTATTTTGTCAAAACATCAATTATGGATAACCTATGACAAAAAGTGGAAAACATTGTGGCAAAAGGAGAAATTGCACTTTTTGTGCAATTTCTTCTTTTGTCACTATGTTTTCAAAAGCCATCTGCTGCAGAGGCGTCAGAAAGCGTCTATATGAGGGAAAGGGTTAAACACAAGCCATTTCTCATTTTCTCATTTTTCCACAATGTTTACAGCTCTGTCCTCAATAAAGCATCCAAGATAAAAGTTATGATATCCTGTAATCTGTAAATCACTTTGTCTTTATGTAGAATTTCTGCGTATCTAAAATCAAACCATTCTTCCTTATAAAGATGAAATGTTAGAGAACTTCTGATTTTTTTTCCGGGAAGATGAGAAATCACTAATTTCTCATTTCTATCTTTTTTTTTTTTTTTAAACAAAATGTTCTTATTTCTCTATTATTGAAAAACAGTTTAATAAACTTCTGTCCTTATGGGTCAAATTTACTTGGATGAAAGTGCAGATCTTTATTTAGTATTATAGTAAATACACTTATGTTGGATTCAAGAATCTTCTTACATACATTGTGCATTTCTATCAGATAGCCTGATCTTTAATGAAATATGAGTCGAGTCCCAGTAGCTCAGTCGGTAACGATGTGGGCTGTCAATCCAGGGGTTGTGAGTTCGAAGCCTGATCTTTAATGAAATATGAGTCGAGTCCCAGTAGCTCAGTCGGTAACAACGTGGGCTGTCAATCCAGGGGTTGTGAGTTTGAATCCCGGCTCGGCCAACTTTCTTTCTGACGTTTGACAAAAGTCATTGCGACATGCGTCATTCGTCTTCCACCAATGGGCTATGTCTATGTGAAAAAGCAGCCAGTTGCTTGGGAAGATTGTTGTGTGGAGTACTGGTGTGAGAAAACCAGGAAACACATGAGTAGGTGAACTGGCCGCCGTGATATGACTGAGAAATTGTTAAAAACGGCGTTAAACCCCAATCAATCAATCAATCAATTATCGAAATATGAGTTAGTTTAAACTGACTTATTTTACGTTGATTGAGAAACAAGCTTTCAGCTTATATTAACCCTTACCCCACATATCACAAATATGCAGCAGATGGACTTGAAAAAATCTCCATAAATGAAAGGGTTATTGCTGAACAGAGTTGAAAACATTTTGGATAAAGGAGGAATTCCTTGTTTTGAGCCATTATTCCTTTTGTCACAATGTTTTCAAAAGTCGTCTGCTGCAGAGGCGAAAGCGTCTATATGAGGTAAAGGTTCAATCAACCATCAATGTCTAATTTGGCTAAAGTTGGTAATCTTGGTGTACTGTTTATATATGGATGTTTGATTGTTTCAGTTGTTCAATTTTGACGCGGATGATGTTGAGCAACCAGAGAATGCCGAAATCATTTACTACCCACCGTCAGAGAGTGATGGATCTGATGCACTGGCTAGGTATTGACCAAGTTAAATCTTTATCCCTATGTGACAAACAAGTTCTTTTTCTATCTTTAACCCTTTCCCTCATACGACAATTCTGCAGCAGACGACTTTAAACATATTTTGTCAAAAAATAGAATATCTCTATAATTGAATGGATATCCTATGACTAAAATTAAAAAGCATTGTGGCAAAAGGAGAAATTGCTCAAAACAATCAATTTCTTCTTTTGTCACTATGTTTTCAAAAAGCCGTCTGCTGCAAAGGTGTCAGAAAGTGTCTATATGAGGGAAAAGGTTAAGCGAAACCCTTTCCCACATACAACAAATCTGCAGTAGTCCACTTTGAAAACATATTTCCAAAATCATGGGAAGTTCTAAGTAAACAAAAGTAATATAATAAAATACCGTTTAAAACATTGTGGCAAAAGGAGAAATTGCCTATCATGATTAATTTCTCCTTTTGCCATTTTTTTTTCAAAAGTCGTCTGCTGCAGAGTTGTAAGAATGAATCTATATTATGTAGGAAAGGGTTAAAGTACTGATCTGATGTAGACATAATAAATTTGCTGTATCTTGGATATTGCTTAAAATTCAGAGTGGGAAAAAAGGGAATGGATGAATCAGATGGCTTAACCCTTTCCCTCATATAGACGCCTTTTAACGCCTCTGCAGCAGACAGCTTTTTGAAAACATAGTAACAAAAGAAGAAATTGCTCAGAACGAGCAATTTCTCCTTTTGCCACAATGTTTTCCACTTTTAGTTGTAGGTTAGCCATTCAATTGAAGAGATTTTCCATTTTTGTACAAAATATGTTCAAAGTCGTCTGCTGCAGAATTGTCGTATGAGGGAAAGGGTTAAATAAAATGTCAAGCTCCTTTTCCTCAAAAGGTTTTATCATTTCTGTTTCTGTCATTGATATATGTTTACAAAGAGTCGACGTTAATTTTTTATGAGAAAGAAAAAAAATCTATAATATAATTTTTATGATGGATATGATCAATCAACCATGATTTGACTGCAGGCAAGTTTTTGCAATACTACACACATTATGAATATATAACACATTTAGATACAGTGTTTTGTACTGTACTATACTCACTGTATATGAATCATTGTGTATGTAAAACTGCGGTTTAAATCATGTATACATTGTGTTTTAAAACTTTTAATTGATTTTTGTGAATGTTTATGATGTGGTTGGATGCATGTTTAGGATGTGTTTTCAACTTTTGATGTCACAAGTTGCTGTTAGATGTGGAATGAATGTTATCAGCAGTCGGAGTGAATATTTTCTTTTGGTAATGTTACATTGACTTCAGCTCAAGACATATTTCAATACATTTATGAATGGAAAATTTGATTCTTTCATCAAGGCATGATGTACATGCTACAGGAGTTCAAATGGATAAAACAGTTCCTTCACCTTTCTTTTACAAAATGGGAAAAATGTCTGTAGCACTTTTCAACATGCAGATGCATTTTAATGCACCGGTACTGTTTAATATTCTATTGACGTATTAAATACTAATATAAGCTATTCAGAGTAGCATTGGTGTACCTTATAAATTTATGTTATGTTTTGAAAATTAAAGTATATTTTTGAAACTATTGTGAGAAAACAACAACAAAAATTACAATTTTGAGCAATAAATCCTTTTCCTACAATGCCCTTTTCAAAGCTTGTTGCAGAGGGATCAAATATTGTCTGTATCAGGGAAAGGACAGTATTAAGAGATAGAGGCTATAGCCATTTACCTCAGATTTTAATTCATTTCCACATCCATTTGATATTTGATTCCTTTGCTACAGATGAACTTTGAAAATGTAGTTTTCAAAACAAGCAAGTATAGCACTCCTTTCTTAAATTGTTTTCAATTTTGTACCAACATGACATTTTCTATTTATCATATTTATACATTGCATTGGCAGGGAGATAGATTGGGATTACTTTTCCAGCTGTCTGTCTGTCTGTCACATTTTCACTTACTCACATATTAGCAGGTGACACATCTGTTCCATAAAACGCTTTTATTGCTCTAATATTTTGAACTTAAATGAATCTAAAAATGTCAATCAGAAAGTGTATAATGTATTTCCAGTTCTTACCAAGTGTTTGATGCTGGCCCTGACACAGACAGATCTAGGGGATTAAGACACAGCCTCTCCATGAACAGTAACCCAGATGCAGGTTTGTTACTGATGTGAACATCGTTATCTCCCTCTGTCACAATTTCTTAGCAAAGAGCCGAGCCCCGGTAGCGATGTGGGCTGTCAATGCAGGGGTTGTGAGTTAGAACCCCAGCTTGGTCAACATTCTTTTTGATGTTCTACAAAAGTCACTGTGACAAGCGTCATTCATCTTCCACCAATGCGCTTACAGTCTCTGAAGAAAAGCCGCCATTTGCTTGGAAAGAATACTGGTATGAGAAAGCCAGGAAACACATGCGTAGGTGAACTGGCCGCTGTGATATAACTGAATTTTTTTTTGAAAACGGCGATAAACCAAAATCACTCACTCTATGCAATGATGGATGTGCAAAGTGTTTACTTTTTACCATGCTTTTTAACCCTTTCCCTCATACAACAATTCTGCAGCAGACGACTTTGAACTTATTTTCGCAAAACATAGAAAATCTCCTAAGTTGAATGGATAACCTATGACAAAAAGTGGAAAACATTGTGGCAAAAGGAGAAATTGCACGTTTTGTGCAATTTCTTCTTTTGTCACTATGTTTTCAAAAAGCCGTCTGCTGCAGAGGCGTCAGAAAGCGTTTATATGAGGGAAAGGGTTAACCTAGATGCAACCAAGGACGTAGATAAGATTAATTATTTTGTGTCATATTGTTGTTTCGATTGTTGCAGCTTTGAACATAAATTGTTGACAATTCTGCAGCAGAAGACTCTGAACTTATTTTGTCAAAAAATAGAAAATAGTGAATGGATAAGTAAGACTAAAAGAGGAAAACATTGTGGCAAAAGGAGAAATTGCTCATTTTGAGCAATTTCTTCTTTTGTCACTGTTTTTAAAAAGCCGTCTGCTGCAGAGGCGTCAGAAAGCGTCTATATGAGGGAAAGGGTTAAGTTAAACTTATTGACATCTGAGGGTCAAAGGATGATGATGAATATCTTGATTGTATACTGTTGGATATCATGCATGATTCTGTTTGGTTTGTCAAATCTTCTCATTCTCGTAATTGGTATCTTGAATTTATGATAAGCACTTCTGTGTATGTCAGAGAAAACTTCATTATGTATATACCTTAACATTGTAGTTTATGATCACATGAGCCAAAGGCTCAATGACATCTAGTGAAACAGTCTCTGTCTTTCTTTCGTCCGTTGTTAACTTCAAATGACATCTCCTAAACCACTTTTTACCAAACTTCACAGGAATATTTCTTTTGTGATTCTACTTTAAACATGATCAAACATTTAAATTTTATAGAGATTTGATTGCTGTGGCATCGGATAGAGGAATGACAACTGTAAAAATTCTTCTCCCCTGAAAGTTCTTGTCTGATTTCAAGATAATTTGGCAGAAATGGTTCTGAGTTGATTCTTTACAAAAATTGCTCAGGCCGTATTGATTGGTCCGCCCTTGTTTTTCTCTTTTTGTGTGCAGTGTCTACTTGTTGCAATTTCTTTCCCACATTTAATGAGGTGTAGATCCAGATCAGCCTACACATTCTTATTTAGATCTTCTTGACTAACATTGTTGTCATGAAGGATATTACATGGATGCAAGGATGGATTATTATCTACAACTATTACAAACACATTAACCCTTTCCCTCGTACAACAAATCTGCAGCAGACGACTTTGAACATATTTTGTCAAAAAATAGAAAATCATCGATAACCTATGATTAAAAGTGGAAAACATTGTGGCAAAAGAAGAAATTGCTCGTTTTGAGCAATTTCTTCTTTTGTCACTATGTTTTCAAAAAGCCGTCTGCTGCAGAGGCGTCAGAAAGCGTCTATATGATGGAAAGGGTTAAGATTGACCTTCCTAACTCATTTAATCACCAGATTCTGAGACAACGGACCCAGTGTCCCTGGAGGATACAGAAGAAGAGGATGATTTAAACCCATCAGCACCAAGTACACCCATGGATGACTTTAACCCCAAAACACAGCATAGGGTAGGCACAAATGTTCATTTTATATTGCTCTTGACAAATCTAGTACTAGAATTAGTACTTACTATATTTGAAAGTGTTTATAAAGTTGCAGTACCTGAAATCACAGAAAAGAAGTATTGCTCAATTTATTTGTTACTATAATCAGTTTCAAAAACTTTTTATTCCGCAGACATTATAAGATAATCACAAATGATTTATCTATTGCTATAAAACTTTCCTGCATAGAACAAGTTGAAATCATTATGGCAAAAGTAGAAATTGCTCATCAGTCTACTGCAGGTACATCAAATTACATCTGTATTTGAGAAAGAGTTTAAAACAGGAATTTTTTACTTAATTTTAGATAAACATAGTATATACTTTTATATTGCATTGTATTAGGTTATTGTATTCTGTTAAATCATCCATTTTTGACAGTGAAATGTTTGTTCATCTACAGGAAAAGTTTCTAAAGGATGCATTTGAAAATTTGAGTTTTACCCCTGCATTAGCAACAGACAAGTTTGAAAAAGGGCTGGACACTCTGGAGGAGGAAATGGCAACCAACTACACATCCAACGTCCACTCAAGGCAAAGTTTGTCAGCTAGGTTTATGTCAAGGTCGAATGCTCAGAGGTAAGTGAGTTTTGTCTCGTCAAATAGTTTTTTTGCTTTTTAATGATTTCCAACATGCAGACATATTTTAATGCATCTGTAGCAGACGTCTTCTGAAAACATTATGGCAAAAAAAGGATATTGCGTAATATGAGCAATTTATACCTTTGCCACAATGTTTTCAACTCTATTAAAAAGTTCTGCTTTCATTCATAAAGATTTTCCGTAAATTTGCCTAGTTGTTTTCAAAGACTTCTGCAGCTTTAGTATAGTATTAAAACATGGGTAAACCCATAGTGCGGAATTTCTTCTTTTCCCACAATGTGTTCAAAAGACAATCATGTGCTTCAGAAGAATCAAAATTCATCTGTAAATTCAGAGTTCAAGACATGCAGTGTTTAGTTGTCTGGACGACACCAAAAACATTCTCCTAGGCCACTGATTATTAATTCATTAAAATGTGAGGGTTATGTAAAACTCTGCTTAATACAAGACAAATAAAGAAGAAAATGTTGTTTTGGTTAATCTCTAAGTGGTTGCTTATACCTTCCCCTCATACGACACTTCTGCAGCATACGACTTTGAACTTATTTTGTCAAAAAATAGAAAAATCTCTATAATTGAATGGATAACCTATGACTAAAAGTGGAAAACATTGTGACAAAAGGAGGAATTTCTCGTTTTGAGCAATTTCTTCTTTTGTCACTGTTTTCAAAAAGCTGTCTGCTACAGAGACGTCATAAAGCATCTATATGAGGGAAAGGGTTAACACAATTAGCTGCTTATTAGAGTTGACCGCTTCGACTGTACATTAAGGATGGTTACATTATTAAGCATTTTAATAGTCAGTACAATTATTCTAATAGATATTCTTTTGTATTTCAGAAATAATAATTTTGGCATGCAGCGCCAAGATAATTGGTTTGATGTAAGTATAGGAAGTTGTAGGGGGACTTGAAATGTTTTGTATGTGACACTTAAAAAGTATAAGATGGGTCTTTCAGAGGTTTAGTACAGTGACTGTTTAGGAGTCTGGTTGATCTATCTGATGTAATATTAACCCGTTCCTACTTACAACAAATCCGCAGCAGGCGACTTTGAAAACATACAGACTGAAATAAGGAAAATCTATATAAATGAAAATATAAATATTGGTTAGAGTTGAAAACACTATGGCAGAAAGGGAAATTTCTCATCATGAGCAATTTCACCTTTGGCCCCATTGTTTTCAAAAATACTAAACTAAAATTCAAAGTACAATACAATGTTTGTGTTCTTCGATTTTAGAATTTGAAATAAAGACTACATACTATTAGTCCTTTATATTGAACAATTGGGAAAAGTTGTATCCATGCTCCACTAAAACCTAGAAGGACCCATTTTGCATTTCTATAGTAACAATTTCCCATATTCAACAAATCTGAAGCAGACAACTTTGAGAACATAAAGAGAGAACAATGGAATATCTCTATAAATAAAAGTATAATTGTGTCACCTGCGTTAGGCACTTAGGGATTACTTTTTTTTTTGTCCGGCGTCTGTCTGTCCGTCACACTTTTTCGTCACGTTTTCAAATAACTTTTTTTCTACTCAAAGGATTACATTGAAACTTCTGACAAATGTTTATATTGATGTGTGTGATTGGTTCACACAAGGGGGATAATCCAAATATTTTTATATCAGAGTTATTGCCCCTTTTCTGTCAAAAATTAAAATTTTCTGACAAGGCCCCTGCAGGTGACACACATGCTCCGGGGAGCACTCCATTCTAGTTTTTTAAGTATCGAGAATATTGTCGAAATTATTAATATTTGGCCATTTCTCCTTTTGTAACAATGTTTTCTGCTGCAGATGCATTGATATGTGGGAAAGGGTTAATTCAATCTATCTATGTGTGTGTGTGTGATTGTTTGTGACCTTGTAAATACTTCATTCTCATCAGAAACACTTTTGATTATTTCTGCCATGAACGTATTTTGTCAAAAAATAGAAAATCTCCATAGTTGAATGGATAACCTATGACAAAAAGTGGAAAACATTGTGGCAAAAGGAGAAATTGCACGTTTTGTGCAATTTCTTCTTTTGTCACTGTTTTAAAAAAGCTGTCTGCTGCAGAGGCGTCAGAAAGCGTCTATATGAGGGAAAGGGAAAACATTATTGATGTCAAAACAATGTACTGATAATATCTTATTCAAGCTTGCATTTCACTTTGCAACCAGTGTAAATAATAATTATAGGAACATCATTGTATTGTTGTTTATCTGCAGTGTCCATGAATTGACTTCTTACATGTGCATGATTTCTATTTTCTGCAAGGAATTTTTAATTTCTTTAAACCCTTTCCCACATTATATCTGCAAAAGCCTTTGAAAACACCTATTAGTTAGAAATGTTGAACATCTTTTTTAATGTTAGTACAGTATAATTATTGAGTAAATTTGAAAACATTGTTGCAAAAGGAGAAATTGCTTATAATGAGCATTACCCCTTTTGCCAAAATGTTTTCAATGGTCATCTGCTGCAGATGCAATGAAATGCTTCTGCAAGTGGGCAAGGGTTAAACAACTTTTTCTGAATGCAGATGGGCTGTATTGTGCATTTACGTGTTCCTGATGTGCTAATTTAATTCATATCTTCTGTAGAAAATAAATGATATATCAGCAAATTCCCCTTACCCAAATACAAAAATCTGCAGACCACCTTTTTGAAAACATCTTGGCAAATACATGGAAAATATCTGTAAATGAAACTGATATTGAGGGGAGATGATATCATTGAAGCAAAAGGAGAGATTGCTCTATTTTTTTGCCAAATGTATTCATGTTTCCTCTGCTGGATAAGTGTCTGCATGTGGGAAGTGTCAAATCCTTTTGAGAAAATTCATTTTAAAAAAAAAGAGAAAATGAATAATTACAGAATATAGAATAATATTAGGCTAGGAATTACCTTCAGAAATTATTTGAAAATGTACATAGCACACTGACTATTACAGCTTCGCTGTCTGTTGGTTAGGTGGCAAACGGTAGGCAAAACATGTAACCCACGGTGGATTGGTAGTCTGTCAAATCTGAGATAAGCATCGCAGAACTATTGATTTCATATTCCATCAAAATTCATCAACTTGTCATGTGTCAACTGGAGATAAAAACAAAACCATCATTTCTGATACTAGAAGAATTGTTCATTGTGAATTTGTGAATAGCGTCATGCCTCTTCCACCAATATGCTCAACCTTTTCCCACCTGTAGTTTGCAGCAGACGACTTTTGAAAATAATGTGACAAAACGAGCAATTTCTCGTTTTACCACAATGCTTTCAACTTTTTTTCAGTAACTTCACATTCATTTATGGAGATTTTCATGTTTATATCAAGATGTTTTCAAAGTCGTCTGCTGCAGATTTGTTGTATGTGGGAAAGGGTTAAAGTCTATGTGGGAAGGTAACCAGTAATCTATGTTGCATTTTGTTTGATGTACTGGTGGGAGAAAACCAGGAAATCTACAGTTAACCCTTTCCCTCGTACGACAATTCTGCAGCAGACGACTTTGAACATATTTTGTCAGATGGATAACCTATGACTAAAAGTGGAAAACATTGTGACAAAAGGAGAAATTGCACGTTCTGCGCAATTTCTTCTTTTGTCACTATGTTTTCAAAACGCCGTCTGCTTTAACCATTTCCCTCATACGGCAATTCTGCAGCAGACGACTTTGAACGTATTTTGTCAAAACATAGAAAATCTCCATAATTGAATGGATAACCTATGACAAAAAGTGGAAAACATTGTGCCAAAAGGAGAAATTGCACGTTTTGTGCAATTTTTTCTTTTGTCACTATGTTTTCAAAAAGCCGTCTGCTACAGAGGCGTCAGAAAGCGTCTATATGAGGAAAGGGTTAGGTGGACTGGTCACAGTGATATAACTGAAATTATGTTGAAAACTTTCTTACCCTTGATTGTCTTTTGGTTTCCCTCATATAGATGCAGCAGACGGCTTTAAGAAAACATATTGACAAAAGAAGAAATTGGTCAAAACAAGCAATTTCTTCTTTTGCCACAATATTTTCCCCTTTTCCACTTTTCCATTCAATTATAAAGATTTATCTATTTTTTGACAAAAATTGTTCAAAGTCGTCTGCTGAGAATTGTCGTATGAGGGAAAGGGTTAACAGTTGTTAAAAATAATATGGACGATTAGGACTTTTTCGCATATTTGTTTGTAGAAATGCTTACCTGAGTATTTGACAGATATGAATTATGTTTTGAAGGGACAAGATATTTTTATTTTCCAATAAGTTTGGCCATATAATATCGCAATATTTTTTACAATATTCCTGCTTTTTGACAGATGCCACCTGATTGGTCCTTTGCTGTCTGTTTTTGATGTTTTGGCACAATTCAAAACTTGATTCCTACATTACAAGTTAACCCTTTCCCACATCAATATGCATTTTGATGTATCTTTAGCAGAAACCATTTGAAAAACATTGTGAGAAAAGAAGATTTTCCATATTCTTAACAAGATGCTTTCAAATTTGTCTGCTGTAAATTTGCTGTATGTTGTAATGGGTTAAATGTAAAGCATGATTAACCCTTTCCCTCATACGACAATTCTGCTGCAGACGACTTTGAACATATTTTGTCAAAAAATAGTAAATCTCTATAATTGAATGGATAACCTATGACTAAAAGTGGAAAACATTGTGGCAAAAGGAGAAATTGCTCGTTTTGAGCAATTTCTTCTTTTGTGACTATGTTTTCAAAAAGCTGTCTGCTGCAGAGGCATCAGAAAACAACTGTATGATTTGCTGTATGTTGTAAAGGGTAAAATGTAAAGCATGATTAAGCATTCAAATGAACAAGTATGCTTTGAAAACACATGGGGAGACAAAGGCGTCATCTGTAGATAACATAATATTATATTAGTACAGATTTGGAGATTTGGAATTGCTCACCATGAACTGTTTCTTCTGTTTCGACATTGTTTTCAAAAGTCATGTAGATTCAATGCAGATGCATCAAAAGTAGTCTTTACACAGAAAAAGATAAATTACAATTTTGGTCAGATGAGAGGGAAGAATTGAACCAGACTGTGCCTAGGGAATAGGCTAATCTAGTTATTTCCTAGTTCAAAGTTTACTACACAGTCTAGTTTACTGTGATTTACTCTCCCTTTCCCACATACAGATGCAACTGCAGCAGACGACTTTTAAAAACAATGTGACAAAAGAAGAAATTGCTCAAAACGAGCAATTTCTCCTTTTGCCACAATGTTTTCAACTCTTTTCAGTAGTTATACCTACGTTTAAAGAGCCTTTCGGTGTGTTTGCCTAGATGCTTTCAAAGTCATATGCTGCAGATTTGTTGTTTAGGGGAAAGGGATTATGTTTTTCGATGAAATTTGTGAAACCGAATACTGTAAGTTGACACAGGTGGCCATTCTCGCAATGGTTGTAATAATTTGTGTTTTTGTTTAGACAATTTTTATGAAGGCTATGTTTTTGTTTTGCTTATACATGTATATATAGGACTGGTTTGTTTTATACAGAAATCATTTAATAAACAAGATAGTGCCATTAAATATATCCATTTCAGCTTCTTTGCATTGATGATTGAGATATCATTTTATTTGCTAATCATTCTGTAGAGTATTATTTAATGGTTCATGGTAACCTGATAAAACATATTTTACCAATATACATTAAGACTACAAGTTATATTTTATCATTATAATCCTTTGTGGAGGTAGTTGCTTATAAGTCCCCTACCAGTCGGAGACCGGTTTGGGGACAATAGGTTTGCTCAAGTCTGTCAGTCTTTCGTCCGCAATTTCGTGTATCTGTATCTTCCACATGCTTGATTTTGATAAAACTTCACACAATTATTCTTCAAAGCAAGATGATGAGTAACCCAGCCAGCCACCTATTACCAAGGTCAAGGTCACAGTTTGGGCTAAACATTGTCCATCTGCAATGTTGTGTCCAGGCTGTATCTTCCACATGCTCAAAAGGATTTTGTTATCACTTAATTCAATTATTCTCCGTAACAAGATGATGTGTCATGCACAACCTGATATGAGATATCCCGTTTTACTTTAAAAAAAATTAGAAGCTAAAAAAAATGTTCATAAATATCCTTGTTGCCTAGTTGTTATACTTGTTAAAATGAAGATTAACTGATTCAAATACTCTACAAAGCAAAGATAGTTTAATGTGAAAAAAGAAATCAGTTTGAATGTTCATTGATCAAAATTCTAGTATCTGTGGACGATGAGTAGATTATAAAGTTCTAATTTTGAAACCTAAATTCCATTGTTACAGACGGAGAAAAATAATAATGTAGGTATACACTTGTTGATGGACCATTGAGTTAATGTTTAGTTGGATTTTTATGTTGTTTTTAAGGATCACATTCAGCAGAATACTGTATTTACATTTCTGCATAACTTTTCAACCCTTTTCTAAATTCATAGGAGTTTTGACACATTTGCAGCAGGCATCCTAAAACCGTTTCCCTCATATAATGGAGGGTTTCTGACACCTGCAGCAGACGGCTTTTTGAAAACACGGTGAGAAAAGAAGAAATTGCTCAAGACGAGCAATTTCTTCTTTTGCCACAATGTTTTTCCTCTTTTAGTCATAGGTTATCCATTCGATTATAGAAATTTTCTATTTTTTGACAAAAAATGTTCAAAGTCGTCTGCTGCAGAATTGCTGTTTTGATCAGGGAAAGGGTTAAAAATATATTTTATGAATAGCCGGTGTACCTAGGATGAGAAAAGTGGTAACAGTAGTAAAACTGGCATCACTCTATATTTCATATTCTGCTGAGTGTTAGACATTCCTTTACTTTCTTTACATGACAATTGTAGTGTTGATGCAAATCTTGCACAGTTGTATTCTATCAAGAAATTGTATCTGCAATGTTCATACTTTAGCAGCGAGTCATGTTGGATTCCCCTTGGGCAAGGCACATTTCCTATTCTACTACTGATACGTCATCCCGGGAGCCATGTTGGATTTCCCTTGGGCAAGGCACATTTCCTATTCTACTACTGATACGTCATCGGGGGAGCCATGTTTGATTCCCCTTGGGCAAGGCACATTTCCTATTCTACTACTGATACGTCATCCGGGGAGCCATGTTGGATTCCCCTTGGGCAAGGCACATTTCCTATTCTACTACTGATACGTCATCCCGGGAGCCATGTTGGATTTCCCTTGGGCAAGGCACATTTCCTATTCTACTACTGATACGTCATCCGGGGAGCCATGTTGGATTCCCCTTGGGCAAGGCACATTTCCTATTCTACTACTGATACGTCATCCTGGGAGCCATGTTGGATTCCCCTTGGGCAAGGCACATTTCCTATTCTACTACTGATACGTCATCCGTGGAGCCATGTTGGATTCCCCTTGGGCAAGGCACATTTCCTATTCTACTAATGATACGTCATCCCGGGAGCCATGTTGGATTCCCCTTGGGCAAGGCACATTTCCTATTCTACTACTGATACGTCATCCCGGGAGCCATGTTGGATTCCCCTTGGGCAAGGCACATTTCCTATTCTACTACTGATACGTCATCCCGGGAGCCATGCTGGATTCCCCTTGGGCAAGGCACATTTCCTATTCTACTACTGATACGTCATCCCGGGAGCCATGTTGGATTCCCCTTGGGCAAGGCACATTTCCTATTCTACTACTGATACGTCAACCCGGGAGCCATGTCAGATTCCCCTTGCGCAAGGCACATTTCCTATTCTACTTCTGGTTAGTCATCCAGGGTTCAAAGGAAAAGTGTACTGTTGCCGTTATAAAACTGAAATGTTGTTGAAAACAGTGTTAACCTTTCTCATATATATATACAAATCTGCAAGAGACGACTTTGAAAACATTCCCGAAAAAAATTGGAAACTCCCTATAAATGAAAGTACAATAATTGTATAGAGTTGAAAACCTGGTGTCAAAAAGCTGTCTGCTGCAGAGGCATCAGAAAGCATCTATATGAGGGAAAGGGTTAAACCACATTAAAACGAAACATATTATTCCTTGGGTTTTACCATGTTTGGTAGACCGTCCTCCTCGGCTAGGGCAATCCAGGGTTTGATCTCCAGCCGCGTCATACCAAAACCTTTAGAAATGTTAGTAGTGACTGCCCTTCTTGTTACTCAAGGTTAGCATTATGACTGACTGGTTGTTTCAGTAGGATAAATAGACCAGTAGGACTTGTTGCTTACCAAGGAAACAACATAATATAACTGGAAGATTGTTGAAAGCGGAATAAAACACAAAAAAATCAAAGAACATGTCTGGTACTTTTACTTGTTATTAACATTTATACTATGCAAGCTGAGTATCACCTACTTATCAATTCACCGTTGTTATAGACTTCATTTCTGTAATACTTATTCAAACTAATAATGCCCAAGATCATGTTGTCATTACTAACAATATAACATTTTCATGTTGTCAGTTATCATGTTTCTTGCATTCATAAATGGAGCGATTTTTCTTACTGTGCATTTAGAGCTTATAGTTGATAAAGCCTTTTTGTGTCACCCTGCGTAGCATGGTAGGCACTTAGGGATTACTTTTTTTTTTGTCCGGTGTCTGTATGTCTGTCCGTAACACTTTTTCGTCACACTTTCAATGAGCAGGTGCAGGTGACACACCGTGCTCCGCGGAGCACTCCATTCTAGTTTACTATAATTCCTCACATGAATAGACATGTGACTAACTTGTTAACCCTTTCTGACATACAACAAATCTGCAGCAGAGGACTTCAAAAACAATCATGGAAAATCTCTAAAAATGAAAGTATTTTAATTGTTATTGAAAAAGGTTTAGAACATTGTGGCAAAAGGTGAAATTGCTTGTTTTGTGCAGTTTCTCCTTTTGTTACAATGTTTTCAAACGTCGTCTGCTGCAGATGCGTCTACAAGTGGTAAAGGCTTAAAGTATGCAGTGCCCCCATGTAAGTTTATGGTGTTTTCATTCCACATTATTGTTCATAATTTGGTTTATGTTGTCTTCTTTACAGAAAATAAATTTGAAATTTAGAGGATGAAAATTTAACCATTAAATATATTATTTAAACAGATCAATTATTAAGCCTTTTAAACATGCTGCTGATACGGTATTACACATTTGTACCAGACGGCTTTGGAAAAACATTGAATTCTTTTTGGACATTATGTGTTCAAATCTGATAAAAAACTTATATTTTATAGATATTTTCCATATTTATAAGCGTTTCCTTCATATGACATTCTACAGCAGACGACTTTGAACGTATTTTGTCAAAACATAGAAAATCTCCATAATTGGATGGATAATCTATGACAAAAAGTGGAAAACATTGTGGCAAAAGGAGAAATTGCACGTTTTGTGCAACTTCTTCTTTTGTCACTATGTTTTCAAAAAGCCGTCTGCTGCAGAGGCATCAGAAAGTGTCTATATGAGGGAAAGAGTTAAAAGTCTTTGTTGTATGTTGGAAAGTGTGTGGGGGGGGGGGGGGGGGGGGGGGGGGGGTTAAATAGTTATCACATTGTACATCTGCTTACAAGACGCTTTGCCACTACCCTGAGTGTAACCTGCTCTACAAGCATCTGATTCTGCAGAAATTAGCCAAAATGTGAGAATACTTTTCACACTTTTGTTCAAAACATTGTTGGAAAAGGAGAATTGCTCGTTCTGAACGATTTTCTCTTCTTTTATAATGTTTTAATTGACGTCTAATGCAAGCATGCCGGCAATCATCTCTTTCAGTTCAAGAATTAACTGCATTTACATAGAAAAGTTAAGATCATGTTTACAATGGATTGATGACAGGTATGAATCTGGTATAGATAGATTCATAGTTCAGTTTTTTGTCATAGTCTCCACTGCTTCAACAAACTTAGATTAACAATTTAATATTATATTTAGAATAATCCTCTTTTCTATAACAGTCTGTACAAAGAAGGAAAGATGATATGGCCAGAAACTTAGATGAAAGTCGAAAGATGTTGATGGAGGTATGTAATATACTCTTATTAAACCCCTTTTCCTACATGTAGGCCACTTGATTAATTGTAGCAAAATAATGAATTGCTCATAGTGAGCAATTTCTCGCTTTGCCTGCATGCTTTCAACTCTTGTTTCCTAATTATTATTAAAACTTTCATTCATAACAATTGTCCATACTTTAGCCCGAATGTCTTTCTATTACAATCACCCTGTGTCTGTTGTGACCCATATGCCTTTGATGGTCAGTCTTCTTCAAAATTTGTTAAAAAAATTAAATGGAATTCATAACTTTGGTGGTTTATCCAAAGAATTCAGATCTGATGAAAAATCTGATGCTTGTTTTTTCTTAAATGAATATAGTAAAAAAGTCCTCAAAACAAGCAATTTCTCCTTTTGCCACAATGTTTTCCACTTTTAGTCATAGGTTATCCATTCAGGTATGGAGATTTTCTATTTTTTGACCAAATATGTTCAAAGTCGTCTGCTGCAGAATTGTTGTATGAGGGAAAAATGGTTATTATACCCATTCAATGTTTTGGGTCTTTACATCTCCATAGGAAACTCTCTCCAATATCAATTTAAGTTAACACTGAATCAGGTCATCTGATTATGTATTGCCCTAATTTTCTCTACTTGCGGTTTTTATTCCTTTCCCACATATATACCCTGACTGTCCTCTGCAACAGACGACTTTTGAAATAATTGAGGCAAAAGGTAAAATTGCTCATAATAAACTTAATTTTCTCCATTTACGGTTTTAACCATTTCCCACATTGTGGCAAAAGGTGAAATTTTCTCCATTTGCTACACTAACTCCCAAAACAGATTTTATGTGTGTCTGCATTATTTGACAAACAATTATCATAACAGGGCATGTGTTCAATACAAATAGTTATTTGTTTTTGGTACAAATTGAAATTGACCATAACCATTTATCCATTTATCTTAATTATTAGTCTTAAAATGTCACTTTTCATGATCAGTTTAACTCTAAATCATCTCATTTACTTAAAACACAGACAGGTTAAATATACTACAATAATACTTAATTCTTCAAATACCTATATCTGCATTACTGACTAGAGATTAATTTATTCTATTGTTTCTGGATTTAAATGTTCTTTTTTCTTATTCTTCATGTGCAACGGAATATTTCGGCTTCTCTTTGATGCTTTGCGTCAAACATTCGTCTTGTTGTTTGTTTAAATACATTTCCAAATATTATTTGTGAACAAATCTGGAGCTATTTTCACTTGGGACAATCCCTTTTTTTGCTCACTCAGTGTGTATATTTCTCTACCTTACTGATATTGCCTTGCTGTGGAGTATAATTGAAAAGTTTGTTATTGAATTGTGTAGTGTAAAGTTTAGGTTGAAAACAAAATTTTAAATGTCCATAAGCATACTTTAAATCTGCAGTGCCAACTATTGGTGAATTGTAGATAATAAAAAAATACTGTGTGATTTATAATAGCAGGGTCTCGCTTTGGGAATGGTGGATCATGGTTAAATTCCTGTTTACCAATGACTTTAAAAATGGTAGAAATCGCTTCCATTCTTGACACTCAGGGTTTCAGGGATAGCATTGTGACTAATTCATCAGTTTCGGGATAAGTAGTACTGGTAATAAACCCTGGAAACAAATAATATAACTGTAATACTGTTGAAACTATCGTAAAATCACCATTAAAAACAATAAACAAATAACAGTAGGGTTTAGCACAACCAAGAGACTAGAGCCAATATAGCAAAAATAAATACCTCACAAAAGTAGTATTTTCATACAGGATCTGCCTTGCCTTACACTTCCCTGACTTTCCTATATTACCCCTCATCCCGTGTGTTTCCCCATGTATTTATCACTTCATTCCCTGGTTTACAGATGGGATGGAAACAGGACAGTCCAGAAACTGACATAGAAGACGCCTTTGCTGAGTCCCCGCCATCCCTGTCAAAATCAAAAGGATCACCAGACAAACTATTGGTATACCCCTTTATCCCTTTCCTTAATATAGAGAATCTTTGATACCTGCAGCAGACATTTTTGGGAAACATTAAGTGGGAAATAATTGCACAAAATTAGCATTTTAACCCTTTATCTCAATCCACATCTCAGTAGCAGAAGATTTTGAAAACATACACAATTTTTTTAGAAATTCCCATTCAATGTAATACAATA
The DNA here is from genome assembly GCA_031761405.1 of Serripes groenlandicus. Classification (NCBI taxonomy): domain Eukaryota; kingdom Metazoa; phylum Mollusca; class Bivalvia; order Cardiida; family Cardiidae; genus Serripes; species Serripes groenlandicus. The sequence goes on from JASEVX010000001.1 coordinate 69,160,202, forward strand.
ATTGAATAGAGTTGAAAACATGGTAACAAAAGGAGAAATTGCTCGTTTTGAGCAATTTCTTCTTTTGTTGCCATGTTTTCTAAAAGCCGTCTCCTGTATGAGGGGTTGGAAAATGTTTTAAACTATGAATCGAAATTTGTCTTCCAGAAATTGATATACATTCAAAGTAGAGGACTATAAAAATATTATTTTAGTGACATGATTATCTCTTTCCCCCATATAGAAGCTTTCTGATGCCTCTGCTGCAGACTACTGTCTGTCTGTCCGTCAACATTTTGGTTAAAGTTTCAGGTTGAGGTAAAATCTCAGCACTGGAAAGGGTTACAAATTTGAAACTTTGCCTGAAGGTAACCAGTAATAAGTTCTATTGATTTCTATGGTTACTTTGACCTTGACCTTGGTTTGTCGATTTTCAAGGTCAAATTGTCGACAATCCGGCCTTACCGTCTTCAGCGGTTTCTTGTTTCAACTTTTTTCAGTACTATTACCTTTATTTATAAAGATTTTCCATGTTTTTTATTAACTGTTCAAAGTCTACTGCTGCAGATTTGTTGTATGTTGGAAAGGGTTAGAAAAAGAAGATGTACCCCACAGGGCATTTATAGTTTCACCTATTATTCCTATGAACAGAGTTTACATGTACAGTCCAACCTGTGTTTAAAGACCATCCATGGAGAGAGACCAATCTTGTCTTTGTTCACAGGTGGTCTTTAAATAACAGGGTCATATGTGCAGAAACTGAGTAATTTGGTAATTAAAAGTGTGGTCGCTATAGACAGGGAATTGCTGAACAAAGGTGATATTTAGCACAGGTTTGACTGTACATATATATTAACCTAGACCTTGTCACTAGTATCCCAGTCTGCACTCGAGTCAGTTACACCTTCCTTGATAGATCGCATAGTATGCTTTTACAGCTTGCAATTTTTGATAACATTTTGGAAAACGTATGTATCAAAAGAATATTTTCCAATGTTCAAGATAGTACATTGACTTCCAATGTCATGTTTTTCTAAGCAGAAAGCAGAGTTATCATCAAAGAAAGTAAATGATTTTCCTATGCCAAAGCAGGAAACCCTGAATTGTCATCATCTGGTAAACTTTTAATTTTATTTCATACCTTTCATATATTACTATAACTCTTTCCCCCATACAACAAATCTACAGCAGTTGACTTTTAAAACATATAAGTATTATATTTTAATGGAGTTGAACAAATTCTCGAAAAATATTGTGGCAGATGTTTATAAATATATTCTTATTTGCAGTTATTTAAAACAAAATCTTAAAAGTTTTCAAAATCTTGTGCCGGGGATTTGTTCTATGTTGGAAAGGGTTAACACAATAAAGTCAAACAAACCTTTGCCAAAAATATTGTTTGAAAAACGGTGATGTAACAATAGAGACAATAGATGAAAATGTCACACTTAATGCATAATCAGACAAAAGGTTTTCCAATTGTTGTCGAATTATACAATACAATACATATGTTGTACGAGGCAATGTTTGTCACCAGTTAGCTTTGCATCTGTTCTTCCAATAAATGGTAAATCTTTTATTTGCTTATTTTGATTAGACAAGCTCTAAAACATTTTTTAACCCTTTTCCACATACAACAAATCTACAGCAGATGACTTTGAAATCATCTTGAAAATGTCCTAAGATAAAATTTAATTTATACAAAAAATGCCATTATGGCATCTGTTACAGAGATGTCGGAAAGCATCTGTGGGCAAGGGTTTACTTCCAAAGAAAGTAGAGTGTTTTTGATTAGTTAAACACTTGAATGTTTATGTTTTTTGTTTGTATATATTCATAGGTGACAAGGGATTCCTTTGAAGGGGAGAATACTCCAACACAGTTTACTTTCGACCCTAACCACAGTTTGATAGAGAATTCAGAGCCCCCACCAAGTGAGTATTTAGCAACAGTTTAACTGTGTAAAGTCAATATGGTGCTAGTTTAATTTGTTTGCGCAAAAAAGGACATGTCCAGCTTTGCATATGGAAGAGTCCATAGCTAATTCAAGATAAAAATGTTGAGTTGAGCAGCCAACATTATAGAGCCTAGTCAGATGGTGTGGATGTGCCAACTGGCCTGGCTTTTAAATTGTGGCACCGGCTTTACAAAATTGGTAACAATATATTATACAATATCTTGTACAAAGATCGATATTACATAGTTAAGCACTATTCCAGCCTATGAATCTATCGCAATACAGTAAAACATTTCAAATTAATTGGGTTTTATTTTTTGAGGATGGTGCCTTCCTATTTCATGTTATCAATTATGGTGACTGATAGTGCATGAGTAATGGTTATACATGGTATGGCATTATGAGTATGATAAGATAGTAATATGAGTAATGTATAGTTATGAGTAGAGATAACACTATCGTGCACATAATGTTAATTATGCCCTTTATTTTTTGACTTTGAAATTCTTGATTAGCTGCGGAATAGTCAAGAATGCATGTCTTACTGGAAACTCTTGTTAATTATGAACTTAGGTACTTTGGTGATTGCCAATATAGTGGGATTTTTGTTTTGTTTCAATAATCACATGGTTTCCATGGCTGCTTAACTTAAATCTGTACAGTTCTAAGCTAAGAGAAACATCAGTATATACTTACTGATCAAAGAAAATTGTACAAGTTTATTTTTTTTAATAAGAATTCTCATTAAGGAAAATTGCAATGATACTTATTACTTATGATTTAGAACTGTATGGATTATTCACTATTTATGATAAGATACTGCAAGTTTTTCTAACATACAGATACATTCTTATGCTGTTACAGCACACTACTTTTGAAAACATTGCAGCAAAAGGAAAAATTGCTTTTGTCAGAACCTTTTCAACTCTATTCAACAATCTAACTTACATTTATAAAGCTCTTCCATATTTTTTTCCAGATGTTTTCAAAGTTGTCAGCTGCCAATTGATTGCATGTGGGTAGGCTTAACTCTTTCTCACATACAACAATTCTGCAGCCGACGACTTTGAAAACATCTAGAATTTTTTTTGGAAAATCTCTGAAAATGAAAGTACAATAATTGAATAGAGTTGAAAATATGATGACTAAAGGAGAAATTGCTAATTTTGAGCAATTTCTTCTTTTGTCGCCATATTTTCAAAATGCCGGCTGCTGCAGAGGCTTCAGAAAGCGTCTTTATGAGGGAAAGGCTTAAAAGAACTATCATTCTTTTTGATGAAATATTTCTATGCTGATAGTGTTATTCACTTTTCTGTGTATTATTCACTGCAAAATGATGAGCTTCAGCTTTCCACACTTTTCATCTCTAGTCATGGAGTACATGTAGTACTAGTACTGTCTTACTTTCATGTTGCCAGTACAAAGCTTTTGCTTCTTCTTTTATGCTACTGAGTTGGGAGAAAAAATGAAATTGTGTGCCTATGTCTACTTTTAAGCAAACAATTAAAAGTTTGAACAACAATGAAGCCTAATTTTGTCAGCGCTGTTTCTCATCAAATGGTTTTCCTGAAGAAAAAAAATGGAGACAAATGAATTCAAAGTGCTCAAGTCAATGATGTAATTTGAGTTAAATAGGAGTCACTCTATAGTTATAGTTAGTTGATTAGTTGTTCATACATGTATTTGTTTCATATTATAAACACTTCCTCACAAACACAGGCCCCCGCACGCCCAAATCACTCCGCCGCTGTTGGTCAACCTTAGACCTTCCCAAGACTCCTATTCCAGAGGAAAAAGCTCCTAAGCCAACAACTCCCAAATCAGTTGGGAGACGATCTGGTAAAGAGAAATCTGCTGTACCTATACGTCGTGTATCTAAAAACTCTAGCGACTCAACCCAGAGTAAAATACCTTCACCTAAAATATACTCACCAAAACACTGTCGAAGGACACTGACACAAAGGGGTAAAGTGCCTGCATACAAAACAAAGTTGACGTTCAGTGCATGAAAGCATTTTCAAAAAAATATATTTAAGTTTGAATTTTGTTATGTGGATGAACTATGAACACCAAATTGTTATATTAACTGGACAAGCTTTTAACGAAATTATTGTTCATGAATTTGGTGTGGTTTGTAATGTACATGTTTGAGAAATTCAGTAAACCCTTTCCCTCATAAAGAAGCTTTTTTGATGCCTATGCAGCAGATGGCTTTTTGTAAACATGTCGACAAAAGAAGAGATAGCTCAAAATGAGCAATTTCTCTTTTTTTCACCATGTTTTCAATCTATTTAACTATTGTACTTTCATTTGAAGGGAGTTTCCAATTTGTGTCGGTATGTTATCAAAGTCGTCTGCTGCTGAATTGTTGTATGTGGGAAAGGGTTAACTTACAATTTTAGCAGTATTTTTTCCCAATTACTGAAAAAGATAAGGCAAGCATGATCACTGTTTCAAGTACAAGCAAACTTGTCTTTGGCAAGCCACTTTGGGAAAAGTCAATTGTTGAAAACCAGTGACTGTTCAATATAAGTCAAATATATCAGAAAGTAATTTATAGTTAGACTTGAACTGGCTCCTCAATGCAAAATGACCGCTTACACAAGTTTGACTGTAATTGTTTACTGATTCAACTGATAGAGTCAAGAAAATTCAACAACTGGTACACTCAAGTTATAAGTTGATAGAGAGTCAAAAACATTGTGTGAAAGAGTAACTTCTGCTTTCCTTACAATGGTTTCAAATGATATATGCTAAGAAGGCAAGAAAAGTTGGCCGTATCAGGGAAATGGTTAAAGTTGCATCATAATTTCACCCTTTCCCAAATACAAACGTTTTCTGACGCCTCTACAGGAGACAACTTTCGATAACAGTGGCAAATGGAGAAATCGCTTATGATGAGCAATTTCTCCTTTTGCTCAAATTATTTAAGCTCTATTCAATACACTTACTTACATTTATTGAGATTTTCAATAATATTTGCTACTTGTGTTCCAAGTTGTCTGCTGCAGGTATGTGGGAAAGGATTAAATGTGAATCATGGCTATTTTGAAATAAGACATGTAGACCAACCTGCTCTTGTCCAGTAAAATGGCCGACATTTATGTTGTAATGCTCGTTAATGTTTAGAACCTTTTTGCCCTATTTGGCTGATCAGTTTATGCAGTGGCTCTACCCCGCCTTAATTACTCAGTTTTATACAGGGTCATGGTGTTTATTTATCACTATAATGCTTTATATGTGTGTGTATACTTATATTAATATATTTGTGTAAACTAAAACTGGTAGCAATTTTTGTAAACAAAAAAAAACATGTTAAAATGTAGTAACATTTTGTACCATGAAGTGAAATAATAACATACAATTCAAATCCCTTAACCCTCATATAGACGCTTTCTGACGCCTATGCAGCAGACGACTTTTTGAAAACATAGTGACAAAAGAAGAAATTGCTTTAAGCGAGCAAATTCACCTTTAACCACAATGTTTTCCACTTTTAGTTATGGCAAGGACGTAGATGTCCCTGGTTATAGGTTATCCATTCAATTATAGAGATTTTCTATTTTTTGACAAAATATGTTCGAAGTCGTCTGCTGCAGAATTGTTGTATGAGGGAAATGGTTAATCTGATATAAACTTCAGAGAATTGTCTGCTTCGAAACATATAACCCTTTCCCACATACATAGACACTTTCTGACGCCTCTGTGGCAGACAACTTATGAAAACATTGTGACAAAAGGAGAAATTGCTCAAAGGGAGCTATTTCGCCTTTTGCCACCATGTTTTCAACTCTTTCAGTAAGTACACATTCATTAATCAATTGGGGTTTTCCATTGTTTTGCAAAAAATGATTTCAATGTCGTCTGCTGCAAATTTATTGTAAGTGAGAAAAGGTTAACAGACTTATATATCCAGATTATACATTGTTTTATTCAGATAGTTTCAAAGCAGGTTGACACATAATAATATGTCATTTCAAGTAAATGTTTAAAATTACTTGAAATCATCTTAGCCATTTCCCACATCTGCATAAGATGACTTTAAAAACATCCAGGCATAGATTTGGAAATTTTTAGTAGATGAAAGAGTAATTATTGAATAGAGTTGGAATCATTGTGGAAAAAGGAGAAATTGCTCATCATAAGCATTTTCTTCTTTTGTCAAAATGTTTTCAAAAAGTGTCTTCTACAGAGGCATCTGTATGTGGGAAAGGGTTAAAGTATATGAAGATGCTGCAAATTGATGGAGATGGTTTGATATGCTATATTGTGCTTCTTTATAAACCCTTTCCCTCATATAGACGCTTTCTGATGCCTCTGCAGCAGACAGCTTTTTGAAAACATAGTGACAAAAGAAGACATTGCTCAAAACGAGCAATGTCTCCTTTTGCTACAATGTTTTCCATTTTAAGATATAGGTTATCCATTCAATTATGGAGATTTTCTATTTTTTGACAAAATATGTTCAAATTTGTCTGCTGCAGAATTGTCGTATGAGGGAAAGGGTTAAAACAATCTTCTTTGTCCTGCGTTTCCTAGATGTAACTTGTGCAAGTTGGAATTTGAATTAACATTTAACTGTGGCTCATTGTTTCACTACCATAAAAGTCTTCTTTTTTTGGTCAATATATATTAACCAAAATTAATATCATCGTTTAGATCTTCAATTGGAAACAGAATAAGTTGGCTTCGGAATTGTTTTCCCAAATGTGTTGAAAGACATCAACAAAGTCTGTAGAATTTGCTTTTATTTTGATGTAGCATAAGATTGACATAATTGTGTATGATTGTGTTTCTACATAAATGGCATCCTTTCCTGAAATATGCTGACTCGTTGTAACTTTGCAAAACAGATATCTTGGTCAACAACTGTAGATAAAGTATAAAAGTAAAGAGTTTAAACCTTTCCCTCATATAGACGCTTTCTGACGCCTCTGCAGCAGACGGCTTTTTGAAAACATAGTGAGAAAAGGAGAAATTGCACAAAACATGCAATTTCTCCTTTTGCCACAATGTTTTCCACTTTTTGTCATAGGTTATCCATTCAATTACGGAGATTTTCTATGTTTTGACAAAATACGTTGAAAGTCGTCTGCTGCAGAATTGTCGTATGAGGGAAAGGGTTAAATGATTCTATACCATCTCAAGTGGTTTTATGCAGTAACAATAATTGTATTTGAACTCTTTCCCACATGCAATAAATCTGCGACAAACAATTTATCAAACATCTGGGCAGACATATTGAAAAACAAATCTTTATAAATGACAGTTTGATTATAAAATAAAGTTAACAAAATAAAAACTATTGTTGCAAAAGGAGAAATTGTTGACGATGATTAACCTCTCCTTTTGCCACAATATTTTCAAAATTCATCTCCTGCAGATGCTTGACAAATGGTTAACCCTTTCCCTCATATAAACACTTTCTGACGCCTCTGCAGCAGATGGCTATTTGAAAACATAGTGACAAAAGAAGAAATTGCACAGAACGTGCAATTTCTCCTTTTGCCACAATGTTTTCCACTTTTAGTCATAGGTTATCCATTCAATTATAGAGATTTTCCATGTTTTGGCAAAACATGTTCAAAGTCGTCTGCTGCAGAATTGTCGTATGAGGGAAAGGGTTAACTCTAATGAAGATTTATTATGAAAACATTGTGGAAAGATTTTTTGTTTAAAACCCTTTTCCACATACAACAAATTTGCAGCAGACGACTTTGAAACATACCTAAAAAAAAATTGGAAACTGCTTTTAAATGAAGGTACAATAATTGAACAGAGCTGTAAACAAGGTGACAAAAGGAGATATTGCTTGTTTTGAGCAATTTCTTCTTTTGTCGCCATGTATTAAAAAAAAAAGCTGTCTGCTTGAGAGGCGTCCGAAATCTTCTATATTATGGAAAGGGTCTGTGTTGAAATGATAGATCAAGTTTTCCAGATGTTGAATTTTATTGTTAACCCTCTCCCACAGACGACTTTGAAAACATTTAGTCAAAACATGGAAATTCTCTACTATTTATAAAAGAACAATTATTGAATAAAGTTGAAATTATTGTGTCAAAAGGAAAAATTACTCATTATGAGCAATTTCTCCTTTAGCCTTATTATTTTCAAAAGTCGTCTGTGGGAGAGGATTGAAAATAAAATACAACATCTGGAAGGCATCAGAAAGCGTCTTTATGTGGGAAAGGGTTAAAACAGTTTTCAAGCCAGCATCTCTAGAAATTGCATGTCATGTAAACAGTTATACCATGTACAGTACAATAGGAATCGTAATTTAAAAACAACTAGCTTTTGTCCAAGCCAAATAATGGTAATAACAATGATATGAATAGAATAGGTCTAAGTATGAGTTACTAAATTACAATTTTGTTCCGTTTTACAGTGAGTACATCCAATAGTTCAGAAATAGACAAGACTCCAACCGCAAAGTCAGCAGCATTATCATCAACACGACCTAGAACTCTTCAGTTGGGTAAGGTTGATGATAAAGTCACAACAGCAAGAGCAAAATCCTCAACCACAAATAGCAGCAGCAGGGCGGGGCTCTATACACGCAAAACACCCACAACAACCAGCCACCCAGCATATCAGAATGCTGACAAAAGAGGGAAGAATAAGAGGTTGTCAACACCAAATCCTTGTAAAGTAGACAAGACAGAGACTCTAGTGGAAATACGTAGGTCCTCGGCGGGCAGTAATCTCAACAAATCCAAATCAAATTCAATGCATAGTCTTTCCTTTTGTACAGAGGATGTGCAAAAAGAACCCACAAAGACTAGAGCATGTTGGTCTACAACTAAATTGGCTTCTTATGGCTCTGTTCCAAATCTCTGTGAACCGGATGAAGAGCAAAGCTCTTTCTTAAGTAAGAGCCCTTCCAAGTTGAAGGAGTCTGAACAAGCTAAACTATTGAAAGATAAAACACAAAGTAGTCACAAAAATCCAAATCCTAAAGTTACTAGTAAACAAACTATTCAAGTGAACAAAAGTGGTAAAAGTGTTTCAAGTAAGTGTGAACCAATTACACAAGCAAATAAACTGAGATTTACATCGCCTGGTACATCCCCAGGAAGTGCTGTGAACCGAAGTAGAAGTGTAGAGGATAGAGGACGTAAGAGTACCAATAATCTAACGGTGGTGAAGAAAAACAATGACAAAGTCTCTGATAGAGATTTAATGCCTCCGCCACAAATGCCAGTGATTGCCAAACCAGTTAACGAAACACGATTCATGAAAAGAGCTCACCAACAGGCTCGCAGAAAAACTACATCAGTTCTGACACTAGAACAAGCCACCGATATACTGAAAGGTAACTCTGGAATACTGAAAAAAACACAAACAGAGAGGAGATCTTGTTCTACATCCCCGGACAGAAATAAAATGGCTTATGTAGAAAAACAGGATTTTCAACCAATAAGTGATTCAAATTTCTTGTCAGTTGCTTCAGGAATAGAACAGACTGCTGCTGAATTGCGGCTACAAAACATAACTAGTTTTCAAGGTGATGAAATGCCAAATGACCTGCCTGAAAGGGACATTCCCGATAAGAATCAAAATGAAATAGTGAAACCAAATATAACTGTCAATAGTGTGACCAATAAAGAGACCATGTCTTCATCAGTAGATTCAGGCATTTCAAACACTGACCCCATTATGTCCGTATCACCCCGGGGATCCAGGGGCTCATTCCAGCCAATCCCATTTGATCCCCAGGGAGAGATCACTCATTCATCAAACACTAAAGGTTCCAATGCTCCCATGTCCAGTGTGATGTCTACCTCGGGTAAAAGTCTTAGCCCACCCTCGGGTCAGACATCAAGTCTGGACTTTGAGGAGTTGTCTCACCTGTCTCCACAGAGTGTAGCCGATACTGGAGTGGGATCAGACACAGATTTTGACCTTAGTGTCAGGTAAGTTTTCCAGAGGCTTAAAAAAGCAATGAACTGGTCTCTATCAGTGAAGGAACAATAATTGAATTAAATTAGGAGAAAATGCTCATCATTAGCAATTTCTCCTTTTGTGACAATGTTTTCAAAAAGGTATATACTGCAGAAAGCATCTGTTAGTGGGAAAGGGATAAGACTTGAGTCTTCAGAACATTAGATATCAGAAAAAACAAATTAAAGTTTAGTTTTGAGATTTACTGATTTTGTGGTGCACTTGTCTGAAAAAGATAAATTATTCATTTCAAGATACAAAACTTCAAAATTCAATTTCTCCTTTTGCCTCCGTTACTGTCCGTATTTCTGCCTAGATGTTTTCAAAGTGTCTGCTTCAGAATTGTTGTATGTGTAAATGGGTTAATTCTTATTTTGTTATCTTTTTATTTTAGTCAAAGCTCAATTTCTACATTTAAAGGGGACCAGAAGATTTCAGGAGGTATGTATGATTTCTAATTGTTCAAGTTATTAACTTCTTCATCATTTATATTGCCTTGACTAATAAAGATTAAAGTTTTTGACACAGTAAAATTTAAGATAAAAATGAAATCTCATAGTTTTTAAGTTGCATCTATGAAAGAAAGGATTCAACAGACGAAGAACTTTTTATTGTATGCTTACCAGGTGGCTGTTCTTATACAATAATGAAATATGATACATTTAATGCTGATAATAACCCCTTTCCCACCTTTTGAAAACATTGTGGCCAAAGGTGATATTGCTCATGATGAGCAATTTCTCCTTTGGCCACAATGTTTTCAACTTTATTTAAGACTTTAGCTATCTTTTATGGAGATTTTTCAGGTTTTTATTACCATGTTTTCAAAGTAGACTGCTGCAGATTTGTTGTATGTGGGAAAGGGTTAACTCATTTAATTATGCATTTAATGCATTACTTTTGGCACTTTCCTTGAAGGAAGTTTAAGTAATCTGCTTTGGAAACACTTAAACCGGGGGTTTTCATTAAAAAATTGAGTAAAAGGCTTAATTGTGAAAGTAAGAGGCAGATTGTTTGGACATAGTGCTTAACCTTTTCCCACTTGCAGACGACTTTTTGAAAACATTGTGACAAAAGGGGAAATTGCTCAATATGAACAATTTCTCCTTTAGCCACAATGTTTTCATTTCTATCCAATAACAATTTGTTCACATCAAATCCTCTAATCTAGACAGATTTAAGGCAACCAGAAATTTGTTTGAGGCTGTCAATTGGGCTGCCTGCCAACTCTTAATGAAAACCCTGTAAACCTGGGGAAAATTTTGGCTATCATATAAGTACTGGATCGAAATCATTGTGAGAAGGGTAAATTGACTCCTTTTGTTCATTTTACTGAATGCATTTGTTTACAAATGCAGTCTATTACAACTTTGTCAGTTTAAAAAAACTGATGAGAAAGAAGTGGTAATTTTTTGCTTTGTGTTTAATGAGCAGAGTCCATAATGTTGGTTTTTAGCTCCACTGGCTTGTAGCCAGTCGAGCTTATGTCATGGCGAATTGTCTGTTGTGCGTGCGTTAACTTTTTCCTTTAAACGACTTCTTCTCACTAACCACTTGGCCAATTTGGTTGAAACTTCATAGGAAGCATCCTCTCAATGTCCTCTCTTAAATTCCTTCAAATTGTTTTGATCCATCCATAATTCTGGTTTCCATGGCAACCAAAAGAAAAAAATAGTGAAAACTTAAAAAATCTTCTTCTCTGAAAGTGTCAAGCCAATTTTCAAATAATTTTGTAGAAATGTTCCTTGGGTGACCCGTTATTAGATTCCTTCAAGAAATGTTGATTGGTCGAAAAACATGGTCGCCAGAGGGTGGGGCTATTTTGCCTTATATGACCATAGTGAAAACTTAAAAAATCTTCTTCTCTGAAAGTGTTGAGCAGATTTTCAAATAATTTTGTAGAAATGTTCCTTGGGTGACCCTCTATCAGATTCCTTCAAGCCATGTTGATTGGTAAAAAAACATGGCCGCCGGAGGGCGGGGCTATTTTGCCTTATACGGCTAAAGAGAGAATTAAAAAAATCTTCTCCTCCGAAAGTGTCAGGCTGATTTTTAAATAATTTTGTAGAAATGTTCCTTGGGTGACCCTTTATTAGATTCCTTCAAGAAATGTTGATTGGTCGAAAAACATGGTCGCCAGAGGGCGGGGCTATTTTGCCTTATATGACCATAGTGAAAACTTAAAAAATCTTCTTCTCTGAAAGTGTTTAGCAGATTTTCAAATAATTTTGTAGAAATGTTCCTTGGGTGACCCTCTATCAGATTCCTTCAAGCCATGTTGATTGGTTAAAAAACATGGCCGCCAGAGGGCAGGGCTATTTTGCTCTATATGACCATAGTGAAAATTTAAAAAATCTTCTTCTCCGAAAGTGTTGAGCAGATTTTCAAATAATTTTGTAGAAATGTTCTTTGGGTGACCCTCTATCAGATTCCTTCAAGCCATGTTGATTGGTTGAAAAATATGGCCGCCATGGGGTGGGGCTATTTTGCCTTATATGGCTATGGTGAAAACTTAAAATATCCTCTCCTCCGAAAGTGTCAGGCCGATTTTCAAATAATTTTGCAGAAACATTCCTTGGGTGACACTCTACAAGATTCCTTTAAGCCATGGTGGTTGGTAAAAAATATGGCCACTAGGGGGCAGGGCTGTTTGGAGATTTGATTTTTGCCTTATGGCCGTGGAGCGATACTGGCCCTCTTGGGCCTCTTGTTTCATAGAAAGGCTCAAATGTTTCTTTAATTATTCTTATTAACTTTATCATATCCTGCCAAGAAGACACAATTCAATTCAATTTATTCTACAACGTTAGCATTGACATGCCTTTGGCCAATACAAATTATAAAAGTGGACATGACAATAACATTTATTCTATAGCTGTCATAATACACTTGTTTATGAAATCTGTTTTGATTTTTCCAGATCCAATCATCAGACTTGAAGAAACTATGAACCAGATGGTTCTACTGTCAAACAGAGCAATACAGGCTTATCAACAGGTAAACCTTTACTCTACATGTTAAAATTTCCCTCATATAGACGCTTTCTGATGCCTCTGCAGCAGACAGCTTTTTGAAAACATAGTGACAAAAGAAGAAATTGCACAAAACGTGCAATTTCTCCTTTTGCCACAATGTTTTCCACTTTTTGTCATAGGTTATCCATTCAATTATGGAGATTTTCTATTTTTAGCTCACCTGAGCTTTGCTCAAGGTGAGTTATTGTGATCGCCTTTTGTCCGTCGTCCGTCGTGCGTCAACTTCTTCTCCTCAGTAACCAGTGGGTCAATTTGGATGAAACTTCACAGAAAGCATCCTCTCAATGACCTCACCAGAATTCCTTCAAATTTTTGGGATTCATGCAAAATTCTGGTTTCCATGGCAATGAAACGAAAAAAACTTCAAAATTCTTCTTCTCCCAAACTGCTTGGCAGATTTTCAAATAATTTTGTAGAAATGTTCCTTGGACGACCCTCTATCAGATTCCTTCAAGCCGTGTTGATTGGTCGAAAAACATGGCCGCCAGGGGGGGGCGGGCTATTTTGCCTTATATGGCTATAGTGAAAACTTAAAAAATCTTCTCCTCCGAAAGTGTAAGGCCGATTTTCAAATAATTTTGTAGAAATGTTCCTTGGGTGACCCTCTATCAGATTCCTTCAAGCCATGTTGATTGGTCGAAAAACATGGCCGCCAGGGGGGGCGGGCTATTTTGCCTTATATGGCTATAGTGCAAACTTAAAAAATCTTCTCCACCAGAAGTGTCAGGCCGATTTTCAAATAATTTTGTAGAAATGTTCCTTGGGTGACCCTCTATCAGATTCCTTCAAGCCATGTTGATTGGTCAAAAAACATGGCCGCCAGGGGGTGGGGCTATTTGGCCTTTTATGGCTATAGCGAAAACTTAAAAAATCTTCTCCTCCATAAGTGTCAGGCCGATTTTCAAATAATTTTGTAGAAATGTTCCTTGGGTGACCCTCTATCAGATTCCTTCAAGCATTGTTGATTGGTCGAAAAACATGGCAGCCAGGGCTATTTTGCCTTATATGGCCAAAACTTAAGTGAAAACTTAAAAAATCTTTAACATCTTCTCCTCAGTAACCAGTGGGTCAATTGGGATGAAACTTCACAGAAAGCATCCTCTCAATGACCTCACCAGAATTCCTTCAAATTTTTGGGATTCATGCAAAATTCTGGCTTCCATGGCAACGAAACGAAAAAAACTTCAAAATTCTTCATCTCCCAAACTGCTTGGCAGATTGTCAAATAATTTTGTAGAAATGTTCCTTGGATGACCCTCTACCAGCCATGTTGATTGGTCGAAAAACACGGCCGCCAGTGGGCAGGGCTATTTTGCATTATATGGCTATAGTGAAACTATGGCTGCCAGGGGGCTGGGCTTACATAGCTAAAGTGAAAAAAAAAAAAAATTCGGGTGAGCGATTCAAGGGCCATCATGGCCCTCTTGTTTGAAAAAATACGTTCAAATTCGTCTGCTGCAGAATTGCCGTATGAGGGAAAGGGTTAACTAAACATGTAACCATTTTCACATACAGACACATTTCAACACATCTGCAATAGACATCTTTTCGGATGGAAAATCTATAACTTTACCTGTATGTTTTAAAGGTGTCTGCTGCGGATTTATTTAATATGCAAACTCGAAGAAAAGCAAACACAGAGTAGATCAAGATCAACCCACTCAGCTGCACAATGTGAATTAGCTCTGACCATTTTGCTAATTTGATTCTAAAGGTTTCATGAAACTGACAAAATATTTATATCTGACTGTATGGATGAGTATACACCCGGCCGGGTAGCTCAGTTGGTAGCGTATCTGACTTGTGATCTGTAGGTCACGGGTTCGATACCCGGTTGAGGCGAACATTCTTTCGGGCGATTTTTCCCATTGCCTCTCACCTCTGATTTATGTGAGAAAGTAGTCAGTGGCTTCGAAAGAATGTTGTGCAAGTACTGGTGTGGGAAAGCCAGGAAAACATGGGTAGGTGCACTGACCGTCGTGATATGACCAAAGCTGTTGAAAGCGGCGTTAAACTCCAAACAAACAAAATGGATGAGTATACAGAAATGATCATTAACCCTTTCCCACATATAGATGCTTTCTGCAGCAGATGACTTTGAAATCATCTATAATTCTTTTGGAAAATCTCTGAAAGTGAAGGTATAATTACTGAAAAGAGTTGAAAACGTTCTGCCAAGAAGTAGAAATTGCTTGTTTTGAGCAATTTCTCCTTTTGTCATAATGTTTTAAAAGTCGTTTATTGCAGATGTATCAAAAGGCGTCTATAGGTAGGAAAGGGTTAAAGTGAGTTTGCCTATAGCAGGGCAAATTTAATTTACACTTTCTTAAACCCTCTCCTCAATCAGATGCTTTCTAAATCCCCCAAACCCACGTCCCATTATTATACAAGAATTGTCTCTAACATTTAAAGAGAGTTTCAATAATTTTGCCTATTTGCTTTAAAAGTCGTCTGCTGCAGATTTGCTTTACGTTGAAAATGGTTATATATCGGACCAATTATTTACAGATACAAGACCAAAATGATGAGAGATCAGTAGAGGCCAGGAAGAATTTCTCCACCATGACACAGTCCGTGTATGCTACCCTTGGACTACAGGGTTCTCATAGCGACCACCTTGCCACCACCACTCCGGTTCCAACCGACATGTATAATACACTCTCGGACCTCTTACTGAAAGTGAACAGTGTGGCAACAGATATACGACATGCCATCCCATGATTTCCCACCATTAGCTTAACCCTTTCCCACTTGTAGACGCATTCCTCATTCTGGCGCCTCTGCTGCAGACGACTTTGGAAAATATTGATGAGCAATTTCACCTTTTGCCTCAATGTTTTCAACTCTATTCACTAATTATATTTGCATTTATAGAGATATTCCAAATTTTTATATTACTTTTTTCAAAGTCGGCTGCTACAGACCTCTTACTGAAAGTGAACAGTGTGGCAACAGATATATACGACATGCCATCCCATGATTTCCAACATTAGCTTATCCCTTTCCCACATACAGCAAATCTGTAGCAGACGACTTTAAAAATGTCTGCTTGAAAACAAGGAAAATCTCTATGATTTTAGGTATAAATACTGAAAAAAGTTGAAAACATTGTGGCAAAAGGAGAAATTGCTTGTTTTGAGCAATTTCTCCTTTTGTCACGATGTTTTCAAAAGTCATCTGCTGCAAAATGCATAAAAATGCGTCTATAGGTGGGAAAAGATTATTGGAGCTACAGTGCAGGAAAAGTTACCCTCAGACATTTACAGAAATTAAAGATATTTGTTCCAGTTTTCTTCAAATATTTTATACATTTGAAGTGAACAGTTAAGACTTTGGTCAAGGTAATAAAGACACGCTTAATTTGAATTAATCTGCTTACAATTTGTACAAAGGTGTGAGAGATGCTGGCGAATTGCTCAAAAATAACCACAGTTCATACAATTTAACTCTTTCCCACATACAGAATCTTTCTGATGCCTTTGCAGCAGACGACATTTGAAAATATTGTGGCAAAAGTAGAAATTGCTCATGATGAGCTCATGATGAGTAAGTTATCCATTTACCACAATGTTTTTTTAACTTTATTCAAGAGTTCTACTTTCATTTATAGAGTTTCAAGACGTTTCTAAATGTTTTCAAAGTCGTCTGCTGCAGATTTGATGTATGTGGTAATCCTTTCCTTGATGAGATTCTTTATCTGTGTTGTAGACAGGTTAGGAAAAACATTATTATTATACTTTACCACATACAACACATCTGCAGCAGGTGCCTTAACCCTTTCCCTCATACGACAATTCTGCAGCAGACGACTTTGAACGTATTTTGTCAAAACATAGAAAATCTCCATAATTGAATGGATAACCTATAACAAAAAGTGGAAAACATTGTGGCAAAAGGAGAAATTGCACGTTTTGTGCAATTTCTTCTTTTGTCACTATGTTTTCAAAAAGCCGTCTGCTACAGAGGCGTCAAAAAGCGTCTATATGAGGGAAAGGGTTAAAAAGAAATATGGAAAATCTCTAAAAATTAAACAATAATTGTAGAAAAGAGTTCAAAACATTGTGACAAGAGAGAAAATTGCTTATTACGAGCAGTTTCTCCTTTTCCGCTTTTAGTTTAAACTTATTTAGTTTACATTACTGGTGAAACAAGCTTTCAGCTTATATTTATCATGCTCGATGTCTGCTTCCTGGAGACTAAACCTGTACATGTCCTTGCTCTGTTTGTGTGGAAAAATCTCGAAGTCAGAACCCACTCATCACAGGACTCCAACATGGGACCTTTGTTATGAGAGGCCAACACACTGTCTTCCCCTTTTGTCACAATGTTTTTTTCAAATAAGATGCATCTACAAGTGGGAAAGGATTTAAGAATGACAAGGGTTGAACACAAGATGATATTTTAACTTCATCTTAAACTATTTTACATATGGTACTTTAAAAATTCTCAGACAGAGTTGCATCAGAACGCTTATCTATCAGGGAACAATGAAACATTTTGTTTATGTTTTAAATTGTGATTATGATACGAATAGTTAAGTAAGGCTAAAGAATTAACAATTTCTCATAAACAGCAGAGGACTTTCAAAACATGCCTGCCAGATATGCAAAAACAATTATTGAATAGAGTTGAAAACGTTGTGGCAATTGAAGAATTGCTCATTTCTTCATTTGGCACTCATTGTTTTCAAAATGTGTCTGCTGCAGAGGCATCAGAAAGTGTATGTTAGTTGGAAATGGTTAAAACTAGCCTAGAGGATTATTGTTAACATGTACATGTATATAATGTAGAACATAATTAAGACTATAGAGTCTCCGCATAAATGTGCCAAATTTTATTTGTTATCTTGATGTTAAGAAATACAGTTCCTCCTTATATGAAATATGAAACTACACAACTTGTATAGCTAATTAGATTAGGCATTCATAATACCAGGGACACAATATTACAACAAATATCTAATAATATATGTAATATACATTGTAGTGTCCCTGATAATGCTTATATTTCAGATGTTTTCTAGTTTATAGAGAAGTTAGTTTCCTGGACATAAAACCTTTCCCACATACAGATTCATTTTGACGCCTCTGTGGTACATGATTTTTAAAAACAGTGGCAATTGGAACAATTTCTCTTTTTGACAATTTTTTCAACTTTAAGCAATCATACTTTGGTTAGAGGTATTTTCAACATTTTAATGATTTCCAAGTCATCTGTTACAGATTTGATGTATGTGAGGTTCGGTGAACCATATACATATCTATTTATGCCTATTTAATGACATCATGCACAAAAAACCTGTTCTGATATACATAGAACATTTGAATTATTGAATTTGTGCAGGAGCAAAACTGGAACGCCAATAATCCACCTACTTTGTTTGATATGTTAACAGGAACAATTGAGCCAGAGAAAAAAATTGAAATTTCTTTCCAGTTTATATTTTGTATTGAAAATTAGTTTTATTTTTTGATTGATATCTCTTTCCCACATACAACGAATCTGCAGCAGCTGACATTGAAAATAACGTATTCAAAAAGAAAGAAACTATCTATAAATGAAAGGACAATTAGTGAATTAAATAGAAAACATTGTGGCAAAAGGTGAAATTTCTCTTTATGAGAAATTTCTCCTTTTCCTCAATGCTTTCAAAAGTGGTCTGCTGCAGAGGCCTCAGAAAGTGTTTACATGTGGGAAAGGGTTGACCATTTTCCACATACAGACAATTTCTAACTCAAAGTGAGCAATTTCAACTTTTGCTACAATGTTTTTAACTTAATTCAATAAATATGATTTCATTACTTAAGAGAGATTTACAACATTTTAAACCAGATGGTTTTAAGATTTGTCTGATGCAGATTTGCTGTATGATGGAAGGGGTTATATATCATGGTTCACAGTTCACTTTAATCTTTGTGACTATATTTCCTATGCATCTTAACTCTAAATCATAATATTTTCAATGGCAAATTATCATAAAATAAACCTATTTTCTAAAAAACAAAAAACAAAAATTCATTGATTAACACTTAATTTACAACCTGCAGATGAGTTTTGATGCATCTGCAGCAGATGATTTTTGAAAACATTACAGCAAAACAAGAAATGGCTCATAGCAAGCAATTTCTCCGTTTGTCAGAATGTTTTCAACTTTATGCGATAAAATGCACTTTAACTAAAAGATATTTTCATTCCTCTTTACTAGATTATTTCAGACATCTGCTGCAGATTTGTTTAAAGTGGGAAAGGTTTAAATCCTCTTCAGAAATAAGAAGCTTCATAAAAGCTATAAGTGATTGATAGAGCATAAATGTGTCAACATGCATATGTGTCAGTACGTTTTCTAGAAATAGTTATCATGACATTGTCATTTGTGACATTGTATTTATCAGGGCTTCCATGGTTGAAATATGCTTTCAGTTATAACTTTGTATTTCATGATTATATAATATTCCATTTACTTAAGGCAATATATATAGTTCATTATCCAAAAAAAACATGATTTGAATGCTTACCAGTTATGAATTGCGCAACAATGTACTTTCATAATACATGTACTCTTATATTCATGAACCATTCTATTTTACAGTCTACCATAATATCTTAACCCTTTCCCAAATACAACAAATCTGCAGCTGAAGACTTTGAGATCAGATTGGCTGTAATATGAAAAATCTCTGTAAAAAAGTATACGAGTTGAAAACATTGTAACAAAAGGAGAAATGGCTCAATTTGAGCCATTTCTCCTTTTGTCACAATGTTTTCAAAAGCCGTCTACTACAGAGGCGTGAGAAAGTGTCTGTATGTACCCTTTTCCAAATATAACAAATCTGCAGCAGACTTTGAAAACATCTTGGCAAAATTTATTATTAAATAGAGTTGAAAAATATGTGGCAAATGGAGAAATTGATCATGAGCAATTTCTATTTTTGCCACAGTGTTTTCAAAAGTCGTCTGCTGCAGAGACGTCTGAAAGCGACTACATGTGGGAAAAGATTAAGTTGTCTGCTGTAAAATTAACCATGGAAAACAATATTGAATGTAAAGCCATGTACAGAGTTGGAAATATTCTAGGAAAAGGATGAATTACTGGTTTTGAACACATTTTCAAACATTTCTAAACTTCTTTTCCTGGAGATGTGTGTCATCTGTAGTGAGGGTTAAAGTGTGTGTTGTGATAGAATTTGATTGCTTTTGTCAAAGAGAAATGTTGTAACCTTTGAATTCAGAATATTTTTCCAGTTAGCCCTTTCCCACATACAACAAATCTGCAGCAGAAGACTTTGAAAATAATCTTGCAAAAACAAGGAAAATCTCTAAAAATGAAAGTATAATTACTGAAAATAGTGGCAAATAACGATATTGCTTATTTTGAGCAATTTCTCCTTTTGTCACGTATGTTTTCAAAAGTCGTCTGCTGTAAATGCGTCTACAAGTGGGAAAGGTTTTTGAATAAATACCCTTATTGTGCTTAATGTGGCACTCATCTGCTTTTTGCTGTGCATTCATCACTCCATTATTGTATATAAGATCTCAAGTTTATTTTTGCTACTTTTTCTAATAAGGTTTTTTGTACTGTATGTAAATAAGAGATATTATGTTTAACGTTTTGCATAAACATGCACTATATTTGTAAATATTTTTGTTAATACTATGCACATTAAAAGTTTGTGATGTAAATATTTCTGGGTATAATTTTGGATTATTTGACTTCCTGAGTGATACGGGGGAAACAGTTAATAAAGAGGGAATGCTTTTCCTTGTTTTATAAAACCTTTTCCCATATTCAACATAGACAACAGAAGAAATTGTTAATTTTGATAAACTTCACCTCTTGCCACAATATTTTCAAAAGTCATCTGCCGCCAGTTTGAAAGAGTTAGGTTAAAGTAAATGATTGAATACGAATATATTTCATGCAGGGCCACACTGCCGCTTTCAATTTTGTTTGTGGTTCCAACGAGGGATGAGCCTCATGAACCGTAAAAAGAGCGTTGCTTTTCATATCATAAGAACATTGAAAACTGTGATTTCCGTTAAATAAGGTGAGTGATTTAGGATCATCATGGTTTTCTTGTCTGATTTCTCATTTAACCATTCCTGACAAACAACAAATCTGCAACAGATGACATGGAAAACATTAATTATTTAATACAGTTTTAAACATTGTGGCCAATGGATGAATTGGCTCCTAATGAGCCGGAATTATTTTCATAACTCTCCTTTAGCCACAATGTATTTAGATGTCATCTGATACAGAAAATGTGAAGAATAAAAGAGAATTTTGATTTTAACTTGTGTAATTTTGAGACAGTAAAAAATGTTATTTACCGACAAGTATTTTGACGCATCTGCAGCAGACTTCTTTTGAAGACATCGGGGCAAAAAAAGAAATAAGTCATTAGAAACATTTTTTTTCATTTGACAGTGTTTTCAAATCTATTGTCAAATAATTATACTTTCATCTAAAGAAAGAAATGTTCCATATTTTGCCAAGATGTTTTCAAAGCTGTTGACTGCATGCTTTTTTTTTGTATATGTGTATTTGGAAAAGTGTTATTATTGTGTTTGCATAAATTTTGTTTCTGTGAAATGAATAGATTGTAAGGTGTACTGCAAATGGCTTCATTTATTAGGAACTGCTTTTACTCATAAAGGTTTATGACTTAAATATACATGTACTGTACAAATACCAGTATACTTTCATACTTGTAATTTGTTCCAACAGTTGTTTTTCATTAGACGAAAATAAACTGATAAAGCTAAAACATTGTCAATCTGTCTTCCCTCCCCTCCTGAAACACTGGTTGAGTGTTTAGATGCCTGTCCTCATAGCTTTCATATTATGTCTCCCCCATTACATGGGGGTGACATATTGTTTTTTTGCCCGTTCCGTCCGTCCTTCCGTCCGTCCTTCCGTCTGTCACACTTGTTTCCGCTCAATAACTGAAGAACGCTTGGGCGTAGGAACTTCATACTTGTATGCAGGTTGGTCATGACCAGTAGCTGACCCCTATTGATTTTGATACGTCTAAGGCCAAGGTCACAGTGACCATGAGCTTGAAAGGTCACAGTGACAATGAGCTGATAAATAGTTTTTGCTTGGGCCTAGGAGCTTCATACTTGATGTGCAGGTTGGTCACCACCAGCAAATGACCCCTATCAATTTTAAGGTCACTAGGTCAAAGGTCAAGGTCACAGTGGTCAAGGTCACATCTGTCACACTTGTTTCCGCTCAATAACTGAAGAACGCTTGGGCAAAGGATCTTCATACTTGGTATGCAGGTTGGTCATGACCAGTAGATGACTCCTATTGATTTTGATGACAGACGGTCAAAGGTCAAGGTCATGGTGACCTTGTGAGGTAAAAAAAAATGGTTTCCGCTTAATAACTGAAGAATGCTTGGGCCGAGGAACTCCATACTTGGTATGAAGGTTGGCCATGCCCAGTAGAAGACCCTATTAATTTTGAGGTCAAAGTCAAGGTCACAGTGACCTTGAGCTGAAAGGTCACAGTGACAATGAGCTGAAACCTTGTTTTTGCTTAATAACTAGAATGCTTTGGCCATGGAAGTTGATACTTGGTGTGAAGGTTGGTCACCACCAGTAGATGACCCCTATTGATTTTGAGGTGACTAGCTTGAAGGTCAAGGTCATGGCAAAATGGTTTCCTCTCAATAACTAAAGAATGCTTATGTTGAGGAACTTCATACCTGGTGTGCAGGTTGGTCCTAACCAGTAAATGACCTTTATTGAATTTGTTTGATTTTGAGGTCACAAGGTCAAATGTCGAAGGTCACGGTAACCTTCAGCTAAAAAATGTGTTTTACTCAATAACTCAAGAACGCTTATACCCAGGAACTTCATACTTGGTGTGCAGCTTGGTCCTTACCTGTAGATGACCCTTATTGATTGTGATGTCAGTAGGTCAAAGGTCAAGGTAGCGGTGACCTTTGGCTGAAAAATGGTTTCCGCTCAATAACTGAAGATTGCTTGGGCCCAGGAACTTCATACTTGGTGTGCAGGTTGGTCACCAGCAGCAAATGACCCCTATTGATTTTGAGGTCACTAGGTCAAAGACCAAGGTCATGGTCACCCTCAGCTGAAAAATGGTTTCCGCTCAATAACTGAGGATTGTCACTGTTGCTTCATCTCCAGTCCAAAACTAAAAAATTCATCTCCATCATTTCTTTTCCTCCCCTACGACCACACAAATGGGGAGACAAGCGCTTTTTCAAAAAAGCAATCTCTAGTTTAACTCTTTCTCATATTAAGACACATCTGTTGTTTGATTGATTTGGGGTTTTCAACAATTTTTATATGGTGGCCAGTTCACTTACTCATGTGTCTCCTTGCTTTCTCACACAAGTACTCCACACAACATTTGTTACAATCAACTGGCTGCTTTTCCACATAGACTGTTAGCCCATTGGTGGAAGATGAACAACGCTTTTCTAAGTGACTTTTACAAACTGTCTGAAAGAATGTTGGCCAAGCTGGGGTTCAAACTCACAATCCCTTGATTGATAGCTTGCGTCACTACAGACTGAGGTACCAGGGCTCGGAAGACACATCTGTAGAAGAGTGCTAAAAGGAAAAGCAATTATATCTTTTGCCACTAATGTTTTCAACTCTTTAATAACTGGGACGACTATACGTTACTCATTAGTCGTCCCAGTTAATAATCATAATTTAATTTAGATGTGATTTTTTTGGGGGCCTGTCTGTTAGTAAAGGAAACACTTGAGGATCACTTCTCTGTCATATGAAATCTGTCAGTCCAGGGGTTGTGAGTTCGAACCCTAGCTTGGCCAAAATTCTTTCCGATGTTTAACAGAAGTCACTGTGACAAGTGTTATTCTCCTCCAAACCACTGGACCAATTTCAACCAAACTTCACCGGGATGTACCTTTGGTGGACCTCTTGCAAAATTGTTCAAAATTCTATGAAAAAAGAACTTTGGTGGCTGCGTCTTCAGAAAGGGGGAAAATGGCCAATCCTTAAAACTCTTCTCCTCTGAGTCCTTTTTGTTGGGATTCCAATATAATGACAAAGTTCGTTGAGTAACCCACGATAAAAATTGTTCAAGCAACATTGATTGGTTGAAAAACATGGCAGCCAGGCTGCATCAGAAAAGGGGGAAAATGACAATTTAAAAAAAAAAGTGCTTGTTTGATTTCAAGATAAATGTGTAGGAATGTTCATTAAGTTCACCTCAACATAATTTACATAGATTGCAGGTGGCATCAGAAAAGGGGTAAAAGTTACTTTTAGCTTCAAATTACATCTCCTTATCCATTGGACCAATTTCAGACAAACTTAATAGAAATGTCATTGGGGGTCCTCTTTCAAAATTATTCAAAGATATAAATAAAATTCTATGCACTTTGGTCGCTGCAGCATCATAAAGGGAGAAAAATGCCATAACTTTAAAAATTCTTCTGAATTCGCTGGTCTGATTCCAAAATAAAATGGTAGAAACCCTCTACAAAATGTTTTCAAGCCATAGTGATTGGTTGAAAAACATGGCCGTCAAACGGCGTCAGAAAAGGGGCTAATTGAAAACACTAACATTCCATTTTTAGCTCACCTGAGCTTTGCTCAAGGTGAGTTATTGTGATCGCCTTTTGTCCGGCGTCCGTCGTGCGTCGTGCGTCGTGCGTCGTCCGTCGTCCGTCGTGCGTCAACTTCTTCTCCTCAGTAACCAGTGGGTCAATTGGGATGAAACTTCACAGAAAGCATCCTCTCAATGACCTCACCAGATTTCCTTCAAATTTTTGGAATCCATGCAGAATTCTGGTTTCCATGGCAACGAAACGAAAAAAACTTCAAAATTCTTCTTCTCCCAAACTGGTTGGCAGATTTTCAAATAATTTTGTAGAAATGTTCCTTGGATGATCCTCTATCAGATTCCTTCAAGCCGTATTGATTGGTCGAAAAACATGGCTGCCAGGGGGGGGTGGGGCTATTTTGCCTTATATGGCTATAGTGAAAACTTAAAAAATCTTCTCCTCCGAAAGTGTAAGGCCGATTTTCAAATAATGTTGTAGAAATGTACCTTGGGTGACCCTCTATCAGATTCCTTCAAGCCATGTTGATTGGTCGAAAAACATGGCCGCCAGGGGGGGGGGCGGGCTATTTTGCCTTATATGGCTATAGTGCAAATTAAAAAATCTTCTCCACCAGAAGTGTCAGGCCGATTTTCAAATAATTTTGTAGAAATGTTCCTTGGGTGATCATCTATCAGATTCCTTCAAGCCATGTTGATTGGTCAAAAAACATGGCCGCCAGGGGGCGGGGCTATTTTGCCTTTTATGGCTATAGTGAAAACTTAAAAAATCTTCTCCTCCATAAGTGTCAGGCCGATTTTCAAATAATTTTGTAGAAATGTTCCTTGGGTGACCCTCTATCAGATTCCTTCAAGCAATGTTGATTAGTCGAAAAACATGGCCACCAGGGGG
Source organism: Serripes groenlandicus (assembly GCA_031761405.1). Classification (NCBI taxonomy): domain Eukaryota; kingdom Metazoa; phylum Mollusca; class Bivalvia; order Cardiida; family Cardiidae; genus Serripes; species Serripes groenlandicus. The sequence goes on from JASEVX010000001.1 coordinate 69,185,575, forward strand.
CGGGGGCTATTTTGCCTTATATGGCCAAAGTGAAAACTTAAAATATCTTCAACATCTTCTCCTCAGTAACCAGTAGGTCAATTGGGATGAAACTTCACAGAAAGCATCCTCTCAATGACCTCACCAGAATTCCTTCAAATGTTTGGGATCCATGCAGAATTCTGGTTTCCATGGCAACGAAACGAAAAAAACTTCAAAATTCTTCATCTCCCAAACTGCTTGGCAGATTTTCAAATAATTTTGTAGAAATGTTCCTTGGATGACCCTCTACCAGATTCCTTCAAGCCATGTTGATTGGTCGAAAAACACGGCCGCCAGGGGGGCGGGGCTATTTTGCCTTATATGGCTATAGTGCAAACTTAAAAATCTTCTCCTCCAAAAGTGTCAGCCCGATTTTCAAATAATTTTGTAGAAATGTTCCTTGGATGACCCACTTTCAGATTCCTTCAAGCCATGTTGATTGGTCAAAAAACATGGCCGCCAGTGGGCAGGGCTATTTTGCATTATATGGCTATAGTGAAAACTTAAAAAATCTTCTCCTCCAAAAGTATCTGGCCGATTTTCAAATAATTTTGTAGAAATGTTCCTAGGGTGACCCTCTATCAGATTCCTTCAAGCCAAGTTGATTGGTCGGAAACTATGGCTGCCAGGGGGCGGGGCTTATATAGCTAAAGTGAAAAAAAAATTAAAAATCAGGTGAGCGATTCAAGGGCCATCATGGCCCTCTTGTTTATCATTTGTTTCCTTTTAGTACCAATTGCTATAGTAGGCGAATATCTAAATCTAGGTATCGAAATCTAGGTTTGAATCAGTCCCTATTGTCTAAGACTTATTACAATATCGCCAATGAATTACTTCAAATATCTATTTCTACAGTAGCTCTCCATTACTGAACACCATTTTAGGTTCAGATAGAGGTAGGCATACGTTGGCATACATCACAGGTCACTTTTTATACTTTGTCAAACATCACAGGTCATTTTAATTTATGCAATGAAGTGGGAGGAGTTAAAACAATAATTGACAGGTGTCCCGTCTGTTTACACATATTATATCAGTTAAAGTTTATCGATGAAGTGTTTATAAATAGAAATGTAAACTACAAATGGAGGACTAACAAGGGAAATAACTTTTTTAAATTCTTATTTCTTTTATTCGAAGTTTGACGTCAAATTAAATAAAGATTTTTTAAAACGAATTTCAGAGAGGCCAATATTCTTTGCATCTTCTGAACCTTTATTAAGTACAGCACACGCCTCTTTATTTCGTATTATTGTACGTATGTTTTTTACAGATTTAACTTTTTAAATTAACCCCTGATGTTGGTCAACCAAAATAGTACGTTGACAAACACCACAGGACATTCTCCTTCAGTTCAATCTCTCAACACACATGTTCTAGTTGATGGCTTTGTGCATTGGGAAAATGCATTGCACGGCACGCATGGGAACAGACCCTAAATACATTACATATGCGTAAAAATTACCCCTGGTGTTTGTCAACGTATAACTGAAACCAAAACTATACGTAAACATATGCGTGAAAATGACGCCTGGTGTTTGTCAACGTATAAAGTTAACACAAATTATACGTAACATCACAGGACATTCTCCTTCAGTTCAATATCTCCATACACTATTCTAGATGATGGCTGTCTGTATGGGGGAAATACATTGTAGGAAACGAACTCGCATGCACAAATCACATATGAATGTATATTGTTTTATGGCGCATCGACAGCTAAGGTCATTTAGCGCGCAATTAAATATAATTATTCATGATCCCTGGGTAAACAAACCAGAACTAGGATAGAAGATGTGCCTTGCCCAAGGGCACTCCACCATGACCGAATTGACGCGACTGGGGATCGAACCCTGTTTCGAAATCCCCGACGCTAACCACTCGACCACAGCGGATTCCACAAACAAATCACATGTACACACGGACATATGAACATACCCTAAATACAAAACATGCATGAAAACAACCCTTGATGTTTGTTAACGTATACATTTCCCCAAAAACATACGTTGACAAACATCACATGACATTCTCCTTCAGTTCAATCTCTCCATACACTGATTCTAGTTGATGACTTTCTGCATGGGGGAAATGGATTGTAGGGCACGGTCTCGATTGAAATTATCAATTGTACACACGTACATATAAACTGACATTAAACGCATAATATATGCGTGAAAAAGACCCCTGATGTTTGTGAACGTATAAATTTCACCAAAAATATACGTTGACAAACATCACATGACATTCTCCTTCAGTTCAATCTCTCCATACACTGATTCTAGTTGATGGCTTTCTGCATGGGGGAAATGCATTGTAGGGCACAGTCTGGATTGAAATAATCACATATATACACGTAAATATGAACTGACCTTAAACGCATAATATATGCGTGAAAAAGACCCCTGATGTTTGCCAACGTATACATTTCACCAAAAATATACGTTGACAAACATCACAGGACATTCTCCTTCAGTTCAATCTCTCCATGCACTAATTCTAGATTGTGCTTTTAATACATGGGGGAAATGCATTATAGGGCACAAACACGTATACAATGATCACAAACACATTAACATATGACCAGACCCCAAAAACATAGCATGCATGAAAACGACCCCTGATGTTTTTCAACGTATAAATTGCACCGAAGATATACACTGAAAAACATCACAGGATATTCTACTTCAGTTCTATCTCTCAATACACTGATTCTAGATTGTGGCTTTATGCATGGGGGAATTGCATTATTGTGCACAAACCAGATCCCAAATACATAGCATGCATGAAAACGACCCCTGATGTATGTCAACGTATAAATTTCACCAAAAATAAACATTGACAAACATCACAGGACATTCTACTTCAGTTCAATCTCTCAATACACTGATTCAAACGTCGGAAAGAAAGTTTGCCCATATGCGTGAAAACGACCCCTAATGTTTGCGAACGTATAAATTTCACCATAAATATACGTTGACAAACATCACAGGACATTCTCCTTCGGTTCACTATCTCTATACACTGATTTTCGTTGATGGGTTTATGTATGAAGAAATACATTGTAGGGCACGAACACTTATAAAATGATCATATTTACACATATATGTACATATAACCAGACCCTAAATACCTACCATGTGTGAAAACGACTACTGATTTTTGTCAACGTATAACATGACAAACATCACATGTCATTCTCCTCCAGTTGAATCTCTCTATGCCCCGATTCTAGTTAACGGCTTTCTGTGTGTGGGAAACGCATTGCAGGGCACGAACAAGTAGGAATTAATTACAAAGAAACATGTACTTATGTGTGCAAATGATCCCTGACGTTTGTCAGAGTATAAACACCAAAACATACTGTAACGGGAACGGGGTATAGGTTTAAATATCACTTTTACGGCTTTGTCGTAGAAGCCGGCTTTTATAGCAACGTTGGTAGAGTGGTATACCTTTCGTTTAAGTTAAGCAACGTTCATCGCAGTTAGTACCTGGATGGATGACCCGCGATGGCGTTAGGGCGGTGCACGTTACAATACAAAGACAAACATCACAGGACATTATACTTCAGTTCAATATATCCATACATTCTTAGGTTCTAGGTGATGACTTTGTTCGCGTATTCATAGGAGAAATGTATTGTATGGCGTACACTTATCAAATGTTCACATATAAACACATTCTGGTGAATATATCCCAAATACACAACATGCGTGAAAATGACCCCTGATGTTTGTCAACGTATACAGCACTCAACAATATACGTTGACAAACATCAGGGGTCATTTTCACGCATGTTATGTATTTAGAGTCTGTTAATAAGTAAACGATATTTTCATACGTGAATGTGGCCCATAATTCATATTCTTGATGATAGAAGCCTCGACTAGAACCTGTGTATGGAGAGAGTGAACTCAATAAAATTTCCTCTCAATTTTGTCATCGTATATATTAGCATATATGATATAGTTTTTTCGACCAGTTAACCAGTATGGTGTAATTTGATAGGTGTATACGTGTGTCGCCATACATTACATTTCCTTCACGGCGAAAGTCATCAACTATAACCTGTAAATGGAAAGATCTAACTGAAATAGAATGTCCTGTGATGTTTGTCAACGTATATCTTTGGTGAGTGGTATATGTGACAAATATCAACAGGGATCATTTTCACGCATATATTATTGATTCAGGGTCTATTTATATGTACGTGTGTATATGTAATCATTGCATGCGTATGTGTGCCCTACAGCTAATTCCCCCCATGCAGAAAGGACTAGGAGCTTGCGGTTTGCGAAAGTGATTATGTATATTCACTTCTACTAAAAGCTTGCGGTTGACCACAGTGATTCTTTCCTCTCTGTAGTACTAGAACATTGGAGTTATTCTGTATTGCATGTATTACTTGGAACTTGCGGTTGGCCACAATAATAATTCTTTCCTGTCTGTAGTACTAAAAGCTTATAGTTGGCCGCTGTAATACTTTATTTCCTCTAGTACTAGAATCTTGCAATTGACCGCACTGGTTAGGTATTATATGTACTATTAGAACCCTGTTGTTGGCCACAGTCATTCTGTATTGTCTTCACTACTAAAAGGTCACGGAAAAAGCCATCAACTATAACCTGTGAATGGAATTATTGAATTAAATTAGAATCTCCTGTGATGTTTGTCAACGTATATCCTTTGTGAGTTGTATACGTTTTCACGCATATGTAATGTATTTTGGGTCTGGTCATATGTACGTTTGTATATGTGATCATTCCATACGTGTTTGTGCCCTAAAATGCATTTCCCCCATGCAGACAGCAATCAACGAGAATCAGTATATGGACACATTGAACTGTAGGAGAATGATCTGTGCTGTTTGTGAACGTACAGTTTTGGTGAAATGTATACGTTGACAAACATCAGGGGTCGTTTTCACGCATGTGTTGTATATTTAGGGTCTGTTCATATGTACCTGTGTATATGGGATGACTTCACACCTGTTCGTGCACTACAGTGCATTTCCCACATGCAAAAAGCCATCACCTAGAATCAGTGTATGACAAACATCAGGGGCCGTTTTCACGCATGTGTTGTGTATTTAGGGTCTGTTCAAAGTACCTGTGTATATGTGATGACTTCACACCTGTTCGTACACTACAATGCATTTCCCCCATAGAGAAAGCCATCAACTAGAGTCAGTGTACGGAGAAATTGATCTGAAGGAGAAAGTCCTGTTGCGTTTGTCAACGTATAGTTTGGTTTACGTTATACTTTGACAAACATCAGAGGTCATTTCCAAGCTTGACCTAGAAACAGTGTATGGAGATATTGATCTGAAGGAGAATGACCTGTGATGTTTGTCAACGTATATATTTGGTTTACGTTATACTTTGACAAACATCAGGGGTCATTTTAAAGCTTTACCTAGAAACAGTGTATGGAGATATTCATCTGAAGGAGAATGACCTGTGATGTTTGTCAACGTATAGTTTGGTTTACGTTATACTTTGACAAACATCAGAGGTCATTTCAAAGCTTTACCTAGAAACAGTGTATGGAGATATTCATCTGAAGGAGAATGACCTGTGATGTTTGTCAACGTATAGTTTTGGTTTTCGTTATATTTTGACAAACATCAGAGGTCATTTCAAAGCTTTACCTAGAAACAGTGTATGGAGATATTGATCTGAAAGAGAATTACCTGTGATGTTTGTCAACGTATAGTTTTAGTTTACGTTATACTTTGACAAACATCAGAGGTCAGTTCAAAGCCAAGCTTTACCTAGATACAGTGTATGAAGATATTGATCTGAAGGAGAATGTCCTGTGATGTTTGTCAACGTACAGTTTTGGTGAAATGTATACTTTGACAAACATCAGATGTCATTTCAAAGTTTTACCTAGAAACAGTGTATGGAGATATTGATATGAAGGAGAATTACCTGTGATGTTTGTCAACGTATATATTTGGTTTACGTCATACTTTGACAAACATCAGAGGTCATTTCCAAGCTTTACCTAGAAACAGTGTATGGAGATATTGATCTGAATGAGAATTACCTGTGATGTTTGTCAACGTATAGTTTTGGTTTACGTTATACTTTGACAAACATCAGGGGTCATTTCCAAGCTTTACCTAGAAACAGTGTATGGAAATATTCATCTGAAGGAGAATGACCTGTGATGTTTGTCAACGTATAGTTTTGGTTTACGTTATATTTTGACAAACATCAGAGGTCATTTCAAAGCTTTACCTAGAAACAGTGTATGGAGATATTGATCTGAAGGAGAATTACCTGTGATGTTTGTCAACGTATATATTTGGTTTACGTTATACTTTGACAAACATCAGAGGTCATTTCAAAGTTTTACCTAGAAACAGTGTATGGAGATATAGATCTGAAGGAGAATAACCTGTGATGTTTGTCAACGTATAATTTCGGTTTACGTTATACTTTTACAAACGTCAGGGGTCAATTTCAATGCTTTACCTAGAAACACTGTATGGAGATATTCACCTGAAGGAGAATGTCCTGTGATGTTTGTCAACGTATTGCTTTGGTTTACTTCATACGTTGGTAAACACCAGGGGTAATCTCCACGCATATGTTGTCTACTTAGGATCTGTTAATATATACGTGTGTATATGTGATCGTTTCATACGTGTTCGTGCCCTACAATGCATTTCCCCGATACAGAAAGCCATTAACTAGAATAAGTGAATGTCCTGTGATGTTTGTCAACGTATATATTTGGTTAACTGTATACGTTGACAAACATCAGGGGTCATTTTTACGCATTTTATGTATTTAGGGTTTGTTCATAAGTACGTGTCTATATATGATCCTTTTTTTTCGTGTTCGTGCCTTATAATGCATTTTCCTCATGCAGAAAGCCATCGACTACAATCAGTGTATGGAGAGATTGAGCTGAAGCAGAATGTCCTGTGATGTTTGTCAACGTATATTTCTGGTGAAATTTATACGTTGACAAACATCAGAGGTCGTTTTCATGCATGTTATGTATTAAGGGTCTGGTCATAGATACATGTGTATATGTGATCATTGTATACGTGTTCGTGCCCTACAATGCATTTCCCCCATGAAGAAAGCCGTCAACTAGTAATCAGTGTATGGAGACATTGAACTGAAGGAGAATGTCCTGTGATGTTTGTCAACGTATAGTTTTGGTTCATAAGTACGTGTGTATAATTTGGTGATCATTGTATACCTGTTCGTGCCCTACAAAGCATTGCCAACATACAGAAAGCCAACAACTAGAATCAGTGTATGGAGAGATGGGAGAGATTGAACTGAAGGAGAATGTCCTGTGATATTTGGCAACGTATAGTTTTGGTTAACTCTATACGTGGCCAAACCGGGCAAACATCAGGGGTCATTTTCACGCATAAGTTATGTATTTAGGGTCTGTGAATATGTACGTGTGTATATGTGATAATTAAATACGAGTTCGTGCCCTACAATGCATTTCCCTGACCTTCCTCTAGAATCAGTGTATAGAGAGATTGATCTGAAGAGAATGTCCTGTGATGTTTGTCAACGTATATCTTTTGGTGTATTTTTTACGTTGACAAACATCAGGAGTCGTTTGTATGCATGATATGTATTTAGGGTTTGTTCATAAGTATATATGTGATCATCTCACACGTGTTCGTGCCCTCCAATGCATTTCCTCCATGCAGAAGGCCATTAACTAGAATCAGTGTAAGGAGAGATTGATCTGAAGAAAATGTCCTGTGATGTTTGTCAACGTATATTTTTGGTGAAATTTATACGGTGACAAACATCAGGGGTCGTTTTCATGCAAGATTTGTATTTTGGGTCTGGTCCAAAGTACTTGTGTATATCTGATCATTGTATACCTGTTCGTGTCCTACAATGTATTTCCCCCATGTAGAAAGCCATCAACTAGAATCAGTGTATGGAGGGATTCAACTGAAGGAGAATGTCCACTGATGTTTGTCAACGTATATATATTTGGTGAAATGTATACGTTGACAAACATCAGGGGTCGTTTTTATGCATGATATGTATTTAGGGTCTATTCATAAGTACGTGTGTATATCTGATCATGTTATACCTGTTCGTGCCCTATAATGCATTTCACCCAAGCATAAAGTCATCAACTAGAATCAGTATGTGGTGGGATTGAACTGAAGGAGAATGTCCTGTGATGTTTGTCAACGTATAGTTTTGGTGAAATGTATACGTTGAGAAATGATGTTTGTCAACGTATTGCTTTGGTTTTAATTTATACGTTGGCAAACATCAGGGGTTTATTTCCACGCATATGTTGTGTACTTAGGGTCTGTTAATATGTACGTGTGTATATGTGATCGTTTCATACGTGTTCTTGCCATACAATGCATTTCCCCGATACAGAAAGCCATTAACTAGAATCAGTGTATGGAGATATTGAACTGGAGGAGAATGTTCTGTGATGTTTGTCAACGTATATATTTGGTTAACTGTATACGTTGACAAACATCAGGGGTCATTTTTACGCATTTTATGTATTTAGGGTTTGTTTATAAGTATGTGTCTATATATGATCATTTTTTAACGTGTTCGTTCCTTACAATGCATTTTCCTAATGCAGAAAGCCATCCACTACAATCAGTGTATGGAGAGATTGAGCTGAAGCAAAATGTCCTGTGATGTTTGTCAACGTATATTTTTCGTGAAATATATACGTTGACAAACATCCGAGGTCGTTTTCATGCATGTTATGTATTAAGGGTCTGGTCATAGATACATGTGTATATGTGATCATTGTATACGTGTTCGTGCCCCACAATGCATTTCCCCCATGAAGAAAGCCGTCAACTAGTAATCGGTGTATGGAGACATTGAACCGAAAGAGAATGTCCTGTGATGTTTGTCAACGTATAGTTTTGGGTCATACATAAGTACGTGTGTATAATTATGTGATCATTGTATACCTGTTCGTGCCCTACAAAGCATTTCCCCCATGCAAAAAGCCATCAACTAGAGCCAGTGTATGGAGAGATGGGAGAGATGGAACTGAAGAAAAAATGTCCTGTGTTGTTTGGCAACGTATAGTTTTAGTTAACTCTATACGTGGACAAACATCAGGGGTCATTTTCACGCATAAGTTATGTATTTAGGGTCTGTGAATATGTGCGTGTGTATATGTGATAATTTCATACGAGTTCGTGCCCTACAGTGCATTTCCCAGACCTTCCTCTAAAACCAGTGTATAGAGAGATTGAACTGAAGCAAAATGTCCTTGTGATGTTTGTCAACGTATATTTTTGGTGAAATTTATACGTTGACAAACATCAGAGGTCGGTTTCATGCATGATATGTATTTAGGGTCTGGTCATAAGTACGTGTGTATATGTGATAATGGTATACGTGTTCCTGCCCTACAATGCACCCCCCCCCCCCCCCCCCCCCCCCCAATGCAGAAAGCCACCAACTATAATTAGTGTATAGAGAGATTGTGTTGTTTTGGTTAACTGTATACTGTATACGTTGACAAACACCAGGGGTCATTTTTACGCATATATGTTATGTATTTAGGGTGTGTTTATATGTACATGGTTATATGTGATTATTGCATATTTATGAGTGCCGTAGAATTAATTTCCCCCATGCAGAAAGTCATCAACTAGAATCATTATATGGAGATATTGAACTGAAGTAGAATGTCATGTGATGGTTGTCATCGTATATCTTTGGTTAATTGTATACGTTGACAAACATCCGGGGTAATTTTCACGCATGTTATGTAATTAGGGTCTGTTCATAAGTATGTGATACTTTCATACGTGAATGTGCCTCATAATTCATTATCCCAATGAAAAAACCATCGACTAGAACTTGTGTATGTAGAGATTGAACTTAAACAGAATTTCCTCAGATGGTTGTCAACGTATATCTTTGTGATATTTATATGTTGTCAATCATCAGAGTTCATTTGCATGCATGATATAATTATTTGCATCTGATAACCAGTATGGGTGTAGGTGTATGTATACATGTATGCGCCCTACAGTACATTTCCCTCGCGGAGAAAATCAGCAATTATAACCTGTGAATGGAGAATACTGAGATATGGACTCTTAAACTCTAACCATAATTTATAAGTAAAGAAACAACAATGCAATACATGTAAGTTTAAACTTATTCATTTAACATCGATTGCGAAACAAGCTTTAAGCTCGGCGTCTGCTTCATGGATTCCTAACCAGGCCCTGAAACTATAAAACTTTTAAAACGTGCTCCATGCTCAGAAATGAACTCCATGCTCCAAATAAGGCTTTTGATTGGTCGATTTGGAGAACGAATTTGCTTCTGGCCAAACAGATACTTGAGCACAAATTCTGAGCACAGATTAAAATTTTATAGTTTCGGACCCAGTACTCGCGCCGTTTGTGTGTAAAAATCCCAAAGGCAGAACTCGCTCATCACGGGACCGTTGACGCTCTACCTCTGTGCCACGGTCTCCCAAACGTATACATGTAGTATATATAAGCATGCACATTCGTACTCGCGCCGGTTGTGTGGAAAATCCAAAAGGCAGAACCCGCTCATCACGGGACTCTAACCCGGGACCGTTGACGCTTTACCTCTATGCCACTGTCTCCAAAACGTATACATGTAGTAAATATAAGCAAGCAAATTCGTACTCGCGCCGGTTGTGTGGAAAAATCCCAAAGGCAGAACCCGCTCATCACGGGACTCGAACCCGGGACCGTTGACGCTCTACCTCTGTGCCACGGTCTCCAAAACGTGTACATGTAGTATATATAAGCATGCACATTCGTACTCGCGCCGGTTGTGTGGAAAAATCCAAAAGGCAGAACCCGCTCCTCACGGGACTTGAACCCGGGACCGATGACCCTCTACCTCTGTGCCAAGGTCTCCCAAACGTATGTATACATGTAGTATATATAAGCATGCAATTTCGAACTCGCGCCGGTTGTGTAGAAAAATCCAAAATGCAGAACCGGTTCATCACTGGACTCGAACCCGGGACCGTTGACGCTCTACCTCTGTGCCACCGTCTCCCAAACGTATACATGTAGTATATATAAGCATGCAAATTCGTACTCGCGCCAGTTGTGTGGAAAAATGGAAAAATCCCAAACGCAGAACCCTGTCATCACGGGACTCGAACCCGGGACCGTTGACGCTATACCTCTGCGCCACTGTCTCCAAAACGTGTACATGTAGTATATATAAGCATGCAAATCGTACTCGCGCCGTTTGTGTGGAAAAATCCCAAAGGCAGAATCCGCTCATCACGGGACTCGAACCCGTGACCGTTGACGCTCTACCTCTGTACCACGGTCTCCCAAAACATATATACATGTAGTATATATAAGCATGCACATTCTGAACCAACGTGTGATGCGGACGCCAGGTTGAGTAGAAGAGCACTCATATTTTTGGATAAGTCATACTTAGAATGGATAACAAACGCACCAATATACTTTCAAAACATGTCAATTTACCAGGGCCGACCGAACCCGAGGCCGAACTGACCAGAATTCACTAAATAAAATACTTAAAACGAATAATTGCGGATAACTATTATGTTTAAATAGCTTGCTCTTCAGCACATCCACCCGCGATGGCGAGAATCCGTTATAACAAATAAGGGTGTCCCAAATAAAGGTAAAAGCAACGCCCTTTAATAGGTCCCGCCCACACCTCTGGTGTTTGTCCGAAAAATTACCTGCGATGTTTGTCATAGTATGTTTACCTTCAGGTAGATGTCTTGCTATTCGTAGATTGTATATAATGTCAATGACAGCACATGCATGTGTTGCATATTTGCTAAAACTGAATGTCCAGAGTATCCATGTCTACAGTATCATAACGCCAAATAAACCAAATGTGTTAAACTTGGTGGGATATCAACCGGAAAATTGATTTGATTTTACATCTCTGACGCAATAGAAACAACTACAAAGAAATGTGCTGTTAAAATATATGAATTACAACAAACGAATTCATGAAAATACATGTACATGTCTGTGAATCGAGTCGAAGCAGAGTTTCGATTCTGACTCTAACATTATTTTAACAGATAGTCAAGTTCCAGTGATTAAATATGTACCAAAAAGGAAACAAAACAGTAAAATGAAAAGTAAATAATTGTTGATATAACAAATTGACATGCTTTAAATTATATGAATATGAGCGGGTTTGGGGTAAATACATCTGTTATGACTTACCTGCACCACTAGTCAATCAACCAATCAATTAGTTAATTAATCAAAAAAGTAACCGAAAGACAGGTTAAATTATGTGTGTACACGTGTATATATTAACTAAATCCAGCTGTTTTTAGGGCATCTAGTTTTTGGCCTGTATGCACGTCTGTCTGTCTGCACGAAAAAAACTTTAACCTTGACCACTACTTTAGAACCGTAAAAGGTACGGCCACCATATTTCACATGTGTATTTTTTGTGACATGACCTTTCTGTCAGTACCAACATTTTTGACCTTGCGACTTTGACCTAGATGTTGCCATTCTCAAAAAAAACTTTAACCTTGACCATTACTTTTGAACCATAACAGGTACGGCTACCATATTTCACATGTGTATTCCTTGTGACATGACCTTTCTGTCAGTACCAACATTTTTGACCTTTGACCTAGATGTTGCCATTCTCGAAAAAAAACTTGAACCTTGACCACTACTTTTGAACCATAACAGGTAAGGCTACTATATTTCACATGTGTATTCCTTGTGACATGACCTTTCTGTCAGTACCAACATTTTTGACCTTTGACCTAGATGTTGCCATTCTCAAAAAAAACTTTAACCTTGACCACTATTTTGAACCATAACAGGTAAGGCTACCATATTTCACATGTGTATACCTTGTGACATGACCATTCTGTCAGTACCAACATTTTTCATCTTGCGACCTTGACCTTTGACCTAGATGTTGCCATTCTCGAAAAAAACTTTAACCTTGACCACTACTTTTGAACCATAACAGGTACGGCTACCATATTTCACATGTGTATTCCTTGTGACATGACCTTTCTGTCAGTACCAACATTTTTGACCTTGCGACCTTGACCTTTGACCTAGATGTTGCCATTCGGGGGCATCATTGTTTCACAAACACATCTTGTTGTAAATAAAACTACCATTTCTATCACTGTTTTTGTGTCTGTTTGAGTCTTTGCCTTACAGGGAAAAAAAGTTTTGTTCTAAACTTCATATTGATATAATGATTGAGTGTGCACTTTCTGCCAATTATGGTGGTACCAAAGAGTTAAAGTGTCATCTGCAGGGTGACACTAAGGGATCACATTGCCATTTGTTGTCTGTGTGGCTTCGGTTATAGTTATTGATAGGTGACAAACAGCTGTAATAATGTTCTTTGGAACACTGGTTTAAATAGTAATCAATCTTCGATGCTCATTGTTTCAGGATTGCATTATGGTTAAGGAGCTTTTCTAGCTCACCTGAGTACGAAGTGCTCCCAAACAGGTTTGCAGATTTTCAAATTATCTTGTAGAAATGACCATTGGGTTACCCTTTATCAGATTCCTTCAAGCCATATTGATTTGTCAAAAAACATGGCTACAAATGAAGAAATAAAAGAAAGGTTGAGTGAGCCACTATCAGATCAAGCCATGTTGATTGGTGAACAAACAGGGGGCGGGGCTATTTTGACTCATGTGGCTATAGTGAAACACTTTAAAAACCCTCTACTTCGAAAGTATCTAACCGATTTTCAAATGGTTTTGTAGAAATTATCCTTTGGTGACCCTTTATCAAATTCCTTCAAACCGTGATGAATCGTCAGAAAACATGGTCTCTAGGGGACGGGACTGTTTTGCCTTATTATCATAGGGTTATAGTGAACCCTTGAAAAAATCTTCTCCAAAAATACCTGGCCGATTTTACTTTATGACCATTACTATGGAACGCCTTTACTGTCTTATGAAGTAGATCTTTTATTATATGCAGTAGATATTTCATTATGTGTGGTACTTTTTTCTTTATATTCTGTACTGTATTTGGTTATATTTAGTGCACCTCTTCTTATATGTGGTAACTTACTGTCTTTATATGTAGTGCATTCGAATTTGCATGAATGTCTGATATCAAAAATTATTTTCTAGATAAATAGTAAAACGGCGCCTCATAGTTCCATACATTAATCACTTTTGAAGCCCAATTAAGTCAGTATAATGATGACGTCATCGAACCTGGTCTTCTGTATTCATTATTAGATTTCGCGTTTAGCCACAAAGTTTTCCAACTCTATTTCATACTAAAGAGTTTTCAATAAGTTCATTTTGATGTTTTCAAATTATTCTGCTGTATATGATAAAGCGTTACATTTTACCATGATTTGTGTTTCTATTATTCTGTATCGATTACATGATTACCACTTCTTCCACTATGGATTGTTGTTCATGTCGACACAATGTTTTCAAAATTGGTCTGATGCAGATGCGTGAAAATGCGTCTACATGTTGAAAAGGGTAATTGTTATGCATTGACCTGATCCTGACATGTACGCAGCAAAGCTGTTGATCTTTGTTATCATCAAGGGCGCGTTTTTTTCTATTAAATACAAGCTACTGCATTATTAATCTCATCGTATGTGTCATCATAAATATAATGTAAACACAGGTACATATATGACATACGCACAGACGTCATGATTAATATTGTCGATTTATATACTAAACTACCCACATTTGCGAACACCTCAACCAGTTTCTTGGAAGGACTTGTGTGTTGAGTACTGGTCTGAACAATCCACGAAACACATGTGTAGGTGACATGGTGATCTTAATATGCCTGGAAAGTTGTTTACAACGGCGTTTAAGCCCGTGCAATAAAAAAAAGTCATGTCGTTTTACTAGGTCGCCACCATTGAACCCAGAAAGTGGTAACTCTTCAGTTGATGATGACATTCCGTCAAACTTCTCCTGTTTCTCGCGCCGTGTAAGCATTGCCTGCTTTTCTTAACGTTTTACCACATACAGACGCTTTTTTATCCCTCTGCAGAAGACGACTTTTGAAGAAGAAAAAAATCATGACAAAAAGAGAAAATACTCATCATCAGCATATTCTCCTTTTCCAACACTGTTTTCAACTCTAGTCAATACTAAAACCTATATATATAGTTATTTTACAGGGTTAATTTGGTGTACATTTCTACTGCGAGTCTACTGTTATTGACAAAGTTTGACTGCTGCTAAGCATTGCATGTTATTTTGGCATAAAGCCAAAGAAAAGAAAGTTTCCACTGGAGCAAATCTTAATAAAGTAGGTCCATAGAACCCTCTGAGAAGGTCTAAAACTTTATAATAGGTTACCTAAAAAGGCATATTGCATTTACTCTGTTTGCATATGAGCTTCAACATTTTTTCCTCACTTCACATGGTTCTCTCTCTAAAAAAAAAAAGGTCAAAACAATTAAATTATATTTAGAATCATGGTTGTTGAGGCATCAGAAATGGGAAACATGGCACTGGTTTAAAATGCTTCTCCTCTTGAACTTTATGTCTAATTTCAAGATAATCTGACAGAGTGACACTCTACATAAATAGTTCAAAGCATTTTGAATGGAAAACTAGAGTAGTAATATGGCAAAATTCTTGTCTTATTCCGAGATCATTTACCAGAAATATTCCCAATGTAGTTCTCTACAAAATATGTTCAAATTTATATTGATAGGTCAAAAACATAGACACGAGGAGTACGGACATCTTGCGTTTATATTGCAGATTTAATTTAAATTTGAAAAGGTTAAGCTGCACCTTGATTAGGTATCGATCTTGTCCTTACTCTGTCTTACGTACAGATGCAGTTTGACGCATTTGTAGCAGACGACTTTTGAAAACATAGTGAAAGAAGGAGAAATTGCTCATGATAAGCAATTTCTCATTTTGTCATGATGTTTTCAACTCTTTTTAATTATTAATCTTCCCTTTATAGATAGTTTGCATAACTTCGCCTGGATGTGTTCATAGTCGTCTGCTACTGATTTGTTGTATATGCCATTTTTTATGGGATGGGGTTAAAAGAGACATTTTTAAGTTAACGTTCCAGGGTTTCATGTCACTCTTGTTATAGCAGTCTTTACACAGTAACACCGGTAGTGAAGTCCGATTCTGAGCTAAAATGGATATCCAAGAGGGCTTTCCTTCATCCGCCCTTTTGAACAACTAGAATCAAATTTTGACACTTTAAATTTTATTTACACTATCAATATGTTTGTAACACTTCATTTACTATTTATATAAGTCGGAAACAAAACTATGGGTCAAGACTATATTACAATCTGAGAATGTTATCAGAGCTCAGAAATTAACCGAGACGACTCAGTCGGTAACACGGTAGGCAACTGATAGATCCTTGGGCTGTTGGTTCAAATCCCAGTTCGGCCATGGATTATGTCCGATGAATGATAAAAACCATTGTAACTATATAGTTATTCTGCATCCTTCAATGGGATTGACGTAAAGAATGGTGTGTGGGGTAATTGTACGAAAAAAGAGCCAGGAGCGGCTAGCCGCCGTGATATAACTGAAATAGAGTTGGAAATTGTGTGCGACTCCAACCAAACAATTAATCAATGTATCGGAAATAAATTAACTCCTTGCTCATGACAAGACCACAGCACTGCGGACAAGACACCTCATTGGCCACATTGAGAATGCGTTTGCTTCTGACCAATTAGATTAATCACAAATGCTGTGCAAAGTTTCATAATTTTAAAGTTCGGGTCCGTACGATTCCGGTATGCAGATTGTTCAGCTAAATGACATAGAAAAGCAGTCCTTGATTGGCAAACATGTATATGTCACGTTGCTGCTATCTATAGTAACTTTCTTAAAGTATTGTAATTTTTATTATGAGGGAAAATCAATCGTGTATTTACAAACCAAATATTAATCCCTCGGTGTTACGATTTCAATGGCTAGATTAAATTACTTAAAGCTGCAGATTCAGTATTGATCGTGGAACATGTATTTACACAAGTAAAACGCCTGGCATGCTTTATCAAGAGACACAAATAATGCACCTTTAACAGCGTAAACCAATTCATTTCAGACATTCAGGTTTAACCCTTTCTCACTTGCAACAATTCTGCAGCAGAAAACTTTGAAACCATCTAAGCGAGAACATGAAAACCTTTTTTTTTTTAAAGTATTGAATATAGTTGAAGACAATAATTGTGACAAAAGGAGAAATTGTTCATCATGAGTATGTTCTCCTTTTGCCACAGTGTCTTCTTAAATGTCCCTATGCAGATGCGCCAAAATACGTCTTCAGGTCGTAAAGTGTACGTTGAGTGTGTATGTAATTCAATAGACATGAATAGGGTAAATTTATAATTATACAATCGAGTGTTAAAATTATTATTGAACGTATACAGTAAGAAATCCAATTGTGCACATTCAAAATGGTCGACAAAGAACAACACAACTTTGTGTTGTGTAACAGAGGATTTTCATACACAGGTAATGCGCTGAAACCGTACACGGAGGACATATTGAAGGATCTCCATCAACGTATTTATACACAATTGGCGGGTTTGGCGCCTTGTACTGACAGATGTAGTGAAACACATGGACGTGTAACTATGAAGTAAGTGTAATTTACCTTGCTGACATGCCAACGGGTGTATTCACATTATAAGATAAAAAGATATATATGAAACTGGTTAAATATTGTTAAAATCTAGATACACATTGTTTTATTTATTGTTTACTTTGATTTTCCATACGAAAAAAGGATCTGTCGATATTGAACGCATTGATATTGCATTCAGAACCTTTTCACGTACGTGCCGCTTAACTAGGACATATTTGTTTCCATACAGAAACGTTAATAAGAGCTCCAATCCAAGCTTTGGTGATTATAAAGACTAGCCTGCAATGTATACATCGTTTGAAGATTAACAATTATACCACACAGGCTGAAAATCGACATACATACTAAGAGCTCGGTCTGGACAACTGTGTGTATATAAATACAGTCAAACCTGTTCTAAAGACCATCTTTGTTTAGTAAAATCCTGTCTATAGCAACAACACTTTTAAATTTCCAGTAACTCATTTTCTGCATAATTGATCCTGTAATAAAAGACCACCAGTTAACACAGACCAGATTATTCTCATTCCATGGGTTGTCTTTCGATACAGGTTTGACTGTACGTAGTTTGTGATGTGTAGATTAATGTGATTGCTATTTGTAGATTCGTTACACATACAGACATACCCTATACATTGGACAGTGTGTGTCCTTGACGTTTAATGGTTTTATTAAAGTTTATCATAATTATACATTAGCAGCAAAATCAAATCTAAATCGTAATATAGAACATATAGAACATGACAATCGACGCGAAAATACCATAATGAATGACAAATATTTATTGAAGGTAATAAGGCTACCGTCGCATAGTACAAAGCATTCTATTTAACAAATTTGATAGAGCTGAGATTGATGTCCTTATCATTTTTTCAGTAACAAATAGATGAAATATGAAAGTACCTTTATAACATCAGTATTTTTGTTTTGAAGCAACCACATACAAATCAAGTAAAAATACAGTTCTTAATTGGTCAAACTTTGGCAGTGAAATAACACATGAACATTACATTCAACAATGTTTTTCTTTAACTTTCGAAAACAATCATCAATACATATTCTTAGTTCACAATCAATAGTATTGTGACGTCCAGTCTCGATGCCAAATTTGTGGTTCGAGCAACGAAATTTAACAGAAATTTAAATGTTCTATATTTAAATGGCATTTTAATTAACAGATATCTTTCAGTATTTTACAGATATTTATAATGTTTGTAATGATGGGAACGGTCAGATTCGTTGATTTTTATATGCCAGTCTATCAAGCGCTGTTTTAAACATTTTACAAAATTATTGGCGTTTCCAACTTCCTGTAAAATCCACACATAGCCAAAACCGTAGAGAAAAAGTAAGTCGTTGACGTAAGTAGTCGGTTTTTGCATTAAATAACAATTGCGAGGATATCTATTATTTGGCATCACTATTAAACGACACCATTATTATACCCCCGATAAACGAGGTTTGAAGGGGGTATAAAGGAGTCAGTCTGTGGTCGGTTGGTCCGTTGGTCCGTTGGTCCGTTGCAATTGTCCTTGTCCGGAGCATAACTTGAATCTACTGGATAGAAATTAATAAAATTAATAACACTTCATATGATGATACAACATAGCGAGAGGAAGGGCAATGTAGAGGAACCATGACTCTATTTTACCTAATAGTTATTGCCCTTTGTTACTTTTTCATGTCCGGAGAATAACTTGAAAACTACTGAATGCAATCTAAGCAAGATCCATACAATGGCAAAGCACACTGAGAGACAGTGCAGTGTACAAGAACCATAACTCTATTTAAACCAATTACATAGTTATTGCCCTTTCTTACTTTTTTATTATCCGGAGAATAACTTTCATTGCCCTTTCTTGCTGTTTTCTTGTCCGGAGAATAACTTGAAAACTAAAGGATGAAATTTAATAAAACTTCTTACAAAGTTAGAGCACTATGAGAGGAAGTGCAGTGTACAGAAACAACAACTTTTATTTAACGTAATTACAGAGTTATTTCCCTTTGTTACTTTTTCTTGTCCTGAGAATTACTTGAAAACTACTAGATAGAATATAATCAAAGTTTATTCAATGGTAGAGCACAACGAGAGGCAGTGCATCGTATAAGAACAATAACTCTATTAGAGCTAATTACAGAGTAATTGCCCTTTCTTACTTTTTCTTATCCGGAGAAAAACTTTCAATGCCTTTCTTGCTGTTTTCTTGTCCGGAGAATAACTTTAAAACTGAAAGATGTATTTTAATAAAACTTCATATAATTGTAATGCACAATGAGAGGAAGTGCAATGTTCACGAACCTTAATTCTATTTAAAATAATTACAGAGCTATTGCCCTTTGTTGTCCTGTTCTTGTCCGGAAAATTACTTTAAAATAACTGTATGGAATTTAATAAAACTGCATACAATGGTAGAGCACAATGAGAGTAAGTGCAGTGTACAAGATCCATAACTCGAATTGAGCTTATTACTGAGTTATTGCCCTTTCTTTCCGATTCTTGTCCGGAGAATAAATTTAAAACTGCAAGATGGAAATTAATACAACTTCATACAATAGTAGAGAACACTGAGAGGAAGTGCAGTACAAGAACCATAACTTTATTTTACCTAATTACCGAGTTATTGCCATTTCTTACTTTTTTCTTGTCCGGATAATAACGTGAACACTATAGGATTGAATCTTATTAAACTACATGCATGGTAGAGCTCAATGAGAGGAAGTGCCGTGTGAAAGAACCATAACTCTATTTTAGCTAACTACATAGTCATTACCCTTTGTTACTGATTTTTAGCTCCACCTGCTGAAAGCCAGTCGAGCTTATGTCATGGCGAATTGTCCGTTGTGCATGCGTGCGTGCGTTAACCTTTTCCTTTAAACGACTTCTTCTCACTAACCACTTGGCCAATTTGGTTGAAACTTCATAGGAAGCATCCTCTCAATGTCCTTCTTTAAATTCCTTCAATTTTGTTATCCATCCAAAATTCTGGTTTCCATGGCAACCAAAAGAAAAAGATAGTGAAAACTTATAAAATTTTCTTCTCCGAAAGTGTCAGGCCGGTTTTCAAATAATTTTGTAGAAATGTTACTTGGGTGACCCTTTATTAGATTCCTTCAAGAAATGTTGATTGGTTGAAAAACATGGCCGCCAGGGAGCGGGGCTATTTTGCGTTATATAGCTATAGTGAAAACTTAAAAAATCTTCTTCTTCGAAAGTGTTGAGCAGATTTTCAAATAATTTTAAAGAAATGTTCATTGAGTGACCCTCTATCAGATTCCTTCGAGGCATGCTGATTGGTAAATAACATGGCCTCCAGATGGCGGGGCTATTTTGCCTTATATGGCTAAAGAGAAAACATATAAAATCTTCTCCTCCGAATGTGTCTGGCTGATATTCAAATATTTTTTGTAGAAATGTTACTAGGCTGACCCTCTATCAGATTCCTTCAAGCTATGTTGAGTGGTTGAAAAATGTGGCCGCCAGGGGATGGGGCTATTTTGCCTTATATGGCTATAGTGGAAAACTTAAACTATCCTCTCCTCCGAAAGTGTCAGGCCGACATGGCCACCAGGGGGCAGGGCTGTTTGGTGATTTGATGTTTGCCTTATGGCCGTGGAGCGATACTGGCCCTCTTGGGCCTCTTGTTTGTTTTGTTCGGAGAATAACTTGAAAACTACAGGATGGAATTTAATAAAATTTCATTCAATGGTAAATCACAATGAGAGGGAGTGTAGTGTACAAGAATCATAACCATATTTAAGCTTTTTGCCGAGTTATTGCCCTTTCTTACTCTTTTCTTGTCCAGAGAATAACTTTAAAACTACTGGATGGAATTTCCTATCAGGGTGATGTTCGGGGGTGTTAATCACATTTAGTGATAGCTCTAGTGTAATACAGTAAGGATATTAATATATACCACATTCACCCAAGCTACCAAGTTATTTGTTCTACTAATTTTAAATATGTTTTACAAAAGTCAAAGTGAACAGATTCTACGACTTCTGAATATGTATGGCCCCATACTTGCGCTTCGTAGCACAATATTGGCTGTATCATCAATTCAGACAACTTAAAAACATTCTTAACAAGTAAATTAATAAATGCTATCTGATATTTATAAATAGAAAAAATTGCTTTCTTGGCTTGAGCTGCAAGCTTTTGATGAGCTGAAAACCATGACAGCACATGAATAAAGATCAATCCCAAATATGTGTAGGGTGGTAATATTCTGATTTGTTCTTGACCAAAAAAACATTTTTTATCATTTATTAATGGGCAACCATTTCTGAAAACAATGATTTCTGTCTTTTCAAGATTAATGTTCATATCCGTGCCAATGCATAATTGGTCTATACTACGAGTTGTATTTGTTAATTAACGATAGTATCTGAGCAGTTGGCAATATCATCAGCAAAAATTAAAGTTGATATCGGGAATATTTTCTGTAACAAATGCACGGTTGATATTACCATCTTTTAACATTGAACAGAGTTGATTGATAAGGAGAGAGAAAAATGTTGTGCTATTTGTGTCTTCTTGTCTGGTCCTTATGTTACACATGACAAACTCGGTTATATCAGCGTTAGTTTTTACACAAGAAGTGTTATCTGAATACATTGCTAATAATGCATTAAACAAGTGACCGTGCATATCTATATTTTTAAGACATTTAAACAACTTGTAATGGTTTATTTAATCAAAAGCTTTTCGGAAATCAACGTACAGAGAATAAAATCGGCCTCCCTGATTTGATAAGTATTTTGTATAACTGCCTGTAATGAATATATGTTATCAGGTGTAGAATAATTTCTAACCCAGATTGAGATTCGTCAATATTATGATTTTCTTTCACCCAGTGATATAATATATTGTTAATGATACTTGTAAATATGTTATACATTGTTGTAGTAATCGATGGTCCTCGATAAATACCTGGGTTATCCAAAGTTAGAAAAATAATTATGGTATCATTTTACCTACACAATAGCGTCGCTTTTCATTATATATGTTTTATCCTAGCAATCATCGAAAAGGACAATTATTGCGTGAAAAGTGTAAATGTGAATTAAACAAAACAGTTAAAAACAATGGTTTATTTTCTAAACTTTCGAAGTATTAAAAAGCTTTGTTCCGAATACAGGACGTCCGGTTTCAAATCGCCGACAGTAACCACTCGGCCATGACGGATAACTGCAAGTAATAATAACTACAGCTCTCATCTAGTGCATAAAATGGAAGTTCATAATATAATTCGTAATATAAACAGTAAACCTCCGTAAGAATACTGGAATTATATCAATAGTTTAAATACACATCAGTACGTTTTGATGCTAATATTAAGTCGTGTCATGAATCTTAATTGAATTTTAAAACAAATGCTTATATTAAAAAAGAAAACCCATATAACAATAGACCATAACTTCAATGAACCTATAGCAGTTGAAGAAATCGATCGGTGTATAAACATACTAAAAATTGCAAAGCTTCTAGCATTGACAATGTTTCAAATACATATGACAAAGGGTAGCTGTAATATTTTACTGCCATTTTATCACGAATTATTCAAAACATTAAATACTCAACTTATTCAAAACTCCTTGATTGTATAGGCTGAATAGTAACAATCTTTAAAAGTGATTGCGATATCACTGATCCCAAGAACTATTAACCTATAACTATCTTGGGTTGTATTGGCAATTTAAACTATTCTCTGATATTCTGGGTCACAAATTGACGGATTATATTTAAAAAATAAAACATTAAAAAATTAAAAACTATATAGGTTTAGGAAAATGTTTCCACTACTGACCACATCTTCATTCTACCCATTCTTGCAGAAATTTGTAAACACCAAACTAAGAAAAACTCTTTTGCAGATGTGTTGATTTTCAGAGGGCGTTTGATTCGGTAGCGCATGCCGGGTGATGGAATAAACTATTAAGCTATAATATATATATATAAACTTCTTTTTTAAACATGTATACTGGTATAAATCCCTGTTTATCATTCAAAGATTAGATTTCGCAAATTTACTCCTGTGATAGGGGAGTACGCCAAGGTGAAAACATATGACAACTATTGTCTTTATTTTTAAACAACATAGAGCATTTTCTATAGACAATAACTAATTAAGTTGTTGTACAATCTGACGAATATATCAAACTACTAGTTATGCTCCATGCTGACGATACTGTAATTTCGTAACTTACTGTAAATACCTCAAGTATTGCACTCTATGGAAATCAGATATTAATTTTGATTAAACAAAAGTTATGGTAAATGTAGATATTTAGCAGGAAAGAACCATTTTTCTTTTAAAGAATAGAAATTGTTCATCCGCAAAAGACGTTGATATGCGAACAAGCAATGAACAAGCAATGAACTGTCCGTTTAGCCTTTAAAAAAAAGTACGAAACTTAGATTTTCTTATAGTATTGATTGTCAATTTAAGTTGTTCAATTCTACGATTCTTCTTAAAAATAGTAGTAGTAGTAATTCTTTATTGCCTCCATATATGGAGAGTACTATACGTATACAACATACAAGAAACATAGACAATTATACAGCAATGACAAAACATGAAACAAAAACATAGTAGTGCATATCATATCATATATACATATTTGCAATGGTAGTATAAATTAATGATATGGTGAGTCGGTGTATAAAGAATGTAAGTTAATGCTGTGATTTATGTTTTTTTGTGTGCAATTGTGACTGCTAGTATGTATATATGTATATACATGCGTACATACACACACACGTAGTTATTTACATGCATGCACATAACAGATACCCACATTTAGGTGCAATGTTTGGCTGTGAATCCTTGTCGAAACGAAAGTCAAGGAAAGACGGTGAAATGTTAATGTGTAAAATCCCTACATAGCAAACCTTTTCGAGAAAAGATTTAACAATGGGTATGATAGCTTTCATTCGTTTGGAGATGCTTGATTGTGTATATGGAAACATAAAAAAACAGATATATTTATATATAAACGCTTGAAACAATTATGTAAATATACGTTTGATACGGATATGTTACTATATCAAACTGTTATGCTCATATGAACAATCACATTTACGTACATTAACCAGTTAAATATACAGTTTCATTTGCTATTCAAAATGCAAAACAGGTGCTGTGGTATCATTACAGCAAGGGTCTGAATTTGTGTGTCAGTTAGACCATTCCACAACTCACTTCCATAAAGAGCCTTTGACAAAACAACTGATTCGTAGATACGCTTTATGGAGAGTGGATGCATGCACTCACGACTAATACCAGAGTCATTTAAGCTGAAGTACGTTTTTCTTAGTTTAGAGCAACATTCTTGTACAGAATCATCAAGCGACATATTCTTTTCATTAAGAACGCCCAAATGGAGAAATATGTCACTCTCATCAATGTTAGTACTTCCAAGACGCCATTCACGTTTTGTCTTTTTGTAATCTGACAAACTCTCGTTATATACAATTACTGTACATTTCGAGGAATTGTAAGTATAAACATTCTGTAAAGAATTATTATGGCAGACGTCAATAAGTTGTTGTAAGCCATTTTTTGTATATGACATTAACATCATAGTTAGACAACCATATTGGGTTGCACTTCGCTTGAAACAGTTTTCATTGGTTTCTAAAACATCCAACAAATCATTAATATAAAGTAAGTACATTGTTGCACTTAGTATTTGGCCCTGTCTTGCGCCCTTCATGATCGGGAACCAGTCCGACTTTAATCCGTTCATCGCACGCAGCTATATATCCGTGAGTAAGCTCTGAATAAGTTTAATGAATTTTATTCCAATACCGTTTTGAAATAATTTCATTAAAAGTAATTCATGGTTTACATGGTCAAATGCTTGTTTTACATCTAAATAGCATGTATACAATTTTGAATTATTCTCAATTGCACTATAAATTGATTCCCGGACCATGAAGGACGTCAAGCTGCAGGACAAATTCTTCTGAAATTCTCCCTGTAAACTATTTATTTCGATTTCATGAAAAGTTAATACGGACTTTTTAAAAAAACCCATGAGATATTAAAAAGGACACTCGATAAACATGTTAAAACGAAAGTGTCATATTGCTTATCATTTGAAATGATTAAGTCAATAGTCAAGGAATGCGGCTTAAGCTATATTTGAATCAATAAAAACATCCAGTTGTAAACACTATTCTTTGAAATACAACCGAAGCTTATTTGCAACAGCAGTATGCACATATTGGTATAACTCCGTTATTGATTTATCAATACTAATAATAATTAGCGCATATGTAACGTGTACATGATCCCTCACGGAATTAAGTCATAGCGGTTGACATATTTTTAATATTGACCCCTACTGGAAGTAGACGCGGCGTAAGTTTTAAAGAAATTCAAAACTATAATATAATCATATTGGTTAGAAATTGATTGATTGGGGTTTAACACCGTTTTCAACAATTTTTCAGTCACATCACGGCGACCATATATTGGTTAGAAAGGTAATTGAATAAGCTGAAAGTGATACTAAACATGATATATTCTATCATTGGATAATATTCGCTATGGGCAGCGCCATGGTGTTGGGCGGGATCTTAAGAATGCCAACGGTTCCACTAGACTGATGCAAGACAAAGCAAGGCCCCATACAGCAAGACTTACACAGCAATTTCTAAATGGGAATGGAGTTAACGTCTCACCTTGGCCTGCCTTGTCACCAGACCTCAATCCGATTGAGCATATATGGGATGCTCTTGGTCGCAGAGTCAGATCAAAGAATGCCGTTAATAATTTAGATGATCTACGTAACGCCCTGCAGGCGGAATGGAATAATATTCCTGCACACGTTATCTAACTTAACGTAAATTCCATGCGGCGACGTATTTTAGAAGTTATTTACACCTGTCATATCAAATATCATTTACATCCTTTTGCAAGAAATTAAAGCAAGGAAACAAACAGCGCTATGGCTATTTGTGTATTTTTAATGTTAACCCCTACTGCACATAGACTTTAAGTTTCAAAGAAATTAAAAACAATAACACAATGATATTGGTTAGAAAGTTTTTTGAATAAATTAAAGATGTTAGCACACATGATAATAATCTAGAGAGAGAGAGAGAGAGAGAGAGAGAGAGAGAGAGAGAGAGAGAGAGAGAGAGAGAGAGAGAGAGAGAGAGAGACCGTTTCAAAGATATGATAACGACTATGTTGACGACTTGGTGCTTGGAAAACGACGAAAAATTTGCCAAGATTCTTACTAATAATACTTTTGACAAGTATAGCAAACGACACTGCATGTCAAACACTTCATGATTGCTTTTGACCGAAGTGAAAAGTGTACATATTGATCAGAATGCGTAGATGCATAGGCTTTTCTGATTTACACTGATCGCAAATGACATATGGTTGGATTTCCTGTAATAGCACTCAATTTTATGTTTTGACAGATGGTGTATAACGTGTAAGAAGTGGAGAGATGCACTGCAGAAAGAACATCGGAACGCCAATGATATCAAATGGCACAATACTCATTCTTGGATATGGCCGACTTCGCAAGAAAGTATAATAGAAGTGTTTGTGCCCCTTTGGGCAACCTCAAACTTCAATCTTCAAGACATTGCTACACTATGTAATATTTGGAAAAAATGCAAACATTTCAAATTAAATTTACATATTTGTGACTCGGTAGCTTCATTGCGAAATAAGCATTGTGGTCATAACGTAAAAGATGCTCGTGTTAGCGACAAAGATAAATCGAAAGTTTTTGATGCGTTGAAAGATCTATGCAAAGATCAAGAAGTTATTCAACATGTAGATAAATATAAATGTGAGGAAGAAATCCGGAACATCGAAAAACAAAAGGATTCGAGAGAATTGTTGTGTCAAATTACAAAAGATATTTACAGTGTCCGAGTAGACACAGACGCAAATAACAGAATGATTATTAATATATCTGATCAACTTCAAGTGGTGAGTGAAAATCAAGCGAGTTCTATGTCTAACTATTCTAAGCAGAAACAGTCGAGTAGCTGCCAAGATTATTTGCGTGGTTTAGTATATCTGTTGGTCGGTATTGTAGTGTGCATTACGTTTGTTTACGTTTTTATTAAACCCTCATACGACATCCGCCTACTTCCACACCAACAACATAAAGACAATAACAGAAGTCCGATAAATGGTATGCATTTTTATATCACTTATCAGGTCACTTTTTTTGAATATGTTCTTTGTAATTTAAATAGTTGGCGTTTACTTCTCAATACTTTGTTAACGTTTTCCACAACACAATGCACGCAATGACTAGGAACCTTCTGTGTAAAGCCTTAACATGCGTTAGAAAATTAAATTACATGGATCGAGATCAAATAAGTTGAATAAAAAGGTGGATTAGCTATATGTTGTATATGTAATATATTTACTGCACTGTACGTGCATTGGATAAATTCCTAAGGTCATCGAACTTGGTCAGTTGAGCATAAAAATGTTTAACGGAATTTTAATTTTAATCTTTTGTTTTCATTGATTGAAGAGGTACATGCTGTCCAGTGACCGCCATGACAATTATATCTGTCATGTGAGATGAAGTATACACTTGGGACCATTTTAATATAGTTGAAGTATATGTAGAAAAACACCAAATATTTCACACAAATTCCGAAAACAATGCTCACTGTTTGTAAAGCTGTTTTTCTGTACCGGTCAGTTTTTCTCTATTTTAGGTTGTGAATCAGAAGTATACAGCTATCCTTTTCAACAAGACCTTCCGTTAATTGAGTACTTGACGCATCACCAAAATCTGGTTGGTCGAGAATGGTTATTTGAAGAAATTGAAAAAGAAATATTTGACAAAGATCATCGTGGCTTTATACTGGGAGCTGAAATGGGGTTTGGCAAATCGGCTATTATGAGGCACGTTCTATGTGCGGAAGAAGGAGAGAAGGGAAGCAAGATCAGAAGACATATTGCAGCATTCCATGTGTGTAAATTTGATGTACCGAGTACCTGGAAAGTTGAGAGATTTATACGAAGACTTCTAGGATTTTTCTCTAGACGAAGTGCAGAATTCGGTAGTGAGATATCGCGGCTTAACAGATATTCTCTGATATTCAATCAAGATACTTGCGCAAAAGAGCCCGTAGCATGTCTTGACCAAGGAATTATTTCACCACTGAAGAGACTTAAAATAGATAGTACATGGATAGTTGCGATTGATGCTTAGGATGAATGTATGGATTCAGACACAAATACAAATCATATTTTAGATATACTATCGAGTAGAATAAAAGAGTTTCCAAATTGGATCAAGTTCTTTATTTCTACCAGACTTAAATATAATGAACATATCATGAGAAAACTCAAGAGAGTGTACTTAAAATACAATGATAGTAGAAATGTTGATGATATTGAATCGTATCTTGCGCAACAGAGTATATTCAAAGAGGCCGCAAACGACCTGAAAAGCAAAAGTTTAAAAGCACAATACATTCAGAAAGTCTATAAACAAAGCGAAGGTAGCTTTTTGTTCGTAACACATGCTCTTCAGTTCATCATGAGTACCGTAAATGAAATGGAAGTTATCTTACCAACAAGTCTGACAGATATATATGAGATTAATTTTCAAAGGAAGTTTCCAATCCCGTCTGACTTTCATGTTGCAAAAATGATACTCGAAATTATCTGCGCATCCATACACCCTTTAAGTGAATCACATATTAAGAAAGTTTTACAAGCAAATAATGTCATAAATGACGGCGACATAACCGAAGCGTTTCAAAATTTATCGGATTTCCTAAACCAAGATGACGTTACTAGAATCGTTCACCAATCACTAAGAGACTGGTTAGTAGACAAAAACAACACGATGTTTCATATTTCTACCAAAGCAGGTCATCGTATTATGTCGAGATATTTAATCAAATCTTTAAATACGAATGATTCGATCGATTTCGCAACTTTGGCAATCCATGTGGCACATTCAAAAGACGAAGTTATTATCAGCATATTTAAAGCTCTTAAGGTCCAGCAAGTGAAGACTGAAAGATCGTTTGTACACAAGTTGATATGGAGAAGTAATTCGGTTAAAGCGCTGGAACTTGTGTTACCGTTCCTGAATGATATAGACATATTAAATGAAGGCGGTGCATCGCCTGCATTTATTGCAGCTGCAAGAGGACATACTGAACAATTACAACTCCTTTTTGACAGAGGGGCCAACATCAATTTCTTAATTAACAATACATATAGACTTGGGAACAGTGATATATTCATGTTTTATGAATTATTGGAGAGCAGCAAAGACTATTTAAGATATAGTTTATTGCATATTGCGACACAATTCGGTCACAAACATACTGTAAGGTATTTATTAAAGACAAACAAATCCTTAATATATATTACAAACAGTTTTGGACATCTTGCAAGTGATATTGCATGTGCATCTGGTCATAAAGAGATTCTACTGGTATTGTTTGCCGTCAACAATAGTATTGTTGGGGAAACTTGTACGTATTTAGCGGCAAAAAATGGACATGAAAACATTGTCGAACTAGTATTAGATCGAGAAATTGTAAAGTTTACATGTACATCAGAATATGATTCTCTAAACGCTTACAAAAATATCACTGAATGCTCTCGACATTTTAAAATAAACTTTGATTGGTGGCGGCTGGTATTACAGGAAACAGTTATGCATGTTGCAGTGCGACACGGGCACGCACATCTTGTTGAAAAACTGTTAATGAATAATTCACATTTGTTAAACTGCAAAGATGTTTTTGGGCTGACACCATTTTTGGCAAGTATTTGGTACAACCAAACAGATATATTCAATGCGGTTAAACCACAGCACTGAAAGGTGCTCCGACAACAGACCACATTTCATTTCCAAACTGAATGTTTCGCTTGTTTTCGGAGATAATGATAAGTTTTGCCCAAGAGGAGCTTCGTTTTCACACCTTGTCGCCATGTTTAACAGAGTTGATATGCTGATTTTTGTTTTGGAGAACAGGATGTATGTTAATTGGACTGCACTTGATACAGACCTTAACAACGCAGAACAGTATGCAGCGTGTGCAGGTTCCTTGGATTATTTGTACCTAGCTAAAATAGGTTACTTATCACACAATATTGACGACTCAAGATCTGCAAATGGATCAACTGTCTACCATATCGCTGCTGTGTGTGCCAGTACAGTCAGCATTTCTATCCTCAAAGGGGCTGGTCACAAAGACCGTATTCCACAGTACACAGATAATATGAACAGAACTATCCTTCATTATTCAGTGTTGAAGAGACCTAAAGACGACAGCATCGATAGCCATATGGATATCCTACGTATTGTCAACACGTTAATTGCAGATGGTCATTCTTTGTCAGATACCGATTCCGCTGGAAGAAATATCCTTCATTATGTCTTTTTAAACGGATATGATGGAATATCACAAAGAATTTATGATCTCGATAGTCAGGTTTGGAATAAATTGATGACACAAGTTGATAATATGGGATATACACCGACAACATTTGCTATTACATACAATTCCTATATCCCAACCTTAAAAACCCCTTATTTAGTGACACCCGAATCCACTCCGATGGCTATGACGCAATGGATGTCGCGTTGGGAAAAAACAATCGCAGTGGCCATATTATATTATAATAGTTCATATATTAATTTTCCGACTAGAGTCTACCGTGATTTGTTCATTAAAAGTCCTTCATTGACAAATTTAATGCTAATATATTTGAAAACAAACGACGAAGACTTACAACGCGAACTAATTATAATATTAACTAGGTCGGATAGTTTTAATAAGGGTCTTAAGTTTTCATTGCATACACTTTATGCTCATCGACCGTCGATCTTTCATACATGTAAACGACACCTTGATAATTCCCCTTTACATAAAATAGCTTTAAGAGGATTATTAATGCTCCCTCTTTATTACATACAAGATTTGGTAGGAAGACAGTTGTTTACAAAGTATGTGAGTTGCCCTGATGCTAACGGTTACAATGTATTCCATTACGCGATCATAGGAGGCAACATTAAATTAGCAAATGCTTTGATAGAATCTGATATTGATGTCACAACTACACGTGTCAATCATCAAGACATCTTATGGATGATACTTCAATCTCGAACCACTCATAGTGAAAACTGCACAAAACTGAATGACACTCATACACTTTGTAATGAGCATGAATGTGACCTTATTTATTATGACAAACTTTTAACCAATTTCATCAAATTATATAAATCAAATTTTGTCACTCAATCGTTTTGTAAAAATGAAACAAAACAGTTGTCCTTGATACATATTTTGACTTTTAATGGTATGACAGAAACAATACAAACACTTACAGAAATATATGGAAAGGATATACTTTTCTGTACAACTACAAAGGGGTTTGTCCCACACTTTATGTATCTAATGAACGACAGAGAAGGAAACTGGTCAGAAACATTTGGAAGTAGCGATAATATTACTTACCCTGAAAAATTAGCTGAATTGATATGGCATTTCAATTTAGGTTTTGCATTTCAATTAAAACACGAAAAGTCCTTATTAAAACCATTATTTAGTCGTAAAGAAAATACATGGTATTTAAACAGTAATAGAAGAATATTAGTAAAACGTTTGCTATGTTTTTCAATGGCATTTAATGTTATAGAATCAAATCTTGCATATGTTACAGAGATCTATAATCTGAAAGTTTATTTAAATATTTTGATGTTAAATAAAGATTTGAGCAATCGATTGGTGCATTTAAATCCCGCGAATAACTTTGTAAACTATAAAGAGTTTGTTTTACATCTTAAGCGGGTTGTTCTGCCACACATAATTCAGTATATGGACCATTATCACATTCATTCTATAAGTCGTCATTTACAACTTTTAGCAACGTTGCTTTCGGGAAATGAAGATGCTTCGCCTTGGCAAAAAAGGAGAGATATTCAACGTCTGTACGCCATCATTAAAAGTTTAACTAGAAAAACATATTCTGACTTTGTGAACAGATTGATTTCATTTTTATACAGGGCATTGAAAACGATTTTCATTACAAATGGTCATAAAACTTTCAATCAGTTTACCACTGACCGTATGGAATCGCTCGGTTTTAATAGTAAACTAACTGAAATGTCACTAATGCGTTCTATTGTTATGTCGAAATATAATAATTATAAATACTTAGATGTAATAAAACATACAGTTCTATATAAATGTAAGATGAAGAGTTTAAGATCCACGTGTTCATATAATTGTGAATCATTTCATAGTAAATTTGCTGTTAAAAAATATGCTTCTCCTTTGTTCGACGATGAATGATGATAAAAACGACAAAACTGCTGTTGAATAGACGTATACTTAGCTGCCGGAAGAACAGTCGAGTCTGATATAATTTACTTTTAGAAAAAGTGAATCATAATTATTGTCTTAATATGCCGAAATGGTCAATATGCGTGTGGTTTGTTATATATTTTTGAAAATTAAAGAAACGGAAAAGTCTATCTACATGTATTTATAAAACATTTTTAAATCAAAAACATTAACACATTATGGTTACTTCCGCCTACAACATCTTTATCTATAATTAAATTAATATTCAAATTTGTTATTCCATGAATATATATTAAACAATTGCTTTTTGTTACATGTATGTAAATAATTATAATTATGTATATGACGATGAACATTTTGTTCAAGTCAAATGAAAATAAAGATTCTGATTCTGATTCTGATATGTAAATATCAAAAGAAAATTTAAACGCAAGAACGGAATTTTGAAACAAATACATTTGATGTTATTCGCAACAGCTAGAACGTCTGCCTCCGAATGGATTAAATAAAAGTTATTAAACACGTTTCGTAAAGAGAAACGACGCTCAATTCCATACAATGGTGTACATATAATAGTTGAAACGATACAGAAAGGGTTCATGTTCAAAAATGAATATATCGGATGGTCAATATTGTTTCAATTATTTCTAGACATGTCGCTGAATCGATAATAATATATAGGTAGTGACTTTGTTTTAATTGTTCCCCTTCTACAAATACTATGCATAATTTCCCTTTATTGAATTTCAGTGAGACAAAAATACAAATAACATAGATTTAGATATATGTTCATTAATTAAATAACATATTTTTCACATGAAATAATGTCGGTTGAATGATGTGTAAAAAATTACGATATTTGTCTTCATAAGATTAATGTATTTTAAATCAGTCAAATCGAATTTATGTGTAATGCGTTGGATATTATGTGGATAACTAAGCTCAAGTAAGAACAGTGCATGTAAGACGTACCTGTTAAATTTATGCTTCGACATTTTCGTCTCTTCATGCAAGCGAAGTGTGGGCAAGTAGCTCCGGTATATCTGGCGAATTAGGAAGGTACCCCCCTTACAATTGACAATGGAAGATTGTATGGTGGTGTAACGAAAACGTTCGGTATACGTTGCATTTGATAGGCAAATTTACATCACCGTTTCGAAGTGACGGAGTTTAGGGCTATAAATAAAAGACAAGTGGACCCCTTCAGGGTCGAGTATACTTTTCGCTGAAGGGATCTTCTGCGTCTTTAGACCGGCACGTTACATTGGTAGCAGCGGTGGGATGAAGACAACTGCCATACCGGAGTTGCCTTACCCATGGGTTTCCCAGGCCAATACTCGGGACGAGTCTTCTCGGGGTGGGAAGTAGTGTAACGAAAACGTTCTGTATACGTTGCATTTGATATGCAAATTTACATCACCGTTTCGGGGTGATGGGGTTTAGGGTTATATATATAACACAAGTGGACCCCTTCAGGGTTGAGTATACTTTCCGCTGAAGGGATCTTCTGCGTCTTTAGCCCTGCACGTTACATTTGGTGGCAGCGTTTGGATGAAGACAACTGCCGTACTGGAGTTGCCTTACCCACGGGTTTCCCAGGCCAAGACTCGGGACGAGTCTTCTCGGAGTGGGAAGTAGTGTAACGAAAACGTTCGGTATACGTTGCATCTGATATGCAAATTTACATCACCGTTTCGAAGTGATAGAGTTTAGGGCCATATATAAAAGACAAGTCGACCCCTTCAGGGTCGAGTATACTTTTCGATGAAGGGATCTTCTGCGTCTTTAGCCCGGCACGTTACAGTGGCATAGAACTGCCACCACTTACCAGATAATTATGTTGAATATTTTCGTGAAATTCATGGCGGATTTCGCGTTATATACAAAATAACATGATAACTTAAAATTTATCGTGATGCCAGATAATTAACTAACATGAATTTGTTCGTGTTAGTGCTCTAAACTGCCAAAGATTATATCTAGATAATTTAAGGATTTTCATGAAACTCGGATTTCGCGTTATATACAAAATAACATGATAACTTAAAATTTATTTATTTTATATATTCTTCGGGCCAGTAGCGGAGTTAAGGCCGAGCACTTCGCTGCTTTATAGCGAATTAGGTCCCATCGAGCATCTCCGCAGCCGTACGCAGGGCCTAGCACTTCGCTGCGTACGCTGGTTGGCACATACGGGGCCCGGCGCATATTTCTTCGGGCCAGCATCGGAGTGCTCCCCTGACACAAGGCCTAGCACTTCGCTGCTTACGCGGGTTCGCAAATGCGGGATCCGGCGCACAATTGTTCGGGCCAGCAACGAAGTGCTCCCCTGACACAATGCCTAGCACTTCGCTGCGCACGCGTATTCGCAAATGCGGGACCCGGCGCATATTTCTTCGGGCCAGCGGCGGAGTGCTCCCCTGACACTTCGCTGCGTACGCGGGTTCGCAGATGTGAGACCCGTGGGAGAGAGAGAAAAAAAATAAAAAGCTAATGACTGTTGTCGGTCGGCATGGTGTTATAATCTATATTTAGATATCTGGTATCATGAAAACTTATTGCTAACACGATAACTTAAAATAAACGTGATAAATAGAACATTTCGAGATATATTTTCCATTAAGTGGTTGGCAGTCTAAGCACTAACAGGGAAAAAAAGCATGTTAAGTTATTTATATAGTATCACAACGAATTTAAAGTTATCATGTTATTTTGTAAATAACGCGAAATCCGCCATGACTTTCGCGAAAATATTCAACATAATTATCTGGTAAGTGGTGGCAGTTTTATGCCACAATACGATTTAGTACAAAAAGAGAAAATTATATTTTGTCAGCAGTTATCCGTAATCAATGTTATAATATTAAACTAAAAGACAATACTGTCTGTCAACTGGTCTAGTAATGTTCGAGATTTACTGCAACATCTCGGTTTTTCCTATGTTTGGTTATTTCCAGAATCTGTCAATGTTAATTATTTTTACCTATTAATAGATTGAAAGATTTGTATATAAATAACTTGTTTCGAGATATCAATAGCATTTGTCTCTTTGTTTATGTAGATCATAAATCAACTCACTTTGGTTTGTCTGATTTTTGAACAAAAATGTTTAATGTAAAGCACAGAAACAGCATTGTAAAGTTACGCAATTCTTCGCATTAGTAAACAATTGAAATAGGACGACATATTGATAGAAATTACTGAATATGTCCCGTTTGCAATTCCGGTGATATAGAAGATGAGTACCATTCCGTACTGATAGGCTCGTCTTTGTCTCAATGAGAAAACAGTATATCGACAAATATTTTTACAATAATCCTAGTATGTTAAATTCATATCTCTTTTGAACAGCACAATAATTAATCGTGAATTATTTGGCCTTGTATTGCATTAAATCATTTGAAAACAAAAAGATCATTCTTATCAAAATTAACACGTTTGTTTGTATTCGTAAATGAATTTGCACTTCCACATTTACTTTTGCTATTACAATCATTTTCAATATTTTCCTTACAATTAATATATAACCGTGTCACAAGAAGAGAACATATGCAACTAGACCGGGGCTCGAACCCGGGACCTCTCGCTTTCAGGGCGAGTACTGTACGGACTTCACTCTCAGTCTCACATCGTGTACAATTTCGGACCGAGACAACTGTTATGTTATCACGCATGTCATTGTATATATTGTAAAAGGTGATGAACTTATGTTTTCAAACCAATATTGAAATAAAATTCTTCTTCTTCTTCTTCTTATATTATAAATGAAAGAGAGTGGTAGAGCGTCAGCCTCTCGTACCAAAGGTCCAGGGTTCGTTTCTGCCTGTGGTATTTCCTGGTTAAGTCTCAAGGATGCAGACATCGAGCGTGATTAATATTTATAAG
The DNA here is from genome assembly GCA_031761405.1 of Serripes groenlandicus. Taxonomy (NCBI): domain Eukaryota; kingdom Metazoa; phylum Mollusca; class Bivalvia; order Cardiida; family Cardiidae; genus Serripes; species Serripes groenlandicus. Next base: position 69,222,444 of record JASEVX010000001.1, read on the forward strand.
CTAAAACTTATATCGCAATGAATGTTAAATAAATAAGTTTAAACTCGATGAGGAAGAAATATTGTTACAAAAAAACGGTTTAAATCCTTCCTCCAATACAGGTGCATTCCTTTGACTGACACATTGTGGCAAGAGGAAACTTTGCATCACAGTGAATAACTAGAGGTTGTTTTTGGGAAAAACATATGTCTCCCCCAAGGGGTATTTGTCTGGCTGACTGTATTTTGTCAGTTAGTGATTTATTTTAAACAAGAGGGCCATGAAGGCCCTTGAATCGCTCACCTGATTTTTTATTTATTTTTCACTTTAGCTATATAAGCCCCGCCCCCTGGCATTTCGTTGCCATGGAAACCAGAATTCTGCATGGATCCCAAAGATTTGAAGGAATTCTGGTGAGGTCATTGAGAGGATGCTTTCTGTGAAGTTTCATCCCAATTGACCTACTGGTTACTGAGGAGAAGATGTTGAAGATATTTTAAGTTTTCACTTTGGCCATATAAGGCAAAATAGCCCCGCCCCCTGGCGGCCATGTTTTTCGACTAATCAACATTGCTTGAAGGAATCTGATAGAGGGTCACCCAAGGAACATTTCTACAAAATTATTTGAAAATCGGCCTGACACTTATGGAGGAGAAGATTTTTTAAGTTTTCACTATAGCCATAAAAGGCAATATAGCCCCGCCCCCTGGCGGCCATGTTTTTTGACCAATCAACATGGCTTGAAGGAATCTGATAGAGGGTCACCCAAGGTACATTTCTACAAAATTATTTGAAAATCGGCCTTACACTTTCGGAGGAGAAGATTTTTTAAGTTTTCACTATAGCCATATAAGGTAAAATAGCCCCGCCCCCCCCCCCCCCTGGCAGCCATGTTTTTCGACCAATCAATACGGCTTGAAGGAATCTGATAGAGGATCATCCAAGAAACATTTCTACAAAATTATTTGAAAATCTGCCAACCAGTTTGGGAGAAGAAGAATTTTGAAGTTTTTTTCGTTTCGTTGCCATGGAAACCAGAATTCTGCATGGATTCCAAAAATTTGAAGGAAATCTGGTGAGGTCATTGAGAGGATGCTTTCTGTGAAGTTTCATCCCAATTGACCCACTGGTTAATGAGGAGAAGAAGTTGACGCACGACGCACGACGGACGACGGACGACGCACGACGGACGCCGGACAAAAGGCGATCACAATAACTCACCTTGAGCAAAGCTCAGGTGAGCTAAAAAGGGCAATAACTCATCCAAAAGTAGGTCAAATTAAACGCCCTCGTAATATGCGCAACAAGACATTGTACGGATGACTCCTGTGAAGTTTCATAGAAATGTGGCAAAGGGGTTGTGAGATGAAGGCCGGACAAGAATGAAATGGCAATTTTAAAAAAAGGGCAATAACTCAACCAAAATTAGGTCAAATTAAACGCCCTCGTAATATGCGCAACTAGACGTTGTACCGATGACTCCTGTAAAGTTTCATAGAAATGTGGCCAAGGGGTTGTGAGATGAAGGCCGGACAAGAATGAAATGGCAATTTTAAAAAAGGGCAATAACTCATCCAAAAGTAGGTCAAATTAAACGCCCTCGTAATATGCGCAACAACACATTGTACCGATGACTCCTGTGAAGTTTCATAGAAATGTGGCAAAGGGGTTGTGAGATGAAGGCCGGACAAGAATGAAATGGCAATTTTAAACAAGAGGGCCATGATGGCCCTATATCGCTCACCTGATTTAATAGAACTTCAATAGTTTTCAAAGTTTTTACTGTTTTTAGGCCAATACTTTTGGACAAGAAGATTTTTAAAGTTTTAACAATGCACATATAAGGAAAACAAGCTCCGCCCCCTGGCGGCCATGTTTTTCAACGGATCAAAAATATTTAAACAATCTTGGTAAAGGGTGCCCCAAGGAACATTTGTGCAAAATAATTTTTAAATCGGGCCAGTACTTTTGGACAAGAAGATTTTTAAAGTTTTAACAATGCACATATAAGGAAAACAAGCTCCGCCCTCTGGCGGCCATGCTTTTCAACGGATCGGAAATATTTGAACAATCTTGGTAAAGGGTGCCCCAAGGAACATTTGTGCAAAATAATTTTTAAATCGGGCCAGTACTTTTGGACAAGAAGATTTTTAAAGTTTTAACAATGCACATATAAGGAAAACAAGCTCCGCCCTCTGGCGGCCATGCTTTTCAACGGATCGGAAATATTTGAACAATCTTGGTAAAGGGTGCCCCAAGGAACATTTGTGCAAAATAATTTTTAAATCGGGCCAGTACTTTTGGACAAGAAGATTTTTAAAGTTTTAACAATGCACACATAAGGAAAACAAGCTCCGCCCCCCCCCCCCCCCCCCCCCCCCCCCCCCCCCCTGGCGGCCATGTTTTTCAACGGATCAAAAATATTTGAACAATCTTGGTAAAGGGTGCACCAAGGAACATTTGTGCAAAATTATTTTCAAATCGGCCCAGTACTTTTGGACAAGAAGATTTTACAAAGTTTTAACTATGCACATATAAGGAAAACAGGCTCCGCCCCCTGGCGGCCATGTTTTTCAACGGATTGGAAATATTTGAACAATCTTGGTAAAGAGTGTCCCAAGGAACATTTGTGCAAAATAATTTTCAAATCGGGCCAGTACTTTTGGACAAGAAGATTTTTAAAGTTTTAACAATGCACATGTAAGGAAAATAAGCTCCGCCCCCTGGCGGCCATGTTTTTCAACGGATTGGAAATATTTGAACAATCTTGGTAGAGGGTACCTCAAGGAACATTTGTGCAAAATAATTTTCAAATCGGGCCAGTACTTTTGGACAAGAAGATTTTTTAAGATTTGGCAATTTTTCCCTTTTCTGATGCCGCAGCAACCAAAATTCTACTTGGAATTAATTTCTTTGAACAACTTTGAAAGAAGACTACCTAAGGACCATTCCTGTGAAGTTATTTTGAAATCTGTTCATTGGTTTAGTAGGAGAAGTAATTTGTAGGAAATTGTTAACAGACGCCGACGACGACGACGACGACGCCGGACGCCGGACGGTGAGTGATCACAAAAGCTCACCTTGCACTTCGTGCTTAGGTGAGCTAAAAAAGGGCAATAACTCAACCAAAATTAGGTCAAATTAAACGCCCTAGTAATATGCGCAACTAGACGTTGTACCGATGACTCCTGTGAAGTTTCATAGAAATGTGGCAAAGGGGTTGTGAGATGAAGGCCGGACAAGAATGAAATGGCAATTTTAAAAAAAGGGCAATAACTCATCCAAAAGTAGGTCAAATTAAACGCCCTCGTAATATGCGCAGCTAGACGTTGTACCGATGACTCCTGTGAAGTTTCATAGAAATGTGGCAAAGGGGTTGTGAGATGAAGACCGGACAAGAATGAAATGGCAATTTTAAAACAAGAGGGCCATGATGGCCCTATATCGCTCACCTGATTTAATAGAACTTCAATAGTTTTCAAAGTTTTTACTCTTTTTAGGCCAATACTTTTGGACAAGAAGATTTTAAAGTTTTAACAATGCACATATAAGGAAAACAAGCTCCGCCCCCTGGGGGCCATGTTTTTCAACGGATCAAAAATATTTAAACAATCTTGGTAAAGGGTGCCCCAAGGAACATTTGTGCAAAATAATTTTTAAATCGGGCCAGTACTTTTGGACAAGAAGATTTTTAAAGTTTTAACAATGCACATATAAGGAAAACAAGCCTCGCCCCCTGGCCGCCATGTTTTTCAACGGATTGGAAATATTTGTACAATCTTGGTAAAGGGTGCCCCAAGGAACATTTGTGCAAAATAATTTTTAAATCGGTCCAGTTCTTTTGGACAAGAAGATTGTTAAAGTTTTAACAATGCACATATAAGGAAAACAGGCTCCGCCCCCTGGCGGCCATGTTTTTCAACGGATTGGAAATATTTGAACAATCTTGGTAAAGAGTGTCCCAAGGAACATTTGTGCAAAATAATTTTCAAATCGGGCCAGTACTTTTGGACAAGAAGATTTTTAAAGTTTTAACAATGCACATGTAAGGAAAATAAGCTCCGCCCCCTGGCGGCCATGTTTTTCAACGGATTGGAAATATTTGAACAATCTTGGTAGAGGGTACCTCAAGGAACATTTGTGCAAAATAATTTTCAAATCGGGCCAGTCCTTTTGGACAAGAAGATTTTTTAAGATTTGGCAATTTTTCCCTTTTCTGATGCCGCAGCAACCAAAGTTCTACTTGGAATTAATTTCTTTGAACAACTTTGAAAGAGGACTACCTAAGGACCATTCCTGTGAAGTTATTTTGAAATCTGTTCATTGGTTTAGTAGGAGAAGTCATTTGTAGGAAATTGTTAACAGACGCCGACGACGACGACGACGGACGCCGGACGGTGAGTGATCACAAAAGCTCACCTTGCACTTCGTGCTTAGGTGAGCTAAAAAGGGCAATAACTCATCCAAAAGTAGGTCAAATTAAACGCCCTCGTAATATGCACAACTAGACGTTGTACCGATGACTCCTGTGAAGTGTCATAGAAATGTGGCAAAGGGGTTGTGAGATGAAGGCCGGACAAGAATGAAATGGCAATTTTAAGAAAGGGCAATAACTCATCCAAAAGTAGGTCAAATTAAACGCCCTCGTAATATGCGCAACTAGACGTTGTACCGATGACTCCTGTGAAGTTTCATAGAAATGTGGCCAAGGGGTTGTGAGATAAAGGCCGGACAAGAAATGTGGACGCCCTGGACAAGAATGAAATGGCAATTTTAAACAAGAGGGCCAAGATGGCCCTAAAATCGATCACCTGAATGATAGTTAATTAGAAGCAAATATTTAACTGCAAATATCTGTGAAAATTTGATCAGGAGTTCAAATGAAACTGCAAGGAGTGGAAATAGTCCATTTTTATCTTGAAATCTAACAAGAGCTTTCTCAATTTCTGATGCTGCAGCAACAAAGGTTCTACACAGAATGCAAGTATTTGAACAATTTTGAAAGAGGACCATCAAAGGAACATTCCTGTGAAGTAACATTGAAATTGGTCAAGTGGAATGGTAGGAGTTGTCATTTGTAGCTAAAAGTTCAATTTACCCCTTTTGTGATGACGCGAGGTTGCTATGATTTTGTAACTAATCAAAACAGCTTGAACAAATTAAATGTAGAGGATCACTGAAGTAGGATTTATATTCAATTTCCTTAATATCAGACAAGAACTTTTAAAGCTTGGACATTTTGCCCCCTTTCTGATGCTGCAGCAACCCTGGCGGCCATGTTTTTCAACCGATCGGAAATATTTGAACAATCTTGGTAAAGGGTGCCCCAAGAAACATTTGTGCAAAATAATTTTCAAATTGGGCCAGTACTTTTGGACAAGAAGATTTTTAAAATTTTAACAAAAAAAAACCAAGCTCCTCCTCCTGGCGGCCATGTTTTTCAACCGATCGGAAATATTTGAACAATCTTGGTAAAGGGTGCCCCAAGGAACATTTGTGCAAAATAATTTTCAAATCGGGCCAGTACTTTTGGTCAAGAAGATTTTTAAAATTTTAACAATGCACATATAAGGAAAACAGGCTCCGCCCCCTGGCGGCCATGTTTTTCAACCGATCGGAAATATTTGAACAATCTTGGTAAAGGGTGCCCCAATGAACATTTGTGGAAAATAATTTTCAAATCGGGCAAGTACTTTTGGACAAGAAGATTTTTTAAGTTTTAACAATGCACGTAGAAGGAAAACAAGCTTCGCCCCCTGGCGGCCATGTTTTTCAACGGATCGGAAATATTTGAACAATCTTGGTAAAGGGTGCCCCAAGGAACATTTGTGCAAAATAATTTTCAAATCGGGCCAGTACTTTTGGTCAAGAAGATTTTTAAAATTTTAACAATGCACATATAAGGAAAACAGGCTCCGCCCCCTGGCGGCCATGTTTTTCAACCGATCGGAAATATTTGAACAATCTAGGTAAAGGGTGCCCCAATGAACATTTGTGGAAAATAATTTTCAAATCGGGCCAGTACTTTTGGACAAGAAGTTTTTTTAAGTTTTAACAATGCACGTATAAGGAAAACAAGCTCCGCGCCCTGGCGGCCATGTTTTTCAACGGATCGGGAATATTTGAACAATCTTGGTAAAGGGTGCCCCAAGGAACATTTGTGCAAAATAATTTTCAAATTGGGCCAGTACTTTTTGACAAGAAGATTTTTAAAATTTTAACAATGCACATATAAGGAAAACAGGCTCCACCCCCTGGCGGCCATGTTTTTCAATCGATCGGAAATATTTGAACAATCTTGGTAAAGGGTGCCCCAATCAACATTTGTGGAAAATAATTTTCAAATCGGGCCAGTACTTTTGGACAAGAAGATTTTTTAAGTTTTAACAATGCACATATAAGGAAAACAAGTTCCACGCCCTGGCGGCCATGTTTTTCAACGGATCGGAAATATTTGAACAATCTTCGTAAAGGGTGCCCCAAGGAACATTTGTGCAAAACAATTTTCAAATCGGGCCAGTACTTTTTGACAAGAAGATTTTTAAAATTTTAACAATGCACATATAAGGAAAACAGGCTCCGCCCCCTGGCGGCCATGTTTTTCAACCGATCGGAAATTTTTGAACAATCTTGGTAAAGGGTGCCCCAATGTACATTTGTGCAAAATAATTGTCAAATCGGGCCAGTACTTCTGGACAAGAAGATTTTTAAAGTTTTAACAATGCACATATAAGGAAAATAAGCTCCGCCCCCTGGCGGCCATGTTTTTCAACGGATCGGAAATATTTGAACAATCTTGGTAGAGGGTACCCCAAGGAACATTTGTGCAAAATAATTTTTAAATCGGGCCAGTACTTTTGGACAAGAAGATTTTTTAAGATTTGGCAATTTTCCCCTTTTCTGTTGCCGCGGCAACCAAAGTTCTCGATGGAATTTAAATCTTTGAACAATTTTTAAAGAGGTTCACCAAAGGAACATTCCTGTGAAGTTTGGTTGAAATTGGTCAAGTGGTTAAGGAGGAGATGATCTAAATGTTAACGACGGACGACGACGGACGACGTAAGACGGACAAAAAGTGATCAGAATAGCTCACCTTGAGCCTTTGGCTCTAGGTGATCTAAAAAAGGGCAATAACTCATCCAAAAGTAGGTCAAATTAAACGCCCTCGTAATATGCACAACTAGACTTTGTACCGATGACTCCTGTGAAGTTTCATAGAAATGTGGCAAAGGGGTTGTGAGATGAAGGCCGGACAAGAATGAAATGGCAATTTTAAGAAAGGGCAATAACTCATCCAAAAGTAGGTCAAATTAAACGCCCTCGTAATATGCGCAACTAGACGTTGTACCGATGACTCCTGTGAAGTTTCATAGAAATGTGGCCAAGGGGTTGTGAGATAAAGGCCGGACAAGAAATGTGGACGCCCTGGACAAAAATGAAATGGCAATTTTAAAAAAAGGGCAATAACTCATCCAAAAGTAGGTCAAATTAAACGCCCTCGTAATATGCACAACTAGACATTGTACCGATGACTCCTGTGCAGTTTCATAGAAATGTGGCAAAGGGGTTGTGAGATGAAGGCCGGACAAGAATGAAATGGCAATTTTAAGAAAGGGCAATAACTCATCCAAAAGTAGGTCAAATTAAACGCCCTTGTAATATGCGCAACTAGACGTTGTACCGATGACTCCTGTGAAGTTTCATAGAAATGTGGCCAAGGGGTTGTGAGATAAAGGCCGGACAAGAAATGTGGACGCCCTGACAGACAGACAGACGGACAGACAGACAGACAGACAGACAGACGGCGCAGGCAAAAGCAATATGTCTCCTCCGGAGGGAGGAGACATAATTATGACTTTTGCCAAAACTCAGTTCAATAATAAAACTTTCATTTAGGAGATTCTCCATGTTCTAGATGTTTTCAAATGTATCTGCTGTATGTAGGGTAATTGTTATTTTTATTGTTTTGTGAATTATATTAAAAAAACAACAACAACATTAAAATATGAATTGAATAGAGTTTGAATTTATTTTTGATATTTAAACTGATAAACTGCAGCTGAAAACGTCTGAACACAGTGTGTATATCTGATTTTTATCTCATAACTCACAACAACATTTCGTAGAACTTTGGTTGCCGCGGCATCAGGAAAGAGGTGGCGGGGGGATTTCTTTTCTTTTTCTTATATGAATCTGCTGATGGGATTCGAATATAATTTATTAGAAATTTTCCTTGAGTGACAATGTTCAAGCCATGTTGATTGGTTGAAAAACATGACAGCCAGGTGGCATCAGAAAATGAGCAAATGACAATGTTATATTGATGGAGGATCACGACATGATGCTATCAGTTTCTTTCCTACTCAAGTCTTAAGGAAACTTGTGACTCCTAGAACAGGACAAATCTTGATCGTAGAGGCATAATTTGCAGGACTTGGCATGACCACTAGGTAATAATGTTACACAAAATATATCAAATCCCTAGGTCTTGAAGTTTGTGACGATATATTTTAGTATTTAGCTTCTGTGATCGACCTCGGCAGTGGACCGGAACCAGTTGTATAGCTTTGAAAGAGAACATGTCATTGAAGTCGGTAAAATCCATAATGAAGCTTAAACTCGTTCGAGACGCATGTCGCTAAACAGACACCGGGGCTGAATCTAAAGCTCACTATTAGATGAGCTAAAACGCAGACTTTAAGCTCAAACAGTTGAATGAAAGGGATTCCAAATCTCAGCAAAAAATTGAAAATTGAAATTACTTTTGAATTATCCTGGGATTCGTTCATCAGAACATCAGTGGGGAGTAAACATCCATACACCCACACAACCAACACATCTGGGCAAAACGCTAAGAGACTTAAGCAGTGTTTGTGATATAAAATGTAAAGTAAAACAAGAGTTGTCGGAGGACAATATAGCTCGCCTATCAGGGATATCGTCTATCAGGGCCTACTTCAGAACAGTTATAGCATGGGTATAAAGTCCAAAATCCAAAAGTGGAATAATTCAGTTGAAATTGAATTTACAAAAGAAAAACAAAAATTACGCGTAATTAAATGTCTCACTGTGTCCCCTGCTTTGACTATCAAGGCAAGTGTAAAAGACAAAAAGTAAACAAAACTCTAACATTGAGCTAAACACAATTATTTTTAAACAAGAAATAATAAAAAAAAAAAGTTCAAAAATACAAGAAATTTAAAAAAAATAAATGAGCTGAACACAAAGTTCCAAAATTCAAGAAAAAAAATAAAAAATAAACAAATAATGCTCAAAGTTCAAAAATACAAGAAAATTAAAGAGTTATGGGACTTGACATACAAGGTCCCCTAATGATCCTGAATAAGTGTGTGAAGTTTCAAAGCAACAGTATCAAAGTGTCTGAGAAAAGGCCTTGCACGCAAAGGTTTGACCAAAATTCTAAGTCGAAAAAGGGGCACAATTCAGTCAAAATCCATTCCAGAGTTATGGGCCTTGACATACAAGGTCCCCTAATGATCCTGAATAAGTGTGTGAAGTTTCAAAGCAACAGCATACACAGTGTCTGAGAAAAGGCCTTGCATGCAAAGGTTTGACCAAATTTCTAAGTCCAAAAAGGGGCACAATTCAGTCAAAATCCATTCCAGAGTTATAGGACTTGACATACAAGGTCCCCTAATGATCCTGAATAAGTGTGTGAAGTTTCAAAGCAACAGTATACACAGTGTCTGAGAAAAGGCCTTGCACGCAAAGGTTTGACCAAAATTCTAAGTCGAAAAAGGGGCACAATTCAGTCAAAATCCATTCCAGAGTTATGGGCCTTGACATACAAGGTCCCCTAATGATCCTGAATAAGTGTGTGAAGTTTCAAAGCAACAGCATACACAGTGTCTGAGAAAAGGCCTTGCACGCAAAGGTTTGACCAAAATTCTAAGTCGAAAAAGGGGCACAATTCAGTCAAAATCCATTCCAGAGTTATGGGACTTGACATACAAGGTCCCCTAATGACCCTGAATAAGTGTGTGAAGTTTCAAAGCAACAGCATACACAGTGTCTGAGAAAAGGCCTTGCACACAAAGGTTTGACCAAATTTCTAAGTCCAAAAAGGGGCACAATTCAGTCAAAATCCATTCCAGAGTTATGGGACTTGACATACAAGGTCCCCTAATGATCCTGAATAAGTGTGTGAAGTTTCAAAGCAACAGCATACACAGTGTCTGAGAAAAGGCCTTGCACGCAAAGGTTTGACCAAGCTGGCAACGCGGACGCCAACGCCAACGCCAACGCCGGGGTGATAACATAAGCTCCCCTATTTCTTCGAATAGGCGAGCTAAAAAAGGCGATCCTTCGAAGAAATCACACCAATGTGGCTCCGAATTGTCAATAAATCAGATAGTGAATGTGTTGTATTTCGATCTGTTCGAGGCACAAGCATGGTTATCCCAGGAGCACAACTTACTAGACACAATGTTTGTATGGTGTTTAACGCCGATTTAAACAAAATAATCGTGTTCCTGGGTTAGTGACCAGAACTACAGTCAAATTATCCTGACACGAGCGAGTAATCCGTAATGATGACCCCACAGTTCTGAGCACCAAGGAGGAAAGCCATACTTCAATGTTAATGTCTTTGGTATGACCAGGCCGGGGATTGAACCCACGACTCCTTACTACCGAGGCGGACGCTCCGCCGCTACAGCACCGAGGCTGACACAATGTACATGTAAAAGTTAAATATTGCAAGAATTTAAGTGTTAAATTTGTCAAATTAATAACATATATTTATCACATCTTTAGTGTTCCTCCTTAAATTTTACTTTTAGACTGATGTTTTGTTTACCTTAGTTATCAAATATTGGGGTTCATTAAACATTAATTGTGTTTGTATGAGATTTTGAAACGTTAGAAAAAACATAATACACACAAATGTTTTTATAGTGAATTATGATTGTTCAATTAAGAAAGGTAATGATCACATATCTCATAAGCAGCCAAGTGATAATGCATCTTTTGCAGACAAAGTTAGAACACGTTTTTTATGAGTAATTTCTCCTTTTCCTACAATGTGCTCCGCTTTATTTTTAGATAACTTTTAAAAGAATACATGTTTCCCACATGTTTCAAAAGGCAATTGCTACAGGATGGTTATATAGAGCATCTGGTTTAATAACTCCCTTTATTAATAAAAAGATAGTTCCAACCACTAATTAACCGTAAGTTTGACTTAATCATAATATGTGCATCAAAGCTAAATATGTCGGTGCTCATGTTACGAGCTTAAATTATTGTGTTGTTGAAGGAATCAGCCATGGCCGAGTGGCTAGCGACGAGGATTTGTAACCGGTCGTAATTAGAACTAAAGGGATTTTTCCACACAAACAGCGCGAGTACTGGTTAAGTGTCCAGTAAGCAGACATCATTAATATAAGCTGTAATCTTGTTTCGCAATCGATGTAAAATAAATAAGTTTAAACTAAACTAAAAGGGACTGCTGTTCTGCTTTTACCATTTCCATCCTACACATACTTATATGATGCCCCTGCAGAGGAATTGTGTTAACAAGTTTACAATGAGCAATTTCGCCTTTTGCAACAATGTCTTTAACCCTATTCCATAATTGTTCTTTCATAAATAGATATATTGCATAGTTTGGCCTAACTATGTCCAGAGTTGTCTGAAAATCGTCTGCAAACCATATACAAGTTTTGTGTGTGTTGTTGTTTCTTCTTGTTATGTCCTGTTGACACTATGGTGATTGCAATACAATCGCCACAAAAATCTGCAGCAGACGATTTTGAAACAAGTGGCCCATGATGGCCTTTGCTCTACTGGGATGGTTCTTTGGTCATTTTCAATTCAGAGCATGTATGTATGGTGAAGATCGGATAGTAAATGGAGGATCTATTGTGTTCACAAGCTATATTATAGCAATTTTGACAATTTCAAGGGCCATAATCCAGTCATGCAAGGGCACATCTGGCTGGTTTTCGAAAGGATCTGAGCTCTCATCAATATTTAACTACTATCTAAGTTTGGTGTAGATCAGATAGTAAATATAGTCTCTATTGGGTTCTCAAGCTTTATTATAGCAATTTTGGCAAATTCAAGGGCCATAATCCAGCCTTGCATGGGCGGATCTGGCTGGTTTGCAAAACGAACCAAGCTCTCATCAATATTTAACTACTATCTAAGTTTGATGAAGATCGAATAGTAAATGGAGGCTCTATTGTGTTCACAAGCTGTATTATAGCAATTTTGACAATTACAAGGGCCATAATCCAGTCTTGCATCGGCGGATCTGGCTGGTTAGCGAAAGGAACAAAGCTCTCATAAAAATCTTACTACTGTATAAGTTTGATGGAGATACAATCAAAACTGAAGACTTTATCGCGTTCACAAGCTGTATTATAGCAATTTTGACAAATTCAAGGGCCATAATCCAGTCATGCAAGGGCATATCTGGCTGGTTTTCGAAAGGAACCAAGCTCTCAATATTTAACTACTATCTAAGTTTGGTGAAGATCAGATAGTAAATGGAGCCTCTATTGTGTTCACAAGCTTTATTATAGCAATTTTGACAATTTCAAGGGCCATAATCCAGTCTTGCATCGGTTTGCGAAAGGAACCAACTCTCATAGATATCTAACTAATGTATAAGTTTGATTGAGATACAATCAAAAGTGAAGTCTGTATCGTGTTCACAAGCAATTGTTTACGGACGCACAGATTCACGGACGACAGATACCACGCCACGGCATAAGCACTTCTGGCCTTTGGCCAGTAGAGCTAAAAACCTACAAAAATATGGAAAATCTCTATAAAAGACAGTAAAAACTATTGAAGAGAGTTGACAAAAGAAGAAACTGTTTATTATGAGCAAATTCTCCATTTTGTCACACTCTTTGCAAAAATACATCTGCTGCAGATGCATCAATATGCATTTATAAGTGTGAAAGGATAAGATTCTCTACAAGGAAGAATTATGGCCTAATGACACAGACGACATTATACAAAATTTAAATCGTTGGGAGACAAATTGCGTTTACACATCAAGCTTAAACCGGAATAAGCTGTGCTTAAACAAATGCAGTAAGATTTTGCCAAACTGCAAGTAACATTTATGGGCGTTGGTCAGAGCTTGTTTAATGACACAACACTTTCATCATTTACTGAACAGTGCTACATGAAAACCAAGCCTGGTGTAAATGTGACGGGTACATGTAGATAACATTGGTCTGCCCATTCATGCTGTATCTAAATCACGCACATGCTAATATATATCAAGAAGTTTTATCAAGCTTCTGTGACTATTGAAGTTAACTGCAGGGATGTGCACGCTGATCTGAATATTCACTGTTCCGAAATGTAAAGTTGGTTGTATAGAGCTCAAAATTTGATTTCATTTAATGTTAACGTTTTCATTGACCACATATTTGATGAGGTGTGCAATGTGCAAAATGCCATCTAAAACACTGATAAACAAACACTCTTGAAAATACATGATTTATTTTATTGTCTGTAATATATATTTTATTTTAGAATAGCTCTGTTTTAAAAAGAAATGACTAAACACTTTCCTACATACGCCAACTCTGCAGAAGACAATGTTGAAATGATCTAGGCAAAAAAAATTGAATTTATTTCAAAATGAAAGCATAACTAGAAATATCACTGAAGATGATAAATACCCCCAAAACAGCACCTTGACTCAAAATATGGTTTACGACCGACCAACAAAAGGGCCATAACTCTGTAAACAAGAAAAAGTAACAAAGGGCAATAACTCTGTATTTAGATTAAATAGAGTTATGGTTTCTGTACACTGCACTTTCTCTCAATGTGTTGTATCATCCTATGAAGTTTTATTAAATTCCAACAATTAGTTTTAAAGTTATGCTCCGGACAAGACTCTACGAATATGAAAAAGTAACAAACGGCAATAACTCTGTCATTATGTAAAGTAGAGTTATGTTTCTTGTACACTGCACTTCCTCTGATTATGCTCTACCATTATATGTAGTTTTATTAGATTCCATCTATTAGTTATTAAGTAATTCTACGGACAAGAAAAAGTAACAAAGGGCAATAACTCTGTATTTAGATAAAATAGAGTTATGGTTCCTGTACACCGCACTTCCTCTCAATGTGTTGTATCATCCTATGAAGTTTAATTAAATTCCAACAATTTGTTTTAAAGTTATGCTCTGGACAAGACTCTACGAATAAGAAAAAGTAACAAAGGGCAATAACTCTGTAATTATGTAAATTAGAGTTATGGTTCTTGTACACTGCACTTCCTCTGATTATGCTCTACCATTGTATGCAGTTTTATTAGATTCCATCTGTTAGTTATTAAGTAATTCTCCGGACAAGAAAAAGTAACAAAGGGCAATAACTCGGTATTTAGATTAAATAGAGTTATGGTTCCTGTACACTGCACTTCCTCTCAATGTGTGGTATCATCCTATGAAGTTTTAATAAATTCCAAGAATCAGTTTTAAAGTTATGCTCTGGACAAGACTCTACGAATAAGAAAAAGTAACAAAGGGCAATAACTCTGTAATTATGTAAATTAGAGTTATGGTTCTTGTACACTGCACTTCCTCTGATTATGCTCTACCATTGTATGCAGTTTTATTAGATTCCATCTGTTAGTTATTAAGTAATTCTCCGGACAAGAAAAAGTAACAAAGGGCAATAACTCTTTATTTAGATTAAATAGAGTTATGGTTCCTATACACTGCACTTCCTCTCAATGTGTTGTATCATCCTATGAAGTTTTATTAAATTCCAACAATTAGTTTTAAAGTTATGCTCCGGACAAAACTCTACGAATAAGAAAAAGTAACAAAGGGCAATAACTTTGTATTTAGATAAAATAGAGTTATGGTTCCTGTACACCGCACTTCCTCTCAATGTGTTGTATCATCCTATGAAGTTTCGTTCAAATCCTATGTTGCATTGTTAAGATATGGTCCGGACAAAATATGGCTTCCGACCGACCGACCGACCGACCGACATACCGACCGACCGACCGACCGACACAGTGACTCCTATATACCCCCCCAAAACTTTGTTTTTTGGGGGTATAATTATTGATTATCTCTAGTTGAAAACATTTTTAACATGTTTTGAAAAGGTTTCTGTGACGGATGCCTCTAAATTTAAGAAAGGATTAAAGCCTATCAAAATTTATATTTAAAGAGCTTTCTGCTTCTTAAACATATAAAACAAGCGTGTTTAAAGGAGCACATGTGTTGTCTCTCAATTACCAATATTTATAAACCAAAGTTAAAAAAACATGATTGACAGACAGACATTAAGTTGTGAGATAAGGTACCCAAAGGTGTAACTGTTAGGCTGGTACACAAGAACTACAACTATGTCCATAAGAAATGAATTGCCCTTTGTAAAGGCGTGGTTAAAAAACGCAAGATACAAATTAAAGGATACATGGGAAATACAAGTAGATACATGTATTCAGATGAAAGATATAATCAAAGTGAATATAAGATGGAATAAAAACATGCGCCAAACTCTAACCCTCTCCCACATACAACAAATCTGCAGCGGGCAAATTTGAAAACGTATTGGTGAAAGTGTAAAAATTCTCCATGTATGGGACTTTAATTATAAAATAAGAGTTGAGAACATTATGGGTAAAAGAAAAAAAATGCTCATTCCTCCTTTTGCCTCAATATTAACAAAAATTGTCTGCTGCAGAGGTGTCAGAAAGTTTCTCTAACTCTGCAGCAGACAATTTTGCAAACATACCCTAAATGTTTTGGAAAATCCCTTTAAATGAAAGTACAATAATTGAATCGAGTTGAAAGCAATGGTTACAAAAGAAGAAATTGCTCATTATGAGCTATTCCTCCTTATGCCTCAATATTAACAAATTTTGTCTGCTGCAGAGGTGTCAGAAAGTGTCTCTATGTGGGACAGGGTTAACCATATTGATGATGTTTTGGGCACATGGATGAACTTAACCCTTTCTCACATGCAACAACTCTGCAGCAGACGACTTTGACAACATACCCTATTTTATGAAAGTACACTAATTGGATAGAGTGGTTTTGAGTAATTTCTTCTTTTGTCTCCATGTTTTCAAATAGTCGTCTGCTTTAGAGACTTTGGAAAGCATATGTATAAGAGGAAGTGTTAATTAAGCCACATAACCCTACCTAATCCTTATGACATTCTTTTCTACATAAAATACGGGAGTGTTTTGCAGGAACAAGTGTGTCACCTGCCAATTAATCTGTTGATAAAAACATGATGGACAAGCAGATGTACAGGCAGATGAAAAAGAAGTGATACATATCTATGGCATTATATCCTTATACTTTAAAGTGGGTTATAGTCAGTGATCTCTTTAACCCTTTCTCACATATCACAAAACTGTTGCAGACGAATATCTTAGCAGAAATATGGAAAATGTTATAATTGAATCGAGTTGAAAACTATCTGTGACAAAAAAGAGAAATCGCTCATCGTGAGCAATTTCACCGTTTGCCACAATGTTTTCACATGCCATCTGCTGCAGTAGTGTCAAAATGCGCCCGCAATTGAGAAATTGTTAACAAAATAATATAATAACAACAAAAAACTACAATAAAAAAAATTGATATGTTTGTGAGGTAGTAGAAACTTGTTTCAAATCTTTGCTTGAATTTTCAGTCAGAATTATTTAAATTTATTAGTGAAGGTATCATTGATTGATTGAGGTCATTTTCAACAATATTTCAGTCATATTACGACTGCCAGTTCACAAAACTCACGTCTTACATAGCTTTCTCACACCAGTACTCCACACAAAAAGCTTTCTGAGTAACTGGATGCTTTTTCACATATACCGTTTGCCTATTGGTGAAAGACGAGTGACACTTGTCGCATTGACTTTTGTCAAACGTTGGAAAAAATGTTGGACGAGCCGAGATTTGAAACACACAACACCTGGTTTGGTGATGATATCAACACATTCAAAGTTTCTGTTTAATACCCCTTGTAGTCACAGAAATAAAAGAAGAAATAGAAAATTAAACAGTAACTTTAACCCAACACATAACCCTCAGACATACAATGGACCTAAAAAGATGGATACTTCGCCCCAGTCAATTCTTTTATGGCAGAGCTTAAATATATATATACATATTTTACAGTTCTTTTGTGAGGAAACAGGTTCTAGTTAAAATAATTAAAATCAAAATTTTAAACAATTTAGCGTTCTAAAAAACAAATTTCTAAGCTTTGTTGAGCCCTATATATATGTTTTATGTTTGTTTTTCCTTCTAATTCTACAAAACAGATACATAATTAAAACAAGGTAAATTCTGTCTAATTACAAAATTGTAGGAAAACGGAGAAAGGAAAAATGTCAAGAGAGGCATTAAGGAGAAATTATTAACTATTGGAAATTTAACCATCCTTGAAACACGATTTTGTTGAACAGGGGTAAAATAAAGTATATACATACACCTTTTCTTTTTTATATCATTATATGTAGAGTCCTACACAAATTGAACAATGTCATCTTTACATAATTCATCAAGCCGTTCCCTGATGGTGATTACTTAAGACACCTCTTTAGCGAACAAACTTTCAAAATTATTTGTTTACAAAAGTTTTTTTACCCTAACATGTTATCATAGCAAACAACTTTTTACCCTTCCCACATACAGACAGTTTCTGACGTCTTTTCAGCAGAGGAATATAAAAAACAATGTGACGAAAGGAGAAATTGCTCCAATTAATAATTTCATCACAATGTTTTCAACTCTTTTTCAATAATTATACTTTGATTTATAAAGAGTTTCCACACTTGTGCATTTTTTTCCTTCAAATGTGGCTGTTGCAAAATTGCTGTATGCTGGAAAGGGTTTAAACAAACCATATACAGGAAAAATGAATTATGACAGGCTAAACCATGAATACATGAATATTAGCATTGCTCTGTAAAAGCCAACCTTAATATTTTTTACAAACTCTTTAGATCTGCACATCAGCAGAGTCTAAATTGCACTATGCTGTTTGCAAATAAGTCAAGGAAGGTTTCCAGAAACTTCTGAAAAACACTGTCAGTCAGAGCTCTAGATAAGGAGCGTTTTGCTTGTACTAAAATCCCTATTTTATCCACTCACCCTATATTTGGGTACTCAAAAGAATCGTCTCATTGAGACAATTCTTTTGAGCACATACAACATAGGGCTTGGTTGGATAATAAGAAAGATATTGTGGGGAAAAGAGCTGTAAACCCCTCCTTATCTGGACCTCTGCTGTCTTCTTGGATAAGACAGCATTGATGCACAGGAATATATTAACAAGTGTAATAAGCAAGTTGGCTTTTTTGGAGCACCCCTAGGGTAAAGAATGTATATCACTAGCACTCAGTCAGATAAATGCCACCTATTATCCCAACTAATGTTATTGAAATGGGTCTTAGTTCCAAGAACAAAGACACTTTCTGGTCAATCTTTGAATCATTATGAGCAATTTCTCTTTTAGTAACAGTGTTCTCAAAAGACCGAAGCTGCAAATGCGTCAAAATGTGTCTGTAAGTTGAAGAGTCAATCTGTTTTAACAAGAACAAAGACACTTTCTTGTCAATCCTTTAATCATTATGAGCAATTTCTCTTTTGGTAACAGTATTCTCAAAAGAACTAAGCTGCAAATTATCAACATTTGTGACAATGTCTGTAAGTTGAAAAGGGTCAATCTCTTTTAACAGGGACATTGTAATCCCCACTGGCTCCCCCTGACTTATGAACCAGTTTGATATCAGAAATCACCATGTCTTTTGTAACAGCCTTACACATGTCATATACAGTCACTGTTGCCATGGCAACAGCTGTTATGGCTTCCATTTCAACTCCAGTTTTTCCATGAGTTTTAACAAGGGAAGTAACCCTAACAGAAAAGGTTTCTTCCTCTAACACTAGTTTAACGTCAATTTTTGACAATGGAATGTTGTGACAGAGTGGAATTAAGTTACTTGTTGATTTAGCACCATTTATACCTGCAATTTGTGCAACAGTTAAAACATCACCTTTTTTCATTTTATTTTCTTTCACAAGAAAAAATGCTTCCTTGCCTAAATGTATACATCCTGTTGCTATGGCAACCCTTGTTGTTTCAGATTTTGCACCAACATCCACCATATTGATTTTTCCATCTGAATCAGTATGAGTGAGAAGTTTCCCATCTTTAGCAGCTTCATTAAAACTATTAAAACTATGAAGACTTTCCACTTTTGTATCCTTAACATCATCTTTAACAACATCATCGTCATTGGTTATATTCTGTCTGGTTCTCAGGTCGGTTTCCCAGTATTTGAAATTTTCTAAATCATCATTAGAACCAGTCCAATATTCTTTGGTATCACAGTCTAAAAAACTATCACAATCACTGGATGTATATCCAGTATTTTTATTGCTATTAAGGAGATTATTATCTGTATAAAAATGTCGTAGTTGATTAAATCTCGTTACTTCAGGAGTCCTCAGATTTATGGGCATATTTTGAGGATTATAAAAGTTCATACAAGGTGTAAAATGTTTCACAATTGCATATTTGGTTTGCTTTCCTGAAAATAGAAATAATGTGAAATAATACTAATTACAGTCATACAATTTCTCCTTTTACGACAATGTTTGCATATTCTTCTGGGAAGGGTTTAAATTTTATTGTAAATGAAAAAGCAGCTTAAAATGCTGTTACAATAAAGGACTTTGTTGGGCATCTGTCAGTTTTCTAAACAGCAAAAATGCTAGAATGATTCAAATAAACATGGGCTTAATTATCACAATACATGCTTCATACATTGAAATTATTACTGATTAGCTTAAAAATGTTCTTATAAATTTATTTTTGATGTCTCTAAACAGTATGGTATGTCCTTCTTTTCTTCACTTTTATTGTCTTCAATTTGAAAGAGACTTTGATAATAATTGATTGATTGGAGTTAACACTTTTGTTCAACAATATTTCAGTTAAACTATGACAGCCAGCTCACCTATGATAACTAAATGTTTCTTGTCGTGCGTGCACCTGTACTCCACACAATATTCTTACCAGCCAATTGGCTACCTTCCAACGTAAGCCCACTGGTGGAAGTCTAAATTAGCTAGATCCAATGACTTTAGTCAAACATCTTAAAGAATAAAATGGTCAAGCCGGAATCACAATGACAATCCCTGGATTGATAGGCCTTACTGTTAATTGGTTGACCATTCGCAACTCCACTTAACACTTTCCCACATACAACAAATCTGTAGCAGACGACTTTGAAAACATGTTTTCGAAAATGTGAAAAATCTCCATAAATGCCAGTTTAATTATTAAATAGTTGAACAAATTGTAACAAATAGTGAAATTGCTCATCATTAGCAATTTCACCTTTGCCACAGTGTTTTCAAAAGTCGTCTGCTGCAGAGGTGTCTGAAAGCATCTATATATGGGAAAGGGTCAATATTGTATAGCAGATAATGGATTACACCTTTAATCAGGCCACCTACTTGAATTTCACCCACCAATTAAAATCATAGGTCTGTTCTTCATTTTGGACAGGTTCAGCATGCCTGAAAATACATTGTTTTTCCAACAGAATTATGTTTAAATCTTTCGAACATACAACAGATCTGCATCAGATGACTTTGAAGCCAACATGGCAATGAGAAATTTCATACTCATTCAATAATTATACTTTGGTTGTAGAAGTTTTTCATAATTTCACCAAGAAATATAAACTAGAAATACTGTGAGCAAAGCTCACTGAAGAATACCCCCCGCTCCCCTCCCAAAGCATCGGATACAATGGTAAAGTTTCTACTTTGCTGTTGAAATTCCAAATGTCTGATCAAATAAATATCGAATGTTACATAATATTGATTAAATTTTTAATTGTGTTCTTGGTTAGACATGTTTGTTTACCATTTGTGTTTAAAATTCCAATCCAGACACTCAAATAGAAAAATATCATGTCACAATGGTATCTACATATGATGTGTAACCTTCATGTAAAGTTTGAACCAAATCCATTGAGCCGTTTAGGAGGAGTAGTGCTTACAAGAAATGTGGAGGTATTTGCACAGGAGTCCCTGGCAGATAACCTCTAAGTTGAATTATCTTCCCTTGGAAGAATCTGAGGCGTATGATCTTCCTTTATGCATGATGTGTAATGTTCATGTAAAGTTTGAACCAAATCCATTGAGCCGTTTAGGAGGAGTAGTGCTTACAAGAAATGTGGAGGTATGTGCACAGGAGTCCCTCGCAGGTAACCCTCTAAGTTGAATTATCTCCCCTTGGAAGAATCCGAGACGTATGATCTTCCTTCATGCATATCTACATATGATGTGTAACCTTCATGTAAAGTTTGAACCAAATCCATTGAGCCGTTTAGGAGGAGTAGTGCTAACAAGAAATGTGGACATACGGACAGACAGACAGGGTGATTCCTATATACCCCCCCAAACTTTGTTTGCGGGGGGTATGATAATGAATAGAGTTGCAAACAAAGTGGCAAGTAGAGAAATTGCTCATTATGAGCAATTTTTCCTTTTGCCACAATGTTTTAAAAAAACGTCTGCTGCACATGCTAGTGCTAGTGGGAAAGGGTTGATAATGTATAAATATTTTGAATTAATACTTAAAATTAAATCTTCTTAATTACAATGGAATGACAGACAAAAAAGCTCTATAATTCATAGGAACCTTTTCCAGCTTATTTAGGTTAAAATGATTTTGTTGGATTTGAAAATAAATGTCAGTCTTGCCCGAATATTAGCCAAACCAAGAGCATTGAAGTCCAAGTTTCCAACCTATTGACTGATCCAAAATGAAGACAACAAAAATGATAATAAACACAAACTCACCAGCGTGTTGTTTCTTTTTTCTCTTAACAGCTGCACTGACTACCTGTAGAAGATCGTCATCTGTCATGTTGTCACGGAGAGCATCCCTGAGAGAAACTTCTGAGTTACCAAACAAACAAACCTGGTGAAAAAAGAGAAGATAAAGTCTCATCTTTGAGAAATGTATAGGACATGATCAGTTGCTTAATTGGAAATAAAGTGGCTGGTTTCAGCTTACCATTATTTAAACAAGAACCATTTTCTTAACAATAGGGCTTGGTCTAAAAAGCTTCAAAATAAAGACAGATTAACTACATTATTCTTCATTTTATTTCATCAAACTTCAATACGTTGTTTTTAAAATTTACAAGTTTAAGTACCTGTTCATTTTCAAAGCATAAAAGTTCATATTCTATCTTGCTATCTCTTTTTCTCACATATATATACATATTTTGACACTTCTGTAGCAGACAACTTTTGAAAACATTGTGACAGAAATTTAAACATGATCATATTGTACCATTTTCTCTTTTGCCTGAAAGTTTTCATTATGTCTGAGTAGCACATAGATTTTTAATTCTTTTGTTCGATTTAACTCATTTCAATAAGGAAATCTTACTTTCATTTGTTCTCAGTTTTTGTATCATTTTTATCTATATTTCATAAACATTTGCCCCTTTCTCACCTGCAGACGCATCTGCAGCATACAAGTTTCTAATAGAATGGTGAAAAAAGAGAAATTGCTCTTAATGACCAAGTAATTCTTTGTCATGATGTTTTCAATAATAAAACTTCTAGTTATGGAGATTGTTCATATTTTAACCTAGCCCTCTCCTGCAGATATATTGCATGTTCTAAGTTCATTTCCATTACTAGCAGCAACAAAAAAATGACTTTATCACCATGAACCAACACTACAGGAAATATTACCTTTAAATTCCCATCAGCGGTCAGTCGTAATCGGTTACACGAACCACAGAAATGTTCACTCATTGAGGTGATAAATCCTATTTGACCCGCAAACCCGTCTACTTTAAATGCCTGGAATAAGAAACAACATTAGTCAGTAAGTAACCGCCAACCTTATATATACTGTTTTCCAGAGAAAAAATTGAAGGGTCACTAAACCCTTTCCCTCAAATAGACGCTTTCTGACGCCTCTGTGCAGCAGACGGTTTTTTGAAAACATAGTAACAAAAGAAGAAATTGCACAAAACGTGCAATTTCTCCTTTTGTCACAATGTTTTCCACTTTTAGTCATAGGTTATCCATTCAATTATAGAGATTTTCCATTAAACGACAAAATATGTTCAAAGTCGTCTGCTGCAGAATTGTCGTATGAGGGAAAGGGTTAATCAATAGCAAGAAAAACATGGGAGTAAGATCATAAAATCCACCCTTACAGCTAGTTGTAATCAATTTGCTCTTTTCTTGCAATGTCAATTGCTTGGAAAACATCTGAGGAAAACATGCAACTTCTGAAATTTAGGAAGTTTATTTACTTAAAAAAAAACACGAGGGCCAAGATAGCCCTAAATGGATTACCTGAGTAATAGTATAGTAGCAATTTACTAGCAAATATGTAAACACTAATATATGGTAAAATGTTATCAGGAGTGTGAATGTAACTGCAAGGACTGGACACATTTAATGAAATAACTTATCAGTAAATGCCATTTGAAAAAAGGCATTTAATACTTTCAAACAAATTGAAGATGACCACGAAAGGAACATTCCTGTGAAGTTTGGTTGATATCAGTGACATGGTTTAGGAAGAGATGTTGTTTGAAGCTAAAAACATTTACCACTTTTCTCATGGTGCCTATCACCTATCTTTTTAAATCTAACAAATTATGTGAAAGGTCACTTATGGAACACTTCTGCTAAAATTATCTTTAAATTGGACAGAAACTTTTAAGAATGGAATTATAAAATGTTGGCATTTCGTCCCATTTCTGATATTGCCTCGCTGCCTTAATTTTCAACTAATCAATATTGCTCAAAATGATTTTTAAGAGGTTTACTCCAGGAACATTTCTAGCACATTATCTGGGAATCTGACAAGTTGACTTTCGAAGGGAAGAATGTTACATTTTGGGAATTTTTCTCATCTTTGATGCCGCAGCAACCAAAGTTCTATACAGAATGTATGTCTTTTGACAATTTTGAAAGAGGACCAACAACCTGTAAAGTTTAGTTAAAATTGGTTCAATTGAATTGTAGGAGTTGTCATTTGATGCTTAAATGTAATTCTACCCCTTTTGTGATGATGCCTGGTTGCTACGAATTTATAACCAATCAATATAGATTGCACAAATTAAGTAGAGGATCACTTTAGCAAAAAATGTATGCAGCTATCTTAAAATCAGACGAGCACTTTCAAGAGCAAGGAATTTTTTAGTATTGTCATTTTGCCCCTTTTCTGATGCCACATGGCTGCTTTGCTTTCAATTTTTGCACATGGTCACCCAAGGATAATTGTACCAAATAATATTGGAATCGGATAAAGCAAATTCAGAGAAGTAGAGTTTTTAAGATTGGACATTTTCCCCCTTTCTGATGCCACAGCAACTAAAGTTCTCCATAGAAAACAAATCTTTGAATAATTTCGAAAGAGGACCATCTACTGAACATTGCTGAGAAGTAAGATTAAAAAATGTTTTTTAAGCTAAAAGTTAAAGACAGATGACAGACAGAGATTGATCAGAATAGATCAGCTTAAAAAGATTTGAAAACATAGTGGGACAATTAAAAAAAAATAGAGATATCCCTGAAGGTGATGAATACCCCCAGCTGGTGCCTGACAATATACATATATATGAGAAATTCAAGAGGCCATAACTCATTTAAAAATAATTCCAGTGCAACACGCCGACAATATGCACAACTAGGCTTGGTATCAATCATTCTTGTGAAGTCATATTGAATTCTGACCAAGGGTTGCTGAGAAATAGTGTTCACAAGAAATGTCTACAGACCAACGGACCGACCGACCAACTGACCGACCGACAAGCGTGACTCCTATATAGTATACTATGTATCTGTTGGTATAAAAATCATTTTGAGATATTTTTCCTTTTTGACTTATTCCCATCAGTTGTCTACTGCAATTGCATTCAATATTTGTCTATGTCAGGGAAAGGGTTTATCATGATAAACTTTCTAACTCTGTTTTCTACTCTGACTAAACATAATTTCATTGATCTTGATTTTCCATTCAGAGTCTGAATCTAGCACAAAATGTAATGCATAACAGAGAAGTGATTCATGCTTTCAAATCCTTATTCCACCAAAACCCTATTATATAGTTACTTAAAAGAATCGTCTTGCTTAAAGTTAGACAGTCCTTTTGAGTACCTTTAACATAATTATGGTTTTGTTGTGTAGTAAGACAGATATTGGAGAAGAGAAATTTATTTCTGATATTGTAGGAATCTGTTGATGAGGAATACCTTCGATGTATCATTGGGTTGATCTGATATCCTGTTCAGTGTCGGGTACTTGTTTCTAATGATTTCCAACATTTCCTGATATGGAACCATTTTCTTTAAGTTCCATTTGTTTCCATCAAAAGGCATGTATTCAATGAACCGAATATCCACATTCTACAAACATAAAATCAGTTATATATTAAAAACAATTAATACTTTAAATAAGAAGACCAAACAAGAAATAATGTCTGATGTTGATGCAATGAAAAATTAATAAGAAAATGGCTGAACAAGAATTAATGAAAAAGGAGGATCACTCATAAAATTGGCATAGGGTTGCGTTTCTTGCATAGTTCCACTCTCCTGAACACAAGGCATCAGTGCTGCAAGTTTGAAGTAAAACTGCCAAACAGAAAAGTTATGACCAATTAATGAAAAGTGTGACAGATAGACAACAGAGAAGAAAATTTCTCAACACGGAAAGGAGTGATTTATTATACCGGTAATGATTTTTATATTTTCCACAATGTCTTCAATTATATTTTCATTTTCCAGGTAATACATTTTCAACATTTTATAATAGATAAACTGTTAACCCTGCCGAAATATGACAAATCTTCAGTCGATATTTTAGCAAAAACACGGAAAATCTTAAAAGTGTTATAATTGAATTCATTTTAAAATACTGTGGCAAATGTTTAAAATTCTCACTTTGAATCCACATGTGTCTAGATTCTCCAAGTTGGAAAGTGTTATCAATAGGTTTTATAATGGTAACACTGCTTACCTTTTTCTCTGTGAAACCCACAAAGTCACAAATTTCATCTTCATTTAACCCTCTCATAACAACACAGTTAACCTAGTGGAGATAAATAAAAAGTAGAAATGAGCCTTTCAACGAGAAAACCAACATTGTGGTCTCTGGCTCTCTGCGTAAGGTATCGTTTGGATCAGCCTAAGCATCCCGCGAATGCTATCCCGAACAGACACTTTTCCACCTCCTGTGAATTTCCTGTTTCAAAAAGCATTGCTCTATACCTCTATTCCCCTGAGATGGAATGTGTTCGCCTGCATTAACCTAAACAGACTGTGCAGGGTGATCTGGGTCCACACATTACGCAGAGTTCATAATGTTGGTTTTCTCGTGGTATGTCTCAAATAATTTTGAACAAAGTTGCATTTATCATATGGAATTTTCTTTGGAATGTGAACTAATAATGAACTCTTCACATTCCCTTCTTTGGGTGAATTCAGTAAGTTGTTTTCATTAGACGTTCTTTAATTCATATAAAATGGCTGTTAATTATCAACAGATGTGTTTATAACAGATGGGTCTAAAAATTCATATCCAGTAAAAAAGTTTTAACAAATTTAATATCCAGAAGTGGCAACAATCTACATCTGTTTTAATTGTTGTCACATGTAGTTGGGTAATCTTGGTCTAGTAATAAGCCATGGCATCTGCTTTGAGAGGTCCACAGTCCAATAAGGGTTTATAAACATGAACTACGCCCCTTAGCTAGGGCTCTGCATTGACTTACTTTGACAGGGTTATAGCCAAGCTCCAAGGCCTTATCAATACCACCTACGACTCTATCCCAACCTTTCCTTCTAGTTATAAACTCAAACTTGGCTGGAATAAGGGTATCAAGGCTGACGTTGAGCAAGTCTAATCCAGCATCCTTCAAAGCTGGAAGACGTCTACCAAGTGTCACTCCATTTGTTGTCATTGCAATTGTTTGTAAACCATCCTTGCGCAGATCATTTAATCCACCTAAAATATTTATATATGCATGATTTCACATCAGTAATAATGCAATAAGTATATCATAATTTTGTCTTACAAATAAGCTGTAAAAGGTCACTGGTTAATGACAATGGATATCAATCGAGGGGTAGAGAGTTTGAATTTGCTCTACAATTCATTGTACAGATTTTTCTTCCACTAGTGTGCTTAACAGACTATCATGGAAGGTACCTGTAGCAAAATTCAAGTTTGGGAATAATGTTAAGTGGAGTAGAGTGCAAGTAAAGCCACCAAACACACATTGGGGGAACTGGCCTCAATGATATAACTGAAATTGAAAACAGCATTAAACACCAATCAATAAATCATTTCATTCTTACAAATTGCACATGTTGTACAATTTCTAAATGTCAAAAGTTTTTTATACAAATAAAAGTCAACTTAGAGCGTTTTCCATGATAAATCCCTCCATAATTTTAGTAAAGTTCACATATTAATGAAATTCATCATTAAGTCTGATTTAAACATTTATGATGAATCTATAACAAAACATTCTTAAAACTTCATGGGAAAATAAAAGAATGCTTTTTTCATTTTTGTCTCTATTTTTTCACCATCTGTTGTTGATTTGTTTTATTCCACTTTTATACCATGGGTAACAGTATTTTACTGCCATAAAACAATTATTCATGATCCCTGGGTCACAAACCAATACTAAGCTTTGTATCTAATATCTGCTTTGCCTGAGCGCAATCAGTCATGAGGGGGCTCAAACCTGGGAACCCAGGTCCCAAATTCTTTGTGCTTACCAATCTACCATGCCATATTCCTCTGTAAATTAGTTGTATGTTGGAAAGAGTTTAATAATTTCCTTCAGATGTTTTCAACAGTTATTATAGATTCAGCTGTAAAACCACAATGTTACCTATAATATCAACGAGATCCTTCCTTACAAGGGGCTCTCCACCAGTGAGTCGTATTTTCGTAATGCCTTCTTGAACAAATACCGCGGACAACTTGAGAATTTCATCAGTACTGAGTAACTTCTGTTTAGGGGTGAGATCAACTCCTTCCTCTGGCATGCAATACTGACCTACATTAACATATCATTAGGGATTTTTGGTCTTGTTGCATCTGCATACGGCAAACTCATGTGAGGTTGTGCATATTCCACAGTCTCACCAGAGCTCTCTCCATCAATGTGTATGTTATACGGAGATAAAGACAAAGACAAGAAGACTAGCTAAGTGGTTTTATGCCATTGTAACTATAATCAATTCCCACATACAACGAATCTGCAGCTAACAACTCTTTAAATATCTTGGCAAAAATATGAAAACTCTCTTTAAATGAAAATAAATTGAATAGAGTTGAAAACATTCTCCTTTTACCACAATGTTTTCAAAAGTCATCTCCTGCAGAAGCGTTAAAATGTGTGTACATGTGGACAAAGGATTAATGACAAACCAGAGAGGCAAAATTATCCCAAAACACTAGATGTGATTCAGTTCTAATATTAAACTCAAATATAATACAATATTAGAGAAACTACTCATGATGAGCCATTTCTTCTTTTCCCACAATGTTCTCAAAACAAGGAAAGGGTTTATGAGAAACTAAAGAAGCAAAACAAGCAAATTTATGAAATTTATATTCCCCGCTTGCAGGAAAGTTTGGAAAAAAACGGTTCATATTTGTGGCAGTTATTGTACGGCACAAAGTGTGGCAGACAGACAGACAGACAGACGGACAGAAGGTCAAAAAGTCATGGTGAAGGTCATCCAAAGACAATGATGATATTTGATTGTAAAATTGTACACATGGTGCAAATTTTGTTGCTGTAGCTTTATAAACAAGTTTCATGAAATTCTACAAGCTAGTTACTGAGAAATGGCTTCGGACGTGGATTTTTCAATATATCAAGGGCAATAACTCTAAGGAAAATTGACCAATCCAAAAAAACAATGAACGGGCATCATCCAAGTATGTTGGTTCATATTTATTTCAAGTTTCATGAAATTCTACCAGCTAGTTACTGAGAAATGGCTGCGGACGTGGATTTTTCAATATATCAAGGGCAATAACTCTAAGGAAAATTGACCAATCCAAAAAAACAATGGACAGGCATCATCCCAGTATGTTGGTTCATATTTATTTCAAGTTTCATGAAATTCTACAAGGTAGTTACTGAGAAATGGCTGCGGACGTGGATTTTTCAATATATCAAGGGCAATAACTCTAAGGAAAATTGACCAATCCAAAAAAACAATGGACGGGCATCATCCCAGTATGCTGGTTCATATTTATTTCAAGTTTCATGAAATTTTCCAACTAGTTACTGAGAAATGGCTGGGACGTGGATTTTGCAATATATCAAGGGCAACAACTCTAAGGAAAATTGACCAATCCAAAAAAACAATGGACAGGCATCATCCCAGTATGCTGGTTCATATTTATTTCAAGTTTCATGAAATTCTACCAGCTAGTTACTGAGAAATGGCTGCGGACGTGGATTTTTCAATATATCAAGGGCAATAAATCTAAGGAAAATTGACCAATCCAAAAAAACAATGGATGGGCATCATCCAAGTATGTTGGTTCATATTTATTTCAAGTTTCATAAAATTCTACCAGCTAGTTACTGAGAAATGGCTGCGGACGTGGATTTTTCAATATATCAAGGGCAATAACTCTAAGGAAAATTGACCAATCCAAAAAAACAATGGACGGGCATCATCCCAGTATGTTGGTTCATATTTATTTCAAGTTTCATGAAATTCTACAAGGTAGTTACTATGAAATGGCTGTGGACGTGGATTTTTCAATATATCAAGGGCAATAACTCTAAGGAAAATTGACCAATCCAAAAAAACAATAGACAGGCATCATCCCAGTATGCTGGTTCATATTTATTTCAAGTTTCATGAAATTCTACCAACTAGTTACTGAGAAATGGCTGGGACGTGGATTTTGCAATATATCAAGGGCAACAACTCTAAGGAAAATTGACCAATCCAAAAAAACAATGGACAGGCATCATCCCAGTATGCTGGTTCATATTTATTTCAAGTTTCATGAAATTCTACCAGCTAGTTACTGAGAAATGGCTGCGGACGTGGATTTTTCAATATATCAAGGGCAATAAATCTAAGGAAAATTGACCAATCCAAAAAAACAATGGACGGGCATCATCCAAGTATGTTGGTTCATATTTATTTCAAGTTTCATGAAATTCTACCAGCTAGTTACTGAGAAATGGCTGCGGACGTGGATTTTTCAATATATCAAGGGCAATAACTCTAAGGAAAATTTACTAATCCAAAAAAACAATGGACGGGCATCATCCCAGTATGCTGGTTCATATTTATTTCAAGTTTCATGAAATTCTACAAGGTAGTTACTGAGAAATGGCTGCGGATGTGGATTTTTCAATATATCAAGGGCAATAACTCTAAGGAAAATTGACCAATCCAAAAAAACAATGGACAGGCATCATCCCAGTATGCTGGTTCATATTTATTTCAAGTTTCATGAAATTCTACTAGCTAGTTACTGAGAAATGGCTGGGGACGGACGGACGCACACACAGACGGATGCTGGTTCATATTTATTTCAAGTTTCATGAAATTCTACCAGCTAGTTACTGAGAAATGGCTGCAGACAGACGGACGGACGGACAACGCCATTTCAATATCCCCCTCCTTTTTTCTTCGAAAAAGCGGGGGATAATGATCAAATAACACTAGACAAGATTCATAATACTACATAATATAAAACTACATAGGAGAAATGAATCATTATGAGCAATTTCTGATTTCCCCACAATGTTCTCAAAAGTAATCTGCTCCAGACATTTCAAACTGTGTCGACAGGTAGGAAATGATTCAAGACAAACTAAAGAAGCAAATGAAAAAAAATAACACTAGACGTGATACATAATACTAATATAAAACTCAAAAGGAGAAATTTGCTAATGATGAGCAGCAATCCTCCTTTCCCAAAAATGTTTTCATGACAAACTAAAGAAGCAAATTTATCAAATAACACTAGATGTGATTCATAACTCTTATAAACATGTATTAAATTGTTCATAATATTAATATAATATCCTCTGTTAAAAACATCTTTTTTTCTGATTCTGATGACCTTCGATACCCTTAACCCTTTCCCTCATATAGACGCTTTCAGATGCCTCATCAGCAACGGCTTTTTGAAAACATAGTGGCAAAAGGAGAAATTGCTCGTACTTTCCGACGTCTCTGCAGCAGACAGCTTTTTGAAAACATGGCAACAAAAAAGAAATTGCACAAATCGAGCAATTTTTCCTTTTGTTTCCATGTTTTTCAACTCTATTCAAGTATTGTACTTCCATTTAAAGGGAGTTTCAAATTTTGTTCGGTATGTTTTCAAAGTCATCTGCTGCAGATTTGTTGTATTTTGGAAAGGGTAAAACAATGTAAAAAAAGAAGTCCTTACATCTTAGGTTACATCGTTCACTGAGAGAGATACGTAGATATGTGTGATGTCTACCAAACTTGTCTGAGAGAACTTCTTTAGAGGAAACCTCATCTTCCTTGGGCGTGTCTTCCTTCTGCAAAAAGTCATAAAATGTAACGCATCTGAAAAACTAATTGATCCAAGCATGGGCTTGAACTCAAGACCCCATAAGTGAACACTCTACTCCACAATAAAAGCTAGATTTTTGGCAATGTAGTATTATAAGCATTATCTTATACATGTAATACAAACAGCATAACAAATACCTAGCTACTCATCAGCTATTTATCAAACAGAACTTTACTTCATTGAATATGGGATAAAAACAGAGGGTGCCATGTAAATCATCTGAGAGGTTATTCCCCCTAATCCAAGCTCGAGAAGAGGACATCTTGGTTTAATTAAACTTATTTATTTTACATTGATTGCGAAACAAGCTTTCAGCTTATATAATATTAATCATGCTCGACGTTTGCTTCCTGGATACTCAACTCGCTCCATTTTAGTGGAAAATTCAAAAGGGAAACTCAGCTCATCACACTAGAATTCGAAACCGCGACCTTTGGTACGAGAGGTTGACGCTCTAGCAGTGTCCCATAGGTGATCATTTTAGATACCAACAATGACATTATTACAAAATAACACTTTGAAAGTTTCTGGGGAAAATGTTGCTTTAACCCTTTCCCACATACATCTTTTTGATGCCTCTGCAGATGGGGATTTTGGAAATCATTGTGAAAAAAGGAGAAATTGATTATAATGAGCAATTTCTCCATTTGCCACAATGTTTTCAACTCTTTTCAATAATAATACAGTCAAACTTGTCTTAAGCATCTACAAAGGGGAGAATAAACATTTGGCGGATCAATAAAAGTCAAATAAAGACGAAAATTGTGTGTTTTCCAGAGCCTTAGATAACGGGCGTTTTGCATGTTCTAAAATCTTTATTTGACCTTATAACCCTAATTTCCTATACTGTCTCATTGAGATGATTGTTTTGAGTACCCACATCATAGGGTTTGGTTGGATGATAAGAGAGACTGATATTGTGGGGAAAAGAGCTGTATACGCCTCCTTATCTGGACCTCTGGTGTTGGCTAATCCTCAACTTTCATCTGGCTGCTTAATACAAGTCGGCTGCCTAAAAGAGTTGACCGCTAATACAACTTTGACTATACTGTCATTTATAGACAGTATCTCTATTTTGGAAGTTTGAAAAATTGGAATGGGTTAAGCACTGGTGTAAAATCACCAAGAAACAAATGGAACATAGATGAGTTGACAGCAGTGAAATGTCTGATTTACTACTGCACAAGGTAATCCATCCAACGAAAGATGTCTGAAAGTCTTTTATTCACGAGTCCTGAGTTCTAGATAAGGACCTCTAGTTGCATATTTCACTTTCCCAAATGCTTAATTGACACTCAAACCCTATGTTGCTGGTACTGAAAAGAATCGTCTTAGTCTTACTGAGAATATTCCATTTGGTCGAGTCATAAGACAGAATATTATTGTTGGGAAAAGACCAGTTTATTCTCCTTACCGTATATACTCAGTTATAAGTCGCCCTCGTCTATAAGTCGCACCCCCTACTTCGAGGCCTAAAGTCTAGGGTTTGATGATTGACCCTCTTATAAGTCGCAGTTAGATTTTTGATTTTTTTCACGTCAAAACCCTATGACAAGCAGCGAGATATAACCCAAGTCATCATGATCGAGCATCAAATTTTTTGTTTAAAACATTCATATAATGTCCAATTAGTTTTATGTAAGCATTGATTTATAGTCTAAATAGATTGTACTATCATAAGAAGCGAGATATATAACCTTTAGTCATCAAGATCGAGCATCAGCTTTTTGTTTACATTATTTGAACATACAATGATGTCCAACTAGTTTTAATTTGTTTTATCTAAAGAGATTTACTGGGGAATACATAAACCGGTTTTGTCCGGTCACAAAAGGCCCCAGGTTATGTGAAAACACACTCGTCTTGATTAACCCTTTGTTTTATCTTTTGTTTCTTTTTCATATTGAGAAGATTGAGATGCGGGAAAGGGTTAACTGAAGGGGTAGAGGGTAGATGGAGGGAAAAATCGGCGTTGCATAACTGAAATTAATTCGCATACAGTGATAATCTGCTAACTCAGATTAAATTCGTCCTTTTCCCATGATGTTTCTGAGGCAGCTGAAAACTTTTGAAAACATTGCTAATTTCCCCTTTGTTTGATAATATAGCTTTCGTTTATGGAGTTTGTTCACCCTTTTTAATCAAAATCCACGGTTCAGCGACCTCAATTCTAACAGTCAAATAATTCTAACACAACTGTCGCGTGTAAACCACACAGGTTTAAATTATCATCAAGCTAAAGGTGTTACATGTAAAATTACCCGAGGTCAAATTCTGCAGACGTGTACGTATTAGAGTGGGTAAAAACCGATAATTGCATTGTTAGCAGTTTGTATTTAATACACTTTAGCTACAGCTATTGTCTTTGTTACGACTCTCAAATACTGCAGATGTATCACAGTGGTAAAAGCCGATAATTGCATGTTTATCAGTTTGTACTTAATACACTTTAACGTCAATTATTGACCGTGTTAAATCACCCCGTGTGTAGTCTTGGGATTGTTTGTGGATTAATTATGACAATTTTGGTCCGACTTTTTTATCTCTTTAATTGGATCTGTGTTTGTTTTTTGCTTTCTAATGGTTTAATTTGGTACCATCACCCATGCAGGCCAAAATCACGGTGAAATGGGTCTTGTCATGGCCATTATTATGGCTTCTTTTTATCACCTTCTGCAAACATGGACTTTCTAATTAAGATAGTTTGACAGCTACGTGTGTACGTGTCTACACAATGACAAATTATCACTTTCCCGCATGCAACAATTATGTACAAGCTTACGTTGAAAACATCAAGGTTTATTACATTATTTTTTCAATCACATATAAAGTGACATACGACCTAGTAACAGTATTATGGTCTGTATATTTAAGCATCTGGACTTGAGCTCCGCAATTTATATTTTCACAAAATTCAAAATGGCTTCCAATCGAGCTGAAATCGAAACAATAACTTGGAACAAATGACTTTTTAAATGTACATTCATAAGTTATATATTTTTTCTAGTGTTTGTTTTTATAAAATCATCATTTGAGTCGCCCTTTTTATCAATGACCGGCCTGCACAGTTTTTGACGATCGGTGAATTGGAGGGTAATTTTTTCTGAATTTTTGCTTGACCCTCTTATAAGTCGCTCCCCCCACTTCACTTTCGATTTTGAAGGTAAAAAAGTGCGACTTATAACCGAGTATATACGGTATCTAGACCTCTGCGATTCCTTTACATATTTGGTTGTTTTGAGATATTTTTGTTTGCTGGCTATACATAATGTAGTCCAGGTTTCTGTACTCGGAATGCGATTTCATATTTTAACTGTTTGCATTGATTCTACTCCTAGACATTACAATGCAATATGTAACATTAATATAGAGACTAGACAGAATGAGTAAACAGGTCTTTGTACCGCAATACATGTACCTCTAATTACTATAACTTAATATCAACATATGATGAGGGTACATAAAAGAAATGTCACACTGATAAAAATAGTTTTGAGTACCCACAACATAAGGTTTGAAGGTCAAATAAAGATTTAACCCTTTCCAGGGTCTTTCAAATAGTATGGTCTAGAAATGGTCTAGAAACGCCCTATATAAACGGCTTATCCAGGGTTTTCCCTAAGCTTTAAAAGTTGAGGGTCATTGTGACCCCCATGTCATCAAAGTTGAGGGTCATCTTATAAATGTTGGGGGTCCAAATTAGAACTTTATTATCAAGTGATTGATATAAAAAACATTCAAAAACAAGTGTGTTGTTCTTTGTTTTTATTATCCCTTTAATATTAATAATGTCAATTTGTGAAAAAAAATGGTGTACATTACCGATAATGTTATCGATAAAGCTTAAACCAGTCATTCAGAGTTAAATATAGTCCAAATAATTTAGACTTTCGGTTTCTCATTTATTGGTCAACATGTTTCAGACAGACTCGATTCACGTTATTATGCCGTTTATATCCTTGACAGCTATCGCAACGACAAAAAAAACATATCTATAATTATTATTATATTTATTTGAGTCTAAAATTTATGCAGCTTACCTCTTTACCACTTTAATCTATCAAAATTCAATTCACAACGGCGAAAAATTTGAAATCTGTAACAAATTTGTTTTTGGTTAAATAAATTAAAATAAATAAGACAAAATCTGTAAAAAGAAATAAACGAAATATCGCCCAAACTTGTTTGAATAAGATAAATAACTATTTCGTTAAATATCCATTTTGGTGTACTTTTACAACAATACCCACAATACCGTATTCGGTTATCCTCAGTTCAAATCGACCACATTGTGAGTTATTAAATGTCAGGCCTCTAAGAGGTGGATTAAAAAGAGATTAAAACACATAAAAACGTGAGTAAGACCGTTCGTGTTTACTTTATACGATAGATAAATGGTCAAATGTTGTCCCATATGTGTATTTTGGTGTGACAAACATTACGTACGCCAGATTCGACCCTGCAAGCGTCGGAATTATTTTCGCATGTTTTGGTGCAGGATAAGGACTAAGTTAAATATAGATTTTTGGAAAACCGAGATTATAGAAACATAGAATGGACTTCATTTACCGACATTGCGTCCATAGGGACGCACAGATGTTATTTTTGGGGTCGTTTGAGTTGAAAATGCGTCAATGACGCAGGATTTGTGCGTCATGGAAAACCCTGCTTATCGTACTGGATATCTCGTCTCGGTTATCGATTTTTACCTGGAAGTGTTTATCACGCCGTGTATTTATCACGCTAAGTGAATTAACCGGTATTTTGGAAGAGCATTTTTACCAATAATTGATATCTAAGAAATGATTATATAATCTAAAAAAACGAAAATCTAATTCATAACATATGAAAAATAACCCTTAACTTACATTTCAATTACCAATTTTCCATCATTTGACCCTTAAAACACATTGAAAAACTGTTTCCAAATATCACCGTATCGTGCATATAAAACATGTTTTTAGATTTTTGAACTGATCTACCCGTCTAAGAAAAACAAAATACGGGTGAAATATGAAAATCTAAGACATAACATAAGTGAATTAGGCTTAAATCAAAGAGAAAAAGCCGCTATATTAGCCCCATGAACATCATGCAAGTAGGAAAGTAACGACAAAAAGAGATCGGGTTTCAGCTTTCGGCCATTTGTAAACAAAGTCGTTCGTATGAAGTCAACTTTCCAATACGAAAATCCACCTAAAAAGAAACATCGGGACAAAATACTCTCATGTAAAGAAAATGGAATTATACTGATATTGCATTAAGGATGACTTTGATGGTCAAATTGATTGGTTAAAATCGAGATATACGCAGTTTTAAAACTTGATAATTTTCTTCCGTTTTCAAAATGGCGGGTTCCCCGGATGTTGGTCATGTGATGCAAGGCAGCTTATTTCGAGAACTACGCTCGTTTCCGGACCATACTATTTGAAAGACCCTGCCCTTTCCCACATACAGCAAATTTGCAGCAGACAACTTTGAAAAGACCTACTAAAAAATATGGAAAATATCTATAATTGTAGTTATTATTAATGCAAAAAGTTTAAAACATTGTGACAAAAGGAGAAATTGCTTGTTTTGACCAATTTCTCTGTATGTCCACAAAGTTTTCAAAAGCCTGTGCTGCAGATCTATACATCGAAAAGCGTCTATGAGTGGGAAAGGGTTAAGCATATGAAAAACCATCTTAACTAAACTAGAGCCATGTTTATCTATCAGATCACAAGTGAATAAAACCTGATGAACTCCCAAGATCCCAATACCAGTAAAACTGGAATGTTTTCATTTTTAACATATAATTCTAAAGTTTTAATATGTCTAAAATATTATGATGGTTCTCTAAAAATATAGAACTATAATCGAAGTACATACTTTTTGAACAATGGTGGTTGCAATGTTTGAACACTTTCTCCATCCAACAATGTTCATGCAACCGGACCATGGATGGTTGTTGGACACATTCAGGAGATCCCCAAACTTTGCAATCTTGGTCCACTTTCTGGCCATTCCTACGCGTGTCACTTTTCACAGAAAGGTTAAAACGATAGACCGTATCAATATGATAGTCCAACGCATGTGTTTAATGATTCTTATCGTCATATCAAACGTAATAAGATGTTCTAGATCTGTGACTGTGTCAATATTTGTTTATGACCCAAGATTCTGTTTGACCGTATATATATGTAGTGGTAGTGCCCTCCCCTTATCGGAAGTGAAATGGGGGAAATCCCACAGCCTCGTTTTGATACCTTATCAACCGGGGTTTCCTATGACG
This sequence comes from Serripes groenlandicus, assembly GCA_031761405.1. NCBI lineage: Eukaryota > Metazoa > Mollusca > Bivalvia > Cardiida > Cardiidae > Serripes > Serripes groenlandicus. The sequence continues at coordinate 69,260,328 of JASEVX010000001.1, forward strand.
CCAAAAGGTGACAGCAGACACGCTCAGATGTTTATTTAGACTTTATTTGGTATTTACCGACATCCTCGATAAACCACTTACCATTTGTTTATCTTCTCAACATGGATCACCAATTGAAGGTTTGATTGATTCGTTAATAAACCATTGTTGATAAAGGAACGTACAATAAAAATCAATTCGCACCTGGTGTAAATTGTTTATATTCAATTACCGAACACATATTGATATAAATTTAACTTACTTTTAACTTCAGAACTTTTTCAATGGAGTTCTAAATCACTAACGATAGGCCTTATGTGTAAAATTGAAATTCTTATTTTTACAAAAGTGCTGAATTAAAAAGTAGCGATATTATACAATTAGCTATCCAAACCACTTGTGGTTTAAGTTATTAAGTAAATGTATATTTTTATTAATTTAGAATAAGAGTGATGAAAACATATTAATTAATGCTTTCCTTGTACATTTACAGAGATTTGTCCTTATTTTTCGCCCAGATATGTTCAAAGCTGTCTGCTCCATATATTTGTTGTATGTGGGTAATGGATAAAAAAAAAAGCTCTTCCTTTCTCATAATCCCCCTTAGAGCTTTTTGTTAAGAGATGAGCATCAGGTAAATTAATATTAAACTAATTAATGCTCTGGTCATTTTGATAGTAAGAAATCAGGTTGGCTTATTTATTATACTCGCCCTGTAAGAAATGTAATGAAAGCCAATCTCACTACTAAAGTCTTGTAATGCTAACAAATAGAATGTTAAGAAGAAATATAACCTGGTCAGATTGACTGAGAATGTCCATGGTTACAATTTCTCCTTATTCCTAAATGTTTACTGTATGAAAATTAAACAGAAATGTGAGAAGCTGAAAAACAATCTTAAAAACAATTATAATTCATAGACCTATAAAATCATACTGATTCCTTAACTCAACATTAAACAAGCTGTTTAACCCTTTCCCACATACAGGCGCTTTTGAAAACATTCTGACAAAATGAGAAATTGCTTAAAACGAGCATTTTCTCCTTTTGCCACAATGTTTTCAACTTTATTTAATAATTGATAATTTCCACATTTTTGACTAAATGTTTTCAAAGTACTCCTGCAGTTCTGTTGTATATGGGAGAGGGTTGTATAGATTTTTCCTGTTTTGCTTAGATGTTTTCAAAGTGGTTATATGTAAGAAAGGGTAATTTGTTCACAGAACTATGTTAAAAAGCTTTTTTATTTATGATATTTACATTTTAATCAGCAATCACTAAGCCTACACAAGTTAAGAATGTCCCAAAAAGGTAATGTTTTCTTTCATTTGCTTGGTTTTACAGCACTCAAAGACTCTCTTCTGATTCTTAATTGTTTTGCCCATACAGTATTCAACAAATCTATAGCAGACTTCTTTTAAAACATCTAGGCAAAAAAATGAAAACTTTCTAAAAATGAAATTACAATTATTGAAAAAAAAATAAGAATATTGTGGCAAAGGAGAAATTGCACAGATGTAGATGCATGAAAATGCGTCTGTCTGGGTCAAGCTCTTTGATGAAGCATTATGAATTTTGTCAAGGTGGCAGAGAAACAAATCAAGATAAGAAGCAATAACTTCATTTTTACCATTGGCCTCTTTATTGCCATTTACCCTTTCCTTCATACACTTCAAACAACAAATCTGCACCAGACTACTCTGAAAAAACCTCTTGGCAAAAATATGCACTCTTTATTAATGAAAATATAATTATTTGATGGAGTTGAATATATCTTGGCAAATAAGGAAATTGCACATTATGAGCAATTTTTCATTTTGCAACATACAATATTGTCAAAAGTCGTCGGCTGCAAATACATCAAAATGTATCTTCAAGTTGGATAGGGTTAAATTATGTATATTGATCAGAATGAATAGTACAGGGTTATGAGAGAAAGGGTGTTTAAGCATTATGCAAATATCAAGGTGGTTTAAATTGTTTATTCTATAGTTAATATAGCAAATTTTGATCCCAGGTTGAATACAAACTATAGCTTTTTTTAAACCTGATCAAGAATGATTAAGTTTAGACAAATTGCATTTAACTGTTTCTCTTGTTGTGACCTCTTCCTTGGCAGGGTGACAGATTATAGGGATCACTTGTTTGTCTGTCACACTTTCACTTATTGTCCAATTGGCAGCTACCACATTTGTTCCTTCGACATTCTTGTTTATCTTTATGACAAAAGTAGAAATTGCCCAAAACAAGCAATTTCTCCTTTTGCCACAATGTTTTCAACTTGTATCAGTAAACCTTCATATATAGATATTTTTTCTAGACATTTTTCGTGTTTTTGATGTGATGTTTTCAAAGTCATCTGCTGCAGATTTGTTGTATGTGGGAAAGGGTTAACCCCCTTTTAGCACAATATTTTCTAAGGATGTCTGCTGCAGAGGCATCAAATAGAATCTGTATGAGGGAAAAGGTTAAAGTATTAATATATATAAAAAAGGAGAAAAGTTGATAACTAGCAATTTCTACCTTTATCACAAAACTTTTTTATTTTGAAAAATTATTACCTTCATTTTTTGTATATCAAGTTGCGCTACTGATGGAGTAAGCTTCAAAGGAACTTCGTACAGTTTTTTAAAAGAAATAAAACAATATCTGGCTGGTCTTTTTCCATTCATATTCATGCACCGTCAAGCATGTATCTTTTTTTCTCTCTCCACATCAAGATTTTCCATGTGTGTTGAATTTTTCTTTCAACTGTTTTTAAAGCAAGAAACTCTTTAAATTTATCATATTAGACAAAGTGTTAATTTAACCCTTTCCTACATAATATGAATTTGCAACATATGACTTTGAAAACATCTAGGCAAAACTATGTAAAAATCTCGAAAGATATAATTATTGCATATTCATTGATAATTTTGAAAACATTGTAGCACTAGGAATTGTTAGTTTTTAAAAAAAGATTTAATATTATTTGTAGATATAATTTATTTATTCTTTTTTTTCTGCACAGAGTGGCTGATTTATCTGAATAGAAGTTTTTATTTGGTAATGTAATAGAAGTAGTATTGTAGTAAAATATACTGGTTATAACCACTTTACTTTTTCTCTTCTTATAAATGGGATCTGCCAATTCATTAGAAATAACTGCATGCAATAGTTACAGAAATCCTTTTCTACATGAAGACACATTTTGCCAAATTTGCAGCAGAAGACTTTAAAACATTGTTGCAAAATAAGCAATTATTGCTCTTAGTTGCCACATACTTTTAAGTCTATACAATAAATATCATACTTTCATATTTGAGAGATTTTCTAAACAATTTCAGTCACCTGCTGCAGATTTGTTGTATGTGAGAAATGGTTAATATGTTGTTAATGAATTAGCATTAATCCTTTCCCACATAGAGCAAATCTGCAGCAGACGACTTTGAACAAACGTTGTCAAAATATGGAAAATCTCCATAATTGAATGGATAACCTATGACCAAAAGTGGAAAACATTGTGACAAAAGGAGAAATTGCACGTTTTGTACAATTTCTTCTTTTGTTACTATGATTACAAAGTGCCGTCTGCTGCAGAGACGTCAGAAAGCGTCTATATGAGGGAAAGGGTTAAACCTGTGTATGTATTATTAATTGATTAAGTGGGGTTTAATATTGTTTCAGTCATATCACAGCGGCCAGTTTACCCATCCATGTGTTTACTGGCTTTGTCACACCAGTATTCTGAACAAAAGTCTTATTAAGCTTCTGACTTCTTTACCACATAGACAGCTAGCCCAATGGCGGAAGAATAATAATGCTTTTTTCATTGACTAAATTTGTCAAAAGTTGGCCCATCTGGGATTGAACTCTCAAACCCTGGAATGACAGCCTGCATCACTACCAATTTAGCTGCCATATGGCTCGGCCTGTATCATATATAATAGACATGACAGAAATGATGGTTTGATCGGCTTCGCCTCGGGTAACAGTATTTTCCTCATGTTGACAATATGTACTATCACACTGGAAGCCATGCAATATTTATATATTGTGACTAGCTGCATTAAAATGTCTTCAACTAATAGGTTATAATTTTATTAATAGTCTGTCTATGTAGGAAGGTAAACAGTTACCTGTGAAGAATGTTGTTTGTATACACTGGTACTCAGGTCCAAGAAAGCCAGGGAACACATATTAGGTGAACTGGCAACCGTGATATAACGAAAATTAATCAATGAAACGTTCTGTAGTTACGACTTTTTCATGAATATTGCTGCAAACAGATATTCGATGATTACATTGCAGGTGGTATACAGTTTACGTCATATGAATATTAATGAAGTATTTCATACATAAAAATATAATAAAGCTTGACACATCAATTAAATTGTAATCAATATAGTAGTAACCTGACTCCAGTTGCTGATAAATTGGACAAACTAGGCTTTGGGTGGCATTATTGATTATCCCATGATTACCTTATTTTAACCATTTCCCACATGTGGATGTATTTTGATACTTTTATTTTGCAGCAGACACTTTTTGAAAACAGTGTGGCAAAAAGGGATATTGCTCACTATGAGCAATTTCTCCTTTTGCCACAATGTTTTTAAATCTATTCAATAAATGTATTTGCATTTGTAGAGATTTTTAGCTTGTCTGTTTTTCAAAGAAAAAAAGTCGGGTATTGTGATAACCTAGGTATCTTCGTTGTCTGCATCGTCACAAGGCTTTAAACCTTTCCCTCATACAACAATTCTGCACCAGACGACTTTGAACATATTTTGTCAAAAAATAGAAAATCTCTATAATTGAATGGATAACCTATGACTAAAAGTGGAAAACATTGTGACAAAAGGAGAAATTGCTTGTTTTGATCAATTTCTTCTTTTGTCACTATGTTTTCAAAAAGCTGTCTGCTGCAGAGGCGTCAAAAAGCGTCTATATGAGGGAAAGGGTTATCCATGCGTCATAACTAAAATAATGTTCAACATTTTCAAATGAAACTTGGTGCATATGTTCCTGGGAACAACACAATTGTCTATACTAAGCCACTCTAGCTTGAATAACCATTCAAGAATGCCCCTTTTTCGACTTAGAAAAAAGCAGAGGAGTGGCTTTTGCTTGTCGTGCTCTTGTTAAATTCATCTACTGCAGACTTGTTGTATCTGGGAACAAGTTAGTATCATTAGCTTAATTGTAAATATATCTTAAAACCAGATGTGTTTACAGCTGTTTTGAATAAAGCTCACAATTAATTGACCTCTTCCAAAATGAAAAGTATTATTAGAAATCCTGTTGTTTTTTCTATTTCAGGAATCATTACTCTATACCTCTATTTCCCTGAGACGGAATGTGTTGGCCTGGATTAGCCTGCAGGGACTGCACAGGCTGATCTGGATCAATTCATTACACAGAGTCCATAATGTTGGTTTTCTCGTGGAACGGCTCATATATTCATTCAAGGGTGTTCAGGTGACAATGATCTTTGTGCAGAAATAAGAACAACAATCAATAATATAAACATCAATTTTAATATGTATCTAGTATGGTATAAGTAAACAACTTATTTAGAAAAGTTTAGAAAACAGATTTCTCATTCCAAACCTTTCGGAAATCAATTTCAAGTAGTTTTTGGATAGAGAGGAATTCATTGTTGATTTTCAGTTTTCATCATTTATCTGGGTCTCAAAGGATATATTATTTGTGAAATTCATTGGAAATGATTTTGCCAATGAAAAGGGTGATCAAACATTAAATAATTCATTTACATAGATCATAAAATATATGGTTGCATCGTTTCAATACAGGCACTGCATTCATTCAAATCAATAAGAAAAAGAAGAAATAGCACATAACTTAATTATGAACCATAGCAGGTGATTTGGAGTCTTATTAACCCTTTCCCACATCTGTAGCAGACGACTTTGAATCGTCTTTTTGAAAACATTGAAATCTCTATAAATGAAGGTATATAATAATGGAAAAGTTAAAAACATTGAAATCTCTATCAATGAAAGTATAATTACTGAAAAAGTTGAAACATTGAAATCTCTATAAATATGAAGCTATAATTACTGAAAAAGTTGAAAACATTTTGACAAAAGGAGAAATTGCTCGTTTTGAGCAATTTCTCCTTTTGGCGCAATGTTTTCAACTTTTTCAATGTTTTCAAAAGTTATCTGCTGTAGAGGCGGTAGAAAGCGTCTATATGTGGGAATGGGTTAAATTTGTATCAAGTGGAGATTCTGATGAGGTTGTGCATTATATGCACAGTATATCGAGAGTCCTCGATCCGTGTCTTGTTTTAAGTTTTAGACATATAGATGTATGTAACTTCTGACATAAAAGGTAGAACTGTAGCCCAACAAGGTTTGCTACCATAACACTGTGAAGCTTTCCTTTACAGGTTCATTTTTCAATGGATGCCACTCAGATCTTTCTGTATGAAATACCAAATATAAGATAAAAAATCTATACTAAATGTCTTTGACTACATAGAAACTTAAGAACCCGCTGTGGTCGAAGTGGCTAGTCTCTATGAATGACCCATATGATTGAAGTGAAATTTAACTGATTTCAACATACAACATATTTGCAGCAGACCACTTTGAAAACATCTTAGCAAAAATTTGGAAAACCTCTAAAATTGATTATGAAATTACTGGAAATGACTATGAACAATTTCTTCTTTTGCCACAATGTTTTCAAATGTCCTCTGCTGCATATTTGACAAAGGCTGTCTATATGTGGAAAAGGGTTAAGAAGTCATTTTGTCCCATGCCTGAGGATCAGAGCTGATAGAAATTGTCTGTTTTGTAGTTCTTGCCGGGAATCCGCTGTGGTCGAGTGGTTAGCGTCGGGGATTTCGAAACCGGGTGTCCCGGGTTCGATCCCCAGTCGCGGCACTACGGTCATGGTAGAGTGCCCCTGGGCAAGGCACATTTTCTAGCCTAGTACTGGTTTGTTTACCCAGGGATCATGAATAATTAAATTTAATTGCGTGCTAAATGACCTTAGCTGTCGATGCGCCATAAAACAATATACATTCATTCATTCGTAGTTCTTGCCAATATTCAACCAGTTTTGTTAGGACATTTTTTTTCAATCACACTGAATTGAATTGACTGCAATGGTCAAGGGTAAAGATAGAGGCAAGTTTGCTATTCTTAAAAATTTAATCAAAATCGATCTATCTACATAATTTCAAAAGCATTATTTACAAAACAAACCCATTATGTATTTAGTTGTCCAGTGTTATGTGTCTACCCATTGAATATATGAAAGAATCAACAATTTACCCTTTGGACAAAAAATACCCAGAATTCTCTAGTAAGTTTTAAGAATTTGGATTAACCAGTGAATTTTATATAGAAATATTATGTGTTCATGAATTAAATTTCTTTTGTTTGTTTGTATGATGGTTAAGGCCGCTTTTAACAAAAAAAAATCATTTGTATCAGGGTGTTTTCTTTGTAATTTAACTACTGATTGGTCCATTTATCCTGACACCTGACCAAGTCAATCATAATGCTTACCCAACAATCCAGAGCCCAAAGGGGGCCATTCATACACTTGTCCACAATTTATATTGCAAATTTATGTTAAATGGATTACAAGCATAGAAATTGATGATATTGAATTATCTTGTTCCCGCATACATCAAATCTGCAGCAGATGACTTTGAAAACATTTAGTCAATATAGTCATTTACTTTTAAAAAAAGAAGAATTGTTGAATAAAGTTGAAAACATTGTGGCAAAAGAAGAGATTGCTCATTAATATGAGCAATTTCTTCTTTTGCCACAATATATTGAGTTTTATGCCGTTTCAATGAATTTTCAGTTATATCACAGCATTTCCTGGGTAAGTTACCTGTACTACTGGTTCATTTTTATTAGCTCACCTGTGCACGAAGTGCTCAGGGTGAGTTATTGTGATCGCCCTATGTCCGGCGTCCGTCGTCCGTCGTCCGTCAACATTTTCTCCTCTGTAACCGGTGGGTCATCTGGGATGAAACTTCACAGAAAGCATCCTCTCAATGTCCTCACCAGAATTCCTTAAAATTTTTGGGAGCCATGCAGAATTCTGGTTTCCATGGCAACGAAATGAAAAAAACTTCAAAATTCTTAAAAAATCTTCTCCTACGAAAGTGTCAGGCCGATTTTCAAATTATTTTGTAGAAATGATCCTTGGGTGACCCTCTATCAGATTCCTTCAAGCCATGTTGATTGGTCGAAAAACATGGCTGCCAGGGGGGGGGGGGGCTATTTTGCCTTATATAGCTATAGTGAAAACTTAAAAAATCTTCTCCTCCAAAAGTGTCTGGATGATTTTCAAATAATTTTGTAGAAATGTTCCTTGGATGACCCTCTATCAGATTCCTTCAAGCCATGTTGATTGGTCAAAAAACATGGCAGCAGGGGGCGGGGCTATTTTGCCTTTTATGGCTATAGTGAAAACTTAAAAAATCTTCTCCTCCAAAAGTGTCAGGCCGATTTTCAAATAATTTTGTAGAAATGTTCCTAGGGTGACCCTCTATCAGATTCCTTCAAGCGATTGGTCGGAAACTATGCCCGCCAGATGGCGGGGCTTGTATAGCTAAAGTCAAAAAAAAAAATCAGGTGAGCGATTCCAGGGCCATCATGGCCCTCTTGTTTTGATATCAGTGAGTTAGTCTTAAGGCTTAAATTACCTTACAATCCTGACCCATATAACTACCACTTTCAAAGTCTTTGTTGTGTAATCCAGCAAACCTGTGATCTCCCACACCAAAGGCTGTAATTTTGTTCTTATCTTTATAATAGCCGCAATTAATAGCCTTGCTTAGATCATTAAATTTCAACTTAAATGACGGCCAAGTTATCCTGCTTGAGCCTGAACTTGAGCTGTGTCAAGCGATTTATGGTCTAAATATGCAAATATTGACCAAAAACTAGCATTGTAGCCACACATGTTTTACACCAATGAACACCCTTTCCCTCATATAGTCATTTTCTGTTTTCTCAAAACAAGCAATTTCTCCATTTGTCACCATGTTTTCAACTATGTTCTATTATTGTACTTTCATTTAAAGGGAGTTTCAATTTTGTTTGGGGTATGTTTTCAAGGTTGTCTGCTTCAAAAACATTCAAAAACATTTCTCATGGGCAAAAAAGGAAAATCCTCTATGAATGAAAGTATATTTCTTTAATAGAGTTGAAAACATAATGGCAAAAGAGGAAATTTATCATTTTTAGCAAATTTCTCCTTAACCCTTTCCCTCATACGACAATTCTACAGCAGCCGTATTATTTGAATATATTTTTTCAAAAAATGGAAAATCTCTATAATTAAATGGATAACCTACACTAAAAAAAAGTGGAAAACATTGTGGCAAAAGGAGAAATTGCTCGTTTTGAGAAATTTCTTCTTTTGTCACTGTTTTCAAAAAGCCATCTGCTGCAGAGGCAGTGTAAAGCGTCTATATGAGGGAAAGGGTTAAAACTGTCGCAATATCTTCAAAAGTCGTCTGTTGCAGAGGCATCAAAATGTGTCTGTATGAAGGAAAGGATAAAAATCATTCAATTATTTTAATACTTTCCCTCATATGGACGCTTTCTGACGCCCCTGCAGTAGATGGCTTTTTGAAAAACATGGCGACAAAAGAAGAAATTGCCCAAAACAAGCCATTTCTCCTTTTGTCACCATGTTTTCAATTCTATTTGATTATTGTACTTTCATTTAAAGGGAGTTTCCAAATCTTTTCGGGTATGTTTTCAAAGTCGTCTGCTGCAGTTTGTTGTATGTGGGAAAGGGTTAAGTATTATCAGATGAGTCAAGGGTTTGATCAAACTTGATAAATTATAAAGATATTCAATTCAGAATTGTCCATATTATTGACCAGATTAATATTATGGTTGACTAAAACTCCACTATGTATTGTGTAAGGTTATCTGTTAATGTTTAATAACCCGTTCCCACATACAGCAAATCTGCAGCAGACAATTTTGAAATTTTCTACTGAAAAAGATGGAAAACCTGTATTATTGTAGGTATAATTAGTGTAAGAAGTTGAAAACATTGTGGCAGAAGGATAAATTGCTTGTTTTGAGCAATTTCTCCTTTTGTCACAAGGTTTTCAAAAGTCGTCTGCTGCATGCACGTCATAAGGCATCTATAGGTGGGAAAGGGTTAACGTTAAAGGTTAAAGGTTAATCCTTTGCTACAAATTGAAATTACTTTTGATGCCTCTGCAGTAGATGCTTTTTGAAAATATTTTTACCATAGTAAGAATGGATTATTATGAGCAATTTCTCCTTTTGCTAAAATGTTTACATCTGTTTTCAATTATTTTTCTTTCTTCCCTTGCTGGTTTGATCTACATTTCATGAGAAATATCATCTATTTTCTTTCTCTGAAATGGATGACATTTGAAATATCAGCTGCAGATGCAACATCTGAAAACAGCGTGGGGACAAGAAGAAATTGCTCAAAATAATGACGCCTCCCTCTGCAGCAGACGGCTTTTTGAAAACAATGTGACAAAAGAAGAAATTGCTTAAAACGAGCAATTTTCTCCTTTTGCCACAATGTTTTCCACTTTTAGTCATAGATTATCCATTCAATTATAGAGATTTTCTATTTTTTGACAAAATATGTTCAATGGTGTCTGCTGCAGAATTGTCGTATGTGGGAAAGGGTTAAGGCTATGGTACTTCTTTTAGGTGAACAATGGAGACTCTTTTGTGAGAGCTGTCTGAATCTAAATTATTAACATTTTAACCCTTTTCGACGCATTTTGACGCAATAGAAGCAGACGACTTTTGAAAACATTGTGGCCAAAGGTGAAATTGCTCATGATGAGCCACAATGTTTTCAAAATTGAGATTTTTCAGGATTTAGTCACTATGTTTTCAAAGTTGTCTGTGGGAAAGGGTTAAATAAGACCTCATTTTAGCTTGGTGCGGTTCACATTCAAATAGTGGCTAAGGTTTTGGTTAGGTTCTCAGTGTATCATTGCACTTTGTAGTGGCACATCGAAATTAATGTTGCATTTTGGAATTTTTGTTTTACTAATTTCTTGATTTCAGAATTTTGGTAAGTGTTTTTGTAACCCTTTTCCACTTGAAGATTCATATTGATGCATCTGCAGCAGACTACTTTTGAAAACATTGTGGCAAAAGGAGAAATTGCTCATGAAGAGCAATGCACTGTTTTGACAGCTCTATTCCATAATTAAGCTTATCATCTATAGAGATTTCTATAATTTTACCAAATTGTTGTACTTGGGAAAGGGTTAAAATAGCAGAAAAGTAGTTAGGTAAAAGAATAATTACCTTATCTGAAACAAATATGACTTTTATAAAAATTAAGTCTCTGCAACAGATGAGATTTTTGAAAAAATATCAAAAATGTTTTCTACTCGCCTCAAAATCATCCTATCATTTGATCAGATTTTTAAAATTGAATACTTAATTGTATTACTCCTTTCTCTGATGCAGATAGCTTTTGATGCCTCTGCAGAAGTCAAATTTTGAATAAGGAGAAATTGCTAAATATGAGCGACCTCTCCATTTCCCACGAAGTTTTCACTTCTATGGCAAAATCATACTTTCAGCTTTATTTATAACAACATTTTCTTCTGCGATATTTTCAAAGCAGATGACTCTTCTCAAAAGACCATATCAGGTAGCGACATGGGCTGTTAATCTAGGGTTTGTGAGTTTGAACCCCAGCTCTGCCAACATTCTTTCCGACATTTGACAAAATGTGATAAGCGTCATTCTTCTTCTACCATTGGGCTTACAGTCTATGAGGAAAAGCAGCCAGTTGCTTTGAAAGTCTGTTGTGTGGAGTACTGGTGTGAGATAGCCATGAAACACATGAGTCAATACAAGGTGATATGAGTGAACTATTGTTGAAAACGGCGTTGAACCCAAATCGATCTCTAAATCCACATCAGGTAAATGGTTAGATCATATAAAACAGGTGAATGCAGGACAGGGTAAATCAATTGTGATATAGTTTGCATTACATAGCAACCTTAGAGAGTTTGATAAAGCACTGTTAACAGTTTTATTCAGTGGAGATATCAGAAAACCCTTTAAATTCAACAGGATATTGTAGTGGATTCAAGTTTGTTTGGTGAGTTTGTATAACATTGTATTGATATGGTATTCAAAATAAGATTTTTGTTTGGCTTCTCAAATAGACGGTTCATTTTTCTCCCTTTCTTAATCCTTTCCCACTTGCAGACACAATTTGAAGCGTCTGTAGTAGACGAGTTTTGAAGACATTGTGACAAATGGAGAAATAAATCATGATGAGCAACTTCTCCTATTGCCACAATGTATTCAAATAATCGAAATATAATACAGATTTACAACATATAAATTGAAATGTATTCATAGTCAACTGCTGTAGATTTGTTGTATGTGGGAAGGGTACACTATTGACCTGCTACTATATTTTCTTTGTTGTCCCCTTTGAAAATTGTTAAATGAGGAAATTAATTTAACCCTTTCCCTCATATAGACGCTTTCTGACGCCTCTGCAGCAGACGGCTTTTTGAAAACATAGTGACAAAAGAAGAAATTGCACAAAACGTGCAATTTCTTCTTTTGCCACAATGTTTTCCACTTTTTGTCATAGGCTATCCATCCAACTATGGAGATTTTCTATGTTTTGACAAAATATGTTCAAAGTCGTCTGCTGCAGAATTGTCGTATGAGGGAAAGGGTTAATATCCTGAAAGTAGAAATTGTGTATTTTTGGACAATTTAAACAATTCATATCAGGGTTAAGGTTAAAGACTTATATTTCCTTTTATAGTTTTATTCCATGAATTACTATAACTGCATGTAAAGATTTTTTTTTAATTTGAACAAAATTTTAATTATGTAGCTTGAACTTGTTGAAATATAATCTACACCTTCGTTCTCTTTCAGCTCTAAGCCTTTTCACTCTATTAAATGCCGTCTGAAAGCAGACAACTTGTTAATCCTGCTGGAACAGGAGCAATTGCTCATTATAGTTTTTCATGAAATATTAAAACATAATCATATTGGTAGCCACTTACAATTGCATGCTTAGTAACTGATTAACCCTTTCCTACCTGCAGATGCATTTGATACTGTTGCAGCAGATGGCTTTGAACAATCAGGAAAAAGGGGGAAATTACTGATTAAAAGCAATTTCTCCTTTTATCACAAATGTTTTCAAGACAATTTAATAATTAAATTTATGGAGATATTTAACACTTTACGAAGATGTTTTCAAAGTTGTCTCTGCAAATGTGTTGCATGTGTGAAAGGTTTAATCAATTTCCCGATAAGATATTTTTAATGACCACACCCATTGCAAAATGTCTTAATTAAAAAAAGGAGAAATGTGTCTCTTTGGAAATAATTCTTCTTCTTATAATGTTTCTGAAAGCTGTCTGCTGCTTGCAGAGGCATCAAACATATGCTAAACCTTATATAATTCACAATTTTTGTCTTTTCTATGCAATATGTATAAAAGTGCTTGCACCCCTATTTACTTAAGTCACCTAGATAATCATTAGATACCTCTGCAGTAAATGACATTTATGACCCTTTCCCACATACAACAAATCTGCAGCAGAAGACTTTGAAAACATCCAGGCAAAAACATGGAAAATATCTATAAATGAATGTATAATTTCTGAAAAAGATGAAGACATTGTGGCAAAAGGAGCATTTGCTTGTTTTGAGCAATTTCTCCTTATGAGCAATGTCTTCTTTTGACATAGTGTTTTCAAAAGTTGTCTGCTGCATATGTGTTTAATCACGTCTGCAAACTGGAAAGGTTTAACCCTTTCCCACATACAGATGCCTTCTGATGCCTCTGTAGGAGACAACTTTTGAAAACACTATGTCAAAAGAAGACATTGCTCATAATGAGCAATTTCTTCTTTTAACCCTTTCCCTCATATAAACGCTTTCTGACGCCTCTGCATCAGGCATATTTTTGAAATCATAGTGACAAAAGAAGAAATGGCTCAAAACGAGCAATTTCTCCTTTTGTCACACAATGTTTTCAACTTTTAGTCATATGTTATCCATTCAATTATAAAGATTTTCTATTTTTTGACAAAGTATGTTCAAAGTCGTCTGCTGCAGAATTGTCGTATGAGGGAAAGGGTTTACACATTGTGTTCAACTCTTATTTAATATTTCAACTCTCATTTATCAAGATTTTTCATGATTTAAAAGTTGTCTGCTGCAGATTTGTTGTATGTGGTTTAACCCTTTCCCTCATACGACAATTCCGCAGCAGATGACTTTGAACTCATTTTGTGAAAAAATAGAAAATCTCTATAATTGAATGGATAACCTATGACAAAAAGTGGAAAACATTGTGGCAAAATGAGAAATTGCACGTTTTGTGCAATTTCTATTTTTGTCACTTAATGTTTTCAAAAAGCTGTCTGCTGCAGAGGCGAGGGAAAGGGTTAATATAACCCCACATTCAAGTGGTTTCTTAAGAAATGAAGTGGATCTCTGAAAGGTTTATCTGAATTTCAAGTTCTTTGTTTTAATGTTAAAATCAACTTAAATACCAAATTAAATCGTTTTCATTCATATAGAACTTGAGTTTGAAGTACCTCCCCAAATATCATGGAAACAGACCTTTAATTTTTGTTTCTGATGTACCTTTTGATGCAGCAGATGTCTTTCAACCCTTTCTCACAAGATGCATTTTTTGACCATCTGCAGCAGATGACTTTTGGAAACATTGTGGCAAAAGGTGAAATTGCTCATAATGAGCGAATTCTCAAAATTTCAACTATATTGAATGAATTGACTCTCATTTATGGAGATTTTTTCACACTTTTGCCAGGATGTTTTCAAATTCGTCTGCTGCATATCTTTTGTGGGAAAGGGGGGTTAAAAAGCACATGATATAAGGGAAATTAAGAAAATATTTCATGCAATATTTCCATCAATAGATTTCATGACGAAGAAAAATCCAATTTTGTCATTGTTTTCAATCTGTTTTATATTGTTACCAAGAATGAAGATCCCTGAGAAAAAACTAGCACAAAGACCATAATATTATGCGGGAGAGGGATAACTGCTTACCTTATATGGCATTTTAAGACACATATGATTTGAACAATTTAGGGAAACAATACAAGGTCTGGACTGAATAGGAGAAAATAAAAAGTACTCATTTTGAGAAACCTTTCCTTTTAAATTTCACAATGGTTAATTAACCCTTTCCCTCATATAGACGCTTTCTGACGCCTCTGCAGCAGACAGCGTTTTGAAAACATAGTGACAAAAGAAGAAATTGCTCAATACGAGCAATTTCTCCTTTTGCCACAATGTTTTCCACTTTTAGTCATAGGTTATCCATTCCATTATAGAGATTTTTGATTTTTTTTGACTAAATATGTTCAAAGTCTTCTGCTGGAGAATTGTCGTATGAGGGAAAGGGTTAAACAAAATTGTCTGCAGAGGTATCTAAAGTTGTCTGTTTCATAGAAAAATATTAATTTAAACTGAACTTTCTTCCATAATGTTTAATAAAGGCCCTTCCCGTACGAAACAGTCCAGGCGTAATATAACAGGATTCATACAGGAATATCGCTCTAAATCCTACAAGGAAACCAGCAGGAAAATAGAGCGAAATATGTTAATTAGATTAACAGGAATCCTGTAGGAATATTTGATAAAAAATCCTTGCAGGGATTTTGTCCTCATTTACATATTTCGGGCCATTTTCCTGCTGGATTCCTTCTACTTTTTTCCTACCAGGAATCCTAGTAGCAGGAAATCAAACCTCATTTGCATATTTCAAAACTAGTTGGATTAAATACCTACAAGGAATCCAGTTACAAAATCCTACAAGGAATATAGAAAAAATCCTACAAGGAATCTCATTACAAAATCCAAAAAGATTTTTGATACTTAAATAGGTTAAAACTTCCTATCAGGTTTCCTGGTACAAAATTCCTACAAGGAATCGTTTCCTGGTACAAAAATCGTACAAAGAATCAAAGGAATCCAGGTTCAACCTTTTATGAGACTCAACAGTGCTTATATGTACGGTTACTAATGTTTAGACAAGAAGGTCAAAAAGTCATGGTGAAGGTCATCCAAAGACAATGATGTTATTTAATTGTAAAAGATCACTTTTAGGTCATGGTCACATGTTTATAAATCAATGTAAAGGACAAATGACAAATAAATGAAGTTTTTATCGTGTTCACAGTCGATTATAACAATTTTGACAATTTTAAATGGCCATAATTCAGTGATGCATCTACGGATCTGGCTGATTTCAAAAGGAACCGAGCTCTCATGTATATCTAGCTACTGTATAAGTTTGGTAAACATCAGATAATAAATTATCAATTATAGCAATTTTGCCAATTTTAAAGGGCCATAATCCCGTCATGCATGGACTGATCTGGCTGGTTTTCAAAAGGCACCAAGCTCTTATGTATATCTAGCTACTGTATAAGTTTGGTAAACATCGGATAATAAATGATTACTTTATTTTGTTCATAAGGTCAATTATAGCAATTTTGCCAATTTTAAAGGGCCATCTTCCTGTCATGCATGGACGGATCTGGCTGGTTTTCAATAGGAACCAAGCTCCCATGTTTATCTAGCTACTGAATAAGTTTGGTAAACATCGAATAATAAATCAAGTTCTTATCGTGTTCACAAGGTCAATTTGAACAATTTTGCCAATTTTAAAGGGCCATAATCCAGTCATGCATGGATGGATCTGGCTGGTTTTTGAAAGGAACTGAGCTCCCATGGTGTATCTAGCTACTGTATAATTTTGGTAAACATTAGATAATAAATGAAGAATTTATCGTGTTCACAAGAAATTGTGGACAGACGACGGGCGATCACAAAAACTCACCTTGTCACTACGTGACAGGCGAGCTAATAAGAAGCAAGAGGGCCAAGATGGTCCTTAATTAGTCACAAAATACGGAAAATCTATAAGTAAAATTATTAAAGAGAGTGGACTAGACCACTATTTTAGGTTCAAATACCCAACAGGATTCCTAGAACAAAATCCTACCAGGAATCCAAATCAAATTTTTACTAGAATAAATAATAACTGTAAATGTTTAATCAAGAGATGCTGATAATGCATCATTGATTTATTTGATGGTAATTAACATATATATCAGAACAATTTTTTTTATCCTTTTGCGCATACAGACGCTTTTAGAAAACATTGTGGAAAAAGAAGAAAATTCTCATCTATAATGAGCAATTACTCCTTTTGCCACAATGTTTTCAACTCAATTAAAAAAAAACGCTTTGGTTTATTGAGATTTTCCATAACAACTCATTTTGCCAGGACATGTTCAAAGTCAGCTGTTGCAGATCCCTTGTATGAGGGAAAGTGTCAACTTTAAATTCTAAAACAAACACAAGCATTCACAATTCAAGAAGTAGGTTGAAAAATTGTTCACAAACAACTCAGGAATATTTAAGAATGTTGCCACTTAAAAACAAAGGGTGATCTGGAAACATAGTTTAACTTAAAGAATTAATCCATTTGATTGTGCATGAACAAAGCACTGATGGGTATCACTAAGCAGAGTCTTGTAGAGTCTGGTGGTCAAATCATCAGTCGTCAACTATGAGGAAATGGTTAAAGTTTGTTTCAGTTTGGTGATGACTGGACCATCCTCTATAAGGGGCTCTTTTAAGTTGTTGTGTATGGAGCTATTCAAATGAAAGTAAAAGATAGAAAATTATAATAAATGAACCCTTGAAGGCTTCTTTACCCATAAAGACGGTTTCTGACACCTCTGCAGCAGATGACTTTTAAATACAATATGAGCAATTTTTCTTTTTGCCACTATTATCTGTTTTCAACTTTATTCAATAATTTTACTTTCGTTTACACAGCTACCTTTCCTCTATTTGATCATGTCTGCCTAGTTATATGCAGTGCCAGTCATCTTTCTTTTACAAAACATTAATGAAAATACTCAAGATCTCGAATCCAGCAACCATTTTTGAGATTGTTCTCAAGTTTGCATTCTGATAAACCAGCTTCAATTTTCATGGACGTTCATTTAAAGGCAAATATCTAATATAAAGTAAGTTTGCAAATTAATCTCAAATACTTTACTTAATATTCATCGTTAAATATTGCATTTTTGAGTTCAAGTCTTAGAATATTCTCAAGAACGGTTATTTTCTTCATTAATTTGACGAGGTCTGTATGAAAAATGTGCGGACCTAGACCTCATCCAGGGGTTGAGAGTTCGAATCCCAGCTCGGCCTACATTCTTTCTGACGTTTGAAAAAGTCACTTTGACATGCGTCATTCATCAATGGTTTGTTTGTTTGGAGTTTAACGCCGCTTTCAACAGCTTTGGTCATATCACGGCGGTCTGTGCACCTACCCATGTTTTCCTGGCTTTCCCACACCAGTACTTACACAACATTCTTTCGAAGCCACGGACTACTTTCTCACATAGATCAGAGGTGAGAGGCAATGGAAAACATCGCCCGAAAGAATGTCGCCGCAACCGGGTATTCATCAATGGGATTACAGTCTATGTGGAAAAGCAGCCAGCTGCTTAGAAAGTATGTTGTGTTGAGTACTGGTATGCGAAGCAAGGTAATACATGAGTAGGCCGCCGTGATGTGAACAATTGTTGAAAATGGTGTTAAACCCAAATCAATCAATCATCCTATGCGAAAGCAAGGTAATACATGAGTAGGCCCCCGTGATGTGACTGAACAATTGTTGAAAATGGCGTTAAACCCAAATCAATCAATCATCTAAGACGACAGGTCAGTATCACCAGGGTCTTTCAAATAGTATTTGAAAGACCCTGGTATCACCATTATAAATTTATATAAATCACCATGTTGTCAATAGTTCATCTGGAACACGTCACAGGTAATGTCCTTGGTTGGTCAATTTTCAAAGCTAGAATGCTTTCCAAATTTTTCTTGCCTAGCTGCTTCAACTGAAAAGTATACATTCAAGTATTAATTTAAATTGCTGGTTCAGACAAATATTTCTAAACATGGGAATGTGTCTTGAATGTTTAATTTTTCTGCCGAGTCATAGACTAATTAAAATGTGAAAAAACAACAGTAATTTAGTAGGACTCATTATTTTGGGAGAACACATCAAAGGACTCATTGATACAAATGTGTAAATGAAACAATGGTCTTGAATTTGTGCACACTGCTCCAGTAAAGATTTATGGAAACAATTTGTTTTTGATCTCCTGTGTTGAATCCCAGAAAGGGTTATACAAAAACCCATTAATCATTCTAAGGTGGTCCGTCGCTGTACGCAAGTAAATATTTTCCAATTATGATATATGATCAAATAAATGCTTTAAAATATTTCTGTTGATCTAAATATTGTGGGACAGAGAAAGGGTGAGAGATCTTCGTAACAGCATTTTGATTGCAATACAAATGAAATAATGCAAAATAAAGTAAAATAATTTACTTACGAATATTCCAGAACACTTAATCCATCAACTAAACAGAAATAGATGCAAACTATCGCCGATATCGCATATATTCTGTGAAAACAGCATGGGTTGAAAAAGGCCGCCATCTTGATTTAAACAATTTTCCAAACGCCGATAGACTTTTTTAATGACGTCATACCACATGTCATTCATGACGTAACAAGATCAATGCATAACAAAAGTGACTTGTCGAAAGTAACAAATATGCAGAAAAGTTTTAAGACTTTAAACATAAATCAATTAAAAATATTACAGACCGTCGATGGGAGTGGTTGATAAATATGAGTTTATTCCAGATTTTCCTTAGATAATTAAATTACTTAAGAGACACTGTATAAATAACTTCACACTTAATATCCATTTGCACACTTAAATTAACTCTTTTTCACTTGCAGACGCATTCATCAGACGTAATGTGTTTTTCCCTTTCCAACAATGTTTCAAAATTAAAAGTTGGTTAGCTGAAAGTAAAACTTAAAACAAATGTTTGATAGTAGAGATATGTATACATGGTTTATGAATCGACTCAGAAATTACTTGGTTTCTCCTTTTTATTACAATGTTTTCAAAAGCTTGTTAGCTGAAAGAAAAACTAACAAAAAACAACTCCTCTTGATAGTCACCGTAAATCCAAAATATATATACGATGTTTGAATACACTCGAAAGGTAAGTGTTTCACCTCTTCTCACAATGTTTTTAAATGGTGTCTAGTTGTTTGTTTGAAGAATCTATAAAAATCTGGTCAAATTTGCACAGAGGTGAAGATATGTAACACTTTTGAAGCATTTTTTAAATCTAGTTAATAACAATTGTCACCAATTCATTAATTTGGACTGATCAGAATATAAATGCTTTGGGAAAGTCCAACTTACTTTTACATAAATCCTGCCTGTCTAACATTCACGTGACCTATTGCGTCATAATTAAGTCACCGACCTTTGTTTAAAATGCTGGGGAGAGATTGAGCCACGTCATATGAAAACCCACATTATATATCAATGAACTATGATCACAGTTAATACTTCTATGTCAAGTTTTACATTAAGTCATTGTTTCCCCCCTGTGTAGTTAAAGCTGTGTGTGTGTGACTAGAGACCCTTAGAAGCAGACTGGGCAGGTTTATCAAGTTATATGAATATCGGCTGGTTGCAGAGACCAAATGTCATTTTTGTATGACATGACTCATTTGTGTAGGTTAAAAATAGGTTAGCTGCTAAGTTTTCCCGGGTAAATAAGTTGACCCTTACCAATTTGTAGAGGCATTTCTATGCATCTACAGCAAACACATTTTAAAAATATTGTGAGGAAAGGAGAAATTGCTATTTAAATTTCAATGGCTTTTTCATTTAGGATTGTACCTACTGATCTTGAATACCCCAGTGGGGAACTAAGGATTGTATACCATTTTTTTTAATTAAAGTTTTAGATTTTCTTTTGCATATTTTCTAAGTTTCAGAATCCAAGTTAGTAAAATGTTAAAGTATAAAATTCCTGCTATGAAAAAGTATAAGTTCTAGAAATCCTGCCAAAGTTTCATTAACTGGAGATTTTAAATATTATAAGATGAATTATTCCTAGTAGGAATATGAATTTCACCAATATTCCAGCTACAGTAAAGGGATTCCTGTTACTATAGCAGGAAACTTTTCCAGTATGAACAAATTTTCCCTGTAGGAAATTAGGTTTTTTCCATGTACGGTTACATTCCTGCAGGAAAAATTGATTCCTGCTAGATTCCTGGTACATTCCTACCAGGGTCCTGCTGGAATCCTGTTAAAATCTTCGTACGGGTTATCACATGCCTATATTGTTTGCTAAGTCATAAAATAAATACAATAAGAGGATCAGTCTTTGGAATTTAAACCCTTTCTCACTTACAACAAATCTGCAGCAGATGTATCATTTTAAACACATCTAGTATGGGAAATCTCTATTAATTTATACAAATATAATTATTGAGTTAAGAAAACTGTGACAAAAGGTGGATTTACTGATCATGAGCAACTATGCCGTTTGTCACTATGTTTTTCAAAAGTCATGTTTTGCATATTATCAAAATTCGTCTGCATGTTGGAAGGGGTTAACCCATTGTGGTAACTTTCTCCACTGAGTCAGCAGACAGCTTTCAGCTATTAATATTTACTTGGTTTTAATATCATCCGCTTTTTTTGGTCATCTGAGGGGGTAAATGCATTCAATGTCCAAGTTTTTGAAAATGTGGTTGGAAAAGCAGAAATTGGTAATCAAAAGTTGTTAATGCTACATCAATGTCACCTGCATAAGGAAATATGTTAAAAACTTTAAAGACAAAGAAATTTCTCAAAACTGAACAGTTTCTCGTTTGTCCTTAACCTTTTCCCTCATATAGACACTTTCTGACGCCTCTGCAGCAGACATCTTTTTAAAAAACATTGTGACAAAAAAAGAAATCACAATGTTTTCCACTTTTAGTCATAGGTTATCCATTCAATTAAAGAGATTGTCCATTTTTTGACAAAATATGTTCAAAGTCATCTGCTGCAGAATTGTCGTATAAGGGAAAGGGTAAATTACTTCAACTCTATTTCAGAATTATAAAAAGAGAAATTGGTTGAAAGAAGTACATGTACAGGTCAAGGGAGAAAATGTTTCTGTCCTTGCCAAGAGTGCACCTTGAATTTCTTTTTCATTTGTTTTTGAGCCACACATGGCAATTTGCGGCTTAAATGCATCTGTCTACAGTCGAGGCTCAGGCAAGTCTGTGCATACACTCAGGGTCACCAGTGTCTTCACTGTCAACATATATGTTTTATAGACTTTAATGCATCTTCTGATAAAACCACAGAGCAGCCACAATATTTGTATGTCAATGTAGCTTTAATGATGCTAAACCAGAAAGACAATAAGACCAGAACCGCCAGACGTTGCACATAGCCTCGGTGTTATAGTGGTAGAGCTTCTGCTTCAGGTGCGGGAGGTCGTGGGTTCCTTAGGTGATCCCCGGCTGGGTCAAACAAAATGCTTTAAAAATGGTAGTAATGGCTGCCCTCCTTGGTGCTCAGGGTTGCAGGGTTAGCATTACAACTGACTGGCTGGTGTCAGGATAAATGGACCAGTAGTAGTGATAACCAATACCCAGAAAACGCCGTGATATATTTGAAAGCGGCGTAAAACACCTAACAATCAATCAATTTGCCTTTATCAAAACTCCTCCTAGTATGTTTCTTCTACCTAAATTGTTTCAGAGCTGAATCTAAAATTACTATAAAAAGCAAATGATAAACAAGAGGGCCATGAGGCCCTGGATCGCTCACCTGAGAATGGGCTTTTTAAGACTTAACTCTTTCAGCGCCAACGCCAATGGCAATATTATCAAGACAATCTTTCTGACAAAATTTCAAGCTGCTCCAAGTCAAAAATGCAATCTCTATAGTGTTAACAAGATTTTTATACAATATGGCCTAGTGACCTAATTTTTGACCTGACCTGACCAAACTCATATTTGATTTGGCCTAGATATCTTCAAGGCAAATATTCCGACAAAGATTCAAAATGACCCATAACTGAACTTGGCCTAGATATCACCAAGACAAACTTTCTAACAAAGTTTCAACATGCTCAAGCCAAAAATGTGGCTTCCAGAGTGTTAACAAGATTTTCCTTAAATTTGACCTAGTGACCTAGTTTTTAACCAGACAAGATCCAGTTTCAAAATTGGCCTAGATATCACTTAGACAAACATTCTGACAAAGTTTCAACATGCTCAAGCAAAAAATGTGGCTTCCAGAGTGTTAATAAGCTTATTCATAAATTTGACTTAGTGACCTAGTTTTTGACCGGACATAACCCAGTTTGGAACTTGGCCTAGATATCACCAAAACAAACTTTCTGACAAAGTTTCAACATACTCAAGCCAAAAAAGTGGCTTCCAGAGTGTTAACAAGATTTTCTTTAAATTTGACCTAGTGACCTAGCTTTTGACCCCACATGACCCAGTTTCGAACTTGGTCTAGAGTTGATGGAGATATATGTTCTGATAAACTTTCATAAAGATTGGATTCAAAATGTTGTATCAAGAGTAGTAACAAGCAAATGTTGATGACGAACGACGGACAAAATGCGATCACAATAACTCACCTTGAGCACTACATGCTCTGTTGATCTAAAAATGACAGCTATATTTATCACAGTTTTACTATACTCTTTTACATAGAACAAACATTTTTGAGGTGTGCCATAGCTTTCAGAAATATTGTGGGAAAGAGAAAAATTCATACAATAAGCAATATCTCAATTTTCAACATGACTTACTGTGGATTTTTACTTACTCACTCACCAGGTTACAAGTCTTAATTAACCATTTCCCACATACAACAAATCTGCAGATGACTTTAAAAACATTTAGACAAAGTTATGGATCATATCTATCAATGAAAGAACATTTGTTTAATAGAATTGAGAAGATTGTAACACAATGTTTTCGAAAGTCGTCTGCAAGTCTACAGGGAAAAGGTTCAACTTGCATGCACTCAGTTATACACCCAGATTGTGCCATTTTTCCTTCTGAAGAGGCAGTCTATTGGAAAGAGTTTAAAATGGAATATGGGGTAATGCCATTTGATGAATCTGATTACCTAATGTGTGAAAACTGAGAGAAAATGAAAACATGAAGTCTACCATCATTTCAGTGATATTACCATGCAGTACTTTGATTTACGGATGTGTTTCCTAGGTTCCTCTTATTAGTACAGCACACAATATTCTTGACAGGCAATTACTACCACGTTTATTTAGTCCAGTGGCAAATTACTGAAGTAACCATAACTGTTTCCATTGTTCATGTAATTGCTGTCAGAGTCAGGAATTGAACTCTTAGCCCCCGCTGGGTCGACAGCCATACTTTTGTACTGTCAGTTTGCAGGGATTGCCTTTGAGTATGAAACACATTTTGAAGCCTGAGCAGCAAATAACTTTTGAAAACATTGTGTAAAAATAATGAGCCATATCTTTTTTTTTTTCATCATGTTTTTAACTTAATACAATAATTATTCTTTCACTAAGAGCATTTTCACATTTTCACCCAGTTGTTCTCAATGTCATCTGCTGCAGATTTGTTGAATGTGGGAAAGGGTTAAAATCAAATAACTTGTGTGTGAAAATCATTAATCGAGTAATTACATGTAGTAAATAAATAATGAATTATCATAATATGGGCATCTTCAGTCACACCAGGGACATAGATAATCTTATAGATCTACATTCCTGGTCACACAAAAGGCGGAGGTTCTAAAATTTACCCTCAATGGATACATTGTTGTTAACCCTTTTCCACATACAAACTTCTAGTAGATGACTGAAAATACAAAGGCCAAAATTAGGAATATCTGAATAAAAGAAAGTGTAACTATAAAATAATAGATATGAAAACCGTTGTGTAATGAGCAATTTCGTCTTTTGTCACAATGTTTTCAAAAGTTTTCTGCTGCAGTTGTTTCAAAATGCATCTATGTAGGAAAGGGTTAAACTGTTGTCTGGTGTGGCTATTAGACTGCTCATCCAAATTGTAAGCATATAAATGAACTAAAACTGTAAAGGTTTATAAACCCTCTCAATTTTGAACCTAATTCATGTGGTTATCTGATTATTTTTATGTCAAAATTAAAAAGAAAATCTTGACAGTCTGTAACATACAAGATTTTCCAGTATTACCTGTGTTTACTGAGTCATATGTGTATTTACTGAAATGATATAGGTTAATTTTTTTCATAGGCAGTTATAGACTTTTGTTGGTGGAAATAGTAATAATATTGAAAAAAATAAAATAAAATTGTAACATGTTTTTAATTCACCCATTTCAGATGAGTCTTGGAGGTTGGATTCAAAATGGCAAGTGTATTACAAGTTCCGAGTCGTAAAAAGAAGCCAAGCAATATGGACAGCAACAAGGCAAACTCGCGACCATCGTCCGCCAGTTCAGTGGCTTCATCGAAAACATCCGCATCCCAAGGCAAGAAGGAAAAAGGTCCAACAAAAGATGAGCTGATGAAAGCCAACACTGAACTCAGTCAAGAGGTTGAACATTTAAGTGAACAGAACCAACTTCTGAAAGGATTAATAACAGCTGTCATAGATAAACTAATTGAAAATGCTAAAATCAAAGGAGTGAAAGTATCTAGTGTGATTTTGAACCCAAATGTAGTGGAAATAACTCCAGAGAGTCTAGTTACATTAACTGAAAAAGTGACTGCTGAATCACACAAAAGTAACACACTAGAATTTCGTGTGGAGGAGTTGGAAACCCGCGTTACTCATTTAAATATGGAGCTAGCAAAATTGTTACGGACTAGAATGACTGTGGAAAACGGACTAGAAGACATTGTGAATAATACAGAAAATATAGAAGATTTTAAATCAAAAGCTAATTTACTTGTCAGGGAAATGAGTAAGTACATGTACAATGAAATATCTCGTATGTTATGCCACAATTTTTAAATGTCGTCTGCTGCAGAGATGACAAAATGCAGCTGCCTGTGAAAAAAGAACTTAATCAATTCATGAATTCGATGATTACAGATGCCTCTGTTGTAGATGACTCTAAAAAGTTCTCGTTTTCTCAAAATGGTTTTTACGTTTATAAGATTTATTTTACAATGTTTTTTCATATGATGTTTGTCATAGTAAATTCCTCGTTTGCTTCATTTTCCCACATACATGTACATAAAATCTGCAGCTAGATTACTTTTGGAAAACACCTTGGCCAAACTCTCTATATATGACAGTATTATTATTGAGTAGAGTCGAAAATATGTGAACATGAACAATTTTTACATTGCCATCTGCTGCAGATGCATCAAAACAAGTGGGAAAGGGTTAAGACTTGGACTCATCAAGTGGGATGGTCATAAAATAAAGTAAGGCATGCCATGCCCATTGATTGAAAATGGATTTGGATGCCACTGAGGACGTTTTACCCTCTTTGATTGAAACAAATTTTTATCCCCTTGCGACAGGTCATCATGGGTGACGCTAGGTATGAACATAGCTTTCCCAAGGACCTCTTTTCTAGCTACTTTATATCTTATCCGATTTTCATGCAACTTAATACATATGTTCACCAGGATCATCTCTTATATAAGTTTGAGTTTTATTGACCTATGTTCACAAGTTCACCAGGATCGCCTCTTATACTAGATAACTTTTCACCGACCTAGGTCAAAGGTCAAGGTCACAGTGACTATTATATGTCTATAAGAAACGATGTCATCACTCTAGCAACATAATTTTTGTTTCCGATTGTTATGAAACTTAAATCATATGTTCACAGCATCATCTCTTGTACAAGTTTGCTCTTGTCACCTCTTGTCATTTGGCTACAATGGCAACCTACAGTGCGAGCCCTGCAAAGGTCAAGGTCACAGTCACAATAATGAATTTGTAAAAAACAATGTCATCACTAGCACTTTCATTTGAGGACATTATTCCTTCAAACTCTATTCACAGGTTCACTGTCAAGAGAGCTTGGAGGGAATCACGTTTTACCGAGCTATGTCAAAGGTCAACGTCACTATACTTCCTCTCTATGAAACAAGTTCATTGCTCTAGCACTTTCATTTGGGGACAGCATTTCTCCATACTTCACACACTAAATGTTTATTGTCAAGTGATCTTGGAAGGGTTCCTGTTGGAATGACCTTGGTGAAAGGTCAAAGTTACAGGGACTATAATACAACTGTACAAAACGATACTGTGAGGGGATTTGTATTGTCAGTGATGCTCTTGTTTTTTGTGGGGTTTTTAATGCAATTACAACTATATAACTCACATTAATACAGTATATTTTTCATTTTCAGAAAGTACTGCACTATTTACATTTTTGGACTCGGTACCAGTCTTAGACAATCAGACCCCAGAGATAAAGCAACCAGTGTCCACTGTACCAAGTCTTCAAGTTAGGAACCAGCTACCAGATAAAACCAAAGCGCCATCTGGTGTCACAGTTTTACTCAATAATCAAAATTTAGACCTTACACCTGTAAGTTGATATATTTTCTATTCATTAAAGGTCAAATTATGACAACTGCCATTGGCCCATGTCAAAGGTCAGTTTGAAGGGAAAAAAAATTGTTCTTATACAAAAAACATGCACAAGAATATACATGTATATTTAATTTTCATGTCAAACATGAAAGATTTCCCGATTAATACATAAATCTATAGTTTTAAACAATTGGTAGTTGATATGTTCATCTGTAATAAATTGTGAAATACCTAGCTTTTAAAGAGCTAATTATGTTGGGTTTAACCCTTTCCGACAAACAGACGTTTTCTGACGCCTCTGTAGATGACTTTTGAAAACTTTGTGACAAAAGAAGAAATAGCTCAAAACAAGCAATTTCTCCTTTTGACACAATGTTTTCAACACTATTCAATAAGAATGTCTTTATTAGAAAACCAATATTATAGACTCTGCGTAATATATCGACCAAGTTCAGCCTGCGCAGGCTAATCCGGACAGACACATTCCG
This sequence comes from Serripes groenlandicus, assembly GCA_031761405.1. Classification (NCBI taxonomy): domain Eukaryota; kingdom Metazoa; phylum Mollusca; class Bivalvia; order Cardiida; family Cardiidae; genus Serripes; species Serripes groenlandicus. The sequence goes on from JASEVX010000001.1 coordinate 69,288,286, forward strand.
TCTCAGGGGGATAGAGGTATAGAGAAATGATTCCTGAAACAGAAAATCCACAGGAACAAAACGTGACCTACCTGGTTAGCCTGCGTGACATGCTTAGGCTGATCTGGGTCGATACACTACGGAGAGTCAACAATGTTAGCTTTCTCGTTGAACAGCTCATTTGATGACTCTTCTGTAAAACAATTTCTTCTCTCTAAATTATTTATACTGTCTAAAGATTTTTGTAAATAATTCCAACAATGTATTAAACTTTGTACCACCAGCATTATTCCTTTCCCTCATATGGCAATCCTGCAGCAGACAACTTTGAACATATTTTGTCAAAAAATAGAAAATCTCTATAATTGAATGGATAACCTATGACTAAAAGCGGAAAACATTGTGTCAAAAGGAGAAATTGCTCGTTTTGAGCAATTTCTTCTTTTGTCACTATGTTTTTCAAAAAGCTGTCTGCTACAAAGGCGTCAGAAAGCGTATATATGAGGGAAAGGGTTAAACTTTGTACCATCATTACTATACTTTCAACATTCGGATGTTACTTTATTTCCCACTGTCTTTTCTAAAGCAGATATTATCACATCACATACACTGTTAAACCTTTCAATGCTGAATTTTATGAAAAGGTCTTGTCCAGCTTAACCCTTTCCCTGATACGACAATTCTGCAGCAAAAAATAGAAAATCTTTTTAATTGAATGGATAACCTATGACTAAAAGTGGAAAATATTGTGGCAAAAGGAGAAATTGCTCGGTTTGAGCCATTTCTTTCTTTGTCACTATGTTTTCAAAAACCTGTCTGCTGCAGAGGCGTCAGAAAGCGTCTATATGTGGGAAAGGGTTAAATGCTTTTGGAAGATTCCAAAGCCAATTCTAGGAATATTGAGATCAAAATGTTCAGTTGAGCTGAAAAACAGTATAGAACCTGGTAGGGGGCTATTTACTGGTGGCATCGGCTTCACAAAATCAGGGTAACTCTTTCCCACATACAACAAATCTGCAGCAGACAACTTTGAAAACGTCTAGGCAAAAGCACAAAAAAATCTCTTTAAATGAAAGAATAATAATTGAATCGAGTTGAAAACATGGTGACAAAAGGAGAAGTTGCTTGATTGGAGCAATTTCTTCTTTTGTCACCAAGTTTTTAAAAAGCAGTCTACTGCAGAGGCGTCAAAAAAAGTCTATATTAGAGAAAGCAGAGGTTAAAAAGTCTTCTCATTTTTAACAAAAGTTGTTCGTTGATGTGGCGTCAATTGTCAACAGTATAAAGAAAAATGGTTAATATAAAAATGTATACTTATGACCATGTTTATTTCAGCCATTAAAGAAACTAGCTGGGGATACTCAAATTAAAGAAATGCACAAAGAGTTGAGGCAGTATATCGTACAACAACTTAGCCTGAGTAAAGGAAATGGTTAGTTTAGTTAACCCTTTCCCTCATACGATAATTCTGCAGCAGACGACTTTGAACGTATTTTGTCAAAACATAGAAAATCTCCATAATTGAATGGATAACCTATGACTAAAAGTGGAAAACATTGTGGCAAAAGGAGAAATTGCACGTTTTGTGCTATTTCTTCTTTTGTCACTATGTTTTCAAAAAGCCGTCTGCTGCAGAGGCGTCCGAAAGCGTTAATATGTGGGAAAGCGATAAACATATCAGTTTGAATATGCATTTGTTGCCTAACATTTTGAGGGCATTGTGCATAACTATGTTTTCCAAATTATTTTAAAACTAAACTCGAAAACTGTTTGTAAAATTGTATCGATTCTTGTACATAAAAAGAGTAATAATTCTCACACTTTGTTAATACCGTCAAATGGAAGTGTTAAAAAAAGGGGCATAACTCTGCAAGTACAAATAATTGAAAAATAAATAATTTTTGTATGTGGGAAGGGCTTTATTTAGAACAGATTGTATGGCCGCAAAGTCCGATATTTATCTGAACTTCTCATAAAATGTCTGCTGTTGGTTTTCCTGTAAAGCAACTGATAGCTATTTCTTAAATTTGTTTTCTAGGTGCTGATTGGAGGATGATGGGAGAGAGGCTTGGAATATCAGCTGACTTGATTAACCAATGGAAACGCTGGAAACTGGACCTGCCCATGCACTATGTGCTACAGGCCTGGTCGCAAAGCCCTGGTGCTACAGTGAGATTACTACACAGACATTTAGTGTCACCCCAGATGAGATCAACTCTGCTAGCAAAGAGAATCAGTGACTTTTATAAAGTGGATTGAGTATGAAACTGCATTTAATGCCTGATAGTGTAACCCTTTCCAACATACAGCAAACCTGATGCAGACGACTTTGAAAGCATTTTGGCAAAAAAAACCAGAAAATCTCTATAAAATAAGGTATAATTACTGCAAACAGTTGAAAACATTGCGGCAAATGGAGAAATTGCTTGATTTGAGCAATTTCTCCTTTTTCCTAAATGTTTTTCACAACACCTGAGTAAAACTGTTATTATTTCATATTAAAGACTGCATAATTATAACTTTGATACGGTTGAAAACCTTGTGGGTAACTTTGCTTGTTTTAATCATTTTCTCCGTTGACCACAATACTCTCAAAAGTCGTCTGTTGCTGAGGCATCAAAAGTTGTCTGCATCAGGGAAAGGTTCAAGGGGAAAGTAAATGATTTAGATCAAGTTGAAAGTTATGTGTGAAAACTAGAAATTGCTCATGATGAGCAATGTTTCTATTTTCCACTATGTTATCAAAGGTTTTCTGTTTTACAGAAAGAGTAAATTTATGTGGCTGCTTTTGAGTTCCTCATATTTGTACTTTAACCCTTTCCCACTTGCAGACGCATTCCGACGCATTTGCAGCAGACGTCTTTTGAAAACATAGTGACAAAAGAAGAAATTGCACAGAACGTGCAATTTCTCCTTTTGTCACAATGTTTTCCACTTTTTGTCATAGGTTATCCATTTATTATAGAGATTTTCTATGTTTTGACAAAATACGTTCAAAGTCGTCTGCTGCAGAATTGTCTATGTGGGAAAGGGTTAAGCTTTTTCAACATTGTTTAAATTACAGTATACATCTGTAAAAGTGTCTCTGTTGTATTTTAAGTGAAATATCTTAATCCTTTCCAATATACAACAAATCTGCAGCAGATGACTTTGAAAACATCTAGGCTGAAATACGACAACGCTCTATGAATCAATGTTTAATTATTGAGTAGGAAAGAATTGATATAAAAGGAGAAATAGCTCATAATAGCAATTTCTTCTTTGTTACAATGTTTTCAAATGTAATCTGCAGGTGGGTAAGGGTTTACATTCTATAAAGCATTTTTAAGAATTCTCAGATTTAACAAAAATGCATTCACATAAATGAGACAAAAACCATTGTAAGTTGCATTTATATATTTATTTCTGATTGCATTTAAGATTTGACTGTCCAATTATATATCACAATATTATTTGACTGCAACATGAACCTTGTAAACAAATAATTGATACAAAAGGAGAAATAGCTCATAATAGCAATTTCTTCTTTGTTACAATGTTTTCAAATGTAATCTGCAGGTGGGTAAGGGTTTACATTCTATAAAGCATTTTTAAGAATTCTCAGATTTAACAAAAATGCATTCACATAAATGAGACAAAAACCATTGTAAGTTGCATTTATATATTTATTTCTGATTGCATTTAAAATTTGACTGTCCAATTATATATCACAATATTATTTGACTGCAACATGAACCTTGTAAACAAATAATTGATACAAAAGGAGAAATAGCTCATAATAGCAATTTCTTCTTTGTTACAATGTTTTCAAATGTAATCTGCAGGTGGATAAGGGTTTAAACACTTTAAAGCATCTGCAGCAGAAGATTTTTTAAAAAGTTATGTGGCAAAACAAGAAAATGCTCTTTATGAGCATTGTCTCCTTATGCAACAATGTTTTCAACTCTTTTCAATAACAATATTCTTACATTTAAAGATTTTCCTTGTTTTTCCTAAATACTTTCTTAGTTGTCGCTTACAAATTGATTGTATGTTGAAACATTTAAGAAGACACAATGGTGAAGAAATGCGATAAAATATTTTTAATAATTCTCAGATCTACCAAAAATGCATTCACATAAATGAGACAAAAACCATTGTAAGTTGCATTTATATATTTATTTCTGATTGCATTTAAAGTTTGGCTGTGCAATTATATATCACAATATTATTTGACTGTTACATGTACCTTGTAAACAAATAAATTAACAATGCTCATAATTTCTTCATTTTTTAAATGTTGTCTTCATTGTAACCTTTTATTGGGGGGGAAAACGTTATATTTATAAATGTACCAAAGTGTTAAATGAATTTTTAATGCAGAGTTAAAAACATTATGGAAAAAGTGGGGATTCTAGTTTTGAGATTTCCCCCCTTGTTCCACAATGTTTTAAACTATGTCTGTTGCAGATGGCCAGAAGCAGGTGATGTTACACCTGTATCTGGAAAGTGAAATCAATATATATATGGCTTGACAGTATCTTGATCATGGATGCAAATATTTAAAATGTTATTTAATGAGGTTTTATAGGATTTCACCAGTAAGACAGTTATATCACAGCAACAATCTAATCCATTAATATTCAATATTAATACTTCAAGACTTTTTTTAAAAATGATTGTCTATCTAGGCCTATATTATAATGAACTGTCTCTCCATTATGGTTCTTATTGCCTCTGGTCAAAGTGAGCAATTTCTCCTTTTGCCACAATGTATTCAATTCGATTGAATCTTTACACTTAATTCTACAGAGATTTTGTTATGTTTGCCAGGATGTTTTCGAAGTCTTCTGCTACAGATAAGTTGTATATGCTATTCTACCAATATTCATCTTGAGCAATATCACGGTCCGGGTTGAGCGTTGTCAGGTTTCTAAGAAACAGTGCATACACAGCTATTTGTTTTTAAATATGAAATATGAATGTTTTTTATATGCCAGTCAAATGTACTAACCAAATAAATATGTTGTCAAAACCTATATATATATGTAGTAGTTTCAATTTTTCAATCACATAATTCCAGTTTCTATTAAAATGGTCGTATTTTTGAGATCTTGGCCCGTTTTAAAATGGACTTGTCCAGGTTTGCAATTGGATTGAGTCCATTGCCAATTCAATAAATATCAAGAATAAAATGTTAAGCTGAACAACCAACAGGATAGAGTTTGGTCAGCAGAGGCGGATGAGCTGACAGGCATTGCTCTACACTGGTGGAACAGGCTTCACAAAATCCGTTCCAGCAGTAAAAGGATTAACACTTCCACATACTACAAATTTGCGGCAGACAACTTTGAAAGCATACCCTAAAAAATATTGAAAATCTCTTTAAATGAAAGTACAATTATTGAATAGAGTTGAAAACATTGTAGCAAATTGAGATATTGCTCATTATAAGCAATATCTCCTTTTGCCACACTGTTTTAAAAAGTCATCTGCTGCTGAGGCATCACAAAGCATCTGTATCTTGGAAAGGTACAAGAGCCCATTAGAATACATAAACGTTATTGGAAAATGAACAATTTCTCAATTTCCAACACCGATTTTAATTCTGTATAAAGACTAGACTTACATTTTTGCAGATGTTACAATATTTGTATCACTGTCAATATGGAAAAAACTGTATTGAGTATAATTAAGGGATTAAGTTGAAACAAGAAACCGCTGAAGACGGTAAGGCCGGATTGTCATCAATTTGACCTTGAAAATCAACAAACCAAGGTCAAGATCAAAGTAATCATAGAAATCAATAGAACTTGTTACTGGAGTGCTGAGATTTCGCCTCAACCTGAAACTTTAACCAAAAGGTTGACGGACTGACATCGCCAATCTATAGACCGGAATTGCTAGAGCAATCCGGCCAAAAATTGTTGCAAAAGGACAAATTACTCTTCATGAGCTACATCTCCATTTGCCACAATGTTTTCAAAAGTCATCTGCTGCCGATGGGGCCAAAATATGTCTGCAGGTGAAAAAGGGATAATTAACAAAACTTCTAAAAGACAATCAAAACCAGCAATCCAGAAAAAATGAGCCATCTGATCACAAGCGAATAATTTCTGAAACTGTCTATAAATGAAAACTTCGGAGGAAAAAGAATAAAAATACACATCTTGTATCTGAAGAAATGAAAAGATGATTAAGATACAGAGACTAAAACACTGTGGGTAAAGGAGAAATTGCTCTTTTATGCATTTCTTCTTTTCCCACGATGTTTGCTTCACAGGCTTATAATACCACCTATATTGGGTATATAAGTAATGTATTTTCAATGAATAACCCTTTACCACATTAATAAAATCTGCAGCAGACAACTATGAATAATTATGAAAATTCTCTGTAAATCTGTAAATGAAAGTATAATATCTTATTAGAGTTGAAAGCATTGTGGCAAAAAGAGAAATTACTCCTTTTGTTTCAATGTTTTCCAAAGTGGTCTGCATGAGAGGCATAGAAAGTGTCTGTATGTTGGAAAGGCTTAACCCTTTCCCTCATACGACAATTCTGCAGCAGACGACTTTGAACCTATTTTGTCAAAACATAGACAATCTCCTTAATTGAATGGATAACCTATGACTAAAAGTGGAAAACATTGTGGCAAAAGAAGAAATTGCACGTTTTGTGCAATTTCTTTTTTTGTCACTATGTTTTCAAAAAGCCGTCTGCTGCAGTGGCGTCAGAAAGCGTCTATATGAGGGAAAGGGTTAAAGAACATGAAGTGTCAATGGAAAAAAACACCTTTCATTTTCTCAGATGTTAAACTCATTGTCATAAACACACAAAACAAAATTCACCCTTTTCCAATTGCAGATGAATTTTAACGCATTTGCATCAGGTTACTTTTGAAAACAATGTGACAAATGAAGTAATTACTCATGATGATCGAGTAATTTCTCCTTTTGCCACAATGTTTAAAACTATTCAGTAATTATACTTTCAATCAGAGTTTTTAATATTATTGCCTAGATGTGTTAACCCTTTCCCACCTGCAGACGCATTTTGATGCAACAGCAGCAGACGACTTTTGAAAACATTCTGGCCAAAGGAGAAATTGCTCAAGATGAGCAATTTCTCCTTTGGCCACAATGTTTTCAACTTTATTATACAATGAAGTTATTTTCTATGGAGATTTTTCAGGTTTTTGTCACTATGTTTTCAAAGTCGTCTGCTGCCGATTTGTTGTATATGGGAAAGGGGTCAAGTTATCTGATGCAGATTTGTAGTATGTGTACAAGGGCTAAACTGTAAAATCTTCATAATGTGCTGCATTTAAATTGGTTCCATTAATGTAGTTCAAATCACCTTCATACATTAAATACTGAACAATCTGTTTGGGCAAGGGAAGTAACTTTATATTGTCAGGTAGATTTCTATGCATTATCTCCCTTATTTTAATCCTACAGATATGTTTAAGCTTAGAGGGACCCGAAGAAAGCCTTTGTAACCAGTCAAAACTCCCATCAGATTTTTTAGATTTGGAATCCCTCTGATCAGGCAAGCACTGACACTGTGTAGCAACAGCAAACATCATATATTGTAATACTGCTCTGTGAATCATAGAACCAGTCCGGGCATAATCAGTGAGACTGATAGACATTAAACACCTGAAGTTATTTTGTTCACTAGCATAGACATTTCCCGTATCAGACATGTACTGAATGCTGAAAGAATTCTGGATGAGATCTTTAAAGAACCGACAGATTCCCGGCGTTGAGTAGGCATCATTCTGGATCCCTTCTCCCCGACACATTTTAGCTCCACGCGAGATCATGTACTGTATAATGTTTGTATCAAACATCATGGCAGCACGACAGAGGCATGTATGACTTCCCTCATCATATATTCTTGTAACATTAAACTTATTCATTAACATCTTTATGATATTGAAGTTGTCCATATGGAGTGCCAAGTTCATGGGATACATCCACTTGACGTAAGACTGTGAACCCCCTTCTTCTTCGATCCGTCGCGGTCCTGGGGCTTTCAGATGTACATTGGCACCATTTTGTATTAATAATTCCACCATAGTTTCATGATCATTTTCTATAGCCCTCAATAAAGGAGTGTAATTGAACACAATACCATTATCCTCATATGTGCCTTGTTTATTCACCTGAGCACCATTTTCAATCAACAGTTTTCCTATTTGTTCCTGGTAGTTATATACTGCCCAAAGAAGTGGAGTCACATTGTGACCGAAATTTTTTGTGACACATTTATTTATCTGTTTTGGACTTGTCTGAGTCAATAATGCTTTAACCTTGTCAAAGTTACCATCACTTATAGCATTTAATAGATCTTTTGAAACCTTATGACTAGTCTTTCCTGGTTTGACTTTGGAAATATTGCATCTACTTTCATTCGCGATGTCATCATCTAGATCCTCTGTTGATGATGCCATACTGGATACAGTTATTGATAAAACAGGCACTGATAAAAGACTAAGCAAATCTAATCACTTACAACAAGATATTTGAAACCCCAACAAAACTTTCAGATGCTAATGTACATCTTGAAAAATTAAGCTACTTAGATTTTGTATTTTGACTTATGATAATTTCACTTTAATATAGTTGGATAATGATAGAACATCTTGGCACCAAGACTTGAATTAGAAACTAGAACTATCACTGAAGATGATAAATACCCCCAAAACAGCACCTTGACCTACACCATAACTTAATAAGTAAAAGGGCCATAATTCTGTAAAATAACATGCAATTGTAAGACCTTTAGGATATGCACATCTCCTCTTGGTATAGAAGCTTCATGTAACATTTTATTTAATTCCACCCAGTGGTTCGTAAGAAATAGGTCGGACAAAATATGGCTTCCGACCGACAGACAGACAGCTAGCCCAACACAGTGACTCCTATATACCCCCTATTCTTTGAAGGGGGGTTTATTATTTAACTGCTGAAACTCAATGTAAGCAATAATGTAATTATCATCTAAGTATCTAAGGGTCAAATAAACAAGAAATTGAAGATTACTTTTTATCACTCTCACTTATAAACTAGCCTAATGGAATCTCAAACAATAACTGGCTTTAAATTGACTAATTATACTTAATTACATACATTGTAGACTTAAATAAAATATGAAACCTTGTACAATCGGACTGATAATGAGTATTATCTAATTTAAACAAACAATTTCCTCGATTTTATTGACCTAAAATGAAAAAAATCTCATGAAAAGTTACGGTACAATGAATATTCCAGCCAATAAAATCAATCTCTGAATATAAATATGTGCAACAAACAAGTAATCTACTCAAAGTTCCTTCCTTATTTTTCATCCATGTTCCTTTCTTATTTTTTATCCATGTTCCTATCAGCCACCACAAGTTCTGGATATCCACTTTTCTCATCAAACTCTCTAGTGAAGGACAGACTTTTACACTCTCCGATCACAATCTCAGCTGTTGTGTAGACAACCAGATTTCCCATGACATGACCACCAATGACATGACCTTGGGAGTCGCTAAAACTGCCATGAATGTGAGCCCCAGCAGACAGGGTACCGACCAGGGAGACAATCTCTAGATGTCCAACATCGTCATAGTCCTTAATCTGAAATAAACATAGCTCGATTTTAAAACTAATGATGCATGTAAATATTATAGAAATGAAAATTCAAGGACTTTTAAACTCTTTCCCTCATACAAAAAAATCTGCAGAAGACGAATTTGAAAATTTGCGACTTTGCTACTATGATTCCAAAAGTCATCTGCTGCAGAGAAAGCCTCTACATCTGTTGGAAAGGGTTCAAGCAGGTTCAAGGACATTTTTCAGATTTACAAGGACCTAAAGTATGACAATGTTGGTTGATTCATAAATTTTCACTGAATTTTGACTGACTGGTTTACAATCAAAGAAGCTGACAAAAGTAAACCTAGCCGTTTACCGTATCCTGCTATATTAATGCTATGCAGGATTATTTTTAATAAGCAATATAGACGAAGAATTATTACATTAGTCTGCAACTATTTTATTTTGCCTTCCAAGCACTAAGCACAATAATCCTACAATAAAGGTGAAAAAGGCTAATTTCAAGGCCTTGAAAAGAATTCTAAATTTCTATCACTTTTCCAGCTTTCACTTTCACCCACCGCAGACATATCCAATGGGGAACCCTGATCATAGATATTTACATTGGCCTGCAACAAACAATTATTGACACCTGTAAGAATATTTGAAACGTATTGAGGAAATAAAAAAAGAAATTGTTGGAACTATTTTCTTCAATTTTTCAAATCTATGTTTTCATTTAATTTTTCTTAAAAAGAACACTGCAGATTTATTCAGATGCTTTCCTACATTAAATACCTTTCAGCTAATTTGGTCAAAGGTTGGTTGCATGGTTTCATCTTTCCACTATGAAATATATTATTTAGGATTTGACTGTGTACACACATATTTGTGTGATTGGTGTTTTAGACCATTTTCAGACAGCATTTCCTGTGTAATTTACCAGTTCAACCAATTTTATTATTATGCCCCACTTCAAATAATAAGAATAAATAATTTCATCTTTTCAAGACACAAAATATATTCATATGACCTTTGACCTCTAAATGAAGACATTTACTTTCAATTGAGCTGACAGAAACGTGTGTTCTGCACATTGTCTAAATTTGGCAAACCCTTCAAGCCATTCCAAAGTCATGAAGCAGACATGACTTTTGATGTACAGACAGATGAACAGACAAACACAACATGCACTCTGCATGTCGTCTCTATATCCTGAACATTTAATCCAAGTAATTTTCAAACCTCTAAATGAGACTCAATTTGCAACGGAGTTGGCATACAATCTTTCAAACCGTTGAAGATACTATATATTATATAGAGCAGACACCAAAATTCAGTCATATGACCTTTGACCTAAAATTATGACCCTTACATTCAACTGAGCTGGCAAAAACATGTACTCTGCACTTCATCTCAATATGGACAGTGATGTTTGAGTTATTCCAGAATCCTTCATGTGGTTTAAAAGTTATGGAGCAGACAATAATTACAGTCATATGACCTTTGATCTCAAAGTGTGACCATGACCTTAACTAAGTTGGTGGAAACATGCACTCAATATGGTGAATATATGTCGCTAGTTATTAATTTCGAAATCAGTCAACCGATTGAAAAGTTATAGAGCATACACAATTTATGACGGACAGACGAACAGTGAGAGACACGCGCACTAGTCAGACTGTCAAAGCAAAAACAAAATATCTACATTACATGGGGTGAGGGAAGACAAAATCAATGTACATGTACCTTTGATAATAGAGTAATAATCTATGTTTGTGCTGTATAAGTGGATAATAGTGTGTGTGAGAAAGTTTGCACATCAATTCTAGAAATAAACAAGAGGACCATGCTTGTCCTATATCACTCACTTGATTTAATAGAACTTCTATTGAAGTCACATACATCTATATCAAAATATTATGTGCAATGTATTTCCTATGTAAAACATGTGTTCCTGGGTTGGGGCCATTTTTGACACCTGTGAGGGACAAAATGTCAACAATAGTGATAGATTACCACTTGCTACTTACCAAATAATGAAGCTCTAACATTTGTAGATTTTGACAGAGACTTTTAAACTTTTTACTGTATACATAAATTATGCGAAACAAGCTCCCATGGCGACCATGTTTTCTAATGAATTAAAATAATTTGAACACTCGTTTCGCTGAAAGGAAGTTTTTACTCAAAAAATGAGCCACGTCACGCCCCCTGTGGACCTGATGCTTTTAAATAAGATTTTTAAAGATTTTATTATAAATATATACCTCTTGAATGCCATATTTTTCCACGGTTCGGAATAATTTGAAATATTTTCAAATCAGGTCCATATTTTTGGACAATACCTTTTTTTTTTTTTTACTATAGCCTGCCCCCTGGCAGTCATGTTTTTCAATAGATATGAATAATTTGAACAATATTGGAAGAAAGGGTCATTTAAATAACATTTCTGTCAAATTGTTTTCAAATTGGGTTAGTACCATTGGAAAAGGAGATTTTTAAAGGTTTTTCTTTCCATCGCCATGGCATTCAATTCTTTGAACAAGTTTAAAAGAGGACCAACTACGTAACTTTCCTGTCAAATTATTTTGAAATTGGACCATTGGTTTAGAGTGCAAAAAGGGTTATCAGGAAAATGTGAACAGACAGACGACGCGATTCAATAGCAAGACGGTGAGTGATCACAATGGCTTAACCTGCACTTCGTGCCCAGGTTAGCTAAAAAGACAAGAGTAAAGACATCAAAGCTGATATATTGCAAAACAAAGCAAAGCTCAGAGCCTAGATAAGAGGAGTAAACTGGTCTTTCCCCCACAATATATCTCTTTTGAGCACCATAACAGTAGATTTTGGAGGTCAAAAAAGGACATTATATCATGAAGTACGCCCCTTATCTGGACCTCTGAAAAAATGTTGTACATCAAGTAGTACATGTATGAGCAATGCAAGGCACAGGGAGCTCTTTCTCCTTTTCCCATAATACACTTTATTTTATCTGTAAACTGGCAATTATTTGGTTGCAGAGCAGGTCATCCGAGTTGAGTGTAGTTTGCAAAAGCAATTTAATGTACGGTAATAACAATCGACTCTATCTTTAAATATACATGTAAATGATATTTGTTACCTCTGCAGCAGAAGACTTTTTTAAACAATAAAAAAAATGTATAAATTACTCAAAACAGTCTAATGGTATTTCTGTAATGGTACTTCAAATAATTCAGATTTAAGATTTTTTGGGCTCAGATATTTTCAAAGCAGACACCAAAAAAGGTTTTGTCAGTTAAAAGGTAATTCGCTTTCAGCAAATATTAATGCCTCTGCAGTCAGCATCTTTTTTTTACAATGTTTTCATTGATACATATTTTTTATTATTTACCTAGATGTTTTCAAAGTTGTCTGCAGTGGATTTGTTGTATGTCGGAAAGGGTTAACATCATTTTAGACTGAAGTTATATCTAATTATTGAACCCATTCCAAAGAAAATTCCTGGACAGAAGATGATTTTTAGTGAAGATCTTGGAAAAGGAGAAATTGCTCTCATGATGGGTCATTAGGAGGGGATGTTTCTATTTTAATATTTCAACCACCAGACAAATTAACTAACGGTATACCCTGTCTCTCCCATGAAATATAAATGAAGCTGTCCTGATATCAATAAACATGTTGTTTATTTCCTTTTTAAATGACATGACTGTATTTAAATTATGAACATGTATCTAACTCTCGCATTCTGAAAAAACAAGAATATATAATATAGTCATTAACCTTTTCTGACATAGACACTTCTGACGTCTTTCAAAACTATAATAGATGCCAAAAATGAAATTGCTCATGATGAGCAATTTCTCCTTTTTCCACAACGTTTTCAACTCTATTTAAACCCTTCCCACATATAGGCGCTTTCTGATGCCTCTGCAGCAATGTTTTTTCAACTTTTTTCAATAATAGGTCTTTCATTTATTAACCCTTTTCCTCATACAACAATTCTGCAGCAGACGTCTTTGAATGTATTTTGTCAAAACATAGAAAATCTCCATAATTGAATGGATAACCTATGACTAAAAGTGGAAAACATTGTGGCAAAAGGAGAAATTGCACGTTTTGTGCAATTTCTTCTTTTGTCACTATGTTTTCAAAAAGCCATCTACTGCAGAGGCGTCCGAAAGCGTTTGTATGAGGGAGAGGGTTAAGAGTTTCCAAATTTTTTGGCCAGATTTTCTCAGTCGTCTGCTGCAGATTAGGTGTATGACGTGGGAAAGGTTTAATAATTAAACTCTTTCTTAACATTTTTGCTAATATGCTTTTAAAGTCGTCTGCTGCAGATTTTTTGCATGTGGGAATGGGTTATATTCAGGAATATATAAAATTTACACCTTTTCTTAACAGAGCAACATAAATGATATACATGTATTGAAATTATTTTTATATGAACCCTTTCCCACATTATAGACACTTGCTGATGCCTCTGCAGCAGACGACTTTTAAAAACAGTATGACAAAAGTGAAATTGCTCAATAGGAGCAATTTCTGCTTTTGCCACAAAGTTTTCGACTCTTTTCAGTAATACCTTCATTTTCAGATATATTCCATATTTTTTTCTAGATGTTTTCAAAGTCGTCTGCTGCTAATTTGTTGTATGAAAGAAAGGGTTAAAAGAAGAATTGCCAAAAGTTACCATAGTGCCTAAATTAGTATATATGAAATTGAATACAGTTACAAACACTTCAGGAGAGATTCATGTTGTTTCATGGTGAGTCAATCTTAAGAATATTATGTAACCATTAACTAAATACATGAAGTATGTATGATGAACTAGCTATAAAATTTCTTGTCACATCTCTATAAATACTCAAAAATCTATTAATAACAACATTAATTTATACATTTGAAATTAAAACTCTGTTTCATATTACCAGTTTTATGGTAACAATGATATATATACCGTAGATGTGTTAAATATTATCACCTGTCTTTATTCATATTTCTCGTAAACCAAAACCGGCAAGCACGTGGCGGATGTGGTTTCAATGAATGGATACTGTTGCCCGGCTTTAAATTGTACAAATTGTACAATCTATCATACTTCTGTAAATTATCTAATCGATAAAAGCAGGAGACCAAGAAATTATTGGTAGATTTACATCAATATAGGAAAAACTTTTGGTATTTTTGTAGAAAACACATTTTTTTAAATGTTGTTGCTAATGCAAATATAATACAAAATGAGCAAATTCTCCTTTTACTTTCATGCGATCAGTTGAAAAAAAAAAATTATATTTTTTTCTGAGAATATCTTTTTAATAGAATAAAATTGTTTTTAACCCTTTCCCGAGTCCAACAAATCTCGAAAAATCTCGATAAGTGAAAGCATAATTTTAGAAATGAGTTAAAAATATAGTGACAGAAGGGGAAAAGTCACCTGCTGCAGATGCGTTAAAAATGAATGCATGTTGGAAAGGGCTAATGTAAAAAAAAAAAATGTTAACCTCAAATAGTTTTCATCTTTTGACTATGAAACATCATATATTAATATGTCAGTAAGTGAAGCCATAACATACATCAAACAGATGGATAGTGGGACTTACAGATAAAGGAGAAGGGATTATTGTGTCTCTCCCTGCAAAGGCAGCTAACAAAAAAACATGAACCATTGCCTTCCTTAGTTTTGGTGTCATAGTGTAAAAGTTGAGAAATAACCAAATGCATTTTCTGTTTTCTCGTGCAGTTTCTATGTGAGTAGTAAGTTCCTCTAATAAAAAGATTATATATGTGCTAATTAGATTCATACATACTGCTGCATACAGAGTAAGTTTATCATGCTGTTCTAAAAAAGTGATTACCCGAGTGATTGTGCATGTCTGATCTAACTTTAAACCCTTTGCAACATAAAACTGATTTTATTTTCAACACTTTTTCAAACCAACAATAGACATGCAAGCCAAGACTAATTTTCTTATATTTTCTCTTGCTAGTAGACACTTTACCCTTCCTCATATACAACACACTTTTAAATATAGAACATCTCTATAAATGAAAGTATAATTATTGAACAGTGCTGCAAAGGAGAAATTGCTCATAATGAGCAATTTCTTTTTTTGACAAACTGTTTTCCTATGTTGTCTGCAGGATATGCATCAAAATTAGTCTATATGGGAAAGGATTAATAAGCAACTGTTATTTCTGACAATCTTTCACTACTTGGAATCTTCAATTATGGATTATAACGTAAGTCATAGGTATGCTAACATCAGATTAGATATACTAAATGAGGGAGCATTAATCATTTCCTAAATACAACACTTCAGCAGAGCTCAGACGATAAGTCATAGTTATGCTAACATCGTAATACATGTACTAAATAAGGGAGCATTAATCATTTCCTAAATACAACACTTCAGCAGAGCTCAGACGATAAGTCATAGTTATGCTAACATCGTAATACATGTACTAAATGAGGAAGCTAGCATTAATAATTTCCTAAATACAACAATTCAGCAGAGCTCAGACAATAAGTAAAGCTCAGATGATAATTTATAGGTATGCTAACATCATAATACATGTACTCTATGAGGAAGCATTAACCATTTCCTGAATACAAAATTTCAGCAGCAGATAACTTGGAATAGGTCTACACAAAATATGGAAGATCTCAATATCCA
Organism: Serripes groenlandicus; assembly: GCA_031761405.1. NCBI lineage: Eukaryota > Metazoa > Mollusca > Bivalvia > Cardiida > Cardiidae > Serripes > Serripes groenlandicus. The sequence goes on from JASEVX010000001.1 coordinate 69,304,496, forward strand.
AATAAACAAATTGTCTCAATTTACTTTCATTTCAAAATTATTTTATTTTTTTATTTTCTGAGATAATCTTTATTGTAGAATAATGTTGTTGTTTTTAGAGTTGAATTATTAGTGGCAAAAGGAGAAATTGTTTACAATGTGGGTTTTTTAAACCATTTTTCCAAATACAACAAATCTGCAGCAGACGATATTGTAAACATCTAGAAAATTCTCTATAGCTGAAAGTTTGATTTAATATTGCATAGAGTTGAATTATTAGTGGCAAAAGGAGAAACTGTTTACAATGTGTTCAAAAGTTGTCTGCTGCAAACCTATTGAAAGAAATGCATCTGCATGTCGGAAAGGGCTCAGTCTAACTACTACTGTATCATTGATTAGTGATAATTCATGCAACCCAATGCCATTCTGCTTAATTAATATAAATATTGTATAACCAATTTCTAAGATTATAAAAGTAACTTCAAGCAAAAACATACATCATGCAAGTAGAGAAGACTTTTACCACATTGTGTTTATGCTCAATCTCTCAAAAGGACAGTACCATTAGAACAGAATAATTTACTTTGTATTATAGTCCAGGTTTCTGTACTCGGAATGCGATTTTATATTTTGACTGATCGCACCCTGTTACAATGCAATTATGTAAAGACGATATATTGAGACTACTATGTATGAATGCTTTAAAAATGGTAGTAAGGACTTCCCTCCTTGGCGCTTAGGGTTGCGGGATAGTATAACAACTGATTAGCTGGTGTCAGGATAAGCTTACCAGAAATTCTGGTAATTTTCCCAGAAATTGCTGTGATATTCATGACTGAAATACTGTTCAAAGCGCCGTGGTTCACTATACAAACAAATTAATGAATACAAGTTCTGTGTGAACCTTGGATTTTCTGAATAAAAAAAAGGAATACTGACTGTACTAAAAATAACCCTTCAATAAGTTTTTTTCGCTTGACTACACTATTAGATACTGATAATACTATAGCATGCGGTTATAAAGGATTAATTACAGAAACACTGTCCGCCATTCTGAGTCTGGCTTTTGTAACACTTCCCACACATGTCAGTATGAATGCTGCCCCAAGTTTGTGTTTTTCCACAAAGTCTAAAAGTCTTGACACTATTTCTTCACCAGGCCCAAGGCGTAAACGGGTGAAACACAATCAAGGGAACAGTAGGGTTGCACTTGAGGGTGAAAAATGAAGGTGTTCATTTTGTTAAAAAAAGTGTTTTTTTCATAAGTATAATGTCTGAAGTTAATGAAACCTCAGCGGTTTGCAGCTGGTCACACAGGATATACTGTTTTGACTCTTCGATACACTCCCCACAGTTTGCTGGTTACGGACACTACATAGGACACTAATTGCAATATGTTAATACAAAACTGTATTAAACTTTTATTAATTTGAAATAATTGTAACATAATATCATGTATAAACACAAATAAAAATAAAAATTGAAGCCGAGATAGGTTTTAATTCTCACAAAGACACCATATTTATAGGAAACAATCCTGTTGCAAAAATCACCTATATATCAATTCTTGTTACATCTTTAATTTTAGAGTTAATGGTAAGTAATTGTTCAGAAACTAACATTTTATCTTTTCTGTATGAAAGGCAAAAAAATATTTTGAAAGGACAATACTTATTTCTCACTAAATTTATGAAAATAAAAGGTAAATATTTTGGTTACGGACACTACGTATGCCCTGTACATAAGTAACAGTTTACATAATGCACATATAATAAAAGCATAGTTGGATAATAACTTTCTTAGTATGAATATTAAATTTTAATGGTCCTTTAATGTTTGTATCTGTCATTTTGACATCTGTGTCATAAAATTTATAAAATGTACCCAATTTTCAGTGTGAGAAAAAAATATATGTGAAATCTGTCTGTTTTTACATAGTACCTTAACCATTTAGCAAGAACATTAAAGTCATAGCAATGCTAACAAACATATAAAACACAACTATAGATCCTTCTATAACACAAATATGTAAATGATATGAAACATCAAAGTTTAATCCATGGTTACGGACTCTATGCCATTGACTACCCTAGCGAAAATACACAGATTTGTTGTCTTTTGACAATTCCACTGCATATTTTGATGAGAAAGAAGTGCTTGGAATATTTCGCAGTTGGTCGTCATCGGTATTTTTGGGATCAGATGTGTTTATCAATCTCACCCGCAATCTCAATGCCTGTGTTTTCTTGACTGCCAACTTCCTTTTAAGGTTATTACTTGATTTTACAATGTCATGTTTTTCTTTGTTTTCTTGACTTTTCTTTTCTTTGACAATATCGCTGCATCTCTTTTCTCTTTTGTTTTCTTAGCTTTCCAAGTTTTGTCGTACTATTTTCAGCCTCCTTTCTATCTTCTGTTTTTCGATCTCTATCTTTTTAGCTAGGTGAGTTATTGTGATCACCTTTTGTCCGGCGTCCGTTGTGCGTCGTCCATTAACATCTTCTCCTCAGTAACCAGTGGATTGATTGGGATGAAACTTCCCACAAAGCATCCTCTCAATAACCTCCCCAGAATTCCTTCAAAATTGTGGGATCCATGCAGAATTCTGGTTTCCATGGCAACGAAACGAAAAAAAATATTCTTCTCCCAAACCGGTTGGCAGATTTTCAAATAATTTTGTAGAAATGTTCCTTGGATGACCCTTTATCAGATTCCTGTAAGCCATGTTGATTGGTAGAAAAACAATGGTCAACAGGGGGCAGGGCTATTTTGCCTTATATGGCTATAGTAAAAACTTAAAAAATCTTCTCCTCCGAAAGAGTGAGACCGATTTTCAAATAATTTTGTAGAAATATTCCTTAAGTGACCCAATATCAGATTCCTTCAAGCCATGTTGATTGGTCGAAAAATATGGCCACCAGGGGGTGGGGCTATTTAGCATTATATGGCTATAGTGAAAACTTAAAAAATCTTCTCCTCGAAACTGTCAGGCCAATTTTCAAATCATTTTGTAGAAATGTTCCTTAAGTGACCCACTATCAGATTTCTTGAAGCCATGTTGATTGGTCAAAAAACATAGCCACCAGGGGGCGGGACTGTTTTGCCTTATATTGCAACAGTGAAAACTTTAAAAATATTCTCTGAAAGCCATGTTGATTGGTCACAAACTATGGCCGCCAACAACAAATAATATCAGGTGAGCGATCCAGGGCCATCATGGCCCTCTTGTTTCTTTAATTTTTCATTTGCTTCTGTATTCTATTTCTGTTTTTCTCTCCACTTTCTAACCTTTTCTGCATTTCTTTGCCTTTTGAGCTTCTGTATTTCAGTTGTTTCACTTGATCTCAAATCCATCTAAAAAAGGAACAATTAGATATATATCAGATTCATTGAAGTTGTAGTTTTCTTACATTTATTTATGAACTTTGGTTTTAAATGTTGATTGTCTATTGTTTTTCTTGTCCCAGGGTTTGTCTTTCTCCCTTGATTTCCGAGTCCCAGTAGCTCAGTCGGTAGAGACGCAGGCTGTCAACCCAGGGGTTGTAAGTTTGAACCCCAGCTCAGCCAACATTCTTTCCTAAGTTTCACAAAAGTCATTGTGACAAGCGTCATTCGTTTTTCACCAATTGGATAACAACTTCTATGTGAAAAAGCAGCCAGTTGCTTGGAAAGTATGTTGTGTGGAGTACTGGTTGAGAAAACCAGGAAACATGAGTAGATGAACTGGCTGACTGAATTTTTTTTGAAAACGACGTTAAACCCCAATCAAACAATCAAACCCTTCTTCTAGACTCAGTGCTTTTGGTTGTCTACCCTTTCAATGGTATTTGGACTTAAATACTTGTGTGTGTTTTTTAATTAACACCATTAGTTTAATTTACTCATTTATTATCATCCATTTCTTTTGAATTCTTTTGATTTCTTACCTTCAATACAAAACTCAGTTGACATTTTGATATAAGATGTAATCTGAACAATGATAAAATATTGTAGTGTCCGTAACCAAATTGTGCTCTTTTAAGTAGCTACTTCTGATGAACAGAATATGGTAACATTAGCAGTTTGGTGCTTTATTTGGAAACCAGATACTGCTTATATGGAAATCCATCACATATATAGAAGTTTTGGTTTCTTTTACAGCACTATAATGCATGTAAGAAGTACTTAACCGGAAAAAACGTGACTCTGTGTAAATAATGATAAAGATTTGCATGTTTGTAAAGGCAAACATATCAATACAGTTCAAAATGAGTGTAAGTTAGTGATAGATATCATTAAAATTTGTATGAACACAATTTTATGTAAAAAAACAAGTTCTAAATTTTAATCATTTAAGGTTACGGACACTACATATTCATCAAACAAAAGTTTATATTATTAACTTACCTTTATATATGGAAAAACTTGTAAACTTTTGCTAAATCTAATTCAGGAAACACAACATTTTAGGAAGAAAATCTTGAATGTAGCATCCCCACTTGCAGATTCGAAATATTTCCTGTCTTCACACAGGCTGCTGCTCAAGGAAAATGATGCTATTCCTAAAGATAATGCAATCCAGAATTTCCATTCAATTGCATCATCTTTTTATGTGTAAAAAAATAGTTGATTGACTTCTTTTTAAAATAAAACATGCAACTAGCATAAGGCTACTGATATTAAATGCAAAAAAAAATCAATATAAACATTACAGAAAAGCAGGTTACGGACACTACACTGTTTTTGTAGTGTCCGTAACTATGTTTGTGTTTCTACAGCAAAGCTATAGTAAAATATCCAACAAATGAATTAATATTTTAACTCTCCAATGATCTTAAGGTATCTTAAAAGAAAATGGGCTTTATGAAGACTTTGTAAGTTAACTATTGACAAAGGGTTACAGACACTACATCTTTTCAGAAAATAGCATTTTCACGTTTTGATAATTCATGAAAAAAATAATATAATATATACACAAAAGATTTTTTTTGCTCTAAAATTAACTACTTTAGAGCAATGATTTTGTGCAAAGACTGTAAAAAAGAAGTAATTAAAAGCTGGTTTTAATTTATTATAACAAATTTTAAAAATTGCACTTGAAAATTGTTTAACAGACCACCATTTCTGCATTGTTGACCATATCTTCACCAATTTTTATCTGATTTCAACAAAACCAACTCCAAAATAATTCTAAATTAATTTACTGTTTACTGAGTATGTAGAAATGCTTCATTTTGTATTTGACAATGTAGAATTTTTTCTGAAAAAAAAGGGAATTTTTGAAGCGCAACCGCATAACGCTTTAAAACAGCTGTTTTGTGTATACGTTTTTATCACCTGTGTGAAAACTATTGAAGGTAGAGCCTTGCAATTTGGTCTGAAATTTCTTTATGCATTGTACATTAGAATGAAATTAATTCATACTCTCAAAGCAAGAAGAATTTGATAAAAACAGTGTATAACATTGTACTATTTTAAATGCTCCCTATATTGTGTTTCACCCGAAAGCATATGTTACTAAGGGTGATGGGCGTGCCTCTTCTACATTAGCTTTCTCCATGTCCTAAAATGTTAGTAGTTTCATTAATTTTTACTGCAGCCTATAATTATTTTAAACCAGTAAACAAAAATACATCATGTCAACTATTCAAAACAATATGAAATACTTTTAAAACTCTTACCAAAAAAATACAAATCTGCAACAGACAACTTTGAAGATATTTAGGCAAATATCTCTAAAATTGAAAGTACCTACATGACATTGTATAATTTTATGAAAGAGTTTAAATCATTGTGGAAAAAAGAGAAATGTCTTATTCTTTAATTTCTTTTGCCACAATGTTTTCAAAAGTTGTCTGCTCCAGGTGTCAAAAAGCTTCTGTATGTTGGAAAGGCTTGATAAAACTTGACATTGCACAGCAATATTAAATGCTGATTTTATCCCTTAGGACCCTTACCCTATATCAGACAATTTTTGATGCCTCTCAAAACATAGACCTAAAAAGAAAACAAACTTATCATTTTAGCAACATTTCGCCTTTCAGGCTGTTTTCAACTCTATGTGTTACCTGGGACTACTACTTCGTATTAGTAATTTAGTAGTTCCATGTGTTACAAAATAGCCAATGCCAACATTCTAGTATTTATAACTGTTTTCAGATTTTATGTTTTTTAAAAGATGTTTTCAAAGCCGACGACTGTTAAAAACTAAAAATATAATATCAAGTATATTGTATAAAAATTATATTTATAAACTATTGTCTATCTTTGTAAAAACTTGTTGACGAAATATTAACATACAAAGTGTTTACAATAGAGTTATTTTCTGACCAAAAACAATTTACAATTTTCAGTAAATTAGCAACTGAAGCACAGGGGGCTGGGCTGGTATGGATTGGTGTATCTAATGGACTAAATAGGCCCATCTAAATGCAGTAAAGATTAATCCAATATTATAAGGGAGTACCACAGGAATTGTTATTTTGTGCATTTATGATTAACTTTTTTATTTAGGTCACCTATTTAGTCCATATATATATGGTGTATATATACACCATACAGCCCCCTGTGGAACGAAATGGTTTGACTTTATTTAGTAGAGGACGTAATTTGGTCCTACTTATGACTTTAGTCTTAATCCCTTATATATAAATGGAGGAATTTTCCGAAAAATAATTTGTTATACCTGATTCACGATTCTTTTTTTAAGATATTTTACCTTATCTACAAATATCTTTAACACTATAAGAAATTGAGGTGTTATAACAAGGCACTTAAAAGTTATGACACTCATGCAATACTCTTTAACAGGTGTTTGAGAACCAGGAATATACTTATAACGAAAAAATTGTGTACGAAAACTACAGTAGCGAAAGTTTCGGCAAGCAATTTGACATTCAAAAACATTTCTTGAAAAACAAACTGTTCATTAAACAACATGAATAAGTGGAAACATCTTATACTTACAAAAATAGAATGGCTACAATCTTTTAAAAATAAGTATCAATAAGATAGTATTTCCGCAGATTGAGCAATTTAGGGAAAATGTCTGGCAAAACTATTTAGATGATTACAAAGGGAGAAGTTATCATTTTATAAGTAGTTTGTATTTATTTTGAAATCGACATGTAATTTTACGCTAGAATTGATTTGAAAATACTTATCTTTATGGATATAAATTATAAAAAAGTATAACTATCCAACATATCGTCTGTAATTCTTTGTTTGTTAATGAAGAACATGACTGGTCCCCTCAACCAGACGAAAGTTTGTAAACATTGAAAATGGCATCTGAGGACAAGTTGGCGCGAAATGACAAAGAGAAGGAAGACGAAGAGGACCCTGTTCTGTCTATGGTGGATTACTTAAAAGAGGAGGAGGCGTTGGCAGACGACGCAGAAGCAGTTCTCGGGGATTCTGATGAAAATAGGTGCACGTATGATTTGGTAAGACATTTTGTTATGATCACAGTCATTGATATTCTCGCTAAAATGTCCATTCGTTTCGTGTAAGCTATAATATTTCTATTTCTAAAATTAAAAAAGCGTACTATATTTTAAATGCATCAACCATAGAGGTTTATTTTTATTTTGCGTTACCATATTTTCAATAGAAAGAAAAATTAAGAAATCAGACTATTTAACTTTTTATTATAAACTTTCGCTCTGGATTGAAACTGACTCACAAGCACAACATTTAAAAAAAAAAAGGTTCTCCACAGACCGAATTTCAAAATAAATGCATCACAAGGTTCCTTATGTTTTTCTATGATAAAAAAGAAAGTCACAGGATATGAATCAATTTTGTTTGAATGATAGTTACTAGCTGATCACTTCTGTATGCGAGTCCAGGAACATTTATATATCGCACAGGTCCCTGTTCTCGAACCATACCTATTCTTGAACCTTTAGTTCAAAGACTGTTTATTTATTTCCTAAAATGCATTATACGTAATGAATTTTATGTGAACCGATGCTTTGTTTACTTACACATAAATTGTTGAATTTAATCGTCATTATTGTTGGTTTTTGACATGAATTTATAAGTATACCCATGAGCCCTGATAAATGTTAAGAGGTTCGAGAACCAGTGTTTCCATGCTACATGGTCCATGGCAAGTCTGAGTTCCTTTACTAATAAATCATGTGAATCTTTCACTAAAATGGGGCTTAGATTTTCTTTAACAATTGAGTAAAATTTTGCTGTGAGCAGATTGAGGGACCCTTTAAGTTCTCAAATCACATGCACTAAAAAAAAAAAAAATACTAAGCATCTCCACTTATATGCACCCTGAAAATCATCAAGAATGTACTAAGCTACATGTGAAAAATCCCTTTGACGAATTGTCTGCATTTTTGCTAAAATACTTTTTACTCTTCAGGGATATAAAGGCAGACAGGCGCTGTATGCATGCTCTACTTGTAAGACCGTTGGTGAAGTTCCTGCCGCAATATGTTTGGGATGCAGCTATGCATGTCATGATGGACATGATCTGTATGAGCTATATACAAAGAGGTAGGGAATTTACAAATTTATTGTCAGTTAACTCTTTCCCATAACAGACTACTTTTGAAAACATTGAGCAATTTCTCCTTTAGCCACAAAGCTTCTAACTTTGTTCACTAGCTATTCCTACATTTGTAGTTGTTTGCTGTATGTGGGAGAGGATTAACTTATGAATAACTCCATGTACTGCCTTGTTACTGACTAAAGTTTGTAGTGAAATGGTGGAACAGTTACCTATTGCATTTATTTTATGAGAAAATTGATCTTTTTGAAGAAGGTTAAATCTTGGACATAGATAAGATCTACGTCCCTGGTTAAATGTACTAAAAAGGTTCATACATCGACACATTTCAGTGTAAAAGCTGAAATAGAGCCAATGGGCACAACAACCTCATCAAATGGGAGCCTGTTCCAAATTTGAAGGCCAATGGAAATTTTAAATAATTATATAACCAGTGCTTTTTGTGAAAATATATAGATCTATACAATACATCTAACTGGTTCTAATTTCTTTATAGTCAAACTCCATTTTGAGTGATTAGGACCTTAGATTTCAATATTTCATAAAATTGAGGGTAAGAATATCTCACAAGACTGTTAGACAAAGTTGCTGCATTTTCATAGCGTATCGAATATTAAGCACTTCTAATGTAAAAAACTAAGTCACATTTTTCAAATGTAAACATTCTTATGATATATAAGGGCATGAATGTAGCCAAACAAACTGATGTGCCCCTCTCACATGTATGTATGCTGAAAAACAAAAAATTGCAAATCCTATTACAAAACAGTTATTTTTAAATTCAGAAATACATACATGTAGATCTATCTAAAATTTAAACAATGATTCCCCCCCCCCCCCCCCCCCCCCCCCCCCCCCCCCCTTGAAAAGTAACCAAGACAATGGTTATACCACTATGGCCCAGTAAGGGCATTTGAAACTCTAGTGTTTTCCAGTTCATATATATGTATGCTGATGTGTATGTAGTATACTAGTATTATATGCATACTATAGCAGTTAGCTTGTACACAGTTGATTTTGGTATATGTATTTTTTTTTCTTCAGAAATGTTCGTTGTGATTGTGGTAATGAGAAGTTCAACAATTTGACCTGCAAATTCTGTCCAGTATGTTATTATGTTAATCTAATTTATATTTGCTACAACCTTTAACTTACTATCTATGAGCGGTGCTCTAGGAAAACCAACCTTAGCATACTTATTACATGTTGATCAAATATGTCGTTTGTTCCCTGCTACAGGATACAAACAAATAATGTTTTTAAGAAGTTTCTTGAAACCTTCAATGAAATTATGGCAAAATTTGCAGAACCTTATCAAACTGCATGGATGAGCATGTTGATGACGGTTTACATTTGTTGGAAATTACTTAATGTATTGTAAGTCTTCAGAGAGCATCGCTCCTACGTTTTAAATGGATTATAGAATATGAACAAGATTAAACAATGTTTTGAGAAATCCTTGCAAAATGAAGTAATGACAGAAAGAATATTCATTCATTTCCCCTAATTTATATTTTATTCACTGGAAAAAATTATTTTGTTTTTATACGCCCGTTTTGAAAAAAACGATTGTATAATAGTTTTACCTGTTGTGGGCGCTTGGCGTCCAGTATGTTGTCAGCTAAATAACTTGAGAAGCCTTTGTCCCATCATCACCAAATTTGGTCAGGATGTGTATTGGCATAATATCTTGGACAAGTTCGATAACTAGCCATATCACTTAAGTCAATCAAGAGTTAATCGTCCTTTAATTATAAAAATTACCTAAAATTCGTCTTGTCAGCCAAATAACTTAAGAAGCCTTTGTCCCATCATCACTAAATTTGGTCAGAATGTGTATTGGCATAATTTCTTGGACTAGTTCGATAACTAGCCATATCGCTTTAGTCAATCGACAGTTATTGCCCTTTAATTATAGAAGTTACCTAAAATTGGTCTTGTCAGCCCTATAACTTAAGAAGCCTTTATCCAATCATCACCTCATTTTGTCAGAATGTGTATAGGCACAATATCTTGGACAAGTTTGATAACTAACCATATCGCTTTAGTCAATCAAGAGTTATCGTCCTTTAATTATAGAAATTACCTAAAATGCGTCTTGTCAGCCAAATAACTTAAGAAGCCTTTGTCCCATCATCACTAAATTTGTTCATAATGTGTAGTGGCATAATTTCTTTGACAAGTTCGATAACTAGCCATATCGCTTTAGTCAATCAAGAGTTATCATCCTTTAATTATAGAAATTACCTAAAATTGGTCTTGTCAGCCAAATTACTTAAGAAGCCTTTGTCCCATCATCACCAAATTTGGTCAGAATGTGTATTGGCATAATTTCTTGGACAAGTTCGATAACTAGCCATATCGCTTTAGTCAATCAAGGGTTATCGCCCTTTAATTATAGAATTTATCTAAAATTGGTCTTGTCAACTAAATAACTTTAGAAGCATTTGTCCAAATTGATCAGAATATGTATTGGCATAATATCTTGGACTAGTTCAATAACTAGCCATATCGCTTTAGTCAATCAAGAGTTATTGTCCTTTAATTATAGAAATTACCTAAAATTGGTCTTGTCAGCCAAATTACTTAAGAAGCCTTTGTCCAATCATCACCAAATTTTATCAGAATGTATATTGGCATAATATCTTAGACAAGGTCGATAACTAGCCATATCGCTCTAGTCAATCAAGAGTAATTGCCCTTTAATTATAGAAACTACCTAAAATTGGTCTTGTCAGCCAAATTACTTAAGAAGCCTTTGTCCAATCATCACCAAATTTTATCAGAATGTGTATTGGCATAATATCTTAGACAAGTTCAATAACTAGCCATATCACTGTAGTCAATCAAGAGTAATTGCCCTTTAATTATAGAAACTACCTAAAATTTCTCTTGTCAGCTAAATAACTTTAGAAGCCTTTGTCTAATCATCACCAAATTTGGTCAGAATGTGTATTGGCATAATATCTTGGATAATTTCGATAACTAGCCATATCCCTATAGTCAATAGACAGTTATTGCCCTCTAATTATAGAAGTTACCTAAAATTGGTCTTGTCAGCCCTATAACTTAAGAAGCCTTTGTCCCATCATCACCACATTTTGTCAAAATGTGAATTGGCATAATATCTCAGTCAAGTTATATAACCAGCAATATCGCTGTGGTCAATCAAGAGTTATTGCCCTCTAATTATAGAAATTACCTCAAATAGATATTGTCCGAACAATAACTTAAGAAGCCTTTATCTAATCATCACAAAATTTAGTCAGAATGTATATGGGCATAGCATCTTGAACAAGTTATAAAACCAACCATATTGCTTTTGTCACTCTAGAGTAATCGCCCTTTAATGACAGAAATTACCTAAAATCAGTCTTGTCCGATCAATAACTTTAAAAGCATTTGTCCTGTCACCACCAAATTTGGTCAAAAAGTGTATTGGCAAAATATCTCAGACAAGTATGATTACCAGCCGTATCGCTTCATTCACTGGAGAGTTATTGCCCTTTAATAATAGAAATTACCCCTAATTAGTCTTGTCTTATCAATAACCTTTGAAGCTTTTATCCAATCATCACCAAATTTAGTAAAAATGTGTATGGGCATAATATCTCGGAGAAGTGCTATAATCATCCATATCACTTGAATCATTGTATTTGATCATCACCAATTTAGACAATATGTTAATGGGCAGAATATCTTGGTCAGGTTCGATAAATAACCGCGTCACTCCACACTTATATCCATCGAAATGGCCAAACCTATATCAACAGTGTCCGCTCTCTAAATTTGCCTGACGTACAACCAATTATAACTAAACTTGGTCTCAAAAAATAGGACGGGCGTATTTTGTGACATTTGGCGCTCTTGTTATATGAGGGAAATCATTTTCTCATTAAACCTTTCCCACTATGTCTTGCAGACAGATTTGAATGCATGTTTTGCAGATTCTGATAACTTTTTGATGCAATGGAGAAATTGCTCATAGTGTTTTCATAACTGTTCAATGATGATATTCTTATTGATAGAGATGTGTCAAATGTCATCTGCTGAAGATATGCGGAATGTGGGAAAGGGTTAATTTTAAGATCATTAACCCTTTATCCCACATCCTTTCTTTCTCAAAATTGCACAATATTGGTTGAAGATATCTTTTTTACTTCCCTATGCTTTAATTTAACAAATGATAGTGACATTAAATTTATAATTGTTTATAAAATATTATATTTAGGGCAAATACTTAATAGATATATTTTCCACTATAACAAGGCAAATATTATTTTCAAGGACAAAGAAGATTTCAACAAGGACAATTGTTACAATCAGAATTACAAAGGAGTTTACTGTATTTGTTCTAGAGCCTATCCGGACCCAGAAGATGAGGTATGTTACTTTTTGAAGTTTAATCCTTTTCCTAAGAGAACTTCAGTTTAGAAATCTTTGCAACTTGAGGTTAAAATATGGAAACAATATTTACATATCAAAGGATTATTGAATAGAATTTATAAAATCTTCATCATGAACAATTTCTCCTTTTGCTACAATGTTATCAAAAGTCCTTTGTTGCAGCATGTCAAAATGTGTTTGCATGTGGGAATTGTTGAGAATGTTGAAATGTACACAGTGCTCTCCCCAGACCCTTATGGCGTATCGGGCCTGCTATGCCTTATAGAAAATAAACATTTAGTTTACGCCTTGAAATTGCCACTACAGCTTAATTCCCAAAGCCATACTCCTTAAAAAAATATTGTGATATTGGGTAAAATCAAAGAATGAATTTAAGGGATACGGGTTAAATTACATACCGCTGACTGTTGGCAGAGATAAAGGGTTGTTGAATCCCTCCCAGTACAGTACACAAGCATTATCAAACCACCTCGCTGCAGGCAATTCCCCTCCATCTTTAGATCAGAGTAGGTCACCGTCATGTGACCGTCAGATTGACCGACTTTCGAGATTTAGGCCAATCACTATCGAGAATGCGTAGTATATACAACACCCACCCCAGATTTGACACTCGATCACGCATTCATGCCAATTAATACTATTTTTAGCTCACCTATGCACGAAGTGCAAGGTGCGCTTTTGTGATCACATTTTGTCCGGCGTCCTTCAGTCTTCAGTCTCGCGTTGTCAACATTTGAGCTTGTTAACACTCTACGGGCTACATTTTGCATCCAATCTTCATAAAAGTTTATCAGAACAGTCATCTCCATCAAATCTTAAACAAGTTTTAAACTGGGCCATATGAGGTCAAAAACTAGGTCACTAGGTGAAATTGAAGGGAAATATTGTTTACACTCTAGAGGTCACATTTTCTTTACTTGAAACATGGCAAAATGGAGCCGTTTTGTGTGGCATCAGCCTGTCGGTCGGTCGGGCGGTCGGTCCAGATAAAAGGAGCCGTTTTGTGTTTGATATCATCTTAGTATTTCTTTTTGATACTGATATTCAAATTGTCTGAGTCAAAGATAATACTGTGAGATATAATATGTGTCAGGGGTTGGGGCGGGGGTATTAATCACCTTTAGTGATAGTTCTAGTTAACACTGTGGAGGTTGCATTCAGAATAATTGTCTTGATGTGTTTTGCATTGCAGTACATTGTATAATTAAGGTGAGCAATCCAGGGCCGTCATGGCCCTCTTGTTTAATTCTTGCAGCTTAATAGGGGAAAATAATTTCAATAAACAACTTCGTCTTGATAACAAACTAGGATATGAATGTGCCTATATTAATTTAACAGTTCAAAGATTGTGTTTTTGTTTAGACAAATCCAAAGGAAATTCTTTTTTAATTGCCATGAGAAAATACATTGTAATGGGTTTTCGTGCATTTTCTTCTTTATGAAAATCTGAAATGACATTCGAGAAAGTATTACCTACACTCATTCTTATTTGTTTAAAGAGTTATCATTGTGAATGTTTAGTGCACTAAATGTGTCTTGATAATACAATTCACTATATAATAGTTTATTTACTGATGTTTAAAACGAAAGCACTGACATACAGACTCAATATCAGAAATTATTCCTGCACCCACAATGCACGTGGTTTGAGAACATGATATATGGAAATCTAATGAATCATGACCAAGTCAATTTTTTTGATAAATTTTATGCTGGATAGATTATGACACATGACTTAAGAAGATAGCATAATAGATCACATAAAAACCCTACTGGTTTAAAAGTGTAATGATAGAAAATGAAACAATAACATTATTGAGAAAGGAGCTTTTTGTGACAATTTTTTTCTTTTCCAAAAATGTTTTTGAAAATCTTATTTCATCAATTTCTCATTTTCCCACAATGTTTTGAAATAAGCAATCATCCATTTGATCTTGAGGGCTCGTCCTTTTTTGTGAAATTCAGATAGAAATTTGTGTGTATTGTCATTTTCCACCATTTCCACTCTTGAAGATTTTGATTTCCTTCACCATTCTATCATTCAAAAATAGGAATGCTCTTAAAGCTTATTATATTCATTCACTCACTGACTTGCTCGAGACTGCATTTGATTCCAAGTTAATATCATTCTTTTCTTTGCTCAGGAAATTTGAATATTTATAAGCATGTACTTTATTTTACTTACGGTGTATTCAAGTTCAACACAATAGCTTATATTGTATACATGTATGTTAATTATCCCCCGCTTTTTCGAAGAAAAAAAGGGGGGTTATTAATTTCGGTTTGTCTGTCTGTCTGTCACACTTCGTATCCGTGCAATAACTGCCACAAATGTGAACCGTTTTTTTAGCTCACCTGTGCACGAAGTGCTCAAGGTGAGTTATTGTGATCGCCCTATGTCCGGCGTCCGTTGTCCGGCGTCCGTCGTCCGTCAACATTTTCTCCTCTGTAACCGGTGGGTCAACTGGGATGAAACTTCACAGAAAGCATCCTCTCAATGTCCTCACCAGAATTCCTTAAAATTTTCGGGATCCATGCATAATTCTGGTTTCCATGGCAACGAAATGAAAAAACTTCAAAATTCTTAAAAAATCTTCTCCTCCGAAAGTGTCAGGCCGATTTTCAAATAATTTTGTAGAAATGTTCCTCGGGTGACCCTCTATCAGATTCCTTCAAGCCATGTTGATTGGTCGAAAAACATGGCCGCCAGGGGGGGGCGGGGCTATTTTTCCTTATATGGCTATAGTGCAAACTTAAAAAATCTTCTCCTCCGAAAGTGTCAGGCTGATTTTCAAATAATTTTGTAGAAATGTTCCTCGGGTGACCCTCTATCAGATTCCTTCAAGCCATGTTGATTGGTCGAAAAACATAGCCGCCAGGGGGGGGCGGAGCTATTTTTCCTTATATGGCTATAGTGCAAACTTAAAAAATCTTCTTCTCCAAAAGTGGCAGGCAGATTTTCAAATAAATTTGTAGAAATGTTCCTTGGGTGACCCTCTATCAGATTCCTTCAAGCCATGTTGATTGGTCGAAAATCATGGCCGCCAGCGGGGGGCGGGGCTTTTTTGCCTTATATAGCTATAGTGCAAACTTAAAAAATCTTCTCCTCCAAAAGTGTCGGGCCGATTTTCAAATAATTTTGTAGAAATGTTCCTTGGATGACCCTCTATCAGATTCCTTCAAGCCATGTTGATTGGTCAAAAAACATGGCCGCCAGGGGGCGGGGCTATTTTGCCTTCTATTGCTATAGTGAAAACTTAAAAAATCTTCTCCTTCAAAAGTGTCAGGCCGATTTTCAAATAATTTTGTAGAAATGTTCCTAGGGTGACCCTCTATCAGATTCCTTAAAGCCAAGTTGATTGGTTGGAAACTATGCCCGCCAGATGGCGGGGCTTATATAGCTAAAGTGAAAAAAAAAATCAGGTGAGCGATTCCAGGGCCATCATGGCCCTCTTGTTTTCAAACTTGGTAGCAAGGTTAAATGCCTTAAGGGCTAGGCCAAGTTTGATCGTCACTTTCAGCGGACTTTATTCGTTGGAGTTATGGGCCCTTATTTAACAAAAAATGTTGTTTCTTGCCGTTTTTGTGCAATTACTGCCACAAATGCGAACCGTTTTTTTTTCAAACTTGGTAACAAGGTTAAGTGCTTTAAGGGCTAGGCCAAGTTCGATCGTCACTTTCAGCGGACTTTATTCGGTGGAGTTATGGCCCCTAAATTAACAAAAAATGTCGTTTGTTGCTGTTTCCGTGCAATAACTGCCACAAATGTGAACCGTTTTTTTTTTCAAACTTTGTAACAACGTTGAATGCCTTAAGGGTTAGGCCAAGTTCGATCGTCACTTTCGGTGGAGTTATGGCCCCTTATTTAACAAAAAATGTCGTTTCTTGCTGTTTCCGTGCAATAACTACCACAAATGTGAACCGTTTTATTTTCAAACTTGGTAAGAAAGTTAAATGCCTTAAGGGCTAGGCAAAGTTCGATCGTCACTTCCGCGGACTTTATTCGGTGGAGTTATGGCCCCTTATTTAACAAAAAATGTCGTTTCTTGCTGTTTCCGTGCAATAACTGCCACAAATGTGAACCTTTTTTTTTCAAACTTGGTAACAAGGTTAAATGCTTTAAGGGCAAAGCCAAGTTCGATCGTCACTTTCGGTGGAGTTATGGCCCCTTATTTAACAAAAAATGTTGTTTCTTGCTGTTTCCGTGCAATAACTGCCACAAATGTAAACCGTTTTTTTTTTAAACTTGATAACAAGGTTAAATGTCTTAAGGGCTAGGCCAAGTTCGATCGTCACTTTCGGCGGACTTTATTCAGTGGAGTTATGGCCCCTTATTTAACAAAAAATGTCCTTTCTTGCTGTTTCCGTGCAATAACTGCCACAAAAGTAAACGTTTTTTTTTTCAAACTTAGTAACAAGGTTAAATGCCTTAAGGGCTAGGCCAAGTTCGATCGTCACCTTCGGCGGACTTTATTCGATGTAGTTATGGCCCCTTATTTAACAAAAAATGTCGTTTCTTGCCGTTTCTGTGCAATAACTGCCACAGAAAGTGTCCGACAAATTTCAGAATTGTTTGGTAGCTGGTAGCCCGAAATATTGCGGATGATAATGAGTGTTTTATGGTTATTTTCTTTGTTCTACTTCTTCTGTACAAAGACAATATTAAGAGCAGACCATGAACATGAAAGTAGAAATATGGACCAAAATACATTTAAGGGAATATTTGAATTTCATTGGTTATTCGCAATCATTCATGGATTAACACATAGCCTCAGGGAACAATGGTCACTAATGATTGGACCGCCGTAATGGGTATATATATCACGTTAATTGACTATTACTGACGCGATTCGGTTGGCTGAAACCACTTGATCTGACAGGTGGGTAACTCCGCCTACTGTTATTGGATTTTAGCTCACCTGTGCACGAAGTGCTCAGGGTGAGTTATTGTGATCGCCCTATGTCCGTCGTCCGTCAACATTTTCTCCTCTGTAACCGGTGGGTCAACTGGGATGAAACTTCACAGAAAGCATCCTCGCAATGTCCTCACCAGAATTCCTTAAAATTTTGGGATCCATGCAGAATTCTGGTTTCCATGGCAACGAAATGAAAAAAACTTCAAAATTCTTAAAAATCTTCTCCTCCCAAAGTGTCGGGCCGATTTTCAAATTATTTTGTAGAAATGTTCCTTGGGTGACCCTCTATCAGATTCCTTCAAGCCATGTTGATTGGTCGAAAAACATGGCCCCCAGGGGGGGGGCTATTTTGCCAATATGGCTATATATAGTGCAAACTTAAAAAATCTTCTCCTCCAAAAGTGTCAGGCCGATTTTCAAATAATTCTGTAGAAATGTTCCTTGGGTGATCCTCTATCAGATTCCTTCAAGCCATGTTGATTGGTCAAAAAGCATGGCCGCCAGGGGGCGGGGCTATTTTGCCTTTTATGGCTATAGTGAAAACTTAAAAAATCTTCTTCTCCATAAGTGTCGGGCCGATTTTCAAATAATTTTCTAGAAATGTTCCTTGGGTGACCCTCTATCAGATTCCTTCAAGCCATGTTGATTGGTCGAAAAACATGGCAGCCAGGGGGCGGGGCTTTTTTGCCTTATATGGCCAAAGTGAAAACTTAAAAAATCTTCTCCTCCGAAAGTGTCAGGCTGATTTTTAAATAATTTTGTAGAAATGTTCCTAGGGTGACCCTTTATCAGATTCCTTCAAGCCAAGTTGATTGGTCGGAAACTATGGCTGCCAGGGGGCGGGGCTTATATAGCTAAAGTGAAAAAAAAAACAGGTGAGCGATTCCAGGGCCATCATGGCCCTCTTGTTTTATGGTCACAGCGAGTGGTTTTCGCATGTAACATACAGTCACTGTTTATACACGACATGTGTGTAAGTAATTAAGCCGGGCTACCAGACACGGGAATAAACAGTAGCCCGCCTGGCTTTCATTTGAAAATGACAGTAGCCCGAGCAATTATTGTGGTAGCCCACAGGCTCCGGGCAATGGATTTGTCGGACACTGCACAGATGTGAACCGTTTTTTTTCAAACTTGGTAACAAGGTTAAATGCATTAAGGGCTAGGCCAAGTTCGATCGTCACTTTCAACGAACTTTATTCGGTGGAGTTATGGCCCCTTATTTAACAAAAAATGTTGTTTCTTACGGTTTCCGTGCAATAACTGCCACAAATGTGAACCGTTTTTTTTCAAACTTGATAACAAGGTTAAATGCCTTAAGGGCTAGGCCAAGTTTGATCGTCACTTTCGGCGGACTTTATTCAGTGGAGTTATGGCCCCTTAATTAACAAAAAATGTCGTTTGTTGCCGTTTCCGTGTAATAACTGCCACAAATGTGAACCGTTTTTTTTCCAAACTTGGTAACAACCTAGGCCAAGTTCGTTTAATTTACCCTGTAATACATGTTCAATAAAAAGTCTACTGACATGTTTAAACTTAACCTCAACATTTTCCTGCAAGCGGGGGATATATATTTCATGAATTTGCTTGTTTAGACTTGTTTTCTTTTACCACTATATTAACGCCATTGTCATCTTTGCCCATGTTAATTCTATATGCCATTTCTCAATATTCCTATAACCTATCCAGAGGTTATATAGATAATTTATGCTGCAATCTTAGTCTGTACAATCACCCTCTAACTTTTACAAGGAGCATCAAAGATCATACCAATGACCTCCATAATTCAACTAACTAATATTGTACCAAATATTCTCGGACTTGCCATAAAAATTTCCCAGACCTTGAATAATATTACAATTGCTTCAATTTTAGATTGATGACGAAATGATACAGTGTGTGATATGTGAAGACTGGTACCATGGAAGAGTAAGTATTTCTTTTCTTTAATTTGACCAAGCATGACTTAAGAAATTATCACAAATTAATTTCCTACCTAGTAAACATATATGTAGACCAGATAGAAGAAAGAACTTGGGAGCTTATTGAGTCAATATGGTTTAACAGGAATATATGTCTTGCTTGGTTTTTCTTTAAAATGATCGAAGTATTTTGTTTGACATCTTGTAAATTACACAATCAGGAACTGATTTATTACCCTGTAAGTAACAGGGTAAACTAACTTGATTTGAATATCTTTATAGAAACAACAACTACTATTTCTTAGTTCATGAACACATCAAAGATTCCCGGTTCTAAAGGCCCAAGCCCCTGTAATTCAGTTGGTAGGAAAGCAGGCTGTCACTTGAGGGGTTTGTGAGTTCAAACCCCAGGTCAGCCTACATTGCTTTCTGAGCAACAAGCATCATTCGTCTTCAACCAATGACCAATTAGGCTTTTTGGAAAAATAGCCAGTTGATTGGAACAACTGTTGAGTGGAGTACTGGTGTGAGAAAAAAAGAATCGGATTCAATGAAAAATTGCTGAACATGACTTTAAACCCCGCTCAATCAATTAACCAACTACCCATAAGGAGGGCTCTGTTACAGATTGTTTAAACAAACTTTTTATCTTTAGCAACAACTTAGAAAATGTCTGTGATAAAAAAATCTAAGTTTGTATATATATTTTTTTTCAGCACCTTGGAGTCCAAAAACCACCAAAGAACTTTTCAGAAATGATATGTCTGGCATGTATGTCAAAACATGAATTTCTCTGGGCCTACACAGTTTTAAGCTGTGGTAAGTACTGAACCGAGTGATATCTGACAGTGATTTTCATACAAAATAAATCGCAAGGGGCTACTACATCCCAAAACAGAGAAAGACTTGGGCCTGTTTTTGCTTTAATACTATTCTTTATATTTTTATATGTAATACTTAATTCTCAAACTTCTAATTCCTAGCTTGCTACCTTTGTTACAAAATTATGTTTTTAATAAGAAAGTTCGGACATTTTCAATAGTCATCATATAAATTCAACTGAATTAACACTCATAAGATAACATAAGCTTGCATATTTTATATCTTTTGAAGTGAAGTTTTTCTTTCATTACTTGAAGCGTTTTGATAATATCAATAGTGAAGGTCAATTATGATGACGATATGGGCCATGTTAACTTACCAAGTCTTATAAGAATCAACACAAGTTGACAGATGCTTCTAACACGTTTATGTACCGGTGGGTTATATTTGAACTGTGAAGACCTCAATCAAACTGTGTGGTTGCACAGGCTGATCTGAATGTACACTGTTCACACAAGCCAATTTCCAATGGACTGGCTGTGTTTTCCAGATTACGATAAAGTGAAATCTGTATATGACCTTCTTACCTAAGGTTCCTAATACTTAAAAGAACTGAGACATAGGGTTTGGTTTGGTAATAGTCAGATATTATGGGGAAAAGAGCTGTTTACCTCTGTTTTCATTTAATTTCACAAGTCAATAATTATCTTTATGTTTACAGAGGTAACTGCGGTGACTTCAGATAGCAGCTTCAGTTCAGTGGATGTAGAGAAAGTAAAATCAGAAACAGAAAAAAAATCTGTAGATACATCTAGTTCAGACTCAGAAACTAAAGTATCGGAGAATTCATCGACAATTGAGCCAAGTAGTATTTATACTAAAGAGGCAGGTCCAAAGGTTACAACAGATGAGAAACAGGTATTTATAACTCTTTTAACCCTTTCCCACATACAACAAATCTATAGCAGACAACTTGGAAAACAAATAAGCATAAACACAAAAAGCTCTATAAATGTAGGTATAATTACTAATCACTTGAAAACATTGTGGCAAATTAAGAAATTGCTCTTTTTGAGCAATTTCTACTTTTGTCACAATGTTTTCAAAACTTGTCTGCTGCAGAAGCGCCTTTATGTGGGAAAGGGGGATTAACACATGCAGACACAATGTGACAAATCTGCTGTGCAAAACTTGTAAATACTATGTGATGAGTGGAGAAATTTCTCCTTCTTCCATAATGTTTTTAAATTTATTTAATAATTTAAAACATTATTTACAGAGATTTTCCGTATATCTGCTTAGATCTTTTCAAAGGAGTCTCGGTCGGAAAAAAGTCACCATAATATCTGATTTTGTTTAAAAACCCAAGACTATCTAATTTAAATCCTGTGAAGAATGGCAAACTTAGTTTCGAATATGATATTGACTAAAAAATACTGAGAGAAAGGGACAACATGAGAAAGACCTTTACCTAAAAATATATCTGAAAGAAAAAAAAAGAAACATGAAAACGGGAAGCACTGTTTTGATACAGATTTGAATTTTTGTTTTCACATACATTTGCAAGAGTGGTCTGTCTGGAGGGTTACAAATGTTTTCGTATTCAAATTAGAAAATACAGGTAAGCTTATCCTCATTATATCAGATTTTGGGATGACTCGGAATTCATGTTTTATTTCTAGGATGACCCACAAAATTCTCAGTCCGGTGTTCAGCAAGGTTCATCTTGTTTGCTAGAAGATCTCAAGAAAAGAGAGACCTTGCCAGGTGATAGTGCCGCATTTTGGTCAGAGGGTTACAGGTCCAAATTCTGCACCTGTAACAAGTGTAAGGTAAGAACATAAGGGACTTCTCTATTAAAAAAACCTCTGTGGAGCCAAATCCTGTTAATGGCAAATAATAAATGGAAAATCTGGACTAAAGAAATATTAGTTTAATATTAGTGGAAGCCATTGTTGGAAATTGAGCAGATTTTACTTTTCCTACAATATTTTTCAATTTTGCCTGCTTTAGACAAGTCAAAAAATGTTCTGATAGGGAATGGATTATCCTCTAAACTAAAGAGATCATGATCTCTCTCCATCAACCAAAAATTGCACTGGTGAGGTTTCATAGTAGAATTAACCAAGCTGGACAATTTGCCTTCAACCAATATAGTAATTAAAGAGTTTCTCAATAGATGACATTTAATGTTTTTTTGCTCCACTGGTTGAACTTCTCCTCGGGGATGAAATAATCACAGGTAGCATCCTTTCAATGTCCTCTTATAATTTTTTTGATTTATCCAAAATTCTGGTTTCCATGGCAACCAAAAGAAATTACTTAAACGGCTTCTCCTTCTTAACTGGTAGGCTGATTTTCAAACATTTTTGTAGAAATAATCATTTGATGACCCTCTATCAGATTCCATCAAGCCATGTTGATTGTTCGAAAAATATGGCCACCAGGGACGGGCTATTTTGCCTTATATGGCTTAGCTGCTATACTATAGTGATTAAATTTTGGCCTAATGGCTGTAGAGCAATACTGGCCCTCTTACTGGCCATCTTGGGCCTATTGTTCCTGGCTTTGTCAAAACAAGCACATTAGTTGTAGCTTCCCCTTATTTACTTTAAGGCATTGCATATTTATATTGTATGTGCTAAAAAGTCTGAACCTATTTATGTCATATGTCTGTCACACTTTAACTTTAAGTATAGTTTTGTGTTATTTACAAGCAAGGCATTTTTTCCTCCTAAGTTCCTAACACTCTTTTTGATCTTGCAGAATATGTACAAAGCACAGAAGATTCCATTTATACTCGATGACAGTGATACTGTGACAGCCTATGAGAAACGCGGCATAGAAAAGAAGGTCCCATCCTCAAATCAAGATCAAGAGAGACAGGTCCTGCAAGGCATGAATCATATTCAACAAATAGAGATGGTTCAAGGTAGGTAGAGTTGAATCATGTCTTAACCCTTCTCCACATACCATAAATATGCAGAGGACAACTTTGAATAGAAAAACACCTTTAAAGTTTAACCCTTTCCCTCATATAGAACCTTTCTGAAGCCTCTGCAGTAGATGGCTTTTTGAAAACATAAGACAAAAGAAGAAATTTCTCAAAATGAGCAATTTCTTCTTTTTTTAAGGCCGTTTTGAAAAAACGGATCATATTATAGTTTTCCCTATAACTACGTACGAGTGGGCGGGTGGTGTCCAGTAACTTTAAAAGCCTTTGTCCTATCATCACCAAATTTGGTCAGAATGTGTAATGGCATAATATGTTGGACAAGTTAGATAACTAGCCATATCGCTTTATTAAATCAAGAGTTATTGCCCTTTAATTATAGAAATTACCTAAAATTGGTCCAATCATCACAAAATGTTGTCAAAATGTGAATTGGCATAATAGCTCGGACAAGTTTTATAACTAGCCATATCGCTATAGTCACTCTAGAGTAATTGCCCTTTAATTATAGAAATTATCTTAAATTGATCTTGTCTGCTCAATAACTTCAGAAACCCTTGTTCAATCACCACTTAATTTAGTCAAAATGTTTTTTGGCATAATATTTCGGACAAGTTCTATAACCAGCCATATCGCTGTGGTCAATCAAGAGTTATTGCCCTTTAATTATAGAAATTACCTCAAATAGGTATTGTCTGATCAATAACTTTTGAAGCTTTTATCCAATCATTACCAAATTTAGTCAGAATGTGTATGGGCATAATATCTCGGACAAGTGCTATAATCAACTATATCACTTGAGTCATTGTATTTGATCATCACCAATTTAGACAATATGTTGATGGGCAGATTATCTTGGTAAGGTTTGTTAACTAACTACGTTATCTTCCACACTTACTTCCCTCGAAATGGCCAAAACTATATCAACAGTGTCCGCTTAAATTTGTCTGACGTACAACCAATTATCACTATACTTGGTCTCAAAAAAATAGGACGGGAGTATTTTGTGACATTTGGCGCTCTTGTCCACAATGTTTTCCACTTTTAGTCATAGGTTATCCATTCAATTATAGAGATTTTCTATTTGTTAACAAAATATGTTCAAAGTCGTCTGCTGCAGAATTGTCTCATGATGGAAAGGGTTAAGTTTTGTAAACAATGATATTGCTCATGATGAATAATGTCACCCTTTGCCTGATTGTTTGAAATATCATCTGATGTAGATGTGTCTGCATGTGGGAAAAGTGTTAAAACAAGGGGTCATTTAGATAAAGTGTAGATGCAGTTTGATTTGGTTCTGCATTGAATGCCAATTAGTCAACGTTAGGGCTGTAACGTATACACTAGGTGGCGAATACGATATGTATCACAAATACAGAGTAATGAATACGAATATTTATTCACGAATATTGTCATGAATTTAACAACATGTAAACACAAATTAAATCAGAATTCAAATGATTAGAAAAAGTATAATGATTGACTAGTAAGTCTTGTCACTCTTGTGACAAATAAAACCCAACTAGAACAGTATAAAAGTTGATAACGTTTTTGAGTCTTTGTCCATTGTCCATAGTTGACATGCTTGTGATCCTCAAGAGATTATCAACTTAAATACTTTCATTACTTTGATTTTATAACAGGCATAAGAAATTATGAATTTAATGTAGCGTTTAGCTAGTTTTACCCGATATCATAGAGTGAGATGGATCTTTTCGGAAATCCGAAATGTTTACATACAAGTGGCGTATATTTGGCCGGAGATTAAATAATTTAAATTACCGTGTGATTCACCATTTTTTGTTGACGGGTTTTGTCATTAAATGGGAATTCTCTATTTTCAATCGAATTACAATTCGAAATTCATACAAAACACATTTTAAACACACAAAAACGTGCGTCAAAAAAAATTGTAGCGAACACAACATCAGATATATTTTGAGAAAATGAAAACAAAATATGTCGCAAAATCAGTGGTCAGCTGTTGTGTGTGGGGTACTATATAAATATAGCGCCGAATGCGCTATGAAACTAAAGAAGTTTGCAAGTTTGACAAAAGTTTGTTATGTTTGTATGTTTCAATTACATTGAATTAAGTTTAAATCATACAGCTTTTGATTTTATTCGTAAGTATTCGGTTCTTGATGAGGCGAATAACGAATACCTATCATACAGACCTGTATTCGGTTATATCGAATATTCGAATGTATCGTTACAGCCCTAGTCAACGTAGATTTCAACAACTTCTGATACAGAAAGTCCATTTGAATCAGATTACATGGATTTTGAAACAAAAAGACTTGCACTTTTGTTTGAAAATTGGAAAATCACTTGAAACAATTCCCCGTACAATGTTTTCACATTTCAACTGCTGCAGAAGCTTGAGATCATTTAAAATACGGAAGAAAGCATCTTCATTAATCTATGATTCAAAAAGTGCAAGTGACAATCAACATAAACCTTTTACTGTATGCTTACACATTTTATGGCATCTGCAGCAGACAAGTTTTTAATAACATAGTGACAAAAAAAAAGTTGCTCATTATGAGAAATTTCCCCCTTTCGATATCTTTGCCTTAATGTTTCCAAGGTCGTTTTATGCTGATTTGTTGTATTAATTGTTATCTCTTTCAGGTTTCAACGACCTCAAATCTGCACTGAGTGATTACCTTCGACACTTTGCTGAGAATGGAAAGGTAGTGAGAGAGGAAGACATAAGGGAATTCTTTTCACAGATGCAGGCAAGAAAGCGACAGAAGACAGACCAAACTCCAGGACATTTCTGCAGATGAAAAAATTAACTGTGATCGCTTTGTAATTGATATATGAAGTTCACACATTTGTTTCTCTGTTATTTTTTATGCATTTTCCATTTAATTACATTTTCCTGTTTTATAAATGTTTGTTGATTTTAAAATAGTAATAAAACTGCAAGTCCAGTAGTCATGTACTTCATTCATTCATTGTGATTTTACATTGTGGTTGTTTCAGGTGAAAAGGTGGTTCTTGGCATCTACCACAGTGAAGTCTTGGCTGAGCCTCGGATTTCTCACTGTCAGCCTACAGATAGGTGTGAGTTATGGCAAGGAATATTTGTCTTGCAAGTTTCACTCCTCCGCCCCATTATATGGTCTCAATACGGGGATGCCAAAAGACCCCTTTGATGGATGCCACTCATTTTATTTTAAATTGATGATAATAAATAATGAAAGTTCTAAATGAAGATTGTTTTTGTCCTTTTCCATACCTTGTGTTAAGGATGAGTTTCTTTTCTGAAGTGTTTTGTTTGTTTGGAGTTTAACGCCGCTTTCAACAGCTTTGGTCATATCACGGCGGTCAGTGCACCTACCCATGTTTTCCTGGCTTTCCCACACCAGTACTTACACAACATTCTTTCGAAGCCATTTTCTGAAGTGAACTACCCAGATGGTGTTAACCCTTTACTACTTTCAGAAGCATTTTGAGGCATCTGCAGAAGACTACAAAAAAAATTGAACTTATAATAATGTGCTGTGTAATTCTATTTTAGATTAATCATTAACCACTTTCCCTCATACGACAATTCTGCAGCAGACGACTTTGAACATATTTTGTCAAAAAATAGAAAATCTCTATAATTGAATGGATAACCTATGACTAAAAGTGGAAAACATTGTGTCAAAAGGAGAAATTGCAGAGGCGTCAGAAAGCGTCTATATGAGGGAAAGGGTTAACACTATGTATAATTTAAAGATTTAATATAATGTTCTTCTTCAATCTGTTCATAATTTCAATTTAGAAATTGGTCCAACATGAGAGAGGTTAGCTCTAAAAGTCTGTGTCTGAATCAAACGATACTCAAACTAGCATTTATAAATAAGACCAAACTGAATTTGGTGAAACTTGGCAAAGAATATAAACAATTCTCTGCACTTGATAACTACGTTGGTAGCGATGCTGGCTGACAATCCAGGGGTTGTGAGTTTCAACCCAAGCTCGGAAATATTCTATCTGACAGTTGACGAAAGTCAATGTGACAAAAATCATTCGGCTTTCACTGATGGGAGTCTGTGTTGAAAAGCAGCCAGTTGCTTGGAAAGATTGGTGTGAGAAAATTAGGAAATACATGGATTGGTGAACTGGCTGGTGGGATATGATTTTTAGCTCGCCTATGCACGGAGTGCAAGGTGAGCTATTGTGATCACATTTTGTCCGTTGTGCATCGTCATCATTTGCACTTGTTAATACTCTACAGGCTACATTTTGCATCCAATCTTCATGAAATTATCAGAACATTCATCTCTATCAAATCATGGACAAGTTCGAAACTGGGCCATATGAGGTCAACAACTAGGTCACTAGGTCAAATTAAAGGGAAATCTTGTTAACACTCTGGAGGCCACATTTTCAACTTGAGCATATTGACACTTTATCAGAATGTTTGTCTTGATGATATGTAGGTCAAGTTCAAACATGGGTCATGTCGGGTCAAAAAGTAGGTCACTAGGTCAAATTGAAGGAAAATCTTGTTAACACCCTAGAGGCCGCAATTTTTGTTTCAGCAGTTTTAAATTTTGTCAGAACGTTTGTCTTAAAGATATCAAGGTCAAGTTCGAATATGGGTCATGCTTGGTTAAAAACTAAGTCACTAGACCAAATTGAAGGGAAATCTTGTTAACACTCTGGATACTGCATTTTTGACTTGAACATGATAAAACTTGATCAGAATGTTTGTCTTGATTATATGTAAGTCAAGTTCTAACATGGGTCATGTTTGGTCAAAAAGTAGGTCACTAGGTCAAATTGAAGGAAAATCTTGTTAACACTAGAGGCCACAATTTTTGCTTCAGAAGTTTGAAATTTGGTTAGAATGTTTGTATTAAAAATTTCTAGGTCATGTCGGAATATGGGTCATATTGCGTCAGAAACTAGGTCAATAAAGAAAAATATTGTTCAAACTCCGGAGGCCGCATTTTTTACTTTGAGCAAGTTGAAACTTTGTCAGAATGTTGTCTTGATGATATCTAGTCCATCATGGAATATGGGTCATATCAGGTAAAACAATATAGATCACTAGGTCAAATGAAGGAAAATCTTGTTAACACTGTAGCGGTTGCATTCAGAATAATTGTCTTGATGTATTTTGCACTGCAGTACATTATATAATTAAGGTGAGCAATCTAGGGCCATCATGGCCCTCTTGTTTTTTGTAATTGGCGATAAACTTTGATCATTCATTCCGTTAAAGTAACACTGGAAATTCTATGAACTAATTGAAAACTGCTGTAAAGTATTGTTTCAACAAACATTTTTTTCCCAGATTTTAAAAAGGATCTACCTGTTCTAAAATGTGTACATCTTCTGTAAAATTGAAATTGTAATTTTGATCCAGATTTTAAATCATTATAGAGATTTTCTATGTTTTGACAAAATATGTTCAAAGTCGTCTGCTGCAGAATTGTCGTATGAGGGAAAGGGTTAACACTTTCTTTCATACAACAAATTTACAGCAGATGACTTTGATCATATTTTGTCAAAACATAGAAAATCTCTATAATTGAATGGATAACCTATGACTAAATGTGGAAAACATTGTGGCAAAAGGAGAAACTGCTCATTTTGAGCACTTTCTTCTTTTGACACTATGTTTTCAAAAAGCTGTCTGCTACAGAAGCGTCTATATGAGGGAAAGGGTTAAAGGATGGTAATACATGGTAGCTTCTTATCTTCCCAGTAAGAGTTAAGGGGATAATTATCATCACAACTGACATGTATAGGATAAAACTTGCTGACAATTGAAAATTGTATTTCCATACAATTACTCAGTTCTAATTTCTGTAATACACATCAAGTGAAGGCTATTTTGATCCTTTCCCTGCTATAGTTTTAAGAGCTTTTATCATTAAAAAACTGCTGGGAAATTTTAGGCATAATTTTGATACGATCGTGAACATTTTGATCAATTTCTCCATTATAACAGGAGTGAGTGAGTGCGTCATGTGTTTTTGGATATAATTTTGCTCTTGTTAAGAGGGATTTGACTGGAAATATTATCTAGCAAGTTTCCTGTTATTGCCTAATTTAATGCATCTACCCATTTTACTTTAAATATTTCTTAAATAACCCAAAAAAGATCAATGATGGTGAAAAATAATTTGACATAGATTCTGCCTCTTTTTCATTTATCTTTCTCATTACCTTGATATCTTAATACTTAAAATTAATACAAAACATTTTTTGAATCCTTTAAATACTGACAACTTTGAAAACATGGGAAACTGCAATAATGAAAAACGTTGATTCAATTTGAACTTTATGTATTTATAAGTAAAACAGTTAATCTTACCTTAAAATCATATATTTTTATTGAGACTAACTAATACCTTGATACCGACAACATTTGATGCGTTAAAATAATTGTGGGAAAAGTAACATTTATTTATTTTCCATGATGTTTTCAAATATGTTTCGAAAGCATACTTCCAATTTTCTGGCAATAACATTTTTCCCCAAATATGACTCTAAATGTTTTAAATTTTCCTTGCTGGTTATTTTAATATCTTGTGTACTGGTACGTGTTATTTCCCTTTAAAACTCTTCCGTTCATGTGATACTTCATCTGCAAAATGTAAACAAAGTCTACTGATTATGTCTAAAAGTGCATTTTATTGAATTATTCGGTTAAATAACATGTACCAGTTATTCAAACTCGTAAGACTGATATCAGTAAAGGACACTGTCCCAGTTAACATTACTAAATACGCATGGCAACAGAGTGGGGAGTCCAGTTTATTGGCACTTGCTTGTTCAAATGGTAAGTTGTCTTTCCGTCTAAAGCATTATCTGAGTAAACTCTTCTCTGTCCGACATCATCTCTGTTATTTCTTCAGCCTATGCCTCGGTACTTAGAAAAATCGCCAGGGTGAGACGATTCTGCAATAGGTTCAGAGCACATGTTCATATACAGGTTTAAATCAAGAGATCAAGGTTCGATCTTGTCCAAATAATTAAGACTTTCGCTCGCTTGTTTTATCATCTTTCATTTATTGTGCAACCGAAACTCTTGTATGCAGAATAAAAAAAAAATGAAAAAAAAA
Source organism: Serripes groenlandicus (assembly GCA_031761405.1). NCBI lineage: Eukaryota > Metazoa > Mollusca > Bivalvia > Cardiida > Cardiidae > Serripes > Serripes groenlandicus. Next base: position 69,335,077 of record JASEVX010000001.1, read on the forward strand.
GCATATGCGATGTCTTTCTATATAGGACTAGGTTCGATCCGAGGCAAGGTCACAGTACGGAAACCAGACGTTTCCCCCCCAAACTGTTTCCTCCCTGTAGACGTTTCCTCCCCAAACCATTTCCTCCCAAGACGTTTCCCTCCCAAAGTTATATACCTGTAGACGGTTCCCTCCCAAAATGATTTTGACACCAAATATGTGACATAGTGTTATAATATTGATGAATTTGATCTAATATAGAATTGTTGTTACATGTATGAATGTAACAGTTTATTAAATGAATAATTGATAGTTTCATTACAATTATTTAATATGAGGTAAATTTTAAATTGTAATGACGGAAAGAATAAAATAATTACTATGTTTGTGATTAAAATTACTTTTCAATCAGATAAAACATGAAATATTGTGAGTTTAAAAGTATTTTATGTCTTCAGTGAATACTTGTAATGTGAGAAAATTATCCTAGAATAAGATTACTAAGTAAAAAATAGTAAGGAAAAGTTATCAAATAACTTCAATTCAGTTAAATGTAAATATTCTGACAATATATAAATATTAAACTGAAATGAAAGAATTTGGAATTTGCAAAGTATTCTGCCTTATTATGTTTAACCCTTTCCCTCATACAACAATTCTGCAGCAGACGACTTTCAACATGTTTTGTCAAAACATGGAATATCTCAATAATTGAATGGATAACCTATGACTAAAAGTGGAAAACATTGTGGCAAAAGGAGAAATTGCACGTTTTGTGCAATTTCTTCTTTTGTCACTATGTTTTCAAAAAGCCGTCTGCTGCAGAGGCGTCCGAAAGCGTCTATATGAGGGAAAGGGTTAAAGGTGGTCCTACTCTCCATTTCCAGGTATTAGTCCAATCAACACTTATTGTCATAATTGTTCTGTCCTCTGCACCTTTAATTATATAATTGATTGATACAGTAAGCAATCAAGGATGTGGCCTCAGAAATTCACCTTTGAAATAGGGAATAGATTTCTGTTGTATCACTATTTCTAGATTTTATTGACCTACTGAAGCTGAGTTTCCAGGCCATATTGCACAAATTTCTTTTAGGTACCGTACCTACTATTTCATTCACAAAGCAAAACAGTACAAAATAAGGAACATTTTATTATTTAGTTTAGAAATAAAACATGATTTTTTTATATATTTATTATACAATATATACATATTAACAGCAAAAATAAATCCTTAGGTCAAGTTTGAAAATGTCATAATATGTTACCAAAGAAGAAAAATGAATTTAATTTCTGTCCACTGTTGTTGTTAAAGTCCAAGTTTAAAATGTCTATTTTGAAACTTTAATTTAAAAGATGGCAATATTACAAAAGTTGAAACTTAAAAATGCATCTGCTTTTAAATATATACAATATATACATATTTACGGAGAAAAAATTCTGAAGTACTTTAAGGAAGATTAAAAATATCATCTATCTTAATATGACAAAAATATCTAAAATAATTGCACCTTAACTAATCACAGTCACATACATCACATAGTATTACTGTCTTCATCATGATTATAGAGTCACTACAGCCGTGTGATCTGGACCACTGGCTGACTCGGACCTACAGCATCACTCACAGGTCCAAAGTACTTGGCACACTCAGCCAACAAGGTTCTGGCACATACTTTAAATGCAAACATACTAATTACCTTTATATATGATTTAGCAACATTTAAGTAATATCATTAAAGAAAATTATTTTTTATTCAAAACCCTTAACAAAGTGTAATTACATTTAAACTAAATATATAAAACTATTCATACTTGTTTATCTAGACTACTATAAGGTGTAGTGACCCCTGTCACTTTCTATATATATAATGCTACTGCAGAAGTTTCCCTCCCAATTTTGGGGGGGAAACGTCTTGGGAGGAAACGGTTTGGGGGAAAAACGTCTGTCATTCCACAGTACGTAGCTGGTGAGTGGCTTCAATCCTTGGTGCTCAGGCTTGCTGGTAAGTCTGGTATTTGTAAACCAATCGTTTGGGACCATTAGGGTAGATATTTGGTAACATACTTATTTCAATTATTGTTTTTAATTTTGTATCAGACCAACATGCAAATATGGGTCAAATCTGGCAGACAAGGAAGTTACTCCCCTTGTCTTTATATATATAATAGAGTCTTGCACCCCTTGTCTATATATGATAGCAGAGATATATGTCTCTGATGATAGGCATAAATGATAAAACCTTTTCAAACAAATCTGTAGCAGACATCTTTGAAAACATCTAGAGGCCAAAAAGTTTATCTTAATTACAATTATTGAATAGAATTAAATTCATTTTGGATGAAATGTTTCATTATACTTAAAACAATATTCGAATATTCTTTTTACTTATTCAAATATATTCGATAACCGAATCTAAAATCGGTATCGGAAATCAGGTTTATCCAAATACAGGTAAGATAACATTCAAAAATGGCAATTTTCCTAACATAAGGTCTTGTGTACCGGGTATGTATATTATTGCATGTTTTCAAATGAACTTTATAATACTTGATTTTTATGTTGACGTAAATCAAGAAGAAAGCTTGATTACATTTGTTAAAAAAATGTGATTGCTCTTTGCTATCGGCATGAATAAGGTCACAAGATCAAAGTTTGCAAGGTATTTCATGAAGTGAATCATGTATAATGTATCTTCGTTGGATAATAAAATAAACAAAAAATCCTTCTTTTTATTTGTGAATGCTATGCGTAGTCTAACTAACTAACTACCGTACTAATAATTGTAGATTTGACGCATTAATAAAGCAGAATTGCAGCAGATTTTTTGCTTATGATAAAGGTTGAAAATAAACAGAACAAAATATAAGTTGTCAGTCTGATCCTCAGTTTTTAAACCAACAGTCCAGTGCAAATGCGTTTCGGAGGTCCAGATGGTGTTTTTTAAGGTTTGACTTACATTATGAAAACATTAGCTCCGACTTACAATTTCTGTAAGACACATTAATAATTTTCGTTTGCTTCTTTTTAAGATTATTTCTTTAAAAAAGTTGTCAGAAAAAAATGAATATTCGTATTTGAAAATTGAATTAGAATATTCAGCCAATTTTCGAATATTTGAATACGATATTCGTTCCCATCCCTAATAATAAGTAACTTTTCCTTTTGCACCAATGTTTTATAACCAATCTTTCCCACATAAAAGAAATCTGAAAGAGAACACTTCGAAACCATATAGGCAAACATATGGTAAATATCTAGTTATGAAATTGTAATTTATTGAAAACATTGCGCCAAAAGGAGAAATTGCTCAAAATGAAATTTTTTTTCTTTTGCCACCGTGTTTTAAAGAGTTCTTCAGTGTATTCATCTGCAAGTTGGAAAGGGGGATAAAGTAATCTGTATTAGATGAAGAGTGATTAACCCTTAACACATGCAACAAATCTGCAGCAGATGACCTTTTTAAACAAACCCAACTAATTTGGAAATTCCCTTTAAATGAAAGTACAATAATCGAATAGAGTTGAAAACATGGTGACAAAAGGAGAAATTTGTCGTTTTGAGCAATTTCTTCTTTTGTTGCCATGTTTTCAAAAAGCCCTTTGCTGCAGAGGCGTCTGAAAGCGTCTATATGAGGGAAAGGGTTAAAAGGCAGTTCTCTATTTGCAGGATTTGTAGTGTTGAGGTACAGTTCTGGTGCACAGCAACCAGTTGTCAAGCAGTTGCCATGGCCACAAGATCATCCAATCAAATCCATGTGTTTTGATCCGACTGTTTCCTGGCTACTGATTCAAACAGAGAATGGGAACATCTTTATATTACCAGCTCTTTATATGTTGGTGAGGAATTGGGAAGAACCTTTACTCTCTGGATGGAAACAATTCTTTCAGGCATACAACAAAATGCATCAATCGCCTTTGAAATCACCCGTAATATTGTAATATAGTGTCCCTGACCCAGGCAAATATATAAAAATATAATTTTTGAATATATCGATTTATATCTGTTGCAAATGCAGAAGGAAAGAAGTTTTTGACTTTTAAATGTTAATGTTCCATTCCTCAAAATGTTTCCAGATAATATCTTTATCTTTATTTCTATTTGTCTAGATTTTTTATTCTGCATTTTTATTTTCACCAATCTTTCTAAATGTCATTCTAATTCTAATTCTCAATGCACAAAACAATCATTTACCCGATGGTATCGCAAATTAGAAATTGTGTTACTTTGAGTTTTTTGAGAGTTCATATACATATTTAGAATAAGAATGGACTTAGAATGGTTGGCGAATATGGGCCCAGCTGTTTCAGTCTGTAGGAGCCTATGCATTAATTTTAAATGTAATGAGTTCACCCTTCCCCTATACAACAAATCTGCATCAGACAACTTTGAATACTTCAAAGTAAAAATATAGGAATTATCTACTAATGAAATTATAGAAATAGGTTTAGTCAGTGGCTTCGAAAGAATGTTGTGTAAGTACTGGTGTGGGAAAGCCAGGAAAACATGGGTAGGTGCACTGACCGCCGTGATATGACCAAAGCTGTTGAAAGCGGCGTTAAACTCCAAACAAACAAACAAAAATAGAAATAAGTTGAAACCAATATAGCAAAATAATTGCTCATTATGAACAATGTTTTTAAATGATGTCCGAAAGAGTTTGTATGTGAGAAAGGGTAATATATGTCTACAACATGCCATAAGGGCACCAGCCACCTTTGCACTAAATGAGGCTGGCTTCATTCAATATGGTTGTAACAACATCTTATTACAAGCGAGGTTACAAATGCTTTACATCTTGTAACAAAGCGTGGGGGGGTGCAGGTTTGATCCCCAGCTGGGTCATACCAAATACTTAAAAAAAGGTATTAACCCTTTCCCTCATACGACAATAATTGAATGGATAACCTATGACTAAAAGTGGGAAACATTGTGGCAAAAGGAGAAATTGCTCGTTTTGAGCAATTTTTACTTTTGTCACTATGTTTTCAAAAAGCCGTCTGCTGCAGAGGCGTCAGAAAGCGTCTATATGAGGGAAAGGGTTAATGGCTTTCCCTCCTTGGTGCTAAGGATTGGGACAAGCTGTATCACTGATATGCTGGTGTCAGGATAAATGTACAAGTAGTCATGTACATCCTGATATTACTGAAAAAATGTTGAAAGTGGCGGAGAAAAACATACAAACAATACAACTGTTTTTCATGAAGCCCACAAATAGAAGATGGTTGAGGCTTATTGACAATAAAAGATTAACTACTATAATTACAGGACCCTGGTAGTCAAGTGAATCAGTTGTGGAGACTGGATGATGTCACCATTATCACATGTCTGAAGCCACGAGGGACTCCCACCATCACCCTATGGTGGCAAACTCTGGATGCCCACCAAATTGGTGTCACTGCAACTGATGTAAGTGCCAGCACTGCAGGTGCTTTAACCTTTCCCACAGTAGTTCGATAGTGTAAACTGGTCTTTGACCAACACTATCTCTCATATTACTTTGCTCAAGAAAGAGTCATAAACACAACTTCTTGTATCACAATTAAATTCTTTTGAAGAAATCACATTATTTTTTATATCTAATAAAATATTATATTAACCAATTCTTATCACTTAAAATTTTAAAAGCTAATAACAAACTCACTCTGACAATACTTGTTTGTTAAAGGGACATAAATATCACTCAGGGCTAGAATTCCTGACTGTATCAATCATATAATCTCTATAGCTTTCACAATATTTATTCCAGCAAGGACAGGTCCTGTTTCTGAATCTTCAGACACAGAAATATATTAAAGACACAAGGGTTGATGCGTGTATCAGAAACTTGGAACTAGTCCATGATGATGAACAAATGATGACTCATCTCTTGGTATGTAATCAACTTTGTTTACCCTATCCCACATACAAGAAATCAGCTGCAAACAACTTGGAAACATTTAGGCAGAATTTTGGGAAATTGCTGAGAGAGAAAATTTATATTATTGGAAAGAGTTGAAACCATTGTGGCTAAAAGAGCAATTGCTCATGATATTTTCAATGTATTGAAAAGTTATCTGCTCAAGGGCATCAAAAGATTATGAGGGAAAGGATTAAGGTTCCCCTACACATTTGATTATTATTTTCGTAAAAATAAAATCAGAAAAACCTAGAAACAATTCTTGGAATTTTAACTTTTGTTTAATCTGCCATGGCAATATGTCAAATCATATCAAAATGGAAGTAACTGTTTTCCCTCCATAGTCTTAAGGATCACGGGTTAGCATTACGAGACTCGATGGTGTCAATAATATCAGTAACTTACTAAGGGATGTTCCAGCAAAAAAATTCTATGGGGGAGGACGACAGGCTATTTTTAGCTCTACTGGCCAAAGGCCAGAAGGGCTTATGTCGTGGCGATTTGTCCGTGCGTGCGTCCTTCCGTCCGTCCGTCCATCCGTAAACAATTTCTTGTTAACACGATACAGTCTTTACTTTTGATTGTATCTCAACCAAACTTATACAGTAGTTAGATATCCATGAGAGCTAGGTTCCTTTCGAAAACCAGCCAGATCCGCCCATGCATGACTGGATTATGGCCCTTGAAATGGTCAAAATTGCTATAAAAGAGCTTGTTAACATGATACAGTCTTCACTTTTGATTGTATCTCAACCAAACTTATACAGTAGTTAGATATCCATGAGAGCTCGGTTCCTTTCTAAAAAACGGCCAGATCTACCCATGCATGGCTGGATTATGGCCCTTGAAATTGTCAAAATTGCTATAATACAGCTTGTGAACACAATAGAGCTTCCATTTACTATCTGATCTTCACCAAACTTAGATGGTATTTGAATATTGATGACATATTGGTTCCTTTTGAAACAAGCCAGATCAATGCCAGTAGAGCATAGGCCCTCAAGGGCCTCTTGTTTAAAATTAGTGCCCTAAAAATAATTAAAATTTGATAGGTTGTACCCTAACAATTGGTGGTTGTTCCTCCCCCCAGTAGATATTTTTTACTGGAACAGCCCTAATTCAGTGCCGAGATGTAACTGATTTTTTAGCTCACCTATGCACGAAGTGCAAGGTGAGCTATTGTGATCACATTTTGTCCGGCGTCCGTGCGTCGTGCGTCGTCCGTCGTGCGTCGTCAACATTTCAGCTTGTTAACACTCTACAGGCTACATTTTGCATCCAATCTTCATGAAAGTGTATCAGAACATTCATCTCCATCAAATCTTGGACAAGTTCGAAACTGGGCCATATGAGGTCAAAAACGAGGTCACTAGGTCAAATTGAAGCGAAATCTTGTTAACACTCTGGAGGCCACATTTTCAACTTGAGCATGTTGAAACTTTATCAGAATGTTTGTCTTGATGATATGTAGGTCAAGTTCGAACATGGGTCATGTCGGGTCAAAAAATAGGTCACTAGGTCAAATTGAAGGAAAATCTTGTTAACACTCTAGAGGCCGCAATTTTTGTCAGAATGTTTGTCTTAAAAATATCTAGGTCAAGTTCGAATATGGGTCATATCGGGTCAGAAACTAGGTCACTAGGCTAAATTGAAGGAACATCTTGTTAACTCTGTAGAAGACGCATTTTTTGCTACAGCAGCTTGACATTTTATGAGAATGTTTATCTAAATGATATCTAAGCCAAGTTCGAATATGGATCATGTGGGGTCAAAAACTAGGTCACTAGGCCAAATTGAAGGAAAATCTTGTTAACACTTTGGATGCCACATTTTTTGCTTCAGCAGCTTGAAATTTGGTCAGAATGTTTGTCTGAATTATATCTAGGTCAAGTTCGAATATGGGTCATATTGGGTCAGAAACTAGGTCACTAGGCCAAATTGAAGGAACATCTTGTTAACTCTGTAGAAGACACATTTTTTGCTACAGCAGCTTGACATTTTATGAGAATGTTTATCTAAATGATATCTAAGCCAAGATCGAATATGGATCATGTAGGGTCAGAAACAAGGTCAATAAAGGAAAATATTGTTCAAACTCCGGAGGCCGCATTTTTACTTTGAGCAAGTTGAAAATTTGTCAGAATGTTGTCTTGATAATATCTAGTCCATGTTGGAATATGGGTCATATCAGGTAAAAAAATATAGATCACTAGGCCAAATGAAGGAAAATCTTGTTAACACTGTGGAGGTTGCATTCAGAATAATTGTCCTGATGTATTTTGCATTATAATACATTGTATAATTAAGGTGAGCGATCCAGGGCCATCATGGCCCTCTTGTTTTTAAATGGCATATAACACCATACAAACAAACACAGTAGCATGACAAACAGGGTCTACTTATCTGACTTTTTGCAGCTGCTGTCAGTCATGTTTTCATTTAGTGACTTATATACAGGCTACACATGCGCTCCTATGAAAACTCTTGTTCCTGAAATAGGATTGCCAGTGATTACTTGTTGTCTACATACAGTCATGTTCTTGTTATTCTGCCCTTTATTATTAGCAATAATAAGCCAAAAAAGGAATAAATTATGAAAAAAAATAGAACAATGGAAAAGGTTTGAGCTATGTGTATTAGGAAAGGTAAGAAAGGATGTTAATCGAGGTTGTGACAGAGTTATTTTGGTTTAGAAATGCTCCATTGAATAAAGGCACCGGAATAACAGTTTTTACAGAGCCTTCAACTTGCGACAGATATTGTTGTGTCCTTGGGTTTATAGGATGGTAGCTTAGATAGAAAGGAATCCTGGGATTGTGTTTGTGGGTAATTTGGGTCAAGGTCATTGCTACTAAAAATAGATCACCTGTGTTATGGCCATAATTTGAAATATAGAATTTGTGGCAATACCAAGTTGTTTGTTTTATACTGTAGATAACAGCTCAGTCGGGGCAACAATGGAAAATGTTACTGGAGAAACGAAGTGCCATAATTACACCCCCTGATTCAGAGCTATCTTCCCTTGGGTATGACAGTGTGGATGGAATGAACTTGCCCATTACCAGTATTCTTACTTCAGGTAAGGCCTGAATTATGTTGGTTTCTTCAGGGCTCTCACTAGGCTTAAATTTTAGGGAGAAGTGACTTCTCCCTCCGGGCAATTTAGGGCGAAGTGGGGAGACTTAAGGAAGAAGTGATATTTCTTGTGTGTTGTTACGCGTCGTAACAGCATCGCATCGTTTGGGATAGAACACATTTACTTAAACAAAGATGAATGTTTTATTATTTCATTTTAATTATGATTATCACATGAAGTTCTAAAATTGTTTTCCCTAAGAGTAGTTGCGATCCGAACATTATGTTCTAAAGTCGCAGAAATTATTAATGAAGCTACCTTTTACTCGCCGTCCATTCCGTAAAGGTGTCAGGCATTTTATAAAGAAGTCGGTCGTAAGTGTCATAAACAATGTAAATTATTTGTATCGGGTTTGCGATCCGAACATTGTGTTCTAAAGTCACCGAAATATAATTAATGAAGCTACATTTTACTCGCCGTGTAAAGGTTTCAGGCATTTTGTAAATAAGTCGGTCGTAAGTGTCATAAACAACGTAAATTATTTGTATCGGCTAAACATACACACTCTTTACAAGTAGAATTGAGGTATTGTCTTTTGATTGGTTAATTCCAAATAGTATGACACCCCCCATGCTACAGCATTTATTATGAAACCCCTAAAAATATATCTAAAAAATCTCATTTTCTCAATTATTGAAGACGATTATGTCATTAAACCATGAATAGATTCACAATATTATTTATACTATTGGAAGGGTTAAAACATAATTCGACTTCCATCTCATTTACATCGGATACGTATTTAATGTTTTATCAGGGGGCGTCATAATATTTGATATGACAATCGGTACTTTGATTATGCAAATTGGACTAAAGAGCACGATTTTGATTGGTTCTACGTCATTGTGTGTGTTAGATGATTCGATTCTTCAGCTTTTAATGGATATACACTCTCAGTTGTCAAATAACTGATTACGCAACTGTGTATATCAAGAACTGTCTAGGCCTACATCGATTCGACATGGTGCTTGACCGTGATCATTTTAACAGTGTCCGATGCTAGGACAAAATTGTCGGCGAAGTCAACTTCGCTTTGACTGAGATTTTGGGCGAAGTCGACTTCGCTTTGATCGAGTGAATGGGTGAAGTCAGAAACTTTTAGGCGACCAAATCGCCCCCTCGTGAGAGCCCTGTTTCTTGTACCCTTGCCAACATGTGGGCACATTTTGAACATTATGTTGCAAAGGGGAGAAATTGCTCTCTATTTTTGCTGAGATGTTTTCAAAGTCTGCTGCAGATGTTTGGTATGTGGAAAAGGGTTAAATGATTTTTTACATGGCCTTCTATAGCGTAAAACTTTCAAATTGAAAGCTTTCAACAAAAAAAAAAATATAGATCATTCAGACAAATGAAAGTACAATAAAGATTTAGCCGAAAAAAATAGTTACCAAAACACCGATCTCAAAGAAAAACCTTTCGCTACCCTAGTCTTTCATCTATTGAATGTTTCCATATTTTTGACTGAGGGCTGTTCCAGGAAAAGATGTTGGGCGGGGGACGACCAGCAGTTTTTAGGGTATTGCCTATCAAATTTTAATTATTTTTTGGACACCAATTTTAATTTTAATTATAAAATACTCCCCACCCACAAAAAAAAACCCAGCTCCTGCCCCCCCAACTTTTTCCCCCGGAACAGCCCTAATTGTTTTCATAGACATCTGCTGCAGATTTTTGTAAGCTGGAAAGTATTCAAGCAGATTACATTATAGATATCTTATCAGGGAAAGAGTTTAAACACCTGAGTATGAAATGATTTGTAAATTTAACAGATATAGAAGATGACCAGTTTTTCCCGATGAAGTTTTACCAGTTTTCAAGATCAGTCCATCTTTCACCACAGTACGCGAAAGGCAGACATTTTATCTCGGCACACTGTGATAAAAACTCAACATATCAGGTATGCATTCACACTTTAACACATTTCTTCATACAGGTAATATCTGACACCATATGCCACAGACAACATTTTAAAAAACTTGGAAAAAGGAGAAAATGCTCAAAAGAAGCAATTTCCTGATGTTATACATATATATATATAAAAAAGAGAAATTATAACAATATATGAAAAAGCATTTTCCTTTTAGCACAATGTTTTCTTAAGTTGTCAGGATTCAATTTGGAGTTGAAAATGGAAATACAATTTCAATGCTACATGTCTGTCTCATAAAGTGTGGAAGGTTTTGTTCGCTGAAAACTTATGTCTTCAACCTTCATTCACTTGTTTCCCCTTTGGTATCAAAGGTTAACAAAAATGTATCGTGATATGGACAGACACAGCTCTGTTGAGACATCATCAATCTATAAACACATTTGAGACGATTCTTTTGAGTAACTACAACGTAGGCTTTAACAAGTGCTTACACAGATATCATTGAAGCAAGACATGTACACTCCTCTTAACCCTTTCCCACATACAACAAATCTGCAGCAGACGACTTTGGAAACATCTAGGCAAAGCAGGGAATATCTCTTAATGCAGTATAATAACTGAAAAAAGTTTTGAGTAATTTCTCTTTTTGCCACATTGTTTTCAAAAGTCGTCTGCTGCAGAGGCGTCAGAAAGGGTTAATCTAGTCCTCTGTCAGCTTTAATGTATGATGAATCACTTCGATAATTATCCCTTTCCCACATACAAAAAACATGCAACAGATGACCTTGAAAACATCTAGGCAATTTATGAGAATATTTCTATAAGTGATAGTTCAATTATAGAATAGGGTTGGAAAAAGGAGGAATTTCTCATTTAGAGCAATTTTTATGCCCCGGAATCACCCATTCGATGGGCATATAGTTTTTGGCCTGTCTGTCTGTCTGTCTGTATGTCTGTCTGTCTGCACAAAAAAACCTTTAACCTTGACCACTACTTTTGAACCATAACAGGTACGGCTACCATATTTCACATGTGTATTCCTTGTGACATGACCTTTCTGTCAGTACCAACATTTTTGACCTGGCGACCTTGACCTTTGACCTAGATGTTGCCATTCGGGGGCATCAGTGTTTCACAAACACATCTTGTTCCTTTAGTCACAGGGTTTTCAAAAGTCGACTGCTGTAAAGGCACCAAAAAGCATCTATATGTGGGAAAGGGTTATTATTAATTGCCCACATATTTCTTTTTTTGAACTCATTTCAAAAGTGCTATGTTTATTAATAGAATTTTTGCTTCGATGTTTTCAAAGTATTTTGCTGCTGATTTATTGTATGAGGGAAAGGGTTATATACTTTTCTAATATATTTGCAGGTTTATGACAGTAAATTAGACCACAATCCTCTGTTTGTGTATAAACTGCCTGTTGGTTCGATGAAAGTTGTTCTCACTGACCGCATCATGTTTACGGTCAGCAAACTTGCTGGACAACAAAAGTTGATGGTATTATCCAATCAGAGAGCAGAGTCTGCGGATGAAGAACATCAGGTTTGATTGAATGATAGGGGTTTAACGCTGTTTTCACCAATTTTTAACTCGTCTGTGTTTCGAAGAAAAAAGTCGAGATATTGTGATACACTTGGCAACGTTGTCTGCATTGTCAAAAAACTTTAACCTTACCTCTTAACTGAAAAACCTTTCAACAATGTTACCATGTTCCTAGGATCAATACACATGTCTATGTAAAGTCACATAGCTCTGGCTTTAACCCTTTCCCTCATACGACAATTCTGCAGCAGACGACTTTGAACATATTTTTTCAAAAAGTAGAAAATCTCTATAATTGAATGGATTACCTATGGCTAAAAGTGGAAAACATTGTGGCAAAAGAGAAAATTGCACGTTTTGTGCAATTTCTTCTTTTGTCACTATGTTTTCAAATAGCCGTCTGCTGCAGAGGCGTCAGAAAGCGTCTATATGAGGGAAAGAGTTAATAATTATTCAGTAATGCTCTTTTTTTAACTTAAATAGAAAACAGTCGAGCATTTTCGTTCGCCCTGCCCACCCTTGTTCAGTCATATCACAGCTGCAAGTTCACATACTCTAGGCTTTCGAACACCAGTACTCCACACAACATACTTTCCAAGCAACTCGCTGCTTTGCAAACGTCGTAAAAAAATGTTGGCTGAGCTGGAATTCAGACTCCCAAGCCTTGGATTGATAGCCTGCATCACTACTGACTGAGCTACCTTGGCTTGGCAAGTTTTCATTAAATCTCTCATATTGATGAATTTCATTGATTGACTCTTGAAGTCTTCAAACTTTTTCACTAACATTTCAGTTACTTCAATCCTAATTTGTTTATTTATCCCTTATGCAGATGCTCTCTGATGCCTCTGCAGAAGATGTTTTCAACTCTTTTCAGACTAAAGAATTATTTATAAAGGTTTACCTTAATTTTAAGCAGATGATTTAATGTGGTCTGCTGCAGAATTGTTGTATATGGGAAAAGGTTTTTAATCATTTACCTGATATGATCATTTAAATTTCGATTTCTTTGAAAAATCTGAAAATAGAAATATAATAAAGCAAGAGCTTGATGTTCAATTTTGATACAGAGTAACCATTTCCCAGTTGCATACACATTTTGACACATCTGCAATAGATTATATTTTTCTTGCAGGAGTTTAACAAAGATGCAATTTTACAACAGTTTGAATTCCCAACTGAAGAAAACCTGTTACATATTTTACCAAAGTCATTTCCATTCTACTGGCATGAGAAGCTTGAAGAACAGGAAGTAAAGCTTCTTGGTAACCAGGAAACAGGTGCTTGTACCGATTCAGATACAGAACAGACTGGTTCCTCAAATTCAAAGGTGCCGTCTGCTTTGGGAATCATTTTGAGTTCCCACACTGTTCTTGATGGGTGTGTGATTGTAACAAACTCAGCTGTTTATGAATGTAGACCAAGGTATATTTTCTCCATTTTCTCTATGTTTTCAAAGGTTGTCTGCTTAAGATGCGTCAAAATGTGTCTGCAAGTGGGAAAGGGTTAAACATTACTGTACAGTCTGAGTTAACCCACTACCAGATAAAAGTTAATAGCAAGACAGCTTCCACAATGAAAATCCAATCTGTACCACAGTTTTATTTCAGTTTTTATTGGCTTAATATCTTGTCCAAGTTTGATATCGAAACAGAGCATACCACTAAAGAGTTATTGCTCCTTAATCCTTTCACACATATAGACTCAATTTGATGCATATGCAACAGATGACTAGCAATATTTTCAACTTTATTCAATTATTTAACTTTCATTTGTAGAGATTTTTTTCGTAGATGTTTTAAAAGCCATCTGCTGCAGACTTGTTGTATGTGGTATTAGTGAAACATTGTCAAATCAGCTTTGTCCACTCTTTTACTTCAGAAGTCCTTTGCCGATCTTCACCAAACTTGGTAATTAGTGGCAAAATATCTTTACCATGTTTGAAATGGAAAGTTAGATTGCTACTGACACTCAGGAGTTATGCCCCCTTGAAGGGTTTTCGTTACAGTTTGCCAGAGAAAAATTCAACAAAATTATTAAAAAAATTCCAAAGGATTTTTCTACTGCTATTTGAATCATTTGTGAAATTGATTCAATATTTCAATGATGTAGAAGAATATGAATGTCTGTTAGCATGCATATATATGTCTTCAATTAAATGTTGTACTGCTTACTTTAGATCTGCTGTACGATGCCTAAACACAAATGTGCAATATGGGTATCTGAGATTGGATTTTATGAAAAGACATATTGGTAGGATTACAATTTTAATTATTCCAGGATATCCCCTGAGCGCTTGTTTCTGGAACTCAGCATCAGTCTATCAGATGCCTCACATGCAGAGCAGCTGGGAATCAGCCTCAGTTTGGACCTCAACTTCCTGTTTGAAATGGCAGCAGACTTTTTGTTGTATCATGGCAACAGTAAACAAGCTTCTAGACTTTTCCATATGTCAAAGGTAATGTACTGTTTACCCACAATGCTGCTTTTATGCCCCAGGTATTGAGGATTCAGGAACTTACAGTTTTTGCCCTGTCTATTTGTCTGTCTGTTTGTGCCGTCAGAAATAGGACTTTCATATTTGCGATGTGTATTATTTGTGACAAAATGTTTTAAGATATACCAAAATGTGTTTGATTTGGTTACCTTGACATTGGCCTACTTTAACCCTTTCCCATATACAATACAAAATTATTCTTTTGCAATCATGTACAAATAGCAACAAATATGTAGCAGATGACTAGAAACATCTTGGTAAATAAATATACTAGACATTTTTGTAATTAAAAGTAGAATTATGAAAACTTTGTGGAAAAAGATGATATGGCACATGATGAGCAATTGCTCCTTTTGCCACAATGTTGTCTGCTGCAAATGCTTCAAAACACATCTACATTTGTAGGATACAAAAGAACGTTTGATGAGGCCAGAGGGTGTTCATTTTTCATAAATACTTTTTCTGTTTTGTCAATCTTGAAACAAAATAATTAAGGAGAAATAGTCCTGGGTGAAGAATGAATTGTTCATTATAAGTAAGTATTATAAAGATGATGTGACAATGTTTTCAAATGACTTTTTAATATGTTTTGTTTATCTCGTCTTATCTTATTGTATGCCTTGCTAGTTTAAACTCTTCCAACTTGAAAAAGAACAAAGAGTCATGTTTGTGGAATGTCTCTCTAATATATAAAATAGTAGAATTTTGGTAATTAACCCTTTCCCTCATACGACAATTCTGCAGCAGACGACTTTGAACATATTTTGTCAAATAATGGAAAATCTCTATAATTGAATGGATAACCTATGACTAAAAGTGGAAAACATTGTGACAAAAGGAGAAATTGCACGTTTTGTGCAATTTCTTCTTTTGATACTATGTTTTCAAAAAGCCGTCTGCTGCAGAGGCGTCAGAAAGCGTCTATATGAGGGAAAGGGTTAATGATAAAAGTACTGTACATCACTATGATATAAGTGAAATTCTGTTGATAATGGCATCAACTCTAAATAAATTAAATCTTCTTTTGGCCATAGATTAACAGTGTTGTTAACACTGGAAGGTGCTTTTGGGCTTGAGCATGTTGAAACTTTGTCAGAATGTTTGTCTTGATGATATCTAGGCTAAGTTTGAATATGGGTCATGTCCAGTCATAAACTAGGTCATTAGGCCATATTATAGAAAGATCTCTTAAAACTATGGAGACCGCATTCTTTTTATCTTATAGCTAGAAATTGAATAAAATGAAAAGAAAGTCAGGTTGTTACAACCTTGCAAATAATGTCTATGCCAACATAAAAACTAGGCTTCAACTTTGGTCCAAATCAATTAGTATAGAACACGCACATAATTTCATTTACCGTTGTGTTGAGCAGTATTTACACTTCTTTGTAACAAACCGTTTAAAATCAATAAGCTTTGTCAGAAACAAACATTGTCGCTAGGCAAAACTCTCATATTGTCATTGGCTGATAGAGTTAACAACTCAATTCAATAATCATACTATCATTAAGAGAGATTTTCCATCTTTTTCCTTTGTGGTTTCAAAGTTGTGTTGATGATTTTTTGTATTCGAGAAAAGGTTAATTGCAAACCTGATTATTGCAAAATACTGCTTATTTGGAAACAGGGTTAGAATCATTCTCATAATTGCAAAACAGTTGTATACCCCCAGAATAAGGCACTGCTATATGAGGTAAGTGTATTCCTTATGACAAGGCCTTTCTAGTTAACCCAACTTGTTGGATGATGTTACATTGACATTGATCTTTGGCATGCTTCTAGAAAACTCTGGGCCATTGGATTTTAACATGAACATTATGTTTTAACCCTTTCTCACATGTAGACACATTTTGAAGCATCTGCAGAAGACAACTTCTGAAAACATTTTGGCAAAATCCGAAATTACTCAAAACAAGCAATTTCTCCTTTTGCCACAATGTTTTCAACTCTATTCAATTATTATACTTTCATTTACAGAGATTTATCCTATCTTTTCTAAGATATGTTCAAAGTCGTCTGCTGTTATATATAATTTGTGTACATGTGGGAAAGGGTTCAGATGAATCCACCTTCCTAGATTAGACTTTGTATATTTACAGGGCAGTCCAGTTAAAAGAGTGTCAAGTTTTGCCAAATATGGATTCATCCAGGACATTATGCCATTTCTGCAGCAGTTACTAAGCAAGAACAATGCGGATGTGTCCATAGATGAGAAAAAGCAGCTTGCGGATCTAGCCCTTCATGGTCTGGTATATAGACTAGGTCAGGACAAACATAATGAAAACCTGGCTTCAAAATTAAGGTATGAACTGCATGACAAACTACCTCCTTCCCAGATATTCTGTATTAAAACAATTATCCCTTTCCCACATACAGACACCTCCTCATCAGACGACTTTTGAAAACATAGTGCACGAATAACTACCTCCTTCCTCAATTTTCTGTATAAAATCAATTATCCCTTTCCCACATACAGACACCTCCTCATCAGACGACTTTTGAAAACATAGTGCACGAATAACTACCTCCTTCCTCAATTTTCTGTATAAAATCAATTATCCCTTTCCCACATACAGGCACCTCTTCATTGGATGACTTTTGAAAACATAATAATTAAACTCTCATTCATAGAGATTTTTCATTATTTTTGTTATTATGTTTAAAAAGTCATCTGCTGCAGATTTCTTTAATATTGGAAAGGTTTGAAGAAATGAGTCATTTTTTGAAAAAAGATGAAAATCCCGAAGTTATATTTCAGACAGATTAGAACAAATTCTGAGAAATTAAGAATTTGTTCATAATGAGAATTTTTCCATTTCTCACAATAATTTCTTGTGCATTGGTGCAGAGGTAGAGCGTCGGCCTCTCGTATCAAAGGTCCCTGGTTCGAGTCCCGTGTTGAGCGGGTCTTGACTTTGGGGTTTTTCCACACAAACGGCGCGAGTACTGGTTAAGTATCCAGGAAGCAGACATCGAGCTTGATTAATATAAGCTAAAAGCTTGTTTCGCAATCGATGTAAAATAAATAAGTTTAAAAAAAAAAAAATCTTGAGTTGTTTGCTTTGTTATCTATTTGAGATTTGGGCTGATGTGACATAATATGATGAAAATTTACAAATCACAACATGACATTTTTATTTTTTTAGCTTTTTGTTTAGCTGTTCACCTGATATGACATATTTAGAGTCATCTACCTTGAAAACAGGAATCCACTGTGGGCTTGTGGTTAGCATCAGCATTTGGAACCAGGTGTCCCAGGTTCAATCCCCAGTCTTGGCGAAATAGGGTGGAGTGCCCTTGGGCAAGGCACTTTTCCTAGCCTAGTATTGGTTTGATTACCAAGGGATCATGAATAAGAGAACTGTTACCTCATATAATTGCCTGAAATAATTTTGTAAATCGTGTAAAACCCCAATTCAACAAACTACCTTGTAAACATCCCAGGACAATATGATCCGTCCTGCGATAAAACCAACATTACGGGCATCTGTGTAATGTATCGACCCAGATCAGTCTGCGCAGTCCTCACAGACTCATCCGGACCTACACATTCCGTCTTGGGGGGATAGAGGTATAGAGTTATGATTCCTGAAACAGAAAAGCGAAAAGTGTCTGTCCAGGTTAGCCTGCACGGCATGTTTAGGCATGGATCCGGGTTGATACTTTACGCAGAGTTCATAATTTTGGTTTCTAGAGAGACGGCTCATTTAAATTATCTATGTACTAAGGAATATAATTATGAAACAGTGTTGGATACATTGTGGGATTGGTAGGCATCTCCCTTGTTGAGATGTTCGTTCTCTTCCTACAAAGATGCCAACAGTTGTCTGCACAAGAAGCATAACAAAATTGTCCATATCAGTCACAGACTTACTCCTTCTCTTTTCAGGGACTTTCTGATCAATAATTTTGACTATGATGACAAAAAGGCATTAAAGCTGTTATCTGAATCTGGACTGGAGATGATGTTTTTTGAATTTGCAATGGTAAACTATACTTTTTATCCCCCGCTTTTTCGAAGAAAAAAAGGGGGGTTATTAATTTCGGTTTGTCCGTCTGTCTGTCCGTCCGTCCGTCTGTCTGTCTGTCTGTCACACTTCGTTTCCGTGCAATAACTGCCACAAATGTGAACCATTTTTGTTCAAACTTGGTAACAAGGTTAAATGCCTTAAGGGCTAGGCCAAGTTCGATCATCACTTTCGGCGGACTTTATTTAGTGGAGTTATGGCCCCTTATTTAACACAAAATCTCGTTTCATGCCGTTTCCGTGCAATAACTGCCACAAATGTGAATATTTTTTTCTCAAACTTGGTAACAAGGTTAAATGCCTTAAGGGCTAGGCCAAGTTTGATCGTCACTTTCGGCGGACTATATTTGGTGGAGTTATGGCCCCTTATTTAACACAAAATGTCGTTTCTTGCTGTTTCCGTGCAATAACTGCCACAAATGTAAACCGTTTTCTTTCAAACTTAGTAACAAGGTTAAATGCCTTAAGGACTAGGCCAAGTTTGAAAGTCACTTTCGGCGGACTTTATTTGGTGGAGTTATGGCCCTTTATTTAACAAAAAAAGTCGTTTCTTGCTGTTTCCATGCAATTATTGCCACAAATGTGAACCGTTTTTTTTCAAACTTGGTAACAAGGTTAAATGCCTTAAGGGCTAGGCCAAGTTTGATCATCACTTTCGGGGGACTTTATTCGGTGGAGTAATGGCCCCTTATTTAACAAAAAAATGTTGTTTCTTGCTGTTTCCGTGCAATAACTGCCACAAATGTGATGTTTTTTTTTCAAACTTGGTAACAAGGTTAAATGCCTTAAGGGCTAGGCCAAGTTCGATCGTCACTTTCGGCGGACTTTATTCGGTGGAGTTATGGCCCCTTATTTAACAAAAAATGTTGTTTCTTGCTGTTTCCGTGCAATAACTGCCACAAATGTGAACTGTTTTTTTTCAAAATTGGTTACAAGGTTAAATGCCTTAAGGGCTAGGCCAAGTTCGATCGTCACTTTCGGTGGACTTTATTTAGTGGAGTTATGGCCCCTTATTTAACAAGAAATGGTGTTTCTTGCTGTTTCTGTGCAATAACTGCCACAAATGTGAACCGGTTTTTTTTTCAAACTTGGTAACAAGGTAAAATGCCTTAAAGGCTAGGCCTAGTTCGATCGTCACTTTCGGCGGACTTTATTCGGTGGAGTTATGGCCCCTTATTTAACAAAAAAAGTCGTTTCTTGCTGTTTCCGTGCAATAACTGCCACAAATGTGAACCGTTTTTTTTCAAAATTGGTTACAAGGTTAAATGCCTTAAGGGCTAGGCCAAGTTCGATCGTCACTTTCGGTGGACTTTATTTAGTGGAGTTATGGCCCCTTATTTAACAAGAAATGGTGTTTCTTGCTGTTTCTGTGCAATAACTGCCACAAATGTGAACCGTTTTTTTTTTCAAACTTGGTAACAAGGTAAAATGCCTTAAAGGCTAGGCCTAGTTCGATCGTCACTTTCGGCGGACTTTATTCGGTGGAGTTATGGCCCCTTATTTAACAAAAAAAGTCGTTTCTTGCTGTTTCCGTGCAATAACTGCCACAAACTTGGTAACAACCTAGGCCAAGTTCGTTTAATTTACCCTGTAATACATGTTCAATAAAAGGTCTACTGACATGTTTAAACCTAACCTCAACATTTTCCTACAATATTTCCTGCAAGCGGGGGATATAAATTTCATGAATTTGCTTGTTGAACAATATTTTATATTTGACAATATTAGTTCATCATTTATTTCATTTAAACTCACATAACTGAAAAATAAAGAATATTTTAGATTTTGAATAAAAATGTTTTAATGACAATTATTGTAAACCTTTCCCACATTCATCACATTTGCTGCAGAGAACTATGAAAACGTCTTTGTATTAATATGGAATACTTGTGAAATGAAAATATAATTCTTAAATAGAGTTGAAAACATTGTGGTAAATGATGAAATAGCTCATTATGAGCAATTTCATCTTTTGCCGAAATGTTTTCAAAAGTTGTCTTCTGCAGATGCTATAAAATGTGTCTACATGTGAGAAAGGGTTAATCAAACTTGGTATTTCTTTCAGGCCAGAGGTCTTGTGTTTGAAGCCCTTCAGGAACTCAGCCAGCAGGGCCAATATAGAATCGGGAAAACTGCCATTGATTTGATAATCAGTAAGGGATTTGGTGTTCATTTAGCACAGGCAGACTCAGGTAGGATAAAATTTCTCATGCATTTCTGCATTTAACCATTTTCCACATATGACAAGTCTGCTGCAGATAACTTTGAAAACATATAGAAACAATTTTGGAAAATCTCTGTAAATGAGATTTTTATTTCTGTAAAAGGTTGAAAACATTTTGTCACAGTGTTTTCAAAAGTTGTCTGCTGCATAGGCATCAGAGAGAGTCTGTATTTGGGAAAGGGTTAATTACAGGGTTATTATAAGAAAACTGTATATATATATTAACCCTTTCCCATGTGCAGATGCATTTTGACATACCTGTAGGAGACAACTTTTGAAAACATGGTGAGAAATTTCTTGTTTTCCATAATTTTTTGTACACTTTTCAACAATCTAGACATGTATTATCATTCGAAGAGATTTTCAATATATTTGAGTGGAAGATTTCAATGTAGTCTGCTACAGGTATGTTGTAAGTCGGAAAACATTTAAAACTTTTAACATTAAACCATCTTCTTGACATCATTAATTGATTATGAAATCTTACTTGGAAAAGAAAGTTACTCATGACTGAGTGCCATTTCCTTCTAAAGTTTTGTCCAATGCTGCATATTGTTATACCCCCAGATACATAGTATATGGGGGCTATATAGGAGTCACGCTTGTCGGTCGGTAGTTCTCAGCAACCCCTGGTCAGAATTCAATATAACTTCACAAGAATGATTGATACCAAGCCTAGTTGTGCATATTGTCCGCGTGTTGCACTGGAATTATTTTTAAATGAGTTATGGCCCCTTGAATTTCTCATACATATGTATATTGTCAGGCACCAGCTGGGGGTATTCATCACCTTCATCGATATTTCTAGTTGAGTCATCAAAGAGTAAACTTTATGGAGCAAACTTAGAATATATTGGACAATTTCTCCTTTTCGCACAATTTTAATTGCTATGTCTTAACCCTTTCCCACATACAACAAATCTGCAGCAGACAAATTTGAAATGATAATGGAAAAAACTTGAACAATGAATGAAAGTATAATTATTCAATGGAGTTGAAAACTTTGTGGCAAAGGAAGAAATTACTCATTATGAGCAATTTTTTCTTTTACTACAATGTTTTCAATATTCATCTGCTGTAGAGGCGTCAGAAAGGGTATTTATGTTCGAAAGGGTTACACTTACATCATGATTTGATTTTACTTCATGTTTGTACTTTGTTCCGATTTGCTGTTCATATTTTCAGGTGCATTTCTCAATTGTTTGGACGCCAAAACACTAGTTAAAATATTCTGTGAGAAACCCCAGCTTGTTGCTATGCACTCGGACCTGTTGCTTAGCAATCTAAGTAACCTTGACCTTGATTCCCTGTTGCAAGTAGCAGGAACATTGGACCCATCTCAGCCAGTTATACAGGGCTACATACAGAGACAGCTGTTTTCTAGGAGAAGGACAAGCTCAATCACATCGCTGACAAGTGCTGCTGAATTTGGTGATACTAACATGATGAAGGTGATTATAGTGACTAGTGATTATACCTGTTAACCCTTTCCCTCATATAGACGCTTTCTGACGCCTCTGCAGCAGACGGCTTTTTGAAAATATAGTGACAAAAGAAGAAATTGCACAAAACGTGCAATTTCTCATTTTGCCACAATGTTTTCCACTTTTAGTCATAGGTTATCCATTCAGTTATAGAGACTTTCCATTTTTTGACAAAATATGTTTAAAGTCGTCTGCTGCAGAAATGTCGTATGGGGGAAAGGGTTAAAGTTTGACTGATTTGGGTTTAACGCCTTTTTTAAAAACAATTCAGTCATATCACTGTGGCCAGTTCTCTTACTCATGTGTTGCCTGGCTATCTTACACCAGTACTACACACAACATTCTTTCAAAGCAACTGGCTGCTCTTCCACATAGACTGGCAGCCTATTGGTGGAAGACGAATGAAGCTTGTCACAGTGACTTTTGTCAAATGCCTGAAAGAATTTTAGCCGAACTGGGGCTCGAACTCACAAGCCCTGTATTGACGGCCTGCGTCGCTTCCGACTAGGCTACCGGGGCTCGGCTGTTATAGACGAAAAAGATACCTTTACAGCTGAATCCTTTTAAAAATATTTTGGGAAAAAGAAGAAATTGCTCAATGATTTTTGAAAATTTCTGTGGAAAAAAAGGCAAATAAATAAGTTAAGAAAAATGTGTAACAGTTGGAAAATTCTATATTAACAATGATACAGGGTTGAAAACATTGTCGAAAAAATAAGCATTTGATCATCTTGAACAATTCTGCCTTTAATATTTTCATAATGACCGATTTCAACCCTTTGCCAAAGTGTTTTAGACCTTTTTTCAGTAATTTCACTTCCACCTTTAGAGGTTTTCAATAATTTTGCCCAGAAATGTTCAAAGCTGTCTGCTGCAGATTTGTTATATGAGGGAAAGAGTTAAATTAAATAGTTATACATATGTAATTGTAATTTCTGATTTCTATTCACAGGACGGTTCCAACATTGATGTAAACAGAATGGTTCACTGTTTTTTCTTGACTGTGCTATATTTAAACAAGAGGAGACAGGAGAATGGCGAACCAGTCAACTCAGACTTCCTGTTTACACATCCAGAGGATCTTGTACAAAATTTGGTACCAATAATTTTTACACAATCCTGTGTAGAGACTATAGTTTAACGCATTATGTGAAAAGGAGATATCACTCTTTTCTATAACCATACTTTCATTGATAAAAAAATTCCCTACTTTAGCCAAGATGTTTTTGACTTGCTTGCTACAGATTTGTTGTAAGTGGGAAAGGGTTAATTAAAAGGATTTAACCCTTTCAATCATATAGACACCTTTGCAGCAGATGGCTTTTTGAAAACATAATGACCATAACATGCAATTTCTCTTTTTGTCATAGGTTATCCATTAAGTGAAAGAGATTTTCTATTTTTTGACAAAATATGTTCAAAGTCTTCTGCTGCAGAATTGTTGTATGAGTGAAAGGGTTTAAGACTTTCATATGAGACAAATTCTATTAAAGCTTAGTTGCTGAAATGTAGCCCTTTAATCCATACAGTGTACTTAAGACAACTGTTTTGTAGATAACTTTTTAAAAAACATTTTGGGTAAAGGAGAAATTGTGAGAATCAGATGAATCTTAGCCCTTTCCCACTTGAAGACATGTTTGACATATCTACAGCTGACACATTTTGTAAACATTGTGTTAAAAGAAGAAATTGCTACTTATAATGAGAAGTTTTTCCATTTGTACCAAAGTTTTCAACTCAAGTCAACAGTTATTCTTTCATTTATAAAGATATTACAAACTTGTTTGCCAGATATTTTCAAATTTGTCTGCTGTTGTATTTGGGAAAGGGTTAAGATGTCATATCAGGTAAACAGAACACAATATTGAAGGTCCCAGTACTCTTTGATTACCCTGAATCTGTTTCAGAAGGAGAGTTTTTCGAATTCCGGTCAGCATGTTGTGCCATTAAAACCAAGTCCAGTTGGTTGTGGTCCGTTTCATGCAGGAGTGGTCATTCGTGGTGAACTTTATACTTGGGGAAAAAGTGAACTTGGCAGGTAAACTGTTTTGCGTGTTTAACTCTTATTCACTTACAGACGCATTTTGATGAGTTTGAAGCAGACTATTTTTGAAAATATTGTGTCAAAAGGAGAAATTGTTCTCTCTTTTGCTACAATCATTTCAAGTCTATTAATTAAATAATGCTACTTTCATTTATAGAGTGTTTTAGTATTTTGGCCGGCTGCAGATTTGTTTTATGTGGAAAAGGGTTAATGCAAAATTTATGTAACTACATCAATATACGGAAGTCTGCTTTGAAAATAGATACTGACAAATCTGATATATCTTAACAACTTACCCTTTCCCTCATATGACAGTTCTGCAGCAGACGACTTTGAACGTATTTTGTCAAAACATAGAAAATCTCCATAATTGAATGGATAACCTATGACAAAAAGTGGAAAACATTGTGGCAAAAGGAGAAATTGCACGTTTTGTGCAATTTCTTCTTTTGTCACTATGTTTTCAAAAAGCTGTCTGCTGCAGAGGCGTCAGAAAGTGTCTATATGAGGGAAAGGGTTAAAGCATAATTGTCATACATAGTTGGAAACATTTTTAGAAAATGTGAAATGTTGTGTGCTGCAGAGTATCGGGGTAATGGCTAATATAAATTTCTCGGAATTTAAAATTTTCATTTTCATTTGCAATGAAAATTTTCCTTACTTGGTCACTATTGGAAAATGTTTTACTGTTTACCTGATATGTTATTTTACGTATTTTCTGCTTAATTAACCCTTTCTAGATGCTTTCTGACGCCTTTGCAGCAGATGACTTTTGAAAACATTATCAAAAAAGAACAAATTGCTCAAACTGAGCAATTTCTCCATTTGCCACAATGTTTTCAATTCTTTTCAGTAATGAAACCTACATTTATAGAGCTTTTCTGTTTGTTTGCTTCGACACTCTCAAAGTCGTCTGCTGCACAGATTTGTTATATATGGGAAAGAGTTGTACCAACTGAGGTATTATTTTGATATGGAGTTAAAATAATCGTAGCTGAATAAATAAAAATTGCTCATGTTGAGAATCTTTTCTTTTTCCCACTGTGCAAAAGTGATCTGTCCAAAGTTGTTTTTAAACCCTTTCCCACATAAAGCTGCCTTCTGATATCTCTGCAGCAGCCGACTTGTGATTAGTTTCACCATTTGTCACCATTTTATTCAGTTCTATTCATTGATTAAATGTTAATAGTAGAGGTTTACCATATTTGTGCCCAGATTTCGAAT
This sequence comes from Serripes groenlandicus, assembly GCA_031761405.1. Lineage (NCBI taxonomy): Eukaryota > Metazoa > Mollusca > Bivalvia > Cardiida > Cardiidae > Serripes > Serripes groenlandicus. Next base: position 69,361,010 of record JASEVX010000001.1, read on the forward strand.
TCGTCTGCTGCAAATTTGTTAAATGTGGGAAAGGGTTAAAGTTTGATCTTTGTATGCTCGCTTTACAGACTGGGTCACAGTAACCAGAACCAGAACCAGTCAGTGTCAGGTCCGTGTAAAGTGACAACCTTCAATATGCTACAGATTCGTGTCATATCTGTGTCCTGTGGACTGGAACACACTCAGGCTTTAACACAACAGGGGGTAGGCAATATTTATTTGTTCAGATTGTTTCAATGTTAAACTATTTTCCCCTTACAGACACAATTTGACACATTTGCGACAGGTGCAGCAGATGACATTGTAGCAAAATGTGAAATTTATCAGTATGAGCAGTTTCACCTTTTTGCCACAATATGTTCAACTTAATTTAAAAATGATTCTTTCATCATTTGAGAATTTCTGTATTTTTGCATAGATGTTTTCAAATTCTTCTGCCGAAGATGTGTTGTATGTTGGAAAATGTTAATCGTAAAAAAAAAATTACAATGTTTAATTCTGACGTATCGTTCATATACAGGTTTGTCTGAAATAACATACAGATTTGAATTACAATTTAGCTTTAGATTCTCAAACTTGCAAGCAACTGTTAACTCTTTCGCTTGCATGGACAACTTTCAAATGATCAATAGCAGATGACATTTAAAAACTGAATGGAAAAGGTGAAAATTGTAACAATTACAGGACTAAGTATGTGAGAGATCTTCTTTGCACAGCAGACATTGTATTTTAACCCTTTCTCACATACAACAAATCTGCAGCAGGTGTCTTCGAAAACATCTAGGAAATATGGAAAATTTTAAGAAATAATGAAGTATGATTATTAAAAAAGGTTGAAATTGTGGCAAAAGGAGATATTGCTCATTTAATGCAATTCCACTATTAAACACAATGGTTTCAAAAATCATCTGCTACAACCGCATCAAAATTAGTCTAATTGTTGGAATTGGTTGGAGCCTGGCAATTGGAAAAGTCACAAGTTGGCTTTTTTTACCAGTGTAGATCAGAATTAGCCTATGCATTACCTCGTTGCCTCGTTTGATTTAAGTTTGCACTGTTCACATAATACTTACATTAGACACAAATGCATCATGTGTAAATTCTGAAAAGTTGGTGCAGATGAACAGGCAAATCTGAATCAACACCATACAGAAATGACAACTTTGACCTTTTTCCAAGATATTGACATCACTGTACATTTCTGCAGGTTTATGGCTGGGGTTCATCCAGATTCGGACAGGTTGGATTGGGAACAAGACATGTGTATACAAGACCCATGTTGGTGGAGGAGCTATCTAAAACCACCATTGTATCGATAGACTGTGGTCACTACCACACACTGGCCCTATCAGAGGAAGCAAAGTAAGAAACTTTCTATCAATAATCATTTTATCGGAATAGAACATAAGCTTTATTCATAGACTTGAACACATAATTATGGTCATAATCAAAATGAGGAATTCATGGGGATTTAAAACCAGTCATCACAGGTTCGATCCCCAGTCGCAGCACAACGGTCATGATGGAGGCCCTTGGGCAAGGCACATTTTCTATCCTAGTACTGGTTTGTTTAATCCAGGGATCATGAATAAGTGAACTCTCGCCGTGATATAACAGAAATCATGTTGAAAGCGGCGTAAAACACCAATTAAACAAAATGATTACAATATATATGTACATGTGAGGAAAATAGAAACTGTTTAAAGTCGCGATAAATCAGGGTCCAATTCCACCAATCTTACTTAGTGCTAAGTAACACTTAAATAATTAAAAGTATATTTCATCATTTTTGATTCCCTAATATTTTATTATGAATGTTGAATGGATTAAAGTAAATGACTAGGTTGACATAAATGATGACCTTGCTGACTAACAATACTTTTTAAGAAATTAAATATTTTGGCATTTTTTTTAGGGAAACAAAAACAAGATTACTTGACTCTAGGTAAGGTTGGTTGAATTGGACCCAGGATCATGTAGATATAAGAAATAACTTTATTAAACCCCTTCCCTCATATAGAAGCTTTCTGATGCCTCTGCAGCAGACAGCTTTTTTTAAAAAACATAGTGACAAAAGAAGAAATTGCTCAAAACGAGCAATTTCTTCTTCTGCCACAATGTTTTCCATTTTTTATCATAGATAATCCATTCAATTATAGAGATTTTTATTTTTTGACAAAATATGTTCAAAGTCGTCTGCTGCAGAATTGTTGTATGAGGGAAAGGTTTAAATCCTTTCCGACATGCAGAAACATTTTGACAAATCTGCAGTAGGTAACTTTTGGACACATTTTGACAAAAGAAGAAACTCCATCCCATATTTTACTTTCATTTATAGAGATTGTTCATAGTTTTAATATATTTATCCAGTCTTCAATGTCGTCTGCTGCTGATTTGTTGTGTTTTGGAAATGGGTAATTACGTTGTTCTTCATTTTGTCCAATAGAGTGTACAGTTGGGGCTGGGGTGTTCATGGACAACTTGGTCATGGGGACACGGAAGAGAGACTGGTTCCTAAATTGATAGATTATTTTGGGAACCAGACAATGGTGAAGGTGGCTGCTGGCCATGGCCATTCTTTGGCTTTGAATTCTCAGGTATTTTATTTTGGCTTTAAATGGATCCATTTTTGTTAGCTTGACTCATTTTAATACTTTCCCTCATAAAACAAATCTGCAGCAGACGACTTTGAAATTATCAAGCCCAAAATATATACAATCCTTATAAATGATAGTATGATTATTGAAAAAAGTTGAAATCATTGTGGCAAATAGAGAAATTGCTCATGATGAGCAATTTCTCCTTTTGCAACAAAAATTTCAAAAGTCATCTGCTGCAGAAATGTCAGAATGAGTCTGTACGTGGAAAAGGCTTAATACTTTTTATGAGGTTTGAAAGTATTATTGCAGAAGAAAAAAACTTCTTATGCCTTGATGTTTTCAACAATTTTCCACTAGTGAACTGCTTATTTCAAGATGTTACAACAGTTTCCCCTCAATGTTTCCAGAAAAGCAAACTCTAACAAAAGCATATCAGGACGATTTGAAAGGAAGTTTACTAGCTTTAATCATTGTAAAAGGCTATGTTTGTTGGTTTGTCAACATGCAACCCATTAAATCATTCTTCTTGTTTTGACACAATGTTTTCAAGTCATCTGTTGCAGAGACATCAGAAAGCGAGAATAAAGTTGAAAACATTGTGGTTAAAGGTGAAATTGCTCCTGATGAGTAATTCCTTCTTTTAACACAATGTTTTCAAAAGCCGTCTGCTTCAGAGAAGTAAAAAAGTGTCTGTGCATGGTTATGCGGAAAATGGTGTGAGTACCTTGGAACACTGTTGTCATTATGTGTCTTAACACTGGAATATGTTTACTTGATATTGTAGGGAGAATTATTTGCATTTGGATGCAGCTTTTTTGGTCAACTTGGACTTGGTACAACAACCAAAGAAAACACACCTGTCAAGGTCAAGACATTGACAGAAAAGGTCATTACCATGGATACCCAATGTTTTCACTGTGTAAGTAATGAAAGATACTAATTTTCAAAGTTTGACCTATTAATTGCCATTGATTAACTTATTTTAAACCTTAATTATTTTGCATACTTATTTACAACTAAACATCACTCTTGATGTCATGTGATGGTTTTGTTTTAATTGCGCAGAATAATCATGAACAGGACTGTTTGATATTATTTTAAACCTTGACCTTTTACTGACATTGGAGCAATGATAGAAGTTATTATAACGATAAATTAAACTTGAATGCCTTGTTCAATTTACAATTGCAATTGTTTAAGAAAATTCAATTATGACATGTTTTTAAACCTTTAGCTGCCAAAGGCAATTAAAGGATTTTACCAACAATACAGATTGAGGTAAGACAGCTAATAAAGAGCTGTTTCTCCTATAATCTGCATTATTTCTCATGTGTACATTAAATTTTACCAAATTTCCTGTTAGACGCAAAATAGAGTGGTCCAATTATTAACTTGGAAGAGTCTACTTTGTGAAATATGGCAGTGAAAGAGTTAAATAAAATACATATTTCCAATATTTAAGTATTTCTTTTATTGACTTATCGTATTTGCGATAATATTATAAAAACTGGTCTCTAATACTTTTCTATCCGATTCAGAATTATTTGGAACCAGCCAATCAAGTACATTGCGTCCTAAGGCTTTGATGCCTCAGTGGTGTAGTAGTAGAGCATCCGCCCCGGATGTGGGAGGTCGTGGGTTCGATCCCTGGTTGGGTCGTACCAAAGACTTTAAGAATGGCAGTAATGGCCGCCCTCCTTGGTGCTCAGGGTTGAGTGAATAGAATTACGACTGATTGGCTGGTGGCAGAATAAATGGACCAGTAGTTATGGTAACTAACCCAGGAAATGCCGTGATATAACTGAACAATTGTTGAAAGTGGCGTAAAACATTAAACAATCAAACCTAAGGCATCTTTGCTTCACCTTGCTTGCTTCATTCGCTGCGTTCTTGTAGTAATTTTGATATAATGCGCCAATGTTGTTCTCTGTAGGTTGCTCTGTGTAAGAAAGGACGAGTCTACCAGTGGGGCAGTCACCCACATGGTTTACGCCAATTTGTTCACAGTCAGAGACGGGCCAGGCAGAGTGGTCAGGCAGCTTTTGAAATGGCAGATGGCCACTTAAAACCAAGGCTTGTTGATGTGTCTTATGTTCATGGGAAAATCAAACAGGTGGGTGCTATTTAATGGATGTTGACACATGTGTTCCATGTAAAATGTTGAAATATTGGTATTTCACCCCTTCCCCACATACAGACACTTTCTAAAGCCACTGCAGAAATTTCGAGCAATTTCCCTTTTTGCAACAATGTCTTCATGCTAATTGAATAAAAAAATGCAGTCAAACATGTGTTAGTTGTCACTTCTGTTAAGCAGCCAGTAGAAGGTTATCAAAAAACCTTCCTTATATACAGTCAAGCCTGTGCTAAAGACCATCTTTGATTAGCAATTACCTGACTAAAGCAACCACACTTTTAATATCCAATTACTCATTATGCTCCAGACAAACGAAGTTTGAAGGGGGTATATTGGAGTGGACCTGTGGTCGGTTCATCAGTCAGTCAGTCTGTTGCAATTTTCCTTGTCCAGAGCATAACTTGAAAATTACTGGATGGAATTTAATAAAACTTCATACAATGATACAACACATTGAGAGGAAGTGCAGTGTACAGGATTCATAACTCTATTTTACCTAATAACAGATGTATTGACCGTTGTTACTTTTTCTTGTCCTGAAAATAACTTGAAAACTTCTAGATGGAATTGAATAAAACTTCATACAATGGTAGAGCACAATGAGAGGAAGTTCAGTGTACAAGAACCATAACTCTATTTTTGCTTACTGCAGAGTCATTGCCCTTTGTTACTGTTTTTTATGTCCGGAGAATAACAATAAGAGGAAGTGCATTGTATGAGAACCATAATGCTCTTCACTTAATACAGAGTTATTGCCCTTTGTTACTTTTTCTTGTTCGCAGCATAACTGCTAAATGACTTAATGGATTTTGACGAAACAACATACTTTGGTTAACCAAAATAAGTGGTAATGCAGTGTACAAGAACTTTAACTATATCTTGACTAATTACAGAGTTATTGCTTTTTTTTACTTTTCTTTGTCTGCAGCATAAGTTGAAAACTATTTGATGGAATTTTATGAAACTTCATACAATATGTATGATAACGCTAGCTGCTCCAATTAAATTATCGAGTAGATGACACTAGAAAGTTTCAGAAAGACTGGAAATGCCTAGATGATTATCATCAGCTTGTGCACTGCACAACAAATAAAAAAGCTTTGTTTTCTAATTTTAACAAAGACAATCCAAAAATGAACAAAACAAGAATAACCCGATCCATAACATAGTCATTTTAAGGTGGGATTTCTAAATACTTCAATACTATTTCCTATCAGGGTGGCGTTGGGGGGTATTTTTCACATTTAGTGATAGCTCTAGTTTTCTGCATTTCCCCTGTCATTAAAGAACCACCTGTGAACAAAGACCAGAGTGTTTTTTTTTCCATTGGTTGTCTTTAACTTTCCCTCATATAGACGCTTTCTGACGCCTCTGCAGCAGACAGCTTTTTGAAAATATAGTGACAAAAGAAGAAAGTGCACAAAACGTGCAATTTCTCCTCTTGCCACAATGTTTTCCACTTTATGTCATAGGTTATCCATTCACCTATAGAGATTTTCTGTTTTTTGACAAAATATGTTCAAAGTCGTCTGCTGCAGAATTGTCATATGGGAAAGGGTTAAACACTGTATTGACTTGTATTTAATAGTCGCTTGTCTTCAGCTGCCACATTTTTACTCTCCCCTTGGTGACTGCTTAAGACAAGTTTGACTGTACTTTCATTGAAAGAGGTTTTCCATTTTTTTGCTCAGATGCTTTTAAAGTCATCTGCTGAAGGTTTGTTGTATGTGGGAAAGGATCAGAAGTTTTCTGTATCGGAGAAGTATCGTTTTTTTCGTTATGGCAGGTGATATGTGGGAGTTTCCATACCTGTCTTCACACTGTGGAAGGAGATGTTTACACCTGGGGTAGGAATATAGACGGCCAATGTGGGAATGGTACAAGACAGGATGTGGTACGTTGTAACATTTTATACTGCATTATCAGTTCTTTTTAACGAGATAAATACTCAGGACACAGAAGTTTGTAAGCTTCAGCATTCAAAATTAGACTGTCAATGACTATATGATCTTTCAGAAATTATTTAAGTAGTTGTCAGTTGACTGCTAGTACAAAGTCAGCCTAGGAAAAGATAAAAATGATGACTTCATGAGTTAGAATGTTTTACGATAGTTGTTGATATTATTGTCCATTTTTGACTTGCCACAACAAAGAAGCGAAAGCGTGACTTAGGTATTGCTTTACTGGTGGCGGTGACGGTTCGCTTAGCTCAACGTTTCGTTTTTTAGCCTTTTTCTCAATAAGTCCTTGTGCCAGGGCTTTCAAATTTGGATCATAGTTGCATCTAATACGCATCTTCACAATGTGAAGATGCTAAGTGTGCCCTTACTTTTTGGGTAAAAAACATGAATTTTTGTGTTTTTAATGTATTTTGAGAATTAAGCATTTCATCTTCATATTTTGTAAGAATGATTTCAAATTTTGAACACACATCTTATATATCAAGTACTGCAACACATCAAATGTTTGGATTGTATTGCTGATTTTATTTTGTATTTTCAACTTTGTTTTGAAAACTGAAAATGCCGAGTGTGATTATTTTTTGGGTTAAAACATGAATTTTGATGGTTTTTAGTTGATTTTGTGAATTGTACACATTATAAACATAAAAATAATAATATAATAAATAAATAATTTGATGTATTGGCGTCATATACTGTTTTTTGTTTTCTAATTTCTGGTCTAATGGACTTGTAGATTGACTTAAAATTTTGCACACACATTTTGTCTTCGTATTGATAGTCAAAGCGGTGGATGGCGAGACATAAATTACGCGTTATTTTTGTTTTTTGTTAGACTTGAACTATTCCACAGATATTTTGTCTTTGTTTTTTACCCATTGCATTGATAGTCTAAACGGGGGAGAGCGAGACATAAAAAAACCTGTAATTCTTGTTTATTATCTTGGTTTCAGCGTATGCCGCAAATGGTAACATCTATCAATGATAGACATGTAAACCATATAGACTCTGGCGGGGAGTTTAATGTGGCTCTCGACGCTGACGGTCAATTATGGGTGTGGGGTAGGAACGAGTTTGCACAGGTACTTTTATATCAGATTATCTTTTCATGTTATTAGAAGCATTAAAGAACCATTTCTTGATACAGATGACATTTGACATCCTTGCAGAAGACATCTTTTGAAAATATTGTGTGTAAAGGAAGAATATTTTTCAACTCTTAGTCTGAATTAAACATATAATTTTAATTATCTTATATAAAAATGAATCAGATATTTTCATTAAGATAATGGTTTCTCTTTTATTTAAACGTTTCTGCGTTAAACTTGACTGATATATATTATAAAGGTGCATCAACTCATCGTACATTTTGAACTCTGTTTGAATCTACTGTTGATGCAGAGATCTAGATAAGGGGCGTTTTACATGTTCTAAAATCCTTATTTGACCCTCTAAACCTATGTTGTGGTATTCAAAAGAATCGTCTCAGTGAGACAATTCTTTTGAATACCACAACATAGGATTTGCTTTAATAATAAGAGAGAAATTGTGGGTGTGTGTATCCACATTCCACATTTAATGATTGCTCATTGCATGTGACACATCTATTCCAACACTTCTATTGTTGCAAAAATTAAATATTCATAATTTTAAAAGCTTCCTATTGCAGATGTGTCTTATGTTTTCTGAGATTATTCCTCTTTATGTTTCAGTTGGGGTTAAATGGTGGAGACATGAAAATGTCTGTGAAGATTTCCCGCCCCTCTCCGACCAAAAACATCGGCCAGAATGTTACGGAGGTCCTTGTGCCCATGCACCTTGTAATAGGCCAGCAGCTGTCTCCGTCCATGATGGAGAGTTTTTCTATGACAGAAACCTTGGATATGAACTCTCTTGTGGTATTGTGTTTTAGAGTCATCTGCCTTGCAATCACTTTTCTGTCATCATTTATATACATGTTTTTTTTTGTCATGATTTTTTCCCCCATTTCATAATTTCAGTTATAACATGGCGACAGTTCATTTATATATGCTCCCTGGTTAAATAAACCAGTACTAGGCTAGGAAATTTGCCTTGCCCAAGAGCACGTTACCTTTCCTTGGGATCAAATGTGGGATGCCCGGTTTCAAATCCCTGACACTAACCACTTGGTCACGGTGGATACCTGATTACCTCTGTCATCCTTTGACATTAGTTTATACTTATTTGGTATTGGCAAGCAAAGCATGTTTCCTAGGGACATTTGTTACAAGTACATTTTGTGTTTTAATATATATGTTATGATATGTCTAAATGAGCTGCAATCTGCTAAAAACAACTGTTAAGCATTTGCTAGCAGTGTAGATGCAGATTAGACACTGCATCAGATTCTGCTTTGCTGATTAGTCATAGATCGTTACAAGAAACCTTTGCAAAGCAGTAACCTTTTGGATCCTTTAGCATGTCTGCACTGGCAGGTCTTTTTTCCACATGTATTGTAATTATGTTAAGGTTGGTTTAGGCAGAGCACTGCTCAAATGTTTTAAAATGTTGTTAGGTCACCTGAGCACGAAATGCTCAAGGTGAGTTATTGTGATAGCCCTATGTCTGACGTACGTTATCTGTCCGTTAACTTATTCTCCACTGTAACCAGTGGGTCAATTGGGATGAAACTTCAAAGCAAGCATCATCTCAATGTCCTCGCCAAAATTCCTTCTATTTTGTTTATCCAAGCAGAATCCTGATTTCCATAGCAACAGAAATAAAAACCTCTTAACAATTTATCCTCTCAAACCTGATGGCAGATTGTCAAATAATTTCAAATAGTTTTGCCTATATATATATATATATATATATTGCTAGAGTAAAACTTTTAAAGAATCTTCTCCTCCAAAAGTATCTGACCGATTTGCAAACAATGTGGTAGAAATGTTCCTTAGGTGTTTCTCAAGCTATGTTAATCAGTCAAACAAAATAAATTATTTTGGATGGCACAACAAATGACATTGCATAACCCAGATGAGTGATCCAGGGCAATCATGGCCCTCTTGTTTTCTTTTTATCCCCCGCTTTTTCGAAGAAAAAAAGGGGGGTTATTAATTTCGGTTTGTCCGTCCGTCCGTCTGTCTGTCCGTCTGTCCGTCTGTCCGTCCGTCACACTTCGTTTCCGTGCAATAACTGCCGCAAATGTGAACCGTTTCTTTTCAAACTTGGTAACAAGGTTAAATGCCTTAACGGCTAGGCCAAGTTCGAATATCACTTTCGGCGGACTTTATTTGGTGGAGTTATGGCCCCTTATTTAACAAAATATGTTGTTTCTTGCCGTTTCCGTGCAATAACTGCCACAAATGTGAACCTTTTTTTTTCAAACTTGGTAACAACGTTAAATGCCTTAAGGGCTAGGCCAAGTTCGAATATCACTTTCGGCGGACTTTATTTGGTGGAGTTATGGCCCCTTATTTAACAAAATATGTTGTTTCTTGCCGTTTCCGTGCAATAACTGCCACAAATGTGAACCGTTTCTTTTCAAACTTGGTAACAAGGTTAAATGCCTTAACGGCTAGGCCAAGTTCGAATATCACTTTCGGCGGACTTTATTTGGTGGAGTTATGGCCCCTTATTTAACAAAATATGTTGTTTCTTGCCGTTTCCGTGCAATAACTGCCACAAATGTGAACCTTTTTTTTTCAAACTTGGTAACAAGGTTTTAAAAATGCCTTAAGGGCTAGGCCAACTTCGATCGTCACTTTCGGCAGACTTTATTTGGTGGAGTTATGGCCCCTTATTTAACAAAAAATGTCGTTTCTTGCCGTTTCCGTGCAATAACTGCCACAAATGTGAACCTTTTTTTATACAACCGTTTTATTATGGTATGGTCATGTCCCTTCCTCCCTCCGTCCGTCCCTCCCTCCGTCCGTCCGTTCGGGTTTTCCGCACTTTTTTCCTACATACTTTGAGCTATTGAGGTGAAATTTTGTATAACGCTTTCTAGTGATGTGTCACAGATCAAGTTCATATTTCCTGGGATTTCGTCAATTTTTGAATGAGTTATGCCCCTTTTTGGACTTAGAATATTTGTTTTCTGCATTTTTTTCTACATGCTTTCATGTATTACGCTGAAATTTTGTATATGGCTTTGTGGTCATGTGCCATAGATCAAATTCACGTTTCTTCAGATTTCGTCAATTTCTGCATGAGTTATGCCCCTTTTTGGGGTTGGAATAATGTTTTTTCACATTTTTTTCCTACATGCTTTGAGGTATTCAGCTGTATTTTTGTATACTGCTTTGTTGTCAATTCATTCCTGAACAACTTTATTAACTTTTTACAAACAAACAATATATCAAAACAAGAGGAAACTTACAAAGATGTTCCTGACGGGCGTATTATGTACCGTTTGCTGTACTCTTGTTTTCAAACTTGGTAACAAGGTTAAATGCCTTAAGGGCTAGGCCAAGTTTGATCATCACTTTCGGGGGACTTTATTCGGTGGAGTTATGGACCCTTATTCAACAAAAAATGTTGTTTCTTGCTGTTTCCGTGCAATAACTGCCACAAATGTGATTTTTATTTTTTCAAACTTGGTAACAAGGTTAAATGCCTTAAGGGCTAGGCCAAGTTCGATCGTCACTTTCAGTGGACTTTATTTAGTGGAGTTATGGCCCCTTATTTAACAAAAAAAATATTCTTGCTGTTTGCGTGCAATAACTGCCACAAACTTGGTAACAACCTAGGCCAAGTTCGTTTAATGTACCCTGTAATACATGTTCAATAAAAAGTCTACTGACATGTTTAAACCTAACCTCAACATTTTCCTACAATATTTCCTGCAAGCGGGGGATATAAATTTCATGAATTTGCTTGTTATCTTTGTGTCTGCAAATAATATTTCCTGTATAAGTATAGCATTAGAAAAATATGAAATGGAAAAAGGCATAATCTTGTGCAGGTATTACCAAACCAAAGTGATTGTTCTGTTTGATCAAAAAATCTTTAACAATGTCCAAGGTTATGAATTAACCCTTTTCCACATATAGACCCATATTGATGGATCTGCAGCAGAAAACTTTTGAAAACATTCAGTCAAAAGGAGAAATTGCTCATATTGTATTTTCTCCTTTTGCTACAATGTTTTCAACTTTATCCAGTAATAATACTTTCACTTCTTGAGATTTTTAATATTATTTAATATAAAAAGAAGGGTAAAATTTGAGGTATTTCACTTCATACGTTGTTTGAGTTTTATTGAGGTGATTTGGATGTTCTTTTAGGTTAGAGATGATGAGATAGAAGAGCAAGCCTACCCATTAACATTACCTAGTCTACAAAAACTCGGAGCCATTCCATATGATAGACTGGTCATTTCAGTTATTTTACAGGTACAAATTGTAACCAGTTTATATTAATTATGGTGAGATACGTTGAACCTTACCAATTGAAAACTTCTGTGAAAGATAATGGAACTCGTTAAATAATAGAGATTGGCCGCATCTAGTGACTCAACTTTGACATCATTTAAAGACATATTGACAAGTGTGGCTGGTCTTCCATATTTTTTTTGTCAATAGGTGCATTTATGTATAACATATAAGAGCCAAATAACAAGAAAACCAACATTGTGGACTGCATAAAGTATCGACCCTGACCAGCCTAAGCATGCCGCGCAGGCTAACCCTGACAGACACTTTAAGCCTCCTGTGGATTTTGTTTAACCCTTTCCCTCATACAACAATTCTGCAGCAGACGACTTTGAACTTATTTTGTCAAAACATAGAAAATCTCCATAATTGAATGGATAACCTATGACAAAAAGTGGAAAACATTGTGGCAAAAGGAGAAATTGCACGTTTTGTGCAATTTCTTCTTTTGTCACTATGTTTTCAAAACGCTGTCTGCTGCAGAGGCGTCTGAAAGCGTCTATATGAGGGAAAGGGTTAAGGAATCATTACTCTAGTCCTCTCTAACTCCTGAGACGGAATGTGTCAGCCTGGATGAGCCTGACGGATTGTGCAGGCTAATCCGGATCGATACATTATGCAGAGTCCATAATGTTGGTTTTCTGGTGGAATGGCTCATATGTGGATGGTGAAGACTCTTTTGAGATTGTGAGGATGCATAGGCTTGCCTGATTCTTTACTGTACGCGGATACACCAAGACCCCGTATCGCAGCTCATATAAATAAAGATTTGTTTAACCCTTTCCCACCTACAACAAATCTGCAGCAGACTACTTTGAAAATATACTTGTAAAAATCTCTATAAATGGAAGTTAGATTGTAAAAAAGAGTTTGAAACATTGAGGTAAATGGAGAAATTGGTCATTATGAGTAATTTCAAAAAACGTCTGCTGCAGCTGTTCCAAATTGTGACTACAAGTATGAATGGTTTAAGTGTTGTCTGTCATGTCATGGTGATATTTAGGGGTCACCTACCTGTTGTCTGTATTATTTTGACTTAAATCTTTCCCACATACAACAAATATGCAGCGAATGACTTTGAAAACATTTTGTCAACATATTGAAAAACCTCTACTTATGAAAGGATAATCATTGACTAAAGTTGAATCATTGTGGCAAAAGGTGAAACTCATCATGAGCAATTTCACCTTCTTGCTACGATGTTTGCTGCAAAGGCGCCAGAAAGCGACTATATGTTGGAAAGGGTTAATTTGTTCTATGAACAGTTTATTAACATTTTCCTTCAAACACTCTTTTTTTCTCTTGTTTTTTTTATGTCTCCCCCTTCAATAGAAATGAAACATGGTCATACAATTATCTCTGACGTGACTTTTTACTATCTTAAACTGATGTAGTGATTGTTGTGTTTTCAGTGTTTACCAAACATTTGTGACAGCAATCAGCTGCTACGACTTTGTGTGGACATGAATGACTGGTACCTGGCCACAAGTGTTAATCTGTATCTACATAATTATACACAGGTAACCATCAAAATGTTCAACCACAATCTTTTATAAGTGTTTAACAGTAAACTTCATTTGACTCTTTCCTACATACAAAAATCTGCAACAGACGACTTTGAAAACATCTAGGCAAAAATATAGAAAATCCCAATGAATGGAAGTATGATTATTGAATAGATTTTAAAGAATTGTTCTTTATGCTCATTATGAGCAATTCCTCCTTTTGCCAAAATGGTTTCGTAATTTGTCTGCTGAAGATGAAATAAAATCTGCCAGTTTTGAAAGGTTAAAACTGAACACATTTGAAAATATCGAAAATAACAAAGTTACAAAATTCTATATTTTAAATAACGAAATGTCTAAATTTACATTTAAAATATTTATGATTAGCGTGTGAAACACACACCACATTCCCTCATTTCGAATGACATGAATTCATACTTCAATGACTTCACATCATATATCAGTGACAAAACATTTACAATATTTTAATCCGTCATGTTAAAACTGTGCATGACCATCTGAATGTATTTGCCACGTAAAATGTGCAGGTATCTAATAAAATATTTATATCGATCTGTCTGTGCATCCATGCAATCTATAGTCAAATCTAAACTTTTTGTCTGAAGATGCTTCAAAGCCTTTGTTATTAGTTTGCATAACAAATAAAATCAAGATAAGACTATATGCAGGTTGATTTGTTTAGCCCCTTTTTGCAAATGCCTTATGGTTTGGTTTTTCCTGAAGAATGGCTCAAATAGAATGGATTTCAATGCAGAAGTTTGCACGTTGGTAATCTTAGCAGAAAATACACCCATTTCCTCATGGTCATAGCCCTTTCCCAAACACAAACCAATATTGAAACCTTTGCAACAGAATACTTTTGAAATCATTGTTGAAAAAAGAGAAATTTCTCAATTTATGGTCCATTCATCCTGACACCAGCACATTTCTCAATTCAAAGCAGACAGCTCTGAAAAAGATAGTTAACCCTCCTTTTCCCATATACAATAAATCTGCAGAAGACAACTTTGAAAACACCTAGGAAAAAGTATGGAAAATGTCTATATGTATATGAAAGTAAAGATATAGATAAGGAATGGAAAGATTGTTAAAAAAGGAGACACTACTCATGATGAGCAATTTCACCGTTTGCCACGTTATGTCCAAAACTTTCTGTTGTAGATGTGACAAAAAGTACCTGCATATGAGAAAGTGTTAACCCTTTCCGACATACAACAAATCTGCAGCAGATGACTTTGAAAACCTATATACAAAAACATGAAAAATCTCCTTAAAAGATAGCTTAATTGTTAACCCTTTCCCTCATGTAGACGCTTTCTGACACCTCTGCAGCAGACGGCTATTTGAAAACATAGTGACAAAAGAAGAAATTGCACAAAACGTGCAATTTCTCCTTTTGACACAATGTTTTCCACTTTTAGTCATAGGTTATCCATTCAATTAAAGAGATTTTCTATTTTTTGAAAAAATATGTTTAAAGTCGTCTGCTGCAGAATTGTGGTATGAGGGGAAGGGTTAAATAAAGTTGAAAACATTATGGCCAATTTCACCTTTGGCCACAATGTTTTCAAAAGTCGTATGCTGCTATTGCGTCTGGAGGTAGGAACATTATTGATTTATTGATGTTTATTTACAGGCGTTTGGATACCATCTGATGTCAATTCGGGAAGGAGGTTGTAAAAATGAATGTGACGTCAGTCTTAGTATTATGGTTGTCAATCATTATTACAGGTACATGTAGCTTACATTAGTATTTCATCCTTTATCGCCCTGAACCCTTACCCACATGCAGATGCAATGGCAACAAATGACTATTGAAAACATTGTGGTAGATGTAGAAATTGTGCAATTCCTACTCTTGCCACAATGTTTTCAACTCGATTCTATAATTTGGTTATCATTTTGATAGATTTTCTGTATATATTTGTTAACCTTGATGTTTTCAATTTTGTTTGAAAAAGTTTTCTTTTTCTGTGATACACAAGATATTAGATGACTTTGTCCGATACAACTTTTGAAAATAGATTGGGAAAAAAGCATTCGCTCAGAACTATTATTGATCTCTCCTTTTCCCATAATGTTTTGAACTCTGTATCAAATTTATTATCCCCTGCTTTTTCGAAGAAAAGAGGGGGGTTATTAATTTGGGTTTGTCCGTCTGTCTGTCACACTTCGTTTCCGTGCAATAACTGCCACAAATGTTAACCATTTTTTAGCTCACATGCACAAAGGGCAAGGTGAGCTTTTGTGATCGCTCACCGTCCGTCGTCCGTCGTCGTCGTTGTCCTACGACTTCTCCTCCTAAACCAATTAACCAAATTCAAAATAATTTTACAGGAATGTTTCTTGGGTGGATCTCTTTCAAACTTGTTCAAAGAATTCTATTCCATGCAGAACTTTGGCTGCCACGGCAACAAAAAAGGGGAAATTAACCAAAACTTAAAAAATCTTCTTGTCCAAAAGTACTGGCCCGATTTGAAAATTATTTTGCACAAATGTTCCTTGGGGTACCTTCTACCAAGATTGTTCAAATATTTCCAATCCGTTGAAAAACATGGCCGCCAGGGGGCGGAGCTTATTTCCCTTATATGTGCATTGTTAAAATTTTAAAAATCTTCTTGTCCAAAAGTACTGGCCCGATTTAAAAAATATTTTGAACAAATGTTCCTTGGGGCACCCTTTACCAAGATTGTTCAAATATTTCCGATCCGTTGAAAAACATGGCCGCCAGGAGGCGGAGCTTGTTTTCCTTATATGTGCATTGTTAAAACTTAAAAAATCTTCTTGTCCAAAAGTACTGGCCCGATTTGAAAATTATTTTCCACAAATGTTCATTGGGGCACCCTTTACCAAGATTGTTCAAATATTTCCGATCGGTTGAAAAAACATGGCCGCCAGGGGGTGGAGCCTGTTTTCCTTATATGTGCATGGTTAAAATTTAAAAAATCTTCTTGTCCAAAAGTACTGGTCCAATTTGAAAATTATTTTGCACAAATGTTCCTAAGGGCACCCTTTACCAAGATTGTTCAAATATTTCCGATTCGTTAAAAAACATGGCCGCTAGGGGGCGAAGCTTGTTTTCCTTATACGTCCATTGTTAAAACTTTAAAAATATTCTTGTCCAAAAGTACTGGCCCGATTTGAAAAATTATTTTGCACAAATGTTCATTGGGGCACCCTTTACCAAGATTGTTCAAATATTTCCGATCGGTTGAAAAACATGGCCGCCAGCCTGTTTTTTTTTTGTTAAAATTTTAAAAATCTTCTTGTCCAAAAGTACTGGCCCGATTTGAAAATTATTTTGCACAAATGTTCCTTGGCACCCTTTACCAAGATTGTTCAAATATTTCCGATCCATTGAAAAACATGGCCGCCAGGGGGCGGATCTTGTTTTCCTTATATATGCATTGTTAAAACTTTAAAAATCTTCTTGTCCAAAAGTACTGGCCTGATTTGACAATTATTTTCCACAAATATTCCTTGGGGCACTCCAAGATTGTGCAAATATTTCTGATCGGTTGAAAAACATGGCCGCCAGGGGGCGGAGCTTGTTCTCCTTATATGTGCATTGTTAAAACTTTGAAAATCTTCTTGTCCAAAAGTATAAGCCCAATTTGAAAATTATTTTGCACAAATGTTTCTTTGGGCACCCTTTACCAAGATTGTGCTAATATTATGATCCGTTGAAAAACATGGCCGCCAGGGGGTGGAGCCTGTTTTCCTTATATGTGCATTGTTAAAACTTTAAAAATCTTCTTGTCCAAAAGTACTGGCCCGATTTGAAAATTATTTTGCACACATCTTCATTGGGGCACCCTTTACCAAGATTGTTCAAATATTTCCGATCGGTTGAAAAACATGGCCGCCAGCCTGTTTTTTTTTTGTTAAAATTTTAAAAATCTTCTTGTCCAAAAGTACTGGCCCGATTTGAAAATTATTTTGCACAAATGTTCATTGGGGCACCCTTTACCAAGACTGTTCAAATATTTCCGATCGGTTGAAAAACATGGCCGCCAGCCTGTTTTTTTTTTGTTAAAATTTTAAAAATCTTCTTGTCCAAAAGTACTGGCCCGATTTGAAAATTATTTTGCACAAATGTTCCTTGGCACCCTTTACCAAGATTGTTCAAATATTTCCGATCCATTGAAAAACATGGCCGCCAGGGGGCGGATCTTGTTTTCCTTATATATGCATTGTTAAAACTTTAAAAATCTTATAGTCCAAAAGTACTGGCCTGATTTGACAATTATTTTCCACAAATATTCCTTGGGGCACTCCAAGATTGTGCAAATATTTCTGATCGGTTGAAAAACATGGCCGCCAGGGGGCGGAGCTTGTTCTCCTTATATGTGCATTGTTAAAACTTTGAAAATCTTCTTGTCCAAAAGTATAAGCCCAATTTGAAAATTATTTTGCACAAATGTTTCTTTGGGCACCCTTTACCAAGATTGTGCAAATATTATGATCCGTTGAAAAACATGGCCGCCAGGGGGTGGAGCCTGTTTTCCTTATATGTGCATTGTTAAAACTTTAAAAATCTTCTTGTCCAAAAGTACTGGCCCGATTTGAAAATTATTTTGCACACATCTTCATTGGGGCACCCTTTACCAAGATTGTTCAAATATTTCCGATCGGTTGAAAAACATGGCCGCCAGCCTGTTTTTTTTTTGTTAAAATTTTAAAAATCTTCTTGTCCAAAAGTACTGGCCCGATTTGAAAATTATTTTGCACAAATGTTCCTCGGCACCCTTTACCAAGATTGTTCAAATATTTCCGATCCGTTGAAAAACATGGCCGCCAGGGGGCGGATCTTGTTTTCCTTATATATGCATTGTTAAAACTTTAAAAATCTTCTTGTCCAAAAGTACTGGCCTGATTTGACAATTATTTTCCACAAATATTCCTTGGGGCACTCCAAGATTGTGCAAATATTTCTGATCGGTTGAAAAACATGGCCGCCAGGGGGCGGAGCTTGTTCTCCTTATATGTGCATTGTTAAAACTTTGAAAATCTTCTTGTCCAAAAGTATAAGCCCAATTTGAAAATTATTTTGCAGAAATGTTTCTTTGGGCACCCTTTACCAAGATTGTGCAAATATTATGATCCATTGAAAAACATGGCCGCCAGGGGGTGGAGCCTGTTTTCCTTATATGTGCATTGTTAAAACTTTAAAAATCTTCTTGTCCAAAAGTACTGGCCCGATTTGAAAATTATTTTGCACACATGTTCATTGGGGCACCCTTTACCAAGATTAATCAAATATTTCCGATCCGTTGAAAAAACATGGCTGCCAGGGGGCTAAGCTTGTTTTCCTTATATGTGCATTGTTAAAACTTTGAAAATCTTCTTGTCCAAAAGTATAAGCCCAATTTGAAAATTATTTTGCACAAATGTTCCTTTGGGAACCCTTTATCAAGATTGTTCAAATATTTCCGATCCGTTGAAAAACATGGCCGCCAGGGGGTGGAGCCTGTTTTCCTTATATGTGCATTGTTAAAACTTTAAAAATCTTCTTGTCCAAAAGTACTGGCCCGATTTGAAAATTATTTTGCACAAATGTTCATTGGGGCACCCTTTACCAAGATTGTTCAAATATTTCCGATCCGTTGAAAAAACATGGCTGCCAGGCTAGCTTGTTTTCCTTATATGTGTGTATTGTTAAAACTTAAAAAATCTTCTCGTCCAAAAGAATTAACCCGATTTGAAAATAATTTTTCACAAATGTTCTTTGGGGCACCCTCTACCAAGATTGTTCAAATATGTCTGATCTGTTGAAAAACATGGCCGTCAGGGTTGCTGCAGCATCAGAAAGGGGGCAAAATGTCCAAGTTTTAAAAATCTTCTTCTTTGAATCTGCATGTCTGATTCCATTATAGTTTGGTAGAAATGTTCCTTAGGTGAGCCTCTACAAAGATTGTTCATGGCATACTGTTTGGTTGAAAAACATGGCAGTCAGGAGGGATCAGAAAAGGGGCAAAATGACAAAATTTGGAAATTCCATTTTTTTAAGTTCTTGTCTGATATTAAGGAAATTGAATATAAATCCTACTTCAGTGATCCTCTACATTTAATTTGTTCAAGCTGTTTTGATTAGTTACAAAATCATAGCAACCTCGCGTCATCACATAAGGAGTAAATTGAACTTTTAGCTACAAATGACAACTCCTACCATTCCACTTGACCAATTTCAACCTTACTTCACAGGAATGTTCCTTTGATGGTCCTCTTTCAAAATTGTTCAAATACTTGCATTCTGTGTAGAACCTTTGTTGCTGCAGCATCAGAAATTGAGAAAGCTCTTTTTAGACTTCAAGATAAAAATGGCTTTTACTGATAAACTATTTCTTTAACTGAGTGTCCACTCCTTGCAGTTTCATTTGAACTCCTGATCAAATTTTCACAGATATTTGCAGTTAAATATTTGCTTCTAATTAACTAACAGGTGATCGATTTAGGGCCATC
Organism: Serripes groenlandicus; assembly: GCA_031761405.1. Taxonomy (NCBI): domain Eukaryota; kingdom Metazoa; phylum Mollusca; class Bivalvia; order Cardiida; family Cardiidae; genus Serripes; species Serripes groenlandicus. The sequence continues at coordinate 69,381,092 of JASEVX010000001.1, forward strand.
TTGGCCCTCTTGTTCTAATTTTGAGCTCACCTGAGCACAAAGTGCTGAAGGTGAGCTGTTGTGGTCATTCACTGTCCATCGCATGTCGTACGTTGACCAATATCCTTTCAAATCTTTATCTCGGAATCTTATTATCTGATTTCAAAATGTATGAGCAATTTCTTCTTTTGCCTCAATGTTTTCAAAGGTTATCATCTGCAAATGTGTCTGCAAGTCTGAAAGGGTTAAAACCATTTTGATAAAGTAGAATTAAATTAATTTCATACAAGATATATTTGATTGAGTAGTTTATAGCCACTATCGTGCATCTTTGACAAAAAGGTTTAATAGTTTAAAGCTCTTTCATTTAACTTGAACTTTTCTAATAATTCGATTTTTAATTTCAGTCTTTTAATTGACAAAGAGAGAGAATCGAAGGATCACCCGGAATACTCAATCAGACTCAATCAGAAACTTTTTATATCAGGTATAACCAACATCATGTTACATTGATATTACATTCATGAAGATTCTCCTTTGATATTGTTCGTGCTGTTTGATAAAAACATGCCACAGGTTTGAGTGTGTTTGGTTTTAAATGAAGAAATCTCCTAAAATTTCAACCCTTTCCCACATGCTGATTACTTTTGTGAACATTATGTCAAATGGAGGCACAATCAATTCTTTCGCTACAATGTCTTCAATTCTAATCAGTAAATATCTTTCCATTACTAGAAATTTTCCATATTATTGAGTTATACCATTGTTTCTCGTAAATTCACATGTTAATATTTTGTGACACATGCCTTGTTAGGGTGGCACATAGGGATCAATTCTCTGTCTGTTTGTCAAACTCTGAATTATTGGTAGGTGACACATAGGGATCAATTCTCTGTTTGTCAAACTCTGAATTATTGGTAGGGTGATACAAAGGGATAAATTCTCTGTTTGTCATACTCTGAATTATTGGTAGGTGACACATAGGAATAAATTCTCTGTTTGTCAAACTCTGAATTATTTGTAGGGTGACACATAGGGATCAGTTCTCTGTTTGTCAAACTCTGAATTATTTGTAGGGTGACACATAGGCATAAATTCTCTGTTTGTCAAACTCTGAATTATTTGAAAGTGACACAACTTCTTTGGATAACTATTATTTTGATTTTGGTGATCATGTCAAGTAATGTTTAACCTGTTCCCACATACAACAAATCAGCAGACAAGTTTAAACACGTCTAGGATAAAATATGAAAACTCTTAATATAAAAGTAAAAATATTGAATAGGGTTGAAAACATTGTGGTAAAAGGAGAAATTTCTCATTATGAGCAATTTCTCCTTTTGTCACAACGTTTTAGAAAGTTGTCAGAAAACATCTATATGTGGGAAAGGTTTAAAATGAGTTGATTATTTTTTTAGGTTTTATTTCACTGGGAGGCAGCTAGTTTATCTGTTAAAGATCTTGAAGCATGTTTAGACTCGACCCTGTCAGAGACCGCCTGTCTACTGGCTCCTATGCTGTTTAGGTAAATGTAGAATTACTCTTAAATACATATGGCTTACTTTTTGTCTTGCCTACCTATAAAGTCAGATAACACTAAGCATTAGATACTGTTAGAGATCATTTCTCTGTCCATTACATTTTGACTGAGTTGGTTTACAGTAGTTATTGGCAGATTACAGAGCCAGCCCACAAATCAAACTGATGATTGCATAACTCGCACAATGCCTTCATACAACATTGTCTGTTTTTTTACTTAAACAAATGTTACATGAATTTGATCAAATTTGACAACCACTCAGTGGTGTAATGGTTGGAGCAACAGCTTTAAGACCAGAGTTCGATACCTGGTCGGTTTGTACCGAAAAGGGTATCAGAGGCTTCTTTCCATTGCACTCACAGTTGCTGGGATAGCATTATCACTGATGAGCTGGTGTCAAGAAAAGCCTACCAGAAAGTATGGTCCTTTACCCAGAAATTGCCGTGATATGGCTTAAATACTCTTGAAATCAGATTTATGAAACATACAAACAAATCAAAATTGACTTGGACATTTATGAGCATTATATCTCAACTGAACTTACGAATTTAGACACCTTTAAAAATAATTTCTGCTCTTTATCAAAAGAATACTTCCAATGTTCAATAGTTTACAATGTTACAGTGTTTTACTCTAGATACTATCAATGCAGATAACTGTTAAAATGTGTCCGGTCAACCCTTTCCCACCTGCAGACGCATTTTGACGCAAAAGCAGCAGACGACTTTTGATAACATTGTGGCCAAAGGTGAAATTGCTCATGATGAGCAATTTCTCCTTTGGCCACAATGTTTTCAACTTTATTTAACAATTAAGCTATCTTATGTGGACATTTTTCAGGTTTTTGTTACAATGTTTCCAAAGTCGTCTACTGCAGAGTTGTCGTATGTTGAAAAGGGTTAATAGTTAGCAAAATCGCAAGGTTCATACACATGTACATGTTTTTATTTTCAGAAAAAATGAAAAAGTTGAAAACAAGTTGGCCAGTACCCCACCTTGTTTATACAAACCCTCGCCAGTATTTCTGAAAAAGTTTTCCATAAAATTCTGCCTCAAGGTATGTTCAATTGTGCTAGAGGCAATTAATGGTGACATTGAAAAGTCCGAACCTTTAGCCTATACATTTATAAAGGAGCTTGGAGGAGAAAGTTTCGACTCGATTCCTTCAGCAATGTTAGAAGGAGACAAACTGCCTTATGACCAACTATGGCAGGACATTATACAAAATCTGCAAAAAGGAATGGACACCAAACAGTATATTTATGTATCCCACTCAGAATTGGATAGAATTGAGGAGCAGTTGCAATATTCGGACAGCATGCCAGGTCAGAAAATGTCCGCAGTGTACTTCACGTGTGGTCACTATTACACGCAATTGTCGTTTATTAAAGAACTTGAAAGGATGGATACATCGTTAAAGTCAGGACAATTCGGTCTTCGTGAAACCGTGTCGGTTATTGTTGAATACTACAAAAAGGATGGATGTATGCCATTGGCTTGTCCTAGATGTGTGTTAGGTGCTATTTCCAATTTGGTCTGACATACATGCATCTTTAATAACCTTTTTCACCATTACAGACATATCTACTTGTGGAAGGCTTTTAAAATTTTAAAAGCTTTGTGGAAAAATAAGGAGCTAATTATTATGACTTAAATAATTTCTCTTTCCCCTCTCAAAGTTTTCACCTTTGTTGTTATAGCTCATACACACATGTATTTATTTTACATTAATTGTGAAGCAATGTCTTCACACCGCTCTCACAGGAATCAAACCCAGGACAAATTAAACCCTTTCCAACCTGCAGATGCATTCTGACATGTCTGCTGCAGACGATTTTTTAAAACTTTGTGGTAGAAGAAGAAATTGCTTAAATTGAGCAATTTTTACTTTTGTCAAAACTTTTCAGTAACTTTTATTTATAGTGAATTTCAATGATTTTTCAAAGTTGTTTGCTGCAGATTTGTTGTCTAATGGAAAGGGTTAACCTGACCCTGACATTTGTGCAAAGATATTTATAATTATAACAAACATTGGTTGAAATTGTTTTCTCCATCATATTTGTATCGCCTAGCTTGAGATAGTGCATATATCTATATCGCCTAGCTTGAGACACAAAGATTTATTTTTCTTTCTTTAGGTTTATGGGAAAAAAAATGATGAAAATAAACATGTATCCAGTTCATTATGATTTAAATCTTGGTGTCAAGGTCTGGATCAGGTTAATATTGTTAGGTAATACATGTACATATGTATTTCTATAAAATATGTTATCTTACAAGGTACATACATCAAGTAAAACGCTTTACCGCATACTACAAATCCGCAAAAGACAACCTTGAAAAACATCTCGACAAAAAGGTGAAATCTATCTGTAAGTAAAGAATTAATTATTGAATTAAGTTGAAAACGTTGTGACAAAAGGAGAAATTGCTCATGAGCAATTTTTATTTGTTTCACAATGTTTTCAAAATTCTGCTGCAGATGGGTATGCAAGGGTTAATTTTGACAAGTAATATGTTACAGTATATGTCCATAAAATATATTATATATGTACATTCATTAATGGCTTCATGGAATATAGTTGTAACTACACCTTGCAACAAAATGTAGTTACAATTATTCAACATGAAGCCCACAATATGTATGTGGTATGCCATTAATAAGTTCCAAATTACGGTTTCTGTTATTCTATGGTTTAATTCATATTATACTATGTATTATATTTTGCTCAAGAAACTAATCAGTGCAATAAAGCTTTATAATCCCATAAAGATGTATGTGTTGTGTTGCCTTTGTCAAACCTCTCGCCTACTACCACAATCAAACTATCATGAGCAGAAACCTAGTAGATACTATATATAACATGTAAACCAATACAACCTGATGTTGTGGACATATTTGTTAAGTACCTACAACATAGGGTTTGAAGGTGAATTATTCACTTATCTAGAGTTCTGCACCAGTTGTCGGAGTTCAATCATTTAACCCCTTCTCTGATAAAAAACTAGAAATATCACTAGTTATGGAAGGCACATGAAGCTAGTCACGATGCCTTTGTACCTCACTCTGCCATTCATTCTTTCTAATGATTCATTTAAAAGTGAATCATCAGAAAGAATGAATGGCCGAGTGAGGGTATGAACTTAAAACCCCTGGATTGATAGTCCTTATCAATACCAACATAGCAATCACAGCTTGACAAAACTAGACGGCCAAGATCATCTGAATTTTATCAGGAGTGCTAATGAACCTGCAAGGAGTGGACACTGTTTAAAGAAATAGTAAAATGGCTTATCACTAAGTTATCAGTAAAGGCCATTTGTATCTTGAAATCTAATAATATCTTTAATAAGAATGGAATTATAAAGTTTTGTCATTTTGCGCCTTTCCCGATGCCACAAATCAATACGGCTGGAACAGTTTTTGTAGAGGGTCACTTAAAGAACATTTCTACCAAATTAGTTTGGAATCGGACAAGCAGATTATGGAGGAAAAGGATTTTAAAGTTTGGGTATTTTCTCCCTTTGTGATGCCGCAGCAACCAAAGTTCTACGCAGAATGTAAGTCTTTGAACAATTTTGAAAGAGGACTAACAAAGGGACATTCCAGTGAAGCTCAGTTGATATTGGTCCAGTGGGATGGTAGTTGTCATTTGTAGCTTAAAGTTCAATTTACTCCTTTAGTGATGACACCTGGTTGCTATAATTTTGTAACCAATAAATACGGCTTGAACAACTTAAGTAGAGGATCACTGAAGTAAGATTTCTTTTAAATTTTCTTAAAATCAGACAAGCACTTTCAAAAATAAAAGTGGGCCGAGCCCCGGTATCGACGCGGGCTGTCAATCCAGGGGTTGAGAGTTCGAATCCCGGCTCGGCCAACTTTCTTTCCGAGGATTGACAAAAGTCAATGCGACATGCGTCATTCCTCTTCCACCAATGGGCCGTCTATGTGGAAAAGCAGCCAGTTGCTTGGGAAGATTGTTGTGTGGAGTACTGGTGTGAGAAAACCAGGAAATGCATGAGTAGGTGAACTGGCCGCCGTGATATAACTGAGAAATTGTTAAAAACGGCGTTAAACCCTAATCAATCAATCAAAAAAATGGAATTCCCAAATTTTGTCATTTTGCCCCTTTTCTGATGCCGCCTGACTGCCATATTTTTCAACCAATCAGTATGCCTTGAACAATCTTTGTAGAGGGTCACCCAAAAAACATCTACCAAATTATATCGGAATCTGACGAGCAGATTCAGAGGAGAAGATTTTTAAAGACATTTTGCCCCCTTTCTGATGCTGCAGCAACCAGTTCTCAATGGAAATTAAATCTTTGACATTTTTTGAAAGAGGGCCACCAAAGGAACATTCCTATAAAGTTTGGTTGAAATTGGTCCTGTGGTTAAGGAGGAGGTGATGTTTAAAGCTATAAGTTAACGACAGACGGAAGGATGATGGACAGAGAGTGATCAGAAGAGATCACCGGCAAAGGTGATATAACAAGCCCCGCCCCCTAGCGGCCATGTTTTTTCATTTGAATAATTTCAACAATCTTGGTAGAGGGTCACCCATGTAACATTTGTGCCAAATTGAAAACAAGCCCCGCCCCTGGCGGCCATGTTTTTCAACAGATCGGATTAACCTTGGTAGAACCTGTAGGAACATTTGTGCCAAATTATCTTTAAATCAGGCCGGTACTTTTGGACAAGAAGATTTTTAAGACTTTACAATGCATATGATATATCTAGGGAAAACAAGCTTTGCCCCCCTGGCGGCCATGTTTTTCAACGGATCGGAATTGTTGAACAATCTTGCTAGAGGGCTACCCAAGGAACATTTGTACCAAATTATCTTTAAATCAGACCAGTACTTTTGAACGGCCATGTTTTTCAATGGATCAGAAATACTTGAACAATCTTTGTAGAGGGTCACCCAAGGAACATTTATGCAAAATAATTTTCAATCCAGTACTTTTGGACAAGAAGATTTTTAAAGTTTTGGCAATTTTCCCCTTTTCTAATGCTGCAGCAACCAATTAAATTCTTTGAACAACTTTAAAAGAGGACCACCTAAGGGACATTCCTGTGAAGTTATTTTGAAATCAGTCCTTTGGGTTAGTAGAAAAAGTCATTTGCAGGTAATTGTTAACAGACGACGACGGTGAGTGATCACAAAAGCTCACCCTTGAACTTCGTGCTTGGGTGAGGTGAGCTAAAAGGGCAATGTAGTCTAGATCATATAATTTCATTTTTAATATTTTTGAATAACAAGAAAAAATATGACTCAATGTCACAATATACACATTATATTGAAAGCATAATTTCTTAACCCTTTTCCACATACACCAAATCTTAAAAACGTGTAGGCAAATCTCTATAAATGAAAGTATAATTATTGAATAGAGTTGCAAATATTGTGGCATTTTTCTGATGACTATGAAAACGATCTCTGCATAAATAAGAAGATTTTTTTTTAAAATTTGTAGAAAAAGGAGAAATTGTTCATAAGAGCAATTTCCACTTTTTTCTACACAATGGCCACTACTGTGCCATTGGCGCTTTCATTCAATGTAACATAGATCAATTGACATTTCTGACTTGAACCCCTTCCCATATGCAGACACTTTCTGAGGCCTCTGCAGCAAATGCCTTTGAAAACATTGTGGCAAAAGGGGTGTAATGTCTAGAGTTGAAAATAAGGTTTTCCAAATATACAGTTGTAAAACATTGTGGAAAAAGGAGAAACTACTCAATTATTCTGTTTCCACAATTTGTTCAAGTAGTCTGCAGCAGATTTCAATGTTGTTCCATGTTGGTAATCGCCGACAATGAATAAATCTGTCTATCTGATTAAAAGTTTGATAATAAAGACAAAATAATCAAAAGTATAGTATGTATAAAAATCTATAAATCAACAAAATACTTTTCTTCAGTAAAGCGAGACATTACATACACATAACAGGTTTTGCTATGCGGATCCAACTAGCTGCAAGAACCACCAAGGTTTGACCAAAGACGTGTTATTTGATAAAATAAAACCCCATATATCATATTTTTTAGAATGTCTGCTTTGAAACATTCAAACGTCTAGAAATCCAAAAGTAATGGAAGTAATAGATTGAATTATTGCAAGAAAATGTTCATTTTCAGCAGGTGTCAAATGGCATCTACATGACATGTACAAGATGTCTGTAAAAAGCACAGAAACATTTTAACCCTTTCTCATCTGAAGCATCTGCAGCAGACAACATTAGGTAATTCATATATCCCTCCTGACTTTCCTGCTGAAAAGCGTCTTTTTTTTAAGTTGGACACAAACAGGCTCAGACTTTTCCCGATCAAAATAAAATACATTTTTCACTATTTATACCAATGACGAATGCAAATTTTGAACACAATGTTGGATAAGTAGTAGAAGAAATTTGAAACAAAGTAGAAATTTGTCACTTTCCAAAAGTAGATGAAATTATAAGTTGTCTGTATCGGGACAAGTGTTAAATTTAACCCCCTTCTCTCATACAACAAATATGCAGCTAATGACTATGAAAACAATCTCTGCATAAATATGAAATATCTTAGTAATTGACAGTAACATTATTGAAAATAATTATTTTTAAACTTTGTAGAAAAAGTGGAAATTGCTCAAATATGAACAATTTCTCCTTTTGTCTCAATGTTTACAAGTAGGCTGCTGCTGACGAGTCAAACAGGGTTAACCCTTTCCCTCATATAGACGCCTCTGCAGCAGACGGCTTTTTGAAAACATAGTGACAAAAGAAGAAATTGCACAAAACAAGCAATTTTTCCTTTTGACACAATGTTTTCTACTTTTTGTCATAGGTTATCCATTCAATTATGGAGATTTTCTATGTTTTGACAAAATATGTTCAAAGTCGTCTGCTGCAGAATTGTCGTATGAGGGAAAGGGTTAACCATTTACCGGATATAACAACTTATGATGTTGTAACAGGGGGTAACTATTGAGTTATATTCCACACATTGAACAAGATATCATTTTCCAAAATATTTTGGTAATTTAAGCATTTCTTCAAGGGAAAGCATAGTGTGTCATGAAAAATGCTCCTGTTACAAAGCAACCAAAAAATGTGTATAAAACAAGTACAGTCAGGGTTGTTTGTTTTGATCGCCCCCATTTGTTTCGGAAGCACACAAATATTAAATGATCACATTAACATCTAGTGGTTTTACATGTGAAAGAAAATAGAATTCAGTCCCATTTAGGATTCTGTTCATTTTCTGGTAAAAGACTCCAATTAGGTGAATGTTTATCTGCAGCCAACCAGTTAAAATCATCTATGTCATTCCAATTGTCCCGATTTTTGTCTAAGCCAGATACGGTATAATGTTCATCTATATCTGGGTAGTTCCAGTTATAACGTCCAAACTGAACATTACTACAGTCTTCTACTATAGCTCGGCTTGTTACATGAATGTAAAATTTTGTGTCTTTGGTTGTGTGAATACGTAACTGTTGACAAGGAACCACAAATATACAGTTGATACATTCTCTGATAAAGATGGAGCCAGATACAGGACCACAGAACACTTTGCAATTTGTCAATTTGTTGATGTGGACTGCAGAAGGTGCCCCGTATAGTTTGACTGTACAGGCTTCTAGTCCAGCCAACGCCACATCCTTCTGGTTGATTTCCTCCGTCATGGATAATGTTTCATTTGATCTGTCAGTAAATTTACAGTCTGCCAAAACAACATCATCATCTTTATCTCCATTCTTAACATCTTGTTTCACTTCTACGGGTTTCTCAGAAATATGTTTCTTCTTTGATTTAAAAGCAAATTTCTTCTTTGGAATCAACTCATCTCGTTTCTCTTGAATCTTTGTGGATAAATTTGCAAGGACATCTTGGGCATGTTGGATGTCATGTGCTGGCAAAAACATGGTTGAATCTGTCAGAAACTTCTGCAAATTCATGTGCAGTTTTGAGAGTTTGTCGAAATGATCAGACAATTTTGTTTTAGCCAATGACTCACTAGCAACCAACTGACTTTCTAGATCTTTCCTGTTAGTCGAGAACATCTTTGCAAAGAAACTCGCATTTTCAGCCGCAGATTTTTTGGCTTCCCGTTCCTCCTTATTTCTCTCCTCTTTAGCAAGTCTTTCATCGTCTCTCTTTTGTAATTTGTCGACAATTTGTTCTTTTCTGGCTTCAAATGTGGAGAGATCATTGTTAGCAACATCTGATTCCGCCATGATTGGTGCGCGTAAAAACCACACTAGATGTAATTTACGGTATCCAGTCAACCCGACACCTAGTTATCCCGACACCAAGTCAACCCGTCCCCTTTTCGGTTAACCCGACCCTTTTTTGGTTAACCCGACACTTATAGGTAAAATTCGGAGTCAACCCGACACCTTTTTTGGTTAACCCGACACCTCATTTAAAAATTATTACTTTAAGTATCGGGCGTTATTTATTGCTTATTCACATCACATCTGTTTTCGATTTGACCACGTTTTATTGTTGTTGTTACCATAACTTACAATTCGAGCCTATCTTAGTGATCAGTTATGATAAAAATAAATAAATACTTAGTTAATGATTATACTTTAATTAATATGATTCCTCTATGTCTTTAGATATTTTGTATTAATTAATTGTAATTGATTAAATAAATTTGCAGTTTTCCAACAAAAGAAATCTTATTATTTGCTGCATTTCAAACTGATACATCTTTTCAGTATATATATATAATAAACATCAGTGTAAAAATAAAATGTGCTAAAACTGTGTGCCAGATATTTATTTATATAGTTTTTAAATGTCAGATATGTAAAACTTTTGTTGAAATTAATCATTTAACTACTTTCGTGTAGTTGTTGATTTTAAGTTAAAAACAATGTGGAAAAATGAGAATTTGCTTATAATGATTAGGTGCAAAATATTGTAAATGAAATAAGTTAAATGAATGATTTACTTCATTTTGATAAATTAAAAACAATGAGGAAATTGGGAATATACTTTGTAGGTGCAAAATATTTTAATGATTGAAATAACTTCATTGTTTTTGTTATAATAAATCAAAGACCTAATAACACATGTGTTATTAGGTCTTTGAATAAATTAAAACGTTTTAAATTACTTATTGGTTTATTTGTCTTTTTAGTGCAATTTTATTTTAGCCTTTGACAAATTGAAATCAATGAGGAAAATGGGAATATACATTTTAGGTGCAAACGATTTTAATGGTTGAAATTACTTCATTGTTTTTGTTATAATAAATTAAAACGATTTAAACTACTTATTGTTTTATTTGTATTTTTAATGCAATGTTATTTTAGCCTTTGACACCTACTCATTGATAAATTGAAATAAATGAGGAAAATGGGAATATACCTTTTAGCAGAGACATATAAACACATGTGTTTATATGTCTCTGCTTTTAGGTGCAAACGATTTTAATGGTTGAAATTACATCATTGTTTTTGTTATAATTAATTAAAACGATTTAAATTACTTATTGTTTTATTTGTCTTTTTAGTGCAATGTTATTTTAGCCTTTGACACCTACTCTTTGATAAATTGAAATCAATTGGGAAATTGGGAATATACTTTTTAGGTGCAAACGATTTTAATGGTTGAAATTACTTTGACACCTACTCAACACCTTGGATGTCTCCTAATAACAAAGACCAAAGTGATGGCAAATGTCATACAGTATTTAAGTTTCCCAAACGAGGGGATTGTGAATAACCATTGAGAGGATTATAAATACCCTGCTATTTCCATAGAGGGGATTCTGACTACCCTAACATTTTGGTCGAGGGGATTATGAATACTCTATAAAATCCATTGAGGGGATTTTAACTACTATGCCATTTTCAGACGAGGGGATTTTGAGTGTCTGCCGTTTGTTTACCCTCGCCTTTCAGCATATTTTTTATTTTATTTTTCAATTATTTATTTTAGTATATATTTTTGAAATAATTTTGCTTTATTTCATTGTTACACATCCGCTTTCTTTTAATATTGTTGTATTGACAACATTGCAACATCCGGGCTTTAAAGTGAAACGTGAGCATGCCTAATCCCTCATAGCCTAGAACACAGGGGCGCCACATAACACCCGACCTTCAAACATACCAGTAACGTCGATAAGACTGAACATACCCCACACATTTTTTTTAACAACTTCAACTATTGTGGGACTCGTTGTGTTGCTTTACGAATTAAGATTGCAATTAGTTAACAGCAGACGACTTTAAAAAACAACAAACTTGAAAACGTGGCTGCAGGTTGTCATAAGTCGTCAGCTGCAAACGCGTCAGAATGCGTCTGCGTGTACAGAGACATATACATACATGTCTCTGGCATGTGTTATAGGATTTAACGCTAACTCTTCTGATGAACAAACAGAACCAATATCTTATAGAATACTATTGATGTTTTAATTATAATGATGATGATTATGCTGTAACTACAACTACTACTTCTACTATTACTAATACAACTATAAACTGCTACTATTACTACTACTACTACTACTACTACTACTACTACTACTTATACTACTACTACTACTACTTATACTACTACTACTTATACTACTATTACTACTACTATACTACTACTACTACTACTACTACTACTACTACTACTACTACTACTACTACTACTACTACCACCACCACTACTACTACTACTACTACATCTCATTACAGCAACAACTACTACTATTACAACTGTAACTACTACTACTACTACTACTACTACTACTACTACTACTACTGTCACTACTACTTCTACTAATAATATTACTACTACTACTACTACAACAACAACAACTACTACTACTGCTACTCACTAAAACAACAACAACAACAACTACTACTACTACTACCACTACTACTACTACTACTACTACTACTACTACTACTACTACTACTACTACTACTACTACTACAACAACTACTACAACTACTTCTACTACTACTGATACTACTACTTTTACTACTCCTCCTCCTCCTCTTCCTCCTACTACTACTACTTCTACTACTACTACTACTACTACTACTACTACTACTACTACTACTACATCTACTACTACTACTATTACTAATAATCATAATGCTATTTTCGATAACAGTTTGAAAACTCAGGTAATGAAATATATATGATTAATCCTTGTAGCAAATCCGCAGAAGACGACTTTGAAAATAACCAGGCAAAGATATGAGAGATCTTTATAAATTAATGTATAGTTATTGTAATATTGAATATAGTTGAATATAGTGTGGCAATTGTAGCCCTATCCCACATACATCAAATCATAAGCAGATGACTTTTAGACTGACATCTTGACAAAACTAAGGAATAAGTCAACAAATGAAAGTTTAATTATTGAATTGTGATTCACATAATTAGTCAAGAGGTGACAATGCTCATTATAAGCAATTTTTGGGATAGGGGCGTTTCGCGCCTATCCCATACTCAGGCTGCTTTCGAAAAGTCGGATTAAAGCTGCAACCACAGTCCACATGTGTATACCTACACCAAAATCGAGTTTTGATTGGTTATAATCTGCCTTTTCAACGATTTCATCGGTTCGACCGAATCACGAAAAACCATCCGCTTGCATTAATTAATGATACAAAATAGTTCAAACGAGTGAAACACACTCTGAACTATGATTGACCTTAATGTCAGTGGTGTAAGGTAACGTCGACCGTGCTGTGACCCCATTAGTTTACAACAGTCGACTTACATAGAGAAATGTGCAAATCACTGTAAATAAAATTATTGAAAGGAGTTGAAACCATTGTGGCAAAAGTATAAATTGCCTACGATAAGCCATTTCTCCTTTTGTCACAATGTTTCCGATTGTCGTCTGCTGCACATGCGTCTGTAAGCGGGAAATGGTTACATCCTCCCCATGGAAGCCGAACCCTTTCCGTGATAATATAAACAGTTCGAATATTGAAATATTGTTGAAAATGGAGCTATTGCTGACAAAGAACAATTTCTCCTTTTCACACAATGCTTTCAAATACGTTTCAAATTAATTATTTTCATATTTAAACGTTTTACTGTGGACATTCTTTTACTCTATCTCCTTTCCGGACACATTTTGAATAACATGCTAGAGATTAATAATAACGAGCAATTTCGCCTTACATCAAGAGGAAAAATATATAGTTTATACTTAGGTTTGTAGAAAAAGAGGAAATGGGTCACGAATAACCATTTTGAAGCCGTCTGCTGCACATGCGTCAAAAAGCGACTTCAAACGGGAAAGGATTGAACCGTTTCCGTTATAGCTACTTAGTTACATACGAATGTTGAAAGTATATTTGTCTACGGAGCAACTGCTGACAATGAGCAATTCCTCCTTGGTAAAACAGGTCGCGTGTTGTGTTGAATATTCTCACGTGTCGCTGTATGTCGACCCAACTAGGACATAGGAATTAAATCTACAAATTAGAGATAAGATTTTAACTCTGATTGATTGTGGTTTAACGCCGTTTTTAACATTTTCTACGTTATATCACGGCGGCCAGTTCATCTACAAATGTCTTTCCTGGTTTTCTCACACCAGCACTCCACACAACAATCTTCCCAACCAACTGGGTTCTTTTTCACATAGACTTAGCCCATTTGTGAAAAACGAATGACGCATGTCGCATTGACTTTTGTCAAACGTCGGAAAGAAAGTTGGCCGAAAATGTCAACATACACACGAGTTATAACCGCAAGGTCATTATTTATTTTATAATTGAGGCGCTTCTACCGATTTTGGGACTAAAATTATAATGTATATGAATTTGCGCTAATTGAAGATTCAACGTTCGTCAACGTGTAATCTAGTCCTAGACGTATCTGTTGACTAATAAACTAGAAATATAGTCTAAATAGGTTTTTGTAAATTAACCTTGTACGGTCCCATTTCGGAGAAACAATTAATTTGCAAATACTTTACAAATACCATAATCTAAGCTTTCCTAAGCACAGACGTGTTTTGACGCATCGAACCAGTCTTCTGTAATCAATACTTTATAAGTTGTCTCTGTCTGTAAAGCTTGGAGGTATAATCCGGTGTCCGGCCGGCTGTCTGCCTGAATGTGCATTCGCCCGTCCGTCATGGATTGCATGTATAGGTCAAAACGTTGTTTCTGTATGGCAGATTTATTTGAAAGTGGTCACACTTATACCGTGTGATCAGGATAACGGCAAAATACTAGGTACATAACTCTGGTCTGCTTATCTTAGTTATCTTCATTTTTCCTTATTTAGTTCAGCGATTGTCTCAATTAATTTCCATTGTATCCATTTCAAACTTAGTTTGAAGGTAACTTATGACCTACACATTTGCAGTGCACCATTACCATAACTTTAGCATGCTGCGTTTGGAGTGTGTATATTTTTGTCTTTTCATGTTCTCACTTATTATATGACTTTCGCATGCAACACATGCGTTCCGTGAAATGCCCTTGTTTCGTTAATGAGTGTTTCCCAAGCATTGTACTTTGTCCAGAGCGACTGACTGTCTGTACGTCTTTGTGTTCATCCATCCGTCCGTCTGTCCGTTACGGTTTGCATTAATGGGTCAAAACTTTGTTTCTGTTTCTCGGATCCATTTCAAAGTCGTCGCACGTATACATTGGGATTAAGAGATCGATACAATATTTTGAACACAAATCTGATCTGGTTTTTTTAGGTGTAAAACTCATTTTTCATTTCTTCGGTTATTGTCTCAATAGATGTCCAATGTATCAATTTAAGACTTGTTGTATAGGAAACTCAGAGCTACAGATGTGCAGTGCAAAAGAAACATAACTCTAGCATGCTTTCGATTGTCTTTCATTTATCAGCATTTATTGTGAATCTTTAGTGATTTCTGAACTGGAAATATTTTAATTACGGGTCGCTGCTCAGTTTTTTGTCAATCTTTTTATTTTGTTTATACAAGAAAAGGGTCAAACTTTGATAAATTAGGTATTTGTATTGTATAGGCAGACAATATGTGTGCTTCGCACATTTTTGGTTTTGTTTGTTTAAAGGTCATTGTTTCAACAATGTTTGTCTATATTATCTATGCCATATATTTTCAACTTACATATGCCCCTATACCACCAGCGCTTTCAGCGCTTTCAGCGCTTTGATTCTTTTTGTCACAGTGTTTTCTGAAGCCGTCTTCTGTGTTCGCACCAAAGTGTGTCTGCATGTGGGGAAGGGTTAACATAAATCACAATTTCTTGTCCAACCACCGATGGGAGAAAAGCGTATATCTTTCCCAACATAGTTCACAAGTTGAGTGCTACGTTTATAGAAATGATGAGATAATAAGGGTTATTTTTTACCGCTCTTAAAAAAAAAAATCGACAGCACAGAAGGGAGACAATATGCATTTTTACGACTTTAGATACGAGTTGTCTACCCTACACCATTACATACGATGATCGGTAACGACGAGGGCTTCTTCATCGAGGGATCGTAAGTTAGAACTGCGACAAAATGTGCCGTCCCACGAGAAAACCAACAGTATGGACTCTGCATAATATATCGACCCAGATCAGCCTGCACAATCCGCGCAGGCTAATCCGGGCCGAGACATTCCGTCACATGGGGATAGAGGTATAGAGTGATGATAATACACAGGAGGCAAAACGTATCTGTCCGGGTTAGCCTGCGCGGCATGCTTAGGCTGATCCGGGTTGATACTTTACGCAGAGTCTACACTGTTTGTTTTCTCGTACTTCGGCCGAAATGTAATTGTGACTTGCGAATAGACTTAAAATAATTTTATGTGGATGGCAGCGAGTTGCATGAGAATAATGTTGTGTGGAGTACTGTTGCGAGAAAGTCAGAACACACTTGGTTATGTGATTTGGCCGTGATATAACTGTAGAAAGAAAACCTGTAGACATTTGTGCGACATTCAATTAAATCAATAAATCAATCAAACACTCAACAATAAATGAGTCGCGTAGGGAAAAAGTGGTCTTAACCCCCCTTTCACACATACATCAAATCTGCAGCAGACGACCTTTCAGCAATTTATCCTTTTGGCACCATGTTTTTTTCAAAAAGCCGTCTGCTGCAGAGGCGCCGGAAGCGTCTATATGAGGGGAAGGGTTTACACACCCGCGGACAGTGACTAATTAGACGAATATGAGTATGTGAGTTTCCGTCTACTATTAGAAGAGTCATATATGTGACCGCCTTGGTGGTGTAAAGGTAGAGTGCCCCCTCGGGTGTTTGAGGTCTAGGGTTCGACCCCGGCCGGGTTGTCACACATACCTTAAAAATGGTAGAAATGGTGTTCCCTTCTTGGCGTTCAGAATTGTGGGATTAGCATAACTACTGACTCGCTACTCTCAGGATAAATGGACAAGGAATGCTGGTACCTTACCCAGAAAACGGCGTGAAATAACAGAAAAAATATTGAAAGCTGCGTAAAAAATCATACGAATAGATGTTACTTTTGATGACAGACAATATAAATATAGTTCTACGTATACAGTCCTTTTTGTGCCTTCTGGTATCCTATGCTGGGACAAACCTTTTTATTCTGCTATTTTTTTGCAGATACCAAAGTTAAATGTTGTCTCCTATGGTCCGCATCCACGTCGTTTTTATTGTTCATTCAATTTGGAACGGGTCACATGTATAAAAGTATGTAAGATCCGCATTTGGCGATTTGGGATCCTGTAATGGCACCAATTAACCCCCTTTCCCACTTAATTGCAGAAGCATTTTGACGCATCTGCAAGGGCGACTTTTGCCACAATTAAATAATTATACATTCATTTGTAGACTTATTCGTTATTTTTTGCCATCATGTGCTCAAAGTAGTCTGCTGCATATTTGTTGTAAGTGGGATCCGGTTAAATATCTGCGTTTGAGCATTACGTCTGACAGGTTTGTTTCAGGATAAATGCCCTCCTTGGCTCTCAGGGTTGCGGGGATAGTATTACGACTGACCGGATGGTGTCAGGATAAACGAAACAGTAGAACTGGTAACTTAACTAGGAAACCCCGTGATATAACTGAAAATGTATATTTTTGTCTTAAGTTGCACCTTTGATACAGTACACGTAGATGCGCAGGGAAGACTGTTGTAGGACAGTGTGGATACACCAGAGTTGTGTGAGTATTATGCAATGTTCGCACTGGCTACAAGACCTAACATCGCATTAAGACGCTCATATGTATTTACATGAACAAGTAGAGGTTGAATTCGATTTTAAACGGGATGGCTCTTGAAAAGTGAGGGTTTGTCTCTAAAAACCTCACACTGTTCTATATGAACCGCAACTCTACAGCAGACGACTTTGAAATGTCTTCTAAAAATATGGGAAATATCTATAATTGTAGGTTTATTTACTGAAAAAAGTTGAAAACATTGTGGTAAAAGGAGAAATTGCTCGTTTTGAGCAATTTCTCCTTTTGTCAAGATGTTATCAAAAGTCGTCTGCTGCAGATGCTTCAAAATGCGTTTACAGGTGGGAAAGGGTTAAACGTATACCTTTAATTGTTTAGACGTTCCATGTCTTTCCATAGGTTATTTCGAAGCAGACGATTCTGGGAAATATCACATAAAGAAAACGATTGAAAATAACGATGACGTCCAGCATTATTGGGGAATGGGATGTAAAGGAAAAGAACGAAAACCCTCGTTTATTGCAAAATCATATTTATTCATAAATTCATTAATCTTACATAAATACATACACACATCAATGAAAAGTGTAAAAAATCACCCTTTCCACACATATTACCTTTCTACTTGACAACAAAGAGAACATTTTACAATAAAATATCCAGTCCCTTTCCTTCAAAATACACGCTGCTTATTTTCCGGAATAGGATAATTTGACCACGGCACGAGAAAATCGAGCTTAAGTTATTTGATTCCAGCGAAGATTCCATCTTTAGAACTGGTATGATAATTAATGAACTATTGAAATAGCCACAGCACTTGGACATAGGTGGACACGCTACCTTCGTATGACCTTGATAATTAATCAACTATTGAAATATCCACTGCACTCGAACATAGGTATTAACGCGCTACCTTCGTGAACGTTCGTATTAACCATCTCACGAACACTCACGCATCAGACAGGAAGGTAATGTTATTACCTATTATCGAATGCAGTATGATAGAATGATGTATGTCCCTGTCTGCGGTAAATTAATTTGTAACATGCAGCTCATGCAAATTCTGTCCTGATCAAACGACGTGTTTTTATCATTGGGGTTAATCAGGGTGTACACTGTTTGAAGCGGTAGGGTACTTTATAATGTAAGTATACATTTTAGCAATAAACCTATACACGACATATCGATTTCCTGGTATTATAGATTATTCGTGCATATTAAGCTAATACAATACTTATAATGCATGTAACCAGCGGTTATTATTTTTTTCTCTGCAAAAATATGCCGTACTCAGACAATGGATATACAGAGGTCCGGAATTAGCCCCGCCCTTACGTGTCAAATAATCCGGAGAGCACTTTTAGCGCATGGCCAATTACAAGCCCACTATTTTAACAATTCCCAAATACAAATAATCTGCAGCAGACGTCTTTGAAAATAAAAACAAATCTTGGGAGAAATAAAAATCTCTCTTAATGAAGGTACACTTTTAGAGAAGATGCAAATGCGTCAAATGCGTCACAAGTGGGAAGGAGATGACTGACACTCTCTTCTAAATTTAAATACAACCGAATAAAGTTGAAAACATTGTGGCAAATAGAGAAATTGCTCATCATGACCAATTTCTCCATTTGCCACAATGTTTTCAAAAAGATATCTGCTACAGACGCGTCAAAATGCGTGTACACGTGGGAAAGGGTTACTAGAAGTGAGTCGTTTACAGCTACAAACGACATTTGCAATGCTATGATTTGGAACAGGGAACAATTAATATAGAAACAAAAGTGCATGAATTGACATATGAAACAATTCAAAAACGAGTGATCTTAATATATTTAAACATTTATTATAATATTGAATTATGCGGAAACATGCTTTCACTTGTGGAAAAAAAACCGCAAGTTAAAATTATATACAAGTTATCTACAATACTTTTACACACGTTTGGCGTTTTTTATGAATCACATATGACAACAGTGTTCACGCCAAAGCTTGTAAGACATGTATCTGTTTTTTTAATGCAGCGTTCAACATTATTTCAGCTATATGACGGCGCTTCCTGATTAAATTACCAGTTAATTACCGGTATTATTTATCCTGATTAAATTACCAGTTAATTACCGGTATTATTTATCCTGATTAAATTACCAGTTAATTACCGGTATTATTTATCCTGACACCGATTGATCACTCATAGTTCTATCCCTGAACACCAAACGCCCAAGAGGGAAACCATTCCTGCCCCGTTTACCCTTTCTCTCATACAGACGATGCATTGTGATGCCTCTGCAACAGACGATTTTTGAAAACATTTTGACAAAAGGAAACAATCGCTCATAATGAGAAAGTTCACCTTTCGCCACGATGTTTACAACTCATCTATGGAAATGTTCGATGTTTCTGAGATGTTTCTATGTCGTCTACTGTAGATTTGTTGTATATGGGAAAGGGTTAAAGTCTTTGGTGTTTTTGTTTTTACCCTATTGAGGCATCTTAACGCTAATGTAGCAGACGACTTTTCAGAACACTGTGACAAATGGAGAAATTGCACATAATGTGCAATTTCTCCATTTGCAACAATGTGTTCAACTCTGTTTTATAATTATACTTTCATTTAAACAGATTTTCAATATTTTTGTCCAGAGTTTTTAAATTCGTCTGCTCTAGATTTGTCATGCGTGGGAAAGAGATAATATACCTTTTGATTTTGTCATGTTTGCAAAAGAGTAGGTTATCCTTGACTCAGTTTACATACATTATGAAAAATACAAGTACAAGAATAAATAAGGACGGAAATGAAACAGAAACAGAAATAAATTTTACAACATTAAATCTTTCATTACGTATTTTTCCCTTTCAACTTGATATATATATACATTAATATATTTAACAACAGAAACTTTTGAACAGAAACTTTTACGCATTTAAGTGACATACGTATATAATTTCACAACGAAGAGATGGACTATTTTATAATTGAAGACAACGCCTTTATTCAACGTTAATTTTTATGGGTTTAGAAACAGTATTATATATATAATTACAGTGTTAATAATTCGACTGGTTTTTACAGCAATATATTTGAAAAAAATAAATATGGCAGACAAAAGCGCGAAAGTGCTTATTTGATGCTACATTCTGGCTTCTAATTGTCTAGAATTTCCCAACAAGGGTAAAGAGAAGCTTTCCTTTCGTCTCCAGGTCCCTATCTTCCAGACGTGTTTCTGTACACACCTTATAAAATATTTACACCAGCCTTGTAGGACACAAAGTAGTTCCCCATGCACATCGCAAATGTGACGGTTTTAGGTGAGTCTGCAAAAGTGCACAGCATAATAACCCTGACTAAGTATACACATACAATGACTAATTAATTTTTAAAAGCTATATTTAATAATAATACAAAAAATAGCTTTGCATTTCTAATGCATTTTTGTACATAAAACCGTAGAAGAAATTTAAGTCTCTTTTTGGAGGCCGTAGCTTGTTTCCATTTTCTGTCCAGACTATCTACCAAGCACTCGCACTCTGTCAATTTACTTACCAATGTCAGCTTATTGACTTTTCAATTACGTCCTACACTATTTATGGCATCAACCTTCTGGACCTGTTTCTCGCATGTTCGCGCTGTTCTTCAAATTTTCTTTTGGTATTGTGTAAACGTATTGCAATGTAACGAGACGTCTTGAGCAATTTAGGAGATTATATTTTTGGAAGATGTTTCTTTTCTCAGTCTCCTTTCATTATAAAGTATGTACGAGCGTTATCAACTTCTTTTATTTTGATTTAGTCTTTTGAACTCTATTTTTAGGATTTCTACTTTCATTTATTGAATTTTCCATTTGTTTCACATTGATGTTTTCAGTCGTCTGACGCAGATTTCTGGTATGAGGAAAGTGGTTAATAACGATTCTGGTCGGAATAATAAACAAGCACATTATAAGGACATTGACTCGAGACTTCGAGAATGTCTATTGAACTGAATGACAAACAGTGAGGGTCATGAACTGATTGCGTGGATGCGACTTAGTTTCAGTATATAAGCATTGTAAGCTAGTCGCGACATTCGGAGGTTTTGATAAAGTAATGGCTATACACTATGATATGCCGCATCACGCGATAAAAACAACATTGTGGACTCTGCGTAAAGTATCGACCCGGATCAGCCCTAGACATGCCGCGCAGGCTTACCCGGATGGACACTTTTTCGCCTCCTGTGGGATTTTCGCGTTTCAGGAATCCTTACTCTATACCTCTATCCCCTTGAGACGGCAATACGTCGGCCCGGATCAGTATACGCGGACTGCGCAGGCTGGTCTGGTCGATACATTACACAGATGGCCACACTGATGGCTTTTCTCGCGGAACCGCTCATATTAAATTTGATACCAGAGTTCTCAAGTGTGTATTCAAACAAAATCGTTTCTGGAGGTCAGATGGGGATTTTAGACATGTTCAGACCGGCGGGGATACGCAGGCTGATCTGCATTGTTCAATGATTGTCAACATCCGCAGGTCGGGTTCGTGTAGTGACCGAGACGCATAGGTTCTCGTATTTTCTGGGTTACAATGTATATTTAGTAAATCAACAGTACAGCTGAACATCAGATGTACGATATTGCGAAAACCTTGGACATCATGAGGAGATCATAAGTGAATTATTGGACAACAGAAGGGCGAATTCGTGAAGCCAGGGCAGAATAATGTGAAACCCTCAGAAACTACCGAGAATATCGAACTACGCTAACTATATCATGGGCCCTACGTGTTCGAGTTAATGAGGTTTGTACAGAGATGTATAAACCATTTACAGCACAGCAAAACTATATATTGCATGCCGTTACCGATTTCCACGTCTATGTTATTTCACCACTGGTATACCTACTATCTTCACTTCCAAATCGGTAATAGACAGAGTTTATGATATAAGACGTTACGTGGGTCATCACATTTGCATTCTGTACATTGTCATAGCTTTGATCAGCATATCAGTCTTATCAGTCTTATCATAATCTACACAAATTGACAGATGCTTCTAACATGCTTGTGTAGGTTATATGCTGAATAGATAGACTATCTCAGCTCAATTGTACACT